>OY728144.1:207430807-208903373 GCA_963277665.1 Viscum album
GCTCAGGATTCATGATAATTCATCCATCAACCACATCGCCGAAGGATCGAGGAATTGAGGTAGGGTTTCATGCTTGGTCACCTAGGGGTGGGTTCATTGATGAAGTCGTCTTTCCCAGAGGACATGATCAATGTTAAAAAATTATAATACAATAAGTAAAAAATAGGGATATTTAATTAATAAAGTTTATCTAATATAAAATTTTGGTCCTATTAGATTTTTAAATAGGGGTGAATTTAACTTCCAAATAAAAAAAATTTATTTAATAAAAATTTAAATTTAATTCCACTAACTAAAAACAACCATGTTAATAAATATGAAAGGTATATATAATTAAATATTTATAAATTATGTATCAAAGTCCCAATCAAAACCTAGTAAAAGAAAATTTAATTAATTTATATTTGACATTATTTTACTCATCCTAAACAATATGTATATCATTTTTAAATATTAACTATCATAGTATAATTTTTTAAAACATGTATTCAAATTATTCAGTGAAAATAAATCAGTACATTAAAGAATAACACACAAGGGGATTTAAATAACAGATTAGCTTCAAGATGGTTCTTAGTACACTTCACTTGATAGTAAACCACTACTAATCATTTTTATTAAAACTTAATAAACATATTCATAATCTAGAATAATTTTTATATAAACAACTACACACAGGGTAGTCTAGGATCAAACATGAATCTTCTATAGCTATGTGTAGGATGAAACTAGTAAATACATAAAGAAGTATCATAGTAATCCAATTTATATTATAGGAGAAGTGATAGTAGAAATACATGATAAACAATAACAACTAAAAATGTAATGTAAAATAGGGATAGAAAAGTGTTTTTGAGAAGTTTGATGTGACTTAATTGCTGATCAACTTTGGTTGACCATCACGGTTCTTTTACTTGGATGATCATATAGTAATCTTGGGAGTGAAGGTTGATTTTAGTTCTTCCTTATTATTGGTTTTTTTTTAATTTTTCCAAAAGAATGTAGTATTTTAGTGCATAATAAGGTAATCACAGTGATCAATCACCACCAGTTATAATGTACATGAAAGTATTACTCTATTTTGTAGATGTTTCTTCTCAAAGTATTCATTGAGAAATAATCATCCTCAAACCTAAATGTCTTATCCACTCTGACATGTCTCATTAAATACCAAAAATATTCATTGGACAAATGTACTTTAGACATGGTAGGTTGATCACTCACAGTATGTGAAAAATCCCTTTATGTGGTAGCACCATCATATATCAATGTTGTAGATTTACACTTATGTAGATAGAAATAGTTTCTTAAAGTGGTCTTCTTGCAGTTAATTGGATGAGCCCAGTCGATCAAGTGTCTTTGTGTAGTCAATAAAATAGTTTACAGAAATTCTAACTCTCTCCTATAATCAGTTTAATTTAATTATGTGATCAATTATTTTCTTTATGTGGTAGCTTCAACACTTAAAAAATCATGACTTTATAGAATGTTTTGTTGAATTCCTTCATATAGCTGATCATCTCTGTTAATGTATACTTTATTTATTTTGTAGGTTGAATTCATATTGTGTTCAATCAATTTTCTTCTTATAGTAGCTCATATAATTATTAAATTGTTAGTTGACTTCTTCATGATCGACCATCTATCTCACGGTATCTTGCCCTCAATATGTAGTCACTTGAAAATAATTTTGGGTATATTCAATACTTAGTCAAATTTATTCATGGTTACTTAAATCATTCACACAGTAAAATCACACATACATGTTTTCATTTGTCTGGTTATAGAGTTCATCTAGTTCAACACATGTTCAATCAAGATTTAGCATATTTTTGATGAAAAAAAACTTCTATCATAAAACAAAAAATTAATTATTATTATTATAAGAAACACGATTTGGGATCATTAAAACAAGGAATTGTTAGAATAAGACATCATTTAAAAATTTGAAACCTGATAACTCATAGGATCTAATGACTCCCTGTCGATCATAAAGGTTTTTAACACCATTTCTATGGACTTTATTTTAAGAAAATTTGGTTAATTAGGGATTTTATTTTCCCTTTTTCATTTTATTCTCTTTATTGTTCTTATTTTTCTCATTTTGTTTTTTTTTGGGTAATATCATTGATTTATGAGTACACAAATTGGGGAAAAGAAAAAATCTATTCTTGATTATGATATAGAGTTGGAGAAAAGTCTAAAGAAAAAAAATACTCATGAAATTATGGTTGGATCTGAGAAAGTATTATAGAATTAATTCATGAAATGATGGAGACCAAGGAAAAAAAATTAATGGAGTATTTATTACCTTTAATTTTGGGGGTACAACCAAGTTCCCCAGTGACATCAATCATTGAAAACAACTTAAAAATAAATCCAATGATATTCCAATGATCTCAAATTAAATTTATTCACTCGGATAGCTAATGGAGATCAAAATACACAATTGGGAAGTTTTTTAGAACATGATGATACGTTCCAGTTATATAGTGTTTCTAATTATGTGTTAATGCTTATACCATTAAAGTTATCACTTAGGGATAATGAAGAAGAATGGGTTCAGCTATTAACATCCCATTCCATTTATACATGGGATGACATGGAAATATTATTTTTAAAATGGGTCTTTACCCGCATCTAAAATAATGATTCTCTGAAAAAAAACATCTTAAATTTCAGAGAACATGAATTAGAATCACTTTATTATACATGAGATATATTTAAAGATATGTTAAGTGTCCCCATCATGGTCAAGAGACATAGATGATAATGAAAACATTTTATAATTGTTTTTCTTAAGGTGATAGGTTAGTTATAGATATTGAAACTATATTATTGGTGATTAAGAAGTTTTTAGAAGAGAGTTTTGACGTATTGGATAACATGTCTAATAATAGTTTTCAATGGAAAGTTAAAGAAGATTGATATCCATAAGAAGATTTTATGGTTAAAAATGGTGGATGTATTAATGATATCTCAACTATTATTTCAACGATTATTTTTTCCATAATATAAATACAAGGTGTGTGCATGAAATATTTTAATTTTATTTATTCTTATAATAAAAATAATTTTTAAGGTTAGAATCCACATAAAAAAATCAATTCTACCAATAAACAGTATTTGGATTTCAATAATAAAACGAAAAAACTCTCTAATTTAAAAATCAATTAATTATAGGTGATCTTGAAAAAATTTATAAAAAGACACATGGGTATCCATCAATGAGTTGAAATATTATTCAAAATATCAAAAGGCTAAGATGAGGAATCTTGAGTATCAAGTTGGGAAAATTATAAATCAACTAAAGGAGAGGCCCAAAGTAATGATATTGGATGACACAGTGGTTGATCCATGTGAAGAATTAAAGTCTATCAGCTTGAGGAGTATTAAAATTATAGATCATGGTGATAAAAAAGAAAAAAATAGCAATAGAAATAAGAATAAAGTGAATGTAAAAAAGGAAGAAAATAGGAAGGAGAATAAAAAGGAATCTGAGAAAGAAGTTAAAGAGGAATATCCATCACCTTATAATCCACCACTACCAATATAGAAAAGGATATTGTAAGGGAAGTTTTAGGGAAAACGAGTGAGTTTATATAAATTTTAAAGAGATTTTACATTTAAATTCCTTTTATTAAAGAGTTAGCAGATATTCCCATATATGTTAATTTCATGAAAGAGTTAATTTCAAATAAGAGAAAACTTGACGATATGATAATAATACCACTCATAATATAATATTTGATCATGTTGTTAAGGATTTTATTAAAGAATCAATAATATTTGGGTTGTTTTTCAATTCATATTAAAATTTGATATTATGAGTTTGGAAAAGATTTGTGTGATGTAGGGTAGAGTGTTAACATCATGCCATAATCAACATCCAAGAGCTTGTGATTAGAGAATATGAATACCATAAACGTTTTTCATTAATTTTCACATAGAATAATGAGATACCCATGAGGATTTGTTGAAGATATTTTAGTTAAAGTGGACAAATTTTAAATTTTTGTGGATTTCCTTATAATTGATAGGGATGAAGATAAAACACCCCTTATTCATGGATGGTTTTTGTTTATAAATGGGAAGTGGATTTATAGATATTTAAAGGTAGGATTTATCTTTGAGGGATGTTGGTGACCATATTAAGGTTAATATTCTTTGACCTAATGAATTTTTTGGAAGAATATGAGGATTTGAGTGAGGAAAGAAAGCTTTAATCAGGGTATGTTTCTTCTATCAATCAGAGGGAAGAATTGGTTGTTTTTTGGATAATAAATGAAAATGTGAAATTAAGAAAAAAATAAGGGGAAATATTGATAATTGAAAGGATTTATGACACTTGAGAAGCAACTGTGAAAGAGGAGTTCTGGGAGGGCTAAAAAATTTGGTTAGTTCATGATTTAACATTTGCTTTTTTAGGATTAACTAAACATTTGTGGATTGGTCCAATGGAAAAGGAGAATTTTTTTTGATAAGTGTATTTCAAGCATATATCTTATGGTATTTTAATATTTTTATTTTTGTATTAATTGATTAATACTTCTAGTATTTGGACTATTTTACATGTTTTATATTTTATGGAAGGAAACAATAGGTTATTCGAATATGATCATGACACCAGAAAATTAGAAGTCTTACCTCAAAGTTTAATACATATGGGATAGTCTTGGAACATGAAACTAAAGAAACAATGAGGAACAAATATTTGGGAACTGTAACATTAATTTAGATGTTGTGTGATCATTACACATCATGAAATACTTATATGGTTAGAACCTAATACAGTATGTGAAGTGAAGAAAAGTGCAGGAAAAATCCTTGAGCTTTACATGACGTGTAAGTGTTGGACAAACCCAGTTACGAGCCTTTGATGGGATTTTATCTAATTTAGACCTATTTTATGACCCATGACCCACTTTTGACCACTTTTTGATCCATCCTAAATTCCAATGAATGTTACCCGAGTCCCAAGGAAGTCTATAAATAAGAGGCAATGGTACCACTCCAAGAATCATTTAGGAGTCGTCGCCGCTGGGATCAAGGACTATTACTACTGTGATGAGTAAAATAGAATTTTTATTTTTATAACCCCTCGTGGCTAGAATGAGGGGGTAGACCTTGTTTGAAGAAATTATAATGATGTTTGATTTATTATTTAAAGGTATTTTATTTTTAAATGGAACTAATTTGGGTCTTTTTCTACAACCCTAATTTCATAAATATCTTCTTTTCTTTTTCTATCATGAGCATTGCATGATCTATGTGTTCAACATTAGACTTTAATTTCATATAATACCCAATAGTTTAGTGGTTTTTTTTAATCTTGTATTTTAATTTCTAAATCTAGTAACCTTGTGGGAATTAATAACACCAACTGGTTAATCATTCTAACTCAAGGAATAGTGATGATGATTTCAGAGAAAAGAATATGACCCATTTATGTAGAGGAATCTCATCTTCAAACATTTGTTGATCCAAATAATGTAATTTATTTCCAATCTTATATAATTTGACATGGTGAAGTATTTTCAAGCTCAAATACTATAAAAAAATCACTTTTAGGAGGAAATACAATTTCTTTTCATACTTTCTTAGGAATTATTTTTTAGGAAGCTAGTTTGAAGAATCTATTTCAGGATGTAGATTCAATCACACTTATTATTTTTTATCTTAAATGGAATATATCTTATACTTTCACTTGGTTGTTTTAATTTTTAGGTCAATGAATAAAATGAATGAAATCACAAGATTATAAGATAACAAAAAATAAAGGGTAAGAGATTCATTGGATAAGGTATTATTTCTTTAAATTATTTATATCTTTTAATTTCCCAATATTCATCACATGATTTTTAACTTAAGTAATTTTCATAAAACACTTTGATATCTTTGTATAATTTTTATCTACAATACAAAAGGTTCTTAAGAATACCATCATTAATGTTTTTTAAATATCATTTTTATAAGATTTAATGAGAAATATGACAAATGGATTAGTAAAGATAATCATGAGAGTATTAATTTAATGAATCATGATTTGGGAATATTGGTTGACATATATACATGAAATTTCAAATAAACTTTTATACTTGGACTTTTTGAAGTTTATATTGATTGATTTTTTATTATAATTCAAGCCATGAGTGATTTTCCATTGTTATATTTCCCATTCACAAGAGGTTTCTAAACTATTTTTATTATTCTTTCTTATACCATATTTTTTGAGTGATGCCTGAGTAATGTAGACTAAAAGTGATTTAATTGATATCTTATCAAATATATAAAAAATAATGTCTCGTTAAGATGATAGTGGAATTATTAATTTGACCTTTTTATACCATTGAGACTTACCATTATATTTTTTCTTTATTTTAATCCTATATAATCAATGAATTAACTTAATTAGAAAGCCATATTATGATACTATTTATCCTTCCTACCCTACTCTTGGTATTGTTTTCATGATTTATAATAGAATAAGTATAATGTAGAGGTTCTTTCATGAGGTAAAAGGATTATTTTTATGGAAAAGTGAAGTATATGAGGTATTATAAATGGTTGTGGTGGGAGATTCATAAATTACCCTTTATTGTTATTTAATGTTTACCCTATAAAAATAGAAAAAAGAAAAAATATTTTTTTAAAAAAAGAGTAATAAAAAATGAAATGATGAATAATGAGGTATAATTAATTATGCTTATTGTCTTGATTTTGGAGCTTGTGAGTTGAGTATAGAGGAGTTATTAAAAGATCTCATCATTGAATCATGTTTTTGGAGGAGGATATTTCTATTGATATTTATAGTGTTTATCTTGAATTTTAATTTTGAGTTCGAACACAATTTTTTATCCATTTGTTTTTTTACATAAATTACCTATCAACCCTCATCCTCAGAGTCATCTTATCCTTTAATGGAATCCCTAATGATTAATATTTATTTTTATATATATAGGTTGGATATTGAAATTTTTTTAAGCATATGGTTGGGATGCAAATAATAAATGTTTGAACATGACTCTCGCCAAATGTTCCTCGAGTGATGATAGAAAATTTCTCTAGTAAGGTAGATCAAAAGTATCATGTATACTAATAGTAAGCTGAAATATTTGAATGGAATTTAAGAAAAGAAACCTCATTTTAATAGGAAGAGTAATATTATTGTTTGATTGGTTTTCTTCAAAAGTGTGGTGTCGAAGAGATATATATTATATGATGCTTCAAAATTTATTATTTTTTATGATAATTTCTTGGTTTTATTAATTGTGATATTTAAACCATGGTTGGATGGGTTTCCTTTTTGATGATGTTAGAATTTTATACTTGAGTAAAAGTAATTGTTTAAGTGTGGGGTAATTTTATAGAAATAATTTCATGATTTTTTTTATTATTAACTTCATTAATTTTATTGGTTAGTTAATTATTTTTACTTAATTTTTTGTGTTTCTATTCTTTAATGGTAGTATTTTGAGTTTTTTTAATTTTTATAGAAAATGAAAAAATGAATGCAAGTTTTAAGGAGAAACATGTGACTAAAATTATATAAACACTATTTAGGTTATGTGAATTCAAAGGAAATGTTGATCACATAAGGTGAGTTTTGGTATTTCAAATCCATCATAGGAAGAAGAGGGTACTCACATGTGATTAAAATATCAAGAGGTTAGACACATTATATGAAACATGTGGGAGAGTTAGTTATATATGAATAAATACTATATGCTAAGGTTCATGCATGAATCAGCTCGAGTATACATTAGATTAAATGGAACATGGGTATGCTCATATATAAATGGAAAGGGACTCATGTTACACTTAGTTAAGCTAGATATCATTGTGTGAGAGTGAAGAGGTGCTCATGTGTAATTAACTTTAAATGCACACCTACATTTGTGATATTAAATAGAGACCACATGAGATTATAATTGGTTGCCATGTGTGATTAACTCCAATAAAATGATATGGAGAATTAACTTGCGAAACCTATTATGTTGGGACACACTCATCACATCATGAGGTACATACATAATAATTGATTTTGTTTGATTACTCAATAAATTTAGATGTAATGAATGGAAGAAGATATGCCTCACATCGCAAACCAGTACCCTTGCACCATGATGTGCTTCATGCATGATAAGAAATTTGAGACTCCATGAAATAAAGATCAGTGATTTTTAGAGGTTTCACCATGATGAATAAGTGATAGTGTAGGTAATATGGAACATAATATTCATGTGGTTAATCTTAAATTATGAGATGGTTTTTGAACGTCAGGATGGTTTCGTCACACCGTGATTTCATGTGGTTGAAGAATATGATCCACATGGTAATAATGGTCATGGTGTATTTGCATGAATGTTTTTATAATAATTGTTTTTGTGTTGTGAATAAAAACATAGAATCATTATTTTCAAATGGTAATGGATAAATATATTTGTTCATGAGATATAGAGGATGGTTGTGAAGTGGTTACTGTTATTGTGTTGTGATATTACAAAATTTGAAAAGGGAAAGAGATGAAATATTGAGGTTTTACTATGAAGAACACTTCAACACAATGAATAATATATCTATATAAAATACAAAATTATTTATTCCCTATTATTTGAGATTATACAAGATATATTTTTAAGGATATATAAGTGTGGATTGTACCATATTTTAGAAGATATTTTTGAGGAGTTAGATTTTGATTTAAACTAGGATAGATGCATCAAATATATACATGAGATAGATATAGAGATATCAAAGTGAATATTTTTTTTTCTATAAATAGAGGAGGTGTATGCACACATGGAATTAATTTATGGATTTAATCATGTATCATCCAAATAAGTTAGATTTCATTTGTTGTTGTGGATAGGTTTTGATTTTAATCATTATCTCTCTCATGACTAGCATGAGGGGGTAATTATTTTGTGCCAAGATATATAAATAATGGGGGAATAATTAGTTTAGTTTATTCCTTTATATTATTATATGTTGGATTTTTTCATTCATTTGTTTCTTATAAATATTTTTCCCTTGTTCATTAATGGCTATTGTTTTTTTATAGATGATATTCGTTTAATGTATTAACTAATTACTTTGATTTATACATGAACATTGTGTGATTTAGTGTGATTATATTTAAATATGGGTCTGGTTCATCCATATATTAAATAAAAATAATAATTTACCTTAATAAAAGGTGAATTTATGAATTAGATATTGAATTCCAAGATAAAGGATTTTTTTAAATCCAATTCTGATAATAACATGGCTAATAAATTATCATTTCCACATCATTAATAAATTATTAAATATTTACTAATCTTGGTATGCTTTCATCGATTAGAGTTTTATCTTTAAATTTATTAGTTTCAATCACTCTAATTTCTCTAAGATGTTTTCTAAATATCATCTATGTGTATACCTTATACTACCCACTTACTACAGTCTTGTAGTTAATAATTTGGTAGAGAAATGTATACATTCTAAAATTGATAACCCATATGAACTAAATGCGCCTTGTTTTCCATCATCCATGAATATCATACAACTAATTATAATTATAGAAATAATTAAAAACATTAAGAATATGATCACTATATTGATTCAAGAAATGAGATAATGGGATGAAAGATTTTTGATAAGTATGTAAGGTAATATATATGAATGAAAAAAGGAAATGATCCGTTTATATGGTAATTGGGTGTATATAATTGTTTGGTATATGTGGTAATTGTTAATATAAAGTAATTGGATATAAGAGTGATTAGTCAAATAAGTTATAATATTATAGGAAAATATATTATATACTAAATCAAAATAATCAAGAGATATAACTATTTTAAATATATTCATTGATACGGTAAGTGATAATATATGAAATATTATTTTAAAATTTATTTAGAAAGAGAGAAGTTATGGAATCATGTAGTATAATTCTTCCATATTAATATCATTTATCTAATCTTAGGAAGGATATTGAATCATTGGGGTTTTCACTTGATGAATCCCAAGCTGAAATTCAATAAATACGACTTAAGTACAATAATTTTCAAGAGAAATTCAAGATCAATGAAATCAATATGATATTCAAGATATAAAAATCACCACATTCGAATACCTCTATTTCTTACCTTTTCATAAGTATTTGTTTGAAGTTATTGATGGGTTTTGTAAGTAGAAGTTAGATGTAATTATTAACAAAAGAAACAATCTTTTAAAAATATGTATATTTATTATCATGTGTATTTTTATATAATTTTCAATTTATTTAATTATTTAAAATAATGATTTTAATTAAATTTATTTATAAAATTTTAATAATTATTTTAATAAAAACTAATTAATAAAATTTAATGAATGGTTAGGAATAAAATCATTTAATATTAAAAGGGATATTTTTCAGAATTATTTTTCTATGTGTAACATATTTTTATATAAATAAATTAAATCAATCACTATTAGTGATTTAGATTAATGAAGTATATTTGTTATATATATAAATAAATAAATTAACATCCATCAAATTATTATTACTTGGTATAGAATAAGAAAAAAATCATTTTTATGTTTAAGAAGTTATTTTTATAAAAAAATATGTGTTGCTTATTTTAATTTTAAAATAAATTTTAATATCTTATAATAATTGAATCTATTAAAATGGATTTTATATTTGAAATCATAATTTTAAAATTAATTATTAAGTTAAATTTCATTTTTAGGGAAAAAATAAGTAAGCGAGGGGAAAAGTGAATTGCCATGATAATGGTAAAATGAGGAAAAAGGTTTATATTTAGGAGAAAATTACTAAAATATCAATAAAATTGACTTTATATTTTGTTTATATGGGTATTATGACCCATATATTTTATCATTATACTTTTTATCCACTTTACAAAAGAAATTAAAATCCATATTCATTAATGAATAAGTATTTGCGAAAATACCACTTAAACTCACTTATAAATAGACCCCTTAGTGGCCTACCTCAAACCACACCTTTTCTTAGGTTTCATCGTGAATAGATAGACCAATTATCTTCATAATAATTCTATACCACCAAGGTTATCTTATGTTCATATGATATGGTCTTTAATCCTTAATTTTCAAGAGTATCTTTAAGAGAATATTTTAATATACAAATAAGTGTTATCTTCTCCTTATCATTTTTATTTATCTTATCCATCCACCACTTCTTCAATTTGATTAAAAACATTAATAAAATATAATTTAATTCAATATTATTCTATAAAATTTATATTATAATTATATAATAAGATATTATTTCTCATTCATTTGTTATAACACCTTCTTCTATGGGTCATTTTTACCAACTCTGTGAATAATATTTCAACATTTACATCATGAATGATTAGAAAAACCTAAATACCTAGTAATATGTGATAATAATAATTGATTTAATATGTGTCTTTAATTTTTTTTAATTATAATATATTTAAGTATATTATTAATAGAATCAAATTTTGTATTGATTCAATATCCACAAAACAAAGATCATTTCTCTTAATTCATTAAAAACAATCACCTAAACTTCCCTGAAACAATAATATATTTCCATAGATTTATCAAAAAATATATGTCATCTATATGACCATTATATACGTGAATAAAACATGGTAAATGATAAATGACTAGAACTTGCATACCAAAGAAAGCATGGAAAAAAACAATTAATACTCAATATTAATTTTGACAATGAATAATTAATAAATGGGTAGTAATAAATAATATTTGAATGGTGTTAAGTAAAATAAATATAAATAAGTTTATTATATAGATGAATAATAGTTCAAAATTTATTATATATAAGGTTAAATATTGTTCAACCAAGAAAGAATTTGAGGTAAGGGTTCTTCATCTCAATTTTTATTCCTGGAAAGATGTTTCATATTATGAACCAAATTTCTATTACATGGTATATTTTTTGAAATATTGATCATAAATAAATTTCTATTATTTATATTTATAATTTCACTTCATGATATCTCCTTTATGTTATTTTGAATCATACATTTCCAAATTCATAAGGTTTTTTCTTGACTCTATCCTTATTTCATCCCTTCATGCCTTTTCTTATTTGATTATGATATTATAGGTGAAATATGTTCTGATCCTTCTCTATATCATATTTTTTATTCTCTTTGTTTATGGGGAAATTATTTATTTTTACCAAAATATTCTTTTTGATTGGTTTTTATTCCATAAAAATACAAAAATGTAAAGAGTGATTTTTACTATCTTTATTGGGTATTTATCTTTCATGTCTATGTTCATTATTATCCAAAAAGTTTATTTTAATTATTTGAAATTAAAATATATATTCTATTTTTAATACTCATACTTCTCTTTAAGAATTTTTAAAATGATATTTTATATATCTTTCTTCAATGTGGGTTTTTTTAATCGTTAAAAATGATTTAAAAGTAATCCCTTTAACTTTAATACTATTTTATATCTTTAAATAAAAATTTCTTCTACACTAACTATAACTATTTTCAAGGTTCTATTATTGGTACTTTTATTAATTAAACTAATTTTTTAAATATATTTTTTTCACCATTCTGAAAATCATTTTGAAAGTGATATATACCTTGGATTTTACAGTAATGTTACCAAATTTTTTAAGTAAACTATTTTATGATTTCAATGATATTTTTCTATCTATATCAAAATTATCATTCATCTATGGAATTATGTTTCATTCAACACCTTTTATGTTCTCTTATTCTATTTTTATTTGAGGATATTTAATTTTGGGTATATGAGGATCCAATTCTTCATTACTCTTTATGTGATTCTTTATAAAAATGTTATGTAGAACATTTTATTTTCATTAATTTTTTATTTATGATATATGACTGTTTAATATGGCACAAATGTATGGTTATAATTATGTTATAGGTGGTACCATATTTATATAAACCACTAATGCATGGGGTAAATATTTATATGGATTCCAAAATGATTTTTATATTCAAAAAAACATGCTCCACGTGCCACCTCTAGATTCATTAAACTGGTACTTCACCTATGTGAACACATAGGCCTATTATCCTTTGTGTATAATAAAATAAGAAATTAAAAAGTGAATAATTTAGAGAATAAAATGAGACTTGTACATTTAAATGAAATTTTATGTTAAAGAAATAAAGGTCAATGTTTTTTCATGTTACCAAGGACGCAAGAATTTGGATTAGATATATGGTATAATTTGGGAATTAAAATATATATATATATATATAATAAGGGTAAAAAAATTGTATTTATAGAAAATAACTGAAATATATATGTACAATAGAAATTTATATATTGAATTCAATATATTTCAAAATTCTATATTTATAGAAATTTTTGAGGATTGAAAATATATAATTATAATTGAATAAATTGAATAATTTATATTTAATGTTATAGAATTTTATAAATAATAAAATCAGAAAAAAAAAATTAAAAATGAAACAGCCCTAGAAATAAAAATAGTAAAAAATAGTTATATTTTTTACAATATAAGAAAAAAGGAGTTCTCGAAATTACCACCATATTATAAAAATAAAGTAGACCTGATATGAAGTAACATATTAAAACCAATATAAACATAAAAATAAATAGATAACACATGTATCTATTATTTAATAATCATAATAAGTTATATATAATAATAATATCTCACTATAAACATAAAATAATGGTTCATAAAATAGGACTCACTGATGGTGTTGATGGTATACCTAATGCCCACTAAAATTTGGATTTGAGATTCAAGGTCCAGTATAGTCTGAAACAATATGATAAATTAAAAATTAACATAAATTTGAATAGTGTTCCACTAATTTGAAAGTGACTAGTTACTAAAATTAAATAAGTAACAAAATTTTCATGGTCTAGAATTTAAAACAAATTAGATTATTGAAAATGCATTTATTTCAGATTAGCTTGTTGATATTAATTCTTTTATAAGTGTTTTAAATGTGTCCTATCTCAAATAATTCATGACAAGATGTTGAAATCCTACCATATTGAGTGGTTATTTTTTTACCTTAACATACCCACTAAAATTAACCAATCCAAAATACAGACATCTTGAAGAAATGGAAAAATCAACCTTATCTATCCTAAACCCTCTTAAAATGTGAGAGTTCAAAATTAAAATAATTTAAATCATTTTATCAATTGTTAAATTCATAATTGAATGAAAATATAAAATTCTACACATATAAAAGGTTTTATAAACATATCATCATCTTAATAAACATAAAATTCTTATATAACATGTGTAGAAGATTTTCATAAAACTCATGATAATACGGAGAACAATTAATGTTCAATGAAAGAATGATAATCCATAATTGGATGAAAGAGGAAATGAAATGGCATGAAAAATAATTAAAATTATCATTATAAGGAGATTTTTTCAAGTGCATTTACAGTATTTCAATTTGATCAAATAATACAAAGTGTAAAAAATAAAATACATAAGGTAAAATTCGATTTTTTTTACAAATTAAAATTTTAATAAAGAGTAGATAGAGCATGAAACCATTAGTGTATTGATGTCATGGGAGTTTTAATAATAACTAAAAACACAATTAGATTATGTATACATGAAGGTGAAAAGAAAATATATTGAATAAATCTAAAAATGGTATAAAATAATTAATAAGAAAAATTAAAAATTTAATAAATAAATTTATAGCAGTCTAACTATCCCTATTATACATCACATTTTTATATAAGAATAAAAAACTAACAGCTGATTAGGTAGGGAGAATAAAAAAATCAATATCTTGCCTATAAAGTGCTTAAATACTGCATTATGGACTATATAGTCAACATCAACATCAGGGAAATTGGATTTGATGTTCTCCATAGACTTCTTGAGATAATCATCACCAAATGTCAAATCCAAATGTTAGAATTTCACTTCATGTGGTCTATTTATACCTATGGAAATATGCATATTGGGATAAGAAATCTCAATGATCTTGCTTCTTCCATTGGAATACCATTTATATTGGACCAACTCATTATAAATGGAAACTTTTCTAGGATTATGGTTGATTCCAATCTAGATTCAAAACTAAAAAATGTGATCAACTTCACTACAAATGTTCACATATCTAAATTCAATGTGGAGTATGAATATATTACCCATTTTTATGATGTCTATCAAATTTTAAGGAATTTAATTGATAATTATATAGTGGTTCAGAAAAAATTACATCCACCTACTAATACTAATTCTTAGAAATATTCCAATTGGAAAAAGATAGGCAAATACATTTCCCTCGACAAAGGTGAACCCTCAAAGAAAAAAGATTCTGAAAATTGGGTAAACAATTAATCCAATACCTTTGATTAAAAGACTCCAAATAGAATATAATGGGATAATCTTTTTGATGAATAGGTAAAGGAGAATGATTTCTTTATTCTACCTACAAATATGAATAATGTAACTATGCCTTCTATTAATGGTGTCAGAGAAAATTTAACAATGGGAAGTCTATATGAAAAAAAAATCATTGAATATCCTACCACTCTTCATGAAGATAGCCCCATAGATGGTATTCCAGCATCATAAATGTTTCTGTGGATTCTGATGGAATATCTATCACTGATCCAGAAAAATATCAATATACAACCCAATATTATTGAATTTTGGATAAAACACATGTTCATGGAGCATTGGATATTGATGGAAGCCCCAATATGAAACATCCTTTTATAGATGTGCTACTCACTGCTGTTGATAATACAGTCTTAAAGGTGGTTGGTCACTGCATTAATGATGAATATATTCTAGAATCCTATAACATGATTAGTTATAATTCTTCTTCTCTGAAGCACACAAATTCTAATAAGGATTTTAATGTCGAAGTAAGTCCAAAGGTTTCTCTAATGGATTTCCAATTTATTGTTGCTATCATTACTTCATATTATAAGGAATTTGTGTGTCACATTATCTTAGATAATGTGCAAATGAAAAATGATGATCTTTTAAGCACTGATGGAAAATGTTTCTTTTAATTAGGAATTCTTCCAAGAAGAATAACTTAGGGGTAAATAAAAAAGGGATCTCCAACCCCAATCATAAGTATAAATGAGGATCCTATTTTGAAACTATTAGGTTTTGGAAAACCTTGATACAACAAGCTCCCTTTGTATTTTTATCCAAAATTACAAGCCTAGTTTTCTAGGTTTATCTAGACACAAAAAGATCTTCTCCTCAAGGGTTTCTTCTTATTTAATTATGGATTACCACATCATTATCACAAACCAATCTTCAGTATACATTAAAATACTCTAGGTTCTTTCTCACTTAATCTTGGAAGGGACCATTTATATTAACATAAATGATTAGATGGTCACTCTCATCTAAAATTTTATGGGAATGAAACAATTTTGTTTTTTCATTTATTCCTATAATGGATTTCATGACAGGTGGGATTTATGGTAGAACATACAATCTATGTCTATCAGAATTAATAGTCCATGGACTCTTCTTGGGGATTTCAATGTTATCCTCAATCCAGATGAAAATATATGCTTAGTAAGTTTTTTTGCCTCAACCAAAAAATTTAAGTCTTTTATTTAAGATAGAAACATTTTTTAAGTAAATTTAGTGGGTGATAAATACACATGGTATAGAAAAAACCTCAATAAAAATGTTTCTAGTAAATTGGATATAGTATTTGTCAGTGAAGTATCCCTTAATGTTTGGGCCTCTATTTCTTGTAGCACCCTTAGAAAATTAAATTCATATCATTATCCAATTTTGGAAAAAAATAAAAATATATGTGAAACATCCTTTCTCATTTAGATTCAAAAACTCTTTATACTTATACCCTGAATGTAAAAAACTAGTTCAGGACACAAGGAGTTCTTTAATTCACAAATACGATGCCTTAACTTGTATTTTAAAGAATAAATTTATCAATAGGAAGTTAAAATAAGGGAGTAGGGATCACTTAATTTCTCTTGAAAAAATATTTCTCATTATGAATCTTCTCTATATATCATTCAAGATAGAAACACCCACAGTGCTTTTTATATAGGTATTGACTAGTAAAATTTGATATCTCATTATCTTAATAGTCCTTTCAACCCTAAGGAGCATATGTTGAGAGAATATTTTAAAGTGAAACGGATTAAGGATGGTGATAATAATTCAATGTTTTTTTTAATTCTATTAAGTGATACATAAAAGCTAGAAGACCCTTATCCATTCTCAATGATGATGGGAAATTTTTTGAAAAGAGGAAATAACTTGTTGATCATGTTGTCTCTTTCTATAGGAGTCTCTTAAATGAGATTGTAACCAGCTCTGGTTTGTTAAAATACATCATTCCTTGTCTTTTAAATCAGAATAATAATACAAATCTTATATTTATTCATATTTATTTTGATATCATGGAAGATATATTTGGTTTAAATAATATGAGATCCACTAGTCTAGATGGCTTCACTGACTTCTTATTCAAAATGTTTTAGTAAGTTATTCATTTTGATGTCTGTAGACTTGTCATTCATTTCTGCAAAGGTGGTTAGCTCACTCAAGTTATTAAGTATCAATTCCTTTCCCCCACTCTCAAAGTGGAGAATTTAAATGAAATTCATCTCTTTAGGCATGTGACACTTGTAAACACAATTCAAAAGTTAATTTGGAAATCTACCCCAAATTGGATCTCCAACATCACCAAAAAGATTATTTCCACCAATATATTTGGATTCATTAAAAGGAGAATCATTCAAGGCTACCTCATCATTACTTATGAATGTTTCAAACTTCTTTATAATAATTATAGGGGAGGAAATGTAACTATTGTAACTTATTGTTAAAAAATACTTTGATACAATGGATTAGGGATTCGTCTCTAGGGGTTCTCAATATATTTGGTTTTGATGAGTCTTTCAACAAATGGGTCAAAATCTTCCTAAGCTCAAACCATATTTCAGTGTTTATTAATGATTCTATGAGGGGTAATTCACATAATATAGGGGTTTTGAGAAATATGATCTTATCTCACCTATTATTTTCTCCATTTAAGAGTACTATCTAATAATAATTTTTCTTAATATGGTAGAGTGTCAAAAGATTAATCCTATCAGATGTTTCACGGGATTAGTTTCCCCCACTCACTTATTATATGATGATGACATCATAATTTTCCTTCATAGAGATAAGATAATATAAATAATATTAAGGATGATCTTTTTCATTATGATAAGGTTTTAGGCTAATAAATTGGTTGGAAAAAACCTCCTTATACCTTGGAAGGTGCATTCCTATAGCCAGAAAAGTGGACATAATGAATGAACTTAGCATCATAGAAGGTGTATTTACATTCACCTACCATGGTGTTCTTATTTTTTGGGGAAGACCTCATGATTTTCACTTCAATCATATTTTAGGAAATATAAAAAATAAATTGGATTCTTAGAAAATAAAATCCTTATAAATGGCTGGTAGGGTCAACCTTTTGAAAGCTATCATTATTTCAAAAAATTTCTATTATTTTATGGTTTAAAAATGGTTGGATACCCTTCTAAAGAGTATAAATATGTCTATAAAAAACTTAATTCGGAGTGGGATCATCTTGAAAAGAAAAATCTTTACTGTTTCCTAGAAGAAAAGTTGCCAACCATTTGATCATAGTGGCGTCAGTATTAAAAAATCTATGAAATTTTAATCATTATTTGCAGGTATATTTTATATGGATGTTTATTAATGAGAAATAAAAGATTCTTGGATTTCGTAGAACTATATTTATATATATAATTAAATCTATAAATTTAACTTATATTCATTCCTCTATTTTGATTGCTCTCAGATCCTTTATTTCTAATATCTCTACTCACTCCCATTGGTTTGTTAGTCTGAAATAACCCCTTAATTTTTGGATAGACAACTGGATATGTACACCTCACCTTAATCTCTTAGAATATTCTGAGAAATTATTTGATATGAATATCTCAATTAAAATCCAAGTATAGATTCCTCTGTATGATCTTACTACTAAGATGAAATACGTGGTTTGAAATTGTAATTTTATACCTAGTGATGACATGCTCATATTAGAACCCACTTCTAATGGGAATCTCACCTCCAAGTTACATTACACCAAATCTTCAATTGAAAACCCAAATACTTGGATGATAATAATGAATAAGAGTTGGCTCCTTACATCTAGATTCGATCTCATGTGGAGGTTGGCACACTCGAAACTCCAAGTAGACACATGCCTTCAATATGTTAGTATTCTATATGCTCCGAATGAGTACTTTTAAATCAACTAATGGATGACCTCATCCATTTTTTCTTGAGTTTAAACACAACTACAATGCTATGGTTTATCACTGCTGATCCTTTTTTAGTGCAGATTCCTAGGATAGACAGCATCAAAGAACATTTTAAAGATTGTTTAAAGTAACTCTTTCTTGGAAGATTACCCATTTTCTCATTTTGGTCAGTTCATAGGTGGTGCATGTTATATGGAATATCCATAAAAATGATTCATGAGAATTATTTCATTTAATCTTCAACAATAACTTGTCCAGATTTTGGTTGTAGTGAAAAATATAAATTCACTCTAAAATGATCATTATAATAAATCTATTCATGGTCTTACAGTCTTTAAGAGCCTTAAAATTGTAGGTAATTATCATCCTTTTTCTAGAAAAATTTAATTGTGGTGGATCCCTCCAATCTATGGATAGATTAAATGCAACACAGATGGAATGTCAAGAGGGAATTCGTGACCTTCTTTCTTTGGGGTTATTTTCAGAAACCATAGTGGTAATATCATGGGATGAATTTATGGGATGTATTTAATAACAATATATATTTATTCTGAAATATTTTTCATAATCAATGTGGTCTAATTGGAAACAAAATGAGGTTAGTGTAACTTGTGGTTGGAATATGACTCCACCACTATTTTACTGGCTATCAGAAATTGAATTATTTATCTTTCTTGGAAGTTAATTACTAGATGGATTAAATGTAAAGATTTTTTTTAATACCTTAGAAACATTATAAAAAACACATATATCATGAATCCGACATGTTGGCTGATGTTCTTGCAAACAAAGGGGTGACTACTGCTGAATGGATCTTGTTCAGTGATTTCTGGGAGGAGTTTTTATCTCCCTTTTAAAGATATTTTTATAAAAGACCCTAATTTAAACTCATATAACCATATTTTTATTAAATAAAAGTGAATCATATATATATAAAAGTTTCCATTCAAAAAAATAGGAGAATGTATTTATGAATATATAATTATAGAAATTGTATATATAAATTGCAGAATATATGCATATAATTTATAGTGTGTTTATATAAATAACTTTTTGACAGCTCAATTTAAAAAAAATTACATAGCTTTTGAGCATGTTTTTTAATTTTTATAGGTTTTTTAGATGAATTTATAAGGTTAGAACTAGGTTAAGCCAGGGATGTGGGACTTACTGGAGATTTTGAGATACAAAAGTCCCACTAACTAGACGGCGAGGTTCCGGGAAAGAAGTAATTCTACCTAGAAACCATTTTTGAGTTAGTAGAGACTAATATCCATCTGGTGGATCTCATTAGAAAAAATAGATCTACCCAATGGTCATTGGGTAGTCTGTAAAGGCTACCAGCTAGTTGGTGGAATCTAATGGATCTGAGTAACAACACCGAGTTTATCAACATTTTTTTAAAACCTAACCTATAATAACTTTTTTCTCATTCTTCATACCCCCTTCATATCCCAATAACCTAGTATCCCTCTCAAATGATTTTGGGGACTTCTACTCCCTTAAAAATTATATTTTCTGATTCCCAAACATCGGATAGATCCTAAGTTCTTAGTCTAGTAAGTTCTTTCTTAATATGGAATGATTCCCTTCTCATCTCATTAGTCGATCCAAACTAGATTATCAAAGTATTTATTTATTCTAAGGGTTTTTTCATGATCTAATAAGGAATTAATTGATCTTTGGTACAATAGGAACCTAGATTCAAGGATTTGGAATATGTGTGTTAATCAAACCAAGATCATTGTTGGAAGCATGTCTTATTAGGTATGTTTAACCTTAACCTATCATTAGGGTGTAGTTACTTCTGAACCTTGATCCTAGGATTATAAATCATGTTGAATCGGAATTAGTTATGGGATTTAGTGGTTATTTTTTACTCGAATGGTGACCTTTGTTTTGTTACTCTCTTTCTCAGTAATTTCATGGTCACAAATACTCACTTATCTTTCAATCAATTTAATTTAATTAATTTGTAGTTAGTCTTGATGAAATAATTTTATATTATTTTGATAACCTTAAAACATTATTAAATATGTCTTAATTTATGTTTCAGATCCCTGGAAGAATCTTATAATAAACTTAAAGGATCATTCATGCAAGTAGAGGAGCCACTTTTTGAAGTTGTATGTAATCTGGCCAAAATAGCCAATGGCGGGGCATGGTTCATTAGAACATGGTGAACCTCCACAAGAGCATGGTTATGAGTGTTTTGAAAGTTCAGAAGGTAAAATATCCAAGAAGATTGTACTAGGTCATGGTACGAGCCATTTTAGCCCATGGAAGACTTGAATAGAATTTAATAATGGTTTAACCTCTCTTAAATCAGGTCATTAAAGTCATAATTGATCTGTGTGAATTATATAATATTTTTGAAAGATTTTAATGTTGTAAATAAAGGCCTTGGGTTATTGGTTCTCAAAAAAACTTGTGTAATGATATCTTGAAATGAATCATTGATGAAGTTCTAGGGTGGATAGGAGATAATATGTTTGGGACTCTGGAAATGACATTGTGTTAGTGAATGGCTAGCACTATATAGTAGACTTCTGAGTATCCATAAACTGGGATTTTATGTTATTTTTATTAATTTTACCTTTGATTAAAATATAACTTGGGTGATGTAAATAATGATGGTGTACTGATTTTTAGGATTTAGTGTGGATTCATGAATCAAGTTAGTAATGTGGGACCACATTCCATATACTTGTTGTTTGCATTAAATTGAACCCAAATAATAAAACACCTATTGAAATTATGATATGTTCTTTTAGTGTATTATTTATTACATTCTTTTATTTGAGCCTATGTATTCTATGCTTGATTGTGTACGTGTGGTTGTGACTAACGTGCTGGTACCAGAGTCTTTTCTTGGGTTTTTGGTAGTGCTTAGGGGGTTATTCCTTGTTCTTGTGGTTGGCCTCTCAAGTTTAACCTTATTATGAACCCTTATGTGTGACTATGTTTTTTATAGGTTTCAATATTTAAGGTGTTTTATTTCTATAAGGTTTTTTATATCATTTTAAGAAATTTCACCTCATAAACATCTTGTGTAGATAGTTTCACTCCCTTTTATGTAGGTAGATGCAACTGAGCATGTCTCATTGGTTTCTCTAGTAGTTCAAGCTATAGAATCAGTCCAACCCGGACTCTTATAGTTAGTTCATGTTCAGGGTAGAGGAGCCCATATGGGTGGGTTGATGGTGGTCAGTTATGTTCATGACATCTAGCTCCAACATCCCTATTCCTTCTATATCACAAAAGACCATAGGGGAATGGAGGATAGGATATAGTTCATTGATAGGGTTTTGAAATAATAGAAACCCTAAAGGATTAGAAGGTTAAGATTGTGACCTTTAAAATTTAAGGAATATTTGTATGGAGGTGGGATGTCATACTGTAGGTTGGTAGATGTAAAGGGATATCTTGGGAAATATTAAAGTGTATCTTCTTCAAGGATTTATTCTTAGGCTCACTGGAGTTGAATCATACTCAGGATTTCATGGAGCTTTAGTAGAGGATAATGATAGTGTATAACTATTCATCACATTTTATAGAGTTGATTCAATTTTCTCCTCTTTAGGTGGGGAATAAGGAATTGAAGGCCAAAAAAATTTAGATGAATCTTCACTTAGATCTAAACTGATAGGTTTGGAACTTTGATATCATGACCAATGTCGTAGTGATTCATAATGCATTGACGATCTATAAGGGAATTGAGGAAGACAGATTCACAGTTATCCTCCTTGATTCCAATGGTATGACAGGGGATTTATCAAGTGTATTACAAGTTTCTCATTCTGGGAAAAAGAAGAAAAATTCAAAGGAAGGATTTTAGGTAGGTAATCAATAGTTAAAGCATTAATAAGTTTTCTCAGCTCCCTCCTTGGGAAATGACTCTTCCATGTGTTATAATTGTTGAAATAAGGGAAACATTCTCAAGGATTATTGTATTTATCTCAATACATGTCACCAATTTTGTAAGACTGGCCATCTAAATTGGTTCTACAGTAATTCATTCAGGATGTGTATATAAAGTGAATGTTTAGGGCCTCAAAAACAGCTATAAACTCCATAAGGGTCTGTGAATCAGGTGGATCCTGATCCTCTAGGTCATCATGGAGTGATTATCCATATGGATTATTCAATTTGATCTAGCTAATAATGATGGTGAAGAGAGATCATCTATAGTGTGAGGTACAACATTTATTTATTCAACACTATTTGTTTATTTGTTTGAAATAGGTTCATCTTATTCATGTATATTGGATAAAGTGTTTTTTAGGTTGGATTGACCTGTTAAATTATCTTATGAGGTGATGTCCATCGATGCACCCTTGGGATGAAAAGTAGACCATCTTCATATCTATCCAAATTTTTTAATGGTGGTTACTAGATTAGAGCATGTGTGGAGCTTCATGATTCTAGAGATGATAGGTTTTTATGTGATCCTTTTCATAGAATGGTTGACCAGCTACTATGAACACAATGATTGATATCAGATATGAGTGAACCTTTCATCACCTAAGAGGGAAACTTTCATGTTGAAAAATGAATATGATATAAAGGTAGGTGGAGTGGGGAAAGATCCTCATTGGAGAGAAGTATTTCCAGTGCATATGGATATGATGATCTATGTAGTGGCTTAAATGGTGACACACTCCTCTTTTCCTCCAGTGGTATACATGTACCAAGATGTCTTTACAAAGTATTTTTCATGGTTACCTGTACATACTGGAGTTGAGTTTGATATTGATCTCATGATTGGTGCATGATGTATATCAATTCTACCATAATATATGGCACCAATGAAAATAAAAGATCTCAAGGTACAACTTGGGGATCTAGAGGATAAATGCTTCATCTAGCCGATAACTTCTTCTTGAGGTGTCCCGATGTTTTTTTCTAAGAAGGTGAATGGTATTCTTTATATTGTACTGACTACCAAATTTGAACCGGATCACTACAAAAAACAAATACCTATTTTAAAAAATAAACAACATGTTTGATCAATTGAGGGGAAACCAAGGGTTTTCTATGATTGATATATCACTACCACAAAACGGGGCAAGGTCAGCGCCACCCATTATCAACACTAATGAAAAAGCGCAGATAAAGGGGGGTACCTTTATCAATGCTAAAAAAAGCACTGATAAAGGTACCCCCTTTAAAAGCACTGTTAAAGGCTATCCCTTTATCCGCACTTTTTTAGTAGCGTTGAAAAAGGGGGTCTTTATCAGAACTTTTTTAAAAGCGCTGATAAAGGGTCTACTTCTAGAAAAAACATTCATTAAAAAAATATATATTAATATTTAAATATATAGATATAGTTATATTGATATAAATATAATATATATTTTTTAAATATAATTTTAAATATATTTTAGATAAGTATAAATATACAATTACACTTAATATATAAGATATTTAGTGAAAATGGCTTATAAAAAAATTTAAAAAAAATATTTTTAATTAATAATTTGATAATTATTATAGAGTAATAGTCATTTAATAACAATTTTAATACTAAAAAAATAAAATAAAAATTTAAAAGAGATCCAAAATATGTTGAAAACGAAACTCAAACCTCAAACGACCATAACTTTTGATCCGGGTGTCAGTTTGAGCTCTAACACATATCAAATCAAATCCTGCGACGAGATCTACACCCATATGATTGGGAAATCCTGGTCAGGGTTTTTTCGAGGCCAAAAAAGGCCAGAAGTCCTCCAAAACTAAGTTTTTAGTCGGGATACCCTGATTTTTTAACATTTTGTGGATTTTCAGCCTCGTTTAAGGGGGTATTATTGGCTTTTTTTTGTGGGGACTGAATTTATTCCAAGGTATTACATTCATATTGATATTATGTCTTTGAAATTTTATCATTTTTTATAATTCACTTCTATTTATAATCAAATATATAACAATATATACATATTTTTTATATATTCACGCATAAAAATTTAATTGTAAATATAAATAATTAAATATATTTACATAAAAAATATATTAGCTTTATATAAATAATAACTAATATACATTTTATTTAAAATTCGAATATAGAAATATTTATATACCTATATATTAATCTAACTATATATATATTTATTTATTTATATAACTACATATATATATTGATATAACTATAAATATTAATATTAATATCACTATAAATATATATATTAATATAACAATATATATATTAATATAATTATATATTACTGTATGAATAAATATAAATAAATATATATATAATTAAATAGATATGTCATTAACTGGAGAACAAATCAATATCGCAGGGTGGTGAAGGCTTTAGGTGCACAAGGGGGAGGTCTCGAGATCAAATCTTGGTGGAGGCAAGGGAGTGTGCATGGGGGAGGATTTGGGGGGCTATAGATAATAAAGGGGGTGGGTGTAGCGCTAATATAGGGTGGAGGGGGGTGTGTGCAGGCGCTGGAGGGGCTGGAAAGCGCTGTTAAAAGGGGGGCTCAAGCGCTATAAAATCCCCCCCTGATTGGAAGTATTTTTTTAATATTTATTAATTTTTTATTAATTTTTTTTACTTTTATCAGTGCTAAAAAGAAAGCGCTGATAAAGGACCCTTTTATCAGTGCTTCTTTTTAGCGCTGATAAAAGACCCCTTTTATCAGTGCTTTTTTTAGGGCTGATAAAAGTGGTATTTATTAGCCCTTTTTGGAGCGCTGATAAAGGGGACCCCCCCCTATCTTCTCCAACTTTAATAGTGCTTTTTTAGCACTGTTAAAGGCCATTTTTAGCGCTGATAAAAGGGGTATTTGTAGTAGTGTATGTTTTTGATTCCATTAGCTTCAGTTCAAAGAGGAAGACATACCAAAGACAACATTTAGGGTATAGGTTGTATGAGTATCTCATTATGTATTTTGGATTGATAAATTCTCTAGAAGTGTTCACGGATCTCATGACCAATATATTTCACCCATACATAGACTCATTTTTATTGTGTTCATTAATGAAATCAAAATATATTCCAAGATTTCAAAATCACATTCTATACACCTTCATACCATATTGAGCACACTTTGAGCAGATTGAATTTACGCCAAGTATATAAAGTGTCACTTTTGGATAAAAGAGATACACTTTATTGGGAATTTTATTTCTAAAGAAGGAATATCATTTGATCCAAAAAAGATTGAATTGGTTATGTATTGGACATGACTAAGGAATGTGTTTGAGATTCATAATATTATTTGATTGGTTAGGTACTATAGGAGGTTCATTTTGAAATTTTCTCACCTAGTGGTTCCCATGACCACACTAACCGAAATGGGGTCACATTTTAATGGACAAAAAAATGTGAATAACTCTTATTAGAGCTGAATAATAGGTTAACATTATAATTAACCATGATTATTCCTAACCCTATTATTGGGTATTCATTATATTGTAATGAGTCTATTGTTAGATTGGGGTATGTTCTAATGATGGGGGATAAGGTAGTTGCTTATGAATCTCATCATCCATGACCCCATGAGTGGAACTAACCTATCAAGGACATAGAGTTGGAAACCATGGTACATGCATTTAATTATTGGTGATAATTTCTATTTGGTGAAATGTTTTCTGTATAAAAAGAATAGGAGTTTACAGAATATATTTTCACAATATGACCTAATTCTTCATCAGAGTCATTGGGTAGATTAATTATAGATTTTGTACTTTTAGATGGATTATTATCATGGGAAAGGTAATGTATTTGTACATGCACTAATCAAGAGAATGAAAGAAGTGGGAGAAGGGATGTCATAAGTGGGATGGAAGCTCATGTCTCTGTTGGAAACCCGGAAGGTGGGAATATTATAGGATTGAGGTGTAGTGGACTATGCACCATTAGTTATTATTTATTTGTTGGAGTAATGAGTGAAGTCTATTCAAGAGATTGATTTGAAGTGTGTCGCAATGCGTGAGAGGTTATAAGTTGATGGATCTATTTTCGGTTGTGATTCGGATAGATGTGATGTGATCCTAGTTCATGGCATGGTTATAGTTTTATCTTATATGATAGAGGATATTGTGATATACTCTCATTATTTAAAATGGATAGTGCACCCAAGGTCTACTAAGATGTATCACAATGTCATGTGACAGTTCTGTTGGGCCGGTATGAGGAGAGATATTTTAGGTTTTGTCTCCCATTGTCTAACTTTTCAGAGTATCAAGGTCAACCATCAGAGACCTGTAGGGTGAATCTATCCACTTTGAGTTCCTATGTTGAAGTGGGATGAGGTTTTCACATAATTCATGATAGGGTTAACCAAGACCTTGAGAGGTCGAGACAACATTTGGGTGGTGGTCGACCAGTTGACTAATGTAGATCACTACATACAAATCCAAGAGATGAACTCTGTGGATGGTCTAGGAAAGATCTATGTTCAAGATTTTTTAAAACTTCATTGTGTTCCTTTGAGAGTGGTGTCGAATAGAGATTTTTGGTTCACATTACAATTTTAAAAAGTCTTAAAAAGGCTATCGGTAATCAGTTGAAGATGAGCTTGGCCTTTCATCCTTAGATCAATGGGAAGTCAGAAAGACGGATCCAAACTTTAGAGGATATTCTTCAACAGTATATCACGGATTTTTGAGGATATTGTGATGATCACTTGACTCTAGTGGAGTTCCCCTATAATAACATATTCCAGTCATCAATTCATATGGATCTGTTTGAGGCTCCCTATGGGAGGTCATGTTGTTCACCCCTATTCTACCATGAGGTTTTTGTTGGGATAATTATGGTATAGGAGACCTCAGATCTTGTTCAGTTGATTTGGAAAGTCTATTTATTGCTCAAAACATTCATAAGTCTTATGATTATCATAGAATATGACCCTTGTATTTTTTTGTGGGTGAGAAGGTATACCTGTGGGTGTCCCCTTAGTCAAGTCATAGGTGTGTGATGATATAAGGAAAATTGGAATCGTGGTATTTTGGGTCATTTGATATAGTTGAATTCATTAGGATGGTGGCCTATTAATTAGACCTTTTTATTGTATCAAGGTATGCATGATGTGTTCCGTGTTTCCCATATTCAAATGTACGAGCCCGACAATGCACATATGCTTTACTATAAGGATTTTGTGCTGGAACTAGATTCATTTTTTGAGAGAGACCTATTTTGTTAGTGGAATGAAACTATAAGGTATTTTAAGGAAAGAGTATTCCTCTTGTTTAGTTACTATTTATAAATGGTCATTTTTAGGAAGAAATGTGGGAGCAGGAGATAGGCATTCAAGCGCAGTGTCCCAAGTTCTTTGAGAAGACCTCTGGGGATACATCTCAAGGATAATAATTCATAATATCGGGATAATTTCGGTACATATATTTTATGTACACATATTTTAATAATTTACATATCATTTGAGAATATTTTTAAGTGTGTGTAGGAGGTTTATATAAATTTGAGAGGTTATAACCAGGTTAAGGGAAGGATGGGGAGTTACTCTAAATTTTTGTGCTATAGTAGTCCCACCAACTAGCCAGTGAGGTTCCTGAGTAGAATTGATTCTTCCTAGAAACCAGTGGAAATTTTTTGGGGCTTCTAAAAAGAACCAGATCTTTCCAATAAACACTAAGTAGTTGGTGTCATCCAATGGAGCCCAATAATATTGCTTATTTTATAGGCATTTTTAAAAAAACATGACCTCTAGTCACTTTTTTCTCAATTTTTATAACTCCATTGACTCTGAGTGACCTAGGAACCCTCTCTAGCAATTTTGGGTACTTATCCTCCCTTCAAACTCCTTGGTTCAACACACATACATTAGAATAATCCTATGTTCTGAATTCAGTGAGTTATTTATTAATATAAATCAATTCCCCTCTCTTATCCTTAGTTGAACCCAACTAGATTCTTGATGTATTGATAGACTATAAGGGTTTTGAATGATCTTTCAAGGTATTAATTGATATTTGGTAGAATTAGAACCTAGATTAAAGTATTTGGAATCTATACATCAATCATACAAAGATCATTATTGGCATTAGGTCTTCTTGAGTATGTTTTAGCTTGACCTACCTTCAGGATATGGTTCCATATTATACTTGATCCTAGGGTTCTAAATAATGTGTCAATAAGGATTGGTTCAAGGTTTCAGTGGATATTTTGTACTCAAATAGTGACCCTTGCTTCTAAATCATTATTGAACCTATTTTTGGAATACCTTGACCTTACTACAAGTTTTATATTGGTTCTTGGAATGATTTTTGGTGTGCATGTGTAGCCCTGTGAGACCTATGTTTGATTCTTGGTCACATGAGGTGTGTGTGTGTGTGGCCCAAAGACCTATTCTTATGTTTATTTCATGTGGATTATGATGATTGTGATACTTACTTTATTGGACATGATGTTTGATATTTCATTTGTATTCTTTAACATATGTGATATTATTTTTTCTTAATAACTAAGTTTGTAGGTTGAGCCTAATGAAATATCCCCCTAAGATGTATTTGTCAGATTAAAGGTCAACATACATTGGAATATCCCATCAAGGGGGGTGTTTTAGACATGTTTTGGGGATATCCCATAGAGAGGGATATTTTAGGCAACTAGTTGATATTACTTTTGGCATGGATCAAAATAAGGTAGAGTCATGATCTAAGGACTCGACTTGTGTGTTTATGTTTTTGTGATGTATTTTTTCTTATTTGTATTCTATTTACTTTTATAGCATGAATTGATATATCATATTCACTTATGTTAAGGGATATTGGTGGTGTCCTATTGAGGCTTGTACTCACACCATATATAGTAATTTCAGCATGATTTTAGGTTTCATGGTTAGGGATCTAGAAAAGGAAAAGGGCTATGTGGTTGATGGTTAAGTAGGTTTAGCAGGAGATTTTGGGTGTTATAGGATGGACCTCGGGATGAATGGTCACTGTTGTTTCTATTTTATTATTTTTTATGTTCCTTGATCCATAGCCGGTGGGGGTCTATTTTATTAGTTTTGGATTATATTTATGAAATTCCATGTTGATACTTCATGGGTTGTTATTTATTGGATGCTTCTACTACTCTGATGGTGATAATTTAGTCATTATTTGTTGATTTATTGATTCTCTTCCATTATTTTACTACGATGTTTACCTGGTACTCAGGTTATAGTATTTTCATATTGTTCTTGGGTCCTCACCACTAGTCGGAAATCTCTTTCATATGGGGAGGAATGCATGAGGTCGTGTGTAATTTTATCTTGGACCTGGGGGTGTAGGTCAGGGTATTACAACTTTGATACTAACCTTGAAATAATTCAACATAAACATAATTATAACACTATTTTAGAAATGAAAATGTCATGAATCACTTTAATACTCAGCATGATAGATATCAAAGAATGTCCCATGCTTTAAAATGCAGTTCCAACATAAGCCCAGGTGTTACAGATTAAAATTATAATCGAAGTTATTACCCTTTTTCTGAATATTTATATCATAGTTTCTAATACATTAGTAACGGTAGATGATTTATAAGTTGATTCAAGGGTGTGTGTCAAAATAGTAGTGTCCATGTAACTGTGGGAAAATCCTCATTGTCATCCTATCTAGAACATATCAAACAACATTAATATATTTTCATTGAAAAATTTGGTATTGGCCTACGTTTTTCCTGAGAGCATAGTCTTGGTAATCAATTAATGGGAAATTCAATAAAACTATTACCTTTCAATTCATTAAGATTGAAATTATCCAATAAAAATCTATATTTTTTCATAACAAATGCAATCAAAAGAAAATTTCATTATTTGATAAGAAATCCCATCATCTAAGAAGTGATTATTGAAAAAAAAAATTAATTTCAAAAAAGGTTGAATGTGAGATAAAATTTAAAAGAATTATATGATCTATTACCATTTATCATGTAAAATATTTTTAAAAGAATATTTTTAAAAAAATTAAATATATGTAATTAAGATCATAAATCATAATTACATACATTAATCTTTATTTGGTCTTTAATTTATAGAATATATAACATTTGTATTCCTCAAGATTAAGTAGCTGCAAATACACTAATATTTTATAGAAGAAATGTATACTACTATTTTACCGAATAAAATCATATCAAATAGGTCAAATACGTGTGTATTTATCTAGAAAATGGTAAAATATATGATTGATTTTTAACATTATATTTCTGAATCTCAAGAGGTTTCTGAATAATTTTTCACATTATTTATTATATCATATTTCTTGAGAGATACTTGGGCATATAGACTACTAGAACATGCATTGATATCTTTTCAAACATATAAAATAATAATGCTATATTAAGATGATTTTGGAATTTTTTAATTTGATATTTTTATACCTTTAAGACTTACTTCTACATTTGATCTTTCTTTTAAGAACATAGAATCCATGAATGGCCTTAATAGGGAAGCCACATTACAATCCTATTCATCCTTTCTTGTAAATACCCAGAAAATTCCATGAAATGTTTTTTTAAAAATTATATGGAATTGTTCCGACTCCGCAGTTTCTGACGGATCGTGATTCCGAGGCCCGGAGTGCTCGGAATGTTTTTTCAAAGATTCTAAGTGTGTTCAGTGTGTTTTTGAGTGGGTTTTGGTAACTTATGAACAAGTGCTTGGAATAAAATTCTTAGGGCATCGTTGAACTCGGAGCACTGAGGATTTCTTAGTGAGACATTCACCTTAGCTGCGTTTGGGCTAGAGCATTGGTTGAGTTCTCACCCGTGCGGTTGGTTTTTTTAAAGGAAGAAGTAAAATAAAAATAAAATGCATGATAAGTATTTTATTTTTATTCAAATTTATTTGAATTAATGTGGGGTCTGCAACCCCACATTAATTCAAGTAACTCCTCCCTTAATTAATTATGGGAGGATCCTTCTTAGTTAGAGAGGAGGATCCACTGGAGAAAGATCTCCTTCGTTCTCCCTTATCCACCACCTTCCACCTTCTTCTTCCACCTTTCTAGAGAAGTGATAGCCACCACCTTTGGAGGGAAGAACATCCACCGCCGATGACGTACGATCTTCTTCCGCATCAAAGGAGGAGAAGCCTCCTGGGTAGAACGCTGCCAATGATGACGCCATCTTCCATCATCAACGAATGACAAATGAGGTAGGGGTCGATTTGATAGATTTTGATCTTCATTCTTCGACATTCTTGAGCTTCGATAATAGCCATTTTCTATCACCCTAATGCGGAGGGCGCAGGCCGAACAAACACGGCCCGAAAACCCTCTGTTGGTTATTGTTCTTTGATAGCAGTACATGTGGTGACTGGAAATGATTCGGCCGTGGAAGAAGTCGGCAGTGCAAGGGCCACCGGAGGGGCGCGGCATCGTCGCACCGCATGGAGAACTAGGCCATGTCCAGGTAGGCCGCGGTGGTGTCGGAGGGGCATGGTGTCGTCGCACCGTGCCGGAGGAAGGATCCGCGGCCACGCAGGACGCGGCGGTCGAACGGGCTGGGCGCGGCACCATCGTGCCGCCCCGGAGAAGAACTGCGACCATAGGCGGTGGCGGAGGGAGGAGGGAATCCAACTAATCTGACGGCCGGCTGAGCCATCCACCAGCGTGTGCGCTACTGGCAGGACCCAAAGGGTCCCACGGTTACCAGGCCAGTGCCACACGCCTTCTGTTGCAGAATACGGGGGGTGTAACCCCCCCTGATTTCTAGGGTGGGCCCCGCAGGGCGCCGTCCCTATATGGAACCCCTGTAAACCAAGCAGGTCGGCTGGGAAGGGCATCCCCCCTCCTGGGCTGGTCCACCGCGCCCCCTCGGTTCAGGCCACCGGCGCAGGCCACGCGGGCCACGCCACCCGCGGGTTGGGCCGCCACGCTGGGCCAGCCCCTGCCGCTGGTCCGGGCTGGGCCAGACTCAGTGGGCCGTTTCTAACCCATGGACTGGGTTGGACCCCAGTTTGGATCCAGACCCAGGTTGGGTCGGCCCAGACCGGGTCGGGTCGGGTAGGTTCGGCTAGGCCGGACCGGACCCAGACCCAATTCTGACCCATTTCACCTTTTTTCCCATATCTTGGCCTACGAGTGTCCAATTGACGAACCGTCTACAACGAAAGAAATATTGGAGTGAGTCGGTTCTTTTGGAATACCCCACTCGAGGTTTGGAAATAGTTGGGGTATGGATGGGTTGGATTGAACTTGCATCCAACTGGGCCCTTGGAACAGAAATGCCAATAACTCTTAGACCGGGCGTCCGTTTGACGTGTCGTCTGTCGCGATGGGTTCCTTATGACAAGACGGAACTATGGACTACATAAACTTGGGACTAAATGGAAGTTTATGTATCAAAACATGGCTTGAGGAGAAGACCCTCCCGAAATCAAGCGTGCTATGTGCGGGGACCCTGTGGCTGGTTTTTTTGAGATGATTCGGGATCCTACATGGGTTTGATAGCGACGACTACTGTTTTAGGATCCTATGTGGGTTCGACAGTGATGACTACTGTTCAAAGATCCTACGTGGGTTCGACAGTGATGACTACTGTTCCAAGATCCTATGTGGGTTCGATAGCGATGATTACTGTTCCAGGATCCTACGCGGGTTCGATTGAGAAGATGATTCAGTGGCTACATATAATCATATCTACCCCTCTACATGATTTTTATACCTGTGTGAGATGAGTCATGAATTTAAGTTGTTATCATTGAGATGATTGAATTTACTTCCTTTGTGGAATGGGTTGTTCTTGGGCTCGAGTGTTGGAGCCAGACTGTGATTGGTAACTTAGGTATACGTATGGGAATATACCAAAGTAGGGATGGTTGATACTTCATGATTGTATCTTACTACTATGGTTTATCCTTAGTGGATTATGGGAGAACTTCGGGGTCTCAGGGTCCCTTACTGAGTACCGTTATACTCACCCCTGCACGGGATTTGCCTGCACCTTGTTGTGTTCTGTGCAGATGACGGTCAGCAGTGATCAAGGCTGAGGGAGCTGGACGGGAGGCTGCTCGGATCTGGACTAGATGAGATGTACCTCAGGGAAGAGTTGTTCAAGATCTATACCTAACCTTCATGTAGGATTCCCCAGTGGACGATCCAAGAGATGTTTTCCCTTTTTACTAGTACTTTTACTTGTTGTTCAGTTGGGTTTGTATACTGGCCCACTTACTTTCAGAACACTTTTCTTTTCAATATTAGTACATGTCGCTTCTACTGCTTGTGTTCAGACTGTGTGTGTTACAGGTTTAAAGGAAATGCCTTACCTTTTTATCAGGGATTCTCCTTTGGTGCTAGTCACCAACCCCTGGTATATGGAAAGTGGGCTTGGGGTAGTCACGGCACGGGCCCCGAGGATGGGTCATGACAAATTGGTATCAGAGGAGTCGATTCTACCATAGAACTTGGACTATGATTATTTTAACAGCAATGGTGTTAAGTGTTATGGGTGTGGTTATCAGTTTAGGGAAACCGGTGTTGGTGCGGTGGCTGACGTATCCATACACTAGGACTCTGACTTCTGATTTCCGACTCAGTGCACGAAAAGACTGATTGTGTGTGTGTTTCCTTTGAAAAGTTTTCTTTGTGATTACATTGTGTCAGCTCACCAGGTATATTGTTTTTACTGTGGCGCACCTGTTTCTTTTCAGGATGGCCCCACATAGGTAGCCATCCAGGGTTCTAAGTTTTGTACAAGATGGTAGCCCACCGAGCGACGAGGCCTTGGTGTAGGGCCCCATCATAGCAGAGGTACCAGCAGTACCACTACCCACTAGGCCACTGATACCACTAGCTCCAACAGAAGAGAGTGCACACCGTCTGAGTGCATATCATGAGTTCCAGCACTATAGTTCGCCCAAGTTCAGGGTATAGATGGACCTAAAGGCAGCTAAGGACTAGATGGAGGCTGTTGTGAGAGTTTTTCGATTGGTAGGGACACCAGCCGACCTCATGGTGATCCTTGTCGCGAGTCTCCTACAGGAAGCAGCAGCCAGATGGTGGAGCCTGATTCTCCAGGTGCATGAAGAGGCATCACTTCTTTGGGTATACTTAGAGAGCTTCTTCCGGTTAGAGTTTGTCCTATCCACCCTTTGTCTGGTGCAGATTCAGGAGTTGCTTCATCTGCATCAGGGCAACATGACGGTGGAACAGTACTCAGTGAGGTTCACCGACCTCTCGCGCTATTCCACAGATATGGTGCGGGACCCGTTCTTCGGGGCATGGACCTTCGATCCGGGACTCAGGAATGAGATCAGGGATTCGATGATCTCCCTCAGCATTCCAACGCAGGTGGGGGTGTTGGAGAGAGCCCTTCTTGTGGAGAGTTTTCTTGCTAAGTAGTCACCAGCAGCGAGACCCACCACTGGGTGACACGTAGCGGAGTATTTTGCAGCCGGTAGTAGAAAGATGTCGCAGAGGTCCAAGCGGACCAGGACAGTAGGTGGAAGACCCCAAGATACAGGTTCGGTTATGCGGGGCACACGAGACGGATTCATCCATACAGGGAGTAGGCAGTGCTATGCATGCGGCGGGCAGGGTCACATGGCTCGTGACTGCCCGACCCACCATGCAGATGAGCAGCAGATAGTAGAGATAACTTCCAGGCAGAGGCAGAGGTTCGACCATGGTGGTCTTCCTGGAGCAGGCGGACGTGGTAGAGGAGCTGGCCGAGCAGCAGGTGGTGGACGGCGTTTTGAGGTCCTACCACAACCACCACCAGGAGGTCCACCCCGACCACAGGGAGTTGGCGGACATGGGCAGGCTCAGCTCCAGGCAGTCGAGGCTTATAACAATGGCATACCTGAGATTATTCGAGGTACTATCTGTGTCTACTCCACCCTTGCTGCAGTACTTATAGACACAAGTGCTAGTTATTCTTTTATTGTCGCTACCCTCGTGTGAAGCTCGAAGATTCTGGTGGATCTGTTGGCTCGATCCTTACGGCTAGAGACTGTTACGGGAGAGGATTCGATGATTACACACTGGTGCCAACAGTGTGAGATCACTCTAGGAGGCAAGATAATTTGCTGGGATCCTCTAGTAGCAGCGTTGAGGCCTTACGACGTCATCTTGGGTCTGGACTGGTTATCCACAGTTCATGCTCAGATTGACTGCACTATGCAGAAAGTGCGGTGTATCCGCAAGGATGGGATGAGGTTTACCTTCACTGGTAAGAAGGGAGCCTTTACAGTGTAGGATGGACTTACCCAGTGGAGGGGGAAGCTGATCAAAAATCATTTGGATAGCCTTATTATCAGAGCGGTTTATGTGCAGAGTCCGAGTTTTCCTGTTGTGGTGGATCAGTATGCGAATATCTTCCCTGATGACATTCCAGGACTACCTCCTCACAGAGAGTTAAACTTTTACATTGACTTGTACCCTAGGACGAAACTGATATCTACTCCAGCATATCAGATGGATCCCGTGGAACTTCGTGAGCTGCGGGTACAGCTGGAGGACTTGCAGGGGAAGGGATTCATCCGACCCAGTGTTTCACCCTGGGCATCCCCAATTTTGTTCTCCAAGAAGCCAGATGGGATCTTGTGACTGTGTGTTGATTATCGGAGCCTGAACCAGGTGACCATGAAGAAAAAGTATCCACTCCTGAGGATTGATGACCTCTTTGATCAGCTGAAGGGAGCGCGTTGGTTCTCAAAGACAGATCTTCGATCAGGCTATCACCAGCTTAGAGTACAGGATGAGGATGTGTAGAAGATGGACTTCATATGCCGGTATGACCACTACGAGTTCTTGGTTATGTCATTCAGCTTAACCAATGCACTATCTCTATTCATGGGACTCATGAATAGGATCTTCCAGCCATACCTTGATCGCTTTGTGGTAGTCTGCATCGATGACATTCTGATCTACTCAGCTACTAAGGAAGAGCATGCCTACCATTTGTGGGTAGTACTGGACACACTCCGAGAGCATCAGCTTTATGGTAAGCTCTTGAAGTGCCAGTTCTAGATTTGAGAGGTACACTTTCTGGGACATGTCATCTCAGAGGCTAGAGTTGCAGTGGATCCAGCGAAGATCGAGGTAGTGCTTGCTTGGGAGCCACCTAGGAGTGTGACGAAGGTACGGAGTTTTCTGGGTCTGTCTTTGTACTATCGGAGATTTTTTCCAGACTTCACCATGGTTGCAGGACCACTTTCAGCGTTGACGAAGAAGGGGAAACCCTTCGTGTGATCAGTGAGATTCCAGCGGAGTTTCTAGGAGCTGAGGCAGAGGCCGACTAGTGCACCCATCTTGAGGCTACCAGAGGAGGGCATTGGGTACGTAGTCTATTGTGATGCATCAGGGACCAGGCTCAGATGTGTCCTGATGCAGGAGAGAGCAGTGATATCTTATGGTTCTTGTCAGCTGAGACAACATGAACAGAACTATGCCACTCTTAACCTAGAGTTGGAGGCAATGGTATTCACCTTTAAGATGTGGTGGCACTATCTGATGGGCGTTCATTTTACAGTCTACTCTCACCACCAGAGTCTTAGGTACATCTTCTCACAGAAGGACCTGAACCTGAGACAACAGCGTTTGCTTGAGTTTCTCCAGGACTATGACTTCAACATAGTCTATACTCCTGGGAAGGGAAACATTGTATAAGATTCTCTCAGTAGGAGATCAGGTATTCAACTACTAGGAGAGGTGACAGAGCAGCTGGCCACGTTGCAGATATCCTTTGTGGATCGAGATGGGGCAGCCTTCTTGCAGTCTCTTACAGTCACACCGCCACTTCTTCAGAGAGTTAGGGAGGCGCAGTGTGGGGATGTTGATTTCAGGGCTCTATGTTCATAGATATCCATAGGGTAGGCACCTGATGGATTTTCTGTAGGTGGGGAGCATGTCATTCTCTTCAGGGGTCGTACCATGGTACCAGTGTTTCTTCGGGAGGAAGTCTTGTGGGAGTTTCACACATCACCTCTAGAAGTACATCCAGGTGTGGCAAAGATGTACCAAGACCTCCAACGACGACACCGGTGGCCATTTATGAAGAAGGTAGTAGAATACTTTGTCTCACGATGCCTCACTTGTTAGCAAGTGAAGGCGGATCACCAGGTTCCAACAGTTTTAGTTCATCCCTTAGAGGTCCTAGAGTGGAAGTGGGACAGGATATCCATGGATTTCGTGACGGGACATCCACGTACATCTAGAGGTCACGACTCTATCTGGGTGATTGTCGATCGACTCAGCAAGTCGGCCCACTTCCTACTGATCAGAGAGCAGGGTTCAGTAGAGAACTTGGGACGCCTCCACGTACAAGAGATCGTATGGCTTCATGGTGTGACATCGACGATCGTCTTCGATCGAGATGCTTGTTTCACTTCCCAGCTATGGAAGGGGTTTCAAGAGGCTTTCGGGGCACTGCTTCGCTTGAGCACCGCCTTCCATCCTCAGACGGATGGCCAGAATGAGAGGACAATTCAAACTCTCGAGGACATGCTCCGTGTATGCGTCCTCGACATCGGCCGTAGATGGGAGGATCACTTATCCTTGGTAGAGTTTGCGTACAACAATAGATACCACTCCACCATCGGGATGGCACCTTTTGAGGCACTATACGGCCGACCTTGCTGATCGCTTTTGTGATGGACTGACCTAGGGGAGTTAGCACTCATGGGACCAGAGATGGTGCTGGATATGACAGAGAAGGTGTAGGTTATCCAGGAGCAGATGAAGACTGCACATAGTAGGCAGAAGTCTTATGCTGATAGGAGACGGAGACCTTGGGAGTTCTAGGATGGTGACCAAGTCTTCCTACAGGTCTCACCTCAACGAGGTTTACAGAGATTTGTTCGGGGTGGAAAGTTATCTCAGAGGTTCATCGGACCCTTCCAGGTCCTTAGCAGAGTAAGCAATGTGGCTTACCGCCTGGATCGTCCACCTCAGTTGCACTAGGTGCACAACATTTTTCATGATTCACAGCTGCGGAGATACGTGCATGACCTGACTCACATCATAGACTGGGGCGAGCTCGACATCGATGACGGAGCGACTTTCTCGGATGTTCTAGTGGAGATCAAAGATCGACAAGAGAGAGTCCTTCATGGGTTTTCGATACCTCTTGTTCATGTACAGTGGCAGCACGGGAACCTCCATGAGAGCATATGGGATTGGGAGGCTCAGATCTGCGCTCAACACCCCCATTTGTTTCCTTAGTTTTGAGTTTTGGATTTCAGGGATGCAAAGCCCTGAGGTGAGAAGAATGTAAAGACCTGGAAAATCCAATGTAATTTAAAAAAAATTATATGGAATTGTTTCGAGTCCGCAGTTTCTAACGGCGCATGATTTCGAGGCCTGGAGTGCTCAGAATGTTTTTCTGAAGTTTCTAAGTGCGTTCAGTGGGTTTTTGAGTGGGTTTTGGTAACTTCTGAACTGGTGATTGGAATTGAATTTTGAGGGCACCATTGAACTCTCAGTGACGATGATTTCTTAGGGAGACCTTCACCTTAGCTGCGTTCGGGCTAGAGCGTTGGTTGAGTTTTCACCCACATGGTTGGTTTTTTTAAAGGAAGAAGTAAAATAAAAATAAAATACCTGACAAGTATTTTATTTTTATTCAAATTTATTTGAATTAATGTGGGGTCCGCAACCCCACATTAATTCAAGTAACTCCTCCCTTAATTAATTAATGGAGGATCCTTCATAGTTGGAGAGGAGGATCCACTAGAGAAAGATCTACTTCCTTCTCCTTTCTCCACCACCTTCCACCTTCTTCTTCCACCTTGATGGAGAAGTGAGAGGCACCACCTTTGGAGGGAAGAACTTCCACCACCAACGACGTACGATCTTCTTCCGCATCAAAGGACAAGAAGCCGCCCAGGTAGAACGCCGCCAACGACAATGCCATCTTCCATCTTCAACGAACGACAAACGAGGTAGCGGTTGTTTTGATTGATTTTGATCTACATCATTCTTAATCATTGATAATAGTTGTTTGCTATCACCCTAACGCGGAGGGCGCGGGCCGAACAAACACGGCCCGAAAACCCTCTGTTGGTTCTCGTTCTTTGATGGCGGTACATGAGGCAACCGGCAACGAGCCAATCGCGGAAGAAGTCGGTGGCGCAAGGGTCGTTGGGCCGCTGGAGGGGCACGGCGCCGTTGTTCCACACAGGGAACCGGGTCGCGGCCATGAGGGGCGCGGTGGTGTCGGAGGGGTGTGGTGCTGTTGCGCTGCACTGGAGAAAGGAGTCGCAGCCACACAGGTCGCGGCGGTAGGACGGGCTGGGCGCGGCGCCGTCGAGCCGCGCTGGAGAAGAACCATGGCGGAGGTAGGATGGCGGTCGGCTTAGGTGGCCACCGGAGGGCATGCTACAGGCGGGACCTGAAGGGTCCCGCGGTTACCGGGCAGGCGCCACGCGCCGGCCGTTGCGGAAGACAGGGGGTGTAACCCCCATGATTTCTAGGGAAGGCCATGCAGGGCGTCGTCCCTAGCTGGCACCCACGCTGGCCAACCGGGTAGGCTGGGCAGGGCCTCCCCCCCCCCCCCCCCCCGGTCTGGTCCACCGCACCCCCTTGGGCCGGGCCACCGGCACGGGCCACGTGGGTCGTGCCACCCGCAGGCTAGGCCACCGTACGGGCCGGGCCGGATCAGGCGGGCTGGGCTGGGTCGGACCTGGGACCGAGTCAAAACCCAGTCTGAATCCAAACCTGGGTCAGGTTAGGTCGGTCCAGCTGAGCCGGACCGGACCCGGACCCAGTTCTGACTCATTTCACCTTTTCCCCATATCTTGGGCTACGGGTGTCTGATTGACGAACCGTCTGCGGTGACATAAATTTTGGAGCGAGATGGTTCTTTTGGAATACCCCACTCAAGGTTTTTACATAGTTTGGGTATGACCAGGTTGGATTGAACCAAAATCCAATCGGTCCCTTGGAACGGAAATGCCAATAACTCTCATACCGAGCGTCCATTTGACGTGCCGTCTATCGCGATAGGTTCCTTACGATGAGACGGAACTATGGGATACATCATCTTGGGACTATGTGGAAGTCTATGTATCGACAATTGGCTTGAGGAGAGGACCCTCCCTGAATCAAGCGTGTTATGTGCGGGGACCCTGTGGCTGGCTGTTTTGAGATGATTTGGGATCCTACGTGGGTTCGACTGCGACGACTACTATTTCTGGATCATATGTGGGTTCGATAGCGATGACTACTATTCTAGGATCCTACGTGGGTTCGACAGCGATGACTACTATTCCAGGATGCTACGTGGGTTCGACAGTGATGATTACTGTTCCAGGATCCCTCGACAGAGAAGATGATTCAGTGGCAACATCTAATTATCTCTACCCCTCTACATGAGTTATATACCTATTTGAGTTGAGTCTTTACTTTATGTTTTTATCATTGAGATGATTTACTTTACTTCCTTTGTGGAATGGGTTGTGCTTGGGCTCGAGTGTTAGAGTCGGACTGTGATTGGTAACTTAGGTATATGTATGGGCATATACCTAAGTAGAGATGGTTGATACTTCGTGATTGTATCTTACTAGTTTGGTTTATCTTTAGTGGATTCTGGGAGACCTCAAGGGTCTTAGGGTCCCTTAATGAGTATCGTTATACTCACCCCTACACAGGATTTTCCCACACCTTGTTGTGTTCTGTGCAGACGACGGTCAGTATTGATCGAGGCTGAGGGAGCCAGATGGGAGGCTACTCAGATCTGGACTAGATGGGACATACCTCAAGGACGAGTTGTTTGAGATCTGTACCTACCCTTCAGGTATGATTCCTCGGTGGATGATCCAGAAGCTGTTTTCCCTTTTTACTTGTACTTGTACTTGTACTTGTTGTTCAGTTGCGTTTGTATACTGGCCCAGTTACTTTGAACACACTTTTCTTTTCTATATTAGTACTTGTTACTTCTAATGCTTGTGTTCAGACTGTTTGTGTTATTGGTTTAAAGTCAATTCCTTCCCTTTTTATCAGGGATTCTCCTTTAGTGCTAGTCGCCAGCCCCTGGCCTATGGAAGGTGGGCATGGGGTAGTCATGGCACGGGCCACGAGGATGGGTCGTGACATTTCTATCATACTCTTGGTATTGTTTCATGATTTATAATAGAATAATTATGGGGAATAGGGGTTTTTAATTATTTGAAGGGGGTGATATTTATAGAAAAGTGAAGTGTGTGAGCTATTACTATAGGTAGCGGGGAGAAGATTCATAAGTTTCCCTTCATTATGCTTTATTATTTACCCTATAAAAATAGAAAAAAGAAAAAAGAAAAAAAAATATTTAAAAGTAGAATACTAAAAAAATAAATGATGAATAAAGAGTGATAATATTTCATTGTGATTATTATTATGATTTTTTAGCCTATGACATGAGGATGGAGGAGTTGTTGGAATATTTCATCGCTAAAGAACATATTCAGAGGAAGAGAATTTCATTGAGCATTAGAGTGTTTATCTTGCATTTCAATTTAGATTTTAAACATAATTTTTTATCCATATGTTTTTTTATATCAATAACCTACCAACCCCCGACCACATAGTCATTTTATCCTTTAATGTAATCTCTCATGATTAATTTTGATTTTTGTTTTTATAGGGTGCAGATTTAGATGCATTACAAGACTGTGGTTAGGATTTGTAGACTCATGGTTTTTGCATAACTCTATTCACATGTTCCTTGAGTTATGAGAGAAAATTTTTCTAGTAGGGTAGATCACAATGAGAATGTGTATTAACAACAAGTTAAAATATGTGAATGGAAGTTAAGAAAAGTATCATTATTTCAAGAGGAAAATTAAAATTCATGGTTGATTGGTTTTCTTGGAAAGTTAGGAGTTGAAGACATATATCTTATGTGATACTTAAGATTTTATTCTTTATTGATAATTTTTTTTATTTCATTGACTTTGATGCTTAAACCATGGTAGGATTGGTTATATTTTTGATGATTTAGGGATTTATGATTGAGGAAAAGTAAGTGTTTACCTTTTTGTGGTTTGATAGCTATAAATTGATGCATTATTTTTATTTTTATTTTCCTTAATTATAATGATTATATTGTAATTTTTACCTAATTTTTGGTTTTTATTATTATTTAATGGTAGGAAATATAGTTATGTGTATTTGGGGATAAAATGGGAAAATAAATACAAGTTTTAGGATTTTGTATGATTAAAAGTAGAGGAATCATGTTTTGTAAGGTGAATTAACAGGTGGGATTGATTGTGTAAGGATATATTTTGGATTTAATAGCTTAAATATAAATAAATGGGAACTGAAGTGTGATTAAAATAGATTTTTTTAAATGGGTTTTTAATTTTTTAAATGGATAGGGTATCGATTATTTTCAAAAGGGGGTTCATAGTAGTTTAAACCCCATTCACGCTTCTCCATTTCGAGAGAGAAGCATGAACAGGGTTTACACTTCTTTCTCTTTGCCAAAGAGGCGTGAACCCCATTCATGTCTCTTTATATATATAATATTAATAATTTTTTTATGTAATTAATAATATAATATTTGTCAATAATATTAATGTCTCTAAATATTATTTATAAAGATTTATTAATTTTTTGTCAATATAAATTATTAACAATTTTTTAATAAATAATATGTTGATTAATAATCATTTGAGTTATTTATTATTAATTAATATCATACTATTATTTTATTAATTAATTAATATTATAAAAACTAATATTTATAATATTTTAATAATAAATCATTGTTTTTTATAAAATTATTAGTAATATATTAATATATAAAATATTTATTAATTATTATTTGTCTTATTTGTTATTAATTCATAATATATTATTGTTTTATTAATATAATTAATAACATTATAGATAATTTTTATTGTAAAATAAAGTAAATAAAATAATTTGTATTTAAAAAAATATTTACTAATGAATAATTATATTATTCTTAAAATATTTTAATTATAAATCTTTGTTAAAAATTTTTTTGATATAATTATTAATAATTTTCTAATATATAAATTATTTATTAATTATAAATTGTATTATTTATTAATAATTAATAATATATTAATATCGTATTCATATAAAGAATAGAATTATAGGTAATATCTATTATATAATAATGTAAATAAAATAATTTGTATTTATAAAAAAAAAATTCTAGTTAATAATTATAGTATTCTTAATATATTATGGTTTATTATTATTTAATTACTTATATAAGAAATAAGATAATATTTACTTGTAATATTACTAATATTTTGATGAATTTCCAATTATATCGATTTATTTATTTATGAAACATTATGTAATATATTAGTATGTTTTGAAATAAAGTATAAATAATGATTTAAAAAATATATAACATTTGTTAATCTAATCTATGTTGGTGGCCTAGATGCTCCTCTATGCCACAGCTGGGTGAATATATAATTTGTCCACATTGTGATTGTCTATGTCTATACTCTGTTGTACGCTACTTTTGTGTATCATCCATGGTACCTACCTCCAAATAATCTGGTGTGACGGGTAGTGGATCTTCAATCGTGCAATGGATATGATTCTGGTTCGGTTTTGGATCGGGGTCTGTGGTCTGTGGTTTTTTTTCTCTAGTGTTGTGGTGGATGAGTGGTTCTCTAGTGGAGGTTTTTGATTTTCATTATTGTTGTTTGATCTTGAGTTTGGGAGTTGAAGGCAGAGGGATGATCCCTGGAAGCAATGCGGTTGGGAGTGTGAATCAGCTGGAGTATTTATTTTTTATTTTAGTTGTGGGATCATTATAGAAATTCTACAAGGAATTTCTCCATATGGGGATTCAGATCATGTAGTTTTCACTATGTAAGACTATTCTTATTGGAAGATTTAGAGGGTATGACACAACCATCGTTACCAGGACCATGCTTTTTTTCACGGGATAACTTTCTAAGTATCCATACATGGTGGAGGCATTCGATAATGATGTTAATGCTAGGGAGGGGTATTTCTATGTAGTCTTGTTCTGGGATGATGTAATTTTGATGTCTTTATGTCTTTAAAGTCATGTGAGGTTTCCCCCTTTTCCCTAAAAATGGAGTTTTTTCAACAATCAATAAAAATTTCAGCCTTTGGGCCATTTAGTCCAAAGACTAATAAAGAATACAACACATATCAGTCAGCCTCTATCTCTACAAAAAAAATCAACATGTTGACATACCATGTTTTTGTCTGTGCCACTCATTATGGTTGTGTCTCATATACAGTAAGAGTTGGAGGAGCATCTTTATGAGCCCGATAAACACCCTCCTCTTATGCCACATCTATATCCATGACAGAGCGGTCACCCCTAACACATCTATATTAGGATCAGCAGCCTCAGCATCACCTGATGTATCAAATAAAATATCATGATAAATCTCATCCATGGGAGGAATCAACTTTGTCATAGCTCTATGAAAATATGTCTGGTCAAATGTGCCTCCCTCTACCGGATGAAATATGTGAAGGATATGGGTGGTATGATCATCCTCTAAAAATAATTCATGCAGTTAAGTAATGTTAATAAATAAATTGTTTAATAGTGGAAGAAAGAATTATTACTAATCCATGATAGGTCAGTGTCACATAATAAATCTCACAGGGACAGGCTGTATCAGAGCACATGATCTAGAAAATTGAATAAAGGCATACGTACTATTTTGGCCCCCCGTAATCAGAACTCATGTTGTATGTCTCACATCTCAATATATCTTGCATGATATCTCTTCCAATCAACATCTCGATTCCCTGAAATCTTCATGTGATGAGGTTGAGGTAACTGACTAGGCAGTGTAGGAATGGGAAGATAAAATCTAAACTTCCTCATAACCCTATCTGTCTGATGCCACTCAATAATATGAAAATGAATCACTGGAACGATGCACGAGTCGACTGTAAGAATCATTGTACAATATGAAGGGAGACTCTGGATGATAGCCTCAACATATGGAATCTATGAAATCTGAAAAAAAAATGAATAATAATTTAACAAATGAAGACATGTACTATATATAATAATGATTTAACTATATAATTAATAACCACTTATGTCGTATTGTCAAAGACTGTCCAACATAATTATATAAGTGTGGACAATGTGTCTAGCTGTATCTTAATTTTTATGTGTCTGAATCCACTTTTAGATAACATTTTCCTACTTCTATTTTACAATATAAAGTTATACATTTGATTTTTACATTATAAGGAAGGAATAACATACCATAATCCACACGGAGACTCTGCTACAATATCAGTATGAAACAACATGCGTGCGTGTGGAGCTAAGCGAGGGATGTGCTCTCATATCCACATCTACATAAGAATAACACATCCTATGATCCACATATTATCAATGCGGCATGTCATTAATAACACCTTGTATTTATATACATGACATGCTACCCCCATCAATACCACCATGTCTCGTATAAGTCCTCCAATGAAGGTAAATACATAAAATGTGCAACTATAGTCGAATGATCAATGAATATTGTGCCGCTTATCAGCCCCAAAATTTATGAACATGAAAATCACAGCACAATGATCTCATTAACATCATCAGCTAGATGATCAAAGTTATCATCTATCTATGAAATGAATAATCTACTTCCGATGATGACCATTCATCATCATGGACCTCAATGATTAGAAATATATGAACTATCTCAAACCAATTGCCACCCACTCAGTTCATCATATTTGCATCATCGATGGGGAGGCCCAATATAATGGACACATCCTAAAGTTTAATATTCATCTCCCCATCTGTAAATTTGAATTTATTTGTATCTAGCCTCCATCTATTTATGGGCACAGTAATGAGAGGATGATCGACCAATGTGAATTTTCACAATGCTATTCCATATAACACTACACAATAAAGATGATGGATGATGGTAGGAGGTGGTGAAACATGATGGAAATGATGAGATCTTTGTACACTCAAAGCAGACATTGTACATACCTCTAAAACCATCTGTGAAACATGCTTATCCTGTAATGTGAGAAATGGAGGACCCACCATCTATAAATTTGATATCATTATTACTTTTTTATAGTTAATTCAATAAAAATTGTAAACTATTTTAAAAAAACTAGAATAATCAAAATGAGGTAGAAAATTAGTATGTATAATTCAATGTTATGATGAAAAATTAGGTAAACAAATAGATGTTACTGATGTTTTTTGTGTAGTCTTTAAATTTATTATTTTAATGATATCCAATCATGTTTAATTTATTTCTAAATATATTTTTGTGTATCATCCATGATGAAAACCCAGCATAGAACTTGTAGTTTTCTAATATATTCAATCGACCATCTAATTTTAAGGACATATTTGAAAATAATTCATTTCGAGTATGAACCTCTTTTAATTCTTTTTTTTTTGTTTGTTTATTTTTTAAAAATTTAAAGTACCACAAAAAAAAATTATTGAATCCAAAAATGAAAAAAACCAGAGTTGAAACTAGTTAGAAATGAAGCTAGCCATAAATAAAGGGATCTAACAATGAAATTTACACATATGAAAAAATGTACACATTCATGATGAAATAAATAGACTCGATCATGGATGATGGGAAGTGGAGCTATATCCTTCCACTTGGGGACATCTTCTATGAGTATGCCCTTCTACGAGACAAATTATGCATTGTAGTCCCCCTCCCCATTGTCAAGACCAGCCCATATTATTTCTGATACAAGTAAAATTTGTTAATCCCTGGGGGTGAAACCCGGTAATATCAATACAATAATTGAAAAACTTGAGAAATAAAAAAAATTCAAAAATGAAAAATCCATAATATAACACCTATAAGTATTTGGGATGATAGTCGGATGATCTTCAGGCAAGGTAATAAAACAAAACTCACCAACAGGGATCCCAGGTGCACGATAAAAATTAACCAGAGTGATCACGTGATAAACCGGTTCAATATAAGTATCCCATGATATGTTCAATAATTCACAAGCTACAACAACATGTGCATAGGGATAGCTCAATTCTTAAGAGTTATCGAAGTCACGGTACTTGTTTTATAACATGAACACCAACACTTAACCACTATTTCCTATAACTCAATTGGGTAACTCTCTTACCTAAAAGTGGCTTTGTACCTGGTCAAAGGTTAGAGAATTCAATGCTTACGTGTCATGCGGTATTTAGATAATGGAACTTTTGAAATATTGACCAAACCATATTCCATTTTGAATCCTCTGATAGGCCTTTTGAGACTATTCAAAAAATTACTTCACACATCTATAAATTGTATCTTGTATTAACCATGTGATCGGTAGTTTTCACACACACTTAAAGACCATATTTATACACTCCAGTATATTAGTGGTCATATGGCCATATCTCCCACCACCATTATATGATACTGATTATTTCTCCTTTGAAATCTACATCATATAATCAGACACATCTTGATTATCCCTTATAATTTATCCAAGATGTTGGTAGAACCTTTCTTGTTGGGGATGGTATGCTGAAATCATAATATAATAATGTATTTAATGGGATATTAATTTTTTTTCCAAAAACAAAAAGTTAATAAAAACATAACCAACTTGAAGATCACCTAATTTATTGCCTCATCTCTAAAATTCTTATTCAAATTACTATAAATATGTCTAATGAAATATTGACGTTAATCATTCGGTTATCTCTATGAAACCCCATTACTATTAACAACCTTTATAATCACTCGAAGGTAATAAAATATTAGACACACTCCTTGGTTTTTTTATCACATGAATTCCCATACATTCCAAAAACCAAATTATCAATTAAAAATTATCCTTTTAAACAATAAAGAATGAAAGTGGTAGAGGATCGTGATTACCATTCTATATGGAAGTAATAAGTTTAACACATGTATACTTTCCATAAATAAAAGTGATAGAAACTTGAATCAATTGTTTAAAATATGGGAAAAGTAGTGAGACATGGTCTAAATTACCAAAAAAAACCTATTAATATTCACCTTTTATTGATCAACTCAGTGATATGGGGAGACATACTCAATACTTTCAAAATGATAAATAATCTGGTTGTTGGGAGACAAAAATCTCATAAGCTTCAGAAACATTGTATTTGATTCATACTAATCACCATACACTTTCATAATTTTTTTTTCATTCCAATATTTTCATAGGATATCGTATATTTAATAAATTTATGTATTCATTCCTGAACAGTGGACACAAGAACATCCTGAACCCCTAGACGTGTAACCTAGATACATGACAACTGAGGTACATGGAATATAATTGGACGGTACAGGTCATGAAGTCTCCCAATTAATGGAATAATTAAACAATATAGCATTAAAACCATATTTATTTGATTGTAAATTTAATTTTTGGACAATTTAATAATGGTTTTAAAGAATTATAAATGCTCAGTTAATTTATTGTAACAAATATTCTAATATTGGTTCTACCATTTATTTTCCATTAATAAATTTATGATGGTTATATCCAAGATAATTTGGACGGTCATTAAGCTAAAAGTGAATTAATTAATTAACGTATATGAATTTATCTTAATAATAAATAACGAATAATAAATGAATTTTAGCATTTTACTTTTTTATATATGTTGTATGTACGCCCGTTCATGAACTTGAAAAATACTTTTGTATGTGTTGGATATTTTAATTTAATTTATTTCATGGATTTCTGATTATTTATCATTAAATTAAATAGGATGGAATATGAGTCATCCATCCATTATTGTATGTGACCTGTGTGTCCATGTTTATTTGTTTAATCCCCATTAATTAGTCCTTTGGTTCCCCTAACCTATGAGTGAGTTATAAATACATGTAATTAATGGAGTATCTTAAGGCACATAAAGGCAGTTCAATACATAACTATTATGATTCCAACTCAGGTGATACACAGGTGGATAGGTAGAATGTTGTAGCTCATTCCATGTCCATCATAAGGAGTTATTTACCCAAGGTTATAAGTTGATTTAATATAAACTCATTAAATCAAACATTAGATAATTTCATGATTCAGTCATTTAATTAATTTTTTATTTTTCTGTATGCATTATTTATTTTATGGATGCAATACCATGATCACATAAATTAATGAATTAATTTTAGAATATGTAATTCAAATAAATGGATTATGGGAAAAAAATTATCCATAATTTTTAATTAGAAATCACTTAATATTAAAAATACATGTGAAGGATAAAACAAGATAAAATTTATGAATAATGAAATTAAAATCCATTAACTAAATATTAAGTTAAACATCTCCAACCATTACTTGATTAGGAATGAAACCAACATAATTAAGTGTTTGAACAACCCTAGTTGGGGAACTTACTTTTATAAGGTGTGTTCTTATAAAGATTTTAGGTTGACTTAACCATTTTAAATCAAGAGGAGTATCCCTTATTAGACTTGGTGTAATTTGGAGGCAATTTTTGAGGAAATACAAGTCAATATTTTAGGATTGGGAAATTCACTCAACAGATCAAGGAGCTATAATCCCACAGTTTTAAAATACCTACCTACCTAAATATATTCAAATATCTTGACTAATCCTTATTAGGGTTATGGTAATGGTAATATGGATCCTTTCCACTAAAATTTCCTAGAAACTTGACATTATGAGTTTAAAAATGGGTACTATTAGTACTCGATAAAATAATAGGAAAATTAGTAAAAATAAATTAATATTATTTATCAAATAATTTATAATCAAGTAAAGTACTAATAATTTTTTTTAATTATTGTAGAAAATGGAAAGTAAAATAACAAAAATATTGAGATCATTCCTTAATTCGGGGTATGTCCTTATAAAAAAATTTATGGATATCGGCCATTTTTTATGTGATAAATTATTATTAGAAATTTTGTATTATGTATTGGAATCCCCTGTTCCTGTTCCACCACCCAACATGTGAGAAAAGGTGAAAAGGAATCCTACATTAGATATTTTTAGGATTCTTCTTATGTTTTTTGTATTGTATTATCAACTATATCCAGATATTTGATGATAAAACCTAAATACATGTATGTATAAAATATAATATATAATCTTTTGTCTCTTGATAAAGATAATAAAAGGATTAGAATAAATAATATTGTCAATACACTATATCAGTGAAAAATGGAATAAGGCAAACTAGTTGATAATCATGATTTCAAAATGCTGGGGAATATTAATTTGTTAGAAACATCAGGCTTTCACTCAGATAAAAAATTATCCATTAATCTTATCTTATTATCCTTACTATTAAAATTATCCTTATTTTTTCAAAGATTATATAAATGAAATGGATAATTCCTTCATGAAACTTTTTCCCATACCACACCAAGCTGATAAGGATTGGTTGAAACCTATTTCTTCACCCCTTGTGGTGAAAAGTTTGAAAGACAAGGCTAAATATCCCGTGGCTAGTATAAAGCCAAAATATCCTTTATGATATCCTTAAAATAGAAAAAAAAAATATTCAACGGTATAAGAATTAACATGAGGCTACTTGTTACTTATATGGAAAGAAAAGACACTGGAAAATAAATTGCAATGGATTGAAGAAGATATAGGTTTCACCCACTTCAGGTATACTCATTTGTTTCTATTTTCTTCTTGTGTATTAAACACAATATGCTTACAACATGGATGTATTGAAATATAGTAAATGAGAAATAATTTAAAGGTTGTAGAGTGAACTCAAAATGACCTGAGAAAGGGTGATTCCTATATCAGCCAAGGGGAGATCACTATTTTTCATTTCCAGTTTGGATTTATTCAAGTTTTTACTAGGTGTTACCAAAACATTTATCTCAGTGTCCGGCAAGACACAATGAGGGATTATTTATTTTTGGAATAAATTATGTTATGATACTTTAATACTAAACTAACAGTTTAATAACTCTTGGATCATGGATATCTAGTAAAATGAATGATGAATATAAAATAATACTCTCACCAAATTATGGAAAGATAATTCTTTAAATAAAACTAAAAGTAGTTGAATTATTTATTTATATTAAAGTATTTTTGTCTCAATTGATATAAGATACTATATATATATAAAAAATTGCTTATCATGTTTTAAATAAATAAATTTTTTAAATAAAGATAAATCATAAAACCTTTAGATTTATTTTAATATATCCCTTTGAACTATTCTAAAGTTAAAGGTAACTTAATATACTTCATGAGAGATTTTAGAAATGTTCAGTGAAGTAAATGAGTGCACTTGGTAAAAGGAATCCCTGATCTAGCTTGTTGGAGTATATATTATACAAGTAATCATTTCTCATATATATAGAGTAAATTTTTTCCCTAACTCACATTTTATTATATATAACAATATCATTATGGTAATAATAGGAATATCAATGATGAGTCTTATATATATTTTAAATCTTCCATTATTCCTTCCAAGACATGTTTTTCAAATAGAAGTGAAACAAATAAAAATATGCCATCTATATGGAATAATGGATATCATATCAATTATGATATGATAATAATATATTTGGACACTACCAAAAGTGTTTGTTGAAAATTGTTTGTTAAAAGTTGTCCTTATCTATAAAAACATCAAAACACTAAGGTGTATCTATATTAATGATCCTAAATACACTAAGGATATTAAATTCTAGTAAATATTGACTATATTTCTATAAATTAATCCTATCTATTTAAAGATATTAAGATCATACTTTTCTTCTATGGGTTAATACTCTAGATGTACATGAGTTGGTATAAGAATACTGTACTCCACTAAGCTTAGTGGGAGTTATTCCAGAGACACATACTACATAGAAATTTATAACCAAATAGGTGTTTTATGTTCACCATAAATCTTGATATATGTATTATTATTTTAGAATAATAATTCTTACAAAGAAGAAGAAAATGGTAATATGATAAGGTTGAAAATTATATATATATATAATCAAGTAATGGACTTCATGTATCAAGATTCAGGGACTCCATATTTTGAATGTTTCTAAGAATTCATATTATTGGTGAGTATTTAAGAGAAATTGGAAATGTATGGTTAAATATGGTACCAATAAATCATGATTGATTATTGAAAGGTTTAGTTAATTAAAAAACTTATTCACCACTCATCGTGACTAAATTTATTTTCCAATTCCACTTTTCAAAGCATATTTCTATGATCATCATATTGGGCAATTGATTTTCAAGGCCACTCCATTTATAGGATTCCTTATAGAATATTTATCTATGATGTGACCAAAAAAGGATACCCTATGGTATATGTCTATTAGGAATAACTTAAAGGGTCATTGTCATCAACAAATATAAATTAGATATGATGATTTCATACATTAAATTTTGAGTAAATCATGTATAGTGATCATAGAATATTCATTTTTAAGTAAATCAATGACATGTTTATATGACAAGTTATTTGGGTTGTTATTATTTTTCAAGATAAATATGTTGATAACATATAGAAAATATATTTTATGTCTTACCGGCTTATTAAGATTGAGGAATGATATTTATCCAAGTATGACTTAATGTAGCAACTGTGTTATGAGGAACGAGATCTACAAAATGGATCTATGAGTTTTTTAAATATAATCATAATACATATATCAAAAAAGTATTGAAAAATAATAGTTGAAATAATTTAGGACCAAATTCTTATTGATATGTAATCCTTCCAGTAGAACATCCATGGGAATAACATGAGATTATAGAGGTTAAAATAATTTCACAAGATTAATTTCTAGCAATTCAAATCATGTGCCATGATATATACTGATGTTTATTATTAATGTTTCATAAGTCATAAAAGTGGATATCAAACAGATCTGACATAACTATAGATACTTAAGGTTGGAACTATCTGATAGTACTTGGAAAGGAAGAACTGGATGATTTCATGATATTAGGAGAAGTGGGAATACTGGTGATCAAGGGAATTAAAATCAGGTCTATAATTAGTTTAATTTGATCTAGTGTCATAAAAAGAGGATTAAATAATATGAAATAAAAACATATTACATACATTGTTTGTCATATCTACAATATTGGAGTTTTTTGCGTCTTCTGATACAGTTTAAGAATCTGTTTAAAAACACCCTATTCCAATTTTGGGTTTTACCAAAATAAAGAGATTTATTATTTTATGAAAATCATTTCCTATGGATTTAGTCAGGATGATAGTATTCAGACACGGGAACAAGAGGATAATACATAGTAATAACACTACACGAGGGATTTTATCAAGATATTAATGTTTCATTAAACATAATCACTACAAAGACATGTATATTTTCCAACCCTAGACTAGAAACATGGTAGGCCTATAATCTATAGTCATGCTCATTAGAAGCATGTTTAACATGTGAGGGATGACAAGTTATTAACAGTTGTCTCAAATATAGGTGGTATTTTTTTGGAATTGGTTCCTAAGAACCAACTAATTTGTGAATTAGATTACTTGTATATTCGAATAAGTGGATATTAATTTAAATATCTTATAAAATATTTATTTTTCTTCAATATAACATTGATGTGGTAATATAATAGAGTATATTTCACATTGATAAAGTCATAACAGTTACCTGTTATGATGAGAACCTTTAGATGCTATGAAAATATCTCTTAAATATAGTTTCATAGCCAGATATTATACTATGATAGGGAAAATAGTACATAGACTGTCAAGTTCAATTACTCATAAGAAGTTGATGATTATTCTCATGAATTATTAATTTGGTAATCTCTAAGATGGTAGATTATGAGAACATACCCACCAGTTGGAATTCTGTATGTTTTGGGGTCATCAAATATGCTTATCTATAAGCGTGTGTAATATTCCTTAGGTATTAAGAATATTATTAATGAAATTATGATTCAAACACTTAGATGTATTTAATAAAACATGATGAAAAAATTTCATGGATAAGTTGGATATGTTGGGTGTGTCACAAGTGACATGTTGTTAACTAATAAGATGAGGAAGGATATATCACTTCTATATTTATGGAATTTGATATCTCAGACATTTGTTTTAGATATTATTTTCTCATTAAATTCCATGTCCATGGTGTAACTATGTTTATTTCATATAGAAAAATAAATTTGTATCGATTATATGGGTTAGTGACATGAATTTGAAACCTTCATGATGAGATATTATGACAAAGGGATTATATTACATAGTGAGTGTTCGTATGTGGTTGACATTGTTGTGACACTAAGTTATTTCTATTTGGTGCCTTAACCCATTTTTATATAGTAATGACCAACTATAAAACCTTCAAACATTCACAAAATTACCCTGAAGATTCACTTCAGTGGATTTATCTTTAGGTTATATGGTCAAAGTTTAAAGAAAACTACTTAAAGGTTAGTGAAATGGTATGAACATTCACTTGATAATTAGATCATCCCTATAACATTTCATGGTTTTACCAATTATTGTAATGATAATGAAGTTCATTTTCTTTTGATAAGTGGTACCAACATTTTTAAGGTCAAATAACATCACTCTATAACAATACACTTCTTGGTGTTCCTTAAATAAAGTGTATTATTCATATTTAGGATATATCTAAATATGATTGTATCTAGAATACCCATCCATAAATTAGAGAGCTTGAAAACTGGTAGTTTCATCAATCAATGATTATTTTACTAAAATATGAAAATAAACTTTTGTAAATTTTTTATTCAAATCTATAAAGTCAATGTATATTATTATTTTCTTATTCTTATTGTTAATGGGAATCGTGTTGGAATGTCATTTGGGGTACTGGTCCTCCTGAATGAAATTTTCCTAAATTAATTTGTCTACCTCAGCTTTTACCTTGACACATGAGTACGATGAATCCTTCTCAATGCATATTTCTAACCATAGTGGTTAGTTTCCAAACCTAAGTGGTGAAAACCCACCTTATGATCAAATCTTTACATTTCAATATACTTTTATGTAACCATATCCTAATACTGATTGAGAAAAGAAATTCACTATTTATGCTATTTGAGAATCATTTCTTTACTAATAAATATAATTCATGGGTCTTCTTAAGTAACCATATTTATTTTCTTAAGTTCATTGATGATGATTGAAACACATTCTTCAATATCTAGAGGGGAATCTTCGAGCCCTTCTTCTTTATTTCGATCAGGAATGGAAAATGGGTTTACTTCTTGAGATTGAGAAGGTTCTACAACATTGTTTTAATTATTTATAAGGTCACACTAATCAAAGGATTTTCTAGGTTCATCAATACCAATTGATAACATATTAATAGAGTCAAAGTCACTTGTTCCTTGTATTCCTTTCTATTGGTACGTCTCTATCTAATAAAAAACATTGGCTATATTGATTGGATATCGTCCAATATTACTTTTGTAGTAGATCTTAGGGTTGAGACTAATGTGCATGAACTACACATGAAGATTACTTTTTACTGATGATAGTGTAAAAATAGAGGCATATTCTAGTCCATCATAAGTGAATAAGGTGGTATATTAATCCCTTCTTTTAGTTGGTAGCACCCGGTGATTTCCCTAATCAAGAATTTTGATTTAAATTAAATTGATAAGAAGTGTAGAACTTATTCCAATTTAATACATAGATTTATGGGAGTAGATTCTATCCCATTAGGGGTGTTTATCTATGTTGAACCATCCACTTGTGGTCATTTTTCTTCTCTCTTGTAATACCCTATGTCAACGTATCGAGCTTCATGAGAGTCAAAAAGTGGAATTATCACCATAAAAAACCCCAATGCATTTATTAATAGAATAATTTATATATCAATGGTATGAAGAGTTAATTTCTTCATGCATATGAAGAAATAGTATTTCTATAAAATCATTTAAGGTGATGTCTTGTAAAACCATCATAAATTCATAATCATACATGGGGTCTCTGAATTGGGTATTTAATATAATATTTCCCATGTGTTTTTGTTTAGTATTTTCATAGAATTTAAAAGTAAAATTATAAGGAGATAAATCATCCTACTTATATCCCAAATGATGAAGAGTTTGTACTACAATAAGATTGATTTCAGATCTGTTAACCACCAAGGCTTTATAGATATTAACATCATTGATATTTCAAGACACTTATAAATGTTTGATGTTCCCATGTATGATAGTATATTGATATCTATCAATGGAAGAAATGATCATATGACATTCAATAGGATCTATCTATGTCTGATACACTTTTTCAATGGCTACTTAAATCTTGAATTGTTGAGGATTTGTTAAGGCCTTAATATGGGCCTCTATGGGTTATTTGGAGAGATACATGGCATCAAGAACTAAAATTTGTTATGGAGAAATGGATATATGATTTATTATATAATATTTTTAAGTCAGGGTCCTATTAATTCTATTGTGTGGAAATTCTTGGCCTTGAGGATTAAAATCATGGGCCAAATATGATGAAAATTCCCTGATTCCTAAATCAGAATATGGGAGCATTTTTATTTGTGAGATAAGTTGAACTGGGTTTCTTGAATTTCATGATTTACCAGGTTATTGTCTTCTATCTAATTTATAAAAAAATATGAATAATCCCCATAGGATTTAAGGTCAGACTGATACTCTTTTTGAGTTCATTGAAGTTTTATTCCCCTTGTCTTTATAATGTATAGAATTTCAATGGGCATGACACCAATACTTCAGGGTCTGCCTTGGTTATATCTTCCTCTACCTTTTTGACCTCATCCATGAGAATTTACATGATGGTATACTTCAAAAGAAAAATATTCATTAATATACGAGTTTGTTAGATGTATGACAATGACATATCTATATTAAGATTTCTCAAATGAGGAATATTGTGTTCGGTGGGGTAGTTCGCATCCTCCAAATAATGACAACATGACATAAAAAAGTCTCTTGGATGGCTTGGGTACTCATGGGGGTTACTCATCCTATTCCTTTCTTGCTTGGAAATGGTTTCACTAACTCTATCAATTCTATAGATCATAAGATGTTATTATAGGGGTTTCATAGGGAATTGTGGTTATCACTAGTTGATTCAATCATACCCAGATGATCAAATATACACGAATGGATAACTTCCAAATCATTAATCTATAAAACTTTTGTAAATTCTTATCAAAGATTTCCTATCATTATTCTTCTTCCCATGTAGAGTTGTAGAAAAAAATTCTACATGAATCATAGGGCCATCTATAGTTACTCTCTCTTAATATACCATCCTTTGGAGTAATTATTTGAAGATGAAGTAACCCTAGATGTTTTTTCCCAATATTTCATGATAAAGGAAGAAGTTAAGATGATAATTCAGCCACTCCTTTTCAGTATTTTTTATCTTGGGTATTTTAAATAGATTTTTCACTAGAGTGGTGATGAAAAACCCTGAGACCTATTCATTCTGAAAGGAATAACCCCTATTATTTATTTTTTTAAAATTTCAGCATCTCTACTCTATGTTCATGTCCTGTGGATTTTCATAGGTATGAGGGAATTATTTATGTAGCCATAGAGGAGGTACCACATTGAACCTGATAGTTTTAGGGGTTGAATCCATCATTATAGTATCTTTGAGGGGGGTTATAGTGGCTTTTATCATCTTAGACTTCCTCATCTATGATAATGATGTTTTTCAATTTTTCGTTTGGTGCACCGAATGGTGTCTTCCAACCATTGTGCTACTGTAGTGAACTCTCAATACTGGCCAAAGTATTTTTTTCATGATGATAATTTTTTACGTCTCATTATAAAAAGTTTCATATATAGTACTAACAATTGTTCATGTGGTAGTCATATGTCTAAGGAATAGGTAATACCCTTCCAAATTATAATGAAGACTTTGCACATTTTCATTCTATTATCAATTATAGAGGTTATAAATGATCATTTTTATCAATATTCAGTTGAAATGGTATAGGATATACCTTCAATGTTCTTTCCAACTAGAAATGGATCTGGCTAATAGATTTTGTAGCAAAAAAACAGAGGTCCTTCCAGAGTCTACACAAAATATATAAGTTTCACTACTTATTATTCTTTTTGGTGTTATTAGTATTATGCCACACTGGGATTCAGGTTTTGTAAAATGTTATCATGTGTATCTTGTACCATTGAACATTTAGAATAGGGTGTTCCCAAGTTTGGAAGAGGATAATTCAAATCCACCCGCTCAGGACATGGTTTTCTTTCTAGCTTCATTGGTACACAGCCTTCCATAACCTCCATCTAAGTAGTAAAGGCATCCAGTACTTCCTAGAAAACTATTTCCTAAGATAATGTTCTATTTTCAATCTCTTCTTGATCTTGATGGGGTTATCTAGTCTATGTATGTGATTAGTAAATTTCCTAAGCTATACATGGATGACTTTTCTGAACTGGTGGTTGATTTTTTTTTAAAGAGTAAATTCATAATAATTAATCGTCTCTATAATCTAAGGAAAAATATTGTGTGATCTCAAGTTAATCTGGTAGCTTTATTCCACTCTTACAGGTTGAGAAATATCCACTTGTTGAAGAAGTCCAAATGGATTAGTCATAGTTGTTTCAACCTTGGAATTATATTCATTGGGGATTTTTCTTCTATATAGTTCAACATTAATTTGATTTAATTTATTTATTTTATATTCTTACCTAGAAACTTATACCTAGACATAAGGAATCTCAAACCATTTGGGTTGTGGGTTGGTTTTGGTTATATCCACACCTTTTCCCTTCTCCTTAGAATTGTCTCATCAAGAAGGTTCGAACTAAATGTTTATAAGATCTCTTAGATCATGAGCTCATATATAATGTTGATTATTCACACCTTCTTCTCAAAAAAAATTCAATCATTATTATCCATAGATGTTTCCTATTTTATATTCTCCCATTCATCAATATCACATCCCACAAAATTTTTGGGATTATTATTAATAACACTTATTGAAATGAATCCTATACCAGGGAAAAAAATTCTAATCTATATAAAAGAAGTATGTGGCATCATTATCTTCAGGGAAATCCTCAATAAGAAGGCCATAATATTTTTATTATCTTTCTTTATTGGAGGATCATTTGGGTTTGTGAGCCCCTACGAGGCATCAATTTCTCCTTTCAACAATCCCATCAAGAATGAGTGGGAGGTCTTTTATAGACTATAATTCTTAATGAATCCCCTATAAATTAAACTTCCCATTATCTCAAAATAGAGGTTGAACCATGATTCATAAATAGAGAAAAGCATGGGGGTACTTTTTGTGGAGTTTCCCCTAACCTTGAGAAAATAAATCTCCTTAGTAGGTATGTATCATAAATATCGGTATCTGTATGTATAGTTGATTTTACCAAGAGTGGGGGGGGGGGGGGTTAAAAACTACCCCATCCCTAAAACCTAGTACTTTCCCTATGTGTATGAATTTATGTATATATCCCTACTTTATTTTTGATATTTCACTATGGAATAATCCAGGTGCTGTGTGATTTCTAGATGTTCTAAATAGGAGGTGTCCAGTATTAGTGGTGGGGACTTTTTTACAGAGTTTTTTTTCTTAATATTGTTGTCTATTTCACTTTTTGAGAAACTAGGTGAATTATTATATCTATATCTATCTCCAATAAATGTCTCCTTTTCTATATTCTCAAAATAATAGGGTTCTATGGGATAGACCATGTAACCCCCTGACCTACAAACATGAAGTCGGTGCATTATTTTATTACATTATCATTATTAAAAGGAATAAAATCCTAAAGGATCGATCATTTTAGTAGTCTTGAAGAAATCAAGTATATACATGGGACCCATTTTACATTGGTAGAAGAAAACAACATATAATACATAACAAAATATAATAAATTGTATCCTTGAAAAATCAATAGTTGATCTCTTCTTCATGACCTAGGGAATGAAAACAAATGATAGGGGTGATCTTAAATGCTCAGTAAGGGTTACATATATGGGAAGATTAAAACAATAATAATTGAATCATAATCAATATGGAATGGTGAATAATTGAAAAACACATGCCATCAATAAACAGAGAAGGAAAATGCTTCCATATGCTTTTTTATAGTGAAAACCTCATGGAAATTAATAATTAAATTCTAAATAAAGAGAATGATTATTATTTTGACATCATGTATCTAGTGTATGAACCATCATACCATTGAGATGGCTTAATTCTGTGGGTAGAAACCCATCTGATTATGTTTTGGAAACAAACTCGAAGGGTCTATCGCCAATTGTTTTGTCTCATGAGACCTCTTGAGGAATCGAGGAGCAATAGTAAGCCCTACCCATCACAACAAGTCCAAAGCATTCTTATACAAATATTTAATTCCAGAACAATATGATTTATCAATTTCTATATTGAGTAGAGGATACATATTCATCAATATTTCCACAGTTAAAAAAACATTCAAAATAAACACCTTATGTAAAAGGTTTTATGGATAAGAAAAAAATCATATACATTATACAAGAATATAGATATTTAATAGGAATTTAATTTCAAATGAAAAATAACCTCAAAGGGGTATTATATACACCACATAAAAATTATTAGGTGCAAAATACCAAGTAAGTCTCAAAAAATGGAAATTGAGATGAAGTCCCTTACCACATCAAAATCAAACGAATCACATGACCAAAAATTAATAGTCATAAAATGGATCATTGAATACTATGAATATAAATATAATCCTGATATCATATATCAAGTAGAATAATACATGCAACACATACAAGAAATAATTGGAGAACAATGGAAATCTCACAGAAATAAAAGTGAGATGAGAAACCCCTTACCTTATGTCCGAATGTGTTCTTACTTTGATATTAAAGTTTTATATATTCAAATTAAATCAATAAATTTATTAATTAATAACCTTATCTACATGTATTTTATTTAATATAATTTCATTAAGTTCATTTATGGCCCTTTTGATTAGTTATATGATACAATTTTATCGCTCGGGATCGTTCATTTTCTTGGTTTTCCTGATCGGTTCACTTGTATACATGTAATAAAGTTCATGTAGAATGGATATAATTCTCCAGAATTGTAATTATATGAAATTAATTTGAATAAATAATTTTAAATGGTAATAAATATCATTTGGTTATATGGCATGAGGATGAATCATTAGATAAGATATTTAGTGATAATTGTCTAGCTTAATTTTAGCAGGTTTTTATCACAATGAACTAGTTTATTCCATTATTTAATATCACATATATACTATGGTTCTAGAACCTTAAATAAGAGATAATACATATTTTATAATCTGGTTCAACCATAAAAATGGTTTTATGACTAGTCATGAAGTATAAATTAGAGAACTAAAGTTCATCATCGACGAATGTTGTAAATTGGCACCTCCCTGATGATGATTCTGTTTTTAAAGTAAAAGAGAGAGAGTAAGAAGATTGATGATATATCTTTCATTAAAGTGATATGATTTCCGTATATAGATGATAATGGAATTATATAATGATCATTTGGATAGAGGAGGTTAGGAGAGAATAAAAAATACAGATGGAACTTAAAAGAAAAGAAAAGAGAAGAAGGATGATGTTTACCTCTTGAATTACTCTCCTTGAGAACCTCCTTAAGGCCTTTAGTTTTGGAATTTTGGTGAGACCTGAAGGTCTTAGATGTAACATCCCAGACCTGGATGCCACTATAAATAGTTCCCTAAACTCAGTTGGTCACATGGCCTCAAGAAAATCTCCCTAAATGCCAAAGGCTACCGACTAGCAGCGAGGGCCTAGGTGAGTCAGTGGGGATACAATGCCCTCATTACTATAGTATCAAAAAGGAAGTCAAATATATATAATAGAAGAAGACAAATAAACAACATAAAACTGAAAGTAATACAAGCATAGAGGAATACATAATAATAACCAAAATTTTCTCATATACCAAAATGATTCAGATGGTATAAGTATCTAGAAAACAACCAGAACAATACATGGAAATACAATACAATTGTCCCAAAATAGAACAAAAGACCAAAAAGGTGTCCCATCATCAAAAGCCTTAGCTTGGCCCTATGCTCCCCTGTTCCAAATCCATGGTCAACAACCTGTACTAGGGTGCTTACCCATATCATCACCTACAACCATATAATCTGTTTGGGTCCCCAAGGAGGCCCAAACAGGGTGAGAGATAAATATCCAAGTAGAAAACCTCCCTGGTCTATACAGTTCTAATAGAAATTCTATAAAAGTGCTAGAAAGTTTAAACAACCAATAATGTAAAGTGTTTATGCCCATGGCATAAGTATACTATATCAAGTAAAATAAAATATCCCTCAAGGCTACCTACAAAAGAGATTCATCTCTTAATAGGGCATCTATAACAACTAAACAACCAAGTCACACTGCCACACCATACATCCATCTAAATCAAGTAATCCACAGCCTCGCTATATAGAGAGGTCAAGTAATCCATGACCATACTATATAGTGAAAGTAGCATCTCACAGCCACACCGTATAGTGAAGTAGCAGACCTCAAGGGATGGATCCAAGGTGTCAGTATACCAAGGCATATAAGTAATTAATTCTATACCATGGAGGGTCAGATCTAAGGAGTGAGTCCAAGGCATCCCATTAAGTCCCATGGGAATCCCTAGTGGAGACTCAGTTATTCATTCTTTGGGGTCCTAGAAGCATGTAAATTGCAATTCCTATGTGAGAATAAGCAAGTTGGATCCATGGGGTAGCAAGGCCCAATCCATTCAACGGAATCAAGACCCAAGGGGTAGAGTCAACCAAAGGAATCCACTATAGAATTCTAGATCCATGGAGATAATTCCAAGGAATATATTAAACCATTCAATCAAGAATTCAAGAATTCAAATTAAACATTCATTCCAGGTGACTATACCCACTCACCTCAACCTACATAATCCATGAGTATACTCACTCATGCAACCATTTATCAAAACAAGCATATGGACCTACCCTCCCATATAAACTACTTAACATGACATTATCATTTTATATAGGTATACCCACCCATATTATACATTTAACAAGAAAAAATATCGAAATATACAAGTCATAACATGTTATACATTAATCAAGGAGGTAGTATATCTCTTAAATAGGCTATTCAAGCTATCAAAGCATTAAAAGGCTTCCTCTAACTAGAAAAGAACAAGAACACACCTCTTGGGAGGTTTAAAATATCATAAAAAAGTTATTTCCCTTAAGTTTCACCCATTGGTTGACCTTGAAATGATCAACGGGTGTCAACGCACCTAAACGGAACCTACAGGCATCCTCACTAGGTCCGACTACAGCTACAACAAGCAACTCGCTCAAAAACAAGGCCTCGCTGGAAAGTCCGACGAGAATAATATCATCTGAATGACATAAAAGTACAAGAAAAGCTGAAAGAAATTATAGACCACATACATTTCCTTGGTAGTAGAGAACTCATCCAGTATCAAGTCCTGATTCGTTTTGGTTTGGAAGAAATCTGAATAACAGACGAAGAACGGGATATTAGGGCATATGATCCTAAATCCGAAATGCACAGTCATTGTTCTAAAGAATCAAGAATGACTACAAAGGAATTTATTACTTAATGATTCAGTCCCAACATGACAGACGGTTCTCGGATCTGAGTTCATATGGATTCTATACATGAAAAACTAGAATAGTGGGTTTTTGGGTTCAAAAACGAGAAGAAATTATTATGTCCGTCAAAATTTCAGCTACTGTCTCTTTTATTAAAAAAACCTCCAAGGGAAAAGTACATGGTGTATACCTTAATTACACAGTGTGTACTCCAATTTATTTTTTTCTGAGCCAGACTGGCTACACATCGTGACTGGCCAGTACACAATGTTTACTGGAAGTACACGACGTGTAGTCCAAGTACACGACGTGTACCAGGCCTGCAGCCAGATTTTAGCCTATTTTTCCTTTTCTTTCCCAAAAAAACCCCCAAATAGCCCGTGGCCCGGCTTAGGGTCTAATACAAAAAAGAAATAAACTATATTTAACCCAAAAAAATGATTTTTACCTCAAGAAAAACCCTGGATCTTACAATCTTCCCCCTTATAACAATTCATCCCCAAATTTCTCTCTAAAGGGTGGTCAAGATTAATCTAAAAAAAACTTCATAAACTGAGGACGTAAGTCATCCTCCCTATCCGAAGTCTCATCCTATAAATGGCCATGCTTCCATAGTACTGGTACTAGAGGAACTGTTTGGCCTTTGTGAACCTTTGTTCTCCTATCAACTATACAAATCGGATGCTCCTCAAAGGATGCATCAACCTGAAGCTCAACCTCCTCGGGCTGAAAATTTTGAGATGGTTCTGAGTGATATCAGTGCAACTAATATACTTGTAAGACTTCGTGCATGGATGGGTACCTCTTAGGTAACTAAAATCGATAGGCAACCAACCCAACTCTCTCCATAATCTAAAACAGTCAAAAAATCCCAGTAAAAGTTTACCCTGTCTCTCGATCCGTCTATGTCCCAACTTTGTTGAAACACATAAGAAAACTCGATCCCTATCCTTGAACTCTAGAGGTCATCTATGGAGATCGGAGTATGATATCTGATGAGACTGTGAAGTAGACATCTTCTTCTGAATCAATTGGACCTGCTCAAAAGTATCCTGCATGAAACGTGGTCCCATTAAACCTGCCTCTCCTACCTCTAACCAACACAATGGAGAATGACATGTCCTAACATATAAATACTCATAATTTTCCATATTTGTCATCTTTGGATAAATATTATTTTAGTAGAAATAAACCAGGGGAATGTGCCTCCCCAAGAAGCCCCAAAATCTAGGACGCATGCTCGCAGCATTTCCTCTAGCACCTGTATCATATGATCTGATTGGTCATCAGCCAGAGGGTGGTATATTTTGCTCAGAATAACCTTTGTACCTAGTGCCCTCTAAAAACTCATACAAAAATGAGAGGTAAATCAATCATCCCTATCTAAAACAATATCGTTTCGGACCCCATGAATTCATACCACCTCTTGGATGTACAAATTTTTAATATTATCAACATTGAAGGTCTCCTTGATCAGTAAGAAATGAGCGACCTTTTTAATATTGTCAATGAAAACCCACAAAAAATCATTTCCTTGAGGAGAACTTAGAAAATCAGTCACAAAATCCATCGTGACATCATCCCATTTCCACTTCGGGATAGGTAACTGTTGTAAAATCCCAGTTGGTCGCTGATGTTCCGCCTTCACCTGCTGATAAGTGGAACACCTAGTAACAAAAAAAAGCTGCCTCTCTCTTCATTATCGACCACTAGTACTGATGTCGCAAGTTACGGTACATCTTTGTGACCCTGGGATGCACTGCTCAAGATGAAGCATTAAACTCCTGCATCAACTCCTCACATATATCCATTGAAACCCATACACGTCCATGGATACACAAGATCTCATCATCGCCTACCATCCAACCAGGAGGTGGGTCCCCACCTACCGCACCTTCCCATAGAACTAGGCCTTCATAATTCGATATATTCCTTATCCTAACTCTATTCTACATGGAAGAGGCAACAGTTAAGGATGAAATAAAATTTTTCCCCTATCTGTTGTGCACCTCCAGATGCATCTCAGAAAAAAAACATAAGATGCCACTCGCTACTGGCATGCTGCACTGCCTGTATCTGAGTCCTCCTGCTCAGTGCATCGTCCACTGCATTACCCTTACCAGGAATTTAGGAAAGATCGAAGTCAAAGGACTGTAGGTACTCCACCCACCTTCACTGCATCAAATTCAGATCATGCTGCCCAAATATATACTTGAGGATTTTTTGGTCCGTGTACACCACAAAATGATCTCCCAGTAAATAATGCGTCCAAAAGAATAATGCATGAAAAACTGTAACTAACTCGATGTCATGCATAGGGTAGTTCTTCTCATGAGGACTCAACTACTGAGACCCATACACCACGACTCGATCTACCTGCATCAACACTGCCCCCAACCCAGTACCTGAAGCGTTGCAGTACACCATGTATCTCTTACCCAGTTCTGGCAGTATCAGGACTGGTGCTGATTTCAATCTCCCTTTCAGCTCCGGAAAGGCTGTCTCACAAGATTCTGACCACATAAACTTCACACCCTTCTTAGTCAAGCCCATAAATGGTGTTGCTAAGTGTGATAAGTCCTGTATAAAACACATGTAGTAACTAGCCTTCCCCAAGAATATTTGTATGTCAAAAAATGTTCTTGGTATATTCCAAGGAAACCATATCTCTCACTGTCTATGGGTCCACTGATACTCTTTTCTTCGAGATGATGTGACACAAGAAGTGAATCTGATCCATCCAAAAGTGTAACTTTGAGATCTTAGCATATAACTGATCTGCTCTTAAGGTATTAAAAATGATATCAATATGGTTGACATGGTTATCTAGATTGTGATAATACACCAATATATCATCCATGAAAACCACCAAAAAAGAATCTAGGTAAGGATGGAACACTTGGTTCATCAACTCCATGAAAACTGATGGAATGTTCATGAGACTGAACAACATAATTAGATACTTGTATAACCCATACTTGCAACAACAAGTTGTATGAGGTATGTCAGCAGGTAAAACATGCACTTGGTGATATTCTGACCACAATTAGATCTTTTAGAACACTCAACCTATTTGAAGCTAATCAAATAGGTCATATATCCATGGAAAAGGATATCAGTTTTTAACTGTCATCCGGTTCAGTTTCTAATAATCAATGCATATCCTAAGAGTTTTTCCCACCTTTTTCACAAAAAGGATTGTAGAACCCCATAGAGAAGTACTGGTTATAATAAACTCCTTCACCTCTAAGTCCTCTAGCTGCCTCTAGAGATCCTGCAACTCCATTATAGCCATCCTGTAAGGAGTAATGGATACTAGCACAGCTCCTAGAACTAGCTCAATAGGGAACTCCACCTCTCTCTCATGAGGTAAACCAGAAACTTTTTCATGAAAGACGTCCATGAAGTGCTCAGCCACTGGAGGAAAGTCCTCCTGACCCACTCCCTGATCATCTAGAAAAAAACTATCAATTTGGGTTGTCATCCCGCTCAACCCACGATGCTCGGGTCCATCTCTTCTCTCCTAGACATCACATTCACCCTTGTGAATAAAAAATACACCCTCTTGTGATGTGAAATTCACCCTCCGGTGATATAAGTCATTGTACGCTCAATAAGCAATGACCCAGTCCATTTTGAGAATGATTTCAAACCCTGTTATCTCAACAAAATAAAGATTCCAGATAAAGTGACACCCTCCGACCTCAAGGGTACACTCCATACACTGGAGAACATCACTCTTTCTAACTCCCAACAGTGTGTCTACTGTCAAAACGCCCTCAGAAAGAAAAACAACATGCCCAAGGCTTTTCACCACTTGTGCAGAGATAAAAATGTGAGAGGCACCTATATAGAAAATAGAAGATGCAATAGTAGAATCTACTAAGATTTTACCACTCACAGTAGACGGTTCAGGATCCTACTCTTATTGGGTCTGTTGCACTGCATAAGTCTGTCTTATAGCATGGCCCTGCAACCCTTCTTGGATACCCTGAGTTGATCTTCACTGTTGTCTCTGAGAACCTAGTGTTTGGCTACCATAGCCACGACCACCACTACCCTGTCCTGACTGGCCTACACTGCTCCATCTCCCAGCCTGATGTAGAGATAGAGAACCATCTCCTAAACCTAATTTCCGAACCGACCCCCTACCACTCACAGTTGGAGGGAAGGTCCTGCAAAACCGATGCATGTGCCCCATCCTTCCAAAAGCTCGGCACTCAACTGGGTCATGGTCACAGTAATTTTTCATGTGGACTCTCTTCCCACACAGATGGAAAAGCACCATGCTTCATACACTCACAGCCTTATTAGCACTCATGTAATGGGAAGCCTCAAAATGGAAGTTCCTACCTGAAAATGTAAACCCATTGGGTTGAGAAACAACACTCCCATGTTCAGTACCCCCATCTTCCCTCAAGTTCCTCTCTTTAATAATCTCCTGATTCATAATCTCAGTGATATAAGGCAACCTGAAAACATTGACCTGATATATGATAGCATGTCTGAGACCTTCATTCAAGTTCCTCACCCTCTAAATCTCATTAGTAAGATACATCGGTGAAAAACACTGTAGATCTGTAAAGTGTGCCGAGTATTCCATAACTGTCATCACGCCCTACTCCAGACTCATAAACTCGCTATCCCACTCTGCTCTCAGAGTCTCAAGGTAAAATTAGTCATAGAATCAGGTTTGGAATTCATTTCAACCCATATTACAAAACCCATCAGCTTGGTTCAAAACATCACACCAGCGCTTTGCCGCTCCACATAGAATATAAGTCGTGAGCTTGACCCTCTACTCCAGAGGCATCTCCAGATGCTCAAAATTTTCTAACGTGATCTCTAACCATAGCTCTGTAGCCTATGGTCCTCCATCCACTTAAAATGTAAGAGGATGTTATTGCTGGAACACCTATGTCATCTCATCCATAGACAAGTCTGGCTATGGTGCTCCCTGGAAAGTCTGCATATAGCAAAAGAACCCATCGCAGAAGTGTGCCTCAACACCTGTGTCTAGAATATCCTTAGGTGTCACAGCTGGCACTACAGGAGGTTCAATCGATAACCTGTGGCCCACAGTCTTTAAAGTATGGTCATCGCCTCTATCATAGCATACCACTAGAGATCATCGTGGTGGCATGTCTCTACAATGCCAAACACATGCCTTAGTAAAGAGTAACGTCAAAGAAAAAATATCAAAAGCATAGGATAGGTCAAAACCCTCCTAGAAACCAAGTAAAACCCACATCCTGCTCCTAAAGCTAGGACTATAAAAACAACATCAAATGAAACACTAGAAATGATGCTTCTCTCCCACTCAAAAGCTGAGTCTAGATAAAGAACTATTTTCCATTCATGTTTCCATTTCCATTTCACATTCAGTTATTCAGGAAATTCCACCAATGTTTTACCAATTTCTGAATCCATGAGGGCCCATAACACCTCATGAACCCAAAACCTGGCTCTCTTTCAAACCATACATATCAAGTTCATTTAAAATTTGCATTTAACTAGGGCATCATTTCCTGATTCATAATGGCCCATAAAGCTTATGGATTGAAAGATGACATCACACCTTTACTTACTTCACCCAACTAACACAATAGTAGGCACAACTATCACCTCAACTATCACAATAGTATGCAATATCTAATGCATCCTAGATGGCATGGAATAATGCATGGCATGTGATTCTAACAAGTGTCTATATGATGTATGAGATGTAACACCCTCATATCATCAGGTTGCAACTGAAATAGAACCCACAATGGCATCAATAGTAATAGAAGAAATCATGTGCATCACCCAATGGTGAAATCAAATCAACTATAACATCAAAATCTAGAAAATTAGAACTTAATTCGAGGAAATTTGGATTTTCCCTACATATAGGGTAGCTACTCCCGGGCACAGTTTATTACCAAATTCAATTTACTTCCTAACAATATCAATTAAATCCAATTAGTAAGTCAAACCAGAAAAGAAAAACTCCTATCATACCACTTTGTAATGTCCTGGGCTCGGATTCCACCCGAAACGGTGCCCCGAACACAGTTGGTTACAGGGCCTCAAGCGCATCTCCCCAAATGCCAGAGGCTGCCAACTACTTAGGGAGGGCCTAGGTGATTCAGTGGGGAGATTATGAACTCATTACCAAAGTATCACAGTGGAAGTAAAATATATACAATAGCGGAAGCTAAATAAACAACAGACAACTAAAAGTAAGACAAGCAGAGAGGAATACATAATAATGACCAAAAGTATCTCATATACTAAACTGACGTAGATGGTACAAGTTTCTAGAAAATAGATAGAATGGTGCATGGTAATAAAATACAAGTATCCCAAAAAGAACAAAAGACCAAAAAGGTGTCCCAGCGTTGCAAGCCTCATCTTGGTGCTATGCTCCCCTGCTCCAAAGCCATGGTCAACAACTTGTACTAGGGAAATTTCCCCTATCATCACCTGCAACCATATAATCCTTTTGGGTCTCCGATGAGGCCCAAATAGGGTGTCAGAAAAATATCCTAGTAGCCAATAACCCATGTCAATTTAGTTCAAATATAAATTCTATAAAAGTGCTCGCAAGTGTAAACAACCAGTAAAGTAAAGTGTGTATGCCCATGGCATAAGTCTATTGTATTAAGTAAAACTAAACATCCCTCAAGGATACCTACAAAAGAGAGTCATATATTAACAAGGTAGTTATAAAAAGTAAACAAGAAAGTCACACGACCATATCATACATCCATCTGTATCAAGAAATCCAAAACCTTACTGTATAGAGTGTCTAAGAAATCAACAGCCATGCCATATAGTGAAAGTAGAATCCCACGGCCACGCTGTATAGTGAAGTAGTAGAACTCAAGGGATGTATCCAAGGTGTCAGCAGACCAAGGCATCTAAGTAATTAATTCTAGACCACAAAGGGGTGGATCCAAAGAGCCTATCCAAGGCATCACATCGAGTCCCATGGGCATCTCGGGTGGAAACTCGGTTAGGCACTCATTGGCGTCCTTGGAGAAAGGAAATAAAAAATTTTACGCAAGCCCAAGAAAGTCGGATCCACAGGGTAGCAAGGCCTGAGGCATCCCACAGAATAAATACCCAAGGGACAGAGTCAATCTAAGGTGTCCACTATCGCATTCTAGATCCATTGAGAGCAGTCCAAGGCATCTATAAAACCATTCAATCAAGCATTCAATCATTCAAATTAAACATTCATTCTAGGTGAGTATACCCACTCTCCTTAACCTGCACAAGCCATGAGTATACCCACTCATGAAACCATTTATCAAAACAAGAATATGGGCCTACCCTACCATATAAACCATTTGACGTGCCATTAGAATTTTATATAGTTATACCCACCCATATTATCCATTTAACATGTAAAACTATCAAAATAGACAGGGAATAACATGTTATACATTAATCAAGGAGGCATTACATATCATAAATAGGTTATTCAAGCTATCAAAGCATTAAAAGGATTCCTCTAACTAGTAAAGCACAAGAAAACACCTCTTGGGTGGTTTAAACTAGCATAAAAAGTTATTTATCTTATGGATCACCCCTTGGGTGACTTTTAATTGAGCACTGGGTGTCAACTCACCTAAATGAAACCTACGAGCATCCTCACTTGGTCTAACTACTGCTACGGCAAGCAACTCGCTCAAAAATGAGTCCTGACTAGAATGTTCGATGGGCGGAATATCGGCCGAACTCTCAAAAAGTACAAGAAAATCTAAAAGAAAGTATATACCACCTACCTCACCTCGGTAGTAGACAACTCATCTAGTATCAAGTCCTGATTCGTCCTGGTTCGAAAGAAATATTATGAACGGACGAAGAATGGGATATTATGGAATATGAGCCTAAATCCAAATAGCGCAGTCATTGTTCCAAAGAATCAATATGGACTAAAAATTAATTTAGTACTTACCGATTTCATTCTAACGTGACAGACGGTGCTCGAATCGGAGTTTGAACAGCTTCTATACTTGAAAAAATAGAATATAGGGTTTTTGGGTTCAAACATGAGAGGAAAAGCTTCTATCCATCAAAAGTTAAGCTACTAATTATTTTATAAAAAAATCCTACTGGGAAAGTACATGGTGTTTACCTCAAGTACATGGTGTGTACCTCAAGTACACGGTGTGTACTCCAATTTATTTTTTTCTGAGCTAGACTGGCTACACATCGTGACTGGCCAGTACACAGCGTGTAGTGGAAGTACATGGTGTGTAGTCCAAGTACACAATGTGTAATTTTCCTAAAACCAGATGTTAGCATGTTTTTACCTTTCTTTCCCAAAAACAACCCAACTGGCCCATGGACCGACTTAGGGTCTAAACCAAAAAGGAAAGAAACAACATTTAACCTGAAAAAGGGATCTATACCTCAAGAAAAACCCAGGATCTTACACTGGATGTGGGGGAGGGGATTGGAAATATTATTTGGCTGAACTTAGGCAAGGATCAAATATTGATAGGTGTGATAGGAAGAGGGGGTGAGGGTAGTTTTTATAGTGGCATAGAGGAGTGATTTCTCATTATTTTATTCATTATTTTGTTATTTTTCTCAAGAAAATCAATAGTATTGATTATTGTGAACAAAAAAGTAATAAGTGCATCTGATTTTGAACTAATGATTTATTACATCAGCCATGATGCAAGGAATAGCATATTTATCTTATAATGTATTATACCTTAAACTGATATATTTTACTATTCACCAAATATTCAAGTATTTCAGAAAAATACAAAAAAATCACCTTAATGATTTTTCGATGTGTAGAATCCAAAAATAAACTCCATTTTTTTCAAATAATTTTCTATATATGAGAAATTTAATTTTTAATTAAAATTTTTATTTTCTCAAAAAATACAGATTTTAAAATTATAACGGATTTTATAACACCATGAAAAATTATCTAAGGTCTCATTAAATTATCTTAAAATCATAGGACATAAAAATATATTTTTTTTTAATACATATTATGAAAATTAATTTTATTTTAAATAAAAATATTAATTATAATATTGCGATTAAATATTTATTTCTCATAAAAAACAAACACTTAATTATTAATTTTTTAAATATTCACTTTCATTTATAAGGTGCTGGAATTTTATTTATACTTTCATGTGTAAGGTTAATATTCATAAGGGTCATATTACTATACATAAGGGTACATTAATATTCATAAGGTTAATTTACTATTCACCAAAAATTAAGTTGATACTATCGGAATCTAAATATCTTACTAAACGCAATTGTGTATGTCTATTTTTCAAAATTCAAATCACGAAAGTGGAAAAATTAAGTTTGACATATAGGTTATAACTATCTCCTATAAAAAAGTTTTGTTTCATAGTGATTCAGTGTTTCATACATAATAATCTATCTAATGAATTGAAGTTATTTAATAAGAAACATACCATAAAATCTTGGCACTACAACATAAATCACCTTCAGCAGCGGACTTTTAGCAGTGGTTTAAAAAACCGCCACAAAACCCATTTATTTTTTTATAGTGGTGACACTCCCCCTCCCCCACCCAAGCCAACCCTCTTCTCCCCTCGACACATGCGACGCTTCTCCCCCCAACGAGCCCCAACCCTAGCTCTGCTCCCCTCCTGTGCCGCCAGTGACCTCGCCGCATGTCACTGCTGACCCACTTTCTCCCCCCGACACCCGTGATGCTGCTTTCTCCCCTAACCCCATCGAGTTCCTACCCTAGGTCAGCTCCCCTCTCCTGTATCTGGTGGTTTTCATAGTCATAGGTATTTTTTTTCATATTTTTTTGGAGCCTTCAGTGCATAGGGTTATAGACATATGCAACCCTTTGTGAGTGTATCACAACTATGGTATGGTTTTTGATGATTTTAGAATATGGAAGGAATCAGATTCACTGGGATACACATTTTCATGTCTAGTGTTTCTTATGGGTTTTAGTAATGTATTCTTATAGGCTATATTCCATTCATACTTTGTGTTTGGTTTCATTCGTGATGGCAGTGTTTCATGTTTTAATGATCACATGTTTATCTTATGGATGCCATGTTTATTTCAATTTATTTAAATTTCATTAACTTTTTTTCATATTATGAATTTATTAGAATATGGAATGTTTTAAATCAAACCAATGGATGTTTAATTGTAATTTTTTTCAAAATAAATTACTTAATCAAATTTGTTTCATTTTTAAGATAAAACAAAATTTTCCATGGTCATAAACATTGTATAGATTCATGGTGGTATATTACTATGAATTTTTTGCAAACCTTTTATATTTTATTAGGTGTATGGAGGTATGCTCTTTTAGTATGTAGATAAATAGAATAGTTTCATGTAGCTTGAGTGCATCTCTGGGTTGTTGACACTTTAATGGTGGGTTTGGATGGTGGTAACTGATAGTCACATAGAGACTTTGTTTTAGTTTATTTTCATGTTTATCTTTCTGGATTGGTTTATTTATATCTCATGGTCATATAATTTTTCATACATGATGTAATATGATTCATTATATTTATCTTCTTATATATGATAGATATTGTCTGTTATTTTAGTGTGAAATCACTCTCATGGTTATGTGTGTTGATACCTAGGTACTTGTCGCTTGCCCATGGTGATCAGGAATACTCTTTGGGACCCATGTTGGTACATTAAAAAATAGTATTTTATGAGTTTTTATTTTTATGTTTGGTTGGTAATATGGATTTATTTTATAACAATATCTAGGAGTGTGTCCATCAATGTTCCACCACAGACATTCAACTAAGTCATCTTTATGTGGAATCGATTATATTACTTTTTGACTATAATTTTCTTGTGATTATTTTATTTTCCAGATTTTCTTTATAACTTCCATATATATAACGAACATGTCAATTTTTTCATTGTTATGATTTTTGAACTTTCAACATGGATACTGCTAACTTCCCTCCTTTTTATTAGTTCTTTTAGATGATGAACCTTTCATAAACTTCTCAAATTTAGATTCCAAGGCCTCTTACCTTCCCTATGTGAAATATTCTTAGGAGGTTTTTTTCTTATAATATTATTTCACTTTTTCCTAAGGATTCTTTTTATTTATTCACTAACTTATGTGGCCTTATTTTCTTATTCGAATAATATATAGGTTGATATGAACATGAACCAATCCTATGAATAATACTTTTTCATACATCACACACATTTTAAAATTTTCCAATTATTTTTTATGTATACATGTTTCTCTTAACCTATGGATTTTTCTTCTTCATATCTGGATTTCTATGCCTTATAATTGGATTCCTTTCTAATTTTTCATTTAACGGTCTATACCAATAATCTAATTCACAATAAATGAATTTGTCGCAACACCAACATTGATCCACAACCCATGATCATCTTATTTCATTTGAATAATGACATTAGGTCTTGTTTATAACTTGTTTAGATCTTTAAGGGAAACTAACTTCCTTACTTTCCTTATCTACCTTAGCTAAGGTGGAATATTCCATCAAACATTTCAAAATCCATACTTGTACACAATGTTTTTCCTACCCACTCCATTCATAAAAAGAGATTTAAAAACATTATTATGAGATGGTATGGATGGTACATCTTCCTTATTAGTGGTCTAATTCTACTAAATTCAGTGCTTGATATCCCTTATTATAAACTAGATTCAATATGACATCATTTATTATCTTAGTTAGGGCTTGGAAATCTCTTTTTATTCTAGAATAATCCCTTTTTTATGTAATTCTAGATTCTATAAGTGACTTTACTTTAGCATGAAACTTTTATATCAAGTTTTGAAGAAAAAAAAGTGGTTTCTTAACACCACTTGCTGAGTCATGATCATCCATGACATTTTTTTATCATATTTTATATCAAATGAGACTTGAATGTCATGTTATTAATGTGTTCAAAATGAATTTCTATATACAGATGTTTTTCCACTTTACAGTTGCTGATGTGATAGCATGAAAGTGGACGTTGAAAAATATTGGTATGAAATGGAAACAATTAAAATGGAGATTGGGGGGCAATTTCAACGATACTTCGTTGAATATCCAACAAATGTATGAGAAGCTACCCAATGGGGTACCCAAAGAACAGTGGAATGTTTTTGTTGACAAAAATCATGATGAGAAGCAGATGGTATTTAAATATATATTATTATATTAACCTCATTTTAAATTTATAAATGTATATGAAGAGTATATGACATTGAATACATTGCCATTAAATTTTATTTTATTTATTTCAAGATCTCTCGAGAAAGAATGCATCGAGCCGGGCAAAGCAAGTCATCCCTCACACTGCGGGGTCAAAAAGCTTTTCTAGAAGCCGATCGACTCTGGTAATCTTTTAATTAGTTTAAATATTTATAAGAAAATATTATCTTTTTAATATATTAAATTATTGATTTATCTTTGTTTAATTCAATCATAGAGTTTAGGGAACGAAGCATCCCGAACTGAAGTGTGGTTGGATGTTCACAAAAAATCTGATGGATGTTTTGTTAATGAGCCTGCCAAAGAAGTTGGGGTATGAACTCATTTTCTCATAATAATAACTTATTATTAGTTTTTACTATGTTAATATATATTGATATTTGATTTATAGGTAAAAATTAAAGAACTATGGGATTCCAATCCTGAGCAGTCCTACTCAGTATCCCAGGATGACCCGGTTGCTAAAGTCCTTGGGAAAGAGCATCCTGGTAGAGTGTGCGGGATGGGTTTGGGACCCGTACCGTCTGAGGTTTTTAGCAAGCCACCAGGGATGGCAGCTACATCTACTCCTGTTTGTATTCATCCCATACTTGGAGATGCTAAGAAAGAGATTGTTTCTCTACGAAACACAGTTCACGAGCAGGGGGGTTAGATATTCGCTTTGCAGAAGGAGTTGACTGAAATACGTCAGCAGATGAGTAGATATGCCCCCGGTGGTACTATATTGACTGGTGGTGAGCAGGTGAATCACAAAAATTAAAAATCATTTAGTTTTAAATATTTTATTGGATTTAAGTTTAAATATAAATATGCAACACTATTTAATTTTCAATATAATGTTCTTATAGGTGGTAGCCAGAAATGGAGATGGAGGTGGAGAGGGTGATGATATGTGTTCATCATCAGACAGTGATTAGTTGTATTGTTTATATGTTAGAGGTGGAGAGTGTGATGATATTTGTTCATCGTCGGTTTGTATATGTATCATGTGTGGAACATAGTTGCCACCAAACATTTTCATGACCTAACATTTTCTTGATTTTTCATGTTTCCTTTTATGTATTTTATTGATTTATGATGTTTCCTTTTATGTCTTGATTTCTTGAGTGTGGTATGGATATTTAGGACATAACAGCCTACATCAGTCCCCTACCAAAGCATTAACAGAACCAACCATTCTCTTTCCAACAACTTTACCATAGTGAAGAATAGGGGAAAAATTAGGAATGAAAGGGTTGAGGAATGTCATGGTATGCATATTATATAGTGTTTTCTCGTATATATTAATTATGTTATTATACATAACAAGAAAGTGTGGTTATGCGGGTAACCATGAAAGGGTTGAGGAATGTCATGGTAATTCAGTGTTCATGGGATGAGAAACACTCTAAGTGGTTTTGGTATTTAATTCAGGGGAGAGGGTATGGTCAATTGGATAACAATCCTTATAGATTTAGATCTTAGGCTATCAAGATAATGTTAAGAATAGAATAGGTATATGATATCCATTTTGAGAATAACTCATATGTGGTGGGTGATCATATGGTTAGACTTTTTATGACTAAGATGCTTTGGGATATTCAATTTACTGACATATAGTGGTTCATGGTAAGTGGGTTGGGAACATGAACCAAATATAACATGACATGATTCATTGGATCATGATTATAGTTTTATGATCATGAAGTATGGGATTGTGTACCCATTAGGTTTGAGAAATATTAAGTAGGATTGCGGGAAAGAACTAGTGAGACAGTTCCCAGAGGATTACTCTATAGTGGGAAGAATAGAGTGTGTGTTGGTTTTTCATTCCAAAAAAATACATGCTATATGAGGGTAGTACACACTAGATATGTGTGGTACTCAGTGAGTTTTTAATCATTTATTATACCATATGAGTGTGGTATTCATATTTTGGTATTCTTGGAATTGTCTTTTTTTTTCAGGGCACCGGTACAGAAGCTGAAGAAGCTGCTATTTTTTGTAAATATTTTTTTAGCGGTGGTTTAAACCACCACTACATGTCAGCATTTTTCAATTAGCGGCGGTTATAACCGCCGCTAAATGTCAGAATTTTTCTATTAGCGGTGGTTATAACCGCCGCTAAGGTATTAAATTTAGTGGTGGTTTTAACCGCTGCTACAGTGTCCCATCTTCCATGCAAATTTTGTGGCGGTTATGATGTTTTTAGCGGCGGTTTTCCCGGCCAGGGACTTACATTTTTTTAGCGGCAATTAAAACTGCCGCTAAAAAAATAATCCCTTGCCCAGTAAAATTTCCGCTAAAAAACATCATAACCGCCACGAAATGTGAAAACTATGAAAGTTCTTATAAACCACCGCTAAATGCCTATAACCACCGATAATAGTGTCTTGACACAAAATGTAGATACGGTTTTCGGAAACCTCTATAGAAGCATATAGCGGTAGTTTAAACCGACACCATACCCAAAAAAATCGTCGTGAGCTGCGAATTTTTCTGTAGTGTGGGGTGTTATATTCTTCCCTACCCTAGAAATTTCATCCTCAAAGTTTTTCATGCATATATCCCACTAAAAATATGTGGGTGGTTCCACTTCATAACATCCTCATGTTCCCATGTTGCTTCTTCCATTTTATGGTTTCTCTAAAGAACCTTTACCAATCGAGTTGTCTGATTTCTCAATACTTGTTCTCTTGCGTCAAGAATCTTGATAGGCTCTTCACAGTATGACAAGTCAGGTTCAAGTTCTATTTCCTCATAGGTTAGTACATGTGTTGGGTCTAGAATGCACTTTTTTAACAATGATGCGTGGAACACATCATGAACTTTGGATAGACTTGGGGGAATCGCTAAATGGTAAGCTATAGATCCAATTCTTTCCATAATTTCAAATAGTCCGATGTACCTAGGGCTTAGTTTCCCTTTCTTACTAAACCTTAATAAACCCTTCCACGATTATACTTTTAGAAAGACATGATCTCCCACTTTAAATTCCAAATCCTTTGTATATTTATCAGCATAACTCATTTTCCTACTTTGGGTAGCTTTAATATGGGCCTAAACAGTCTTTACCTTTGTTGTTGTCTCTTCAATAAGTTCTGGCCCCATAAGTTTCCTTTCACCAACTTCATCCCAACAAGTTGGAGTTCGGCATCTCTTGTCATATAATGCTTCATAAGGCGTCATTTTAATACTAGAATGAAAAACTATTATTGTAGGAAAATTCCAACAAAGGTAAGTAGTGATCCCACATACCATGAAAGTCGAATGAGCATGATCTCAACATATCTTCTAGTGTTTTAATAGTCCTTTTAGACTATCCATTGGTTTGGGTATGATAAGCAATACTCATATGAATCTCAGTATCCAAAGCCTTCTGAAGACTTTTCCATAATTTTTATGTAAATTGGGGATCTCAATCATAAAAAATCAATAGAGGTTCACCATGAAGTCTTACAACTTCATTTATATAGAGTGTTTCCAGAAACCCAAGTGGTAAATCCTATCTTAAGCAAAGAAATGTGCCAATTTTGTAAGGAGATCAACAATTACCCATATTTCGTCATTCCTTATAGGTTTCCTTGGTATTCTATGAAAAATTCCATCGTAATGTCAACCCACTTCCACATATGAATAGGTAGAGGTTTCTTGAATTATCTAGGATGTTGTCTCTTGGTCCTCACTTATTGGAAAACTGGACACCTTGACACATAGTCAGCAATTTCTCACTTCATGTTATCCCACCAAAAATGTTCCTTCAAATCTCTATACATTTTGGTGCTACCAGGGTGTATAGAGAAAGTCAATCTTTGATAATCATCTAATAGTTCCCTTTTTTGCTCAGGTATTGATGGAATTCATAACCTCTTTCCCAATTTTATAACTCTATCCTCAAACATGAAGTCTGTAAATCTTCCATCCTTAATAACTTTAATTTTCAATTGTATATTTACATCATCAAATTGAGAGTTGTTTATCTTATCTAGTAAGGATGATTTAGAAATAATTTGAAAAATGAACTATGTTTTCTCTTCCTTAAAAATTCTCATACCCATATTTACTAGATCAATGAATGTGGGATCTCTCTCAATCCTCATTTGTGTCAGAAGTCCATGATCGTTCTTTCTTAATTCATCTGCCACCATATTTTCCTTTCTTGGGTGGTAGTGTATTGAACAATCATAATCTTTGAGTAACTTGAGCTATATACTTTGCCTCAAGTTTACTTATTTATATGTAAAAATGTATTTCATGCTGTTGTGATCCATATATATCTCACATATTTCACCATAGAGACAGTGTCGCCATATTTTTAGATCTAAGATTATGGATGCTAACTCAAGATCATGAGTTGTATAATTTTTCTCATGATTCTTCAACTACCTTGATGCATAATCAATAAATTTATCATTTTAAATAAGGACACAACCCAGTCCATTCTTTAATGCATCACTGTATATCAGTAACCCATCATTTCCAAATGGAAGAGTCAAAATTTGAGCATTTACCATTATTTTTTAAATTATTCAAAGCATTATGTACATTATTTATTCTATATGAACTTAACCCCTTTACATGTGAGCTTGGTTATCATGTTATCCAATCATAAATAATTCAGTACGAACCACAGATAGTAACATGCTAAGTAAAAAAAACTACATACCTCGATTATGTTCATTGGAATAGGCCATTCTGGGATTGCATTTTTCTTCATAGGATCTACTGACATTCCATTCTTAGAGACAACATGGCCAACAAAATAGAATACTTGAAGCTAGAATTCATATTTACGAAAATTCCCATATAACTTTTTTCTTCTATGATTCTCCAAAATAACTCGTAAATGGTTCTAATTGTCCTCACATCTTTTGTAAAATATCATTATTTCATCAATAAATACCACAAAAAAATCATCAAGATATTCCTTGAAAACTCTATTCATTAGGTCTAAGAAAATGGTGGGTGCATTATTCAGTCCAAATGGAATTACTGTAAACTCGTAATTCACATACCTGGTTTGAAATGTTGTCTTTGGAATATCATCCTTTCTCACACACAACTGATGATATCCAGACTGAAGGTCAATCTCAATAAATATTGAGCTCTGTGAATTTGATCAAATAGATCATCAATATGAGGTAAAGGATACTTGTTCTTTATTTTAATAGCATTGATTTTTCTAAAATCAGTGCACAACCTTATTGATCCATCTTTCTTCTTGACAAAGAGAATAGGGGATCCCCATGGAGAAACACTAGGGTGAATAAATCCCTTGTCACTCAATTCCTCTAGTTGTTTCTTCATATCTACTAATTCCATAGTATACATTCTATAGGGAGTCTTTTATATAGGTCTTTCACCTGGAATTAAATCAATAGAGAACTCAACTTCCTGCTCTAGAGGATTTCTTGGTAAATCCTCTTGAAATAAATAAATTTATTCTTACACAATAGTAACATCTTCAATTTTAAGATCCATAGATGATGTTTCCTCTTCCACCCCAAGAATTTCACTCAGAAGATCTACTGAAGGTGGATATGGATAAATCTATATGATGATGTTTCTACTCCATAGATAAGGGATTCTACATCATTCTCAAAAATTGTAACTTCCTTCTTCTTGCAATAGTTTTTTGCATCATAATTTGAAATCCAATTCATACTGAGAATTATGTCAAAGTAAATCATAGGTACGATGATATGTTCAATAACTAAAGTACACTTATGTTTCACAAAGGGGACTAACTGACACATATTTGTTGCAATGATACTTACCTTATGATTTTTTACTGACAACTCCTTTATTATATCAAATTGGAAATGTATAATTTTCTTGGATAACTGGGAAGATATAAAAGATTGTGATGATCCATAATCAAATAAAGAATTGGTTAAATTTGATGAAAAGATTAAAGTACCTACAACCACATCATTAAGAACTTCATCCTTAACAATTGTGATTTTATAATCCTATAATTGCTCCCATTTCCTTTTTTGATGAAATTTTCTTCGAACTTTAGGATAACCATTTTCACAGTATCCCATCTTCCTACAATTATAGAATTGAACATCATTTATTTGTCTCTTCACCTTACATTAATTAGATTGGTGACCCTTTTCTATACACTTATAAAAAACTCCCATGTCTTTCAATAATTTTTCTAGATAGTTCTTTCCACAGTTCTCACATAATGGTAATTGCTTCATTCCATTATTCTTCTTTAGATATTCACATTTTCCATGATTATCATAAGACCTCTTCTTCTCTTGATTTACCTTGAACAAATTCATTCTATAAAATTCTTTCTCGGTTTTGATGGAACTTAATATGATTTCATCATATGATGAAAATGTTTTAGAAGACAGTTCCCTTAGAATACTTGTCTTAAGAACGTCAAAGAAATAATCAATCTTGCCTGATAAATCATGTATATAATCTATAGAATACATGGATAGTCTTGTGAAAGTATCATTATACTCCACAAGGCTCTCTTATTCCCTTCATTTCAAGCTAATAAATTTTGTCTTCATTTCGGTATATTGCTCATGAGGGAAATATTTGTCGAATAATACTTCCTTAAAAGTTATCCATTACATATCTTCTATTTCATCTTACTCCATGGTATCCCAGATCAAGGACCAACATTGATGAGCATCACCCTTGAGACAATATACTTCCAGTACTACCTTTTCATTTTCAATGCATCTTAATGCCCAAAATATCTTTTCAGTGGACTTGATACACTACTCAACTACCATTGAATTTGTATTCCCACTAAAATATGGGGACTTCTATCACATGAAATGATCTAACATAGGTGTATCGTGGTTATTCTTCACAACCTGAGTATGTTTTCCTAATATGGTCATGATCTGTTCAGCACCAACACTAACTCTATAGAATTGATCAATGGGAAAATTCCTATATTGTCTACGGTTATTGATTCCATTTATTCAATTATGATCCCTCACTAAATAATGGAATACACTAAATTAGGTTATAAATCAACATTCATAATTTCAAACTAGCAAAACACTTAACATAATCTAAAAATTTATTCACTTCTAATCTCATAATCATAAACATTATTTCTATTTAATTTTAAATCCTTTGTAATGGTTTATAAATAAAATGTGAATTATCCTAAGCATATCCCCTAGGAGTGTTAAACCTGGTGCACAAGAAGACCCATATTCATGTACCAGGTTACCCCAAGTCAAGCCCAGAACACCTTGTAGGAGTCGTTAATCCTAGGTACATTTGTGCCAGAACCATGTCCACTTATAGTATCCAGACAGGGATGTATTTCTAGGAATACCCACATAATATCTACCTTCCCAAAATTATAGTATGTTCAAATATACTTATCCTCAATGTAGATATTAGGTTTATTCTCCCTAATCAATGTTTTCTAAATCTAGTTCCCAAGGTTTCTACTAAACTTTCTCTGATACAAACTATAACACCCTGACTCCAAAAACCTGGAGCTGTTGCATTTTTTATTAGATTGTAATGATTAGAAGGACTCAAATCCTAAAGGACCTATCATTTTAGTAGTCTTGAAGAAACTAGGTACATATATGGGACCCATTATAGATTGGGATAATCAAACAACATATAATACATAACAAAATCTAATAAACTTTGAAAACTCAATAGATGATCTCTTCTTCATAACCTAGGGAAGGAAAACAAATTAAAGGGGTGGTATAAAATGCTCAATAAGGGTTAAATATAGGGGAAGAATGAAACAATAATAATTTATTCATAATCAATTATACATAATCAATATGTCATGGTGAATAATTGAAAAACACACACCATCAATAAACAGAGAATGAAAACAATTCCATAGATTTTGTCATAGTTAAAACCTTAAACAAAGTAATAATTGAATTATTAATAAAAAGAGTGATTATTATTTGGACACCATTAATATGGAACATGAACCATCATACCATCAAGATAGTGTAAGTCTATGGGTAGAAACTCGTCTGATTATGTTTTGGAAACAAACTTGAAGGGTCTTTCGCCATCTGTTTTGTATCATGAGACTTGTCGATGTATCGAGGGGATGTAGCAGGCACTTCCCATCACTGAAAGTCAAAATAATTATTATAAAAATATTTAATTCCAGAATAATATGCCTTATCAATTACAGTATTGAGTAGACGATACAGATTCATCAATATTTCCACAGTTAAAACAACATTCAAAATAAACACCATATGTAAAAGGGTATATAGATAAGACAATAATCATATCCATTATACAAGAAAATGTATATTTAATAGGAATTTAGTTTCAAATGAAAAATGATCTTAAATTGGTATTAGATACACCACATAAAAATTATTAGGTGCATAATACCAAGTAAGTCACAAAGAAATGGAAATTGAGATGAAGTCCCTTACCACATCGTAATCAATCGAATCGCATGACAAAAAATTGATAATCATAAAATGGATCATTAATACTATGAATATAAATAGAATCATTATATAATATATAAATTGGCATAATGCATACACCATATTAAATAAATAATTGGTTAACAATGAAAATCTCATGGAAATAAAAGTGAGATGAGAACCCCCTTACCTTATGTTTGAATGTGTTCTTCCTTTGATATTAAAGTCCAGGATAGTCAAATTAAATCCATTAATTAATTAATTATAAACATTATATGCATGTATTTAATTTATTATAATTTCATTAAGTTCATTTATGGATTTTTTTGATTAGTTATACGATACAATTGTATCGCTCGGGGTAGTTTGTTTCCTTGGTTTCATGATCGGTTCAATTGTATACATGTAATAAAGATCATATAGAATGGAAATAATTATTAAAATTGAATTATATGAAATTTATGAGAATAAATAATTGTAAATTGTTATAAATATCATTTGGTTATATGGTCTGAGGATGAATCATTAGATAATATATTTAGTCATAATCATTTAGCTTAATTTTAGCGGTTTCTGGTCACAATGAACAAGTTTGTTCCGTTATTTAATATCATCTATATAAAATAGTTCCACAACATTATATAAGATATAATAAATATTTTATAATCTGGTCCAACCATTAAAATGTTTTCATGAACATTCATAAAGGATAAATTAGAGAACGAAAGTTTGTCATCCATGAATGTTGTAAATCGGCACCTCCCAGACGATGATTCCATTTTTAAAGTAAAAGAGAGAGAGTAAGGAGATTTATTATTTATATTACATTAACATGATATAATTTATATGTGTGTGTGTGTGTGTGTGATACTGGATTTATCATGATATTTTGGATAGATGAGGTTAGGATATAATAATAAATAAAGAAGGAACTTGAAAAGAAAATAAAAGAAAAGAAAGAGGATGTTTACCTCTTGATTTCCTCTCCCTGAGAACCTAATTAAGGCCTTTGGTTTTGTTCTTTTGGTGAGACTAGAAATCTTGGATGTGGATGAGTGTCTTGGGAATAGTATTTTTAAGAACTTAGTAAAGGCTCAAAACTTGAGAGGTGTGAGAGGAATAGGGGTGATGGGTGGTTTTTATAGTGGAGGAAAAGAGTGATTTCTCAATATTTTATTCATTATTTTATTATTTTTCTCAAGACAAGCAATAATATTGATTATTGTGACCAAAAACAGTAATAAGTGCATTTTAGTTCTAACTAATGGTTTCTTATGTCAACCATGATTCATGTAATAGTGTATTTATCTTATAATGTATTATACCTTAAATTACCGTATTTTACTATTCACCAAAAAATCAAGTATTTTAGAAAAATCCCAAAAATTTACCCTAATCATTTTTCAATGTGTAGAATCCAAAAAATAGATTCATTTTATGAAAATAATTTTCTAAATATGAGAAATTTAATTTTTACTTAAAATCGTGATTTACTCAAAAAATACAGATTTTAAAATTATAACTGATTTTATAACACCCTGAAAAAATTATATAAGGTCTCATTAGATTATCTAAAATCATAGGAAAGAAAATTATTGATTTTGAAATAAATTTTATGGAAATTCATTTTCTTTTAAATAAATTTATTAACTATAATATTTTGATTACATATTTATTTCTTACAAAAAAACCAACACTTAACTATTAATTTTTAAAATATTCACTTTCATTTATAAGGTGCCTAAATTTTATTTATAATTTTATGGGTGAGTTTACCATTAATAAAGGTCATATTAATATTCATAAGGGTACATTACTATTCATAAGGGTAAGTTACTATTTACTAAAAATTAACTTAATCCTATCGAACTCTAAATATCTTATTGAACACAACTGTGTATGTCTATTTTTCAAAATTCAAATCACTGAAGTGGAAAAATTAAGTTTAACAGCTAGGTTATAACTATCTCCTATAACAAAGTTTTGTTTCATAGAGACTCAGTGTTGCATGAATAATAATCTATCTAATGAATTGAAATTATTTAAAAAGAAACATACCATAAAATCTTGGGGTGTTATAAACCAATTAGAAATTTCATGCGTGACTCGAGGTAAAAACATTTCATATTTCTTTTCCTGAAGAAATTTTCTGAGCAATAAGTGGGGTGAAATGAAACACCATGAATTCACCACAGTCACTGATGTGTAAATAGGGTATAAGCCTCATTAAATATTTTACATAGTGTTTTAATGTTATCCAATTAGTCTGATTGTATGTGTTCATGACTCTTAAATAATTTTTGGTTACGGGGTACTAGAAGAGATATCATATTTATTTATAGTTATAGGATACCATAAGGGAATCTATATTGACTTGTAAATTGTATTCTTATAATGCCTTGAGGTGATTATAATACTTTTCTTATGGTATATTTTATTCTCTAAGATGGTCAGATGTTGTCTAAATATCACATAAATCATGACGTATGGATTCTTCTTCAATAATATCAATAATGGAATACTGGGAGGTAGAAATGGGCCAAAACATAACTGGTATATTATCTTTAGCTTTCTCCCTCCATCTAATGTTGGAACCTTCCTCATTTATAGTGAATGGTTTCTCTAGTTATTTCAAACATAAAGTTTACTCACCTACCCCTTTATTGAGTGAATTGGATTCATTCAAAACACGTAAAATTAAATCTAGGATTCCTCAGTCTGGAGGAGGATCCAATGTAGATCGGGTCCTTGACTCACTCATCAACTGGGATGAAGTTTTTTCGGTTAATGGTGGAGTGCATAGTGAAACTAATTTCAGGTTTGCAAGCACCTCTCGGTAGGAGGGAATCATTAGGAAGACTAGGAAATGGGGAATAATTTCATGTATAGGAGATTAATTATCATGATGGTGGCCTTCATGATAGGTTCTAAGGGGATGAACTCCATGACTATCTTATTTTTTATAGCGAGGAAGACCTACATAGTGACCATCCTAAGGGGGACCTTCATGATTGTGGAATTTTTTTATTTACAACAAGGGGAGTACTTTCAAGTGAGCTATATATATATATTTCATCACAAATAGTATCTTCATGGATATTTACATGGGGATGACCTCTATGGTTATCTTATATTTTGTTATGGGGAGGAACTCTGTAGTGAGAATACCAGGTAAGAACTTCATGATTACTAATTTTTTGACTATCAATATGAGGAGGCACTGTATTTTGGTTGGATATTTCATCATATAGGGGGGGTTTGTTTCAATGGTATTCACTTTCATGAGGAGGACCTTTATAGTTTGTTCTATGGGGACGACCTCTAGGGTTATATTCTTTGTCACTATGGAGTGGACCTCCACAATGATCATCTAGGGAAATACCCTTAAGATTACTTATATATTAATTACCAGTGTGGGGAGGAACTTCATGTCAACTGAATATTCCATCATAGGGAGGACCCCTGTGATTACCTATAACACCCCAAGCATCCATAGTATCCTTCTTTTTTAAATAATTCAACAGCTTGCACTGCAGACAACACCGAGTTCGAGCACACCATGATCTATCAAACTAGCTATTTAAAAGGAGTTTATTAATAGTATTAACTAAATTATGAAATTTACATATTATATAATTAATAAAATATTTTCACATCCATCTAATTGATTTTATAGGCATAATATATGAATTAATCCAATATTACACATTATAAGGTTATTTGTTTCTAAAATAAATTTTATTTCCTTTTAATGGAAAACATTTTTAAATACAATATTTGACACTTTTATATGTTAAATTTGAAAAAATAAAATTAATATTTATAATTGGGACATAAAAATTTATTTTGGATAAATTTTTAGTGTTTTTATGATAACTTTCATATTTTAATGAATAACAAAATAGTACTGCATTTTAATTCAGAACTGCTTTTTCATATCATTTATTTATATTTCTAGATTGTCCTTTTAAATGGTTTTAAATTATAATTAGATTATTTTTTTATCATTTAATATAATTTAGATCATTGGATTTATTTTCACATTAAAATTAGATATAAACACATGTCAATATTTTGATTTTTTTAACTTTTAAAAAATGTGTTTTATCATTTTGTCAATGGGGATTAATTTTAAATTAATTACTGTAATTTCGATGTATTGAATTTTGAAAAATGGAATCCAAATTTTAATCAGTTGGTCCAAATTATGTAAATAGTTTTTTTATTTTTAGGTATTATCAATAGTTACTTTAGAAATTTTTTATTACCGTAGTAAAGGGTATATCGGGTCATTAAAGGTAAAAATAATATTATAAAATTATCCTAACACCTATCAAAATTTTATTTAATGAATAAATCTGAAAATTATCATCTATGGTTTGAAATTAAATCATTTATTGGGCCCTTTTCCATGAATATGACATGAATATTATTAAAATTAATGAATGTGACAAAATGTCACACTCTCATTTATTATAAGTATAATAATTTTAATATAGAGATATATAAGAGATAACATCGATTATAAATAGTCTATAGAAATATAAAATAATTATATATCACATGTAAATTTATTTATAATTTTTAGAGATTAAATAATTACCATTAATGATTTCACAATAGTGAAGTAGAAATTATTTTATTAATAGAAATATCAAATAAATGATAATAAAAATATTAATATAAATTTAATTTGATTTCATTAATGGCATACACTAATTTTATAGATAACATAGACATTTTAATGAAATATTGGATATAATTTTTCGAATTTATCATGTTTTTTTGATATTTTTAAAAATGAAAATGTTGAATAGTATTAAAACTGACATAAATGATATTTAAAATAAATACTATTTTATTAAATGATATAAAAGTAATAAAAATAAAATTTTAGTCCAACTAACTTGGATAATTTAAAATATTTTATAATGTACATAATTGGTATTATTTTTTTATTTTATAGTAACTATATTAACCCTATAGTGTAAAAATACAAGAAGACACAGTAAGAGCTAAACTGTTTAACTAAGGGTTAAATTCAAAAATAAGGATAATTGTATGACCAAAACATGTCTAAAAATCATTTTTTTAAAGTTATTTGGACTAAACCACATCTTATACTTGAAATAAATCACATTTTAGCTATTTGAAACCGAAAATCAATTTATAATAAATTAAAATTTTAAGATCTTCCAAAAGTACCCCTCACCCCCCTTATAAAAGGTCACTTCTCCTTCTCATTAATTCACTCCTCCAAATCTATTTGGTTTGGCAAAAACCTTCCCATTTCCTCTCCCAAATTCCCTAAATACATTCTATGGGATATAATTTGGGTATAAATACATTCTAACAAGTCCTTTTGAGCAAATCAAAAAGAGATACCTGAAAAAGAGGCAATTGTTTTATCACCTCTTTCAAATTTATTTTCTACTTATACTTCATCTTTATATGTTGTTTCCCTACCAAAGTAATAAATATTGTATAATCCATATACTAATATGTTATTAAAATCGTTTTACAACCATATTACTCATTTTATTCATCCTATGAAAAATAATATCACCATGTGTGTGTGCGTATGGATTACCGTCTCCACATCGTGGTGTAATTTGTTATTCAACACTACTTTAATTGGATGGGTATAATTATGAGTATAGAATATATATAAATAATTATGATTCTATATAATTAATGTATCATATAATTTCATACCATTTAACCATCAATGGAATGATATTGTCGCTTGTGCGTACGTACGACCTACCGTCCCCACAATGTGGTGAGATTAATTATCCACGTTAACCATTCAATAATGATTATAAAATTTATATGATAAGTAAAAAATAATGATTATTAACTTAATATCATTCTGTATAAAAATATAATATGTTCTATGAATTAAAAAAATGACTTAAACGACAAAAGAGGAATGGTAAAATGAAGCAATTAACACCTGAAACAATGGTAATACTAAAATATTATTAACAAAATGATATAAGAGGATCGTATATGATATCATAAATATGTATATGGTTCTGGTATAATTTAATAGCATAAATTAATCATTATACAGGAGTTTAACACACCCTATATTGAAGGAAAGTAAAATTTAAGCATTAATTTCAAAATCTCACTATTATCTGAGATTGTTTATACGTAAGTATCTACTGGGAAATATTTATCATACATTTCCATGTATCTTAAAAATGTATTTAAAAATACTATTATTATTCCTTGAAAATTTTATAAAGCCATTTTTACCCATGTTTTAATTTTTATAAAATGTTTTGAAAGGAATATTTCCATAATTTTCTAAATGAGGTACTTTATGACCTTTTCAACAAATTAAGGAAAGAATGCTTTTTTAACTTATACAGTGTGAGTGGCTATTTCCACCATCATGATGCTTTAATGTTTTGAATATTTACTTACAAAATTACATGGTTATTTTTAAAAGAAATTTTTTCTTTTATAATTGTGTCGGCTTTTAAATGATTTCAAAGTAAAAAATAGATATTTCTTTCAAAGAATTTTAATGATTTTCTTAAATTATTTTCATATATATCAACATCCTTTGTTGGATTTTATTCTTGATTGAGGTTGACTTATTACGATACAATATTACATATTGTATTTACGTGGTATGATATATTTTATTGTAGATGTTCTGTTTTGATACCATTCAGGGTTTATGGTTAAAGTATTAAAATTTCATATGCTAGATTTAATATGAATGTTTATGTTATATTTCACCCATTTCATATGAGTAATGCATTTTACTTATAATGAAATGGGTTTGGGACCATTTAATGAAATACATATGGTTTGGGGACCAATTAATGAAATCCCTATGGGTTTGGAACTGGTTTAGAAAGGCCCCTTGATGCATCAATGGTTTTCAAGAGACAAACTAATTTGGGTTTTGACTAAAATCTTACCCATATGGTATTGGCATGAGGCCTTGACAAAATTTCTAGCATTATGTATTCCCTCATTATAATATTAGTTATTGATATTATAGGTGATTATTCAACTATTAGAATATCCATGTGAATATTTAAATGGCATTATTTGATTTATTCATGCCAAATTACAATGAAGATAATGTTTTAAAAGGCTTGTGTTTCAGTTTTATACCTTCCATTAAAAGTTTACGCTTATTTATGATAGCTTCCACTATAATGTTTATCCTTACTAAGAATCTGAGCTCACCCTGTTCTTATGTTTCATTTTTTCTCCAGGATGTGAAGAATTATATTATGACTGGCGTATAGGTATAGTCTAAGGGATATGTGCGTGTTCAAAGGAGACACTATGTAGTATTTCATTTTATTTTGTAATTTCAAACTTATGTTTGTATATAGTTTCTTAGAGGATACTAAACTAGTTGGTCATTTGGGATTTGAATTTCTTGTGATCATGCCAATGTAATAAATTAATGCACCGACTCTGGGAAACTGGGGTCGGGGCATTATAGTTGGTATTAGGGGAAGTTTAGTAAAAACCTTGTAAACTATATTTAGAAAACCTATGATTACGTAACCTTACCCTAAGATATACTTTTAGGATAAGTATAGAATGACAACCTATAATTTTTTTTAAAATAGAGATTATGTGGGTATTATTAGAAAATAAATCCCTATCTAGATACTACAGGTGGATTTGGTTCTGGAACAGATGTACCTAGGAGTAACAACTCCGACAAGGTGTTCTGGTCTTAGCTTGGGGTAACCTAGTACACAAAAACAGGCCTTATTGTGCACCTGGTTTTTCAATCCTGGGGGATATTCTTAAGATAATTTACATTTTCTTTACAAACCATGTTGAATGATTTATGAGTAAATATGTCCCCAAAGAAACTATTTTTATTACTATGGATTATATATGCATAATTTTTTTAATTTATGTTGAATATTTTACTAGTTTGGAATTGTGCATTATGATTCATAAACTAATATAGTGTATTCCATTTTTTAGAAATGGCACCTAGTGGAAGGAACAGAAACAATATCAATACACATAATCCATGTAGGTATTCCCCTTAAGTGAAAGATAAGTATAGTGGTGTTGGTGATACAAATGGAACTGAACAACTTATAACTATACCGGGATAGATGATTGAGGTTATGAATAATAACCTTACCTGTCTGGAGAACCCTGATAAACAATGTGTAGAATCAATGTTAGACCACTTCATGAGACAACAACCACCAACATTAAATGGGACTACAAATCCATTTTTAGCTCATTAATGAATAATTTTCTTAGAGAAAATACTTCTTGCTTTGGGGAGTAATGATAGGGAAAAGGTTGTTATAACAGTCTATCATCTATCAGGAGATGCAGATCAATGGTGGTCAAAAATTGAAAATATGAAGGAAGATTAATAAGTAGAAAATATGTAATGGAGGGTGTTTAAATAACTCTTTATAGAAAAATATTTTCCTCATGATATGAGAGTGGATATAGATAGGTAATTTCTGAGTTTGACACAAAAGGAGGATGATAATTTTTCAAGGTTTGAGTCTAACTTCAAAGGGTTAGTGACGCATGTTCTAGACTACATATATAACCCAAGAAGTAATATTGATTGATTTTTTATGGGTTAAACCATTCCTCTGTTGGGAACTGGTCTCACAATCATTCTTATCGTACAAATATATAGTCTCATGTGCTATCAAGACTGAAAAGGAATTCTCTAAGTCTTACGTATTTAAAGTGAATTAAGATAAGAAGAGGGTCATTGAACACTCTAGAAAAGGAAATAAAAGGAAGAAGGGAAAAGATGATATTCCACCCTGTAGTAGTTTTGGGAAGAAACACACTGGTACTTTCTGAAAGGGAATGGGTATTTGATAAAAGTGTGGAGAAAAAGGCCACTAAGCTCATGATTTAAAGTGGAAGAAAGAATCTTCCAATGTCGGTTCTATAATTTTAAAGATATGGGACATTATACAAATTATTTTCTTAAGCGTCAAGGAAATTTTACTCATAAAATGCCAAGGGATTAAGGCCAAGATTATGCGATCACAACAACTGTGGTTGAAGCTCCTAATGACATGGTGTAAGGTACTATAATTATCTCTTCAAATTTAGAATAATATTTATTTGATCATGGATCCCCGCATTCCTTTATATCTTCCAAGTTTTCATTTAAAATTATATATTTTCAAGTCACTTTAATAAGGGAGTTTTTAGATAAACCCCCTCAAGGAAGTATCATTTCAACAAATATGTGTCAGGCAGTTACCATTATTCCATATAAACATGATTTATCTACTGACTTTATCATCGTACCTATGGTTGACTTTGATTTAATCCTCAGTATGGATTGGGTATCAAAATATGATGCAAAAATTTATTACAATAAGAAGGAATTTATGATTTGTGAGGATGATGTAGAATCCATTATCTTTAGAGAAGAAAATTTATCATCTGATTCTTATCTAGATCAACCCCCAGTAGCTCTTCTGAATGAAATTATTGGGGATGAAGAGAAAACATCATTCATGGGTGAAGAAATAAATATTTTAATTGAGTATGTGCCAATTTTACAAAAATAAATTGATATATTTTCATAGGATTTACCTGTATATACTCTAGAGTGTGATGTTTCGTTTTGTATTGATTTAATCACTCATAAAAGACCAATATAAAATAATGCCTATAGAATGGCTACAGTAGAATTAGTAGAGCTAAAGAAACAACTATAGGAGTTCATTAATAAGGGATTTATTTGCACTAGTGTTTCTCCATGGGGATCCCCAATTATTTTTTTAAAGAAGAAAGATGGATCAATGAGGTTTTGCATTGACTATAAAGAAATCAATGTTATTACAATAAAGAACAAGTATCCTCTACCTCATATTGATTATTTGTTTGATATAATTCATGGAGCTAAATATTTTTCAAAGATTTCCTTCATTCTGGATATCATCAACTATGTGTAAATAAGGAATATATTGTTAATACTGCATTCTGAACTAGGTATGTACATTACATGTTTATAGTAATGTCGTTCGGACTCACTAATTCACCCTCTATTTTCATGTATCTAATGAATAGAGTGTGTAACGCCCGAGACTTTTATGAGAAATATTTTGTTTTTATCAAAGGAATCTTTCACTACACACAACACTAGCTTGGCTTGATTTACACGCAACCGCGACCTTCCTCAATAGCTTGCGTCGTACGAAATACCGAGTTTCACTAAACAACGATATGCTATTAAAATATTAATAAAACTAGCCGTTATGGATAGTAATAACCACTTTTTGAAATTTTATAAATTTTATTTTTCAAAATGGACTTCATTTTTTGATTCGGAATATCGAAATTAGACTAGGGTGAAATTTTGGTATTTTTCTGAAAACTTTCAATTTTTGATGAATAGTGAAACCACTAAGTGGTAGTTAAAAAAACTGAATTTTTCATAAAACTTAATTTTACTGCTTCTGTGAGTGGAATTTCGAAAATCTGAGAGACACGGTTAATATCATGGACTAAAATGTGGTTCAATGAGATGAAAATAATTTTTGGCGAATAGTAACTTTTTACTTTTTTTTACCACGGTTAAAAGTAAATAGGGTAATTAAGGGTAAAAGTGTTATTATTATTACCCTAAAACATGTCCTAATTCTATTGGATAAGTTTAATTCGACCAAAAACAACCTTAGGAATAAAATATGACCATTTAGGCCCACTTGGATTAGATTAGGACATTTATTATTAATTTATTTAAAGAAGGGTTAAAATAGTTAAAATCAATGTTTAATAAGTAAATCATTTTTAATATGGAGTTATACATAATATAAATTCGACTATAAATATTAATTAGAAATATAACGAAATTCCTAAATAATGGTATTTTATTTGTAATTTTTAGACATTAAATAATTTAATTTATTTATGACACAACAATGATGCAGTAATTATCTTATTAATGAAATATTGACATAATTGATGTTATAAATACCCAAATAAATGTAATTTGAGACTTTTTATGAATTACACTAATTTTATAGGTTAATATGACATGTTATTATTGAGTTAATTAACTTGGTTCGGACTAATCATTCTGTTATGATTTTCACAAAAATTAATTACTAAATAGTGTCAAAATTGACATAAAATAGTTTTTAAAACAAATATTATATTATTAATTGTTATTTTATTCCTAAAAATCTAAGGTTCGGAAAAATGACTTATATAAGGTTATATATATTAATAATAAACAACTTGGGGTTCTTTTGGCCTGATATAGTAAGTTTATTAACCTTATAGTGTAAGAAAACAAGAAGACACGGTAAAAGTTAAAATACCTAACTTAAAGTTAAATCTAAATGATAAGGTTAAAATTGATACCTAAACTTGTCTAAATTCTATTGGATGAGAGGATTTAGACCCATACCCACCTTATCTTTGAAATATAACAATTTGGAGCTATTAAAAACCGAATTTGGCTTTATAATAAAATAATATTTTTAGTTATTCCAAAGGTGCCTCTCTCCTCCCTTATAAAAGGGCACCTCCTCCCTCTCTTCCTCGCACCACTTTGAGCCTTCAATCTCGGCCAAACCCTGAAAATTTATTCTCTCCACTTCCCTAGAGACATCCTAGAGGTCCTGGTTTTCTTCAAAGACCAATTTTAGTGCCCTAAAAGGAGGTCACAAAGAAGCGCTTCAAAGAAGAGGTAATGTCCGTTACCGATTATTTCATCTTTATTTCTTCTTCCACTTCTTCTTCTTTAGTTGTTTCATTATGAATTAATAACATCAGTATCACTCATATACTGATATGTTATTATAAGTATGAAAAAACCCTATTTTACCATCTATCCATCCTACGGAAAACGAAATCATCGCGCGTGCGTACGTACGGAATACCGTCTCCACGCCGTGGTGTAATCTATTTTCCACCACCACCTTACTTGGATGGGTATAATGGTGTAAATAATGACTATATATTATTATTGTAAAGTGATATTGATTCTGAAATAGTATATATACACTCCAATACAATTCCACGATCATGGGAACGATATCATCGCTCGTGCGTACGTACGGAATACCATCTCCACGATGTGATGCGACTCGTTCTACATGATCTTCATTGCATAATGATTATATAAATGAATTGAATTAATTAATATGATATATATTACACTAATACCATTCTGGAAATGAGGTATCTATAACCTAAAAAAGAAAAATAAGAATTTATTTGACAAAACATGCATAAGAACAAAAAGTAATAAACACCCGAATAACAAGTAGTAATGAAATATTACTAATAAGAAGATAAGAATATGACCATATATGATATCATAAAAATAAGTATGATTTTGGAATAAGTCAATAACATTATTTATATCATTATACAGGAGGTTCGGACACTTACGAAGCAAATTGGACCTAAGGTAAGGGAAAATATCACAATCTCATTTTTATCCGAGATTGTTTATACTTTGGTATTTACTGGGGTTTATTTTATCATCCACATCCATGTTTCCTCAATATTTAATATTATTTCCATACACCTACAATTGTTCAAATCCAATTTTACCCTTCAGTGGGTTTTTAGTAGAATATATGAAAGGAATCTTTTGTCATTTTTCGTACGAGGTACTATTTGACTTTTCCGACAAAAGTACGAGAAGAATGTTTTTTTTAACTTATACGGCATGAATGGATTTTTAAAACATTATTTCCAATAAGATTACCTTACAAGTTTTCAAGTTTATTTTTAATCAACTTCTTTTAGTTTAGAATTGTATGACATGTTAAGAAAGGAAAGTGTTTTTGATATAGAAAGGATATTTTCCTCAAGAATGGAGTTCAAGTGTTTTATCAAAATTATTTTCCATCTAAGATAATAAAGGGTTCTGTTTCTATCCCTATTATTACATTGATTTGATTAAGTTGTGATGGAATAATTTTTATGAATTCCTTTATCTTATATGAATTGTTTTATGATGTCGCGGTGTTTAAGATTCCCATTTTTATTACATGGGTTATGCTATGATGTATGGTTTATGATTTTGTGGCACACATAAGAATGGTATCATTATGAGATGGGTGGGACCTATATCTCCCTCCATTTCATTGGGTATAGATTTTATATCTCATGAGATAGACATGGCTGGAACGGCAGGTTAAACCGGTTCAGTAAAACATGACTGAAACGAGGAGTGAACTCGGTTTAGAAATGGACTTTGTCCACTAAGATAGTCTTGGCAATGAGTCTTGACTAATAAGAAATGATTCTCTATGATTATGTGTGCATGCCACAAAGTTTCATGTTTTATGTTATGATTATTGGGATTAAATTTCACTACCATGATTTATCCCATGTTATAAAATTATGATCTCTTTTGCAGGGTAAGATTTCCAAAATTTTATATTTTTATTTTGATGTGATTGATATTTCTTTTGTTTACCCTTACTGAGCATTTGAGCACACCCTTTTGAATGTTTTCTTTCCCCATGCCAAGAAGAAGGTTATTAAGTAAGATATGCCAAAAGGGACTATATATATGATGAAATAAATGGGAGACAGTGTAGATTCTGTATGAACCAGTTGTTTATGTTTCCCAGTTTCTAAAGACACTATACCTATACGGTCCTTTAATGGTTTTGTTATATGTTGTAATAAGTATGCTTTAATTATGATGTAATAACAATGTATGTAAAGTATGGGTAGTTATAGAGTGGTCAAGGAATATATTGATGATTTTTTTATAGTAATTATTGATGATATCTTGGTATACTCTAAAATCTATGAATACCATGAGATCCACTTGTGAATTATTCTGAAGACTGTTAGAATAAATAATCTATATGGAAAGTTTAGAAAGTGTGAATTCAGGATTTATGAAATTTCTTTTCTTGGCCATATTTTCATAAAGGATATAATATCTATTGATCCTGTAATGACAAATTCAATCCAAGAATGGCCAACACCGATGAGTCTAACTAAGGTACATAGTTTTATTGGTTTAGCAGGTAACTATCAGTGTCTCGTCCATAATTTTTCCCGATTGGCTAACCCTTTAACCAAGCTCTCACGTAAAGGGGTTAAATTCATTTGGACAAAATAGTGTGAAGAATGTTTTTGAAGAATTTAACAGAATATTGGTCAATCCTCCTATCTTTACTTTACCATCTAAGAATGATGGGTTTGTGATTTATAGTGATGCATTGAGGAAAATACTTGGTTGTTCCCTTATGCAAAATGATAGGGTTATTTCATATGCATCAAGTAAATTAAAAACTCATGAACAAAACTCTCTTACTCATGATCTTGAGTTATATGTTGTAACATTTTCTCTGAAGATATAGAGACACTATCTCTACTATGGAAGATATGAGATATATACTGATCATAAGAGTTTAAAATATATTTTCTCATATAAAGAACTCAACATGAGACAAAGGAGAGGGCTTGAGCTACTCAAGTATTATGATGGCACAATACACTACCACCTAGGGAAGGAAAATAAGGTGGAAGATTCTTTGATCTAAAATGACTGTGGAGTTATGAAAAAGATGAGAGTTGAAAGGGATCGTATATTCATGGATATAGTAAATATGGATATAGGAATTATCATGGAAGGTGAAACATAACAATTTTTTCAAATGGTTTTCAAACCTTATTTACTAGAAAGGATAAAAAGTTCTTAGACTGATGATGAGAAGTTTCAAAAGAAAATTAAAGTTGTGAATGATGGGATATTGATTGAATTTTTATATTAATATTGAATTTTGAAATTTGGAAAGAGGCTTTGTGTTCCCTCTATACCTGAGTTAAGGAAATTATTGGATGATGCACATAGTTCCAATTTCTCTATACACCCTGCTAGCACTAAGATGTATAGAGATTTTAAGGAACATTTTTGGTGGGACAAAATGAAGAGGGAGATTGAAGATAATGTGTCAAGATGTTTTCTTTGTCAATAGGTGAAGGATAGAAGAAAACATCCAATAGGATTCATGCAACCTCTTCTTATACCTATGTAGAAATGGGATGATATTACAATGGAATTTGTCATGGGGCTACCAAATACACCCAGAAAGAATGATTTAATATGGGTTATTATTGATCTTCTAACCAAATCATCACATTTTCCTGCTATAATACAATATTTACCACTTGAACGTTTATTAGGACATTATATTAATGAAGTGTTAAGACTTCATGGTGTACTCCTATCAATCGTTTCTAATCGTGATCCCCGTTTTACAACACAATCATATAAAATTCTTCAGAAGGCCGTAGATACTGAGCTTTGATTGATAATTTCCTATAACCCTCAAACTGATGGACAATCATAATGGATTATTCAAACTTTAGAAGACATTTTTATATCTTACTCACTTGACTTTCAAGGTATGTTGGATCAGTATTTACCTCTAATATAATTTTCCTATAATAATGGCTTTCATTCGAGTATTCATATGGAACCATAAGAAGTGTTATATGGAAAGAGATTTCGTACACCAACTTTTTGGGATGATATTGGTGAAATAAAACTCATAGGCCCATAACATTTTGAAGAAACAACAGATTAGGTAAAGACTATTAAAACCCACATCAAAACATCTCAAAGTAAGCAAAGGAGCTATGTTGATAACCAAATGACGGATTTGTAATTTCAAGTGGGTGATCGTGTTTTATTGAAGGTGTATCTGTGGTAGGGTGTTTTATTATTCAGTAAGAATGGTAAATTAATTCCCATGTATGTCGTACCATTTGAAATTCTGGAATTAATTGGAGCTATAGCTTACAGTTTGGCAATACCACCAAGTATCTCCAAAGTTCATGATGTGTTCCACGTATCACTATTAAGGAAATACATGCCTGGACCAACCCATGTACTCACCTATGAATAAATATAACTAGAACCTGATATCTCTTACTTTTAATTTCCTATAAATATTTTTGACACTAGAGAAAAAGTGTTGAGAAATCGAATGACTCGTCTGGTAAAAGATCTTTGGAGAAACCATAAAATTGAAGAGGAAATCTGGGAACCTGAAAAACTTATGATGAAGAACCACCCAAATATATTTATGAAGTAATATTCAAGAAATTTCAAGGACGAAACAATTTAAAGGAGGGAAGAATGTAACACCCCAAGCTTTCACTGAATGCTTCTTTTTTAAATAAGTTAAAAGCTTGCACTGCATGTAACACTGAGTTCGATCGCATCATGAGTTATCAAACTAACCATTTAAAAAGAGGTTATGAATATTATTAACCAAATTATAAAAATTTATATATTATATAATTAATCAAATGTTTTTACATCCATCCAATTGATTTTATAGGCATAAGATAATAATTAATCGAATCTTACAAATTAAAAGACAATTTGTTTCTAAAAACAATTTTACCGCCTTTCAATGGAGAACCCTTTTTAAATAAAATATTTGAAATTTTTATATATAAAATTAAAAAAAAATAAACATATTATTTATAATTGGGACATAAAAATTTATTTCGGATAGATTTTTAGTGTTTTTCTGATAACTTTCAAATTTTAATGAATAGTAAAAAATAATGCATTTTAATTCAAAAATGATTTTTTGTCTAATTTATTTATATTTTTAGATTATCCTTTAAATTATTTTTAAAGTATAATTAGATTAATTTTTTATAATTTAATATAATTTAGGTCATTGGAGTTATTTTCACATTAAAATTAGATATTAACACATGCCAATCTTTTGATGGTTTTTACTTTTAAAAAACCCATTTTCTCATTTTGTCAATGGGGGTTAATTTTAAGTTAATTACTTAAATTTATATGTATTGAATTTTGAAAAATGGATTCCATATTTGGAATCACTGTTTTAAAATTATATAAATGGGTTCCTTTTATTTTTGGGTATTATGAATAGTAACTTTAATAATTGTTTTATTACCACGGTTAAGGGTAAATCATGTAATTAAAGGTAAAAATAATATTATAAAATTATCCTAACACCTATATAAATCCTATTTTATGACTTAATCTGACCCTTATCATATATGGTTTGAAATGGAATCATTTAGTGGATCCTTTTCCATTAATATGACATGAATATTATTAGAATTAATGAATGTGACAAAATGTCACACTCACATTTCTTATAAGTATAATAATTTCAATTTAGATATATCTAGGATAAAACATAGATTATAAGTAGTATATAGAAATATAAAATAAATATATACCTCATAGAAATGTATTTATAATTTTTAGATACTAAATAATTACCATTAATGATGTCACAATAGTGAAGTAGAAATTAATTTATTAATAGAAATGTCAAATAAATGCTATTAAAAATATTAATATAAATATAATTTGACTTAATTTTTGACATAAAATAATTTTATAGCTAACTAAGACATGTTAATGAAATATTGGATTCATTGGTTACAATTTATCATATTGTTTTGATATTTTTTAAAATGAAAATATTGAATAGTATTAAAATTGACATAAATGATGTTTTAAAATAAATACGGTTTTATTAAATGATATAAAAGTCATAAAAATATAAGTTTCAGAAAAATAACCTGTATAATTTACAATATTTCATAAAGGATCCAATTTGGGTTATTTTTTCATTTTATAGAAACTATATTAACCCTATAGTGTAAAAATACAAGAAGACATGGTAAGAGTTAAACTATTCAACTAAGGGTTAAGTTCAAAAGATAAGGTTAATTTTATGCCCTAAACATGACTAAAATTAATTGGTTTAGGGGATTTCAACCCAAAATCATATTTTAATTTAAATTAATCACCTTGGATATATTTTAAACTAAAAATAAATTTATAATAAATTAATATTTTAAGATCTTCCAAAAGTGCCCCTCACCCCTCTTATAAAAGGAAAGTTCTCCTTATCTTTAATTAACACCTCCAAATTCATTTGGATGGACCAAACCAAGACCATTTAATCTCCAAAATTATCTAACTACATCTTATAGGCCATACTTCGGGTAGAAATCCATCCTAAAGATTTCTTTTGAGCAAATCAAAAGGAGATACCCGAAAAAGAGGTAATTGTTTTATCACCTCTTTCAAAGTTCTTTTATTATTCTACTTAATATTTATATGTTTTTCCCATACCAAAGTAATAACTATAGAATAATAAATATAATAATATGTAATTATAATCATGGTAAAACCATGTTTCACATTTTATCTATCCTATTAATAACAATATCACCATGTGTGTGTAGGTACGGCTTACCGTCTCCATGTCGTGGGGTAATTTGTTATTCAACACTACTTTATTTGGATGGGTATAATTATGAGTATAAAAGATATAAATAATTATTATTACATGATTATTATTTTTTATAATTAATATACCATCCAATTACATACCATTTAACCATAAAGGGAATGATATCATCGCTCGTACGTATGTATGGCCTACCGTCTCCACGATGTAGTGAGATTCATTATCCACGTTAACCATTCAAGAATTATTATAAAATTTATATGATGAGTAAAAATAAAAATTATTAACTTAATATCATTCTTGATAAAAATAAAATACATCCTATTAATAACAAACATGACTTACATGACAAAATAGGAATGGTAAAATGAAGCAGTTAACATCTGAAATAATGGTTATATTGAAATATTATTAACAAAAAAATATAATAGGATTATATATGATATCATAAATATGGATATGGTTCCATTATAATTTAATAACATACTTTAATATTTATACAGGAGGTTAACAAACCCTCTACTAAAGGAAACTACAAGGTAAGGGTTAATCTCACAATCTCATTATTATCTAAGGTTGTTTATATATAAGTATCTACTAGGATATATTAATCATCCATTTCCATATATCTTAAAATTTTATTTAAAAATACTATTATTATTCCCTAATAATTTTTTTAAGTCATTATTACCCATTTTTTAATTTTTATAAAATGTTTTGAAAGGAATATTTTCGTCATTTTCTAAACGAGGTACTTTATGACCTTTTCAAAAAATTAAGGAAAGAATTTTTTTAACTTATATGTTGTGAGTGTCTATTTCCACCATCATGATGCCTTAAAATTTTTAATCTTTACTTACATGATTACAAGGTTATTTTTATAAGAATTTATTTTATAATAGTGCATGCTTTTAATTGATTTCAATGTAAAAGGAGATATTTCTATCAAATAGTTTTAATGATTTTCTTAAATTATTTTCATCTATTTCAATATCCTTTGTTGGATTTTATGCTTGATTGATGTTAACATATTATGATAAAATATTCCATATTGTATTGAGGGTTTTATGATATGTTAGACTATGGATGTGCTATTTTGATACCATTCATGGTTTACGATTAAAGTATTAACATTTCATATTCTAGTTTTAATACAAACGGTTATGTTATTTTTCACCATTTTCATATGAGGAATGCATTGGAATTAGAATGAAACGGGTTGGGGACTGGTTAATGAAATCCCTACAGGTTGGGGACCGGCTAATAAGAGCCCTACGGTTTGGGGACTGGTTAATGAAAGTCCCTCGATGCATCGATAGTTCTCATGAGACGAACTAATTTGGGTTTTGACTAACGTCTTACCTATATGGTCTTGGCATGATGCCTTGATGATATGTATGGCATTATGAATTCCCTCATTATGAGATTATTTATTGATATTACATGTGATTATTCTACTAGTATAATATCCATGTGAATGTTTAAATGGAATTATTTTATTTATTCATGCCATATTATACTGAAGATAATGTTTTAAAAGGCTTGCGTTTCAGTTTTATACCTTGCCTTAATAGTATATACTTTATTATATTAGCTTCTACTATAATTTTTATCCTTACTGAGCATATGAGATCACCCATTTCTTATGTTTCATTTTTCCCAAGGATACAAAGACATATATTATGACTGACCTTTAGGGATAGTCTAATGGATATGTGTGTGTTCAAAGGAGACACTATGTAGTTTTTACAAGGCTACTAAATTGATCGGTCCCTTAGGATTTGACTTTATTGTTGTCATAATAATTTAATAAAATAATTCACCAACTCTAGGAAACTAGGTTTGGGGTGTTACATTACCTTCCTTATAAATATGTGGAGGACATTCATGGTAAGTATCCTGTATAGGACCTTTAGGATTTATGATTTAGGGATTACCGATACGGGGTGGACCTATGTGTCATCTAGATATTTTTTTGCATAGAGGATCTGCACAAAAAGTTCCATGGGGAGTACCTCTATAGTTATCTTCTTTATTATTGTGATGAGGACCTATATATTTATCATTCCAAGGATAACCTTTAGGATTTCTGATTTTTTTTATTGCCAATATGGGGAGGAACTTCATGTAAAATGGATATTTCATTATCCGGATGACCTTCTCAATAGGTTTCACATGGAGGAACTCTATTGTTATCTTATTTGTTTCTAAAGGGAGGACCACCTTAATGAGAATTTTAGATAATACCTTCATGATTACTAATTTTTAGATTGTTTATGTGGTGTGGAAATGGGTTCCATGGGGATGATATTTGGGGTTATCTTCTTTATTGCAGTGGCCATCCTTGGGTTAACCTTCGATATTGTTTATTTTTTGATAGTTTATATAGGGAGGAACTTTGTTTCATACGTATATTTCATCATGAGATGACCTTCATGGTGGGTTACACATAGAGGACCTTTTCGGTGAGTTCATTAGGGAGTACATACATGGTTATCTTTTACTTTGTAGTGGGAAAGACCTTCGCAGTAATCATTCTATGGAGGACCTTAAATATGGATTATTTACTAATTACTAACATTTGGAGGACCTATATGTAATATAACATGATAAAGACCTCTATGGTTGGGATTTATTTTGTTTCCATCATGGATTGGCCCTCCGTGATGGCTGGACTTTCCCTTGCAAGCATGAACTCTATGAAAAACACCCTAGGGAGGACCTCTGGCTTGGGTGGTTATTAATTTATCAATAAGGGGAGTACCTCCATATCAATTTAATGTTGTGTTTAAGGGAGTACATTCTCTTGGAATTTATTGGTTGATGTCCCTCGTTAGGCCCTCCTACTAGGTGCCCATGTCTGAGTGACTGTGGATGGAGCGTTTGTAGAAGCTTCCAGGTATGTTCGGATTGTATAATGGTGATAAATCCCATGTTTGGAAGGATCCCTCCTAGGTATATCCGAGTATAAATTCGTTCAAATGAAACATCCTCACAAACTTCTTCTATATATGGAAGGTAAAAGTTGTCATGTGTTAGATAAATACTCTCAAAGAGATTTAAAGTGATGATGGGGATGTATTTACTTTTCTAACATGTCACTATGGTATTGAATTTTATGGAATCATCTTCTATAAGTTGGAGTGAACTATATTTAAGGTTGGGTTGATTACATTCTGAAAATACTCTCATACCATGGCATTCACCACCTGGTGTTGAACGTATTGAGTGGGTGATAATTCTCATCAGTTGGTAGGATCTGATATAGTCATTTCAACAAAAACATATGTTTTAGGTCCCAATTGATAGTGTTTCATCATAACTTGGTTTATTCATAGATTTCACCAAACACAACTAGGGAATTTTACTCCTTTCAACATATTGATTGAAGATTCCATTTGGATTATATGGGTGAAAACAAAAAACAAAAGGTAACCACCAGTACAACATCACAAATTAGAATACATCGTCAATCAGTCTCTTTCACAAGTAAATGATTTCATGTAAGGTTCGTCATTTTTTTATTTCTAACATTGTCATGATCAATTTTTTTCCGAAACACTTTCCAAATCTGGGAAACCATAAAAGTGTATTGAAGGTGCTTCAAATATGACACATTGGAACCGAGAGGATGGGATTTTGACTCATTTCATGAGGGAGCTTGTTGTCTATTATGAGACTCACTAATATATTTAAGACATGTTCATGAAAGCCTTACCAATAACAATACCAATTACCCACATATAAAAATTGATTGACTGATACCATTTATTTGTGATAAAATTATATGTATGAAAGGATCTCTATCATCCAACATGTGTTTATTACAATAAAATTTAATTCCATATAGTTGGTTAATATAGAATTTATCATAATCTAAGGAGGCATTAGGTGTTGTGGAGTTTGGATTAGGAACATGATAAGGGATTCCCATGTATCTATGTGAAAAGAATCAAAACCCATATAGTTCGGTTCCATATAATATGTCACATCATCCATTTTAAGGTCATGTGAAAATGACCATTGTGGTGCCTTTTATGGTCGTACATTCATCATCATAGAGCCTTGTAGTTTAATTTCATACAACTAGGACCATATTAGTTCCTTTTAAGATTGTTTAGTATGAAAAATGATCTACCTTTTAAGGTCATGAATCCAAGACTATTATGTATTTTGTTTAGGTTATTACAAATAATACCTCTTATGAGTAGTTTAAATTCATATGTAGTGGAATATTAGGTGAAAATTACCTAGAAATGGTTTATTGTGGGACTTATGCTTGGGAGACCCTTTCTGTTTTACCCTGAAATATGATTCAGACAAAGACTTGATGAGGATTACACAAATTTGGAGGCCCATATGTGTTTATCACCCTTTAATTAGTAACTAACATGATGTAAGGATGATTGGATGCATGGGAAATGAAAAATAGTGTAAGAAAGATTGGAATTACACCATATCAACAACCAAATTATACTTTTAGCTCATTAATTGGACACAATCAGGATATCTGAAAACTAGAGAGTTATGAATACCAATCTATAGCATACAAGATGGGTGTATTGATTTATATGGAATTTATTTGGTTCATCAAGCAAAAAATTCCTTATTATCAAGGAAATACATGATAAAATATACATAGAGGACCTTACCGGTTGAGGAAAACAACCAGGGGGATTCTCATTATCAAAGGAATATATGGTTTAAAGGACCATATGAATGTGGAAAATGACCCAATCATGCATATCAGGTGTCCATAAAGGAATCCTAGGGAAATAGTATTTTTAGGGTTTAACCTAGGAAAATGGTTTTCAACAAGTTCTTTTGGGTTTCTATAGATAAAGGGTTGAATTTAGCCCATTTAGTTGACCAGACCAAGTGGAGTGCCCATGTATAGTCTTGGTGGCTTAGTGCGAATCAAATTTGAGGTATCCTAGTAACTATGGTTGATAACCCTAAGAATATCCTCAATATTGTAGAATGTGAAAAACAAGTGCCATAGTGAGGCTCTTAGAAGGCTAATAGTGCCTCCATTAGGGGTATTTGGGGTGTTGTATTGATGTGCCCTTGTTTATTAAGAGATTCTCTTAGAATAGTTCCTCCGTACTAACCTTATTAGAGGACTAAGTTAAGTGGTATTTTGTGATTTTTTTGTGTCAAAACCATCAGATGTCCCAAATAACCTTATTTTTGCATCACTTTTACTAATCCTTTACTTGAAAAACCCATCTAAATGGGAGTTCGAGAATTTTTGGGCCCGTATTTGTGCACTTGAGTGGATTTAGTTTTAGAAATTTAGTATATGGGGAGCTTTTTCTTGACCAAGGGTTTGAAATGAGAGTCTTATGTCCCTTTTTATATGAAATATGAGGCATGGATACATAGACATGCAGTTTTTCTACCTGTAACCACCCAGGGTTCCTATGTGGTCACATGACAGGCTTGGGTGCCAAGATGTTGGTATGAAAGGGAAAAAGATACATGCATATGATAGATATAATCTTTGAGGGGTGGACTAGACATGAGGTCATGGGAGGTGTGGGTGCATGTGGTAGGGTTATGAAGTAAATCTAGGTTTGAGGGAGTGGGTGTGAGTGCTTGATCGTGGGAGGTGCGGGCATAAGTGGTAGGGTGCTGAAGGTAGTTCATGCACAAGGGTGTGGGTGGATGTAGATGGGTGTTAGAGGTAAGTTGGGAATGAGGTCATGAGAGAAGAGTGGAAAATCAATTTTATCTCTATAAACTTTCTTAATTTTTATTGAATCTTTAACCTTTATAGAATTTGAGTGCCAACATTTAACCTTACATATGAAAATTCTATGACTATAAATTCATCATTCTAGAGAAGAATATGCATTGATATTTATATTGATAATGTTACTAGTGTTTGGTAAAGGAAAACTGACATTGTAAACTCTATTATTTTGTTTTATTTTATTTTGTTATGTTTTCATTATGATCTATAAGTTTTGAGTGTGTTACATAGATTTTTTCAGTAGGGAGTGGATTTCATACCCTTGAATCAGTTTATTCGACATATTTCTAGTTTTCTAAGGACTCGCTCAAATAGTTTTTTTAATTCTTTTGGTGTAATATCTACTTTTATGTTTGTTTCTTTTATTTTTTCATAATAATTAATTTATCATGTTGTTCCTATCATGGATACATGTTAAAATTGTAGAAAAGTATGTAAATAATTATGTTCATCTTTTAATATTTTTTATTTTTTAATTCTAATCATGGATTTTCTTTTCATGATTGATCGATGTCATTTTTAGTTTACAATTTTTTGTTCATTTACAATGTTATTTACATTGTATTTCAAATTTATATTTCATTATATTAAAATCCTAATGAAAATCGAGTGCCCTATCTTCCACTAAGTGGTATTAATTTGTATATATATCTTTATATACCATAATAGTTGGATGATTCCATGATGAAAGAACTATACTGGAAAACACTAAAAAGTGAAATGAGGTGAAGTTTTGTAAAAATAATAGACATCAGTAATGTCAGTTTAATAGGTTATTTGAGGCCTCCATCCATAATTTATTCCAGCATAATCTATACAATGGTTGGATGTATGATTCTTGATATTCTACATTTAAGTTTAAATACTTTTATGAAATTGAGATGAATAAAATGTAAAAACATTTTTCAACATTGGATGTGATCTTCATGACATAATGTTTACAACCATGAAAATATTATCTATCATTTGGAAATACTTCCCAATTTATCAAAGACTTTAGTTGCTACCAAATAAATGTTTCACAACTATATTCTTGTGGATGGTCACAATAATCATAATTTGGGATAGCATTGAAGGAAGAAAAATATTTACAATTAAATAACATCCTCTAGGTTGGCATGAGAGTGGGTTTTCAAGAATTTGACACACTTGTTTACCCACTACATCTTCACACTTCAATTCAAATATAAAGGGATGCTCATGTTCATGCTCATTGTCATGAATCAATTGAGAACATGTCATCAAGATGATCTCTAATATGGTTTTTAAGTGAGTGAAAATGAGTAAAATCTAGAATGACCACTATTTTCTTACCAAATAGGGATCTAATCTTTTTTCACAACTTCTGAAAATCCTCTTATGGGTTTTGAAAAGTTTTCATCATCTATGGATGTCATTCTGCTATCACTCAACCCAAACCTGACTGGAAAAACTCTATTTCTTTGATTCTTAAAAAGATTTAGATCCATGATTTCTTATTCCATAAGTACATAAACATTGATTTCTCTTGGAATCACACTTTGTGAATTCCATCACTAACTTTGATAATGAAGACGATGCATCCTAGAGCATCTGGGCTGGGCAATAATACTCAATAATGGTTCCTTCATATTTCAAAAGAGTTTCACTAACTAATATAATTTATAATTTTATTATAAATTACATTGATTGATTTATTCACTTGACCTAATATAAAACAAAAACTATTTCATTATTCATGATAGTTAGTATCTAGTGATTAATGGTAACGGCAGTGCATAGTTTCATCACTTATCTAATGGTTTTTTTATAAAATTATGTTTCTTGGTATCCACCAAAGTTTTGGATTCATACATAATTTTAATCCTTTACCTATTTAAGAGTAATTTCATTAAACACTCGAGCATATCACACAATAGACACCATAAAATAATTTAAATTTAATAATGAGCTTCAAATTATACCTCAATATTCAGATGTCTTTATAGATAAGGTATTATAAGATACAAGATGGATAAGTCAAGAGAGAATTATTTCCCATGTCACATGACATAAGGAATGAGTACAAATCCTTTTACTTTAATAATCATACCTAACATATATGTCATTATAAACACTAGTAAATCCAAGGGAGCTTCACTGAGCATTAATTAAGACTAGTGTAAAGTACTATAGTTATATAGAAAATATTTCAATCTTATAATGAGAAGATAAGGGACTATTTTTTAGGGGTTGAACAAAAACTAGTTTCTATAATGATCCGTTTGACATAATATCATAGTTATAATAATGATAGTGAAATGAGAAAAAATACTCAAAGTGGTATGTGGATTTTAGTTCTATAAAATTCATATCTATTATAGATTCTGATGTAGTTAAAGTAGTAGTATCGTTTATTTTGTAAATAGATCTATTGATAATTATTTATTAATGAAATGAGGTTACAGTTAACATTATAGTAATAGTGTTAAATGTGGAAATCCAAGTGGCTAAATTAATACCAAAATAAAAGCATGAACATCATGTGAGAACTAATGAATTGAGAAATTTCAGAAGTTATATCCTATGAAAGTGGGAGTTTATTATAGTTGGTTTCATATATCCAAATTTATCATTTCCTTTTGATAACTAGACCATGTATTCTATTTATACATGTTATATCATTATTACATATTGACTTTAGTTTTATAATATTTTTGTGATAATTTTATTAAATTATTTATTGTATCAATGAGTTATAATAGCTCCCCTCTATAATGATAACATAGATATTCCATAATAATATTCTTAAAACTATGTCCTATTGTCTAGATACTTATATTTAATGGGATATATATGGTCTCTAACTACCTGGTGCTAAGAGCTCATAATCATTGAGACATCTTCTTATAAAATCTATACTTATTGGTGTCTAAAAAAAGATGTCATGAGGGCATACCCATTTATAGTAACATTATATAATTAATGTTTCATTTGTTATTTGTATTTGTGAGAATGTGTATTAGTCCATAGACTTGGGATAATTATCAATGTATATCATAATTTAATTACTTAGATTCATGATGAAAACCATGATGTATTTTCTCATAGAGAAGTAGCTTATTATAGGTATTTCATGTCTATTATATCATTTATTGAATGCTTTGTTTTCTAAGATTACCATAATGGGTGAACTATAAGAGGGAGGGAATTATATTAAAAAACATTACTGATAATTTTTTCCATCTTAAGTATTAGAACTAATGGAAGCTATTAACATTAGATCAACCCAAAAAATATCAAATATGTTATAAATACATAGAAAAAATTAAATCTATCAGAACTTTATAAACTTCTAAAAAGTGCACATGTATAGTGGAAATAAAGGCAAGTAATAAACTTGTAAAAAATATAAAATACTAAAACACATATTACTATTTAAAAAATCAAGTATTCATTAAAGGATATTATCAAACCACACTTTTAACCAAAGTAAAAGTGTAATGATAAGCCTGATTCAAGGTATCATTGATTTTAAACATTTCTAAAGGTCTTTCTTCATATCCCCTAGAATCCCTAGACTTAAACGATCAGAAGGTATCAGTTTACAACCCCAAAAAATACTATTTTCCTCCTTATAATCCCTTGATCTTAAAGGATTGACACCAAAACTAATTCCATAATCTATAATCTCATGATAACAAGGACCATATATATCTATATCTCCCTCATTATAAGCCCTTGATCTCAAAGGATCATAAAATCAACAATTAAAAAGAAAAAGTTGAGATTTTTATAATGAAAATATTTCAAATTAATTATTATTAGAAACACTCAAAAATAAAATAAAATAATCAAAATTCCTCACAATAATAATTAGTTACGTGACTTCAAGTGATTAGAGGCTTTAAAAATGCTCAATATAATGCTCTTTTTTTATTCTTAAATTTCTGGTTCAATTTTTAGGTAGAGTTTTGAAAAACTTCAACATCAAAAATTTACATTCTTCAAGATCATTTATAACATAATCAGAAGAATATTCATCATTTTTTGATGAACTTAGTGTAGCTTCATATCATTATATGACTCTATTCCAACACTACTATAGTTCCCAAAAATCTGATAAATGTAGTGTAGTACTAAAACCCTACTATCTTGATTTTCATTCCAAAAACATCAAAAAGAAAGGTTACTAGAATTTCATTATACACACCAAAAATACTTAAAATAAACTTCAAGTTAAATCTAATTTACATGGATAGGATTGGGATTTTAAAAAGAAAATAATAAAGTTAGTATATGGATCGAAAATATTACCCTTTTTGAAAATCACAAACACAAATGAATAATTAATATTGATGGAATTTTAAAATAAAAACCTTATAAATTTTGTATGTTTTGATGAAACAATACTCTTCCATGACATAAAAATGTTTATGATAAAAATTTTAGTTCAATATAAAAAACCTACCTTTGTATGAAAAATAAAAACTTCTAATTAAAATAAATTTAACTCATATTTCTCCTCCTAAGTAAAATAGAGTGATTTTTTAATTTTATCAAACTTCTTCCCCTTCAAATATCTTCCCCTTTGGGAGATGAAAAAAAATTAATAATGAAAACAATTTTCTCAAAATTCTTCCATTTGTAAAATTTTATATCTCCCCCCTAATAATGAAATTACACAAACTTCAAAAAAAATCTTGAAAATTTTCAATTTTTCAAATTTCACTCAATTTTTCAAAATTTTCCGATTTGTAATTTTCAAAAATAAATATAAAAATAAACAAGAAATTTTAAAAAAAATTAAATAAACCCCATACAAACATAAATTTCATTGACTTTAAAGAGGAACCCGCTTTTCAAAAATACAAAGTTTTCAAGTAAATTTCCCTCCTTAAAATTATGATATGAAATCCTAAAATGAGAAATAGAAAACTTTCCTTACTTATAGGTAAGAAGGTTTATTAATGGAAAAAAAATCAAAATAAAAAAACATTCATTAATGAAATTAATTAAAGAAATATAATAAAAAATGGAAATAACACATCCAAGTAATAGAAATTCAGAAACAAAAATGTATTGGATAATGAAATGTTTTAGTCTATTAAAATTAAAACACTAATTAAATTAAATAATAATCCATAAGATAATTTTGTAAAATATTTAAAGTTATGTTCATAACATCATGATTTCTTTTAAATGGAATATTTTTAAGAGATTTTGAAATTATATTCTCAAGCATTCATTACCTCCTTTCAATATTCACTACTACCAATTCCAAGTTCCCTTGGTTTAAATTATTCTTTTCATCACCTTATTTTAAATAATTAGTCACCCCTTTCCTATTCTTATATCTTCTACTCAACTTCTCTCAACTTTTATTCGATCTCCTTACCTCTTTGATTTTGATAACTAGTGAAAAGATCCAAGCCATCAAAATCCTTTACCTGTTTCCATATTGATCCATCAGACACTAATCTCCTTATCCTTTATTTTTTTATACTTGAAAACTTTATTGAAATTTTGAGAACTACTTTTACAAACTTATTTTAAGATAGCTTGTTTGTATTTTAATTTTATTTTTTGATCAAGAACTTTTCCGAAAGTCTAATATTTCTGAATTTCCTTGATATTTTCATTCATTTTACTCAACTTAAAATCAATATTTAGAAAAATATAGATAATATTCCATATCATTTGGAACTGATTAATGATTATTACTTTATGTTTTTCATTCCTTTAAATCCTAGTACTATGTTATGAAGAAATTTTCTTTGAAGATTTTTATTCTTCTTATATAGTTTTTTAGGTTGAATTTCATTTCCCAAGGAAGAAACATTATCAATACTGAATAGATTAGAAGATTTAACTTTATCAAAACTTTTATTTCTATAAATATCCTAGTTTTATGCTTCCAATGAATTTTTCTTTTCTACATCTGAATAACTTAATGATGATGGTTTTTAAATCTTTTCATAGTTGGTATTTTCATTTTTTGATGAAACACTTGACATAGAAAACTTTAAAAATATTTTGGATAACTTTTTGAAACTGAAAGTCTGGAATAATATATTTGATGAGAATCTTTCATGGCTTAAATATCATGGGGGTTATATCTTCTCTAACTTATTCAACATATTCTCTTCAAAAATACATCCTTTTCCTAAATGAAAATTGAATAAGGGATGAATGAGCCTTCTAATTTTCAGAAAAATATATAAAATCTTCAATAGTGGATCTCTTTTTCTTATATTGAAAAAGATTTAAAACTTTAATTTTTGTTACTTTGTATTTCTCATTGAGTATTTCTTATTTTATTTTAATATTTCATGTGAAGTGAAACTTTTAAACTGTTATTGACAAAATTTGTTTCTGCCATAATATAAAATAGCTTCATTATAGAGATAGTCTCTGAATTAATAGGATTATCCTTGAACCACTTAGTAATGTTAATGTGATAAAATAATTTACTAAAAAAATAATAAGAAATTTATTTAATATTCCCACATAAGGTGAATGTTTTAGCTTTACCATACCAAAACATATAGCTTCATTGTAATCCCATATGAACTTAACCATATTAAACTTTATCATATTGAAAATAATATCTATAATATATAAATCTTTTATAATTAATTTATTTTTATCACCTTTTCTATAATTAATAAAATATTAAATCCTTTGAAACATAATTTTTCCTTCAAGATACAAATGATTAATTTTATGAACTTTTTATTTAACCCGAAAAAGAGTATCTTCCACTTTGGTTTTGATAATTGATCATGAGTTCTTAAGAAGATTGTGAGAAATAAACAAAGTCTCACCCTCTAGAGGAAACTTGATAAAATTCGATAACTCTTTCATAGAAAGTTAAAATTCAATTCCATATACTAAATATTTTACTTTATTAAATTCACTAGTCTCAACAAAAAGAGTTGTTTGATAATTATCTTGGATAAAACTAAAATAGAAAAGTTCATGTGATTATTTTGTTAATATGATATCCTTCAATCCTTGAAAATGATGAACCAATTTTAATGAAAATTCATGTTGTTTGAAACAAACATGATCAACTAGACTTTCACTAAATATTTCTCTTGTTGATATTTCTATGGATGATTCCAAATGGATGGTGGTAAAAATTCAAAAAGGGATTGGAAAATATCATATGAAAACTTGTAGTTCTTCACAATTAATACAGAAAAAATAATTTGGGACCAAAAGGATATTTATATAATAATTAGTTTATGCTAATCTCAAGAATAGTGGACATATCCCATGATCCACAACAACTCATTCCCAAGAAGAAAACAACAAAATCTCAAAAAGATTTTTTTCCCAAACATCAAAGGTAAAATTTCAAATTTAAAATTCAAATCACTTTTTAAACAAGGATCTTTGAATAAAAATAATAAGAAAATAATTATATTATAAAATAAAACAAGAAATTATAAGGAAATATATTCAGTTAAAATATAATCTATAAATGTTAATATTAACTAATAATAAACTTCTCAGGGGTTATCTACCAAGTTATTGGTTTTATATTCTTCTTTGGAATATTATTATTGAAAGTTAATTTCAGAAATTTCATATCATCCATTTAGAATAAAAGAGAATAAAAATAACTTTAATTTATTAAAAATTATCTAAATAAATTAAAACTCCCCATAAACAATAGATTTCTATTGAACTCTCTGTGAAATGGTTATTTTAATAATCACAAATCTTATTTTTATTTATTTCAATTTATTATTTTGTTTAAATTGTACTAAATATGTATATATATTTTTAAATAATGTCTACATGTGTTTATCTATGTTAATTTATGTATTATGGTTGACCTGGAAGTACTCTGGATTGAACAGACACTTTGTGAAAATTTCATGTCTTGACTCACCTTTGGTTATTTTCGGGTCGCACCGATGATGAACGGTCGCACTGATGATGAACGGTCGCACCAATGATGAAGGGTCGCACCGATGATGAACGATCGCACCGATTATGAACAGTTAAACCGATGATGAACGGTCGCACCGATGATGAACGGTCGCACTGATGATGAACGGTCGCACCGATGATGAACGGTCGCACCGATGACGAACGGTCGCACCAATTACGAATGGTCGCACCAATGATGAACGGTCGCACCGATGACAATAGTCTCACCTATGTCTACCAAATATCTAAAGAGATACCAATAATCTTGTGTCACTGATATCGATGATCAATGAGCTACCGATGCAGATTCAAAATGACTCACTGATCTCATGACTCACCGATAGTCATGAAAACTATTTGAATTTATATAAACTCTTATTTAATTCCAACGGTCATATTTGATATTTTTAATGCAATTAATGATATTTAATGTTAGTTGTTGGCATGTCAGGAGATCGTACCTCATACCTATGAAAAAGGTAATCATTCCCATTGTCAGAGCATGTGGAATAAAAGGAAATCGAGTCGCAGTAAAAGTGTGTGCATGAAAAGGCATAGAGAGAGAATTCTTTCATTCATATACATACATGAAAAGAATAACACATGATAAACTTGAAGCAGACATTGCAATATATTCAAAGAACTCTCATGTATGAAATCCAGCACTACTGAAGAACGCACGAAGAACATTAGAAATCAGAGAACATACTCACTTGTGAAGGACATTAAGCTGAACCACGATACTCTGTTTTTCAACAGAAAAACCACAGAAGGACTCAGAAGCATTTCTGCTAAATCCAATGAGTCCAGAGCTTCACTGATAATCACTAGATCCTTCTAGACTATCATATATTTCTCTCTAAGTGATTCATTATTTACTCTTTTGAGCAGTGTGTGTTATTTGTATTATTTAAACACACATTGTCTCCTGTACTGAACTAGAGGATACTAAATCCTCATTCCAAACTCCATACATCATATTGTATCCCACTGAGGATAGTGGTAGAGGTCAAGTGTGACATGGACAGTCTGTGTGCTGTTGTCTTTATTTTCTCATGAAGAACTATGGTAGAGGTCTTAGGACCTGGACAGTATTGAATTGTTGTTAACCTTGATTCAGGGTGTGGATCAAATTTATATAATTTTTTTGAGAGGACTAAGTCTCTTCTTGGTAATGAACCTCTTGGTTTTATCTGGTGTTCTTTTTAGTATAAGTTTAAATTATACTACATGTATCTTTTCTTCCAATGCTATTACTTTGAAATACAAAACTATTTTAAAGTTACTTTGATAGTTAAATTAGCAAGTGTTTATGCTTGTTGAGAACTAGTAGTTTATCTTCAAAAGACAATTTAATCATGTGATTAAATTTACTGAGATCTAATCAATATTTAATAAGCCAATTGAACATTTGAAATCTTTATAAATTCACTACAGTTTCACTTTGGTTTTAAATTGGTGGATTTTAAGAGAAATCTTTTTAACAGAAATTTTAATTGGAACTAAATTCTCCCCCCTCTTGAGTGTCCACTCTGACCAACAATTTTAATAGATAAATATTTTTTTTTAATTTCAAAACATACTAGAAATAGTCAATCCATGAAAGATGTAGTTCTTGAAAAAATTAAAAATAATTTTATCAGGTGTCATATAAAGGTATTTAGTTGATGTTATACAATGAATTCATTTATTCATAAGTTAGGTCTTCAGAATATAGACCCTCTTTGGTCTATAAGTATTTGAGAAAAGAATATTTGGAACCCATATTTTTTTATCTTAGATATTCATAAGAAAAAAGTTATATTGAGATAAACTTTTGAGTCCTTTTAAAGATTGAACTCTTTTTAGAAAATATTTCCTCCTCCAATTACCTCCTCTATGAAATACATCTCAAAAATATGACTTTCAAGGAAAAATTAAATTAATTGATATAAGAAAATTTTAGAGGATTTATTTCCAAGTCCAAATGTATTTATTTTAGATGGATTAAACAGAATATACATTTTATAAATAGATTTTTTACCAGTATTAAATTTAGATAGTAACTTCTTCAAACTTTTAATTTCATATTTTATTTTTATAACTTTTTTGTCTTCTTGTGAGAATGATACATTCTTTCCTTTATTTCTCTTATCAAAAACTAAACCCTTTTTTTCTTTCTTTTGTGTATCTTCCAATGAATTGACTATTTTATTACCTTTATTATCAGAATAAAAATTATTCATCTAATTTCTCAACTTATCCGAATATGATACCAGTTTAACATTATTATTTCTTATTTCAATAAATTTTATATCATCTTTAGAATTATTTTCCTTATATTCATAATCTTAATATTTGGTACTTGGGTATTGATGGTTTCAGGTGCATCGGAAGTGCCTATTGAGAATATCCAACTTAAATTTTAGTCATAATCGATGAATAATATAAGATGTACATGCTGATTAATATCATGACCAATGGAAATAAATCAAAGATTAATTGACTTGTTAACATTAGAACCAAAAGGTTGGGTTATCACATATAATTTATAATGAATTTATAAATAGATTTTAGAATTACATTGTATTTTAATTATTTCTTTATTGATGATTTGGTTGACTGCTCTCATCGTACTATTGTTTCATCATAGGATCCTAGGGTAGAATCCATTTAGAGGTTATCTTTACATGTTCTAAAATCTCAGAACATCATTGTAGAATCACTGGGATCTAGCGCAGTTGATTATAATTGCTTCTTTCATTCATCATTGATCACAATAAGAATCTCTTTATGAATAAAGTATTCTTAAATATATCTCAAAGGATTGAGAGGTTGGAGGAGGATTAATGATCTTTCTATTGAGTGTATTCTTGAAAAGAGTCTCTTTAGGGATTGAGTTAATTCTCTCTAGGTATTTTGTTCATAATAAGTTAGTATATAACTAGGTGTTTATAGAGCTAGGCTAGGGTTGGTAATTGCACATAGGCCACCCGGTAATTCCCTATTCCTTAGTGAACTTCATGTATAATAATAATATAAATAATATTATTATTTTATTGACATGTGAAACACTGGTGAATAAAACATTTATTAAATAGATAAATATTTATTTACATAAAATATATTTAATATATCTTTTCTAGATAGAAAATTAAACTCGATCCACAACCCTCCTCATTATTTATCAGGACTTTAATAATTACCATTTGTTTAATAAATAAATATTACTCCATTATTCATTGATTAATATAATAAATATTATATTCACTAAATCTTGTGAATAAATATTTATTATTATTCAACTCACATATTTATTCTTTCAAAAAAACTCGTGATTAAAATCTTGGCAATCAATCATTCCCAAATAATTACTAAACCAAAAATTAGTAATAATATTTATTCTAACATTTTAAATTCTAATATAATTTAACAATTTTGTAGATAAACTTAGTGTGTGACCCTATAGGCCCCTTTCTTAGTAGAATTAGGTAGATCCACATAAATTCGAAGGTTAGTATCTAGCAACATGCCAAGGCACCCATAGAGAAATACGTTAATGTTGTAATGAATAAAACCACATATGAATGCTCTATGTGTAATATAACCCCTTTATCATGATATATCTAATCAAGCATGTTGCATGTTGGTGTCATTAACCTACATTATCTATGTCTCTTTCTTTGAATATCTGGAATTAAAATTTCCCAAAAAACACCATGGATGTGGATTTATTTAGGTTGTTCCATTCCATTAAAAGGTATTGAGATATCAACTTTTGTTAAAAAAATATAAGAGAAAACTACTTTCTCACATTATTCATTAATGAAATATCACTCATGAGAATCCTAATGTATCCTACTTCATCATTGACATATGTCATCATGGTTTTCTTCAATACATAAAAGTACATGACAAATGATATCCTTTAATAATAATATTAAATTATATGGATCAATACACACATCTATATATTGGAGTATCCAATGAAACATATGAATATGGATTTCCCAATGGCGATCATGTTCTCATAATCTACCACATTGAAAATTACCAAGGGTGTACATCATGAGAAAGTGCCTCAAATTCAATCGAGTCTCCACCCTTGACAGCCTGTATCATTTTTGTCTAGTCAAATAATATCATTCAATTATAGGAACATATATTTAAAAATAATAGCATGACACTTATGGGTTCTCATCATAGAATAGAATTTATCTAACTATTCAATATAATAGTTACTCTTAGAACATTACCACATACTATTTCACATGAAAAAATAGTCCTGATGTGATAAGATGTCTATTAATATTTAAAAAATAATAATACATGTAATCATAAAGTATGTATAATTTGGTTCTAGGGAACCAACACCAACAAACTCACGCTTTCACTAGAGGAAACTATTAATAAAATTTATTATTATATATCTCACATGATACCCATGCTTCATCTAAGATAAGGTTTTAGTTAAGGGGTCTACTATTTTCACTTCTGTGGAAACTCTGTGGAGCACAATTTCACCACTCCAAGAAAAATCCCTCAATAGGTGATACTTTCAGAGTATGTTCTTAGTCTATTGGTGTGACCTTGGATCCTTTGTGAGAGCTACTGTTATAGTATTATCATAATATAATATGATAGGTTCTTTATTATTACGCACCACATTTATCTCTAGGACAAAGTTGTCTATTCAAAAAGATTATTTGGTTGTATCAGAATCAACTATATTCCTAGAATCTGCTGTAGAATTGGTGAAAATTGGCTACATTGAAATCTTCCAACTTAAAAATCCTTTATTTAGATTGAAGACATATCTTGTCTATGACTTCATATCATTGTATTTTTTTTTTTGAAATAGAGAATTTTTATAACCCCTAATGACTATATTTTCATCTACTCTATATACTAGGAACATATCCTTAGTTCACCTAAGATACTTACAGATTGCTTTAACAGTATACCAATGTTATTCACCTAGATCGACTTAATATGTTCCTACCATTCTCAAGGAATATGCAACATAAATACTTGTACATAACATGAAATACATGATTGGCCCATCACAGAAGTGCATGAGATATTACTCATTCTCCCTCTTTCCTATTATGTCTGAGGAAACTTTTTATTGGAAATATGTATACCATGTGACACTGGAACCAATCCCCTCTAGGATTTTATCTTACTAAATATCTTTATTATCTAGTCAATATATATACTTTGAATTATTCCAAGAAGCCTCTTGGATATATCACGAATGATCTTGATCCCTAGTGTAAGGACCCGGCCTTAAACATTACACAATATTGAATTAAATAAATAATTCACATTGAGGATATTTTAAGGTTTAGAGTTTTAGAGAATTAGGACATAACTATTACATCTCAAAATATTAAAAATTAGACACTTCTACACAGTTTCTATTTTTTTCATAAAATAAAAAACTATTGAAAAAAAGAGTCATGTCTAGTTCCATGTTTTAGAGAGCATGACTTTTCCTTGATCCCATCCTAGACCCTATTCATCTTTAAGTCCTGTGAAAACATTTCAGAACTTGGGATGAGCATAAAAAGTTAAGTAAGGGTTATAAAACAATTAAAGAAAACATTTGTTCATTAATACATAAAAAACATAAACTCTTTTACTAACCTCATGAAAACATAAGATTTATGAATAACACATAGAAATCACAAATCATAAAGGTAACTTTGGTATCCATAACATACTTACAATGTAGTTATCACAGCTACATAGAGAGTTACTTTGGAATACCCATCACAGTATATTCCCTAAATCTCTTAGGAGAAACATTCACGTTTACCTACGTCATGTTACCCAATGCATTGGAGAGCTATCTCGGTCTCACCCACCCTAGGTTTATCACTAAACCACCCGTATACTTAAATAATGCCCAAGAACCATAGCATGTTCATAACACATAACATAAGCATAAAGGAAAGATAACATTTCCACATTGCAATAACAAAATATCATTTCAAGATATTAAAATAATAAATCCATTCTCAAAATCATTTTCAATACCAAAATACATAAAAAGAGTATATGGTATTTATTTTTCCTTTTAAAAAACATTACGGCTTGTTAAGGAAGCCAAAGATCAAATAATACTCAGGGTGGCAGAAAGGTCGTTGTCACCGCATACATTAAAAAACATTCCTTTTTTGTCCTTTAGTAAAATGCTTCGTATAAAAAGATTCGATTTGAATGAAATGTAAAGTCAAAGGGGTTTATACACCATATAAAATAAAGTCATGTATAAAACTAAATATGCCTCAATGATAGGAGATTGAGACGAAGTCCCTTACCTCGTGTCCGACTTGACTCGATCGTTCTTTAATCTCCTGAATAATAAACTAAAGTTAATTTATACTTAATTAAGAACCTTTTTCAAGTTTATATTCCTTTTATATCACTTATTACCATGTTATAAACATTATGTAATCATTTAAGTTAATAATGTCCATTTTGTCGATATTTGGTACTTGAGTCAAAAATGGACTTCTTATAATTACAAGTTGTCCATGTGGTCAATAGTACATTATATAAAAAATGATAATCATGATGTATATATCATATATATCTTATATATCCTGTATATCCATGTATTTATAATAGTACATAACATTTAGAGGTAAGAAATGAAATGCACCGTTCATGGGGACGGTAAGTTGTACGTACGCATGAACGCTACTTTCATTTATATTTCTTATTTTAATGGAATTAAAACATAATGATAAATAGTTATATTATAATTACAGTATGATATCTTATATAATATCATTAAATCTATCCTTTATACGTCTCATGTATGGCATGAACAAGTCATATCACTTTGAGGGGGTGGTAGTCCGCACTTCCTCAAATGAAATTATCGCGTTTACCCATAACGAAAACCATAAATATATGATATAAATGGAAAATACATAATCATAAAGAAAAAATAAAAATAATATATATCATATTTAAATATAGTTCCATCATAATTGCCACCATGAGAGGCGGTAGGAGATAATCGAACAATCATCGTTTCGTGAGGCGTTAGTTTTCCATCCACAGAAACATTATGTTCTTCACCCATTAGATGGAGGTGTGTGTAAGTTTAGTTAGAATAATTCTCATAACAACATCCTAGTATATTGAGGATAATGGATTTGCTACAAAATAAAGGAACAAGAAGAGTTTAGGGGTTGGAGAAGTAAAATAAAAGAAAACAATTTAAGAGAAACTGTTACCTTTAATTTGGGTAACTCCCTTTGGTTTGAACCAAAGGACTTCTTGAAGTGCCTTATGCCTAAGGTAAGGATTTTAAAAGTAGGAGAGGGATGTACGGAGCTTAATTGGGCAGAGGTTGGATGAGCCAAAAGGCTTGAGAGGTGTGAGGAATTGGTTAGAAGTGGTCTCCTTTTATAAGGGGGAGTAGGGGCTCTTTAGGAAAGTGTGATAATATTATTTTATTATATACTGATATTCGGTTTATAAACGTCAAAAATCATTAAATTCGAATATAAGATTACTCATAGTCTAAATAATATCATCCAATAGAAATTGTATAGGTTTTGGATGTTATTTTAATATTTATAATCTTATTTAAATCTTTTATTAATGAGGTAAACACTGCATCATTATTGTGTCATTAATAATTTAAGTTATTTGATGTATAAAAATTATAAAAAAAATACCATGATGTAGGAAATATTTTTAGATTTATAATGAATATTTATAGTTGAAAATAAAATTTATATAACACCATATAAAAATTAAATTACTAAAAGATTTTTGTTTATGTCATTTTTGCCTTTACATTAAATTAATTAATCTAAAGTGTTATTATCTTTGATAAGTGGCTCCATGGGGTCCCAAAATAGACTCAAATATGTCCATGGTCGGTAATTACTCATAAAATAAGGTTAGTACAAGTGTTAAGGTAAATTTGGAATTATTATAATATTCTTTTAACCTTCAATTACCCTATTTACCTTTAACCGCGATAAATAAAAGTCAAAAGTTACTATTCACAAAAAATTATTTTCATCTTATTGAACCGAATTTTACTTCTTGATAACAACCATGTATGTCATATTTTCTAAATTCAATTCACAGAAGTGGTAAAATTTCATTTAAATGAAAAATTCAGTTTTTTAACTACTACTAAGTGGTTTCACAATTCATCAAAAATTGAAGTTTTTCAGAAAAATACCAAAAATTCAGCCTAAGCTATATTTGATATTCCAAATTCCAAAATGATGTATATTTTTCCAAATTCAAAACATATAAGTGGAATTAATTAATTTTAAAATTAAATCCCGTTATCAAAACAAATAGCGTGTTTTTAAGAAACAATAACTATCAAAAGATTGATACTTATTTATGTATAATTTCAAAGTGAAATTAATTCCAATGACCTAAATTGGATTAAATGGTAAAAATATATTTTAATTAAACTTTAAAACCAATTAAAAAGATAATCTAACTATATAAATAAATTAAATTAAAATGCGGTTTTGAATTAAAATACAATATTTTCACTATTCATTAAAAAAATGAACTTTATCGAAAAAATTCCAAAAACTTTACACAAAGTAAATTTTGATGTCCCCATTATAAAGAAGGATTTTATTTGGTCAATTAGAATGTATTAAAGTGGCCAAAACAATATTTAAAGAGGGTTCTCCATTAAAATACGGTAAATCGACCTTTTAATGTAAATTATTCATAAAATTAGATTCATTCATATTTTAAGCCTCTAACTTTTTATTGGACAAATGTAAGTAAATTTAAAAAACACGTATAATCATATTGTAGTTAGTTTTATTCATTCCCACCAATACAATGGCTAGGAGTTAACTACCATTTAAAATAATAATATTATATTGTTAGTGTGAAATGTATGATTTCAAAGAAACCCGTTGTTGCGTATCGAGTACGCTACCGAACATAGAAACCCCTTTAAAGTAAAATTAATATTTAATTGACAATATTAATAAATATGAAATAGTTATTATTCTTTATTTACCAGGGATGTTACATCCTTCCCCCCTTTTGGGAACTACGTCCTCGCAATTTTACTTATCAAAATAAGTGTGGGCACTTATCCCTCATAGAATTTTCAGATTCCCACGTTGCCTCTTCAACCATATGGTTTTTCCACAAAACATTTACCTGGTGAATTACCTTATTCCTCAACACTTGCTCTCTATAGTCAGGAATCTGAACTGGTTGTTCTTCATAAGAGAGATTCTCTTCCAACTGAACTACCTATGGGCTCAAAACATGATATGGATCTAGAATATACTTTCTCAACATCGAAACATAAAAAACATTGTGTACCTGGGACAAACTCCGAGGTAAATCCACTCTATACACCACTGATCCAACTTTCTCCAGAATTTCATAAGGTCCAATGAACCTCGGACTCAAATTTCCCTTCTTAGAAAAACACATCATGCTTTTCCATGGAGAAACTTTGAGAAAGACATGATCACCTACCTCAAAAGAAAGATCATTCCTTCAGTTATCTGCATAACTTTTCTATCTGCTCTGAGTTGTTCTCATGTGCTTCTGAATCAACTGAACTTTCTCTGCCATCTCTTCTACCAATTCTGGTCCCATCAGCTTCCTTTCACCTACTTCATCCTAAAAAGCTAGAGTTCGACAATGATTTCCATATAATGCCTCAAATGGAGCCATCTGTATACTATAATGAAAACTATTATTATATAAAAATTCAACCAAAGAAAGATGTTGGTCCCAACTTTCCTGGTAATCTAGTGAACAAGCACGTAGCATATCCTCCAAGGTCTGAATTGTTCGTTCTGACTGCCCATCTGATTGCGGATGAAAAGCTGTACTAAAATTTAATTCAGTACCCAACGACTTATGAAGGCCTTTCCAAAAGTTAGAAATAAACCTGGGATCATGATCAGATAAAATGGAGAGGGGAACTCCATGCAACCTTACTATCTCTTTAACATAAAACTGATCAAGTTGATCTAGAGACAATGTATCTTGAATAGGTAGGAAATGAGAAGATTTAGTCAATCGATCAACAATAACCCAGATTGCATTATTACCTCGAGATGTCTTCAGTAATCCCACAACTAAGTCCATGGATATATTTTTCCATTTCCACTCTAGCACCAGTAAAGGCTGAAGCATTTCTTTTGGTAATTCCCACTCTGCTTTAACCTGCTGACAAGTCAAACACTTCACATTAAATCAGCAATATCTCTTTTTATTCCATCCCACCAATAATACTCCCAAAGATCTCTGTACATCTTAGTACTACCAGGATGAACTGAAAACAGAGAACTATGAGATTCACATAACAACTCATTCTTCAACTGTGAATCACAAGGCACACATAATCTCTTCCCAAACCTCAAAACACAATCATTATCAATGTTAAAATCAGGCAACTTACCCTTCTGAACACTACTGTAAAATAGGTCTATACCCACGGTTTTTTAACAAACCGTGGGTATAGGGATAGTATGGGAACCTATACCCATGGTTTTCCGAAACCGTGGGTATAGGCCACCTATACCCACGGTTGTGCCAAAAATCATGGGTATTGTTTTCTAATAAGACTTATACCCACGGTTTTGGAGAAAACCATGGGTATAGGGTATTTTCCTAAGACCTATACCGACATTTCTTCAAACCCGTAGGTATTGCAGTACTTTTTTGGAAGACCTATACCCACGGTTCTCCAGAACTGTGGGTATAGATTTCCCGCGTTATGGCAGGGAAAAAACATTAGGCGGGACACGAAAAAATATTTGGCGGGAAGAAATTTTTTCACAGACCATTTTAATATATATAGGTAGATGAATATATATATAACAAGTAACAATGTCAACTTGGTTGGCACCTTAGTGAAAAGAAGCTTTGAGGTTTACTGTTAGACGAGAGTTTGAATTCCCATGGCCGTGATTTTTGTATTTAAATACCCCATTATATTAATATATATACACCGATATATGTACCTATAACAAATAAAATTAACATCTCGGTTGGTCCGGTGTTCTGTGCGGGCGCGCGGCGTAGCAGGAGGTGCGGGTTCGAAACCCCGTAATCTCGTTTTTTGAATTTAAAAACTCGACGTGGATTATATTAATATATATAAGCAGATAGATATATACATAACAAATAAAATTCATAGATTTGTTGGTTCGATGGTGATGCGCGTCCGCGAGGCTCTGAGTGAGGCGCGGTTTCGAAACTCCCAGGGCACCTATTTTTTGAACTAAATCCCCACGGTTTGTTCGATTATCTAACTCCTAAAGTTAACTCATGGGGTTTCAATTGACGTGAAGCATAAGAAATTACCTGATCATTCTGCATAAGGACACAACCAAGTCCTTTCAACAAAACATCACTGTAGATAACAAACTTGCCATTTCTAGATGGCAGTGCCAAAACTGGAGCATTCCCCAATCTCCTTTTCAATTCCTAAAAACAATCATCACATTCTTTTGTCCAGATGAACTTAACACATTTTTGAGTTAACTTAGTCAATGGACTAGATAACCGTGAAAAATTTTCAACAAACCTCTGGTAATAACCTACCAAACCAAGAAAACTATGAATCTCAATTATATTTGTGGATCTTGGCTATTCTTCAACAACTTTTGTTTTAGCAGGATCAACTGTTATGCCATATTTTGAAACAATGTGACCAAGGAAAGAAATATGTTGTAACCAAAACTCACACTTACTGAATTTCCCATAAAGTTTCTTTTCTTTTAAGGTTTTCAAGACAACCCTTAAATGACTTTCATGCTCCTCTTTACATTTTGAATAAACCAAAATATCATTAGTGAACACAACCACAAACTTATCCAAGTACTCATGGAAAATTCTATTCATAAGATCCATGAATACAAAATGTACATTGGTTAAACCAAAAGGCATAAATAAAAATTCATAATGGCCATATCTAGTATGAAACGCGGTCTTCAGAATGTGTTCTTCCTTTAATTTCAACTGATGGTACCCCAACCTCAAATAAATCTTCAAAAAATACTGAGCTCTAGGGAGCTGATCAAACAAATCATCGATATGAGGCAAAGGATACTTTTTCTTAAGAGTGATGTTATTAAATGCTCTATAATCAATGAAAAGTCTCATTGAACCATCTTTATTTTTAAAAAACAAAACAGGATCACCCCATGGTGATGTGCTAGGTCGAATGAAATCTTTATTTAACAACTCCTGTAATTTCTTCCTTAACACTAAAAGTTCAATTTGAGCTATTCGATAAGGGGGTTTTGAAATTGGCTTAGAATCAAGAACTAAGTCAACAGTAAATTCAACTTCCCGATTAGGTATAATACAAAGAAACTCATCAGGAAAAACATCAAGGTACTAATTTACTACTGGAACATCATTAATCTGAACAGTTACTTTATTTTCAACAATATGTGCAAGGTAACATTCATTTCCATATTTTACCAGTTTCTCAGCTTCCTGATATGTTATCAAAATAAAGGGTTCATTCTTATACACAAAATGTAAATATTTATGGAAAAAAATCTCTTTAGCTCTACAGTCAATCTTAGCATGATAAACAGAAAGAAAATCCATACCCAAAATAACATCAAACTCTACTAGAGGCAAAACAATAAGGTTTGCAGGTAGATTCTTTCTGCACACAAGGACAAGAATGTTCTTATGTTTTCTTTTTGTCTCAGCATTTCCTCCAGGTGTTTTTACCATAAGTTATGTACTCATATCATGAGTTGGAATTCCCAATTTACTTGAAAACTTCTCAGAAATGAAAGAGTGTGTAGACCCTGAATCAAACAACACATTGGCATAATCTGAACAAACAAACAGTGTACCTGATACAACTTCATTTGATGGACCAACTTCTATTGAAGTAATTGCAAAGGATTTCGCCACCCCTTTCTGCTTGTAGTCTGGTTGCTTTCCTTCAGTTGAGTTCTTTTTTGGACACTCATTTTCATAATGACCCATTTAATTGCACTTAAAACATTTTACTGACTGTAAATCATATTTTTTCTTACCATTACCCTGATCTTTTTCAGTGAAATTATGAGCCTTATGTCCCATTTTACCACATCAGTAGCACTTACTAAAATTCAAAAGACATTCCCCATCATGCTTTTTACCACAATTTTTACAAACTGAAAACTTAAGTTTCTTACCATCAGACTTTTTTGAAGAGTTATTTCTTTTCACCTGCCACATCGACCTCTTATTCTATTGTTTTTTAAAGAACACCTGATCATCAAAAGACTCCATTTCCACCTTCTCCGCACAACGAACAAGTTTTTCATAACTTTTTAACTCACGAGAATCTAAATCCCTTCGATACTTTGGCTTTAATCCTGAGTAAAAACGGTTGATTTTACTATCAAGATCTCATATGAAATTCAGAGTATACCTTGCCAGTCGAGTGAATTTTTCTTCATAAGCAGCCACTGATTCATCCTCCTACCTCAATTCCTGGAATTTTTTTCCATCCTAAGACGAACCACCTTAGGAAAATATTTCTCAATAAACATACCTTTGAATTCATCCCAATAGAGAGCATCAATCTCCTCACTATCCCTGATATTTTTCACCATCGACCACCACTGATCAGCTTCACCTTCAAAACAGTAAACAGCAAGACTAACCTTTTGATGTTATGAACAACCCATGACATCAAAAATCTTCTCCAGTTCTTTAATCCACCCTTCAACTAGCACAGGGTATGATGATCCTCTGAATGATGGGGGATGTTGCCTCATGAAATGCTCCACTACTGACATGATCCACTACAGTTGATCTGGCTGATCTCCTACATGGATACCACCAACGTTTATAGCCTGAGTCAATTGTGTCATCACTGCAACAAATTGTTCAGTTCCGATTCCGACTATCTCAGGTTACTGATTTGGAAGGTTGTCTTCCTCCTGATGTCATCCCAACATAGCTGCCCTGTTTCCTCGGTGGAAAACCATTCTGAACACAGAAATATCTTAGGTGAAGCAATATGGTAATCTGTAAATGCTATATCATTTCAATATTCCCATAAATTAATTTATGGACATTTATTAGAAAATACCCTAACTCCTAAATTTATCTAAACTAACCTCTGATACCAACTGTAAGGACCCGACCTTAAACATTACATAATATTGAATTAAATGAATAATTCACATTGAGGATGTTTTCAGGTTTAGAGTTTTAAAGAATTAGGACATAACTATTACATCTCAAAATATTACAAAGTAGACACTTCTACCCAGTTTCCATTTTTTTCAGAAAATAAAAAACTATTGAAAAAAAAGAGTCATGTCTAGTTCCATGTTTTAGACAGCATGACTTTTCCTTGATCTCATTCTTGACCCTATTCATCTTTAAGTCCTGCGAAAACATTTCAAAACTTGGTATGAGCATAAAAAACTCAGTAAGGGTTATAAAACAATGAAATAAAACATTTTTTCATTAATACATACAAAACATAAACTCTTTTACTTACCTCATGAAAACATAAGATTTATGAATAACACATAGAAATCATAAATCATAAAGGTAACTTGTAGCATCCATAACATACTTACAATATAGTTATCACATCTACATAGGGAGTTACTTTGGAATACCCATCACAGTATATTCCCTAAATCTTTTAGGAGAAACATTCACTTTTACCTCTGTCACATTACCCAATGCATTGGAGAGCTATCTTGGGATCACCCACCCTAGGTTTATCATAGAACCACCCAATACTTAAATAATTCCCAAGAACCATAACATGATCATAACACATAACATAAGAATAAAGGAAAGATAACATTTCCACATTGCAATAACAAAATATCATTTCAATATATTGAAATAATAAATCCATTCTCAGAATCATTTTCAATACAAAAATACATAAAAAGAGTATATGGTATTTATTTTTCCTTTTAAAAAACATTATGGCTTGTTAAGGAAGCCAAATATCAAATAATACTCGCGGCGGCGGAAAGGTCGTTGTCACCACTTACGTTAAAAAACATTCCTTTTTTTCCTTTAGTAAAACACTTCGTATAAAAAGATTCCATTTGAATGAAATGAAAATTCAAAGGTGTTTATACACCGTATAAAATAAATTCGTGTATAAAACTAAATATGCCTCAATGAAAGGAGATTGAGACAAAGTCTCTTACCTCGTGTCCGACTTGACTCGACCATTATTTAATCTCTTGAATAATAAACTAAAGTTAATTTCTACTTTCTTAAGAACATTTTTCAAGTTTATTATTCCTTTTATATCACTTATTACTGTGTTATAAACATTATGTAATCATTTAAGTTAATAATGTTCGTTTTGTCGATGTTTGGTACTTGAGTCAAAAATAGACTTCTTATAATTACAAGTTGTACATGTGGTCAATAGTCCATTATATCCAAAATGATAATCATGATTTAGATATCATATATATCTTATATATCAAGTATATACATGTATTTATAATAGTACATAACATTTAGAGGTAAGAAATGAAATACACCGTTCATGGAGACGGTAAGTCGTACGTATGCATGAACGCTACTTTCATTTCTATTTCTTATTTTAATGGAATTAAAACATAATGATACATAGGTATATTATAATTATGGTATGAAATCATATATAATATCAATAACTCTATCATTTATACGTCCCACATATGGCATGAACGAGTCATATCACTTTGAGGGGTGGTAGTCCGCACTTCCTCAAATGAAATTATCGTGTTTACCCAACATGGAAACCATAAAGGTATGATATAAATGGAAATACATAATAATAAAAAAACATAAACATAATATATATCATATATAAATATATTTCCATCATAATTTCCATCATGAGAGGCGGTAGGAGATAATCGAACAATCATCGTTTCGTGAGGCGTTAGTTTTCCATCCACAGAAACATTATGTTCTTCACCCATTAGATAGAGGTGTGTGTGTGTAAGTGTAGTTAGAATCCTTCTGATAAGAAAATCATAGTATATTTTGGATACTGGTGTTGTTACAAAAGAAAGGAATAAAAATATTTTATGGGTTGGAGAAGTAAAATAAAATAAAAAAATTTAAGATAAATGGTTACCTTTAATTTGGGTAACTCTCATAGGTTTGAACCGAAGGACTTCTTGAAGTGCCTTCTGCCTAAGGTAAGGCTTCTATGAGGAGGATAGAGATGTAGGGAGCTTAATTGGGCAGAGTTTGGATAATCCAAAAGGCTTGAGAGGTGTGAGGAATTGGTTAGAGGTGGTCTCCTTTTATAAGGGGGAGGAGGGGCTCTTTAGGAAAGTGTGATAATATTATTTTATTATATAATGATATTCAGTTTCTAAAGGTACAAAAATCATTAAAGTCGAAGATAAGATGACTCATAGTCGAAATAATATCATCTAATAAGAATTGGACGAGTTCTGGATGTTATTTTAATATTTATAAACTTATTTATTTAAATCTTTTATTAATGAGGTAAACACTGCATCATTATGGTGTCATAAATAATTTAATTTATTTGATGTCTAAAAATTATAAAAAAAATATCATGATGTATGAAATCTTTTTCTCTTTACAATTAATATTTATAGTCTAAAATACAATTTATATAACAAAATATAATAAAATTAATTTACTAAAAGATTTTTGTTTATGTCATTTTTTCCTTTACATTAAATTAATTAATCTAAAGTGTCATTATCTTTCATAAGTGGCTCCATGGGGTCAAAAAATAGACTCAAAGATGCCCATGGTCGGCCATTACTCATCCAATAAGGTTATGACAAGTGTTAAGGTAAATTTTGAATTATTATAATATTCTTTTAACCTTGAGTTTCCCTATTTACCTTTAACCGCGGTAAATAAAAGTCAAAAGTTACTATTCACCAAAAATTATTTGCATCTTATTGAACCAAATTTTACTTCTTGATAACAACCATGTATATCTAATTTTCAAAATTCAATTCACAGAAGTGGTAAAATTTCATTTAAATGAAAAGGTCAGTTTTTTAACTACTACTAAGTGGTTTCACTATTCATCAAAAATTGATGTTTTTCAGAAAAATACCAAAAATTAAGCCTAAGATATATTTGATATTCTGAATTCAAAAATGATGTCTATTTTTGAAAATTCAAAACATAGAAGTGGCATTAATTAATTTTTAAATTAATTCCCGTTATCAAAACAAATAGCGTGTTTTTAAGAAACAATAACTATCAAAAGATTGATACTTGTTTATGTCCAATTTCAAAGTGAAATTGATTCCAATGACCCAAATTGGATTAAATGGTAAAAATATATTTTAATTACACTTTAAAACCAATTAAAAAGATAATATAACTATATAAATAAATTAGATTAAAACACAGTTTTGAATTAAATTACAATATTTTCACTATTCATTAAAAAATGAACTTTGTCGGAAAAATTCCAAAAATTTACACAAAGTAAATTTTGATGTCCCCATTCTAAAGAAGGATTTTATTTGGTTAATTAGAATTTATTAAAGTGACCAAAACTATATTTAAAGAGGTTTCTATATTAAAAGGTGGTAAATCGGCCTTTTAATGTAAATTATGCTTAAAATTAGATTCATTTATATTTTAAGCCTCTAAATTTTTATTGGACATATATAAATACATTTAACAAACATGTATAGTCATATTCTAGTTAGTTTTGTTCATTCCCACCAATACAACGGCTATGAGTTAACTACCAATTAAAATAATAATATTATATTATTAGTGTGCAACGTAAGATTTCAAAGAAACCCGTTGTTTCGTATCGGGTATGCTATCGAGCATAGAAACCCCTTTAATGTAAAATTAATATTTAATTTACAATATTAATAAATATGAAATATGTCTTATTCTTTATTTACCCGGGATGTTACACCTAGAATATAGGCTACTTCACCTAAGTCTTTTATGGAGAAGTACTTATCTACCAGTCCGTAACCTACTATAATACTGTATTTCATTTCCAATAAGTAATATGTCATTGATATATACTAATAGAATAAAAACCATACTCTCACTGAAGTTCTTTTAAACACATAGACTGAATTCTTTATTAATGAAACCAAATTATTTTATAGCTTCATCGAATTGAATGTTCCACGATCTGGATGCATGGTTCAATCCATAAATGGTTATTTATAACTTTCATGCCCTTTTGGAACTACTTGGAGTCATAGACCCTTCTGGTTGGGTCATATAAGCATATTTAAAAAGGTTTTAGTTAAGGAAGGTTGTTTTGACACATCCATGCCAAATCTCATAGAAATGGAAATCTGCTATATAAAGTAGAATTTTTATGGATTTAAACATGGATACTAGATAAAAGGTTTCATTATAATCAATGCCTTGAGGTTATTTAAATATTTTAGGTTCTAGTCATGCTTTATAGATATTAAATTTACCTTCAATGCCCAATTTTCTCTTTAATACTCATTTTTATCTAATGGGATTTACATCAACTTATGGATTGACTAGAACTTAGAATTGGTTCTAATATATGGAATTTATTTCAGAATTCATGGATTCTTGCCATTTTATAGATTTGAAGATCTCTATTTTCCCCTTTTATTAAAGAGGATAATTATTTTGAATCTACAACAAGTTTCCATCATTGATTACTAGAAAATCATATCTCTTATTCTCTAACCTCTTTGATGATCTTATGTGGTTATTATGTTCCAAGAACAATATATTACATAGAGACCCATGGAATGTGATTTTGTACCAACTCTTGTATATCTTGAGAATTAACTTCATCAAATTCAATCTCACTCCCACTTTACTTATTGATAATGTGATCCCTCTCAAAGAAAATGGATTTTCTTATGATGGTCAACTTTTTTTTGAGGGGTTTTATAGATAGTATCCCCCTGTTTTCTTTAGATACCCTATAAAGATACACCTTATGACTCAGGGTGAAAGTTTTTTTCTTGATTGTGACATAACATGTGCCTTGTATCCTCATACATGAGTATGTGACAAAAAAAGTTTATTTCCACTCTATAACTCAAAGGGGATTTTAATTTATACTTTTTTGGCACCCATTTTAGAATGTATGCAGGAGTGTGTAATGAATATCCCCAAAAGGATAATATAGGATTTTTTTGACATAGAATTGACCTCCCCATATCAATAAAGGTATGGTTCCTCCTTTCATAGAAACTATTCTATTGTGGTGTATAAGGTGGTGTGAATTGATATAGAATCTCATACTCCCCTAGAAAGTCAATAAACTCTTAGGATATTCACCACCTAGATTAGAAAAAATATTTTTTATCTTCTTCCCAAGTTGATTATCTACTTCAATATTTATTTCCACGAATTTATCACAGGACTTAGACTTATACCTCATGAATTAAATATAAACATATCTACTTAATTCATTAGTAAAAGTTATGAAGTAAGAATTCCCACCACTTGATTTTACTGGAAAAGGTCTACATACATCAGTGTGTACCAATTCTAGAATCACTATTTCACTTTCACCCCATCCACCAAATAGTGATTATTCTATTTTACCGTATAAATAAGCATGACATATTTGAACTGGTTTTAACTCAAAAGAGTCTAAAAACCGTCTTGATAGATATTTAACATGTGCTTCATGTTTGCATGACCAAGATGGTGATGCCACAACTAAGTGTTAAATGAATATTGAGAACTCAATTCATTGAAAATTTTCAATAATTGGTTCTCATAATTTAATACATAAATATTTTTATTTAAATGCTCAATACCATAACATATTTTGTATTTGTAAAATAAATAGCTCTTATTTCCAAACTTGAAAATAAAAAAATATGTATCTAAACATGATACAAAAATTATGTTCTTCGTAAAAGTTGGTACATAATAAAAATCTTTTAAAACCAAATTCATCCATGTTAGAAATAGAAGGTTATAATCTCCTGTAGCCAAAGAATCAAATCTTGTTCTGTTGTTTAGTTTAATATCCAACCCTCCTATAGAAATATTTTGGAATCTACTTGGTTCTTATATTTGGATATAGATGTAATCACCACAAGTTATATCTAATACCCAATGTATAGATATAAAAATATTGACTCAATAATTAATAGACTTGAAGCCTCGTCTAACTTCTTCAAATAGGTACACTTTTTATGCTAGTAGCCTAGCTTTCCACATGGAAAACATATATATTTTCTTTCTTTATTTTTTATTGTATATTCTTCTTCTTAGGAGGATGGTGATCAGGATCCTTATAATTGGGATGATTCTTGGGGACCTTTACCTTTCTATTCTTTTTCCTATTCACTATGAGGACCATAGGTTTTTCATTCCCTATGTCCTTGTCAAATTGGTGAATTAAAGTAAGAAGTTTATAAATATTTTACATGTTATTGATCATGATATAATTCGAAATTAAACTAGATAAGTCTTTAGGTAGTGATGATAGAATGAGATATGTGTGAATCTCATTTGTGATCTTAAAGCCCAATATGTATATGTGATCTATGTGTCTAATCATCTTGACTATATGATGCCCAGATGGCATCGAATTTCCAATCTTGGAAGTAAATAGTGCATCGGAGATCTCTTATCTCTCTTTTATTTCTCTCTCTTGATAAAAATCATGAAGGTGAGACATGATATTATACCCATTCATATCCTCACATTACTTTAAAATCTAATTGGATATAAAAGATAACATGAAATATTGTCTATTCAAGGAATCATTCACATGTTTCAGGTATAGAAATACTTCTTCCTCACTATCCTATTTAGTAAGAATCTCAGTAAGTGGGGTTTCCAGTACATACAATTTTCATTCATGGTATAATAAATTGTGTATGTGCCTATACCATTTCTAGAAATTTGATCCAGTGATAAGTTTATCCTTCTCTATTATGGATCATAGTGATATAGTCAAATTCATCTGACTTTACATTTAAATAACAATAAAGAGCATAATTTTAGAACATTATCTGGATTATAAAAATTAAGTAAATAAATTTTAAATTTATTAATCTCCCAATATTTTATAAAAATCAAATATCCCTCACCATTAGTTTTAGAATATCATGTCACATGGATATTATAATGTAAAGGATCTATATTCCCCTTTTCATAACTCATATTTGGGCCTAACAAGTTATTTGAAGGGTTTTATGTTGGAATAAATTTCCAGCTGAATTAACTCATAGTTCCCAGTTTAGTTGAGTGGACTCCCTAATCTTAAAATCCTATATAAGGATTTTCTTAACTCTTACCTCTCAATTACACCAAGTCCTACTTAGTTATCCAACCCTTTATGTGAACTAATTTTAATTCTACCCAAGAACCAAGATAAAATTCTTTGATAATTAAAATTACCCTAACTTGGTTCATTCAAGAATTTTGAACTATTAGTTTGATTTTAACATAAGTGGTGGAAGAATATACCAAATAAATATTAAATTTGAGGGTTTTTATCTTTATTCATAAATATACCATTTATATTTATTAAATTATTGTTAATATTAAGTGAATTACCTTATGTTATTAACCATGTTTTGATAAAATTTCACAAAATACAATTTTTAAATTTCATCATACATTCATTTATTTAATGTGAATGACATCCATTCAAATAAATAACTAATCATGAAACTGATAGAAATAAATAAATAAAGTGTATAATAATAAGATTTTTCTAATATTTATTTTATCTAGCGAATGATAACCCAAATTTGATCCTAGGGCAATAACTCCTTAAACCTACACTGGTTCAAGCCGCAGCATTCCCTGTGATCTTGTGAACCTCCTGGATTGGTTTTTCCTCAACTCTGAACTTGAACTGCCTCCACTCACCTATGATCTCTATCCATTAAATAATATTTACTCACAAATAGGTCAGGGGAACCAAAATATTTTTTTAAGTGGTTTATATAAAATAAAAAGTGGAAATTTTGACCCTTAAATAATCAGAGGAGGTGAGAACACAAAATCCATCAATTTAATTTAAAAACAATGATAAATTTAAAGAAACTAATTTTATATATAGATATGGTTTAAGGTCATGATCACCCACACATAACCAATATATTTATTTAAATCTATCTATTAATTACTTCAATTCACTCTTTAATTAAGAAAAATGACTCAAATTAATATAATTAATTATCTGATTAATTTATTAATTCAATTTATCTTAATTCCTTTTAAACCGTCTTGAGATTTCCATCGTCCATAATTTAAAAAAATAGTTTTATTTAAAATTTACAAATTACACAAGTTTACTTGGAGGAAACAATATATAACCATCCAAACTACTCAATATGGTATTTATACAATGTATTCTCAAGAAATATATCAAACATTTTAAGGCTCATAATTACAAGAAAATAATTTGAAAATAAATGATGGATAACTCCATATAAATTATGAAAAAATTTATTCTATTAATATACATAGAGTGATCTATACGTAATAACCATACACAACTTATAGATTATAATTTAACAAGGAAATTAATTTAATATATAATTAAAAATACTATCTTAGGGAATGTACTTTAAAATAAATGACACATAGATAATATTAAAATAGTATTAATTATATCATTAATTTTTATCTACACATTAAATTAATTTGAATATTTACAGCATGTTACACAAAGTGTATTAGAGAAACATGTCGGGTAGACTATTATTCCCATGTCTTCGACACACTCCTAGGGAGTGAGAATGTTTTTCATCCAAATACATCTATGAGGTACATGGAATATACACCAGCTATAGGTCATGTGACCTCAAAGTTTCATGGTTTTTTAGTCCCTATGTCATGCATTAAATACATGGCACAACTTGGACCCCTATGTTTTCCACCATGAAAACACATACACTACATGTTGTGTAAAAGATTTAAAAGATTTATATTCTAATCAAACTACATACCACCCTATCTTGGTCAAAAAGGGATGTGCATTAAATTAATTAAATGAGTAATTATTTCATAAAAACCCTCTTTTAACATGATTCATATTGGTACAATAAACATGGGTTCATGATGTGTACTCTTATGTTAGCTGGATAGAACCCTCAACATATCTTGATGGGTTCTTCGATTATTCTTTTTTTTAATGTAACATTTTCTTAGTTATATGAGTGGGGATGAAGAAGGAAGGAGAATAAATCAATGATCAGAATTATATAATGAATAATTACAAAATAAAACTAGAAACAAATTCATATAATTAATCAATGATTATTAAATAATTATAAATAAATATTTTGACTTCTCTGATACCACTTGAAGGTTTCAGGTGCAGTGGAGGAACATATTGGGCACAATTAACTATATTTTTTTCCATAATCAATGAATAATTCAAGATGTGAATGATGAATAATGTCATGATCAATGGAATTAAATCAAATATTAATTGACCTTTTGATGCTGAAATCAAAAGGCAGGATCATTAAATATAATTTATAATTAATTTATAGATGTATTTATAGTTAAATTTCATTTTATTTCTTTATTCATTAATGATTTGGTTGAATACTCTCATCATATCATCATTGCATCATAATATAAAAGGGGAAAATCCCTCAAGTGGTGATCCACACGTGCTCCAAAATCTTGGAATGTTTCCATAGAATTGTTAGGTGATAGCATGATCAATTTTGATCACTTGTGTCATTTATCATTGATCATAGGAAGAATACCTCCATGTATTGACAATCTTGTTCTTGAGAACATTCTTGAGAGGGTTCTCTCTCAGGATTGATAGAATTATCTCTAGGTTTATTGTAAAAGACAAGTGACTAACCATGGAATGTGATATAACCATCTATTTATAGAGATGGGCTAGGTTTGGTAATTACAAATATTCCCTTATCCAGATCCTTTTTCCTTAGAAAACCCCATATCTAATAATAATATAAATAATAATATTATTTACTTGACATATGAAACACCTATAGATAAAAAAATATAATGTGTTAAATAAATAAATTAATATTTATTTAAATTATATTTAACATATCATTTGCAACCTCACCGCTATACTCGGTCCACAACCCTCCAAAATATTTATCGGTTCTCGAATGATGATTATTTATATATTTAATAAATATTACTACATTATTCACTAATTACTATAATAAATATAGTTTCCACTAAATATTATGAATAAATATTTATTATTATTTAACTCATATATTTACCCTTTCAAATAACTCATGATTAAATCTTAGCGATCAACCAATCTCGAGTAATTATTAAACCTCAAATCAGGAATAATATTTATTTTAACTTGTTAAATACAAATTGAATTTAACTGAGATTTTAAATACACTCGGTGTGTGGCCCTCTAGGACCCTTTCTCGGTGTAATTAGGTGAAACCACCAAAATTCCAAGGTTAGCATGTAAAAACACATTAAGGCACCCATAGAGAAAGAACTTAATGTCACAACAATATGAAACCTCATACAAATGCTCATTCTGTGATATAATCTCTTTATCGTGATATCTCTAATCAAGAAAGTTTCGTGATGGTGTCACCAACCTATGTTCTAAATATCTCATTATTTGACTTCTGAAATTGATCCTACCCATAGAAAACCATGGTCATGCAATTATTCTAGTTGTTCCATTCCTAAAAAATGACCTTAGATATCAACTTCCTTTAAAGAAAAGAAGGGTAAATCCTTTCTCACATTTTTTATTAATCTAATAACACTCATGACACACCAAACATGTCTTACTTAATCATGAACATATGTCATCATGGTTTTCATCAATACATAAAAATTTATGACTAATTATATCAATTTATAATAATATTAAAGTTTAAGGATCAATGAATACATTCATAGATAGGAACATTCCTACAAGTGGGTTGTGTTCTCATAATCTCATGTACTAAAAATTACCAAGGGTGTACCCCATGAGAAAGTTACTCAAAGTCTAATTCGTCTCCACCAATAATATCATGTATCATTTATGTCCATTAAAATGATATCATCCATCTATATAATATATATTTAAGAATATTTTCATGGCACATATAAGTTCTCATCATAGCAGGTAACAACTATGACCTTTCAGTGTGATGGTTATTTTTAGTATATTATCAAATACTATGTCCCATAGAAGAACAACCATGATGTGATAATAAGTTCATCAACATTAAAAATAATAAATATAGTTAATTATAAAGTACATAGAAGTTGGTTCTAGGGCACCAACTCTAATAAGTATTTCATGTATAGTTTTGGATAAATGTCTTCACATTCAACAAAATCCACTTTCATATCATCATATTTATATTTTACTCTATCTTCATCATCATAATAAGATAAAACATCATCATAAATATCCTCAAAATATAAATTTGTCAAACTGGTATTAAAATAATATTGTGATAGATTTCCAAAACTACTTATTTTCTCATAAAACACTTTACATTCTCAACCCTTATTATATTTGCATAAAATTCAGTAATTATTCTACTATCATCACTTTCATCTAAAAAAATATCAGAGGAACTATGACATCTATTTTCACTCTAGGTGTTTAAGGATTTAAAACTCTTATTATCCTTCATTTTAAAAGATTTATATTACATTTCATATCTTGTATTTAGCTCAAGACAGTCTGGTATTATGTGTTCCGGATTTCTACACTCATAAAAATTAAGTTCTGATGAATATTTCTTATATTTATTCTTTATTCCATATTTTATATAATCTTTTCAGAAATTACAATTTTTTAACACTCATCTTACCATATAAAAAAGTTCACCATCAATAGGTTCCAAACCATTATCATCATAAATCCTTCTTGAACTTCTATTAGATGAGGTTAGCTTAGAACTACAAGCTATGGAATTTAAGCCCTTAGAATTTGTTTCAAAAGTAACACCGTTATTCTTATTTCCTTTCTCAACATATCTCTTTAAACTACTCTCATATTTCATTAATGTTTAAATAAATTTATTAAAAATAAATAACTGGTATTCTTTATATAATCTATAGTGGTCCTCTTAAACTCCCACTCCTTAGGTAGAATATTTATAATTTTTTCTACCAATTGATCATCTAATAAATCTTTTTATATAAGTAATTATAGACTTTTAACATTCATCATAATTCTCTAATTCATCTAGGAAACATTATCACAAGCTAGAAAATTGAATTCCTGGTAATCATCCCTAAACATAACTCTCTTAATTTCTAGAACTTTTGATGTTACAAATTATGTAATTTTCAACATATTATATATACCATAACTAACTATATAAGAAGATACTTGGATATATAAATATATATATATATATATATATATATTTGGATTGGTCATAAGAGAGTATTTTAAAAATTAAATTTTAACTCAAATTCATTTTTCTCTTCTCTTGATGAAGTAGTAAATTCTTTCACCAAAATATTGTAGATTATAGAAAGAATAATGAAATTATCCACCCTAGTATTAATAAAGAATGTTTCCATTTGATCTCACTAGTACTCATGGTCTTTACTAGCAAAAATCAGTGGTCCAATTGGATTTATATTTTAAATAGAACCAACATGAATTCCCTCCATCATGAAAATACAAAAAATCTTTTCTCTACTACACAATTAGTGTAAGGAAACTAGAAACATATTTCTAATAAACAAACATATATACAAGAATAAAATCAAGAACAATATCAAATATAGATTCTGGATTTAATTCTAAATGTTTTCTCATATTACTATGTTAGGTAAACTACAATAGGGGTAAATTGTATTCCAAAAACATAAGTTTTAATTTCTTCTACATCATGTATCAAAACTAATAGAACTTATGAAATTATGATTGAACCACATAAAATATCATATAAACAATAAATGTATAGTTGAAATTTAATCTATTAAAAAGGTATGAATATATAATAAATGAAAATGTACAATGAAAATAAATACAACTAATAAAATTATAAGTATAGTTGAAATTAACAAATCATAGAGTACTGATTAAAAAACCAAGTACCCCTTAAAGGATATTATTAAATCATATTTTTTACCCAAAGTGCATGGGATATCATGAAATTGAGTTATGTCATCCTATCCACTATAATCCCCTAACTTAATCCATCATAAGGTATCAATGTCATATCCCAGACAATTTTTCTTCCTCTTTAGAATCCATCGGTCTTAAAGGATCAGTATAGTCTCTACTTCCACAACCCAAAACCTCATGATCATAAGGAACGAATACATATGTATATTCCTCCTCAAAATACCTATAATGAGAGGCCTACCATAGGTTCATCAGTAAAAAAAATTTTGAACCTGAATTAATGCATTAGCAATGGGATTTAGGTTTTCTCTAGAGATGAGGGTGTTTATAATGTGTTTTTTCTAAGTTGAATGGGTCTAGTGTGTGCTAAAAATAGTAACCAAATCTGATTATGGATGAAATTGAGTTGGTTTTAAATTTAGTTTTATAAATAGTGGTCAAACCATAGATCATCACCTTACTCTCCTAGTGAATCATTATTCAAATTGTTTACAATACTCTCTATCTCTCTCTAAATAAATAATATCTCATTAATTATCCTCACCTAGTATTTTTGGATTGAATAAAAGAATATCATGATAATTTTATCCCCTAATATTTCATATCCTAATGATCAGAAATCTATGTTCACTCTTACGTCAAACCACTACTCACCACTACAAGTATTAAAGTAAATCTAAGTGGCATGTGTGTGTGGAAATACAAGAATGAGATAAGAATAATTGAAATGTAATGAAAAATGGAAATATAAACTATTAAAAGAAATTAAAGTCTTCCATAGAAAATTATCAAGATATATTAAACATTGAATAATGAAACTCATCAACAGGGAATGGTGATATTCTCCATAGTGTAACCATTAATGACCTAATCTTCCATTGTCAAGTCATTATAGAAAAATGAAAGGAAATATATAAATTTCATAGTAAAACATATTTTATTGAGTTATTTTAGTAATTTTCACATTTCTTTGAGTGAACAATCCCCTTTTATAAAAATGGTTTCAAGTTATTTGAACCTTTGAAAAATCCCTCATTTTCTATTCTCGTATCCTTTTTCTATGATTTCCACCATGTTCATTGCTCAATGGTTGTGATTTATGAAGCAGGGAATATAAAATCTTATATATAATGATTAACAATCTCTAATTATCTTTATCTTCTTCTTCAGATTAGATTATTTCCATATGGAAATTCAGTTGGGGATCATCCCGATTTGAGTAGATCATGATAATGGAATTTTATTTGATTTTAGATCGAGTTAAAACATTTTAAGAATTTTAGATTTTGATTCCCATGGCTAGAAATTTGGCTAAGACTTGGATTGACCACATGAAGGGTTTTCATGGTAAATTTGATTTAACCTATAATCGATTTGATGGCCTTGTCTATTAGATAGAACAGTTTGTTTTCTGGTCACTTTAGGTAAGTCACAGTTGATTGGGCCTCATGGTCACCTAGATGGAATAGTCTATCAAAAGTCATGATCGATCTTCATATAGTCAGTAAAAATCAACATTGGTCTGGGTAGAAACTTTACATATCAAGAATATCATTTTACCAATGGCCATGAAACTTATGTTACTCCCTATTAAAATCATCTCATTCCATAAAGTTCCTATGACATAGTATTAAATTCCCCGCTGCTTGGTAGTAGGGTGTCACAGTGTGACACATAGGGTGGTACACAATGAAACGTTCCCTAGAGTTCCACATCAAGACTCAGAGGGGTTTTGAACATGAATATAATTTCTTAAAGCCCTCTCCCCATCAATAAGGACTCTTCTAACAAGGGTGGTCTCTAACAAGATAAACCTAGGAAAAACAAAGCTATGAGGGTGGTACTCCCAAAGTAGACAACATTTCTAGTGGTAGGGACTGCTGCCTTGGTCATCTCAAGTGGTATAAAAGGGTATTTGGTTAAGGAAATATATTTAAAATATATCAAATCCTATTGTTTTCTACACTGAGCATTTCTCCTATATACTTAGAGTGAAATGATTGATGAAACATTTATTAAGTATGGACTAATACCCTTTTCCCAAGAACATTGCATTTATTTTTAATAAATAGGATAGAAATTGAAATGGATATTTGAAAATTAAAGGGGAGATTAAGAAGAAAAAGTTTCATATATTAACATATACATTTGGAAATAAATTTGAAGGTATTTTCAACAAATACAAATAGGGATATTGTAGAGCCCAAATTTTGTATGAGTTGTATTTTTTCCAATAGTGGTCAATGGAATAGAATTATTTCATTGATGTCAATATGTTGAAGAAGTTTGAAAGAAATAAGTTGTTAGAAGATAAGTGTCCAAGATATCCAAGCATGATATGACAGTGAATATAGCTTGGATGAATAGATGAAGAGGAATATACTCAATTATTATTATCCTGAGGGAGTAATTTTGAATACTTTGAGTTTATAACTCTGAAGATTGTTGAACCTATCCTATGTTCAAAGAATAGGTGTTAGTAAGTGGTTTTAAATGAAACATCATTTAGAACAATGAATAATATATGAAGCATAAAGATGTTTTAATGTTGATGATATCTTTGGGACCGATATTCCAAAAGTAAAAGAGTAATATGAAGACCATACATATATTGATTTTCATAAATAATAGTTCAATGAAGATAATGAACAATATTATTTTTTTATAATGATGAGAATAAATCCATGAAATATAATATTTATTACATGATTAATGGATAAGAAAAATTGATAAGTTAGAATTTGTTTTCATATGATGACTTTTTCACTTAGATTGTTTTAAGTGTTAATTAAACAATAGGCAAACCATCAGCCAACCAATCAGAGAAAACCTTAACCGTGGGACCATTGGGTTAAACACATGGGAGGTAGTTGATCTAGCTATCCATCAATGATGGAAGAGGAAGTGTGATTATGCTCCCACATGGAGTGCATATGTGGGTGCACACGGAGGTTCCCATGTGGGATAGCAAAGGTGTGGTGCATCCTATATAGGGCATGTATGAAGCTGTATTTGGGTGTCATCTCAAACAAATAACAAGACCGAGATTGTTTATATTGAAGCACCAAACTGTGCAAAGATTCTATGTGGGATACGTGGGCCACAATTACTTTTCATTAATATAAAAACATATAGATACAATGTGTCCATTCAATCTAAGGTGATCTGATTATCACCAAGCCTCCATGTAGTCATCTACATCCTCCAGCCTTATAGATAGTCTTTTACTCACTATAGTATATTTAATAACCTTTATCTATTAATATCATGGCTTCCATGCTTGTTATAAGGTTGGATTTGGGAGATTTTTAAGGAATTAACCTCTATAAATGCATGCTACACTTTTCATGAATATAATAACATGAATAAAACACTAATGTTGATTGAAAATGAAGTTGTAGAGGTGTGTTGTTCATCTAGGAAAACATACATGGATGATCTTGAGTTTAAAAGGATCACGCAATCAGTGTTATGTGCATGTGATATAGTCACCCTGAGGATTTTTGTCTTATAATAATGGATTCAATGATTATCGGTGTCAAATAACCCATGTTTGAATATTATGAATTCCAAGATGATTAGATATTAAAAATATTTGATTTATATAGCATAAAAAGTGTTATTTGAGGTGGAGTAAGGTGGTTGAGACCTCATCAATAAATAATTAATCACCCAACCCAATAGAATGTGTTTCTACTTGCGTTTCATAAAAAAAGTCTCATTTTTCATAAAAACAGAGCATTTTTTATGCTTATCTACTGCAAGGAAGGAACAAGTTGTAACAAAACAAAATTTTATCAATGAAAATTATCTTCTTATAATTATTTTATATATTATAAATCACATATAGAACACAATACAAAATTTATAAAAGAATAATGAATGAAATAAGAAGTATTTAAAGAAATTAAAGAACCCAAACCAATGGAATAGTAACATGACCTATGGAATAGTAATGTGACCCTTAAGAATAGTAACCTGACCAATAGAATAGTAACCTCACCTATGAAAGTATAAATAAAATGTATCCTTCTTATAAATTAAAATATGATATAATTATATCATAGTATAAGTGAATAAATGTTTTGAAAATGATAAATTAAGTATTGGTATTTTTATAATTCAAACTTGTTTATTTAAAATATTATAATTAAAATAATGATTTAAAATAAAATTTATTTTCATAAATTTATATTTTTTTATTATTATTATAACATCATTTTATGAGGCCTTAATTAATTTTTCCAAGTGTTATAAAATTAGTTATAATTTTAAAATCGATATTTTTTTGAGTAAATGATGATTTTAATTAAAAAATTAATTTCTCATATTTATAAAATTATTTTCATAAAATTGAGTCTATTTTTTAATTATAAACATTTAAAAATGGTTAAAATGAATTTTTGGTATTTTTCTAAAATAGTCGAATTTTTTGGGAATAGGGAAATGCAGTAATTTACAGTATAAGATAAATAAATTTATTATTGAATCATGGATTATGTATGTATCATGGGTTAAAACTCATATGCACTAGATTCTTTATTTAGTCACTATAATACACACTATTCATATTCTTGAGCCAAAAAATAAACTAATGAATAAAATAATCAAAAAAACACATCTCTCCTCCACTATAAATACCACCCCTCACCACCTATTTTACTCACTCCTCTAAAGCCTTTAAGATCCACCAAATTCTACCCAAAACACTTCCCAAGTCTCTACCTCACATCCAGGATAATTTTGTCTCAATAAAAGACCAAACTCAAGTGCCTCAAGGAGGTTCTCAAGGAGAAGAATTCAATAGGTAAAAACCTCTTTCCTTTTCTCTTAATTTCTTTCCAATTTCTTTTCTTTTCTTATTATCTCTGGACCTCCCCTTAACCAAGTGACATGAGAAATCCAGTATCTTATATAAACTATAATTATATCATGTTAATTGAATAATTCATCATCAAATCTCCTCTCTTCTCCCTTTTATTCTATAAAATGAAAACATCGCCCGTGAGGTGTCGAATCACCACCTTCATGGGCGACATGTTTTCATTATTCATTAATACCTTCAAGGATGGTAATAAAACAATTATAATGGTTAAAACATAATTTAAAATGTATTTTATAACCTGATTTATTTTCTGGAACTACCATATGCACATAATACTAAATAATAAAATAAAACTAGTTCATAATGATCAAAGAAATTTCAAAATGATATAACGATTATAGTTAACATTTTATCTAATGATTCATACTCATAACATACAACCAAATTATATATAAGATAAAATATGATAGTTTAAGTTCATAAATAACATATAATATCAATTCTAGGTAACTATCCCCATTTTACATGAACTTCCATATCATATACAAGTGAACCGATCATGAAAACCAAGGAAATGAACACTCACAAATGATGAAATTGTATCTTATACCTCATCAAAAAGGTCATAAGTGAACTTAATAAAATAATAGTAAATAAAATAAATGTATAAAAGGTTCTTAATTAATTAATTAATGGATTTAATTTTGTTATCCAGGACATTAAGTTCATGTGAAAAACACTTTCAGACATAAGGTCAGGGATTTTTTCTAAACCACCATTTTTCCTTAATTTTACACCTTTTCTCTCTTTACCCCAATGAAACTATTATTTATTTTTAAATAATTATTCTAGATTATGTTTATATATTCTAAACTTATGTATCTAAAACATTTCATCATTATTTGATGGGGAAATACATGTTTTAAAAAGGTTCCCTTCTCAATTATTCCTCATAAGCAAGCCCAATTAAAGGGAAATTCTCAATTTCTTACCCATTTTCAAGTGCACGAAATAATCTATTTTAAGCCAAAATTATTTTTATAAAATAACTCATTTTAAAATAAAAAAACTATCTTGGTTCATTTATATTTTTATAGAAACAATTATTCATTTTCTATTCTAAGGAATCCTGAAAATTTTCCCTAAAACCGCACTAAAAAGTTTTATTTCTAAAGTTTAAACACTCTTTTTACATATTTTCACTTCTATTTGACATATCTTACCATGATATATTTATATTTTCTATTATTAATGTCCATGTATGATTTAAATCCATTCTTTCATGGACACCATAATGATATTCCCTTTTGATACACCTTTTGACATGATTATTATACCTAACTCTTTCCATGGGTAACCCTTATGTTTATGTTTCATTCATTATGTGGAACACATATTCATGAACATGTTATGATGGGTGCACCCATATAGTGCTCCAATTCATTGGGTAATGTTTCGTCCCATGATACGTCATATGCAATAGTCTCAGTGCTTAGGCTTGACTCGTGCTCTATGTGTAATGGTCTTGGTGGTTATCTTTGACTCATGATCCTCCATGTATAATGAGTCTTGACTCATAATTATGTCATGTTTTATATTTCTTCCACATTACTATGATTACTTGATTATATGATCACATTTTCTATATGTTATGATTCTATATGTTTATTCACATTTCAAGCCTTTTTATATCATCATGTTATGCCTTCTAACCCATGTGTTATCCTTTATTCCTATGTTTATACCCTTACTGGGATTTTTAGATCATCCCTTATATTCATGTATTCCTCAGGTTATCCTATTCAGATATTGAAGATAAATGGAAGTTAGGATCTCTTTATGGATGATTAGAATAAACATGATTTATTCTATTTCCATGTTTTTAGTTTTATGTACCTAATCATCTAAAGACATTAGACTTTATGATCCTTGGATTGTAATTTGATGGTTAATTATTCTTAAAATAATGTAATAATAGGTATAAAAAGATAGGGTCGTTATAGTTGGTATCATGGAAAGGTATAGTTATTTTTTGAAGATAAGGACTAGATAATTTTAATAAGGACCCTAGGGATAATTCTATCACCATTTATAACCTATATTTAAACTTATAGTATCACAAGTTAAGATATACTTTTCAATTACAAGTTTATCCTTCTATGTTCAATGTTCTATTTTTATATTCTTATTAGATAAGTATTCAATCCCCTTAATTATACTTTCATTTTTCTTATTTAATGGCTATAAATATAAGAACTCATGCCAATAATCAATGTGATAGGAAATGCGATGATTTCCATAATTATATGGAAAATATAATGGGAACGGTTTATCAAAACTGAATTTCATGAGAGTTTCATTTGTTTTCAATATAGATTAAAGTTCATAACAGTTGTATTTGTTGTTAATGAGAAGTCAATATGTGAATGAAAGGTATTGAGGAAGAAGTTGGTGAAGCCTTGGAGAATTGTTGTTGATTCAAAGCATTGAATGCTACACTTGATCAAATCTCCAAGAGGATAAAACTCTGATGATTGTTGAATTGGTCTTAAGTTCCAAGACTTTTATCAAGGTGATATAATGTTACAACACTTGAAGAAGCTCATGCACATGCAATAATCAATTTTATAAGGAAAGAAGTGACATCCATAAATATTCACTAAGTGGATGAAGTGATGAAGTCCATGCATTTTGTTTTAATTCATAATTCATGAGGAATGAAGACATGATCCATGCATCATCCATGATTAGATTAAAAGAATGTATTGAACATGTTTGAATTTATGATTTAAAAATAAAGGAATGGATGATGTTTGAAGATGAAGAAGAGTGGATAATGGAATTTTAATGAAGAAGTATGGTTTGGAATTTTAAGGAGAAATTAATACTTGGTTACTTAGTTTTTATACTAAGTACTAACTGTTCCTTTACAAAAAATGATCCAACCATGGAGGGCCAGCTGAGGTCCTCACCTAAAGCACTTGCGGGACCCAAGGGTCAACCGCGCTCAAAGGAAGCCCTCGAGGCTAGCTCCGCATGAGGCATGAGTGCAGGCTGTGTGTAAGCCTACAGGTGTTGCACAGTGATGAACCCGTGCAGCATGGGTGCTAGGTGTGTGACCGGAGGAGCATAGTGGGCACTAGAGCATGCCCACAAGGTGAACACAGTATGGGGTGGTACCATGGAGGGAGAAGGGAGAATTATGGAAAAAGTATGCAGCGTATTGTTATTTAAAGAACTCGTGCATGTGTCTCCATTTCGATGTGGCATGGCCAAAAAATTCAGGGAAGAGATCTCAGCCATCTGATGCATCACAGAAATGTGGTCTATCATTCGATCAATCGCGAGATTGATCCCGCGGATCTAGACCAACCATCTAATCATGCGCTTTGTGGATTTAAATGAGCATCATCTGATCTCTCCAGCTGAGGTGTCTTCAACCTCCGGCCACCTCCGTTGCGACCGTGAACCAGGAGCTCTAGCCGGTCACCCAACTCATCACTTGGGCCACCATTTCAGCTTTATTCAAGCCCATAGAGATCGTCCGGATGAACCGAATACATGCATGCATTAAAAGTTTCATGGATGCATCGTGATGAAAAATTCGATGGAACCCGAGGCAAATGAACTTTATGAGGGACCACTTGTCGTTCGATGTACAAAGAGAAGATTTTCATGCATTTGAAAAATGCATGCACGTGAGGATTTCCATGTGAAATGAATAATTTGGGTTGAACAAAAATAAACTGAGATATGTGGTCTATCTCATATCCACGTTTGAAATACTCAAACTGAAGATAGAGGGTATTCAATGATTTTAATACTGTGGAATCTCACACATATTTTGAACGCACTCCTTTCCAATAAAAGGAGGAGCCCAATCCGTGAATATGTGGCTTCCATTCTCAAAGAGAATATCTCTTGTTTCTCCAAAGAAACAGAGAAACCGTGAACCCATTTGGTTTCCGAAAGGCAGAGGTTTCCGCGTAGCCTTGCTACGCACAGAATAAGTTTCCACACATCTCTTTCATAAAGGTGTCCCGCGTATCCCTTGTGCGGAGGAGAAGAGTGAACCCTTAGGTTAATGAAAGAATTCATGTATCCCTTGCGTGAATACAAGAATCATGAACCCCCTGGTTTGTGAAATAACATGCACCCCCTGTGTGAAGTTCCCACAAGCACGCGATAGGTTCTTTGAACCCTCATTGTGCCTTTTTGAGGAGTATCTCGTGGGTAAAAAAACCGGTGCACTTGCACCCTTGTTTTTCTGTTGTGAAGATAGAACCACGAACCTCTCAAGTTCTGTGAAGAATACTTTATCACACCCTAAATGAGAAGGGGGAGAACTTGTGCCTCTTTTTTTGCACAAAGAAGAAGAACTTGAGGCCTTGAGTTTTCACAAAAAGGAACACATGCATGAGTCCAAGGCTTTGATAACCTCTTGAGAAAAAAAATCACACATACACCATCCTCATACCCATTTGGGTTGTGTGTGAAAGAAGAAGAAAAATAAAGAGGGTACATGCATGGTGGAGTTAATGTGCATGAAAACATAAGAACAAAATGTGTGTGCACATGTGAATGAGGAAGAAGTAAAAAAGAAAAATGCACCCTTTGAACTCCAATTAAAAAGAACAAGTTTGTGTGTGCTAAGACCCAAAAGAAGAAGAGAAATATTAAGTGAGAAAAAGAAATAGGATGTGTGTGTGATCAAAATAATACACCCTTTGGGATTTTCACAAAAGAGAGAAGGAATATATTGTGCATGAATGCATGCATTCACATGCACACGTAAAGAAATAATCAAAAGTGTGTGTGCATATTGAAAGAAAAAGAAAATACCATGTATGTTCAAAATAAAGAGACCTATGCATGAAAACATTCACCTGTATAAATTCATATGATGCCAAGTGAGCTGATCTTTAGTGTTTGAATAATCACATAGGTGTATGTGATTCTTTCCAAGCAAACAAGGAGAAGTTTTAGTGCATTCGGCTATTTCACTAAACAGGAAGAATTTGAGATACACATGTAGTCCATGAATGAAGTGATTGAGAACTGAGACTGAAGCCAGACTGAATTAAAGAAGCTTTTTTATCTGATTTTTCAGTTATTAAGAATCCTAGAAGATAGGTAGTGTTGGTATTGTGCAAGATCATTCTTGAAAATTTTATTCTTGAAGAATTTTTGTGCACCATTGGCACACATCTCAATGAGGTAAGGTCTTCATCATAAGAAGAAATAATTTCCTGAGCATTATTGATACTAAGAACTAATCAACTCAAGTGATCAGAAATATTGAGCAAGGCCAACAGACCTTACCAAAGGTTGTTGAAGATACTTGAAGAGATTCACAGGTAAGTGTGATTTAGAAAGTCTGTGTGAAGAGATCAGAAGATCATCTATAGTGAATCAAAGAATAACTTAAAGAAGGATGTTTCTCATGTGACTCGAGAGCTAGAATAACCATGTAAGATTTATGGAGGAGAAGAAGACTTTAGTGAGACTCTAGAGCAAGCCAGTGGGACTCTGGTAACACTGTGTGAAGCAGTATAAAGAACCTCTTGTGGGACTCAAGAGAGATACATTGTGACTCTATATCGGCCATTGTAATTACTAACCTAATTATAGTGGAGAATCTGTGTTGGGGAGAATAACCAACACAGTAAGGATTAGGTCTTTGAACTGAACCCTATAAATTCTTGTTTTTAGTGCCTTTATATTTACAGAAACATTCAAGGTAAGGTTGAGAAAAACAAGAAGAGTGGATCGAGACTTTAACCAGCCATAGAGTTTTAATTAAAAAGAATCAATTTGTAAAAAGATTTAAAAGGGATCACTAATTCACCCCCTCTCCCCTCATTGATTCACACTGATCTGGGCACTTCAATTGATATCAGAGGAAGGTGACCTCTAAAAGATCCAAGGGAGACTTTATGAAGTGCAGATTTGAGGAGATGAGTGAAAAACCTCAAATGGTGATATCTACTAAGACTCAAAATAACAGAAAGAAGAAACATGAAAGGAAGATGAAGAAGAAGGTTACGACTACTAGGGAGACACCTTCTATTGAATGTAATCTAGAAGTTACAACATGTGATAATACTTATTATTCTTCTGATGAAGCATTTTCAAGCTGTGATGATGATAGATCAATTAGTGATCTTAAGACTACACTCAAATATCATCTGAATAAATTCCCTAGAGAAGTGTAAAGACACATTGCTACAAGAATTACTGCTCTTTAAGATGAAAAATTATAGCTGGAAGAAGAATCTAATTCCATGGAATAAGTATTGGAAAAAAGGGTTGGCATATCCAACACTCTCACAAAACTAGTGGAGGCAAAGGAAGAAAAAATTTCTCTTTGCAATGAAATACATGCTCAAGTTGCTAAAGAATTACATGGAAGTATTTGTGAGAAATAATTCTTTGAGATTGTATTTGTAGAATATTTCCATGCATTTGAAAAGTTGAACAATGTTTCTATGGTTGTCAATGCTGCTCAACTATAAGACAAAGACAACAAGCTAAAGGAGCTTGACATCTCTTGGCAATAATTAATAAAGGTTCATGAAGAACAAATAATAATGCTTAAGGAGAATTGGGAAAGTAAGCTGATACTAGTTGAGGATGAGAAAAACTCTCTCAACATGAAATGTTTAGAATTGGAGGTGAGATTGAAAAATCAGAAATCACCCCAAGATGAAACTTCCCAATCAGATGAAAGGAGCGATGTTGCCACTCAAGTTTTCATTGAGGAATATGATTCCAAAAGGAACATGATATCATCCTCTAATCCAAGGGAAACATCTTCCAAGGAGAAGTTATCCCATAACCTAGTTATTTCTATTTCTATTAATGCTATTTCATCTGCAAGTACAGGTTCAAAACCAAAATCTGGAAAGATTTGGATTGATAAAAATGATGATACATCCATAAAAACTTCAAGTGTGGATATTGGAATGATTAAGAATATAAACTCCCAGAAAAATTCTCCAAATAAAGAAAGACAATTCCAAAAACAAAAATGCACTAAATCTAGCCAGACTGATACTACAAGTAAAAGAAGGATATTTTTTTGGCTATTTTTGGTGTTTTTGGAAGTTTGGTCATTAGGAAAATGATTGCTGGAATAATATGTCATCATATAAAAATTATGGAAGGCCTATATTCAGGGAAAGTAGATGTGAAGAAATGAAGAAACCTACAAAGCAAAAGCAGAATTCACAGATGAAAAATAATTTGTCTATGAAGAACATATTTGAATATCTTGAAGACTTCTGTGATAATTGCAACAGAAGTGTTCATATTCATGATGAGTGTCGGTTTAGTCCTACCATGCCTCAGGTATATGTTGATAAAAAATAATAGACCACACCAAAGGCAGGAGAAAGAAAAATGAGTTGAAAAGTCTTCCATTGGGAATATGTAAAACAATGAAGTCAAGAAAACAGTGAAAGAAATTATTCCCAAGAAGAAGTTCAAACTTGATTCCAAGAATGTCATCTCAACCAAGAAAAGATGTTTATACTGTGGAAATAATGTTCATACCATGGATCACTGCAAACAATCCATGGAAATGAATGTAATAAAGCTGAAAATAAAAAGAGAATTAATCCATAAGAAATTGCGATTGACAGAAGACATTCTTAAAGATAATCTTAATAAGTTTCCTAATAAAGGTAACTTGAAGACTATGATGAAGCCATGTGGAAGCTATAAATTAGAAAATGGTAAGTAGTGTTTAGTTATCTAGCCTAATCACTTGCAAATTCCTAGAGAACTACAAAGAATTGAAGATGAAATACTAATTAAAGCTAAGATAAAGGGAAAACATGTCATTCCACATGAAAGAGAATTATAATTTCATGAGATTTTGTCAACGCATGATAACCCAAGTGTCTCAAAACTATTTTGTGGAAGGTGCAAGAAGGTTTTACATCAGGAAAACAAATTTTTAACTATTTTACCATGCCAAATGGAGAAAATTGAACAACATGAACCAAAATCTACTTCACTACTGACAGAAGTGAATAAAAACAATCCACACAAGTTTAAGGTGAATGGAAGTAAATAATCCATGCTGATAATGAAAAATAAAAATTCCAAATGGAGAGGAGATATCAGAATGAAGAGTACCAGACACTTTAGAGCTATAAGGAAAGGATTTCTTGGGTTGAGAGAAAATTATCATCCCCAGTGCTTCAATTAAGAAACTTACAAGTGTTCCATATTATTCCCTTGTACTTTTTTTATACATGTGTACTTACATTGTAACATCCCAAGGTTTTCTAAAAATAAATTGAAAATGCTTGAAATTTTGTTTAAGGTATATATTTATAAGTATCCTTTAAACATAATTTTATTTCTTCTATGTTTTGAATTTCAAGAAACTTTCATCTACAATTGTGTTCAGTATGTTATTTAGAGTCTGATGGAACAAACTTGTTTTTTTGGTGAATAGTAACATGCCCTTATGAATAGTAATATGAATAGTAATATGAATAGTAATATGACCTCATGAATAGTAAATAAAATTATTATTTTATTTTCCCATAGCAATAGGATAATGGGATCATAATTAATTTTCCAATGTCACATAAAACTAGTTGCACTTAAATATTGTTATTTTTCGAATTAACTGTGACCTTATTTAAAAATTAAATTAATAATATTTAGAAAATTATTTTTGAAAAATGGAGTTCATTTTTGAATTCTACACATCGAAAAATGGTTGGGGTAAATTTTTGGTATTTTTCTGAAACTCTTGAATTTTCAGTGAATAGTGAAATACGATAAAATACCGTATAATCAATTTATCGGTAAATATGCACTATTTATGACATCATAAGTGATGAAAGGCCACTTGCCTCGAACTCACTTGACATTTTCACTAATTAAGGCCACTTGATTTGAGATTATTCATAGTCTTGATAAAAATATTATAATAATAATTAAAATAATCTAAAATACCTCCCCTCCTCCACTATAAATATCACCCTCACTCCCCTCTTCCTCCCACACCTCTCAAGCCTTGAGCATTGTCTAATTTCTGCCAAATTCCCTCCCCAATCTTCTTCCCCACGTCCTAGAGCTGCTGGTCTCACCAAAAGACCAAAATCAAAGCCCTTAAGAAGGATCTCAAGGAGAAGAGATCAAGAGGTAAACATCCTCTTTCATTTTCATTCTTTTCTTCCATTTTATGTTATTCTCTTCCTTTCCCTTTGTCTTTTGTTGGGATATTTCATTAAATATTTCCCCTTACTGTCAAAATTTTGTATGATGATGAGATATTCCATTCCTCTCATCAATCTTGTTTTTATGAAATTTTAAGAGATGTCGTTAGGCTGCCGAATTTCCGTAAGAAATTTCTCAATTTTTCTTTATTTCATGATTCCTTTTCTTCTTCCTTCACCCCCTCTTATCCAAGAGGCATGAAATCTCCAGAATCATGTATATTCTGTATGTTTTCATGTTTATGGAAAATTACAAATCATTATTCCTCTCCTCTCTCACTTATTTAAAGAATCAAAAAAAAACATTGTCCATTTGTGTCGAATTACCGATATCGTGGACGATGTATTTTCAATATCCATTAATTCTTTCAAGTCTGGTCATGAAACCATTTATATGGTTGAAACAGGTTATAATATATGTTTTATGAATCATATAAGGTTCTGGAATTCTTTTGTACTCATGATTCAAATTTATTAGACTAAATGAGGTTGTAATTATCAAGGAACCACTTAAATGATCTAAACGAACATAATTAATGTTTTAACTTATAAATCATCATCATATAAAGCATCAAAGTGATAAATGGTATCATTTATGGTACTGTAAATATGTAAATACTACTCCATTCCAATTCTGTAGTTTCACTTCCAATCAACAAGAACGATTCATCATGAACCGATTGTGAAAATCACAAAAGAACTCACCCAAAATAATGCAAGGAACCAAATACTAACAAATAAGGGATGAAATGAGGTTATGAAATGAACATATAAGATGTTATAAACATGAACATGTTTCTGTAAAATACTAATAACACCCTTTTGACCATTATACAGGAGGTTTAAACAATTTTGAAGTAAGACAAGGCCAAGGTAAGTGAATTCTTAACCCGATTTCCATTCTTTGGGTTAACCTTCTACTTTATAATTTATGTGCTATTTAAATTGTTTGTGTGATGGGTTCTGTTTATATTATGTTTAATTATGTGTATTTACAGAGTATATACATATTCCATCCACTCAATTAAGTCTCACTTCAAGTATATGATGTTTATAAGGGACTTTTATTCTAAAATCCTTTTTTAAAAAATTCTGTTTTATAAGATTCAAAGGAAATGTTTTTATGCTATTGTTTATGTTGTATGATTATGTTTTGGTTATTGGGAATTGTTTATGATGAAGGGTGGGACCTATATTTCCCTCCAATGCATTGGGTATGATTAAGTTGGAGGTCGTCCGTATGGTTACTCCAAGTGTAACTGCGATGGTTACACAAAGTAAGGTAGCCGTGAGGGTTACAAATTTTAAGGTAGCCAAGATGGTTACAAGATTATGTAAGTAATGCCCCAATATACCTCTATGATTATAATTATGTTTGTGTGGATCTTGTGTAAATCTCATGTTACACAAAGTAAGATTTTATGGGTGTAAAGCATGTATTTTGAAAATGTTTTCATACGTCATGCGTATTCATGGACTAATGTGATTTTTCCTTCTTTTTCATACCTTACTGAGCTTTTGTGCTCATCCCAAGTTTTTAAATGATTTTTCACAGGTTAATGATGAGTAATACAAGGAAGGAAGACATGTTAAATGTTGAAGAATTGTCAAGGAGTCTTGTTTTGTGATTTAATGTTTTATATTCTGAGGATAATGGAAACTGATTTTAAGGTATCCACTATGTAACAATGTGTAATGTTATGAATGTTTTGTCTTAATTCTCTAAAGCTCTAAACTTGAAAAGATCCTCAATGTATAATGAAGTGTTTTCTTAAATAAATTCAAGATTATGTATGAAATAAGTGCGGGTCCTTATAGTTGGTATCAGAGGTCGGTTTAGACAACTTTAGGGATTAGGAGTTCTTGTGAGACATGTGATTAGTCCCTATATCTATTATTTTAGTTAAATCCTTGTTTTATAAAAAAAAATTTTCAGGTCAAGTAAATTTGGTTATGAATGGAAGGAGAAGGATCTCAAACAACATTCCTATCTCTTCCTGATGACATTCTTGCAATAATTATTGCAAAGTCATCTTCGGATGATTGTGAAACTTTTTCTAGCATACAACTCACTTGCAAGCAGTTTTTTGAGATATCAAACACCTCCTCTATACCTCGTTATCATCGTGGATCATGGGTTGTTTTTAGACAAATACTATTTTCAAAATATTCACATAATTTCAAGAAAGGTAAATATTATCAAGGTATTTTCAAATATTTTACCATATCACAAGAATTTGAAGCATATTATGATTTTAAAAATGGTGCTGAGGAAGGAGACCCTTGTGCAACCTATTTATATTTGCTTTTAAACTATAGTCTCACATCACATACTTATGGTATTTTAAAAGGACCAATAATAGAAAGTTTCAACTCAATTTCGGTCCGACTATTTTATAGAAATCATGTTTTATCAGATGTTTTGGAATTATATGTCATACATGATTATTTTCCAAAACTGTTTTTCTGTGAACACCCATATGACCCATGTTGTACGAGGTGTATTTGGATGGAGGAAGCAAATTATTTTGAAGGATCTCTAAATCATTGTTGTAATGCATGGGACTTCTACCAACGTGAACAAGATGACGATGAAACCGAGTGGACACCTTGATCAAGGTACCCTCACTTGTTTAATAAGAAAATAAAATTGCGAGGACGCAATTTCAAGAAGGTGGGGATAATGTAACATCCCAAGGTTTTCTAAAAATAAATTGAAAATGCTTGAAATTTTTTTTAAGGTATATATTTATAAGTATCCTTTAAACATAATTTTATTTCTTCTATGTTTTGAATTTCAAGAAACTTTCATCTACAATTGTGTTCAGTATGTTATTTAGAGTCTGATGGAACAAACTTGTTTTTTTGGTGAATAGTAACATTCCCTTATGAATAGTAATATGAATAGTAATATGACCTCATGAATAGTAAATAATATTATTATTTTATTTTCCCATAGCAATAGGATAATGGGATCATAATTAATTTTCCAATGTCACATAAAACTAGTTGCACTTAAATATTGTTATTTTTCGAATTAACTGTGACCTTATTTAAAAATTAAATTAATAATATTTAGAAAATTATTTTTGAAAAATGGAGTTCATTTTTGAATTCTACACATCGAAAAATGGTTGGGGTAAATTTTTGGTATTTTTCTGAAACTCTTGAATTTTCAGTGAATAGTGAAATACGATAAAATACCGTATAATCAATTTATCGGTAAATATGCACTATTTATGACATCATAAGTGATGAAAGGCCACTTGCCTCGAACTCACTTGATGGTTTCACTAATTAAGGCCACTTGATTTGAGATTATTCATAGTCTTGATAAAAATATTATAATAATAATTAAAATAATCTAAAATACCTCCCCTCCACTATAAATATCACCCTCACTCCCCTCTTCCTCCCACACCTCTCAAGCCTTGAGCATTGTCTAATTTCTGCCAAATTCCCTCCCCAATCTTCTTACCCACGTCCTAGAGCTTCTGGTCTCACCAAAAGACCAAAATCAAAGCCCTTAAGAAGGATCTCAAGGAGAAGAGATCAAGAGGTAAACATCCTCTTTCATTTTCATTCTTTTCTTCCATTTTATGTTATTCTCTTCCTTTCCCTTTGACTTTTGTTGGGATATTTCATTAAATATTTCCCCTTACTGTCCAAAGTTTGTATGATGATGATATATTCCATTCCTCTCATCAATCTTGTTTTTATGAAATTTTAAGAGACGCCATTAGGCTGCCGAATTTCCGTAAGAAATTTCTCAATTTTTCTTTATTTCATGATTCCTTTTCTTATTCCTTCACCCCCTCTTATCCAAGAGGCATGAAATCTCCAGAATCATGTATATTCTGTATGTTTTCATTTTTATGGAAAATTACAAATCATTATTCCTCTCCTCTCTCACTTATTTAAAGAATCAAAAAAAAACATTGTCCATTTGTGTCGAATTACCGATATCGTGGACGATGTATTTTCAATCTCCATTAATTCTTTCAAGTCTGGTCATGAAACCATTTATATGGTTGAACCAGGTTATAATATATGTTTTATGAATCATATAAGGTTCTGGAATTCTTTTGTACTCATGATTCAAATTTATTAGACTAAATGAGGTTGTAATTATCAAGGAACCACTTAAATGATCTAAACGAACATAATTAATGTTTTAACTTATAAATAATCATCATATAAAGAATAAAAGTGATAAATGGTATCATTTATGGTACTGTAAATATGTAAATACTACTCCATTCCAATTCTGGAGTTTCACTTCCAATCAACAAGAACGATTCATCATGAACTGATTGTGAAAATCACAAAAGAACTCACCCAAAATAATGCAAGGAACCAAATACTAACAAATAAGGGATGAAATGAGGTTATGAAATGAACATATAAGATGTTATAAACATGAACATGTTTCTGTAAAATACTAATAACACCCTTTTGACCATTATACAGGAGGTTTAAACAATTTTGAAGTAAGACAAGCCCAAGGTAAGGGAATTCTTAACCCGATTTCCATTCTTTGGGTTAACCTTCTACTTTATAATTTATGTGCTATTTAAATTGTTTGTGTAATGGGTTCTGTTTATATTATGTTTAATTATGTGTATTTACAGAGTATATACATATTACATCCACTCAATTAAGTCTCACTTCAAGTATATGATGTTTATAAGGGACTTTTCTTCTAAAATCCTTTTTTTAAAAATTCTGTTTTATAAGATTCAAAGGAAATGTTTTTATGCTATTTTTTATGTTGTATGATTATGTTTTGGTTATTGGGCATTGTTTATGATGAAGGGTGGGACCTATATTTCCCTCCAATGCATTGGGTGTGATTAAGTTGGAGGTCGTCCGTATGGTTACTCCAAGTGTAACTGCGATGGTTACACAAAGTAAGGTAGCCGTGAGGGTTACAAATTTTAAGGTAGCCAAGATGGTTACAAGATTATGTAAGTAATGCCCCAATATACCTCTATGATTATAATTATGTTTGTGTGGATCTTGTGTAAATCTCATTTTACACAAAGTAAGATTTTATGGGTGTAAAGCATGTATTTTGAAAATGTTTTCATACGTCATGCGTATTCATGGACTAATGTGATTTTTCCTTCTTTTTCATACCTTACTGAGCTTTTGTGCTCATCCCAAGTTTTTAAATGATTTTTCACAGGTTAATGATGAGTAATACAAGGAAGGAAGACATGTTAAATGTTGAAGAATTTTCAAGGAGTCTTGTTTTGTGATTTAATGTTTTATATTCTGAGGATAATGGAAACTGATTTTATGGTATACACTATGTAACAATGTGTAATGTTATGAATGTTTTGTCTTAATTCTCTAAAGCTCTAAACTTGAAAAGATCCTCAATGTATAATGAAGTGTTTTCTTAAATAAATTCAAGATTATGTATGAAATAAGTGCGGGTCCTTATATACATGGAAAGGAATTGAAGATGAAGGTCATTATTAAAATAATAGTTGAATGAGAAAAGTGGAGAACTACAAGTTGAGCTCATTATTTGTGATTTGGTAATTACTTAAAGTGATCCACAGTGGAAGATTATCAACACTCATATCTTCAATATTATTTGATGATATTCTCCACTAAGTAAATTCAAAGGGAGTGCAATCCTTGAGGGGGAGAAAATATGAAAGAGATTATATCAAGGATTATGTCATGACAAATCTTGAAATTCATTTCATATCAGGAAGTTGAAACTAAGGTATTCCAATCACACTTTCATCCTTTGGTCTTAATTGTATTTATCATATCAATTAAGGGGAGTACTTGATTGATGAAAAGATGGGATGAAATGGAAATATTTATCTTTGCACTTGAACTTTTTAATATGTTTTATGAAGTATGTGCAGGATTTATCATTTCACTGATAAATATGATCATCTCCAATACCCTAGTCAAGAATTGAACCATTCTGGGCATGATTTCACATGTATGGTTGTTTATAGACAGCACTCAAAAACCTTGGTCATATCTCTATTGTTTTCTACACTGGGTTAGCCCAAGTAGACTTAGAGATGATTAACTAAAGTCTCTTTTCTAAGTGAACCATGTGACATCATCCCTCTCTCAGAAATATTCCAAAATATATTATTCAAAGGGAGGAGGACATGTTTTTGAAGAGACTATACTAACACATTTGCATTTGGTTTCCAATAAGGGGGATAAAATTTTGACACACATATTGATCCATACCAAGTGTGCTTAGGTGATATTGACAACTAAATACAAAGGGGGAGATTGAAGTGCATAAGAGTTTCATTTGTTGTCAATATATATTGAAGTGCATAAGAGTTGAATTTGTTGTCAATGAAAAGTAAATATGTGAATGAAAGGTATTGAGGAAGAATTTGGTTAAGCCTTGGAGAATTGTTGTTGGTTCAAATCATTGAATGATACACTTGATCAAATCTCCAAGAGGATAAAACTCTAACGATTGTTGAACCAGTATTAAGTTCCAAGACTTGTATCAAGGTGATACAATGTTACAACACTTGAAGAATCTCATTCACATGCAATACTCAATTGCATAAGGAAATAAGTGGCATTCATCAACAGTCACTAAGTGGATGAAGTGATGAATGGAATGCATTATGTTTTAATTCATAATTCATGAGGAATGAAGACATGATCCATGCATTATCCATGATTAGATTAAAATAATGTATTGAAGATGTTTGGATTTATAATTTAAAAAGAAAGGAATGGATGATGTTTGAAGATTAAGAAGAGTGGATAATGGAATTTGAATGAAGAGGTATGGTTTGGTATTTTAAGGAGAAATTAATACTTTGTTATTTAGTTTTTATACTAATAACTTACTGTTCCTTTACAAAAAATTAGTCAACCATAGAGGGCCAGCTGAGGTCCTCACCTCAAGAACTTGCGGGACCTGAGGGTCAACTGTGCTCAAAGGAAACCCTCGAGGCCAGCCCCACGTGAGGCATGATTGTGGGCTGTGTGTAATCTTGTGGGTGTCGGACGGTGATGAACCCATGTAGGATGGGTGCTAGGTGCACGCCCGAAGGAGTATAGTGGGTGCTAGAGTGCGCCCATAGGGTGAACATGGTACGGGGCGGTACCGTGGAGGGAGAGGGGAGAATTCTGGCAAGAGAATGTGGCGGCTTGTTATTTAATGAAGTCATTCTTGTGTCTCTGTTTCGATATGGGATGACCAAAAAATCACGGGACGTGATCTCAGCTATCTGATGCATCACAAATACATTGTCTGTCGTTCGATCAATCATGAGATTGATCTCGCGGTTCCAGGTCGACCATCTGATCGCACGATTTGCAGATTTAAATGATCATCGTCTGATCTCTCCAGCCGAGGTTTCCTCAACCTCTGGACACCTCCACTGCACCTACGAACCAGGAGCTCATCTGGTCACCCAACTCATCACTCGGTCCACCATTCAAGCTCCAGTCAAACCCATATAGATCATCCGGACGAACCGAATAAATGCATGCATTAAAAGTTGCATGCATGCATCGTTATGAAAAATTCGAAGGAACCCAAGTCAAACGAAGTTTCCGAGGGAGCACTTGTCGTTCGATGTACAAAGAGAATATTTTCATGCATTCAAAAAATGCATGCACATGAGGATTGTCATGTGAAATGAATAATTTGGGTCGAACAAAAATAAACTGAGATATGTGGTGTATCTCATATCTACATTTGAAGTACTCAAACCAAAGATAACGGGTATTCAAAGATTTGAATACCGCAGAATCTCACGTAGATTTTGAACATGCTCCTTGCCTATAAAAGGAGGAGCCCAAGCCGTGAAGATGCGGTTTACATTCTTGAAGAGAGGAGCTCCTGTTTCTCCAAAGAAACAGAGCAACTGCGAACCCCTCTGGTTCGTGAAAGGATGAGTTTTCCACGTAGTCTTGCTACACGAAGAAGAGGTTTCCACACATCTCTTGGGTGAATGTTTCATGTGCATCCCTTTTTCGGAGGAGAAGAGAGATCCCTTTGGTTCACAATAGAATTCGTGCATCCCTTGCGAGAAGAGAAGAACTGTGAACCCCCTGGTTTGTGAAAGAACTCGCACCCCATGTGCGAAGTTCCCACAACCACGCGATAGGTTATTTGAGCCCTCGTTGTGCCTTTTTGAGGAGTAGCCTACAGGTAAAACAACCGGTGCACTTGAAACCTTTTTTTCTCTTGCAAAGACAGAACCACGAACCTCTTAGATTCTGTAAAGAATACTTTAGCACACCTGAAATGTGAAGGGGGAGAACTTGTGCCTCCTATTTTGCATGAAGAAGAAGAACCTGAGGCCTTGAGTTTTCACAATAAGGAACACATGCATGAGGCCAAGGCTTTGATAACCGCTTGAGAAGAAAAAATCACACATACACCATCCCCATAACCATTCAGGTTGTGTGTCAAAGAAGGAGAAAATGAAGGAGGTTACATGCATGGTGGAGTTAATGTGCATGAAAACATAATAAAAAAATGTGTGTGCACATGTGAAGGAGGAAGAAGTAAAAAAGAAAAACACACTCTTTGAACTCTAATTAAAAAGAACATGTGTGTGTGTGTGATAATACCCAAAAGAATAAGAGAAATATTAAGTGATAAAAAGAAAGAGGGCATGTGTGTTCTCAAAAGAATACACCCTTTGGGGTTTTCACAAAAGAGAGATGGAAGATATTGTGCATGCAAGCATGCATGCATATGCACACATAAAGAAATAATCAAAAGTGTGTGTGCATATTGAGAGAAGAAGAAAAGACAGTGCATGTTCAAAATCAAGAGACCTATGCATGAAATCATGCATAAAAAAATTCACGTGTATAAATTCAGATAATTCCAAGTGAGATGATCTTCATTGTTTGAATAATCACATAAGTGTATGTGATTCTTGCCAAGAAAACAAGGAGAAGTTTTAGTGAATACTGTTATTGCACTAAACAGGAAGAATTTGAGATACCCATGCAGTCCATGCATGAAGTTATTGAGAACTGAGACTGAAGACAAACTGAATTAAAGAATATTTTTTATCTAAGTGTTCAGTAATTGAGAATCCTAGAAGAGAGAGAGTGCTGATATTGTGCAAGATCATTCTTGAATATTTTATTCTTGAAGAAGTTGTGTGAATTATTAGCACACATCTCAGTGAGGCCAAGTATTCATCAGAAGAATAAAGAATTTCCCGAGAATTGTTGATACTGAGAACTGGTCAACTCAAGTGATCAGAAATATTGAGCAAGGCCAACAGACCTTACCAAAGGTTTTTGAATATCCTTGAAGATATTCATAGGAAAGAGTGATTCAGCAATTCTGTGTGAAGAGATCAGAAGATCATCTATAGTGATTCAAATAAGAACTTAAATAAGGAAGTTTCTCATGTGACTCTAGAGCTAGAAGAACCCTATGAGATTCAGGGAGGATAAGAAGACTCCAGTGAGACTCTATATAAATCCAGTGGGAATCTGGTAACACTGTGTGAAGCAGTATAAAGAACCTCTTGTGGGACTCTGGAGAGATACAGTGTGACTTTGTATCAACCATTGTAATTACTAACCTAATTATTGTAAAGAATTTGTGTTGGGGAGAATAACCAACACATCAAGGAGTAGGTATTTGAACCAAACCTTGAAAATTATTGTGTTCAGTGCCTTTACATTTACAGCAACATTCGAGGTAAGTCTAAGAGACACAAGAAGAGTGGATCGAGGTGTTAACCCACCATATAGGTTTAATTGAAAAGAATCAATTTGTAAAAAGATTTAAAAGGGATCAATAATTCACCCCTCCCCCTCTTAGTGATTCACATTGATCTGGGCACTTCAAAACCTTTATGACAGTACTTTCTCAATTTACTCAAGTTATGAATAATAACTTGAATCATGTGTAAATACCTCCTTCTCCGAAGAAAGAGTAAGTTGTGGTCAAATCCTTCAAATGAAAAATTCATACCTTATTTAGTGTATCTTATGATCCCATCATCACAGATCAATGGATTAAATCCATTGAGAATATATTCTAGGTCCTCTGGTGCTCAGAAAAAGAGAAAGTTGTGCTGAAAGTATATCATTTTGATGGGGAAGCTGATCAGTGCTAGAAACTGATCAAGAACACAAATTCCAAGAAGGAAATTTATTCCATGGAATGGGAAGATTTCACCAAAATATTTTTCAATAAATATTTTACTTGAACCCTCCATCTTATGATATAAAGGGAGTTCCTTAGAATAAAGAAAAATAAAGATGAATCTGTCAGGGCATATGAAGCAAACATCACAAGTCTTTCATGAAGCACCTTTTTCTTTTTTCATAAACACTGAAATCAAGGTGGATTTATTCTTTATAAAACTAAATCTGAGTCTATGAAAAGTGTTGATGATTCAAGAATTTGATACTCATTGTTCCCTTAAGGTTGAAATGGATATCACAGAATCTCAGTGGTCTCATGGTCCCGAAGATAAAAAGAGGAAAATAGAGTTTAATATGGTTGGATGAATAGATAAATCTCATGATGGAAAGAAAACCCAATATCCCATGTGTCAAAATTATGGAAAGAATCATATTTGGAACTATCTAAATGGAACCAAGAAATTTATTAAATGTGGAAGAATGGGGAATTTATCTAATAATTGTTGAAGGGATATTAATAATCCCACTAATGTGGATGAAGTAGGGATGGCTCGTATGAACACTCAGCCTATAGTGAAGTGTTTCAAATTCAAGTATCATGGGAATTAAGTGAACCATTTCCTTAAGCCAAGGTTTGTTGGAGTAAATCAACAATAACAACCTCTAAGGCAGTATGGAAGGGAATATGTTATCACTACTGCTGAGGTAGAGCCTAAAAATGATGTGGTGATAGGTATAGTGGTTATTCATTGAATAATATTGAACATTCTATTTGATTCTACACATTCTTTTATATATTTTAATTTTATTAGAACTATTCAAACACCACCTCAAAATATGGAGGATGAGTTATTTATGAGAATTGAAAATGGGGAAATCATTGCATCCAAAGTATATAACACATCCCCATTTAATGTTTGTCTACTAAACCTCCCAGAAGATCTTTTTATACTATATTTGGTATATTTTGATGCTATATTGGGCATGGATTGGAAATATTCAAATAAATCCAGCATCAATTGTTGGTAAAGGTAGATCACTATTCACATCCCAAGGAATACTCCAATTCTATACAAGTGGGAGGAGGATTAATCTCCATCAGAATAATCATATCAATTGTGGATTTTATTTCCTTATGAGAAATAATATCTGGATGAAATGATTGAGATAAAGGATAGAATCATGCTCGAAGAAATGCCCATTGTGAGGGACTACACAGATGTGTTCCCTAAAGAATTTTCTGGTCTTCCTCCTAATTGAGAGGTTGGGTTCTCAATTTAACTCATTCTTGGATATTTTAATATATCCAAAAAACCTTATAAAATGAATACATTAAGTTGGAGGAACTCAAGAAGCAGTTACAAGAGAATCTGGATGAGGTTTTTATATGCTCGAGTGCTTCACTGTGGGGTACACAAGTCCTCTTTGTCAAGAAGAATGATGGATCAATGTGCCTCTCGATTGATTATTGTGATCTCAAAAAAATCACAATAAAGAAAAAGTATCCCATACCATGGATAGATGAATTATTAGATCAACTATGTAGGGCCAAGTATTTCTCTAATGTGGACCTTTAGTTGGGATTTCACCAACTAAATGTGAAGAAGGAAGATATTCCCAATACTACCTTTCAAACGAGGTATGGAAACTATGAGTTCGTAGTGATTACATTTAGACTCAATAATTCTCTAGTAATTTTCATGGATTTAATGCATATAGTCTTTATATATTACCTCAACAAATTTTGGTAGTCTTTATTGATGATATTCTGATATACACCAAGAGAAAGAAGAAACATGAGGAGCATTTTAATACTATTCTAAAGACTTTGATAAGGGAGAAATTGTATGCGAAGTATATTAAAGGTGAGTTTTGGATGGAGGAAGTATCATTCTTAGGTCATGTTATCACCAATAAAAGAATATATGTGGACCCTTCCAAGGTAAAGGAAATCGAATAGTGGGCCAAGCCAACATTTATAATAGAGATTTGTAGTTTCATTGATTTATCTGGGTATTATAGGTGATTTTTTAAGAACTTATCATGATTTATAAACTTTTTAACCAAGCTAACTTGGAAGGGATAAGAGTTTTTTTGGACCAGTGAATGTGAAGAGTGTATTAAAGAGTTCCAAAGAGGCTTATCACTACTGTAGTACTCACACTAATAACAAGTGGGGAACTCATTATTATGTACAATGATGATTAAAAGAAGGGATTAATATGTGTAATAATGAAAATTTATAAATTAATATCCTATGCCTTAAGGAATCTGAATCTTCATGAGAAAAACTATCCAACGTATGATCTAGAGTTGGCAGCTATGATCTTTGTACTAAAATTCTAGAACCATTATCTCTATGGGGAGAAGTGTGAAATATATATTGATCATAAGATCCTAAAATATATACTCACATAGAATGAGCTTAATATGAACCATTGAATGTGGTTATAGATCATCAAGGATTATGACTGCTCAATCCACTACAATCCTAGTAAAGAAAATAAGGTGGTGGATTCTCTAAGTAGAATGGATCATGCATATTTATCAATAATGAGAATTGAAAAGGATACAATCTTCTTAGACCTTCAAATGATGTACATGGAAATTTTTAAGGAAGAAACATCATCAATCCTTTCTCAAATGATTTCTCAACCATCCCTTATGGAGAAAATAAAGGATTCTCAAAGAAATGATGTGGAAATTTAGAAGAAGTTGGAATCCATGAGAAAGAGGAAATACTCATAGTTCCAAATGGATAATAAAGGAATCATGATATTTGGGTCATGATTATGTATACCATCCAATCCTGAGATAAAGAAATAGCTTCTGAATGATGTGCATAGATCAAAATTTTCTATTCACCTAGGAAGTAAAAAAAATGTATCAAGATCTCTAAGAGAACTATTTGTGGGACAATATGAAGAAGGAGATTGATAAATATACCTCAAAGTTATTGGTATGTCAACAAGTGAAGGGTAAAAGGAAAAATTCTAAGGGGATGATGCAACCATTACCCATACCAACATGGAAATGGGAAAACACCACCATAAACTTTTTCAGTGAACTTCTAATGACATCCATAGGAAAAAATGATATATGGGTTATTATCGATCATCTTAAAAAGATATATCACTTTATCGCAATTCAATAGGACTTCTCACTCGACCTAATTTCATGGATATGCATTAGATAAGTGGTAAGGTTGCATGGAGTACCACTATCAATCATATTCGATCAAGATCCATGATTTACCTTCAGGTTCTGGAAAAGTATCCAACATGCCCTAAGCATAGAGCTAAACTTCAGTACAACCTATCAACCTCAAACTGATGGCCAATCTGAGTGGACTATTCATACACTGGAAGAAATGTTTAGAGTGTTTTCTATGGACTTAAAAGGATAATGGGACCAACATGTTACTCTAGTTGAGTTCTCTTACAAAAATAGTTTCCACTCGAGCATCCAAATGACTCCATATAAATCACTTTATGGGAAAACATGCAGAACACCTGCATGCTGGGATGAAGTCTGTGAACGAAAGCTACTGGGGCCTAAAATGGTTGAAGAAATTGTAGAAAAGGTGAAAACTATTCAGCAGCACATCAAGGAATCCTAAATTTGATATAAGAGTTATACATACAATCGTCTATGAAACTTGGAGTTTAAGGTTGGTGACATGGTATTCCTCTGCATATTTTCCTAAAATAGGATCATGATATTTGGGAAGAAGGTAAATATAATCTTGAAGTATATCATTTCCTTCGAGGTCCTTCATCATATTGGAACTGTGGTCTATTGAATATAACTTCCACTAATTGTGTCTCATATACACAATGTATTACATGTATCTATCTTAGGGTAAGTACATATCAGATCACTCACATGTACTGAATTCATATGTGGTACATATGTAAAATGATATCTCTTAAGAGGAGAAACTAGTGAAGATCTTGAACTATAGAGATAAATTTTTACACAACAAGACCACTCACCTAGTAAAATTACTATAGAAGAACCACAAGTATAAAGAGGAAACATGGTAAGTTGAGGAAACAATGAATTAAAAGTACCCTCACTTGTTTTCCCCATAGTTTTAAAACAAAATTTAAAGGGTGAAATTCCATAGGGGGGAAGAATATAACGACCCGAAATTTTATTGATGAAAATTCCTTTATTATAATTATGTTATATAGTCTGAATCACATATAGAACACAATAAAAAGTTTATAAATAAATAATGAATGAAATAAGAAGTATTTATAGAAATTAAGGAACCAAAACCAATGGAATAGTAACATGACCTATGGAATAGTAATGTAACCCTTGAGAATAGTAACCTGATATATATAATAGAAATCTCACATATGAAATTATAAATATAATTTATCCATATTATCAATTAAAATATGATATAATTATATCATAGTATAAGTAAATAAATGTTTTAAAAATGATAGATTAAGTATTGGTATTTTTCTAAAACAAAAATGTTTATTTACAATATTATAATTAATTAGTTGATTTAAAAGAAAATTTATTTTCATAAAATAGATTCATAAATTGATTTTTTTGTCTTCTGATTATAACATAATTTTATGAGACCTTAATTAAATTTTCAAAGTGTTATAAAATTAGTTATAATTTCAAAATCGGTATTTTTTTAGTAAGTGGTAATTTTCATAAATAATTAAATTTCTAAAATTTAGAAACTTATTTTCATAAAATTGAGTATAGTTTTGAATTATACATGTCTAAAAATGTTTAGGGTGAATTTTTGGGATTTTTCTAAAATAGGTGAATTTTTTGTGATTTGTTAAATACAGTAATTTACAGTATAAGCTAAATACATGAATTATTGAGTCATGAATGATGTTTGGATGATGTAATAACTATTGGTTAGAACTCTAATGCACTATTTACTTTATTTAGTCACAAAAATCCACACTATTCATAGTCTTTAACTAAAATAATAAACTAATGAATAAAATAATCTAACACACCCCTCTCCTCCACTATAAATACCACTCATCACTATCTATTTTCCTCACACCTATAAAGTATTAAATATTATCCAAATTCTACCCATACCTCTTCCTACATATCTCCTATATGTCTATAAGACTTTGGTCTCAATAAAATACCAAAATTAATTTCTTCAAGAAGTTTCTCAAGGAGAAGAATTCAAGTGGTAAAAACCTATTTCCTTGTTTAATTTCTTTCAATTTTATTTTATTTTATTATTCTCTCCTAAACTCCACTTATCCAAGTAAAATTAAAAAATATATATTATATATACTTTAATTTTATCATTTTAATGTAATAATTCATCATCAAACCTCTTCTACCCTCCCTTTTATTCTAAAAAAATGAAAACATCGTTCGTGAGGTGTCGATTCACCACCTTCATGGAAGACTTGTTTTTTTTTCATTACCGCCTTCAAGTCTGGCCATAAAACCATTATAATGGTTTAAAAATAATTTAAAATTAATTTTATAAAATTATTTATGTTTTTGAACTAACATATTCACATAATACTAAATAATAAAATGAAACTAGTTCGTGATGATCAAAAAACAGCCACAATAATCTAACGGTTATCATTAACATTTTATCTAATTATTCATCCTTGTAAAATATAAACAAATGATATATAAGAAAAAATAAACTGATTTATGTTCATTAATAATATATAATTTCATTTTTGGATAACTATCCCCATTTTACATGAACTTTCATACTCATACACAAGTGAACCGATCATGACAACCAAGAAACTAACACTCCCGAACAATGAAATTGTATCTTATAACTCATAAAAAAGGTCATAAATTAACTTAATAAAATTTTAATAAATAAAATACATGTATAAAAGGTTCTAAATTAATTAATTAATGGATTTAATTTTATTATCCATTCATTAAATTCAAATACGGAACACTTTTGTACATAAGGTAAGGGATTTTTTCCGACCTCTATTTTTCCTTCGGTTTACACTTTATCTCTATTTAACCCTATGTAACTATTATTTATTTTTATATAATTCTTCTACATTCTATTTATATTTTCAAAAATAATTTATCTTTATCATTTCATCATTCTTTTACTAAAAAATAATACATGTTTTAAAAAGGTTTCATTCTTAATTCTTCTCGATAAGCAATCATGATTAAAGGGAACTTCACAATTTTTTACCCATTTTAAAGTACGCTAAATAATATATTTTAATCCACAATTATTTTTCTAAAATCACTCATTTTAAAATTATAAACTATATGGGTTCATTTCTTGTTTTATATAAATAATTATTCCTTTTCCATTTGAAAGAATCTTGAAATTTTTCCCTTAAACTGCACTAAAATGTTTACTTTCTAAAGTTTCTTAAACACTCTTTTTACATGTTTTCACTTAAGTTTGAAATCACTTATCATGATATATGAATTTTTTACTTATTAATTTACATGTATTATTTAAATACATTCTTTCATGGACACCATTATTATATTCCATTTTGATATGCCTTTTGACATGATTATGATACCCAATTCTTTTCATGGGTGATCCTTATACTTATATTTGATTCCTTATGTATGATTATTTATATATAATTATTTATGTGGAACACATATTCATGAACATTTTATTATGGGTTCACCAAGATATTTCTCCAATTCATTGGGTAATTTTTAGTCTCATGAGACGTCATGTGAAACGATCTTGGTGATTAGCCTTGACTCATGCTCCATGTGCAACAATCTTGGTTGTTAGACTTGACTCATGATCCTCCATGTGCAATGTGCCTTGACTCATGCTTATGTCATTTTTTATGTTAGTTCCACGTTAATATGATTCCATTATTACATGATACCATGTCTTATATGTTATGCTTCCATATGTTTATTCATGTTCCACACATTTTTATGTCATCATGTTATGCCTTCTAACCCATGTGCTATACTTTATTCCAATGTTTATACCCTTACTAGGATTTTTTTATCATCCCTTCTATTCATGTATTCCCTAGGTTATCCTTTGTAGATAAAGTAGCTCAATGGAAGTTAGGATCTCTTTGTGGATGATTAAAATAAATATTTTTTATTTTATTTCCATGTTTTCAATTTTATGTACTTAATCATCCAAAGATATTATACTTTCTAATCCTTGGCTTGTAATTTTATTCTTAATTATACTTAAATCATATAATAATATGTGCAAAAGGATAGTACCATTATATAAGTTTTTTCATCCTCTAGTCTATATGAAGAAGGGAAGATTCACGAATACTCAACTTGTGTTAACACACACTCGTAGTGTTTTTCAAAGAGTAGTTTTGCATAGTCATATGTTTATAGAAAAACTTGAGAGTTACAAAACAAAGAATATATTACTCTATGTATTTAAAATATTATAGTCATTATTATTTCAAGGATCCATGAGGAATCTCTTGCTTTCACGAAGGTTGTTTTACACTTAGTTTGCATGAATACAAAATTATCATGTGCTGATTGTGTTGCGTGAATGAGGAGTCAGATGCATTTACAAAGCTCAAAGTTCCTATGCATGATAACTAAGGTGTTATATAAAAGAAAAGTGTGTTCATATACCACTGTGAACAAAGAAACAAATGACAAAGTGAGCAATATATATATACTTGTATGAATATGTGAATGTACATCCATACATGAATGTATAAGAAAGACTGAACTAGAATATAAAAAGCATGTAAATTAATAATAATATAATATTACATGTGTTATAGTTTATAACTTTGAAAAGACTCGTCAAATTATTTCTACACATGAATAACTATTTTTAAATGCATGTGTGATATTTATTTTATGAATAATGTGTGGTGAACATGTGACTAAAGTCAAGAAGAATATCAGAATACTTTATATATAATTTTTCAGTGTATTAATTTTGTGCAATATCATTATTTCATGAATTCATAATGAAACTTTATTGTATTTTAGTTGAATAAATATTTCCTACACCAATAAGAACAAAGTTGAACTGACACTTCACTCACTACTAATATTTTATCGAATAAGAGGAATAAATTGGGATGATGCTGAGAAAATATTTAATTGATTCAATAATCAAAAAGGTGGTTTGTGATTCTAAAAAGTTTAGAGATTTAGTGTATTGTATAGAAGAAGAGGGATTTTACCAGATACTAAACAAAGTAGTTATTATCATTTGGGTTTAAGAATACTTATAAGATTATCATTCCATAATATATTTATATTATTGTGACTAAAGTTATATGAATAAGAAAGATAAGATTTCATTTTTCTACTATGAAGAATATGAAGAGTTTATTTCTACCCAATATACAAGTAATAAGTGAAGAAGAAAGTGGAAGAACAAATCTACATTATGAAATCCATCATAAGTCTCAATAGTAAGAATAATTTCTTGGTGTTATAAAGGACCTTAACATAAGAATACTATCTTTAGATGAAGTATAAAGAACCATCCAGGAGTTTTAAAACATACATTTTCATTTGAATATAGTGAAACTCAATTTAATGTTTATTTTCTTCTTGTTCTAACCATGTTTAAAGTATTATTTTATAGTGGTTGTGTTGTATTAAATTGTTTCCAAACCATGACAAGGACTAACTACTCTTATTGAGTAGTGAACCTTGTAAAAATATCATGTTCCATATTTACCTAATTTCATATGATAAAATATTTAATAATATAATCAAGATCCTAACAGGTCTAAGAGGTAAAGGGATAAAATTTATAAATGGTTAAATTTCTCCCAACACTGATTCACGCCCCTCTCAGTGTTGAGTATATCCCAAAGTGATACTCTCTATTGGTATCAAATGGTAGGTTCACCTCTATTGGATTCTATACTATTGTAGTTATTTTATTTTTAAGATTTGAGTTTCTTTAATATGTTAAAAATGAAGTGAATTTTTTGTGAATATTCAGTTATATTTGAGAAAAAGTCTATATCTACCAAGATCATGATGAACATCAGAAATAAAGTGAAAATAAAGATGAATAATAAGTCCCACTTATCTAAAAAAATAGGAAGTATCGGTTTTTTTATTCCTTGAAAATGATTAAGAAATATCATGCTTGGAAAGTAAAGAGCAGGTGACTCAAGTTTCCACTAAGGAGAAGGGAAACATTCCTACCTAAAGTGAATCAAGAATGGTAATTGATCATGAGGTCTATAAAAATTCTTATACAAACCACCCTTAAGAAGGAGATCCTTGCATAAGTTTTGATGATGATCAATATAAAACTTCTCAAGATATATCATATGATATATTAATATATATTCTAAATTTCATTCCCATAGAAACAGTCTCACTCATTTGTGGAGTCTTTCAAAGTATGCAGGAAGAAATCCCCCAAATAGAAAAAGGAGAAGATTTCATGGATAAGGATTTATAAAGAAAAAATATCCCAAGAAGGTATCAAAGAAGAATAATGAGAATACCTAGGATTAGAAATCCAATAATATAAAGAAAAGTGAATCCTCCAAAATAACTAATAAAAATGATTTCACTCAAAATATTCCATGTGGAAAATCTAAACTTGTTACCAATGTTCCTAATGATATGTTAGTAATCTGGCTAGAATAGTTGAACCAAATAAGGAAAATGGAATAATCACAAGACAAGGCTAGTGAAAAAGGGGAAAATGTTTCATATGATTAATGAAAATTACATGACAGTTTTTAAACAAAAGAAAACTATTGTGTTAAATAGGTTTTGTGTGAGAGATGTGACAAAGATGGACATTGTGAAAAAGTTTGTTTAACTATTCTTACAGAACAAGAAGTTGTACATAAAAGGGTTAATAATTCATCAAATATTAAGGATTATAATAAGAAAAATTCTCCACACAAAGTTGAATATAATGTGAATATATTCATACTTCCCATCATAAATCATAATTGAATTTCATATGTGCAAGCATGAATATTGGAGTATGTGGAGAAACATGGTTGAGAAAACTATCTCAACCTTTCTATTCACATTAATGAATCAAGTATGATCCACCTAATTATTTTTAATATTTTTGTATTATATGTGTGGTTATAATATATGGAATTTAAGGTGAGGAAATTTCTTAGGGGGGACCTGAGAAGCAATGAGTGCTTTCACCCTGAGAAGCAATGAGTGCTTTCAATCCTTGACTGCAAAGATAAAGAATTAATCATCCTTGAATGATTCCTCAATTGGTATTAAAATAAAAATATGATGGAGGATCATATTGGATGATGATGAATAATTTTATTTAATACCCTAGACAAAAAGGATAAATAATATATCATCTTAGTTTGATCTTATATTTGGTGTCCTAAAGAACAGGTATTAAAGAAGATCATTCCTAATAAAGATGTGAAAATTATCATGTATTGATAGTCATAATTTGAAGATCCATTTTTGTGTATTCTCTAAATTGGAAAATCTTGAAATAAATTCTTAAAGATATTATCCATTATGAATATGTTGAGGTGTTTTTCCCATGAGGAGAGAAAAATGAATAAAGAATAAGGTGTTTCTAGAATCATTATTTCAATTGGTATAAAATCTAATCATTTTGAAATGTTCCTAGAGGTCATATCATTGGAAAATATATATTTCTATTATCTCTCAACCTTGGGTATCAAAAATAATAAACATAACGCAAAGTAGGGGTAATTGAATTAGTAAATTACATAATAAATATATAATAATGGAAGTGCTCCAAGTCCACTTATCCTTCTTATTGCACTTAAATGTCTTGATCTATTTTATGAAGTTAATTCAGGAGTTTCAGGTTGATATTTATTAAAAAGGTTTCATATATCATTTAAGTATCTTCATCCTAGAATAAAATTGGATAACCCTTAAATAAAAGTATATGAGTTCCCATTTTATATGGTATCATAGGTTAATTGTATAAGGACATCTTTTTTGTTTATATCAAATCATCTTGTTTTTTACTCTGAGTATTACTCATGTATACATAGAGTGAAATGATAGATGTAACATTACTTAAGTATGTACTGATACCCATTTCCAATGAAATTTATATTTCTTGGTGTAACAAATATTTATTTAATAGAATCACACCACACTTTAAATATTAATTCATGCAAGAATGATCTTTCTCAAACTTAATTCACTGAAAACATAGATATGAAGTCTTATGATTTTTTTCATAGATTTAGTCTCAAGTTCATTACACGCTATTCATGCAAGACATATCACATGTTCATTTCAAAATCTTCAGACATGTGTAACACAAATATCATGGGTCTTGTAAAATTTATAAACCCTAGAAAATATAAGATATTTTTTCTAGTTAATTTATGTTCTTTTTGTATTCTGTTTGATTATTTCTTATGAATTCATATATTCATGTACATTTACATATGCATGAAAGTATACATGGACTATTCACTTTACTCTTTGTATCTTCATGAACCATATTATATGAACACACTATCATTTTATATAACACCTCATTTCTCATGCACGAGACATTTGAACTTAGTTCAGGTGGTTTTATCCTTCTTTATATAACACAATCAGCGTGCAATACTTTCTTATTTATGAAAACCAAGTGAAAAAAAACTTTATGAAAGAAAAATATTCCTCATATATCCATGAAATAATACTATTTGTGTAACAGTGTAAATATACTGAGTATTATTTTCTTCACATAACTCTCAAGGTGTTCTACAAACATATGAGTACACAAAATTGTTCTTCGCAAAATACTACGAGAGTGTGTTGACATAAGTTATTCATTCACGGCTCTCCCCTTCTTCATATAGCCAAGTTGCTTTCAGAACCTTCTGCCTTCCTTGTGTAATAGAGGCATAGAAAATTATTTATTTTTTATGAAAAACAAGACTTCTCATTTGAAAAATAAGAGGCAACATATTCTCTCAGGTTGGGTGTTTTGGTATTTATAGACAAGGTCTACCCTCACTTTCACCACCTAAAATCCCACTTTTTATGGTGTATAAATCAAAGATTTTTAATTTTTGAACATCCCAACTTTAATAATCTTCAAAAGTGGTTTATTTTATGCTGATGACTATGGTGTACCTTCTTACATGATGAAACTCCTCATTTTGAGTATATCATGTGCACATGATAATGATTGCATGCACCTTTTAAACTCAATCTCATCCATGCATGATTATCATATGCACAACATGCCTCTACAACTTTGTTTTCAATAGTTAGTAGCATGTTATTTGTTTTATTATATTCATGAAAAGCAAAGCATGTATTCATGGAGGTTCATTCCTTCATCATCTACCGAACTCATCTTTATAATGAGAATGGAAGCCTTAGGATTGATAGAAAGTGGCTCTTCCGTCTACTCCAATGAGAAGAAGATCATCGGTGAGTTTGGATGAAGGAGATTACTACATAGAGGCTCGATGATCGTTATATCACCTTAGATGAAACATATGAGTTCTATTTGTATAGTTTTTAAATGGTTGAATGGTAATTATGTCATGCATATCTCGTATTGAATCTTTACATGGTCTGGTGCTTCAATATAAAAAATCATATTCCCGTTGTTCGTTTGAGATCACATTATGTTCAGAACATAGATACCACTTCACACACACCCAGAATGGGATGCACCTCACCTATGTTCTCCCACTTGGCCACCTCCATTTTCACCCACCTATGTGCTCTCAAAGGGAGTTATTCTCCCACTTACTCTACCACCATGGCTAGATATCTAGGTTTACTACCTCCCACATGGTGGACCTAATGGTCCCACATGTGTGTTTGAGGTGGTCCCTAATCGGCTAGCTAATGTTTGTCCTATTTTTTGTTAACACTTAAAATAATCTAAGTGAAAATTTCATCATACTAAAACAAATTTCAACTTAAAAATTCTTCTCATCGATTAGTTGTGAAATAAAGATTATATTTCATAAACTTATTATCTTCGTGATATTTTTCATGGTATTATTTAAACTTCTCATCATGAAAATCAATATTTTCAATATCTTCATATTTCTCCTTTCCTTTTGAAATATCAATTCCAAAGATCACATTAACATCAAATCATCTTCAAAATTTATATCTTCTTCATTGTTATAAACAATGTTCCATGTCAAACCACTTATTTATCCATGTTATTTGAACATAAGACCAATTAAACAATCATTAGAGTTATAAATTCAAACTACTCAAAATAACTTCCTTAAGATAATTAGACTTGAGTATATTCTTCTGTATCTATTCATTGAAGCTATATTCACTATCATATCAAGCTTGGATATCTTGTATACTTATTTTCAAATAGCATATTTGTTTCTAACTTCTTCAACCTATTAATATAAATGAAATATTTATATTTTACTGACCACTATTGACAACAAATATATCTTATACATAAAGTGGGCTCTACAGCTTCAAATAATCAAAATATAGGTAACTTAAAACCATTTTTAAACATAGAATGAAAATAACCCAATGGTTATGGTAGAAACATAAATCTATTGAATTCACTAAAAATCACTCCCTCACCCACCAATAATATTATTTTTATGTGTCAAAGAATAGTATATGAAGAGATATGAACAATTTATTGAATAAAAAACCCAAATTAAATTATTTATTCAAAATTAAGTTTTATTCAATTAATTATATTTCATTGAAATTACCATGATATAAATAAATTAAACCCTCTATGATAGAAATTAGAGGGTGAATAAATGGAAGTAAAATAAAATTCCTAAGTAAAATCATGGAGTATGCCTAGTGGAGGACTCTATAGAGTGCAACACCTTTCACCAAGGCTCTGGTATCTAATAGAATATCATGAAGTTCCTCCCTGGACTAGTATTTATAGGAATTAAGGAAACCCCATGCTCATAAATTCCATAAAATTATATATTTAATATGGAAAATTTATCTTTGGGGTCTATGAGGAATTTAGATGTGGGACCCGATCAGTATTTGACAAAATTCCGAGCATCTGGATCCCATCAGAGGATTTCACAATGTGAACCTTGTTTTCATGTAGTGAAAAATTCCAGCTCACCCCCCTAGGTTAGTTTCATCTATTTTCTTCATGAAGTCACTCAGTATGTGATTTTTGGAAATTTACACCATGAATAGGGTGTCAAGGTGTTAAAGTTTTTTCTCTACTCATGTTTCATATGTTTTCACCTCCAAACTCTTTTTTAATCCATTGGAATCATGCCTTGAACATCTCATGAAATAAATTTGGTTTTCATAATGTGAATCATGTTCTTCTTGGACTCTTTTCGCACAAGTTTATTTTTAATTGTGTACTTCTAAAATATAAATAAAAACAATAAATATGATTGAAATAATTATCAATTAAATTAAAAAAACCCTGAATTTTAAATTAAAATATCTATGCATGAAATACAAATATCAAACATGCAATAAATCCTATACTTTAAATAATTTTTTATTATAGTTTGTTGGATCTATTATTTTGGTCGATTTAAGATCATGTTCGATTGGATCTTTACTTGTGGTCATTTTAGGAGAGGCATGGTTGATTGTGTGGTACTTTAACGTGCGTTCAATTCCACATACAGAAATTTTTCAAAGTCCCAAAGGCTTGTGTTGACTTAGGAAGACATATAGAATGCATATCATGAAAATGGTATTTACATACTAAGTTATTTTTCCCTCCAATCCACACTTATCTCACATTAAATTATTTTTAGAATTCATATTTTAATAAAATAAGACATAAAAAGTGTGTATCTTGACTAATATAATTGAAAGAAACTACATAGAAGTCCTTTATTCGATATTATCTTGGAGGAGTTTATAATCCTACATTAGTTATTTCCAAAAGTTTTTATATAAATTCTTTATCTATTTTTTATTTAACTTAAATGGGTTTTGTTATTTCCCCCTTTAATTCAACTACACCAAATGGAAATGTATTAGTCATTGCATAAGGTCCGATATACTTGGAATGAAGCTTACCAGGCATGATCTTCATCTTGGAAGAGAATAGTAACAATTTATCACCAATATCAAAGATTCTTTTCTAAATTATCATGTCATCGACAGATCTAGATTCCTCTTTATACAATAGGGAGTCCTTATAAGCTTCTCTCATCAATTACTCTAGTCCCATCACTTGAAACTTTATTTTCTCTATAGTTTTTTTAAATTCTCGTTAAGATTTTGAGATAGGGTAAATGATTATATATCTTAAAAGCCTCTCAATTTCTTATTTTAAAACTTCCTAGAGGGTCAGGTTAAGACTTCTTTTATGTCATCTCATAGGATTAGATTTAAATTCTGAAAAAAATTGTGTACATAGGTGTAGGTATAATCCCTGTAATGTATCATAATGACCATCCTATAACCCTAGAATTTTGTTTCATAATTTATAGTAGTTGGTACTCTTGAGTAAATGTCAAAATATTTTAAAATTTCACTATAACATTGTCATTTTATTCAAGGAAATAATATTTCAAATTGTATGGTAGAGACTTAAATCCCAATTTACAGGGTTGTTTTGAATATTTTTCCACCTCAGTTTTTTCCATGTTTGCAACCTATACATCTAAGGAAGAAGTTTCAGTGGAATATTTTATTAAATCATAAAAATATTCCCCACTTATTCCCTCTATATATTTAACACACACAAAATATTCCAAATTAATTTTATTTTTAAGAACAAATTCATCATAGAAATCATGTGGTTTTAAATATTCTCTTAATCAAATTATCTCATTAAGAATTTTAATTTCTTCTTTAGAGTAATAAGAAATATCAAAATGGTTTAGTGAAAAAATATATTGATCATAATGGGGGTATATTATTGAATCTAAAATTTTAAAGTTCACTGTTTGTTCCTTAAAATCCATTTAATGGGTTTTTCTATTAATATATATTATAGTTTTAGTGGTTTAAGGAAGAGACTACCTATAAAAATAGGGGAATAAGATTTAACAATTTATTCTTCCTTGTTTAATATATAGAAATTAGTAGGGAACTATATATCACTCTTACTAAGGCATCCTCTAAAACTCTAGTTGGGTAGGCAGTGGTTTAGTTGAAATGTTCTATAAATACTCTATTGGGTTTGAGCTCTTCTATCTTCATGGAAGAATAAATAGAGTAAGTCATTACATTAATTGATGCTCCCAAATCAAAAAATAAATTTTTAAAATTGATTTATCCTATAGTGAAAGTGATTTTGAATATTCTTAGGTCTTGAAATTTCCTAGGTAATTTTGGGGTAAGAAGTGAAAATTTATTTCTACCTAAACATACCTTATCATGTTCTTGAAGCTTCCTATTGTACCCTGTGACACCCTGAGAGGGGAGGTTTAAATCAGGCTATCAACTTTTTTTGTTCTGAATACATCATGTACCCATGTTGGTAGGAACTCATTAAACTTGTAAGATTTTATTCCACATTCAATAAATACACAAATTCATAAGTAAAACACAATATGACAATTTTTCACTTGGTTCACTATAAAGGGATAATACTATAAGTATGAGACAATGATGTGTCAGTCATGCCAGAAACCATTAAGCTTCACTAGATACCATGTATTATAATTTTTTATCCATGATCACTCCATGTTGGGTGTACTACATTTATAATGAATTCAAGGATAGTTCACTGCCTCACCTAGATCACTTCTATCGACTTATCCTTGCACACTACTCTAGAAGAATTCACCCTTAGTTTAACTACTTAAAGGTCATTTCCATGTTGATAAGAGTGTATTATTTTATTTGCATCATGAAATCCTAGATTTTATGCTTCAAAGTACTCTATGGACTCTAAGATATCCACCTAAAATATTCATGTGAATAAAACCTACCCAAATTTAAAGTAAATATGAGGAACATAGTTCACCACATACTAACCCCATTAACCATATACTACACTTCACAGACCTCATACTCCACTTCATGGAATCCCTCACAAGTTTCTTATAATTACCATGTACTAGCCTTATAGACCACATGCTTCCCTTCAAAGAACACTTACTATACTTTATAGACTACTTCACAGGATGTTTCTAATAACCACATACTAACCTCATATACCATATACTTTCCTTAATGAACTACATTTACAAAAAAAAAATTTACATAAAAAAGTTTTAAATAATATATCAGGTAGTATTTTAACTTATTATCACCCTTAATTAATTTATTAGTGGAATATTTATAGGAAAACTTATCTAAAATAATTACTAACTACAAAAATTTCATTAAACCCATTTAGAAGGAAAACAAAAAATGAGAAACTCCCCTGCCCATCGTGGACAACCTCCATGGACTGGTCACCATGAATTCCCTTCACATACTAGTCTCCATGAGCCTCTTCTATATCTTATGACCACATACTTCACTTTTTAGTTTGATAAAAATTTCTGCTCTGAGTCTACTTAATCCCATGAAAATCATGTACTCACCTTCATGATCAGAAAATATTCTTCATCTTCCAACCATGTGGTGTTTTTTGTAATCATAGACTTCTTATAGATACAACATAATCACTTCCATGAACTCCTTTCACATGCCACATTCTTTCTTGGTGAACTTTATACTTCCTTACATGGGAAGATACTCAACTTTATAAATCGTGTACCTAATATGTAGAAAATATTCCTTCTCCTTTAAACCATTATGAAACTTAACAAAAAAACTCTAGATTTTTACATCCAAAAATTTGGTGAGCACTAGAAAACAATACCATTTTAAAAAGTCTTTAATCCTTCCATATTATGAAGAAAATATCCCTTAGTATTCAAACTCCCTGATCAACTCAGAAAATATTGAAAACAAACATTAAACTCCATCAATCACTAAAATTAATCACCATAGTTCCATAATTTTCCCCCTTTTGGGTTTGTTGGAAATACAAAGTGAAATTAAATACCATACACATTCTCTAAATCATATAAATGAAAAAAATAATAATTATCTATCACTCTAAGTCTATTTGGTCATTTCTCGATGTAGAAAACAATAATTCAAGAGAGCATTCCATGCCTTGTAACAATCCTCATTACAGAAAATTTAGAAACTCCCCTTGATTATCAGAAAATGAACTCACCATTTATGTAAGATAACCCCAATTTATTCCACATAATTTTAACCATTTATTATCTTGATTTAACAATAAACCTAAAGAGACAAAGGTTTCCTTCTTTTCAATCATAACACCACATGGATTGTATCTCCCTGCGGATGTTTTACCACTTCAAAAATAGGTAGAAAAATTTAAATCATGAAGATAGAGGTAGTTATGAACCCCCTTTAGTTGAGGTAGGAAACACTAATTTTAAATTGATGTTTATCAAAAACTAGAGTGTCCAATGACTTAGTCATTATTAATAGCTTATTGGTTCCAATATATTCAAGTTTGATCATTCCTTGTTACACCTTTTCTTAAACCCTATTTTTTGTAATTTAAACATGTTTTTATTTTGAAATCTGATTTTTTTTCAATAAAAATGACCCTTAGATAATTATTATGGTGTTACATAAGGGTAAAGGTGTGTTAAAAGGATTTTTGAACAGGTAAAAAGGGTTTTTCTCAGCTAAATAAACGTAAGGGAGATATATTTTCATTGTGTAAGGGTAAAATTGACCTCACATAAGGGTATCACCCTTTTATAAGGGTTGTATAAGGTTAAATAGGCTACTATGTAAGGGTAACACCTCACTTAAGAACTTTTTAAGGGTAAGGGTGTCACTGTGTAAGGGTATTCATGCACTACATAAGGTTTATCCCATTGTTGTGTAAGCATAAGACGTTCACATAAGGGTACTACGTAAGGGCACTGATGTTCTATATAAGGGTAACCAACCACATAAGGGTGGATGTGTAATGGTAACCAACCATATAAGCATAGTTGCGTAAGGGTAACCAACCACATAATAGTAGTTATGTAAGGTTAACTGAATGTGTAAGGGTATCTTTGTAACAGTATACCAGACTTTCTAAAGCTTATTTAAGGGAAACCTAGCTTATGCATAAGGATAGTAAAAATTTCAACCACTGTATAAAGGTAACTTTTTACCCTCATGAAAAGGTTGTGAGTGACATAAAGTTAAGACCAAGTTACCATTATGTATTGATTATTATGAGGAAAACATGTTTTCCTTCCCTTTTTCTGTTTCTTTTTACCTAGATCGACCCTATAACACATTTCAATGATTCTAAATACAAAAAAAATGAGGAATTAAATCCTTGGACTCATTTAAATATATAACTCATATTTATGGATTAAATTAAGCACTTTACATTTATTAATTTATTAAAAAAATTTAATAATGATATTTAATTTGTGGATTTAATATGGTGAACCTGTATGCAGTCAGTGTCCTTAAAAGAATATATGATCCTTATCCATCCTTTTTTTGTGATTTAATTTGAGTATGATCAACCCAAAAATTGTCTTATATGAGATTTATGAATTATTTTACAACTAAATTGAATTCTTCATCTAGGTTCCTAGTGAGGTAGAACCACTCTATCTTTTTTTATTCTGGGTGTTTTGTTTTCAAGGATAAAAACTCAGGTAAGAATTCCATAAAATATTTCCCAATTAGATTGTAAAACTATTCATCCAATGATTTATGGAAAGATGATGGAAAACTCTTAAAATTATGATAACCCATAATGATAGAAAATAATAATTATTATTATTCTTATCTCCTTCATATTATTCTAGAGAGAAAAATTATTATCACATGAAGAAGTACAATTATTCCCTATGAAATAATCTAGAATTATCAAAAAGAATAATAAGAATTATTCTTTTTTATTCTGGATTATCTAAAATATAGAAATTGTTCTGTATGTAATATTTTATTTATTTTTGAAATAAAATGGTTGTTTTTTATTAGGTATCCATGAAAAAAACCTATAATGTTGATGTGTTCACAACTATGATAATAAGTCCCAAGAGGAGGTTTTCTTGGATAAAAGGGTTTCCACTCTATCTTTTAAACCAAACAAGGTGGTTTATCCTTGAGGTTGAAATAGATGACTTCGAGGTAGGAAATTACTTAACTTTTAAGGATATTGTTTACACTTGTTACCATGGTATAACACTGGTGTTGGCATACTTAATAATCATTAGTGATTATGATCACATTTGGGAATGTGCATAGACAATAAGAACCATATGTTCTATTTGATTCCATGAGTATGTACATAGTTTGTTTAATTATGTTTGAATTTGATCACATGTATTTTATATTTCTACTTTACATATGATGATATGTTATGATTTCTTGTGAGTACTGCCCTATTATGTGTGCATTTGGAGGTATTCACTTGGTTCCCAAATCTAATGGTCTTTCGTGACATGTTTATAGTTTAGAGTGGGAGTGTGGATAGCTTTTAATGATGGTGATTATGGACTTAAGCATAAGGTAGGGATACAATGATGACTCATGAATTTCATGTGATACACTTGATGTCGAGCAGATGCCAATGAGCATGTTACTTGATGCCTAGTGAAATTATGAGTATCTCTAAATGACTAGTGAATGTAGAGAACATGTTTCACTTTATTTATAGTGAATGATCTATATTAAGTACACAAAATTATCAACAACATTATTATTAACCACATGTCTAATTCTTGACTACTTCCTATATCTTGACATTCCTTCTAGAATGGTGCAGAAGTTGGTACCACTAGGGATTATGGTGGCTTGGTTAGAACATGGGTGATTGGTTTTAGATTTTTGTGTTGATTGAACATTTTCTGTTTATTTATAACATACAATTTTTTTACACGATCACACTTTTTATAGAAAAATTGGCGGTGTCCTACTGAGTCTTGAACTCACACCTTACTTGGTAATTTTCTATGTAATTCTAGATTTCATGACTAGGGATCCAGTGAAGGGAAAGGGAACTATAGTTGATGTCTATGTAGAGGAGAATGGATATAGTAGTGGCCATGATAGACTATTGAGTATTCTACTATTTTATTTATTTACATATCTACTCTTTATAATTTGGTTTGGATAGCCACTTTGGGAGTTGTTTATTCCTATAGGATATGTATTCTATTTTGATTATTTGGTTTTTTCATGATTCTTTGATCATTATATTGTTTAATATTTTATCTATTTATTTTTTCTATGACATGATACTATGAGAATAACATCCCCACTGATGGATATAGACCCTTGTTGCTATTATAAAACCTATTACGTATGGGGAGGTGTGTATGAGGTCATGTGACCCTCCATCTCAGACTCATTGGATCGGGTCGAGGTGTTACAAAATGGTATTAGAGCATAGTTTTTATTGATATATTTTTAGAATAAACTGGTACATGGTAGAAAGGATATAGTTGTGTGGGACTTGGGTAGGTGAGTTATCATGTGCATGGCCAGCTCATGTGTAGCAGACTTCCGAGTTACCATAGATGGGATTGTTGTTACTATTTTTATGAGATTTTGGGTGCATTCATGCATTATTATTGGGCACGTAGGTTCAAATTCCATATATATAACTATTTTTATGTTGTATAATAGTTATTTGATTTAATTTCTTGAATTGGATTTCTATTCGGGGTAATTTCTCTGATTATGTGATCTATCTATTTTTCCATACTGTTATGATATATCTTTATTTCCATTAATTATTTGAACTTAAAATTTTGTTGTGTATGTATGTATATATATATATGATGACTATGACTAATGTGTAGGGATTGAGGCTAGGGTTAGTGCCATGAGGGGTAAAACTGGCTTTATAGGCAGACTCCTATGAGAACATTGTGTGACCCCTTATACTAGTTAGGATATATTATCATTCCCAATGTTCTTTTTGTTCTAAAATATAACACCTCTTATATGTTTAGTGGGACATCTATATGAATATTAGGGTGCACTATAGAATGTTACCACACTTACTCTAGTGCTACAAGCAGAAGGTCCACTCCAGCTGGGATTCCTTCCTTCGAAATCCATGGTCAATTACACCATGGATTTTCAGCTATAGATTCTTGTAGCCTTTCAGAGAACTAATAGATCACAATATTCAAAGGATTGGGTGGAAATAATTTAGTATATCTTTGAGCTCATTGAGACATATAAGGATATAAAGGTGAATCTAGTGGTGTTTATTCTATAGGGACTCTCCAAGTGGTAGTGGGGTGGAGTGAACATTTCTGTATGTTATGATTGTTTGAATTGGAAAACCTTAAAATACATTTTCTTTGAGGAGTTCCATTTAGTAATTATATAGTTGGTTAGTACTTTGAAGGTTAGAGTTTCAAGCCTTATCCTAATTACAAATTGACCTCCCAGTAAGACTCTCAAAAGAAGAAAGATAAAGTTTGAGTTTTCATGCAAGAGTGATGGAATTCATCTAGGGTAAAGTAAGGTATCTTCCACACCTTTTATGAAAGAAGGGGTTATTCAATTATTCAATTTTGAGGAGGTAGGACATTATCAAAAGTTACAATCATCAATTCATAGCATTTTTTGGTAGTGTGGAAAGATGGGACACCTTGAGAAGTTTTCTTTTAGGGACAACTATTGGTGATCGAAGTAGACATAGTCAGGGAAATAGGGATCCAAGTGGGGTCCTCGATAAAACTGAAAAGACAACTCATATTATTCATGTGTCTCAGGCATAGTGTCATGGAGCTTTAACAGATCATGTGTGCATAGTGGATCTGACTTCGGAAGATGGTGGTGAGTGACCATCTACTAGATGGGGTACGGTCATGATCACATATTATTAATGTATTACCTTATTTAATATAGATATTTTTCCTTTTACTTTATATCTACACAAGTTGTGACTGAACTTGACTTACCAGTCAAGCTATCCTCAGAGTTAGTCTCCCTTGATTTAGCAGGATCAGTGATATCCCCCCTCAAATTTTCCTCCAGTCATAGATCTCTATCAAGACATATTTCCATATGACTTCATAGTAATTCCTCCTAATAGAGGATTTGAATTTGAGATAAATTTCATGTTTGGTGTACAACCCATTTCAATACCCCCTTATTGTATGGTTTCAGCTGAGCTAAAGGAGCTCAAGGTAAAGCATGAGGACTTAGAGTAGAATGACTTCATATATCCAAGTACTTCACCGTGGGGTAAACATGTGTTGCACTCCAAGAAGGAGAGTGGTATTATTAGACTCTACATTGATTATCAGAAGTTAAACCAGGTGACAGTGAAGAACTGATATCCTTTTCCCAGGATCTATGCCCGTTTCAGTTAGTTATGTGGATCGTAGTGGTTCTCCAAGATTGATCTTATATTGGGATATCACTAGCTAAGGTTTAGAGTGGAAGAAATCCCTAATACATTGTTTTAGAGAATGTACGGATTTTATGAGTATCTGGTGACTCCATTGGGTTCTAACAATGCACCAGCAGTGTTTATGGTCAACATGAACAAGATATTTAATCCTTACTTGGAATTATTCATTGTGGTTTTCATTGAAGACATCCTCATCTTGTCACTGACACCATATTAGTCTTCCAAACATCCTAAGAAAGTCTTAATTAAGATTCAATCACATCAAATTTGTTCCAATCCATTGAAGTGTAACTTTTGGATAAAGGAGGTGAATTTTTTAGGGCATGTGGTGTCTATAACATGTATATCTATAGACCCATAGAAAGTGTAGGAAGTAATTTACTAGACACATCCCTAGAATGTGTTTGAGATTAGGATATTTTTGGGATTATTAGGATATTTTTATTGCTTTATTTAAAACTTATCCAGATTATTAGTGCCCATGACTGTGCTGATAAAGAAGGGAGTGAAGTTCAATAGTCATACCAGTGTGAAAAATATTTTCTTGAGCTAAAGAGGAGATTGACTATAGCTCTAGTATTGATAAATACCAAGATTGGGATTGGGTATGCACTATACTGTAATACATCATGCATTGGTCTGGGAATGATACTAATGTGGAGAGGATTGTTTTCTACACTAGCCATAATATCCTTTACTACATCTTCACATAAATGTGTTGAAGTTAGTTCCCTAAAAAAACAATTTGTGTACTTTATGATAACTTTTATTCATTTTTTTAAATATTAATAAACTCTTTATCACATCATGATTATTTTTTTCATAACATAGTATGTGATAATTTCCTAAGAGTAGATATCACACTGAAAGGTCATAACTGTTCCCCACTATGATGAGAACCCATAAGTTCCATGAAAGTTTTCTTAAATAAATGTTCTATAGACAAATGAATTTATTTGATTTACACAAATAATGCATGCTATCAGGGTTAGATACTCATAGTACTTTAAGTCACCTTATAATAGTGTACTCCCTTGGTAATATCTAGTATAGGATATTATAAGAATGAGACATGCCAGTAAGAAATCCACCTTTATATGTGTCATTGGATGGTCCTATATGTGGATGTGTGTATTGATCCTTGTACTTTGAGATTATTATTAATGAGTATTATAAGTCTTTTACTTTGATGTATTGATAAAAAATAGGATGAGATATCTTCGCAGTGAGGTAGGATATGTTGGGTGCGTCACGAGTTATATTTCATTAATGAATAATGTGGGAAAGGGTTTTCCCTTCTACTCTTTAATGGAAGTTGATATCTTAGGCCCTTCTAAGTAAACGATATATCTTAAATAAATATATTGCCATGTTGTTCTATAGGTAAGTTTGATTTCTGAAAATTCAAATAAAGAGGCATCAGGCACATAGGTTGATGTCACTGGAATGAAATCTACCTAATTAGAGATATCGGGATAAAGGGATTATATTACAAAATAAGAATCCATATGAGGTATTATTTCATTGTGACATTAACTTATTTTTTTATGGGTGCCTTAGCATGTTACTATATTCTAAACTTAGAATTTAGGTTGCTTCGCCTAATGTCACTGAGAAAAAGGCCAAGAGGGTCACACACTAAGTGTATCCAGAATATTAGTTAAATAATATATTATTATTTATTATTTAATAAGTTGAATAAATATTATATGCGCACATGGTTTAGAAATTATTCGTTTTTTCTTGATCTCATGTATTTTTTTACAATTTATTCGAGAAAATATTATGTGATCATAATATTTAATAAATAATTATTTTCTATTTAGTAAATATAATATTTATTTATTTATTGGTGATTAATGAAGTGATATTTATTTATTTAAATAATATCCATTAATCATGGCATGATAAATATTATAGAGGAATGGGGGATAGATTTTAATAGTTTGGTGAGAAGTAATATATATTGAATATTATTTAAATAAATAATATTTTTAATTTAATTCATGGGTTTAGTGCATGTCAAGAAATAATATTATTATTGTTGTTGTTGTTGTTATTATTGTTATTATTATTATTATTATTATTATTATTATAGATATGGAGTTCCATGGGGATTATGGAAATAACAAAGAGTGATTGTGAAATTATTATTTTCTAACCCTAATGGTATATAAACACAATTATATTATTTTCTTATAAGATCCAATTAATTTTGTGTTGTGTACAATGAGATCTGGTGCTCCCTCTCAAAAGAATCTCTCTAGAATGGATACCAATCTAGAGAGATCAAAGAGAACCATTCCTTAAAATGGTTCTCAGGGTGATCAAGGAAGAATGATGTAAGCATTAGGATCTTCCATGATAGCACCCATAGATTCTTACGGCAATGTTCAAATGTTCGTGGAACGTATGTTGATCACCACTGGAGGAAATCTACTCTTGATTTTTATAATGCAATGATGGTTTGACGTAGATACTTTTTCATATCCATCAATGAAGAAATAATTTCTTGAAAGATAATTCTTAATTTATTAAATTATTTATTAATAATATGTGATGATCTTGTGTTTGGTTTTGATGTTTATTCATTGTATATATTATTTTATTCAATTCCATTGATCACATAATTTATCTTCGTGTAAATATTATATTTTTTATTGATCATGAAAAAAAGAAAAGTCTGGAATGACCCATATAATGCTTCTGTTATGCCTAGAACCTTCAAATTAGTATTAAAGGGAATGTATAGTTCTTTATAATTATTTAAATATCATTGATTTATTTACGGGTTTTTCATTATTTTTCAATTACATTTTAATAATTCTTTAATCGGGATTATAAGATCTTCTTTACTCATCTTTGTTTCTTGAAAATATAATCAAATTGATTAATTTTATGAATGAAATAAATTTGAAGATCTCATCCATAGGTACTAAGGATTATGACCAGATAACACAAAGAGTATATGTTGTGTAACCTAGAGGTATATGTCATGTGATGGTTTTTAATGTACCATGAATTAATTTGGAATTAATTCAAGGAATGTTCATTTATTACACAAATTAAATTTAATTATACACCATGTGTTTATTAGACTATCCAGATACACAGTCATCCAGAGTACACATTGTGTAACTTCCATACAAAATTTGTATCCCCTTAGTCAAATACAGGTTGTGTATCCTCTTACATGGCCTAAATGAATAGTGACCACGTTACTTGGAGACCACATATCGTATATCACATGTAAATGCCATGTAATTCAATGTTTTTTGTGGAATAATTACACGTTGTGCCCTTAGGAGTGTTTCACGGATAAATGGTGAGAATAATACATGTCGTGTAGCTTTAATATACATGCTATGTACTTTTACCAAATTACACAGAAATTAAAATTAATTTATTATATTTTTTAAACCTTGTTAACATGTGTTTCATATGATCATTAAGTTGATAGTACACTCTATGTGATAGTTTATATATATATATGTGTGTGTGTGTGTGTGTAATTAATTTCTGCATAATTTTTAGATTTACAAATCATGTATAAGTCATATTATAATTATTAATCTACATGCATTGAAGCATAACACACTATGTAAATACCATGTGTTTTGTGTTGTCATTAATTTGATAGTACATGCTATAAAAGTTTTTGATGAGTCATGTAAGCCACATGTTTTAAGAGTAAATAATATACAAGTATAATACACATTGGGTAGTTCGGATAGGTACTCACCATGTTTCCTCCAAGGTATATTTTTTACATAATTAATTTTAAATAAATTTACTTAATTTATTTGAAATTATGATGGATGGTAATATCAAGGAAATTTGGATGATAATTAAGATAAAATAATTTATTAATTAAACAAGATAATTAATTGATTCAAGTATGATATATCTTAAATAAGAATGATTATAATTTAATGATAATTTTATTAAATTCATAAATCGTTGCATGCATATGGATGATCATGATACTAGAAAAAACCATTGTATATGATTGGTTTCTTTTAATTTATTATTAAATTAAATTGTTTGCATGTGTGTCATCTCTCCTATCATTATGTAATGGAATGTGTGCCCATGTATTCTTTTATGTAAACCCCTTATGGATGTTTTTTTCATGATCACATGAATTAATGAATTAATAAGTATACAAGATAAAACTAACAAAAATTGACTTATGCATAAACATTATCTAAAACATGGTTAATAGATTAATTAAATCTAATTAATATTAAAAATAATGTAATAAATATAATAATTATCATTTTACACATAAAATATAAAATCCCTAAATTATATATATTAATTTGGTATAGCCTTCCACTAATTTAGTTAAAATTGAACCATAGTTCAAAGTGCTTGACTAGACAATGTTAGAGTTATTTCAATTATTCTAGATTTATAACTTGAAGTTTTGGGTTGACTTAACTTAGTTCACATAAAGGTTTGACTTCCAAAGTAATACTTGGTATAACTAAAAGGAAAAGGTTGATGAAGTCCAATTTAAGGATTTTAGAATTGGAGAGTCCACTAAAAATAATAATGAATTGTGAGTTAATATAGTTGGAATTTGGAATTCCTACCTAAAACCCTTAAAATTTCTTGATTTTCCAAATTCAAGATGATGCAAAGGGGAATATAGATCATTTCTAATAGAATTTCCAAGAAACAGGATATTCTGAATCCAATGGTGAGTGTTACTAGGTTTTAATAAAATAGTGGGAGATTAGTAAAAATAATATTTATTTATTTGTTTAAATTTTATCAGATTAAGTACTAAAACTATGCTCATATTATTTTTATAAACATCAATAAAAATGACTTCAAAAATATCACTGTGATATATACTTAAAAAGGATAAGCATATCACTAGCACAAATTTCTAATAATGTAAAATACATTTAAATGTTATCCAATGCCATAAAAGGAAATTGTATGTGCTAGAAGAACCTATTCCTAATATACTTGGTAATGAGGCTAGTAAGGAAAATTTATTTCTCTATGAGAAACATTTGAAAATTTCTACAGATGTTCAATGATTCATACTATCATCCATGACCAATGAGCTTCTTAAGAAACATAATGGCATGGGTGCTCATAGAATTATGTCTCACCTTCAGAATATTTATCAATAGAAGGAGAGACAATAGTGATATTGGTTTTCCAATGATCTGTTTACAAATAATCTTGGAGATTCATCACCATATAAGCCTTATTTATTCAAGCTTATTGGCTACATTGACCACTTATATATCTTATGGATTAAATTCCTAGATGAGTTACACATAAATCTCATACTTTCCTCATTTCCAATTCCTTCTCCAGATTTATTTTTATTTATAATAAGAGAAATAATGAGAAGAGTATTTTAAAAATTATTAATCTGATTTTCCAAGTGGATAAGTACATGGGGAAAGACAAACCCATGGTCTGTGTGTGAATAAGAAAAGGAAGAACAAGGGGAAGGGTCCAAAGACTCATAAAAATTCTAAATCTTCCAAGAACCATCCATCCAAGAAGAGGAATATCCAGAGGTATGGTAAGGAAAAGGAGGAAGTATGGTTTTTATGTGGAAATCAAGGCCACTGAAAGAGGAACTACACCCATAAGTAAAGGGATGATAATAGTGTGTTCATTATTGAGTGTAATCTTTCAATATCTAAAATTTGGGTATTACATGCATATTTTAGTGCTCAAATATGTATCCAAGTGTAGGAACCAATTAGATTCTAAAATATTTATAGAGGATAGGTGGATTTGTGAGGTTCTAATAGTATGAAGTTGGTTGCTCTAGCCATTGGTGACTACCACCTTTCATTGCTGACCTGAATGATATTGGTTTTAAGGGATTTTTATTATGTATCAATTATTATGAAGAACATAATTTCTATGTCACGCCTATATATAGATGGTTTTATTTTCATGTTTGGAAATAAAATTCATTTCTTATATAAATAAAATATATTTTATGGTATGGAACATTTAAATAATGGACTTTATGTATTAAATTATGAAAACCAAGTATTGGGAATAGATAACAAATCATTTTCACATGGAACACCCAAATATGGAATTACCATATTGGTTATTTAAATGAGAAATGTTTGAAAAATTTATTACAATATGGTTATTTAGAATCTTTTGATCTAAAACCACTTGAAAGATGCAATGCTTGTTTACAAGGAAAAATGACTGAACTGTCATCCTGTGGATAGGGTGAATGGGCTACAGTGATTTTAGTATTGGTACACACTGATGTGTGTGGACTATTTCTAGTAGAAGTTGTAGGTGGGTATTCTTAATTCATAAATTTTACTGATAACTTGAGTAGATATAGATATGTCTACTTGATGTGGTATACACTAATGTGTCTGGACCATTTCCAGTAGAAGCTAGAGGTGGGTATTATTACTGCATAACTTTTACTCATAAATTGAGTAGATATGGAAATGTCTATTTGATGATGTATAAGTCAATGTCCATTGATAAATTCAAATAATTAAATAATGAATAAGTGAATCAATATGGAAATAAGATAAATAATATTTGATTGGATCGAGGTGGTGAATATCTTAACCAAAATTTTATCAACTTTTTATGGGAGTTTGAGATTCTATATCAACTCACTCCACCTTACACACCACGGTTGAATGGTTTTACTGAAAGGAGAAACCATACCTTGTTAGAAATGGTAAGGTTAATGATGATTAATACAGGTCATCCATTATCCTTTTGGGGATATTAATTACAAATTGTGGCATAAATACTAAACTGAGTACCATCTAAAGCATAAAATGGGATTTCCTTCGAGTTATGGAGTGGAAAGAAACATGTTTTGTTACATACATATGTATGGGGTTGTGAGGTGTCTATTAAGGAATTTTCAGGAAATAAACTATTACCCTGGGAACAAATTATATCTTTATAGGGTATCTTATGGAAACAAAGGGATAGTACCTATACAACCCCTTAGACAAGAAAGTTATTGTCTCTAGAAAATTTTTCTATCTTGAAAGGGAGCACATCCTCATAAGGTATATTGGGAGCAATATTGATTTCTATGAATTTGATTCTCAAGATATACAAGTGTTAGTACAAGAATAGATTCCATAGGTCCCCATGGAAGAACTAGTTCCTTAAACACAAGTACTATATAGTATCATAAAATAGGTAAGAGAAATAGAGAGATACGGTTTTCTATTCACCAAATACAATGACTTGTTATTGGTTGAAAATGATGAACCTATCTCCTTTATAAATAGGTAGCAAAGAGCTCAGAAACTATATGATGGAATGAATCCATGAATTTTGAAATGGATTACATGTATTAAAACCAATTTTGGTTTCTTATCGATGTTCTAGTTGATGTAAATCTAGTAGGGTGAAAATGGATATTCAAGAGAAATCTGGACATGTAAGGTAAGTTAAATACCTATAAAGTAAGGATAGTGGCTAAGGGTTTAAATTATGTTAAAAAATGACTATGATGAAACAAAATCACCAATTTTTATGTTTAAATCCATTATAATACTACTTGTTATATCATCTTACCATGACTATGAAAATGTACACCAAAACTTATTTCCTTAATGGGAACCTTCTGGAATATGTCAATATGACACAACTAGAAGGGTTTGTGACTCCATGTGATTCCAAAATAATTTTCAAGTTACAGAGATCCATTTATAGAATAAATAAAGCATCCATATCATGGAACATTATATTATATGAAGCTATAGGATAATTTGGTTTCATTAAGAACAAATTTTATCCATTTTTTTACAAGATTTTTAATGGGAATGCGGTCATTATCCTAGTAGTATATATTGATGAAATATTACTTATCAGAAATGGAATACCGGTCTTATAGTCTATTAATGACTGGTTAAACAATAATTTATCTATAAATTATTTAGTTTAAGTATCCTATATTATAAGGATAAAGATCATTCATGATATATCCAAGAGGCTACATTGACTAATTCAAAGTACATACATTGACAAGATACTAAATAGATTTAGTAGAGAACTGTAACATCTTGAGATTTTATGAAATGTATTATTTAAAATTAATTTAAATTATTTGATAGATTGGGTTAAATGAAATGTAAATTTTATCTTTATTTATAAACAACACAATGTTTATCTTTCATTGCACGTAACATTGAGTTTCTTTGATAACTTGTGTTATACACAAGGCCAAGTCTTACCGGACAACAATATACTATTAATATTATAATAGTTATCACAAATCCATTGGAATTGTGGGAATGAATAAGATTAACTAAATTATAAAAATATGGTCCACACATGTTTATATAATTAATCCTTTGGTGACCAATTAATTATAAATGAAAATAAAAACCAATTTAATATAAAGGATGGGTTTTTATGAAAAACTATTTGTATTCCCACAAAAGGGTTTTATCTTAATAAATTAAATTAATTACTATAAATGAATGATATTAATGAAATTTATAAGTTACATATTCAATAAAATGTTTTCAAATTCATCCAATAGATTTTATAGGTATAAAATAAGAACAGATCCAATTTTAAGCATAAAAAAGATTTATTTTTCTAAAAGCCAGTTTTGTGTCCTTTTAATGGAAGACTTGTTTCAAAACTAAATTTTAAAAAACTAAAATTATTATTTTAAATTTAAATTTTAAAATTATTTTAGGGTAAATTTTTGGTATTTTTCTGGGAAGTTTCATTTTTTGATGAATAGTGAAAAATGCTGAATTTTAATGGAAAACTGACTTTTCATCTAAATAATTTATAATGTTAAATTATATTTTAAATTGGTTTTAAAGTCAAAAAAGTTAAATTATAAATATATTAATAAAATTTATGTCATTTTATCATTTTTATATTGTATTTTGGATATAAAAACATAGTAAACCTTTGGACATTTCCACTTTAAAAACAGGCTTTCTCGTTCTATCTACAGGATTAGTTTTAAATTAAATTATACCACTTATATGGTTGAAATTTGGTAAAATGTATTCCATATTTGTAATAATAATAATTTATAAATTCTAGTGATTTAAACTTTTTTTTTACCAAAAAATATTAATGAAAGTAATAAAAATTAATTACAACGATTAAGGTAAAAATGGGTTCACTTAGTTGTCAGACTTTAATCTTAAGGGGAAAAATGACCTAAAAACTTGTCCAAAACCCATTTTCTATAAATATTTCAAAACTATCCCCTATTTACTCAAAAATGGTTCATTATTGGAGGTATGTGATGTAAGGGAGTCCACCCAATAGTTTTTTATTCTTGGTATTTACAAGAATGTCTCTCCTTCTCAATTATAAAAGGGTATTCACTCTTCCCAATTATACACACCTCTAAAGCCTTTTGGATCATCCAAAACCTACCCAAATAAACTTCAAACATCACTCACATCATCTTATTAGATTTGTTTTTGAAATAAATCAAACCGAAGAATATTTTTGGTATAAACCAAAAGGAGTTACCTGGAGAAGAGAAAGATAATGGAAAAGCATAGCAAAACAGACTCAAGTTAAGGGTTTTTCTCATCTCACTTTTATTTCTATGAGATATATGAAATTTTCACGACATATTTTTATTGTGAGGTGTATATAAAACCCATGAATGTATTGTATGATTATTATACATAAATTTATGGGGTTTTAAATATCCATTTGAGCATCTCTCTTTCATGGGGGTTATGGTTTCAAAGCTACCTAAGCATTAAGGGATTTTTGTAACAATTTTCCTTCTTTGAGACATAAGTTATGTTATACACCTACCTTTTTTTATGAAGTATATATTATTTCCATTTTACATATTATATCATAGATCTCATTATTTTTTATGATATTCTAGGTTTCATTTAATGTTATTCCTTCATGGTGATTACGATTCAAAGTTACAAAAGTGGTAAGAGTCTTTTATTAAAATCTCATAATTTATCGAGATTGTGTATGATTAAGTCTCTAATGTTGAATTATTATAATTATCATGACTTCTCTTCTCCTCTGGTTATTCATGATACTTCCAAGTAGTTTTTCTATTTTTCCCACTCTTTTTTACTTAGAATTTTTGAGAAAGTGTTTTTAAGAAATTTTAACTTTATTTCTCACTTCGATTATAAATTTTTGTTCTTTAAAAACAGTGTTTTCAAAAAAAAATCAAATTTTTTTTAAATGATATTTTAATATTTTTTCAGGGGAAAATATTTTTAAAAAAATTATGTTTTGAAAAGTATTTTAAATTATTTTTAACACTTCATTTATATGTTTCCAAGGTTTTTTTCATAGAAAATGTTTTTCAAAATGTTTTATGTTTTGAATATTGTTTTTCAAAATGAAAAGGGTATTTTCCTCAAAAAAAATTATGGTATTTGAATGGTATTTACATTCATCAATGTCAAAGGCCTTTATTTTTTCTTATCCTCTACTAGGGATATTTTTTATTGATACCATCTTCTTTATTTTTTTGGATAGATTAAGATTTTTTTAAAGATATTGTTATGGAACCTATTTATTTCCCATGATTTAATCTTGTTTCAAATATATTCTTATTTAAACTATTTATTTTCCATGAGTTAATCAAGTTATGGGTAGGGTTAATGGTTTTTCCTCTGAATTTATTATGAAATACAATCTTTTATGTGTATGATTTTTTAATTGTACTTAGAAATTTGATGGGTGGTTCAGCTATAAACCAATAACTAGTAGTTCCATTATAAACCAATGAAGGTTGGTTCCATGATAAACCAATGATAGGTGGTTGTGTGATAAATTAATGATGGGTGGTTCTGTGATAAACCAACGATGGGTGGATCTATGATATCCCTCCAATACATTGGGTATGGAAGTCGACCTTATGGTTATTCCATTTGTAAAAGTGATTTTAAGAGTGAAGTGTAAATGATGTCCCAAGTTACGTACATTTTTTATTGCTTGTTATGGGTATATAATACTTCTCCTAATCTAGATTGATATCAAATGGATCGTTATTATGGATTCTGATGACTCTTTATTTTTCTATGTTTTCATATTTAGTGATCCAGTTATTGATGGGTATGAGTTCCTTTATGATTCAGTCATGTTATTGGATTATGTAATCATACCCTAATAAAATTTTAATGTCATTGGTAAAATTCAATTGTTAATTATTATATTTACCCTTACTGAGCATTTGAGCTCACCCTTCTTATTTTTCCTTTTCCCCAAGTTATAAATATTTAGTTTGAATGATTTATGTCTATAAAGGATTTCACAACGATGATGTTAATGACCTAATGTGAAATAAGAAAAGGTGGGTTAAGATGGAAAAATGCTCATTTAAAGACATGTGATTTTTTTATGTAAGTTTTATTCCTCATTATTAAATCTAAACCTAAAAGGCTCTCTCGAATTTATGTGATCCAAGTTGTCCTTTTTATATTGTAAGGTTTTGATGGAAAAATATATGGGTCACAATTATCAACATAATATTTAGGAATGTAAAGTTATGAATTTCAACACAGGATCTGAGAGTATGGACTCTAGGCTGTTATAGTTCTTATTAATGTTCAGTTTTGATAAATTTATAGGTTAGTATGTTTTTATGTGAGGTTATTTTAATAGTTGTGGATACTGTCAAAGGTCTATTATCTTAAGTATGATCATAAGTTAAAGTATTAGACACCCCATTGAGGTTTTAAGTAGGGAGATCTTAAAGTGATTAATGAAATTTTGTTGGAGACATTTTCTTTTTGGGATAAGGTAATTGTAACCCCAAGAATAAACATCAAGTGTTATTTAAAGAGGAATTGGTTTTCATGTTTAAATAAAAAAGGGGGGACAACTCGTATGATGGGTGAAAACTCATCACATTCAATAAGTCAGTGGGGCTTAAACCCATAATCAAAGGACTATAAGGGTTTCACTCCTTCCACTGGCCTACAATATGTCTTGTTCAATATAAAATTTTTTCAGGTTAAGATTAAGTTTATTTTGAAAACATATGGTATTTCATTTGAGGGATAATGGTTTATTTATTTTGGAATCATGTATGATCAAATCATTGTAATATTTGGGTTTAAAACTTGGTCAGGAAATGTATTTAATAATTTTAAGTTATTTATGAAATGGTTTGGTTTTAAATTTGGATATTAATTTTAAAGATTAATGTACCATATGAAGGTTTACATGTTTTGGGAATCATCTTACCATGAGATAACCATTTTGGTTTTGATTAATGTATAATGATATTTGGAATAGCTTGACTATCCCTTTTATGGATGTGTGGTCTATAAAATATGATTTTAGTGTATCAGGCATTAAATATTTATCCTAAATACTTATAATTTAGAGAAAAATATGATATTTTAGTGAAAATGTATTAATTTTTGAAATTATACTCATTAATTAAGTATATTTTTATATTATCTCGGTTTAGATAGTGAAATAATCCTTTCACTTTAAGAAAAGGATCTTGAAATAAAATTTTATCCTATTACCATCTTTTCTGAAGATATCAATGACCTTTTCCATGCCTATTTGTCTTGTGTTTTTTTACATTGAATTCCTTTTTACCACATCCTCTATTACTCTCTATTAGTCCATGTGAATTAGTTTTCCCTTCCAAATCCATCTTTTAATTTCCCACTAATGTTCTCCCTATGTGGAATCATAGTTATACATAACCTCATGTGACCTTTATGTTTCCTACATTCCCTTTTTAAGGTATTTTTTTCTTTAATTAATTTTTACAAGGTGGATTTCAATAAATTAATTCAAAAAAATGTTAATCCTTTGATAACTAAGATGAATTTCATGGTAGAAATTCATTTTAAGGGGGTAGGATGTAATATCCTAAGATTTTATGAAATATATTATTTCAAATTAATTAAAATTATTTAATATATTGAGTTAAACACAATGAATATTTTATCTTGTGTTATATTTAACAACAATTTTATCTTTCATTTCACGTAACATCATTTTTTCTTTGATAACTTGTGTTAGACATAAGTCTGAGTCTTATAAGACAATAATAAACTATTAATATTATGATAGTTATCACCTTGCCATTGAAATGGAAGGAATGAATAAAATTAACTAAATTATTAAAATATGGTTTTAAAAAGTTTATATACTTAATCCTTTAGTGACCAATTAATTATAAATAAAAAAAATTGGATATAAAGTATGTGTTTTTATGAAAAAACTATTTTTATGCCCATAAAGGTATTTTATCTTAAAAATTTAAATTAATAAATATTAGTGACTAATATTAAAAAAATATATAGGTTAAATATTCAATAAAATGTTTTTAAATAAATCCAAAAAGTTATATGGGCATAAAATAAGAATAAATCCAATTTTAAGCATTAAAAAGTTGTATTCCACTAAAAGACAGTTTTGCAGGTTTTTAATGTAAGAATTTTTTTAAAACTAAATTTTTACACTTTTATAAATTTTATTTGAAAAAATAAACTTAATATTTGAAATATAAATTTAAAAATTAGATTTGGGTGATTTTTTGTATTTCTTCAAGAAGTTTCATTTTTTGATGAATAGTGAAAAATATTGAATTTTAATTGAAAACTAACTTTTCATCTAAATAATTTATAATGTTAAATTATATTTTGAATTGGTTTTAAAGTCACAATAGTTCAATTATAAATCTATTAATAAAATTTAGTTCATTTTAATCATTTTAATATTGAATTTGAATATAAAAACATAGTAACCTTTTGAACATTTTCACTTTAAAAACATGCTTTCTCATTTCGTCTATGGGGTTAGTTTTAAATTAAATTCTGCCACATATGTGGTCAGAATTCGGAAAAATGGGTCCAATATAATTAATAATAATAATTTAAAATTTATAGTAAGTTCAAATTAGTTTTTGATCAAAAATATTAGTTAAATTAATTAAAATTAATTATAGTGATTAAAGTAAAAATGTCTTTACTTAGTAGTTAAACTTTAATCTTAAGGGGCCAAATGACCTATAAAACCTATATGAACCCCATTTTATAGATATATTCCAAACATATCCCCTATTTTATCTAAAATGGTTCATTATTAGAGTCACATTATGTAAGGGATACCTCCCAAAGGTGTTTTCTCTTTAGTATTTACAAGAATACCACTCCTCCTCAATAATAAAAGGGCATTCACTCTCCCTCATTATACACACCTATCAAGAATTTTGGATCATCCAACCCCTACCCGAATCAACTCCCAACATCCCTCCCATAATCCTAGAATCTGTTTTTGGACATAAATAAAACAAATGAATTCTTTTGGTATAAACCAAAAGTTGTTACCCAAAGAAGAGGAAGATAATGGAAAAGCATACCGAATCAGACTCAAGGTAAGGGTTTTTCTAATCTCACTTTTATTTATATGATATATATGACATTTTCACCACTTATTTTTATTTTGTGGGGTATATAATTCCCATTAATGTATTTTATAATTCTTATACTTAAATTTATATGGTTGTAAATATCCATTTGAGAATCTCTCTTTCATGGAGTTTATGGTTTCAAAGTTACCAAAGCGTTAAGGGATTTGTTTCTCAATTTTCCTTCTTTGAGAAATAATTTATGTTATACAACTTACTTATTTAATGAGGTGTAAATAATTCCCCATTTACATTTTATATCATGAATCTATTTATTTTTTATGATATTTTAAGTTTCATTTAATTTTATTCTTTCATGGGGATTATGATTCAATGTTACAAAAGTGGTAAGATCCCTTTCTTACAATATCATAATTTATCGAGATTCTGTTTGATTAAGTATCTTATTTTGAATTATTATAATTTTCATGACTTATATTATAATGTATTTATTCATGATACTTACAAGTAATTTTACCATTTTTCCACTCTTTGGTACTTAAAATGTTTGAGATAAAGTTTTTAAGAGAATCTGATATCATTTCTCTCTTCAGTCAGAAATATGAGTTATTTCAAAATAATATTTTCAAAAAATGTTCTCAAAATGTTTTAAATGATCTTTTAAACACATTTTATGAAGTTTCCCTAACCCAATTAGGCACATGAACAGTGTTATCATGTCTGGTGTTCCTAGATTTAGGTGAACCTCCCCAAACACCAAAGGATACTAACTAGTGATGAGGGTGTAAACAGGAAAAAAAATGGGAGGATATACCCTTAGGGTAATGAAATAATAATGGTCTGAGTATATGTAATAAGGATATGGGGAAAATAAATACTCAGTAGACTCAAACCAAACCCCCCAATGGCGGAAGCACAATCAATCACAAGCAATAGTGGAAGCATAATAATCAAAAGAAGTAGAAATAAATAAACAACTCAACATGCCACTTGAAGCTACTAAAACTAAACATGCACCCAATACATGTCTTACATATTAATATCTAAAAGGAGTTTTCCCTGGAAGACCAACAGTAGATACATACATATAATCATGCTGATATAGAAAAGGATAAACAAAAAGGAACTCCAGCTAATGCAGGAACCTCATGGTCCCCTGTCATCCATCCATGCCAACTAAACTAGGATCTAGCTTCAGATCTTGAACCCTTACCTGGTTATAAAATCATAAAGTCTACACACATCCCGAAGGGCCCATGTAGGGTGTGATAATGAGTATAAGTAGGGTACCACCCAAGTGTTCATACCCAACATAAGTGTTTAAGATGGAGTGAACTATAAAGAATAAATAAAGCATCACAATGCGATTTAATTAAACGAAATCTTCCATGGGGCTCATCTTTCACCAGAAAGCTACCACCTACCTTGGTTAATGTTGGAATCACTAAAGAGGAGAGGATCCTAGGCCCAAGGCCCAAGGAATCCCCGGATTTCATATAACCCAAGTGAACCCTTAGGCTCCACCTCCAAATAAACAAACCATCATTTTATTCCTCCTAACACCTCATGTCTCAAACAAATCATTGACATCCCAAAGTCATGCCCAAGTAAAAGTAATTGGTCCCTCATACCCCTGATCGAAAGAACCCATCAGATCTAAGACTGACGTTTGAAGTCACAATGATATATTTCATCAAATAAAAACCACCATCGGCTCATATCATGACATCACAAGGAATGAAAATCTCCATCCTCCCAAAATAGTCCAAGACAAATAGCCTCAATATGGAGAGCCTCATCCCCCAAATGATAGACTCAATGCTCTCATCTGAAGGCTCCTAACCTTTCTCATGGATTTCTATAGTAAGAACCTTCAAACTATTAACCTAAACCTCACTACTAGTGGCCTCTAACAGTATGAGTGGTCAAAACCACCTCATCACTGAGTGAACCTATCTGCACATGACTCCAATTAGTGATTTGGCCATCATAGGTGAGCGAAAATCACCAATTTAGTACCTAAGACACATCCAACCATCACCTCATGCCCTTGTGACCATTTCTCTCAAGTCTGATGGCCAATCCATCCAATATCACTTTCCAATCCCCCAATATTATTTCCTTTCCATCTCAAACCAATTTCCATGACGCCTAATCCTGTGATAAATATCACTCAAAAGTCTAGGCCAATCCCAACCGGATGATCATGTTGCCTCAATCCTGATGGTCATTCCATAACAATCCATTTATCCATGATTATCACTATCCTATGAATATCAGAAGCATATCAAAAGCAATCACATATTTATATTTCACTTTAATTTAAATGAAAAAATTCAATATAATTGAATTGAACAAATTGAATTTAATAAAAAAAATCAATTTATTAAGAAACATGCCCCGGACTAACTACCCAAGGTGGTTGATGGTCTCTAACCTTGCCTCACATGATAGAATAAGGTGAGGGCATGTCCAATGGAATCCCATGGGGTTATATGATCATTTTAATATCAATCATGGGGGTCTCTCTCAATTACCCAATGACACGCAAAAATTCATGCCCCGAAATTGTCTGTGAAAACATGAATAAAGTTATGCACCACCTACCTTGGAGTTGTAAATGTAGGAACGGCTGGTATTAGCCTCTAACTCAAAATGGTTTGGAAGAAATAAATGATTCCATTGAACACCCTGAAAATAGGGTAAAACCACTTGGATGGATTTAGTAGTCTATGAGGAAAAGGTAAAGAAGAAAGGAAACATGGGTGATGATAACCTTACCGCTATGGTTCCAATGCACCTGATGGATCAAAAAATGGAGCACTTACGAAAGATCTTGACCACACCCTAGGAGGAGAGGTGGAGGAGGATTACTCCTACTATGCGCACAACCCATGAAGGAAGAGGGGGGAATAAGGAAAAAATGGAAAATCGAGTGTAAAACCATGATTTTTATTCTTTAAATAGTCACATGGTTTGCTTGAACGGTTATCCAAACTGTGCGGCCACCATGCGGGATACAACACATAGGTACTACCTAAGTGGTGCTACCCATTTGGCTTGCTGCATGGTTTTCCCTAACTAGGCACAAACTATGAGGAAAACCTATGGAAAAACTACATACATGGTCACATAGTAATGTGAATTTCCCTTCATGGTTTACCAAACCATTCTCAAGGAAAAAACAGGGCACACTGTTAGTTGGAATAGGCCACACGGTTTACCCCAACTATGCGCCTTGACCTACAACTTTAATAATAGGACTTCGGGCCTCCGACACACCCAAAAACATTTTGAACACCTGAGGCACTCTCCAAGCCTCTAAACCATCCAAAAAACATGATATTAGGTTGAAGGAAGACTTGTAATTAGGTTCTGATTACTGAAAATGGAATTGGCATACCCACCAATTCAAAAATTTGAAACGGGAGAGGTTTTCAACCCGATTCAAAAACTCATGATGTTATAATCTCCCCACCTTAACATGGATCATCCCCAAGCTATAAAAAAAAGCCATATATGGTATCTAACATACCCACCCTAGTATAAATCAACCTAGACTACCCCAGTATCAATGGTACAAGTCAAGTACCTCAAGGAGGCTCCCCACCTTAGGAGTAACCTACCCCAGTCATATCCTGACTCAAAACTCAAATCAAAAAATTGTCCATCAACCAATTATCAAACTCAAAATTCCTCCCATGACACATCTTCACTCTTTCACCTCATCATGTTCTCCTGTGTCATACTTAACACCAATTAAAATCCTTCATCGCATTGATGCCCACCTCGGCCCATGTCACACATGGAACCAATGAGGTCCCACATATCAACAGATTCTCAAATTAGTCTCAGGGCCTCACACCTCAATTAATTCCTACAAAAAATGATTCCCATGTTCCAATACACCTCAAGTAACCACATCTACTCAATTCCCTAATGTAAAAGCATCTAAATAACTCGCATCTCCTCAATTTCTCGATGCTAAAGCCCCTCAATAACCCGCATATCCTTAATGCCCTGATACAAACACACCTCAATAATCCATGCACCCAACGATGCTCAAATACAAAACTTGGTGCCACACACAACATATATATATATATATATCACGAACCTGAGCTGGTGTCAACCTACTAACCAGCATCTGGTTATTCCATTATATCTCTCATGCACCTCATGCACCCAAAATAGAAATGCCTCAAAAATACATTCCAAAATAAAATAGAAAACATGGCTTTGACCACGGCTTACCTCTGACTGGAACTAGATGACCATCCTTATCAGAACAAGGCATGTAACACCCGAAACTTTTATGTTATATAAATCATCAAAGGAATCTTTTTCTACACAACACTTTCTTGTCTTTCTTTACATGAAATCGTGACCTTCCTCGTTAGCTTGCGTCGTACGCAATACCGAGTTTCACTAAACAACGATATGCTATTAAAATAAAACTAGCCGTTATGAATAGTAAAAACCACTTTTTAAAATTTTATAAATTTTATTTTTCAAAATGGACTTCATTTTTGGATTCGGAATATCGAAATTAGCCTAGGGTGAAATTTTGGTATTTTTCTGAAAACTTTCAATTTTTGATGAATAGTGAAACCACTAAGTGGTAGGTTAAAAACTGAATTTTGCATAAAACTTAATTTTACCGCTTTTGTGAATGGAATTTTGAAAATCCGAGAGACACGGTTAATATCAAGGACTAAAATGTGGTTCAATGAGATGAAAATAATTTTTTGGTGAATAGTACCTTTTTACTTTTTTTACCACAGTTAAAAGTAAATAGGGTAATTAAGGGTAAAAATGATATTATTATTACCCTAACACATGTCCTAATTCTATTGGACAAGTGTAATTCGACCAAAAACAAACTTAGGAATAAAATATGACCATTTAGGTCCACTTGGATTAGATTAGGACATTTATTATTAATTTATTTAAAGAAGGGTTAAAATAGTTAAAATCAAAGTTTAATAAGTAAATCATTTTTAATATGGGGTTATACATAAGATAAATTCGACTATAAATATTCATTAGAAATCTAAAAAGATTTCCTACATGATGGTATTTTATTTATAATTTTTAGACATTAAATAATTTAATTTATTTATGACACAATGATGATGCAGTAATTATCTTATTAATGAAATATTGACATAATTGATGTTATAAACACAAAAATAAATGTAATTTGAGACTTTTTATGAATTCCACTAATTTTCTAGGTTACTATGAAATATTACTGTTGATTTAATAAACTTGGTTCGAACATATAATTCTGTTATGACTTTCACAAAAATCATATATCAAATAGTGTCAAAATTGACACAAAATAGTTTTTAAATAAAATATTATATTATTAATTGTTATTTTATTCCTAAAAATCTAAGGTTCGGCCAAATGACTTAGATACGGATATATATATTAATAATAAACAATTTGGGGTTCGTTTGGCATGTTATAGTAAGTGTATTAACCATATAGTGTAAGAAAACAAAAAGACACGGTAAAAGTTAAATTATTTAACTTAGAGTTAAATCTAATTGATAAGGTTAAAATAATAACCTAAACTTGTCTAAATCCTATTGGTTGATAGGATTTCGACCCATACCCACTTTATCTTAGAAAATAAGACCCTTTGGAACCATTATAAACCGATTTTGACTTTAATATAAAATAATATTTTGAGATATTCCTAAGGTGCCCCTCTCCTCCCTTATAAAAGGGCACCTCCTCCCCCTCCTCCTCACACCAATTTGAGAACTCAAGCTCGGCCAACCCCTGCCATTTTCTCCTCTCCACTTCCCTAGAATAATCCTAGAGGTACTGGTCTTCTTAAAATACCAATCTTAGTTCCCTAAGTGGAGGATTCAAAGAGGCGTTCCAAAGAAGAGGTAATATCCGTTACCGATCTTTTCAATTTCTTTCTTCTTCAACGTCTTCTTCTTTAGTTGTTTCATGATAAAGTAATAACATCAGTATTACTTACATACTGATATGTTATTATAAATATGAAACAACCCTAATTCACCTTCTATCCATCCTACGGAAAAATGAAATCACCGCGCGTGCGTACGTACGGAATACCGTCTCCACGCCGTGGTGTAATCTATTTTCCACCATCACCTTACAAGGATGGGTATAATGGTGTAATGAGTAACTATTTATTATTATTATAAAGTAATATTGATACTGAAATAATATACATATACTACAATACAATTCCATGATCATAGGAACGATATCATCACTCGTGCGTACGTACGGAATACCGTCTCCACGATGTGATGCGACTCGTTCTACATGATCATCATTACATAGTAATTATATAAATGAATTGAATGAATAAATATGATATATGTTACACTAATACCATTCTGGATATAAGGTATCTATAACCTTAAAAGAAGAATAAGAATTTATTCGGAAAAACACGCATAAGAACAAAAGGCAATAAAGACCCGAGTAACAAGTAACAATGAAATATTACTAACAAGAAGCTAAGAATATGACCATATATGATATCATATCAATATGTATGATTCTGGAATAAGTCAATAACATTATTTAAACCATTATACAGGAGCTTCGGACACATACAAAGCAAATCAGACCTAAGGTAAGGGAAATATCACAATCTCATTTTTTATCCGAGATTGTTTATACTTTGGCATTTACTGGGGTGTATTTTATCATCCACATCCATGTTCCCCCAATATATAATATTGTTTCCATCCACTTACAATAGTTTAAATCCAATTTTACCCTTTGGTGAGTTTTTAGTAAAGAATATGAAAGGAATCTTTTGTCGTTTTTTGTACGAGGTACTTTTTGACTTTTCCGACAAAAGTACGAAGAATGTTTTTTTTTAAACTTATACGGCATGAATGGATTTTTAAAAAATTATTTCCAAGAAGCTTACTTTACAAGTTTTCAAGTTTATTTTTAATCAAATTCTTTTATTTTAAAGTCGTATGACATGTTATGAAAGGAAAAATGTTTTTGAAGAAGAAAGGATATTTTCCTCAAGAATGGAGTTCAAGTGTTTTATCAAAATTATTTTCCATCTAAGATAATAAAGGGTTCTGTTTTTTATCCCTATTATTACATTGATTTGATTATGTTATAAGTGAATTATTTTTATGAAGTCATTTACCTTATATTATTTGTTTTATGATGTCATGATGTTTCAAGAATCCCATTTTTATTACATGTGTTATGCGATGATGTATGATTTATGATTTATGTGGCACACATAAGAAAGGATTCATTATAAGATGGGTGGGACCTATATCTCCCTCCAATGAATTGGTTAAAGATTTTATATCTCATGAGATAGACATGGCTGGAACGGTAGGTTATACCGGTTCAGTGAAACAGGACTGGAACGAGGGTGACTCGGTTCAGAAAGGGACTCTGTCCACTAAGATAGTCTTGGAAATGAGTCATGACTAACAAGAAATGATTTTCCATGATTATGTGTGCATGCCACAAAGTTTCAAGTTTCATGTTATGATTATGGGGATCTCATTTTCACTTCTATGATTTGTTCCATGTTAAGATATTATGATCTCTTTTGCAGGTTATGATTTTCAAAAAGATATGATATGATTTTTATTTCCTTTATTTGCCCTTGCTGAGCATTTGAGCTCACCCTTTTATGTTTTCTTTTCCCCAGGTCGGGAAGATGGATATTAAGTAGAATATGCTAAAAGGGACCCTAGATATGATGAAATAAATGGGAGACACTGTAGAAGATTTATGAACCAGTTGTTTATGTTTCCCAGTTTCTAAAGACACTATACCTATACGGTCCTTTGTGGTTTTGTCATATGTTGTAATGAGTGTGCTTCAATTTTGAAGTAATAACAATGTATGTAAAGTATGGGTCGTTATAGTTGGTATCAGAGGAAAGGTATAGTCAACCTTTGGAAACTAGGATGTGAAAGCCTTAGTAAGAACCCTAAGGATAAGTCTAAGCATAGAACACAATATTAGTGTTTTAGAAATGGCCATGAATACCCTAGGATAAGACCTTAAGTGTAAAATTTTATCCTTGATTATGTGGTTTTCCTATTATAATTAGTGTTTCTCACACTATTCTTCTTGGTTTTAGTCAATGGCTGGAACCCGAAGGAACCGTGTTAATGCGGAATGCGATGGGAAATGAAATGATTGTCCCCTTGAGCAACCAAACGATATGGGAGCTGGAATGCAAAATCTTGTAGCCATGCTCACACAACTTTCTCAAGAAATGAATCATGCAGGACTTCCAAACGAGCAAAGGAAGGAGCAACATTCTGTTGAATCCTTCATGAGGCAGCATCCACCTTCTTTCAGTGGGTCTACTGATCCATTAGTTGCTGAACAATGGATTAGTACTACTAAAAAGATATTTTCAGTTCTTCAATGTTATGAACATGATAAAGTCATCCTAGCAGTGTATCGTTTGGAAGGAGATGTTGATCAATGGTGGAATCTTATTAAGAATATGAGGCAAAGGGATGAAATTGAGTCTATGGAATGGGATGAGTTCAAGAACTTATTTTTCAATAAGTACTTCCCTCGTATTATCCGAACAAAGATGGAGAAAGAGTTTCTTGAACTGAAGCAAAGGGATGATGAATCTGTTGGTACCTATGAAGCAAATTTCACAAGACTTGCAAGGTACGCTTCTGGTATTATTATCCAACCTGAGATTAAGATCGATCGATTCTTTAGTGGCTTAAAACCAAGTCTTCGAAGGGCGTTAGCCATAAGGGACTTCAATAGCTACGAGGAAATCGTTCGATGTGCTCTCAAAGTCGAGATGGAGATTGGAGTAACCCATCAGTCACATGGGTTTGATAAGAAGAGGAAGATGGAATTCAAAGGAAAATCTGAAGAGCACACTGAAAAGAAGATGAGCTTTCCCTTATGCTCAAAGTGTGGAAAGAAACATGGAGGGAGTTGTCTTAAAGGGACAAGTAAATGTTTCAAATGTGGAAAGGAAGGTCATCGGGCATTTGAATGTCGCGATGATGGGAAGAAGATATCTAATGATGCAAACAAAGGAAGGGATACACAGAATGAACCTACTACACTTCAATGTTTCAAGTGCAAGGAGATGGGGCATTATGCCAATCAATGCTCAAATCCAAGGGTTGATGATGATGGTCGACGTCAACAAACTCTTAAGGCTAAAGACAAAGGGAAGTCACATGCAATTTCTATCAGTGATGTGGAGTACGATAATGATGTGGTGAAAGGTACACTTACCATCCACTCTAAAGTAGCAAATGTTTTATTTGATTCTGGATCCACCCACTCTTTTATTTCTGAAGAATTTTCTAAGGGTATCACCGTATTACCTCAACAATTAGATGTTGAGTTAGCTGTGACAACACCTAATGGCACATAAATCGCATCAAAAGTTTATAATTCTTCTCCGATCGAAGTTTGTGGGAAAGTGCTTCCTGCAAATATTGTGATCCTTCCTTTAGTGGAATTTGATGTGATTCTTGTCATGGATTGGCTTTCTCTACATGGAGCTCATATCAATTGCCAAAGAAGGGAAGTCACATTTCATATTCTAGATCAATCTACGATCGTCTATCAATGCAAGGATGAACATAACCTTCCAGTGGAAATTTCTTCCATCTTATGGGTATTGATTCCACTAAATGAAGGTTATTTATCTCAAATGGTTGGTGAGAAACTCACAATTAAGAATATGCCCATTGTACGGGAGTTTGATGATGTATTTCCGTAGGAATTACCGGGTCTTCCACCAAATCGTGAAGTTGAGTTTTCAATAGAACTCGTACCGGGCGCTTTGCCAATTTCAAAGACACCTTATAGAATGGCCCCAATTGAGTTGCAGGAATTGAAGAAGCAACTCCAGGAGAATCTTGATAAGGGATTCATACGCCCTAGTGCGTCACCTTGGGGAGCACCTGTTCTATTTGTTAAGAAGAAAGATGGATCAATGAGACTCTGCATTGATTATCGAGAACTTAACAAGATCACTATCAAGAACAAATATCCTCTCCCACGCATTGATGACTTATTTGACCAACTACGCGGAGCTCAATACTTTTCCAAGATTGATCTTCATTCAGGGTATCATCAATTAAGGGTCAAAAGGGAGGATATACCAAAGACGGCTTTCCGTACAAGGTATGGACACTATGAATTTATAGTGATGCCATTTGGTCTTACTAATGCCCCTGCTATCTTCATGGATCTAATGAATATAGTCTTTAGAGACTATCTTGATCAATTTGTGGTAGTCTTTATAGATGATATTCTTGTCTATTCAAAGAGAAAGGAAGAGCATGAAGATCACTTGAGAATTATATTGAAGACCCTGAGAAAGGAGAAGCTTTATGCCAAATTTACCAAGTGTGAATTTTGGCTTCAAAAAGTTGCATTTTTGGGTCACATAATCTCAAAAGAGGGGATATCTGTGGATCCAGCAAAAACAGAGGTAATCGAAAGATGGTCAAGACCAACAACAGTAAATGAGATCCGAAGTTTTCTTGGTTTGGCTGGATATTATCGACGTTTTGTAAAGGATTTTTCACGATTATCTAATCCACTCACCAAGTTGACTCGGAAAGGAGTTAAGTTTTTTTGGACAGAGGAATGTGAAGAGAATTTCAAGGAGTTGAAAAGAAGGTTATCCAGTGCACCTGTGCTCACACTGCCTTGTAGTGGAGAAAGGTTTGTGATCTACAGTGATGCATCCAAGAAGGGATTGGGGTGTGTTCTTATGCAAAATGATATGGTGATAGCTTATGCCTCACGACAGTTGAAAATCCATGAGCAAAATTACCCAACTCATGATTTGGAGTTGGCTGCGGTAATCTTTGCATTAAAGATTTGGAGGCATTACCTTTATGGTGAAAGGTGTGATATTTATACTGATCATAAAAGTTTAAAGTATATTTTCACACAAAAAGAGTTGAATATGCGTCAAAGAAGATGGTTGGAGCTGATTAAGGATTACGACTGCTCAATCCATTACCACCCTGGGAAAGCAAACAAGGTGGCAGATGCATTAAGTCGACAAGACCATGCTAGTTTATCCATGATGAGGATCAAAAAGGATCCAATATTTATGGATTTACAAAGGATGGATCTTGGAATTATAATGGAAGGGGGAAAATCTTATCTTTCTCAAATGAATGTTCAACCATCTATACATGTGAAGATTAAAGAGGCACAGAAAGAAGATGTCGAGTTACAAAAGAAGGTGAGAAATGTTCCTGAATTCAACCTTGATTGTGATGGGATAATAAAGTTCAGGAATCGGGTTTGTGTTCCTCCCATCCCCGAATTAAAGAAGGAGCTGCTGGATGAGGATCATAGTTCATCATTCTCTATTCATCCTGGAAGCACGAAGATGTATAGGGACCTGAAAGAGTACTTCTAGTGGGATGACATGAAAAGAGATGTTGCTGAATATGTCTCTCGATGCTTGGTTTGTCAACAAGTTAAAGCTGAGAGACAAAAGTCTAAGGGTATGTTACAACCATTACCCATACCCGAATGGAAATGGGAAAACATCACTATGGACTTTGTCACAGGACTTCCTAAAACATCCAAAGGCAATAATTCTATTTGGGTCATAGTTGATCGTCTTACAAATTCTGCACACTTCATTTCTATTAGAGAGGATTTCTCTCTAGATCAGCTTGCCAGGATATATGTAAAGGAAGTGGTAAGATTGCATGGAGTACCACTTTCTATTATATCTGATCGGGATCCGAGATTTACCTTGAAGTTATGGCGAATTCTTCAGAATACTCTGGATACAGAGTTGAGTTTCAGCACTACTTATCATCCTCAGACAGACGGTCAGTCTGAGAGAACAATTCAAACCCTAGAAGATATGTTGAGAGCTTGCTCTATGGATTTCAAAGGAGGTTGGGATCAACACCTACCTTTGGCGGAATTTTCTTATAATAATAGCTTTCACTCCAGTATTCAGATGGCTCCTTATGAAGCTCTCTATGGAAAGAAATGCAGGACTCCAACTTGCTGGGATGAAGTTGGGGAAAGAAAGCTATTAGGACCTGATCTCGTTGATGAAATGGCAGAAAAGGTCAGATCTATTCAACAACACATAAGAGCAGCTCAGAGTTGACAGAAAATTTATGCCAACAAACGAAGAAAAGACCTAGAGTTTGAAGTGGGTGACAAAGTGTTCTTACGAATATCTCCCTGGAAGAGGGTTATGAGATTTGGAAAGAAGGGGAAGTTGAGCCCTAGATATATCGGTCCTTTCGAAATACTGGATCGTGTTGGAAAGGTAGCTTACCGATTGGCGCTTCCACCGAATCTCTCTCAAGTTCACGATGTGTTCCATGTATCTCTCCTGAGAAAGTACATACCTGATCCTTCACATGTACTCAGCTTAGAAGTTGTACCGCTGGAGCAAGATCTTTCTTATGAAGAACAACCGATAGAGATTCTGGATCGTAGCAAAAAAGTCCTACGAAACAAGACCACTCGATTGGTGAAAGTTTTATGGAGGAACCACCAACTTGAAGAAGCTACATGGGAGCTTGAGGATATGATGAGGGAGAAGTATCCTCATCTGTTTGTTACAAAGTGACGAATTTCGAGGGCGAAATTCTTTTTAAGGGGGGTAGAATGTAACACCCGAGACTTTTATGTTATATAAATCATCAAAGGAATCTTTTTCTACACAACACTTTCTTGGCTTGCTTTACACGAAATCGTGACCTTCCTCGTTAGCTTGCGTCGTACGCAATACCGAGTTTCACTAAACAACGATATGCTATTAAAATAAAACTAGCCGTTATGAATAGTAAAAACCACTTTTTAAAATTTTATAAATTTTATTTTTCAAAATGGACTTCATTTTTGGATTCGGGATATCGAAATTAGCCTAGGGTGAAATTTTGGTATTTTTCTGAAAACTTTCAATTTTTGATGAATAGTAAAACCACTAAGTGGTAGGTTAAAAACTGAATTTTGCATAAAACTTAATTTTACCGCTTTTGTGAATAGAATTTCGAAAATCCGAGAGACACGGTTAATATCAAGGACTAAAATGTGGTTCAATGAGATGAAAATAATTTTTTGGTGAATAGTACCTTTTTACTTTTTTTTACCACGGTTAAAAGTAAATAGGGTAATTAAGGGTAAAAATGATATTATTATTACCCTAAAACATGTCCTAATTCTATTGGACAAGTGTAATTCGACCAAAAACAAACTTAGGAATAAAATACGACCATTTAGGTCCACTTGGATTAGATTAGGACATTTATTATTAATTTATTTAAAGAAGGGTTAAAATAGTTAAAATCAAAGTTTAATAAGTAAATCATTTTTAATATGGGGTTATACATAAGATAAATTCCACTATAAATATTCATTAGAAAGATAAAACTATTTCCTAAATGATGGTATTTTATTTATAATTTTTAGACATTAAATAATTTAATTTATTTATGACACAATGATGATGCAGTAATTATCTTATTAATGAAATATTGACATAATTGATGTTATAAACACCAAAATAAATGTAATTTGAGACTTTTTATGAATTCCACTAATTTTTTAGGTTACTATGATATATTAGTGTTGATTTAATCATCTTTGTTCGAACATATAATTCTGTTATGACTTTCACAAAAATCATATATCAAATAGTGTCAAATTGACACAAAATAGTTTTTAAATCAAATATTATATTATTAATTGTTATTTTATTCCTAAAAATCTAAGGTTCGGCCAAATGACTTAGATAAGGATATATATATTAATAATAAACAATTTGGGGTTCGTTTGGCATGTTATAGTAAGTGTATTAACCATATAGTGTAAGAAAACAAAAAGACACGGTAAAAGTTAAATTATTTAACTTAGAGTTAAATCTAATTGATAAGGTTAAAATAATAACCTAAACTTGTCTAAATCCTATTGGTTGATAGGATTTCGACCCATCCCCACTTTAGCTTCGAAAATAAGACCCTTTGGAACCATTATAAACCGATTTTGACTTTAATATAAAATAATATTTTGAGATATTCCTAAGGTGCCCCTCTCCTCCCTTATAAAAGGGCACCTCCTCCCCCTCCTCACACCAATTTGAGCACTCAAGCTCGGCCAACCCCTGCCATTTTCTCCTCTCCACTTCCCTAGAATAATCCTAGAGGTCCTGGTCTTCTTCAAAGACCAATCTTAGTTCCCTAAGTGGAGGATTCAAAGAGGCGTTCCAAAGAAGAGGTAATATCCGTTACCGATCTTTTCAATTTCTTTCTTCTTCAACGTCTTCTTCTTTAGTTGTTTCATGATAAAGTAATAACATCAGTATTACTTACATACTTATATGTTATTATAAATATGAAACAACCCTAATTCACCTTCTATCCATCCTATGGAAAAATGAAATCATCGCGCGTGCGTACGTACGGAATACCGTCTCCACGCCGTGGTGTAATCTATTTTCCACCATCACCTTACAAGGATGGGTATAATGGTGTAATGAGTAACTATTTATGATTATTATAAAGTAATATTGATACTGAAATAATATACATATACTCCAATACAATTCCATGATCATAGGAACGATATCATCACTCGTGCGTACGTACGGAATACCGTCTCCACGATGTGATGCGACTCGTTCTACATGATCATCATTACATAGTAATTATATAAATGAATTGAATGAATAAATATGATATATGTTACACTAATACCATTCTTGATATAAGGTATCTATAACCTTAAAATAAGAATAAGAATTTATTCGGCAAAACACGCATAAGAACAAAAGGCAATAAAGACCCGAGTAACAAGTAACAATGAAATATTACTAACAAGAAGCTAAGAATATGACCATATATGATATCATATCAATATGTATGATTCTGGAATAAGTCAATAACATTATTTAAACCATTATACAGGAGCTTCGGACACATACAAAGCAAATCAGACCTAAGGTAAGGGAAATATCACAATCTCATTTTTTATCCAAGATTGTTTATACTTTGGCATTTACTGGGGTGTATTTTATCATCCACATCCATGTTCCCTCAATATGTAATATTGTTTCCATCCACTTACAATAGTTTAAATCCAATTTTACCCTTTGGTGAGTTTTTAGTAAAGAATATGAAAGGAATCTTTTGTCGTTTTTTGTACGAGGTACTTTTTGACTTTTCCGACAAAAGTACGAAGAATGTTTTTTTTAAACTTATACGGCATGAATGGATTTTTAAAACATTATTTCCAAGAAGATTCCTTTACAAGTTTTCAAGTTTATTTTTAATCAACTTCTTTTATTTTAAAGTCGTATGACATGTTATGAAAGGAAAAAAAAAATTGAAGAAGAAAGGATATTTTCCTCAAGAATGGAGTTCAAGTGTTTTATCAAAATTATTTTCCATCTAAGATAATAAAGGGTTATGTTTTTTATCCCTATTATTACATTGATTTGATTATGTTGTAAGTGAATTATTTTTATGAATTCATTTACCTTATATGATTTGTTTTATGATTTCATGATGTTTCAAGAATCCCATTTTTATTACATGTGTTATGCGATGATGTATGATTTATGATTTATGTGGCACACATAAGAAAGGATTCATTATAAGATGGGTGGGACCTATATCTCCCTCCAATGCATTGGGTAAAGATTTTATATCTCATGAGATAGACATGGCTGGAACGGTAGGTTATACCGGTTCAGTGAAACAGGACTGGAACGAGGGTGACTCGGTTCAGAAAGGGACTTTGTCCACTAAGATAGTCTTGGCAATGAGTCATGACTAACAAGAAATGATTTTCCATGATTATGTGTGCATGCCACAAAGTTTCAAGTTTCATGTTATGATTATGGGGATCTCATTTTCACTTCTTTGATTTGTTCCATGTTAAGATATTATGATCTCTTTTGCAGGTTATGATTTTCAAAAAGATATGATATGATTTTTATTTCCTTTATTTTCCCTTGCTGAGCATTTGAGCTCACCCTTTTATGTTTTCTTTTCCCTAGGTCAGGAAGATGGATATTAAGTAGAATATGCTAAAAGGGACCCTAGATATGATGAAATAAATGGGAGACATTGTAGAAGATTTATGAACCAGTTGTTTATGTTTCCCAGTTTCTAAAGACACTATACCTATACGGTCCTTTGTGGTTTTGTCATATGTTGTAATGAGTGTGCTTCAATTTTGAAGTAATAACAATGTATGTAAAGTATGGGTCGTTATAAGGCAGCTCCATGGAATGCACATGGCCTGAAGCCCAACTGCATGATGTATGGCCTATCTACGGTGTTGCACCAGCCACCAGCCCCTAACCCTAGAGCTGGGTCCCGCTATCTCTTCCACGACTTCTACATAATAATGAAGCTCAGCTACCACAACCTGGTACCTCTTCTAGTCCTACCTCATAACCCTGAGTTTTCCCGAGTCCCTAACTTCTAACTATCTGATAAATCTTCTTTTAGAACCTCTCAATATGTTTGACCTGTACACATGCTCAACACTCCTTTGGAGGCCACTCGCATGGAGTCTATACATGTACTGGATACCCACACTGAAATAAATCCATCAAAGACCCACTCAAAGGTGTTCTAGATGATTCCTTGTCCAAGATTCCCTATTAGAACTCATCTCTTCCTTAATTCCTTCTATTGAAGTGTCACCACTGAAGTCACCTAAAGGCATTTCCTGGCTCAAGTAAGACCGGTCCTTCGAGTTTTCCTCGGCTATGAGTTCCTGGTTCACCACCTTGGAGAATGAGGACAACCTAAATATGTTTACCTACACTCGATTGGTGCTCTATAAACTATCCTCTAAGCACGTTACCCTCAAGGTTTCATTTCTCACCATGTTGGGTGTGAAGCTCAATAATTCAATGAACATCACTTCACAGTCCATAACGAACATACCACCCTGCTAAAGCTTCAAAACCTCACAAGATCTCTCCTCCATTAGCATATTTGGGAAGAAATTATTAAAGAACCTAGCCTCAAATCATTCCAGGACAATCCCTCATGTCTACCTGTCTACACCTTCACATCCCACTAGTGCTTAGCTAGTCCTCCAATCATATAGGTTTCTAGTTTCACCCTATGCCCTGAAGTCATCTCTAGCTACTCGAATATCATCTGTATGTACTTGATCCAATTCTCAACCGCATGTGGACCACCCTCACCCTAAAAAAGCAACAGGTGTTGTGACTAAAATTCTAGAGTCAAATAATCCATGGAAGGATCTGCTCCCTAAGTTCCCCTATCGATACCCTAGATCACTCATATCAGACTCGTTCTGAGTTGTTCTTCCATCCATGGCCCAAAAAAAGTACGATATGGTGGATGTCCCACCTACACTAAAATATGATATTTTACCTATGAATTTACCTATGGCACATGATTTTATAGACCCTTAGGGACCTCAATTTTCTCGTGCTCTAGTGGCATCGTTCCCTTACCTGTCTATTTCTCCATCTGATCCGTCTAGGTGGAAACCCACTGAATACCATCAACATGGTCAAACATCCCAAATAACATACATATATAAAACACAAATACCCTTTCCCATCACAACCATTCCTCACTACATATCGACCTCATGGACTCTTTACCCACCCTCAATAGATCCATGTATCAAAATTCCCTGGTCCATGCCCATATTGACAATCACATCGCCTCAAACCAATGACCAAGTCACCCGACCTAGTGATCAAAATCACCCCAAATCATTCCTACCAACTCCTATAATATCCAAGCCTATTTCATATCACATACAGTTTTATATATATAGACCATGGAATATCACACTTCACAATTAATTTCATATTACAGGAAAATGCATTAAAATTTAAACATCCTGTCATGTACCTAATAAAACCATAAACATGCATAAAAATCACACCTTCCCTCACCAGGACAAGGTTCCATATCTCATTCTTCATTTTACCAAGACAAAAAAATCACATGTTATAAAAAAATCACATTCCAAGAATACCACTCGAGAAATAAATCATATAAACTAAAAACTAAGAAAAATAGAACAATAATTTCCACCCTTAGAAACTGATTTTGTCCCCCATTCATGGGGTTGCAGGCACCTAAACACGAGATGTAAAACAAATTCCAACAACACCTAATCTATATTCTACCATAACCCAAATAATAAGACTAGTAGAAAAGAAAACTTTGTCTCAGTCTTATTAGTATCCATCCTAGCACTGCTATTAAATCCTATTCAAGAACTGCTCTAATACCACGTGTAGCATCCCCTACCAGATTAGTCACTTGAACTGTGCTATCGAGCTTAGTACCACTTTCCTTAGGAATAACTTTATAAACTCTAAATATTTTTAACTAGTAGCAAGGGTGTAAATAGGGAAAATTTCGGAGGCTATAACCTCAGGGGAATGATATAATAATGGTCAGATTATATGTAATAAGAAGCGGTGGAAAATAAAGACTCAAAAAACTCAAACCAGACCCGCCAATGGTGGAAGAACAATCAATCATAAGAAATAGAGGAAGCAGAATAATCAATAGGAACATAAATAAATAAAAACCTTAACATTCCACTTGTATCTACAAAAACTAAACATGCACCCAATACAGGTCATACATATCAATATCCAAAAAGGTTTCCCATAAAAGACCAATAGTAACTAGATATATATAATCATGCTGATATAGAAAGGGATAAACAAAAAGTAACTTTAGTTGATACCGGAACCTCAAGGTCCCCTACCATCCATCCATGCCAACTAAACAAGGATCCAGCTCCAGAGACCAAACCCTTGCCTGATTATAAAATCATAAAGTCTATACGCATCCTAAAGGGATTGTGTAGAGTGTGAGAATGAGTATCAATAGGTTACCACCCAAGTGTGAATACCCAACATAATTTTTTAAAAAAGTGTGGACTATAAAGAATAAATAAATCATCAAAATGTGATTTAATTAAACAAAAGATTCTCTAGTGCTCAACATCCACCATGAAGCTACCACCTACCGCGGCCAATGCTGGAATCACTTAAGAGGAGAGGATCCTTGACCCACGGACCAAGGTATCCATTGATGTCATATAGCCCAGGTGAACCCTCATGTTCCACCTCCAAATAAAAAACCCAACACATCATGCCTCATTACACCTCGTGTCTTAAACAAATCACCAACATCCTGAAGGTACACCTAAGAAAAAGTAACCAGTCCCTCAAACCCCTGCTCAAAAGCACCCATCAGCTCGAAGCCTGATGTTTAGAGGCACAGAGATATATGTCCTAAAATAAAACCCATTTTCATCTCATAGTATAACAACCTAAGTAATGAAGATCTATGTCCTCCCAAAATATTCTAGGACCAACAGCCTCGATATGGCGAGCCTCATCCCCCAACTGATAACCTTAATGATATCATCTAAAGGCTCTTCCCCTTTCCTATGTATTTTTATGATAAGCACCCTCAAACCATTCACCTAAGTCTCACTACCGATTTCCTCTACCCACAATATTGTTCAAAACCACCTCATCACTGAGTCCACCTATGTTCACATGACTCCAATCAACACTTTGGTCATCACGGGTGAGTAAAAATCACTGATTTAGTATCTAATCCACATCCAACCGACACCTCATGCCCCTACGACCATGTCACTCAAGTTTGATGGTCAAATCATATAATTTCATGGGACACTACCTCAACTTGATGGCCTCACCATCTTAAACTAACATCCAAAATTCCCAATCCTATAAACAACATCGCTCAATAATCAAGGACAAGCCTAACCAGACGACCATGTCACCTCAATCCCGATGGCCATTCCATCCCGATCCCTCAGGCCATGCCCATCATGATCTTGTGGATCAAAGAAGCATATCACAAGAAATCACATATTTATATTCCACTATAATTTAAATTAAAATTTTCAATATAATTGAATAGAATGACATTAATTTAATAAATAATTCTATTTAATTAAAAACTCACCCCAGCCTAACTACCCAAGGTGGTCAGTGGCCTTTAACCTGGCCACGCACATGCGAATAAGGTGAGTGAACGCCCAATGGCATCCCGTGTAGTCATAAAATCAATTTAATATATAGAATGGGTTCCTCACTCAATTACCCAACAGAACAGAAAAATATGCACCCCCAAATCATCCATGAAAACACAAATAAAGGTATGCACCACCTACCATGGAGTCGTAGATGTAGGCATATACGGTATTAGCCTCTAACTCGAAGTGGTTTGGAATAAATCAAAAATTCCTTCAAACACCCTAAAAATTGGTTAAAAACACTCTTATGGATTTAATGGTTCTTGAGGTGAAGTAAAATAAAAAATGAAGCATGGGTGAGGATAGAATTACCGCTATGATTCCAATGGACCCAGCGGATCTAAAAATGGAGCACTGACGAAGGACCTGGACCACATCCTATGAGAAGAGAAGGAGGATTCCTCTTATTGTGCATGAAACCCATGAAGGAATAGAGGGGGAAAAGGAGAAATTGGAAAACAAGAGAGAGTAAAATAGTAATTGTTTTCTTTAAAGGTCCGTATGGTTAGCTCACACTGTTATCCAAACCGTACGACAATTGTGCGGGGCTACAGTGCATAAGCACTATCTAAGTGGACCTACATGTGTATCTTTCTAGATAGTTTTTCTAACTATGTGAAATCCCTCTAGAAAAACTGCAAACATAGTTGTATGGTTGTGTGCCTTTCCCCGCATGGTTTACCAATGTAATGACCTAAACTTTTTGAATGATAATTGTTTCCTGAAAATGTGTGTTATATTATACTCAAAAAAATTATATCACTTTAATAATGATGTGAGTATAAATTGAAATGTGAGCATCGGGTTTTGACTTTTATATGACCATTGGTCAACATGACCATTGGAAACAATACTCTTAATAATAATTTAAACATTATAATTAGTGTTATAAATAGAAATGATAATGGCTAATTAATTCAAAAAAAAAGAAATGATGGACTCAACCAGTAGAGTAGTTCCATACAAATCCCATTTATTGGAGCTTGGGATAGAGGTAGAATCACTGGTATTCTCCCTTTACCAATCCCAAGATGAGCTTCAACTTCTTAATCTTGAATGAAATTTCCAATGGGAGAAGTTCAAGTTTGTGGAAATTACAACTCGGGCGATGTTATCCGAGCTGCCCCAAAAATTTATCACCATCTCACACCTTACCCTTAGGTCGTATGTGGGTATTATAAGGGGTTATGTTTTGAGGCCCTAACTACTTAAAGTGTAATGAAATTGTATAAATAAAATTTGTGTTCCATCAATTCAATTTTATGAATAGTTTTTCTTAATAAAATTGAGTTGGAATTTGATAAATTGATTTTTCGGATAGAAATTATACTTTTTAAAAAAGATATAAATATTATAATAAACTAATATATTATGAATAATAAAATTAAATATTATGGTTAAAAATTTATATTTAAATAGAAATCATAAAATAATTTTATTTTATTCAAGTGTCAGAAATTTCACTATGCAACTTCATTATGCATTTTCTATCCGCTATTATTTTTAATAAGCAAGGTTTTTTATATTTAAAAGTTAAAATTATCTTATTTAGATAATTATAATGATAAAATAAATATCAATTTTGAAATCATCACATTGAAATTAAGTTATGGTGAATTTATGATAATTTTCTAAAATATTTGTTTCGATGAATAGTAAAAATATAGTTTGAGTTTTTCGGTATGTTTAATGACATCATAATGATGTAATATATAATATAAAATTCTGTTAGAATCTTTTGGATTAAAATAACATAATATGTTTCCCAAGTGACAAATACCATGAGAAAATACCATGGGCAAGACCATGGTTTTGAATTTACCACTACCTAGGTGTCCAAGGAAATTAATAAAAAAATCTTCCTCTTTGGATATAAATACCAAACCATTTATCCATTTACTTTCACTTAAAATTCATCCCCCTTGAATATATGATAGTTTTACCTCTCAAGGATTCCTCCTAAAGTGTTCTTAAGGCCCCAAGGTCCCGATCCTTAATTTTTAGGAACACTCTTTAAGGTAATGAAAATCTCAACTTCTCTTTTCCTTTCAAGTTCACTTTTTATGTGGTATGTTTTTCAAATTTCCATAATATTTTATTCTATAAATTTTATTATATAAATTTAATTTATTAATATTATTTTATAAATGGTATACCCTTTTCCCCTCTCTTTTTAATGTTTTATAAAACCATATTTCATACCCATCATGTTACTGGATTTTCATCTCAAAATTTCTTCCTTTTTCACAAAAAAATATCTTATTTTATTTTCTAAATAACCAAAACTCATTCTTTTCTAGGGTTATTCACCAATATTTAAAAATTATCTACTTTATTCTGTGATTAACATACATGAAACCTACCTTCATTTTTCATGGGTTAATAATGTCATAAAGATCTTGTCTTCAATCATTTTTTTAAAATGTCATAATTTTGATAAGAAACCCATTTATTTTATTCTCCATGGGTTATTTATGAAATATTTTATTATGATATATGTGGTTTAGATTAATTTATACATATTAAGGGTTCTCCCTGATAGTTCTCCAATGCATTATGTAAAGAATCTAATCTCTAGATATGACATGTTTTATGATAACTTGGTGAATAACCTTGGTAATTTTTATGATACATTAGTGATAAACCTTGGTGATATGTTTATGAATGACTCAATTAAATTTTTTATCCACATTTCCATGTTATGATTCATGTTATTTTTAATATGATATGTCATTTTTTCTTTTTCTCATGCCTTTATGATATTCTTCAAGTTCTTATCAATAATTCTCATGATCACTTGTAAACTATTTCCTTTTCTTTCCCTTACTGGACCTTATTCTCACCCTTTCCTTTGATGTATGTCTCCAAGTTATGATATGAAATAATTTTACATAGGGTGAACCAAATAAGAATTCATTTAAGCGGATTAAATGAATTTTTTATGTTTTCATGCATTATTTACCCTTTTTATAAGAAAATAAACTTTAAAATATCCTCTATTTGTACAATGTAATGTAAATTTATGTAATAAAATGGTGGGATTCCATAGTTAGTATCAAAGGAGTGTTTAGTTATTTGTTTAAATCTGTATTTGAAAATGTTAAGAATAACCCTAGGGACAAGTTTAAATATAGGGGAAAATCTAGGTATTCTGGTGAAGTATTAAGTAAGTTGTTTCTATGAAAAGAAATCCCTGTATGGATATAAACAAGTGGGTGTGGTTCTGACATATATGTAACTAGGGGTAACAACTCTAACAATGTGTGTCGGGTCTGACTCGGTGTAGCCTAATACATGAAAACTGGCCTTATTGCGCACCTGGTTTGACACTCCTGGGGGGTATGTTTGATTAATCATAAGCTTTTTATGAACCATTATGAAGGATTTATAGAAAATGTGATTGTTGTTAAAAAATAACATATTTAATCATGATGTTTTAAGAAATTAAATACCTTAGAATTATAATATTATTAAATGAAACATGTTTCTCACTAAGGTTTTCTTCTTTTATAAAATGGAGGGAAATAAGAGAAACTGTGTAAGAGATGAGCGCAACAGACCAGGCGCTAATGACCCTCTAATGGAATCCAAAATGGAAAACTTTATGAGAATTATAAATTAATTGACTCGAGTTATGATAAATAAATTGAATCAAGCTGAGATACTAGATTCACCTCAAAGGAAACAACTTTTCATTAGGTCCTTTATGCATCAACGACCACCTTTTTTCAGTGGATCTACCGACTTATTGATTAATAAACAATGAATAAGATCTATAGAAAAGATATTTTATATACTCTATTGTTCGGAATAATAGAAAGTCACTCTGGATATGTGCCTCTTAGAGGGAGAAGCTTATTAGTGGTGGAAACTAGTTAAAACACAAATCTAATAGAGGATATTGATGAAATGGAGTGGTAAGAGTTCAATGGAACCTTTTTCAAAAAATATTTCCCTCATTCAATGCGAATGAAAATAGATAAGGAACTACTAGAGTTGAAGTGAAAGGAAAATAAATCTGTGGGAATCTATGAGATGAAATTCAAAAGACTTTTCTGTTACACCTCTACCATTTTCATGGATCTTAATGGGAAGGTTGATAAGTTATTTGAAGGACTAAGACCCCATCTATGGAAGAATCTACCCAACTGAGACTATGTGAACTATAAGAAGATTGTAAGGAGTGATATGAAAGGTTAACTCAAGTTCGTAGAGATTCAGTGGTCCCATAGATCAAATAAAAAATAAGATATATTTGGATCCAAACTTATAGAGGATCATTAATTAAGGAAGAGGAGGAAAGCAAGTGACACTTCCCACATGAAAAAAAATGTGGGAAGATGCATTCGAGAAACTACTTACTCAGGAGTGGAAAATGTTACAAGTGTGGAAGAGGTGTCCATATTTCTTTTAACTATCATAGTGAGGTGAAGCCTCAACTTCTCAACACAAACAACAAAGGGGAGATGGTGCAAGCCCAGCTTGAAGTTCAATTCTATAAGTGTGTACCACTTTGGCACTTTTCCAATCGATATTCAAATCCAAAGTTAATGGAGGGGGGTCACCATCAACCTCAGTATAGGCCAAGGGATAAAGGTCATTCTTTTGATATCATGTCATTTGAAGTTGAAGATCCAAATGATGTAGTGGTAGGTACTCTAGTTGTTCTCTCAAATCTATCAAGTACTTTGTTTGATTCTGGTTCTATGCATTCCTTTATTTCCTCCAAGTTTTCAAATAATATAGAATCAATCCCTGAACTTATATAAGTAGAACTATCATTAAAGACTCATATATTGATTATCCAGGCATCAATGATGTATTGAAACTCTAGTATCTACTTTGGTGAGCATAATCTCATTGAAAATATAGTAGTCATTCCCATGATGGAATTTGACATTATACTAGGGATGGACTATATCTCAAAGTATAATTATAATATCAAATGAAGAAGTAAAGAAATCTCAGTAGTCTTTAATGGATAACCTACAGTTTTTATTAAAGTATATATATCTTGACCTGAGCTTCTCCCAGAAGCACCTCTCATAGCCTTCTTAATGAAAATGGTCAGTGAAGATGAAGAAGGAAATGAAAGTATATGAATAGGGAATGTTCCCATCCTCTATGAATACATTGATATATTTCCTGAGGAGTTACCTAGTCCTCCCCAATAAATAGAGTTATAGTTCTCTATTGAGGTCGTTCCTAGTTCCAAGCCAATTTCAAAGACCCCGTATGGAATAGAAAATGTGGAGCTAGAAGAATTAAAGAAGCAACTACAAGATCTTTTGGATAAGGGGTTTATTTGACCAAGTCTGTCTCCTTGGGGAGCACATGTTCTCTTTGTGAAGAAGAAGGATGGATCAATGCAGCTATGCATTGATTGTAAATAACTTAAGGGGATCATAGTGAAGAATAAGTAACCTCTTCCAAGAATTGATGATTTATTTGACGAACTTTGTGGGGCTCAATTATTCTCTAAGACTGATCTTTGATCTGGTCATCATCAATTGAGGGTGAAGAAATATGATATTCCAAAGACCTAATTCTAATCATGATATGGGAATTATGAGTTATTTATGCCCTTTTCATTGACTAATGATCTGGAAAATTTTATGGATTTGTTGAATAGATTATTTAAGGAATGCCTTAATAACTTTGTGGAATTTTTTATTGATGATATTCTGATATATTAAAAAATTCATGAGGAGCATGAGGGTCATATAAGTGTTATATTGAAAACCTTGAGGAAGGATAGGCTATTTGGAAAGTTCATAAAATATGAATTTTGGTTACAACAAGTTTCTTTCTTAGGGAACATTATTACCAATGAATAAATCTCAGTTGATCCTACCAAGATAAAGGTTATGGATTAGTGGCCTCATCCTATAATAAAAATTGAGAATCATAGTTTTTTTGGATTTACAGGATATTATAGGAGGTTTGTGAGAAAAAATTTACAACTTTTGAATCCACTAACCAAGTTAACTTGTAAAGGGGTAAAGTTCATCTGGATAAAGAAGTGTAAAGAAAGTTTCCAAGAGCTGAAGAAGATATTGGATATTGCACCTGTTTTAACTCTTCCCTCTATCGGTTAAGGATTAATTATTTTTAGAGATGAATATATGAAAGGGATTGGGTGCATACTCATGAAAAAATGACAAGTTTATTTCTTATGCATCTCTAAATTTGAAGCCTCATGAGCAGAACTATCCTACACATGGCCAGGAGCTGGATGCGGTTTTTTTTTTGCTCTGAATATATGGTGGCACTGTCTTTATAGGAAGAAATGTGATATATACATAGACCATCAAAGTTTGAAGTATATTTTCATGAAAAAGGAATTGAACATGACATATAGGATATGGTTTTAACTTATTAAAGACTATGATTGTTCAATTAATTATCATCCTAGAAGAGATAAAAAAAATGATGTATTAAGTAGGAAAGACCCTATTGTATTGGCATTGATGAGGATTAAAGGAGATCATTTGATCAAAGACCTGGTAAAACTGGACATGGGAATTTTAAGGGAAGGGAAATCATCAACCCTATCCCAAATGATTTCTCAACCATAATTACTAGTGAAGATCAAGAAATCTAAAATAGAAGATCCTTTATTATATAAGAAGTTGGAGGATATGAATAATGGGAAGTTTCCTGAGTTTAATATTGATCAATAGGGTGTATTGATGTTTCATACAAGTCTATGTGTTCCATCTATTCCTGAAATAAAGAAGGATTTAATGGAAGAAACTCATAGCTCTACTTACTCAATGCATCTTGGAATCATGAAAATATATAGGAACCTTCTTGATCATTATTGGTGGGATAACATTAAAAGGGAGATTGTATACTACACTACAAGGTGTATGGTGTGTCAAAAAGAGATGGTAGAGTGACAACTTTCTAAAAGGGTATTAAAACCATAATGGAAGTGGGACAATATCACTATGGACTTTGTCACTGATCTCTTGAAAACATACAAAGTAAATAATGAGATATGGGTTATAGTGGACCATCTCACCAAAACTTTCCATTTTATCTCTATTTAGGAAGATTTCTCTCATAAGTAACTTTCCATGATTTACATAAAGTGGTGAGGTTGCATGGAGTGCCACTTTCTATCATTTCTCATCATGATCCAAGGTTCGTGTAAAAATTTTAGAGAAGTATTCAATATGATCTAAGTACCAAATTGAATTTCAATATGGCCTATCACCCCCAAAACAATGCCCAATCTAAGGTAACGAGATGAAATTTCGGGGATTAAATTTCTTAAGGAGGGAAGAATGTAACGACCCAAACTTTTTTAATGATAATTGTTTTCTGAAAATGTGTGTTATATTATACTCAACAAAATTATATCTCTTTAATAATAATGTGATTATAAATTGAAATGTGACCATTGGGTTTCGACCGTTATATGATTTTTGGTCAATATAACCTTTGGAAACAATAATCTTAATAATAATTTTAACATTATAATTAGTGTTATAAATAGAAATGATAATGGTTAATTAATACAGAAAGAAGAAATGATTGCCTCAACCAGTAGATTTGTACCATACGAAGCCCATTTTTTGGAGATTGAGAGGGATTTAGAGTCACTGGGCTTTCTCTTGACTAATCCCAAGCTAAGATTCAATATGTTAAGCTCGAATGAAATTGCCTACGGGAGAAGTTCTAGTTAGTGTAAATTACCACCCAAGCGATGTTATCCGAGCCCCCCCCCCAATAATCTATCACCATATCACACCTTACCCTTAGGTCCTATGTGGGTGTTATAAGGGGTTATGTTTTGATTCCCTAGTTACTTAAAGTGTAATGACATTGTATAAATAAATTTTTTGTTCCATCAATTCTGTTTTAAGAATAGTTTTGTTTAATAAAATTGAGTTGAATTTGATAAATTGATTTTTTAGATAGAAATTGTACTTTTGAGAAAAGATATAAATACTATAATAAACTAATAAATTATGAATAATACTTATTTTAATTAAATAGTATGGTTAAAATACTTCTATTTAAATAGAAATGATAAAATAATTTTATTTTTTTCAAGTGTCGTAAATTTCACTATGCAATTTCACTATACATTTTTTATCCACTATTATTTTTAATAAATAATATTTTTTATATTTAAAAGTTAAAATTATCATATTTAGATAAATATTATGATAAAATAAATATCATTTTTGAAATCAGTACGTCGTAATTAGGTTAGTGTGAATTTATGATAATTTTCTGAAATATTTTGTTTTTAGGTGAATAGTACAAATACAGTTTGAATTTTTTGTTATATTTAATGACATCATAATGATGTAATATGTAATATAAAATTCTAGTAGACTCTTGTGGATTAAAATAGAATAATAGGTGTCCTAATTGACCAATACCATGGTCAAATACCATGGGCAAACCCATGGTTTTGAATTTACCACTACCTAAGTATCCAAGGACATTAATAAACAAATCCCCCTCTTTTCCTCTAAATACCCACCCATTTCTCCATTTAATTTCACTAAAAATTCATCCTATGTGAATATATGATATTTTTACCTCCCACTCCCAAGGTTTCCTGAAGCCCCTGAGGGCCCGATTCTATAGTTTTAGGAATACTCTTCAAGGTAATGGAAATCTCAACTTCTCTTTTTTCCTTTCAAGTACACTTTTTATGTGGTATGTTTTTCAAATTTCCAAACTATTTTATTCTATAAATTTTATTATATATATTTAATTTATTGATATTGTTTTATGAATGGGATACCCTTTTCCCCTATCTTTTTAATGTTTTATAAAACCATATTTCGTACTCTTCATGCTGCCAAATTTTCTTCTCAAAATTTATCTCTTTTTCTCAAAAAAATTATTTTATTTTATTTTGTAAATACACAAACCTCATTATTTTATAGGTTTATTTACCTATATTTTAAAATGATCTATTTTATTTTGTGATTAACATACATGAAACCCTTCTTCCTCTTTTGTAGGTTAATAATGACATAAAGATATTGTCTTTCAGCATTTTTTAAAATGTTATGATTTTGATGTGAAACCCATTTATTTTTTTATCTATGGGTTATTTTTGAAATGTTTTATTATGATATATTTATATCACATTAATTTATAAATATGAAGGTTTCACCTTTATATCACTCCAATACATTGGGTAAAGAATCTAATATCTAGAGATGACATGTTTTATGATACCTTGGTGAATAACCTTGGTAATTTTTATGACACCTCTATGATAAACCTTGGTGATATTATTATAAATAATTCAATTAAATGTTGTAACCACATTTCCATGTTATTATTCATGTTATTTTTACTATAATATGTCTTTTTTTTCTCATGCCTTTATGGTATTGTTCAAGTTCTTATAGATAATTCTCATGATCACTTGTAAATTGTTTCCCTTGCTTTCCCTTATAAGGCCTTATGCTCACCCTTTTCTTTGATGTATGTCCCCAAGTTATGAGATGAAGTAATTTTACATATGGTGAACCAGATAAGAATCCATTCAAGTAGATTAAATTATTTTTTTATGTTTTCATGTATTATGTACCTTTTCCTAAGAAACTAAACTTTAAAATATCCTCTATTTTTACAATGTAATGTAAAATTATATAATAAAATGGAGGGATTCCATAGTTGGTATCAAAGGACTGTTTAGTTATTTGTAGAAATTGGGATTTTAAAATATTAAGAATAACCCTAGTGACATGTTTAAATATAGGAAAATATCCTTATTTTCTTGTGAAGTATTAAGTGAGTGGTTTCCAATCAAATAAATCACTATCTAGATATGAAGAAGTGGGCGTGGTTCTAGAACAGATCTACCTAGGGATAACAACTCTGACAAAGTGTGTCAGTTATAACTCAGTGTAACCTAGTACACAGCAATTAGCCTTACTGCTCACCTAGTTTGACACTCCTGGGGGATATGTTTGGTCAATAACAATATTTTTATGAACCATTATGAATGATTTATAGAATATGTAATCGTTGTTAAAGAATAACATATTTAATCATGATTTTTTAATTTAAGAAATACCATAGAATTGTAATATTATTAAATGAAACTTGTTTCTCACTAAGGTGTTCTTATTTTAGAAAATGGAAGGAAATAGGAGAAACTGTATAAACGGTGAGCACAATGGATCAGGAATTGACGACCCTCCTATAGAATCTAGAATGGAAAAATCCATGAGAATGATAAATAAACTTACTCAGGTTATGAGAAATAACTTGAATCAATCTAAGAGACTGAATTCACCTTTATGGAAACAACTTTCTGTTGGGTCCTTTATGTGTCAACGACCACCTTCTTTCAGTAGATCTATCGACCCATTTATTGCTAAACAATGGATAAGCTCTATAGAAAAAATCTTTTATGTACTCTGTTGTTGAAAATAAGAGAAAGTCACCCTGGTTGTTTACCTCTTAGAGGGAGAAGATGATCAGTGGTGGAAACTGGTTAAAAACAATAATACAATAGGGTAGATTGATTCAATAGAGTGGGAAGAGTTCAGGGGAACCTTTTTAAAAAAATATTTCCCCCATTCAATGTGAAAAAAAAATGGATAAGCAATTCTTAAAGCTGAATCGGAAGGAAAATAAATCTATGGGGAGATATGAGATGAACTTCACAAGACTTTTCTATTACACCTCTACCTTTTTCATGGATCCTAATGGTAAGGTTGATAGATTCTTCAGAGGACTAATACCCCATATATGGAAGAATCTAGCCAATTGATACTATGTCATCTATGAGGAGATCATGAAGAGTGTTGTGAAAGTTAAAATCAAGTTAGGAGAGATTCAATGGTCCCATAGATCAAATGAAAAAGAAGAGATATTTGGATCCAAACATGTGGAGGAGATTTGATCAAGGAAGAGGAGTAAAGTAAGTGAAACATCCCACGTGCAACAAATGTTGGAAGAAGCATTCAAGAAACTGCTCGCTCGGGAGCGGGAAATGTTAGAAATGTGGAAGAGATGTTTATATTTTTTGGAACTGTCATAGTGAGGTGAATCCTCAACTTCTCAGCACTAATTAAAAAGGGAAGACAGTGTAGGAACAGCCTGAAGTTCAATGTTTTAAGTGTGTACAACTTGTTCACTTTTCCAATCACTGTCCAAATCCAAAGTTAATAGAGGGGAATCGCCATCAACCTCAGCATAGGAAAAGGGATAAAGGTCATGATTTTTATATCATGATAGCTGAATTTGAAACTTCAAATTTTGTAGTGGAAGGTACTCTCATTGTTATCTCAAAGCTAGAAAGTGCTTTGTTTGATTCTGGTTCTATGCATTCCTTTATGTTTTCCAAGTTTGAAAATAATATATAATCAGTCCCTTAACTTCTAGAAGTATAACTATCAGTAAAGACTCCTGGATGGATTATCCAAGCATCAACAATGTATAGAAACTCTAGTATTTACTTTGATGAGAATAATCTCATCACAAATCTAGTATTCATTCCCATGATGGAATTCGACATTATACTAAGGATGGACTGGATCTCAAAGTATAATGAAAAGATAAACTATATAAGTAAATAAATACTAATATTCTTGAATGGATAACCTACAGTTGTTTTCAAATGAGATATATCTTGAACTAATCTTTGTCTAGAATCACCTCTCGTAGCCTTCTTTATGAAAATGATCAGTAAAGATGAAGAAAGAAATAAAATTATATGAATAGATAATGTCCCCGTCATCTTGAAATACATTGATTTATTTCCTGAGGAGTTATATATAACTCCCCTATAAATAGAGGTAGAGTTCTCTATTAAGCACATTCCTGGTTCCAACCTGATTTTAAAGATCATGTATAGAATGGAAAATGTGGATATGGAGGAATTAAAAAAGAAAATCCAAGATCTTTTGGAGAAGGGTTTTATCTAACCAAGTGTGTCTCCTTGGGGAGAACTTGTTCTCTTTCTTAAGAATAAGGATGGATCAATGTGGATATACATTGATTATAGAGAACTTAATGGGATCACAGTGAAGAATAAGTACCCTCTTATAAGAATTGCTGATTAATTTGACCAGCTTCATGGGGATCAATTATTCTCTAAGATTTAGATTCAATATGGTTATCATTAATTTAGGGTTAATAAAGAAGAAATTACAAAGACCACCTTCCAATAAATATATGGGAATTATGATTTGGTTGTTATGAACTTCATCTTGAATAATTCTCCCACTATTTTTATGGATTTGATGAATAGATTCTTTAAAGGCTACCTTTATAACTATGTGAAAGTTTTTATAGATGATATTCTCATATATTCTAAAATTCATAAGGAGCATGAGGGTCATATAAGGGTTGTATTTCAAACTCTGAGGAAAGAGATTCTATTTTCAAAGTTCATAAAATGTGAATTTTGGTTACAGTAAGTTTCTTTCTTGGGGAACAGTGTAACCAATGAATGAATCTTAGTTGATCCTTCCAAGACAAAGGTTTTAGAGGAGTGGTCTCATCCTACAATAGTAACTGAGATTCATAGTTTCCTTATATTATCAGGATATTATAGGAGGTTTTTGAAAAAAAATCATGACTTTATAATCCACTAACCTAGTTAACTCATAAATGGGTCAAGTTCATCTGGACAAAGGAGTGTGAAAAAAGTTTCCAAGATCCAAAGATTAGATTGGTCACTCCACCCATGTTAAATCTTCCCTCTATTGGAGAAGGATTCATTATTTTTAGTGATTCGTCTATAAAAGGGATTGGTGAATCCACATGAAAAATGAAAAGGTGATTGTCTATGCATCTCGAAAGATAAAGCCTCATGATTAGAACTATCATATGCATGACCTGGAGCTGAATGTGGTTGTTTTTACTCTGAATATATGGAGGCACTGTCTTTATGGGGAGAAATGTCATATATACATAGACCATAAAAGGTTGAAGTATATTTTCATGAAAAATGAATTGAACATAAGATAGAGTATATGATTGAAACTTCTTAAAAACTATGATTTTTAAATTCATTATCATCCTAGAAGAGCCAAAAAATCACTGATATATTAATTAGGAAAGAACATGTTGTGTTGGAAATGATAAAGATTCAAGGAGATCATTTGATCGAAGACCTAATAAAACTGGAAATAGGAATCACAAGAGAAGGGACATCATAAACCCTATTTCAAATGATTTATCAACCATAATTACTAGAGAATATCAAGAGATCTCAAAGAGAAGATCCTTTGTTACATAATAAATTAGAGGCTATGAAGAATGGTAAGTTTCCTGAGTTCAATATCGATCAAGAAGGTGTACTGAAATTTCATAAAAGGATATGTTTTCCATATATTCCAGAAATAAAGAAGGAGATGATGGATGAAACTCATAAATATACTTAATTTATACATCTTGGAAGTACAAAAATGTATATGGACCTTCGTGATCATTATTAGTGGGATAACATGAAAAGGGAGATTTTTTACTACACTACAAGGTGTCTGGGGTGTCAATAAGTGAAGGTAGAGTGACAACTTACTAAAGGGGTATTAAAACCACTATGGAAGTGGGACAATATCACTATGGAATTTGTCATTGGTCTCCTGAAAACATCCAAAGGAAACAATTTGATGTGGGTTATAGTGGACCATCTCACCTAGACTGCCCATTTTATCTCTATTCATGAATATTTATCTCTTGACCAACTTGTCAGGATTTATGTAAATGAAGTGGTGAGGTTGCATGTAGCACCACTCTCTATCATTTATGATTGTGATCCATGGTTCACATAAAAATTTTGGAGAAGTATTCAACATTCTCTGAGTATCGAATTGAAATTCAATACGGCCTATCACACCCAAATTGATGGCCAATCTAAAAGGACTATTCAGACACTCGAGGAAATGCTGAGAACATGATCAATGAAATTTAAAGGTGGATGGGATCAACATCTCCCATTAGTTGATGTATCATACAAAAACAGCTTCCATTCGAGTATTCAAATGGCACCCTATAAAGCTTTATATGGGAAGCGATGTAGAACTCCAACTTGTTGGGATGAAGTTAGTGAGAGAAAGATTCATGGTCCTAATCTGGTGCAAGAGATGACAGAAATGGTTCATTCTATCTAACAACACATTAAATATTCTCAGATTCGGAAGAATATCTATGCTGAAAACCATTTAAGGGACTTTGATTTTTTTATTAGCGACAAAGTCTTCCTTTTAATTTCACCTTAGAAGAGATTCATATGGTTTGGGAAGAAATGGAAGCTCATCCCTAGGTACATTGGCCCCTATGAAATACTTGATCACAAAGGAGTAGTGGCCTATCGGATTAAACTTCCTCCAAATATAGCTCAATTTCATGATGTATTCCACATATATCTCTTTATAAAGTACGCACATGACCCTTCAAATGTACGGAATCTTGAGGTGGTACAATTGGAACATGACCTCTCTTATAAGGAGTAGCTGATGGAGATCTTGGACCATAGAGATAAGGTTCTACGCAAAATGACTACCCACATCATTAAAGTGTTTTGGAGGAACCAAAAATATGAAGAATCCATGTGGGAACTAGAGGAAACAATGAGGTAGAAGTACCTACACCTTTTCTCAACTGAGGGAATGAGATGAAATTTCAGGGATGAAATTTCTTAAGGGGGAATAATGTAATGACCCGAGCTTTTTTATGGTAATTGTTTCATGAAAATGTGTGTGATATTATACTCAACAAAATTATATCTCTTTAATTATTATGTGAGTATAAATTGAAATATTACCATCGGTTTTCAGCCATTATATTATTTTTGGTCAATATGACCATTGGAAAAAATACTCTTAATAATTATTATAACGTTATAATTAGTGTTATAAATAGAAATGATAATGGTTAATTAATGCAGAAAGGAAAAATGGTGGCCTAAAAAGGTAGATTTGTGCCATATAAAGCCCATTTGTCAGATATTAGGATGGATTTAGGGTCACTGGGATTCATTCTTGATAAATCCCAATCTAAGCTTCAACATGTTAAACTTGAACGAAATCGCCTATGGGAGAAGTTCAAGTTAGTGGAAATTACCACTCGGGAAATGTTATCTGAGCCGCACCAAGAATCTATCATCATCTCACACCTTTCCCTTATGTTGTATGAGGGTGTTATAAGGGGTAATTTTTTGAGTCCCTAATGACTTAAATTTTAATTAAATTGTATAAATAAAATTTAGGTTCCATCAATTCTATTTTAATAATAGTTTTGCTTAATAAAATTGAGTTGTAATTTGATAAATTGATTTTCAGACAGAAATTGTACTTTTCAAAAAATATATAAATATTATAATAAACTAATATATTATGAATAATACTTATTTTAATGAAATGTTATGGTTAAAACACTTCTATTTAAATATAAATGATAAATATTTTTTTTCAAGTGTCAGAAATTTCACTATGCATTTTCACTATGCATTTTCTATCTGCTGTTATTTTTAATAAATAATGTTTTTTATATTTAAAAGATAAAATTATATTATTTAGATAATTATTATTATAAAATAAATTTCATTTTTTAAATCAGAACATCATAATTAGGTTGGTGTGAATTTATGATAATTTTCTAAAATATTTTATTTTTTAGTGAATAGTAAAAATATAGTTTGAGTTTTTTGATATGTTTAATGAAATTATAATGATGTAATATGTAATATAAAATTATGGTCGACTCTTGTGGATTAAAAAAACATAATATGTGTCCTAAGTGGCCAATACCATGGGAAAATACCATGGGCAAGCCCATGGTTTGGAATTTACCACTACCTAGGTGTCCAAGGAAATTAATAAAACAAATCCTTCTCTTTTTCTATAAATACCCACCCATTTATCTATTCCATTTCACATAAAATTCATCCTTCATGAAGATTTGATAGTTTTACTTCCCAAGGAGTCCTCCAAATATGTCCTCAAACCCCCAATGTTCTGATCCTCAAGTTTTAGGAACACTCTTCAAGGTAAGGGAAATATCAACTTCTCTTTTCCTTTCAAGTTATCTTTTTATGTGGTATGTTTTTCAAATTTACATACTATGTTATTATATACATTTTATTATATCCCTTTACTATATTAATATTCTTTTATGAATGGAATACACTCATCCCCTCTCTTTTTAATGTTTTCTAAATCAATGTTTCATAACTATTATCCTGCCGGATTTTCTTCTCAAAATTTCTCTCTCTTTCTCAATAAATTCTCTTATTTTATTTTGTAAATACACAAAACTATTTATTTTACAGGTTTATTCACCTATATTTTAAAATTATCTATTTTATTCTAGGATTAATATACAATAAAACGACCTTTATTTTTCATGTGTTAATAATGAGATAAAGATCTTGTCTTTAAGCACTTTTTTAAAACATTATGATTTTGATATGAAACCTGTTTATTTTATTCTCCATGGGTTATTTCTGAAATGTTTTATTATTATATATTTGTATCACATTAATTGACACATATTAAGGGTTCTCCTTGATAGCACTTTAATGCATTGGGTAAAGAATTTAATCTCTAGAGATGACATGTTTTACGATACCTTGGTGAATAACCTTGGTAATTTTTATGACGCCTCGATGATAAACCTTGGTGATATTATTATGAATGACTCAATTAAATGTTTTAGCCACATTCACATTTTATGATTCATGTTATATTTACTATGATATGTCTCTTTTTCTTTTTCTCATGCCTTTATGGTATTCTTCAAGTTCTTATTGATAATTCTCATGATCACTTGTAAATTGTTTCCCATATTGGGCCTTATGATCACCCATTCCTTTGGTTTATATCCCTAGGTTATGAGATATATTAATTTTACGTAGGGTGAACCAAATAATAATCCATTCAAGTGGTTTAAATGAATTTTTTATGTTTTCATGTATTATGTACCATTTTTCTAAGAAACTAAACTTTAAAAAATTATCTATTTGTAAAATGTAATGTAATGTTATGTAAAAAAGGCAGGATTCCATAACCAAACCATGCTCAAGGAAAACATAGGGTGCATGGTTAGCTGGAAGAGGCTGCACGGTTTTCCCCAAACCATGTGCCTTGACCTGCAACATCAAAAACAGGTCTTTGGGCCTCTGACACACCCAAAAACCTTCTGAACACCCACGAAACTCTCCAAGCCTTTACACCCATCCAAAAACATGATATTGGGTTGATGGAAAACTCATAATTATGTTTCAATGATTTAAAAATGAATTTTCATACCCACCAATTCAAAAATTCAAAACAGGAGAGGTTTTCAACCAAATTCAAAAACCCAAGAAGTTGCATTTTCAAGGGAAATTATTTTTAAAATTTTTTATGTTTTAAAAAGTGTTTTAAATGATTTTTAAAACTTCCTTTATATGTTTCCTAGGTTTTTTTCAAAGAAAATTATTTTCAAAATTTTTTATGTTTTAAATAAAATTAAAATGAACTTGGTATTTTACTAAAAACAATAATTGTGTTTTAATGGTATTTCCATTCATAAACATCAAAAAACCTTGTTGTTACTTATACTCTATTGGGGATATTTTTTATTAATGACATCTTCATTACTTTTTGTATGGATTAATATTTATTTAAAGATATTTTTATGGAAATTGTTTCTTTTCCATGGGTTAATCATGTTTCAAAGAGATTATTAGAGAACCCATTTCTTTTACATGGGTTAATAAAGTTATGAAAGGGATAATGGTTGTTAATGTGAGTTTATGATGAAATTAAAGATTTTATATGTTATTATTTTGTAATGGTACTTGGAAATTTAATAGGTGGTTCCGTTATAAACCAATGATGGGTGGTTTTTTTATAAACCAATAATGTGTAGTTCCATGAAAAACTAATGATGGGTGGTTCCATGATAAACGAATAATGGGTGGTTCTATGATAAAATAAGTCTAGGTGAGTCCATGATAGACCTCCAATTCATTAGTTATGTAAGTCGGTTGTATGGTTATTCCATTTGTAAGAGTAATTTTAAGAGTAAAGTTGAAATTATGCCCCAATTTATGTACATGTTTTCTTATTACTTTCTATGGGTTTATAATACTTATCCTAATTGAGATTGATATCACATGACTCATGATTATTAATTCTAATGAATCTTTCCTTTTCCATGTTTTCATATTTAATGATCCAAGTATTAATGGGTATGAGTTCCTTTATGATTAGCTCATGAACTTCGATTATCTCATCATACCCTTATGAACTTTTACGCTCATTGATGACATTCAATTGTTGATGCTTATCTTTACCCGTACTGATTATTTGAGTTCATCCTTCTTATGTTTATTTTTACCCAGATTATAAAGTCTATGGTTGAATAATTTATGTCTATAAAGGATTTTACAAGGATTATATTGATAACCTAATGTTAAATAAGTAAATCCGAGTTAAGTTAGAAAACATCTCATTTAATGTCATGTGAATTTTTTATATAGGAGTTCTTCCTAATTATCTAAAAATCTAAACATAAAAGGTCCTATAGAATGTATGTGATTCACATTTTCCTTTTGATGTTGTAAGGTTTTGATAGAAAAAATGTGGGTCACAATTATTGGCATAATATCCAAGAATGTAAAGTTATGGATTTCATCACAGGATCTGCAAGTGAGGGTTCTAGGCTATTATAGGAACAATACAAGAGGTGATTAGTTCTGGTGTCAAATGGTATACATTTTTCTAATAAAATGTTTCCTTAGAAAAAAAATAGAATGAGATAATGAGTATGATCCCATATGCTTCAACGATAGAATCAATCATGTATTCCATGTTATGTACTACACCTGATGTTGCCTATGCATTGAGATGGTAAAAAGATATCAATTCGATCCAGGAGAAAAACATTGTTCTACTATTATGGTTATTCTTAAGTATATGAGAAGAACTAAGGATATTTTCCTACAGTATAGAAGATATGAGAATATGGTCATCAATGGTTATACTAATGCTAGCTTTCAAACTTATCATAATGATCTAAAGTTGTAGATAGGATATGTTTTATGTCTCAATGGAGGAGCTGTGAGCTAGAATAGTTCAAAGTATCCATTTTTCATTGATTCTATAGTGGAGTTAGATTATATATAATCTTTTGATACAACCAAGGAAATTATTTGGATATGAAACTTTTTCCAGGAGCTTAATGTGGTACCAAGTAGTAAATATCCTATCATAGTGTATAGTGATAATACTACTGTGGTGTCTCTTACAAAAGATTCAAGGTCACACCAACAAGCAAAGCACATCATCTGGAAGTATCACCTCTTGAGGTATTTTTCTCAAAGGTGTGAATTTGTATTAAGTAGAGTTATCACATAAGAAAATGTGGTAGACCCATTGAATAAATTCATATCTCATCAAAAGCATGATTATCATGTGAGAGCTATTGTACTGAAGGTTGTTAGCTATTGGATCTAGTGAAATTGGGAATCTGTTGGATTTGGTTCCCTAGAACCAAATTTTTTTTAATTTATGATAACCTATATTAATTATTTTGAATATTAATAAATACTTTATCACATCATGATTGTTCTTCTACATAACATAGTGTGTGATAATGTCTTAAAGAGTAGTTGTCACATTAAAATCTCATAGCAGTTCCCTACTAAGATGAGATCCTCGAAGTTCCATGATGGTATTCTTAAATATATTTTCTATTACCATATGAAAAAAATTATTAACACAAACTACATAGTTTATCACAGGTGGAGACTCATAGGACTTTGAGGCATATTCTCATGGTGTACGCCCTTGGTAATATCCAGTGTATAATATTATGAGAACGAGTCCTACTAGTAAGAAATCCACATTTATATGTGTCATTGGATGTTCCTATATTACTATGTTTTTATTTATCCTTATAATTTAATATTATTAATGACTATTATAAGTCATGTACTTTGATGTATTGATGAAAACTGTGATGACATATGCTTGCGGTGAGTTAGGATACGTTGGGTGTGTCACGATAATATTTCATTAATGAATAATGTGAGAAAGTATTTGTCCCTTATATTATTTAAAAAAAGTTGATATATCAAGAACTTTAATGGAAATTATATAGCCTAAATAAATCCATGGCCATGGTATTCTATAAGTAAGTTCAATTCCTAAAAATTCAAAGAAAGAGACATCGATCACATAAGTTAATGGAACCAACATGAATCATACTTGATTAGTGATATCATGATAAAGGTATTATATTACACAAGAATCTATATGAGATATTATTTCATTGCAAGATTAAATTCTTTCTTTATGGGTGTATTGGCATGTTTCTAGATTCTAACCTTGGACTTTAGGCTTCTTTGCTTAATGCCACTGGGAAAGAGGCTAGAGGGTCACACACTAAGTGTATCCAGAATCTCAATTACAAAATATATTATTATTTATTATTTAACAAGTTGAATAAATAATATTCTCATATGTGGTTTAATAATTATTCTTGTTTTCTTGATTACATATATTTCTTCACCAATTATTTGATATAATATTATGTGAGTAGAATATTTAATAAATATTTATTTTCTATTTAGTGAATATAATATTTATTTATTTATTGGAAAATAATACAGTGATATTTATTTATTAAATAGATAGTTATTATTCAAGGCCTGATTAATATTATGAATTAATGGTTAACCGAGTTTGATGATCTAGTGAAAAATAATATATATTGAATATTATTTTAATAAATAATACTTAATTTAATTCGAGAGTTTAGATAATGTCAATAAATATTATTATTATTATTATTATTATATACTCATGGGGTTCTACATGGATTATGGAAATAATAAAGGGTACATTTTAAATTATTATTTTATTACCCTAGCGGTATATGAATCCATTTATATTATTTTCTTATAAGTGCCACTTTTTTGTGTGTAATGATATCTAGAGAGAATCATCTCAAAGACCTAGAGATATATCTCTCCAAGAATTTTCTCAAGAATGGAGAGTGATCCTACTCTACCACTACTATCAATTATAGAGATATCGAAGAGAACCCTTCCTTTATGTGGTTCTCAGTACGATCAAGGGAGAACTATGAAAGCATTGGGATCTGTCGTGCTATCACCCAAAGATTTCTACGGCAACATTCATAGGTTTTTCGAACATGTGTGGATCACCAATGGATGTAATCTACTCTCAATTCCTACAACATAGTGATAGTATGATAGAGAGACATTTTCAGATCCATAAATGAAGAACAAATTTCTCATAAGGTAATTCTTAATTGTTTAAGTTAATTATAAATAATAGATTATGATCTTGTGATTGGTTTTGGAATTTATCAATTTTATATATTATTTGATTCAATTTTATTGATCACAATGTTTATCATTGTGTAAATATCAGATTAATTATTGATCATGAAAACAAAAGTTGTACATTCCCCATATGATGCTTCTATTATGCTCAGAACCTTTTAGAGGGACCTGAATATGAGGCAGAGGTGTTGGGTGGAGTATCTATTGACATTAAGATTTGAGATTATGTATGCACCTTGGAAAATCAATGTCATTGCATATTCTCTTATCCATAATATGCAGGTAGAGAATAAGATCAGTGATCATCCTTTAGAGGATCAGTGGTGCTTGATGAGCTTGTTGGATGACAGGAGGATGGATGGTTCTGAGGATTAAGGACTAATGACTTATGCTCCACTAGTGATCACATATTCCCTAATGGAATGGTTAAAAGGTTGGATAAGATACTAACCTATAGTTTGTTGTGATGATGGAACAACTAGTTAGAGGTGATTTGATACCTAGGTTGTCGTTTGGTGATAACGATGTGACTCATGAACATGGGAGAGTAGTATTCTTTGAATACATTAAAGAGGAGATGATAAGGTATTTTTCATACCTCTATATGGGCAGTATATCATGGTGCAACCAAGATGTATCATGACCTTATATAAAAGTTCTGGTGGTCAGGGCTGAAGAGGGACATTTCTGGTTTTGTCTCTTACTGCCTTACCTACTATAGGGTAAAGGTAAAACACTATGGACCTAGTGGTTTTATCTAGACACTTCCAATGACCATGTGGAATTTTTATGATATCATGATGGAAATTTTGATGGGTTTACCTAGGACCCTGAGGGTTTATGATGTTGTATGGGTGATTTTTGATCATTTGACGAAGACTTCTCACTTCATACCAATAAGAGAGACTCAAACAGTGTATGGGAACTTACATGGAGTTTTCTTTAGAATTCTATATGATAAATATTCACATTTAACATTTTTTTTCATGGATTGTGGAAAGCCTTAGGGTCTCAGTTGATATTGAGCATAGTGTACCATCCATAGATAGATAGACATTTTAAGTAGAATATATGAATACTATAGGATATGCTTCAAGATTGTGTTCTAGACTTAGTTGGATTATGTGATGATCATCTACCCTTGGTTGAGTTCATATATAACAATAGTTTCCAAGATTTTATTCAGATGGTACCATGCAAGGATCTTTATATTAGGTTGTGTTGTTCACTACTTTATTTTCATGGGGTGGGTGAGGTAATGATTATCGGAACTTCTTTGATTTAGTAGACCATCGAGAGAGTGAAACTGATTTAGAAGAAGTTGATCACCACTCAGAGTAAGAAGATATCACATGCAGACTATAGGAGGATACATTTTCTATTCTCTGTGGGAGATCATGTTTTCTTAATATTAACTCTACAGTTAGGTCATTGACATCTAAGGAATTAAGGAAATATAGAAACACCTTTTATATGACCCTTTGATATCACTAAATGGTTTGGGAAAATTGTGAACTATCTAGATCTTCCTTCTCTCTACTAATGTGTGCACACCATGTTTCATGGGTCACATCTCTAGAGTTAAATGGAAAATCCTATACATGTCATATATTATGAGTATTTTTATTTAGATCTAGATTCAACTTATAAGGAGTCTCTAGTGCAGATTATTGACTGAAATAAGAAATTAATTTGAGGGAAGTTTGTACCACTTGTCTAGATTCGGTGGCAACATAGAATGATCCAATAGGAGACGTGGAAGTGGGAGTCTGATGTTCGATCTCAGTGGCCTGATTTGTAGGATAAAGACCACTAGAGACACTTCTTAAGGATGAGAATTTATTATAGGGAGAGAACTATAATATTATCAATTTTCTTTTATTTTTAAACCCTATTTTGTTTGTAATTTATAAGTTTTTTTGTTTTTAAATTGGAATTTTTTAATAAAAATTACCCTTAATTAAGTATTATGGTCTTATATAATGGTAAATTTTTGTTAAAAGGCCTTACTAAAAATTAAAAAAGGGTTTTTCCTTGGTTATATAAAGGTAAGAGAGAGATATATGCGTTGTGTGAGGGTTAAATAGACCATTTATAAAGGTAATTCCATTTTTATAAGGGTTACATAAGGGTAAATAGGTCATATGTAATGGTAACCTCTAGATCATGCACTAAGTAAGGGTGAGGGTGACACTACATAAGGGTGTCCATGCACTATGTAAGGGTTATCCCAGTTCTATGTAAGGGTAAGGTTCTCAATAAGGGTGTTGCATAAGGGTACTGGTGAACTATGTAAGGGTAAATAGTTGTGTAAGAGTAGCTTTGTAAGGGTAACTGAACACATATGGGTAGCTTCATAAGGGTAACCAGCTATATAAGGGTGGATATGTAATGGTAACTAACCACATAAGGATGGTTGTGTTAGGGTAACCCAAACTTTCTAAATCTTATATAAGGGTAACCTGACTATTTCGTAAGGGTAGGAAGAATTCCAAACACTGTTTAAGGGTAACTCATTGCCCTCATGAAAAGTTTAGGAGTTGTGTAATGGTAACACCAAGTTAGCCTTACATAATTCTTTTTTTAAGTAAAACATTTTTATCTTCCTTGTTTCCATTTATTCTTCACCAAATCGACCATGTAACACATTTAAATGATTTTAAATTCTAAAAAACATGGAATTAAATCATCAAACTCATTTAAATACATAAATCATATTTATGGGTGAAATTTGACACTCTACTTTTATGAATATATTAAAACACAAATTAAATAATGATGTTTAATTTTTGGTTTTAATATGGAGAACCGGTATGTGGATTTTTTCTTAAAATAATACATGAATCTTCTCCTTTTTTCTGTTTTCCTTTAAGGTTGAGCTACCCAAAAATTCCCTTAAGTGAGATCTATGAAGTCTTCTACGACCAAAATAAATTCTTTATTAGATTTTTCTACCCTATTTCTCTCTCCCCCTATATTCTTGGTGTTTCATTTTTAATAATAAAAACACAAGTAAAAATTCTATGAAATTTTTCATAACCATTTTTTAAAACTATTCATCTAAATCTTTTTGGAAATATAATGGGAAACTTTTAAAATTATGATAGCCGAGAATGGTAGAAAATAAGAATAATAATAATTCTTATATCATTAAGATTAATCTAGAGAGAGAAATTATTATCACATGAGGAATTGAAATTATTTTATATGAAATAATATGGAATTATCAAGAATAATAATAATTGTTGTTGTTGTTTATTCTAGATTATCTAGGGGAGAGAAGATATTCTTCATGTAATATATTTTTTTTTTGAAATAAAAGAGTTGGTTTTGATTCTAGGGATCCTTAAAAATACTATAATGTTGATATATAAAAACTACAATAATAAGGCCCAAGGGGAGGTGTTGTTGGTTGTAGAGGTTTCCACTCCAGCTTTCAAACCACATAGGGTGGTTTATCCTTGAAGCTGACATCAGTGAATTTGAAGTAGTAAGTTCCTTAACTTTTTGAGAATTTTTTTACACTTGTTACCATGATATAAAAAAAAAATTGGAATACTTTATATTCATGCTTGATTATGATTGCATGTGGGTGTGTGCATAGACCATAATAACCATATATGATATTTTATTCCATGAGTAAGTTTGTATATTGTCTAATTATGTTTGATGTTGATCACATTTATTGTATTTTAATACTTTAATTATGATGATGTGTTATGATTTATTGTGTGTACTAACATGTTATGTATTACTTTTGAGGTATTTTATTAGCGACCCAAGCAGGTGGACCATCATGATGTGTTCATCCCTTATAGGGGGAGTGCAAACAACTTGCGATGATGGTGACGATGGACCTAAGAATAGGGTAGGGATATAATGCTACCTCATGGATATTGTGTGATACACTCATTTACTAGTGGATTCCAATGAGCTTATTACTCAATGCCTAATGAAATGGAGAGTATATCTTGATGCATAGTGAATGTTGAGAGCATGACTCACTTGATGGCCAATGAATTTTGAGTAGTACACACACACAATGATGTGACACATGTTTTTTAGCCTCATGGATAGTTTTAAACTACTTTTGATAGATTTTAATTCCTTCCATCATGGAGACAAAGAAGGTACAATCGAGATCGTGGTGTCTTGGTTGGTACATGTGTTCTTGGTTTTGTATTTTTGTGTTTCTTTCACAATTATTTTTTATTTATGGCATACACTTATTTACTTGTGCACACTTATTAAGGATGCACTTGTGATGTCCTAATGAGTCTTGTAATGACACCTTACTCAAGCATATTTTGTGTTATTTTATATTTCATAACTTAGGATTTGGTGAAGGGAAAGGGCTATGTGGTGTATGTCTGAGAAAATAAGTATGGAGCTAGTGGTGGTTGGGATGGAATCTAGAGGACTCCTCTATTTTATTTATTTATTTATCTAAACTTTATACTCTGGTTTATATTTCCACTTTGGGAGCTTATTATTCCAATATGAAATGTATTACCTTTTGATTATTTAGTTTTTACATGATGTTATGATCATTATAATGTTTATTGTTCTATTTATTTATTTGTTTTATGACATGATACAGAGGGTATATTCTCTCCACTGACGGGATTAGACCCTCATTGTTAGTTAGTAACCTCTTGTGTATGGGGAGGTTCACATGATGTTATGTGACCCTATGGATCAAACTTGGTGGTTTGGATTGTGATATTGCATATAGATTAATATTTTTCTTAGTTTTAAAGAGTAATCCAAAATTTAGAGTACCTTGGATGTGCCCCATGATCCGTTAAACTATAATAATATTCTCTTCCTTCAGATTACTTTAGAAATGGTCTTTCAAATATGTTGCAAAAACAATATCAGGTTGTGTCACATCCAAATACAATACTCTATAAATACTCATTTCTTATACAGTGGGATCCATAGATTTTATATCCTAGTGCTTCCCAATCTTATTTCCAGCCACAATCAGAGTGGAAATTGGTTTGAAATCATTCATTTAAAATTTATTTAGAGACTCTCTAGTGTACTTAGTTTGAGAGACAAAGGTATATAATATTCTTTGAATCACATGGATCCCTAGAAGATAAGTGAGTTCACCTATCATCAACATTTCAAACTGTAATCTCATTATCTTAGCAAATTATTTCATGTGATTTTTTTTTCTTCCACCAAATATGATATCATCCATGTTTATAAGTTCCATGAATTTTTCTTTTTGAGACATTTTCAGTTACAGATTATGGTCTACACTATCCATTTTGAATGCTTGCTTCTTCAAGTATGAGTTAAAGAGATAATACCATGCTCGTGGTGACTGTTTTAGACCATACAATGACTTATTTAATTCGTACACTCTGGTTTCATCATCACCTATCATGAAAACCCATTGGTTGTTCAATATAAACTTAATATTGAAGTAGACCATTCAAGAATATTGTTTTTACATCCATCTTATAAACCATAAAACCTATTTAAATTTCCATAGCCATAAAGATCTTGATCGACTCTAGTCTAGTCACTGGAGAAAATTTTTCTTCAACATCAATGCCTTAAACTCTGGAATAGAATTTTCATGCTAAGTGTGCCTTGTTTCTAATCACATTTCTATACTCATTTAATTATTTCTTGAAGCTCTATTTTTTTCTTATCACATTGTTGTTATCTTTCCTCTTAAAAATTTCTCGTGTTTGGTTCTTATAAATTTTATCTAATTCTTCATTCATGGATTTAATCCATAACTCCTATTTTTTTCTTTAGATGATGTTCATTCCACCTTGGACAATAGATTCTCATGCTCTAGACTTCCCATTCTCCTTGTTTGAGTTGAAGCAGATAAATCCCCAATAATATTAGATGGATCAATTTGCATTCTTTTGTTCTTTCTCTAAGGTATAGAATTACTTTCTTCAGGAACAATATCCCCTTCTGATTTCGCCTCAGAGTCATCATCATTTGAACAAATTTTCACAACGTCATGATTTAGACAATATTTATTTTCTTCTTATTATTTATTATAGAAGGCATCGACATTTAGGTTTCTAGATTTCTTTCATGTAACAACCCAATAATTTGTTTTATAAATTTAAATACATTGAGTTGTGAAAAATAATAATTTAAAATTAAGTTTTTTAATTAATAATACTTATATTTCAAATTTATAGCTTTCAAATTAATTTTAAATTAATGTTCTAAAAAATACTATTTTATAATATTATTTTGTGTAAAAAAATATTTTAATATGAATATATGTATTTGATTAATTTTATTACAAAATTCATTTTTATCAATAGATTATTTAATTAAATATTATAATTGAATATTATAATTATTTTGATAAATAATAAATTATGTTACAAATATATTCACTATTAATATGACACCCCAAGAGTTTATGGTACGCTTATTCATAAATAATTTCAATTAATTTGATAGATTATATGCACACAACACTGAGTCTCTATGAAACAACACTTAGTTATAGTTATAACCTAACCATTAAACTTAATTTTTCCTCTTTTATGTTTTGAATTTTGAAAAACGGGCATACACGGTTGCGTCCAGTAAGTATTTTGAGTCTGATAGGTTCAACTTAATTTTTTTGGTGATTAGTAACTTGACTCTTTGAAATAGTAATGTTACACTTATAAATAGTAATATTACAAATTGAATAGTAACCTCACCTAAGAAAGTATAAATAAAATTGATGTTCCGTCATTTCTGTTTTGAGTTTAGTTTTTTTTAAATATAACAAATTTGATAAATTGATTTTCCGGGTAAAAATTGTACATTTTAGAGATATTTAAATTATTATATCAAACTAAAGTTTTATTAATTTTTATTATAATGAAATTATATTATCAATAACACTCTTATTTAATTACAAATGATAAAATAATTTTATTTTTTTTAAGTGTCGAAAATTTTACTATGCATTTTTTGTCTGCTATTATTTTTAATAAATAAGTATTTTCATATATAAAAGTTAAAATTTTCATATTTAGAGAATTATTATGATAAAATAAATTTCATTTTTGAATCCAGAATATCGATATTAGGTTATACTGAATTTATGATAATTTTATAAAATACTTTAGTTTTTTGTGAATAGTAAAAATATAGTTTTGAGTTTTTAGTATCATTAATGATGTAATCGTGATTTAATAATTTTGGTTGAATATTGAGTAATAAAATATTATATAAGGTGTCCCAAGTGGTCAATACCATGGGAAACCCCATGGTTTTTCAAATACCGCTAATGAGGTGTCGTTGGAAATTAATAAAAAACTCCCTCTCTTTTACTATAAATACCCACCCATTCCTTCATTTTCTTTCATTAAAAATTCATCATCCTAGAATATGTTGTATTTTTATCTCCCTGGGAGTCCTCCCAAGGTATCCTCAAGCCCCCAAGGTCCCAACCTTCATGTTTTAGGAGTTACTATACAAGGTAAGGGAATTTACCACCCTTCTCTTTTTAAAACACTCCTTTTAACTTATTCTTTTTTAATTTCCATTGGATTATGTTGGGATATGCCATTCCATATCCCCCTTTAAGTCCATATTATGTAAAAATTATGATATACCCGTTTTTCTCTCATCAACATGTTTTATGAATTATTAATTGATGTCGTTAGTCTGTCGAATTTTCGTAAGGGATTTCTCAACTTATCTTTTTCTTTCAAGTTTCTTTATTTTATTTTTCTATCCTAAACTACCCTCATAAAAAAGGTATGATAACTCCAATACCTTAAATATACTTTAATGTTGTTATTCTAATGTAATAATTCATCATCATCTCTCTTTTCCCCTCCTTTTATACAAAAAATGAAAACACCATCCTAGAGGTGTTAATTTATCGCATTCAAGGATGACGAGTTTCAATTTCTATTACCATATTCATGGATGGTCATGAAACCATATTTATGGTTGAACCAGAATATAATATGTGTATTATAACCTATTTAATACTCTGTAACCATTATATATACATAATACTAATTCATACGACAAACTAGTTTGTAACAATCATGATATAGCCAAAATAATCTAAATGGTTATCACTAATGTTCTATATAATAAATCATACTCATAACATGTAACCAAGTGATATATATAACCATTTACACTTATGTGTGTTCATAAATGTTGTTCGAAGTATATTACTCAAGAGGGGGGTGAATTGAGTATTTATAAAAATTTCTATTTAAAAAGTATTCTTAAAAAGTTTCCCTAATAAATTTAAATACAGCCCAGTCAATCAAGGTTATACGGTTATGAAAGTTTCACAGTTTAAATAACTTCTTAGAAGATTGATTAATTCTCAATAATCTTAATATCGATTATTAACATTACTTTTGAAGCTATTATAATAAGGTAAAACAATTATAACTTCTTTCCAAGATTAACTATCAAAGTAAATTTATTGATTTCTGAATTAAATAGTAAAACAGATAAAACTAAAATAAACAACACAGCGGATATAAAAAAAGTGGTTCAGTCTCAATCTAAGACCTAATCCACTCCACTTGGTGATCACCTTCCACCAAGTAGTTTATATAAATAAACTTTATCCACACCCTGGATCGGGGTTAACAACATTACACAAGATTGTCCAGGTCACACGACCTTTTCAATAGTTCTTCTTGGGTATGAACTAATAGGTCACATAGGGACCTCTTCCACACTTATTCGTGGGAATATACAAGTGTAAAAAGTTGTAAGAGAAATGATATCTTGTATCCTTTAGTTTGATGAAGGATATAGTGCATGTTTTTATACAGACATACACACTGCTCAAAAGATAAAAATAATACACAACATAGCAGGAAAGATGAGATAGGGTTAGAAGTGCTCTAAGTGTTAGTCTATGCAGCTCTGGACTTCTGGGATGAAGCAAATGCCAAAATCGAGTCCTCTCGTGGAAAACAGAGTTTCGTAAGTCATCTGGATCTGGCTCATGTTCTTCGTGAAGTTGATAGTGTGGAAATGTTATCAACTCTAAGATTCGAGTATGCTTCGTATGTTCTTCATTAGTGTTGGGTTTCATGTATTGGTTCTTATTTCAATAATGCTCATGCTTCTTCGTTATTGCGCACACACTTGTTTTTTGTTGTCACTATTGTCGCCGCAGTCATTCCCCCTTTTTTCTTATAGCCACATTTTTCTTTTTATTCTTGGAATGCATGTGTTGGATCCGACAAGATGTATGTATCCTGCACCTTGTACCTCGTACTTTCAGGTGACATGTCTATAAAGAAAAATTAATTACGTTAGTGAATTTAAAAGCTTCAAATATAACCGTTAGAAATTAAATTGAAAAACAAAAAAATAGATTAAGAAACGATGTCAGAGTCTATTTGGAAATAGTTTCTCCATGAAATGGTGTCTCCTTGAAACGGTGTCTCCTTGAAATGGTGATACAGCTATGATTTCATAGTTGTATAGAGATTAGGAACCGATAGCACAGATGTGGTGTTAGTATCACGGTTCACGGTGTTTGGATGGTCACAGTGTCTGTATGGTCATGGTGTCTGGATGGTCATGGTGTCTGGATGGTCACGGTGTCTAGATGGTCACGATGTCTGGATGATCAGGGTGTCTAGATGTTCATGGTTTCTATATGGTCATGGTGTCAAGATGGTCACGATGTCTAGATGGTCACGGTGTCTAGATAGTCACAGTGTCTGGAGCCTTTTCCAAAAAAACACAACCGGTGGCAGACTCACGGTTTCTCAGACTTAGCCAAAACTCTGTATATAGACTTAAATAGTGATATTCATAGAATGAATTAAACTTAATCATTCATAATATAATTTCATTAGAAACAATATAGTTTACAATAATTATTTAACGCATAAAGAAACTAATCATCTGTACGCCGGATTTTAGATAGATTAAACGGGATTAACAGAATGTACATGATTTGTGATCATTAAAACATGATTAACACATGAGTATTCCAAAAATAAATAATGTGTAAGTTCAATTATATATAATTGTATCCATTCCACATAAAATCCATTACTTATAATCAAGAGGAATGAACACGAAATCAAGGAAAATGAACACGCCAGAACAATGGAATTCAATCTTATAACTTATCAATAAGAAAATAAATCAACATAATAAAAATATAATGAATACAATATATGTATATGAGGTTATTAATTAGTTAATTTATGGATTTAATTTAATTATCTAGGACATTAAGGATAGGTGCAGAGTACATTCATACATAAGTAAGGGTTTTCTCATCTCACATCCATTTTTGTGAGATGTTCTTTATTCACAACCATTTAATGTGTATAGTGTATGTGTACTACCCATTGTTATATAATATCATTAATATATTTATTTTAATGGTATTAAATTTATCATTTTATGGTTATTAATTTTGGTTCATATGATTCGATTGATTACAAAGTGGTAAGGGTTTTCTACCTGAACCTCCATTTTCATTTGGGTTGCTCTTATTATCTACTTACCTAAATAAAATTATTATTTATTCTTAAGTACTTATCATAAATTATATTTTTATGTTTTATATATGTGTACCAATAATAATCCTTCTTTATTTTATGGTGAGTTATATTTTTTTTAAAAGTATCTTTCAAAAATTCTTCCCATTAAATACGCCTGTTTCAAAGGAACTTCCTGAATTCTTACCTTTTTTTAAAGTTCACTCTATAATCTATTTCGAGCCACCATATCTTTTCTAAAATCACTATATTTATTATTAAAACCTTATTGGTTCACTTTAGGTTTTATATAAAATATTTTGTCATATTCTATTTTAAAATCTCTTTAATATTTTTCCTTAAACCGCACTAAAATGTTTTATTTATAATGTTTCTTAAAAACTATTATTACATAATTTCACTTCAGTGGGAAATCATTTATGCCTAAAATATAATTTTAATTTCATTAACTTTAATTTTTTTGGATATACATGTTTACAATATGATTTTATGGCATATACAAATAATTATCCAAAACAAATCTTCCTTCCAAAGTAAAAAAAAAGGTTTTCTCATCTCACTTTTACTTTTTTGATATATATGCCTTGTTAAACCCTTATTAATTTCATGTGGTGTATGTTCTACCCTTTTATGTATCCTATCAAGAGTTTATTTATTATCATGATATTCTGAGTGATTGTGATTTGAATGTTTCAAAGTGGTATGGGACACTTTGGAATGTTTAAGGATTATTACCTCATGAATCATTCAATGGTCTCATTTAAAATTATATTCATCCATGTCAACATCCATTGTTGAATCTTATACTTAATTGAGTATTATATTTTATTATATCATCTACAATATTTTTTTGATGGTTTTATGATTATTTTGGCTATATATGTGCTATCTTGATTTCATTCACCATATTACTTCAAATGGTTAGTAATTATGTTTAATGATTGGGGAAAGTTATTTACATTTCATATGTATACGATGTTTATATATAACCCACTTCATATGTGGAATGATTTGGACTTATAAATTGATGTTTGGGGCCCGTTATAGCCCCTTGATGCATCATTAGGTCTTATAAGACAAAAAAAATTGGTTTTTGGCCGAGGCCTTACCATAGTATTTTCAGAAGTCTTGGTTGAGGCCTCGATGTCAGGTTTATGATGTCTGGAATATGCATTCGCTCATTATGATATTAGTAATTTATAAATAATGTGATTATTCAAATAGTATAATATCTATGGTAAAGTTTCACGTGATCAGTTATATAGATTTATTTACTCAGCTTTCATTCCTACCATATTATGCTCAAGTTTATTTTAAAGGCATGTGTTTTCAGTTATTAATTATGCCTAATGTTTATGTTTATGATAAATCCACTTTATTACTTACCCTTACTGAGAATCTGATCTCACCCCTTTCATATTTTTTCCTTTCCCCAAGTTATGAAGAAGAAAACTTTGAATAATCTTTCAAGGATGCAATTTATTACATATTTTATCATGTTTTATTTTCTTTTCCCAGTGTATTATGGGATCATGAATTTAATTTGGTATTCCAAGACTGCTAAAATTATCGGTACTTCCAAATTCGATTCCTTATAATCATGCCAATGTATTAAAATAATGCATCGGCTCTGAGCTTTTGGGGTCGGAGTGTTACATTTAATCTCTCTAATTAATAATTTTGATGTCGTTACTTTCCATAATTTTATTCATCCTCTTGTTAAAGAACTTATAGGCCTTACTATTTATTGAGTAACCTAGAAATACTCTTTCATTAGCTGTATCACTATACTTTCCCTAATTTCATTCCTTATTTCAAATATAACATTTTCTTATAAATACATGATAATGTTTCTATGTGGGATTCCTTCCATTACACATTTCATATGGTGTCCTTTATTCCTCTAGGATAAGCATTTCCTATTTTTGTGTATACACCTCAACTTTCATGGATTCCTTCAAATGATTATGAGAGAAGAAACTTTCAATGAGAATTTACTTGGCCATATTATTTACCTATCGATTACTTTATTCAATAACTCCATTACCTTGGCCATATTAATCTGTGGCATTTGATAAATAAATACATTACTCAAATCTAAGGGGGAGCTGCCCCAAGGATTTTGTGATAATTAATCTAAGTGAAATCCAATAGTTCACTCAAGGAATTCCATAGTATTAGAATAACATCAATCCAAGGGTTTCATCATACCATGTAATTCATATAAGTCCCCTAGTGGAATCCAATGCTTTCTCCTATAATTACACACATGTCTAAGTCTATAAAGACTCCAAGGAATCCTCCAAAGTCATTCCAACCCATCACTATAACAAGATATATTCATTTAACAATTCTTTAATTATCAAGAGAAAACTTTATTTAAAGTAAAATAATTGATCAAAAACAAAACCCCAAGGCCCCCTTCATGGACCATTCTACTGATTATCAACAAAGAAACAAACCATTCAGTAAATTTATACCCTTTACATAAATACTTTACCATTTTCCCATTTAATAATTTATAATAATGCATTACCATAGGAAAAGTTATTTTTAAAATGTATCTATCGTTTCAAAGGGTCCAACTCATTTACCAACATATTTATCCATAATAAGTTTCAATTCCATTTACAATATCAATAGTTTTGAAATTTCCTTTCACAACCATCGAACCAATTCACATCAATTGATTTAATCCCTTTCAAAGAAAATTATCCCTTAAACATTATTCAAATACTTTTTCCATAAACAAACTTACCCATTAATTATCCAATTCTAAGGTCAATTTCATTTCTAAGGTGCTCTATAAGGAACCCTCCTTGTCTAAGGCTCAAGTCTTAAAAATGGGCATCAAACATTATCAAATGGTATTTTAGAACATTCCATTTTAAAATTTGATTAATGCTTGGAAAATCGGCATGACCGCCCAACCAAATAACTTAGAAAAAATGTGAGACTAAGGGTCAATTTAAAGGGACCACCTAACTTATTATTAGGAGAGTCTACACATCCAATATTGAGTATCGGTTTTTCCTAAATTATGAGAAAATAAAGAAGAAGAAAAATTCCCTAAAAATAGGACATATTAGACACAAATGGTGAGAGCTTACTAAATAGTTAGAGAAAAAAATAAAATACAAAGGTATATTCTTAGCCTTACCTAAATCTAACTAATGTCATAGATATAATTGAAATTAGATACTCGATAGAATAGAACCACCATGGAGAATGAAAGAGATGAAAATTACCTTTGGCACTATTGTTAGGTGAGTGGGGGAGGAAAATCTGGAGTGGAGTGTTAAGGGGGTGGACCTAGTAAGATTACCATAATTCCATCATTTTAAAAATGATTCAGGAGGTCACTGACAAGTTGTTGGCTCCCTAATGGATAGCTGGTGTATCCAACATCCCTTACTGGGCTACTAAACATGCCACCAGTTATCCAATGGCACTACAAAAAAAAATTATAGAGGCCCCAAATTCCTTCAAGCCCTTAATATTCTTCCACATCCACTCTTAAGCTTCATTCCCCATATAAAAGGAACTATTAGTGATGCAAAACTACTCTAAAATCAATTCTGGGGACCAATTCAAAATCTGGCCCTCTCACCAATTGAAAAATCCATATTCTCATTAGCACTTAAGGCTCATCTATACACATGGGAATTAAAAACTCCCAAACATTACACTTCTCATCCCTAAGAAGTCCCGGTGTCCATCCAATTACACTCCCAAACCTAATTCGGTCATTATCTCTTGTATAATTCCCCTATTCCACTTTTTAATTCTTAGAGAGCTTCTTGGGTGCCACTCCCAATCCAAAGTGATCTATATAACAAAACAAAACCCACCACTAACATTTAACTCCAAAACATTGAGACAAAACTCACCATGTCCCATCTATCTTGAAACATGATCACATTGTTACCCAACTAATTATCAGGTGTATAGAGCTTCCCACCATAATCCTTATCCCACAAAGGCCAATTATGAGTCATGGTGTTCCATACCATTATAATTTCCCAAAAAAAGCATGAACCCCGCATTCCAATGATACAAATAGTTCGGTTCCCAACACCATTCCCAATCACACATGATAACACCAGTCCAACGCTGGTTCTCATCCTTACTTCCAAATTCTAAACCAAACAAACATGCTTCCACCATCTCAAACACAGTGGATTTTCCTAAAAAATCCCTGAAAATTTTTCAAATAAGTATCATCGCATCTCCATGGCCATTCTTGATGTAGTTCTAACCCCCACCCCCCATATTGAATCCCACACAAACTGCTGTTCGAACCTCCTTTGACCAACTCATTACAAGAGCACTTGGCTTCCACTACTGATGTGTCTTTGAACCACTAAAGTGTGACACCTTGATCATTAGAGTCATCCCACACTCATCTTGACATAATGAGGTCTAACATGGTACAATATGTGTTTCCATGGTCAAAAAATTGACAACATGAAATATTCATTGTGCTCTCACCCAAGCACCAGCGTGCTACTGAACTGAACCTTACTTTCATTAAGCAAATTAAAGTTGACCCCGAATTAACACTCAAACTCAAATCTGCCTCACACCAAGATCAAACTTTGGAATTCTATAATGAATATATATTACATTGTAACTAACCACAATACAACATCTAGTACTAACACAACCTTCCAGAGACTGGTCCCACACACCAACAACCTTCCATCATAAGGGTAGCATGCCCACAGCTAACATGACGCTCCCCATCACTGGGGTATTCTTTTCATCATTACATTGATTCAAAATCCCAATATTATCATCCCAAATACTGTATTTCACCAAATACAATGGTCAAGTGTGTCTGACTCACCTATACGAGAATGCTACTTTGATCATCAAATGTATTTTTTCCCAATTCATGAAACTCTATCTTCAGATCTTACTAAAGACTCAACCAAAGTAAGGTTTATTCCCACCAATAGATTATGGTGGTCTCCCAACCATACATCATTCCTTACCCTACTCCTCAAGCATCAATCCCAATAGGTTCACCATCAGCACTCACATGTCTGTAACAACCCAGACTTTATTAGTAATAATTGTTTCCAAAATAAATGTGTGTTTCATTATAATATAGTTTTATACACAAAAAAACATATTAAAGATACCATAAAAACTTTATTTCATTAATATAGATCATTAAATTAATTATAAATTAAACCCATGAAAATTCAAAACATTACAATGGGATGAAAAATATAAAATATAAAATTGTGATGGGAAAATTTGGATCGCTCAAATCTTCTAGAATCATCTCCCCATGTACAACACTATAGAGAAAAACAGAATATTAGTAAACCAATAAAAATATTATAAAATGAAAATATAGAACCTTGGTTGAAATTTTAGTGAATTTTGAATGAAATAATGAATCATTGTTAATATTAGTCAATGTGACTATTATAATTAAAATGTGACCATTGGAATAGTAATATAAATAATATTTATCGTGATTAATTTAAAAAATATAAATATTATAATTTAATAAAGTAAATATAAATATTTAAAACTTAAATAAATTATAAGCATATTTTTAATAAAGTGTATTTAAATGTATTTTATAAAAATCATAATTTTTATATAAAAATTTAAAATTACCTATGTTATAAAATTATTTTGATAAAAAAAATTATGATTATCATGTTGAAATTTTCTGATGGTAATTTTTTGGAAATTTTTTGAAATACTTTAATTTTTATGTGAATAGTAAAAACATTGTTTTTCAAATAATACATGTTTTATGACATAATGAGGATGAAATAGTGAATTAATAAATATTAAATTGGTTATTTTGGACCAAAATAAATCTAATAAGATAAATGGATCATTTAAAAACAATAAAATAAATTTCCAAACCTAAAAATTATTTTCCAAATTCTAAAGCCAAAAGTATTCCATTAAAATAACAATTTTTTCTTTTTCTACTTTCCTTTTTAATAAGCTATTGAATTCAGTTTATAAATGTTTTTGAAGTCCTAAAATCATTTTAATTTATTTATATATGATTAATAATTTCAAAAAATCATTATTTCAAGGTTTACCTTGGATAAAGTATTTTATTCAATATTTTATCCTAAAAATACCCCTCTCCTCAAGTATAAATAACCTTTATCCCATCCCTTGGAAAACCACTCCTCACTCGCTTACCAAAGTAAAATTCATACTAATATCCTCTCTTTTAAGACCCTTATCACCATTATGGATGTTTTTTAGTAACCAACTCCATGCATCAAGGGTGTTTAGTGTCATACAAGAGAAGCAGCGCTGATAAAGTTTAAGTTTTTATCAACTCTTCTCTCATTTTCCTCTTCTCTTCCTCCTTTTTCTCAATTCCTTTAAAAAAATATTATAAGATTAAATAAGTATTATTTTAAAATTATTTTAATTATTTTAACCTACTGTAAAAATTATATTTTTAAATTATTTATATCTTATACTTCTCTTCCACCTCTTTTGATAATGCTCCTTTAACAGTCAGTTAACCACCAATAACGACGTTGCTAATTCTATTCGTATCAGAAACCTTATGGATAGTTAAAAAACTATTTTATGATATATAAATGTATTAATATATTTATTTTAATCTTCTTGAACTAATTATACCTATGTATAAATGATATTGAATAAAAATAGAGAAATCAAAACAAAACGGGATATTTTTAAAGAAAATTTGATATCGAAATGTTTCATCTTTAATAATGAGAATTAAGAAATAAAATTAAATGATAATAATTAATAAATAGTGACTTAAATTAATAGATTTAACTTATTTTTCATTGTTTTAATAAAACTAAGTTTATTATCCATGAGTCATAAAAGAAACAAAATAAAGAGGGATTTAAGGTAAGGGGATTCTTGAACCCAATTCCTTTTTTATGGGTTATCCATTTTTCACATCATATTCAATATGGATATTACTATAATGTACCTAAAATTACTTTTCATTATACTTTCCCTCTTCTTTCAGGTATATACATGTTTATATGCTTTTTAAATTTTTTCTAATCCATTTATATTATTTTTTAAAAGACTTTAATTTCTACAACATCACATTGACTCCCCTTAACTTTATTTCGTATTCACTTAAGAATGATGATGTTTTATCCCAAAATATGATTTCACTTATTCATATAAGAACCCCAAAGGTTATTCATGATATTTTTTTATGAAAACTGTATAAAACTCATTCCTTTCTATGGGTTTATTTCAGGACTATGATTGTTTTACATTCTATGTGGCCGACATGATTATGAGAATTCTATGATGTGATTGGTGAACCCAGAATTATATATCCTTCCAATGAATTGGTTAATGTAATATATCTCATTATATCATGTGTATTATGTATGATATTGATTCTATATGTTTTTACAATTTTAATGTTATGATTTATACTCATATTTCATGCGTGAACATGATGTTATCTTTGTTCACAAATATGTGTGGTATTTGACCACTATGATATGATGTTTCATTATTATGAATATGAAAAATTACATGACATTATAAAATATTTCCATCATTAATATAATGATGATCCTATTCTTATGATATGATGGTGTTGATTATTTTCACCCATAGACTATTAAATCATGTTCTTTATTACTCCCCTGGCTGGGATTTTATCTCACCCCTTTATTTTAAGTATATCCTTAGGTGATTACATGTAATAAGGAGAATTTTAGATATTTATAAGGATAAATAAGAATGATTAAAATAAATTTTTAAGTTTTATTATGTACAAGTGATGTATGAGCCTAATTTTCCCAAGATACTAGACCTTTCGATCCTTGAATGTATTACTATTATTTTATTTATCATAAAAATGATGTAATAGTTATGTAATTAAAATTTGGGTCACTATAGTGTCACTATTTTTGATCTATTCCTACCATCTTATCATCACCTATCTGGTATTGATCTCTTGGACTAACCATGTCACAACACTTCTATCCAAATTGATGTCTCCCCTCTCAAGTGAGGGCCTTTTCCTTTCTCATCCAAACTCAGGTAATTATTCCCATAACATCTTCTTGATGTCATCGTCCCTCAGATCATACATTGTCACTCACTGGCCCAAAACATGTTAGGGGATATGCTTACCAGTGTGTACCACCTTGATCCATCAAAATAAAATGGGTTCACACTCTAGAACCACCCGATTACGTAGCTCGACTTGTGATCCCATGAGTCACATCACATTAAAACTAGACTCACATTCCTAAACCTTTGACCATGCTCATGTGCAGGTAATCCTTAGTCAATAGAGATTACTCTCAATACTCTTCTTTAAAATAAGGAACTTCACTTATGCCCAGGTCCAACACACGACCACCCACCAGCTGGTGTCATTCCAAAACTACAAGTATATTTCCATGTTACCACTAAGTTGTTACAAGAGTATCTTGAACTTTATATGGCCAAGAACTAGACTAATCATTCCCTAACCCCCAACCTTGATACCAAGAACCATAACCCCTAGGTGCTTTTATGTTCAACCATCCAAGGCATCACTTCATTGATTTTTTATACTCAGTGAACCTCATTTGAATAGATCCAAAACCCAATAAATACTTTTATTTCATATAAATAATAGGTTCTCACACTTTCACTATTCGATTTCATTGATACCCAAGCAATGTAAGCTCCAATGTGACCAATTTACCGAACCTAACTCATCATCTCATGGTTCGAGTGTCACTAATATTTGGCTCACACACCTAACCAAGCAACAAACCATGCCCTTGGAATGTCACTTCTACTAACCAAAGGCATTATATATGCTCTCCTATAATAGGCCTGACACCCCACACATGTCTAGGTTAAGAAAAAAACCACCCTTCATCCCAGGAATCATTTCTAAATCCATGGACTACTTACCTACATATCCACCACATAACCAATTACATTCAGAACTTTTAGGGTCATTCATCCAAATGATCCTTCCCTTAAAAACTATTATATACACAATGTACTAGGTCTTCGGGTACTTACCCACAAATACACAAAATCTTGGAAACACCAAACATGCACCAATCACATAGTCTGAAGTATCTACCAAAGATCTACCTACCTAAAGGTATTTTATAAGATCGGGTAAAACCCTCTCATGGGTTACCCTATAAGGTCACAAGACATTGAATCTCTAAACCTGATTTTCTATTAAGGTTCACTAGGTCCTACCAACTATCCCCTAAAACAAGCCTCATAAGGTTCACCACTCGTGGGTCAACACTCTTCCTTGTCTCAATGTCATGTGATATATATGATACCAAACACCCAACTCAGGGTTCCCACATTTACGATATCATCACCTAACCTAGAAATATCCTATAAGGTCACTAACAACTACAACATTTCATGGTCCACAAGACCATGTTTCAAAGAAAGGTCTCAAGTCAATAGGTGGTCATAATAGGAACATAACTCAAGTGGGTAACTACAATGGGAATATCATTCACTAGGTAATACACCACACATCAAGAGATGTTTTACAAACTAATCTCTCTCTCTCTCTATCCCCATATACCATTAGTAGGGTTAACACTACACATGGGTAAGTATTATAACATCAGGACCTCATATTTCAAGCACTCAGAGTGGTCCCACTACCCATACACTGGGTCAATCCAAGTACATACGACCTCTAAGAAAACTAATCCATTTAAGGGTAAATACTTACAAGTTTTTTTTACTAAACCCTTACTATTTCCTAATCTTTACATTCCAAGGTTGGTTAAATATAATTTCATTCATGAGTTATGAGGGAAAACACCTGATAAGTTTCTTACTGGAATTTTATTTAACTCAACCATCATTTTCCACAATACTCACATTCCAAGGAATTTTATTTACCACAATCAATATGGTTCACATTCTCAATTAGGTTCACGATCTTTCAAATCCAATATTTACACTTAACCTTTCTAGGTTTTATCAAGATTCTCATATTCCCAAGGATAGATTAAATGGGGTTCTATTCACATTCTATAAATGAAAATTCTTTATATGTTTATTACCAATGCTCTATTTATTCAATACCATCATTTAACAATTCATTTTCATTTTTTCAAAAGTCATACTTTCATTATATCTTGGATATGAAAAGTTTTAAAATTCCAAGTCTTGATTAAATAAATTTCCATTCCCAATATATGATGGGAAAACCTTATAGGTTACTTACTGACACATTATTTAATCAATACCATCATCAATCCATTTATATATTCCTAGGTGTCAAAATATAATCTCTAGAATTAGTCAAGTAAGATTCCAGCATATCCATATATAGATGACGCCATATATGATGTTATGGACACTTTAAATAACCAACCCCTTTATTACTAGTAAACTATAGACCATATGCAGAAAAAAATAAAATGGATATAATAAATAGTCAACATAAATCATAGACAACACATATATCAACAATGGAAAATAGGTATATAAGTCAATCACATACAAGGTACATATAAATCACAAGTATTATACAGATGATATAAAAATATTATGTTCCTAACAAGATGCATGAACTCACACACACACTCTTTACATATAGGGACAAGAGAAAAAATATCATAAGCCAATAACATAACAGCCTATGTATCTCACTCAAGGTGAAAATAAAATACAACTATAATAAGAGAAGTCCAAAAACAAGTAGTTCCATCCATAGAAACTCGAGTTTTCTCCCATGCATGGGTTGATCACTCCCAAACACGGTCTCATTTCCAAGTTCCAATACACTCTTAGTCTCCTGTCTACCATACCAAAATAGTAAGAAAAAATAAAAACCTACTATGATACCATTTTGTAACACCCTGCCTCCCCAGACCACAAATTTGTGCTCGATCCAGAAGTTGTTGTTCGTACCTCAAGTGTGCTTCCCCATATGCCAAATGATACTGACTAGCAGTTAGGGTCTCAAGGATATTATGGGGAGACTATACTCAATGGTCAGATTCATAATAATAATAGAATAATAAAAATAACATAAACAAGTCCAGATAAACATCATAGATAAGATAGGGAAATTTCTAATAAATAATTCCAAAAATACATGAAATATTAATAATGGATATTCCATACATATAAAGGATCACCCATGGACAGATTAGATACATATATAAATAGAAAAAAATGAACTAAACTTGTCTCCAAACTGGTCTTGAGTTCTTCTCATCACTAACGTCCATACCCCACTCCATGAGAGGACAACGCACAAAACTATTAGGCCTTACCCAAAACCTATACCTACATACAAATAGTATTCTACTAAGTTGCCCAATTTTCATGGAATACTAAGTAGGGTGTGAGTAAAACTCAATAGGACATTAATAATTTCATCCCTAAAATAACCAGTCCATAAAAGAGTGTATGAAGGAGTGATATAAATAAACAATTACTGGATATCATAGTAACAATTAATATCTTAATAAAACAAAAAGAAAAACACACCAACTGATGATTAGGTTTTGTGATGATGATCAAAATCATTATATACCTACTTCAACCATATTCAGTGAGTCTCTAATTATAGTATAATTCATGGATCAATTGGTTTCAAGGTATACTACCAAGGAAACCACCATTATAATAACTCATGGGAATCTGTGTGGATTAACCATGAATTCACTCTCAAAAACTCCCATAGGGATTCCAAGGGAGGGGTGACACTCGGCATTCCACTGATCAAAAATACTAATCTAAACTCAAGGAACCATCATTGACATTCAAATGAAAAACTTGATGGGAATCCCTAACTTATACCTATGGCATTACACTAAAGTAATCAAGATGAATTTGGGGAGATCATCCCATGGCATTCACCCATGTAACTTTCAAGAATCTATGACATTAATATATGGTATTTTATAAATGTAGATATTACCTAAATCCAGGGGGGACACCCCTAGAGCATTCGCGGTAATGAATTTAAGTGGAATCCAATGGTTTTATCTAGGAATTCCATAGCATTAGACCTCCTGGAATCCAAGGGTTTCATCACACCATGAAATTAATGAGAGTCCCCTAGTGGAATCCAAGGATAACTCATGACATTCCACACATGTTTAAATCTATAAGGACTCTAAGTAATCCTCTCAAGGAATTCTAACCCATCATCATAACAAGATAGATTCATTTAACAATTCTTTACTTATCTATAAAACACTTTATATCAAGGAAAATCATTAATCAAAAACAAAACACCAAGGTCCATTTAATGGACCATTTTAATGATTATCAATAAAGAAACATTTCATTCATTAAACTCTTCCCATTTACATATAATATTTACCATTTTCCCATTTAGGGATTTATAAGAACTCGTTACCATGGTCCAAGTAATTTTTAAAACTCACCTCTCATATCTTAAGGGGCATAACCATTTACCAACATATTTACCCATATGATGTTCCAATTCCATTTAAAATATTGATGGTTATGAAATTTCCTTTAACAACTATTGATTCAATTCACAGCAATCGATTTTATCCATTTCAAAAAATATATAACTTAAACATTATTCAACTACTTTCTCCATAAAAATTATTACCACTTGATTATCCAATTTTAAGGTCAAGATCATTTCTAAGTTGATTTACTATGAAACATCCCCATATAAGGGTTAAGGCATGAAAACATGCATCAAATGTTATTGAATGGTATTTTATAACATTCCAGTTTAATATTATCTCAATTCCCAGAAAACTAACATGACCTCACAACCTAATAATGTGGAAAAATGAGAGTTTGTGGGTTAATTTAAAGTTACAACCTACCTTAGGATTAGGGGAGTATATATAGCCAGTATCGGCTGTCGGTTCAACCTGAATCAGGAGAAAACAAATAAACAAAAAATTACATAAAAATAGGGCATATTAGACATAAATAGAGAGGGATTAATAGAAAACTAAAGAAACAAAAAGAAGATTAAGGTGGAATTGTAGCCTTACCTAAAAATCTCAAACACTGTGGATGGAAGTAAAATCATACACCTGGTGGAAGAGATCCACTATGGTGGATGAAGGAGAAGAAATCCCCCCTTGGGTGTTGCTATTGGGTGGCTGGGGGAGGAAAATCTCGATTAGGTGTTAAGGGGGTGGATTGGTAAAATTATTAGGATTCCCCAAATTTAAAACTAGTTTAGGAGGCCAACTAATAGTCATTTTACCCCCACTGACTAGCAAGTGGAACTATGGCAGTTTTTTTATAGGCCTCAACTTCTTCTAAGCTCTATGTACACTTCTATGACCACTCTCAAGCCTTATTCCCCATCTAAAAGTACCTATTAGAGGTACTCAACCAATTAGAACTTGATTTTGATAACTAGTTAAAAATATGTATTGATTGATAATTTAAAAAACTAAATTCTCATAGGGAATCAAGTCCCATCTATACATATGATCATTATAAAAGTGGTAGTAGTTTAAGGGTTAGGGTGGGAAGGATGTGGATAATCAATTGAATCTATCCCATAAATCATAACAGGTTTCTCTAATTTCTTGTTAGATTTTTTATATTTCCTTAACCAATTGAGTACTCCTTATGGTAGTGGATGATTTTTAGAGAAAATACATCTGCAGTTCATCCCAGATGGTGAATTTTCCAGGTTTAAATTTGTAGAGACACTTCATGTCTGGTCCTTCAAGGTAAAATATAAAAACCATCTAGCTTATTTGATCTTCTAAGACTCTTATAGTCTTTAATTTAATTCAAAAACTATAAATTTTTATTAAGTTTCAGTTAGGATACTCTCCTTCTAATCCATAAAACATTGGTAATAGTTGAATCATTCTAGTTCTAAGCTTGAAATCTTATCAGTTTTTGGGTTATTGAAACTGATTATTTTTATTAAAATTATACGTATATAATTATCATAAAGTTATTTTCAATTAAGCTATATTTTAATCCATATTTTATCTTTCTAAGGTGACTCGAGGGGAAGAAAATGATGAGGGTAGGTAATTTTTTAATGGGATAGTGAAAATTCATTTTCCTCTCATTCAGTGATTTTTTAACTTCTAATTATTTCTATAATTTTTCTCTTAACCTCTGCATAAAAACCAATTTGGTGATTTTAACTAGATCAATACATTTGATGAATTTATTTTAAATTAAATGAGATAAAGGGAAAAAAATATGAAACATCATCTTACCTCCCTAAAATAGAAATAAGTTGATCAGATTTTGGTCACAGGTCCCTCAGAAAAAAAAATTATAAACCCTTATTAATATAGTAGTAATGGAACTTAGGTTGTCTCTGGGGAGGAGTGTATTTCTAATTTGTTTTTCCATTATTTAGTGGGTTAAGTGTGTGCTAAAAATGTTGACTAGATTTAATTTAGGATTCAATTGAGATGGTTTTAAATTAAATTTTAGAAATAGTGGTCTAACGTTGTATTATCTCATCACTCTCCTATTGAATCATTATTCAAGTTGTTTTTTATTTTCTCTCTAACTGAATGATATCTCATTGATCACCATAACCTGGTTTTTTTTGTTTGAATAAGGGAATACCATGACCATTGTATCCCCTAATTTTCTTAGATTAATGATTGGAATATAAAATCACTCTTAGATCAACCCACTACTTACCACCATAAGAAATGAAGTAAATATAAGTGGTATATGTGTGTAAATATGAGAATGAGATACTAAGAACTGAAATTCAATGAATAATGAAAACCTATGATGTTAAAGGAAATAAAATACTTTCAAATTAAATGAGCAGGTTATATTAAACATTAAAGAATAAAATTCATCAATAGGGAATAGGGAGATTCTCCTTATCTCATCCACTAATGGACTAGTGTTCCATCATTAGATACATTAAATTAAAATTAAAGGAAAGTAATAAATTTCATAGAAACTATATTTTTATCAAGTAGTTGTGGTAACATCCCCAATTCTTTGAGTGAACAATCCCCTTATTATAAAATGGATTATTGGTTCCTTTCTCATTTTAATACCTTTGAAAATTTCCTTATATTCATTACTCGATTCCTTTTTCTCTAATTGTCACTACATAAATAGCTTGAGGATTGTGATTGATGAAGCTGGGAATCTAAAATCTTCCATCTCATGCTCAACACTCACCCACAATCTTCATCTTCTTATTTAGCTTAAATGATAACCACATCAAAAGTTAGTTGGGGATCCTCCTTATTTGAGTATTATAATATGAATAGATTTTTATTTGATTTTAGGTTTATTTATTCCATTTTATAAATTTTGGATTTTAATCCCTATGGCCTGAAATTTGGCTAAGTCCTAGATCTACCACATGAATGAAATTCACAATCAATCATATTAAACTTTTCGTTGATAAGATAGCATGGTCAATTGTATGGTCACTTTAAGTAAGTCATGGATGATTAGGTATAGAAACCCAAGCCTTGAACACATTTTATTTCATGATTTTTAACATAGTTTTCCAATAAATACATTCCAAGGATCTAGAGGTCAAGTTTTCTTGAGAGATTAAATACATAAATGCATAATCTTTAAATATATACTACATCATATTTATTTAAAGAACCATATAGTTATATAAACTCCCATAGATCTTATATAACTTTATAGAATACACTTGGGAAATATAGAAAGGAAATGAGTGAGCTAGAAAGCCTAGTAAGTGAATAATCAGAGTAAAGCATGATAGTGATACAACACATATAAGTTATGAGGCATAACATAGTATCAAAAGGAGAATGATCATAATCATTGAAACATGGCATAAAGGAATGATATCATAAGTTTATGGAATCATAAATATATGAAAACAACATTAATCCTGACATCATAAGCATAAGTCAAGGATTAATATCAATATAGTAAACATAGTGTACTAGGTTTATTTTTAGTTCACCATACATGGTATCTCATGAGATGAAAAAATTATATAATTCATTAAAGGAATATAAAATTAGAGGACCAAAAATCACATTATAATGTTTACATGCATATTTGAGCCACATGAGGAAAAGAAACCATACATAAATCATAAGCATGATCAAACCCATGATATGGAAGTGGGTTTCATAATCTTGTCTCAAATCATAATCGAAGGCTATATCGTAAATATTCCCAAGAGAATAAGTAATTATATCATTTTATGCATTCATATTTAAATTAAGAAAATGTCTTAAGAATTTAATTCCAATTTATAAAAATTCATGATAAGGATTGGAAACATAAGGATAAAAAAAGGAACCACTTAAGTGACACTTTATGAAATTAGTAAAGGATATTTTAAAAAAGGAAGGAGATTATTATTTTCTTGTAAACAAAAATTAAACCAATATGGTTTTCTATAAAATAATTAAGGTTTTAAAAATCTATAAATAGTTAAAAAATGATGGGGTGGTACTTTACATGAAATAAAACATAATAAAGTTCCCTTAAATTGGATTTACTTAATTGAATAAATTTTGAATTGAATGTAAAGAATGTATAAACCTAGTAAGGAAAAGGATATTTAACTAGGTATATATGTAAGTAACATATATATATATAATATAATCACATTATAAAAATATTTAGTAAAATTAATACAAATAAAGATAACATATAACGTAAAAGTAACGAAGGTGGTTCAGAAGATCCCTTACCTTGGGTTTGGATTCTCTCTATGTGTGTACTTAACTTCCTGAATAATAAAATTAGTTTTATTAAAGTATTTCTCAAAAAAAAAATCACCTATATTTAATTTTATAAGTTCTATTTACTATTATGTATTATTCATTTATTAAATAGTTTTCACTTATGGTGGTTACTTGAGGTGGTTCAGTCAATTTCTATGAAACTTCCTCAGTATATTGACCATAGTCAAATGTGTTTTAAAATAGCTTCATAATATCTATAATTTTAGAGGTTTATGTATATTATTATTCCATTATCATAAAATTTATATAGTTTCATAGGTTTTCCCAAAATGCACTTAAATTAAGAAAGGTGCATTGATATGTTCATTTAAGGTGGTTAAATTTACTATGATCAGTTATTGTTAATATCAATAAAAGATTTTCCAATATTATAATTACGTGATATTAATAATGTCATATAATATTATTTATAACTTAAATCTATTTTTAAATTAATTCATATTAGGAATTTATGGAAAATTAAATACGTCATTCACGTAGAGACAGTAGTCTGCACGTACACACAAATGACACTTTTATTTTCCATAGAACATGAGGGGTATAAAATGAAATAATATATCATTTAATAATAATAATCATGTTATAAATATCATATTTTTTAATTAAATAATTTTTTTAACCATACATGTAAGGCGGTGATGAAAAATAGAATATGTCGTTCATGGAGGTAGTAATCCACATGTATGCATGACAACATCATCATTTTTTGAATGGTTTTGGAGGAAGGTATAAAATGGATATTTCGTTAGTATAATAAAATTTAATCATATTAATAATATTAATTATATCATAATTTCATAGGTAGAATAGATTTTAGGCAGTATAATAATAAAATAACTAAGAGAGCTTGGTTGAGAACATTACCACTCCCTTTTGATGTTCTCACTTGGGTAACACCTTAAGGATCCATAGCTTGGTCTTTTGGAAATAACAAGGCATATAGGACATGGGGATAGAATCCATGAGAAACTAAGGTGAAGTTTTTTTCAATATAATTCTTTATAATGAATGGAGAAATGGGGTGGTGAAGGGTGGTATTTCTAAGTGAGATGAGTGGAATTTTTGTAATAATATAAAAGGTAAAGTCATTATTCAAGGAAAGTGGCTTCAATAATGGAAAATAATGGAGTTGGGTAATGTTTATAGTAGATAATACCTCAAACATTCATTTTCAAACATGTTTTTAATATTATTTTATGTATTTTACTCTTATATTTTTCACTTTCCCTATTTTTTCTTTTACAATAGTAACAAAATTTTTACCTAAGTAATTTATTTTTTATGACTAAAAATAAAATGGGCTTAATTATGTGATTTAGATCCACTAATTCCAAATATTAAATCAATTTTATTTATTTCAATTTTTAAAAGTGATAAAATTTAATTCTAAAATAATTAATGTATAATGCATTAAAAACAACTTTTAGAAAATTACATTATTAAGCATAAAAATGAGTTTGGGATAAACTATGAATTTTTATAATTTCCATGAAATTAATTAGTTTATTATTAACTGAATAAGGTTTATTTGTCTTTAAAACTAATCCAATACCAAATTCTACCTTTTGAATATTTAATAAAAAGAAAAATATGAAAAAAAACCATCTTAATAAAAGATTGCTTAAGTTTCAAAATGTTAAACATGGGTTTTCTAAATAAAACATGGTATTTTAAATGTATAATTTTTTATTATTCAATATATTTTTGATCTAATAAAAATATTTATAAGGTTTTATGTAATACTTACTTCATTATAAAGTTATGAACGTTACATTATTAGTAAAAATGATGTTTTTTACTATTTACCTATAAATAAATTATTTTAGAAAAAACCTTAAAAATCATCATAAACTAATGTTGATATGTTAAATTAAAAAATGAATTAATTTTATTATATTCAATTTATATGATTGATAAAAAATTAGTTTTAAAAATAAGGGCATGATAAAAACAGTTTTTAGAAAAAATGTATTTTAAAGCATGAAATGAATTTATTATTATTATTATACCATAAGTTAGTTTGATATTGTAATGTTATATATACTATCAAAATTATCATATTATGGCCATGAATTAATGATAAATTTTCATTGGTTTTTATTAACTATATTACTTAATATGATATGCATATATATTCAGAAGGAAAATTTCTATATATAACTTCTAGATCATTACATTCTTCCCCCCTAAATAAATTTCACCCTAAAAAAATAATTTTATACACTAAGGTGAAAAAAAATTAGGGTACTTCAATTTCATTTCCTCTTTAGGTTCACATGTTTCCTCTTCATTCTTATGGTTTCACCAAAATACATTGACAAGTTGAGCTCTCTTATTGCATAGAACTTTGTCTCTACAGTCTAAGATCTTCACTAGCTACTACTCATAAGAGAGATAATTCTCCAACTATACCACCACTAGATTTATTATGTTTCAAGGATCTTTTATTTACTTCCTCAATAGGTATATGTAAAAAAATCATGTGTTTTAGATTGGTTTGGGGTAACTAATTAATATTCCATAGCTCTGGTGTAATCAAAAATCTCAAAGGGGCCAATATATTTAGGTCTTAGCTTCCCCTTTTTCAAAAACCTCATGAATCTCTTCCATGGTGATGTATGAGGGAACACTTTATCACTAAACTTAAAATCTAGGTCTAATCAATGGTTATCAGTATAACTTTTATGTTAAATTTTCACTGTTATGATATGTTTTTGAATGGACTTGATCTTCAATAGGGATAGGTGGAACACATATCATTGTGTTTTATGGATCTAGTATATACTTCCTCAATAGGGATATGTGGAAAAAATCATGTATTTTAGATTGGTTTGGGGGAACTAATTAATATTCCACGACTATAGTGTGATCAAGAATCTCAAAGGGGCTAATATATTTAGGAATTAGCTTCACCCTTTTCCAAAACCTCAAGAATCTTCTCCATCGATATATATGGAGGAACACTTTATCACTAACCTCAAAATCTAGGTATCTTAAATGGTTACTAATATAACTTTTATATCAAATTTTCACCATTTTGATATGTTTTTGAATGGCCTTGATCTTCTCTTCCATTTCATCAACTAGATCTCGTCCCAATAACTTATGTTCACCAACCTCATCCCAATATGTGGGAGTTCTACATATCTTCCCATATAAGGATTCAAATGGAACCATTTGAATTATTGAGTGGAAACTATTATTTTATGAGAACTCAATCAAAGGAATATTTTGGTCCTAGCATCCCTTGAAGTCTATAGAATAACCTCTCAATATATCCTCAAGTGTGTGAATAGTTTATTTAAATTTTCCATCAGTATAGGGGTGATAAGTCATAATGATGTTCTAATATATGTTTAATACATGTCAAATAATTTTCTGTAACTATAAAGTTAACCTCAGATCTCAATTATATAAAATTGATTTCGGTGTTCCATATAGCCTCACCACTTCTCTAATGTATATTTTTGTAAGGTGATCAAGTTATAATTCCTATCGAATGATAATAAAGTGAGAATTCTAAGTATCATGGTCCACCATAACCCATATAACATTATTTCCTTTTGATTTCTTTAGAATACTTGTGATAGAATCTATAGTGATGCTCTACCATTTGCATATGGATATGGGTAATGGTCGTATCAACCATTTGGACTTTTTCCTCTGTACATTCTGCTACTAAAACACCATGAAACTTGATGTATATTCTGAAATCCCCTTTTTCAAATTCTCCCACAAATAGTGTTATTGAAGTTCTCTATACATATTCATGCTCCCTATATGGATGGATAATATTAATCTATGAGAATCATTTAATAACCACTTATTTATCTACAGCTATGATGGAAAACATAGTCACATTCAAAATATTAAAACTCCTTTATAATCAATGTTGAACTTATAGGATTTTTCTTTTCTCACATCATCTACCTTCTTCTATATCTCCACATCATTCATTTTATCTTTATTAATTTTATACATAAGGTATGGTTGAGAAATAATTTGAGAGATGTGGGATTATATTCTTCCTTTATAAATCCCATGTTTATCCTTTGCCTATATAAAATTATTGGATCCTTCATAATCATCATCATAGATAAGTTTGCAGGATCTTTTCTCCTTAGAGCATCTTCAACTTTATTATCCTTCCTAGGATGATGGTGTATTTATAAGTCATAATCCTTGATCATCACTAGACATATTCATTAGCTCATGTTGAGCTCCTTTTTTGTAAATATATATTTTAGGCTCGTGTGTTCCATATATATATCACACTTCTCTATTTAGAGACAATTCCTCTAAATATTCAATGTAAATATTACTACAACCAACTCCAGGTCATGTTTCGAATAGTTTTTTTCATGAACCTTTAGCTAAATTGAGGCATATGATATCATTGTATCATTTTGTATGTGTACACAACCCAAGTCCTTCTTTGAAGCATCATTAAAAATCAAAAATCATTTCCCACTTGTGGGTAGTTTGAGTACAAGTGTGTTGGTTGGAATCTTCTTCAAATCCATGAATATATCTTCAAATTCATCTATATAGAAATATTTCACTCCCTTCCGAGACAACTTTGTTAGTAGGTTTGACAATCTTGATAATTTTCTTACAAATCACTGATAATACCCAATATATATTCCATTACTCATGATAACATGCCCAAAGAATTATACTTTCCCTATCCAAAACTCACATTTACTATATGTTTCATATAACTTGTCTTTCTTTAATGTCATTAGCATAGTATTTAAATTCTCCTCATGTTCCACCTTTGTTTTTAAGAATATAAGAATATCATATATAAATAATACCAAAAAATATATTGATATAATCTCTAAAGACTATATTCATTATTTCCATGAAGATTGTTGGAGAATTTATGAGTCTAAATGTCATTACTATGTATTCATTGTTCTTATTCCTTATACAAAAAAAGGTATTAAGAATATCCTCCTTTTTTAAAATTAACTAATAATTTCCTAACCGAATATCTAATTTAGATATGTATTGGGCCTCTTGTAGCTAATCATACAAGTCATCAATCTATGGAATGGGATACTTGTTCTTTATTTTTATCTTTTTAGTTCATGATAATCAACAAAACGATGCATCAATTAATCCTTCTATAGAGTCTTGGATATTTTCAAGGATTCATTATAAACTCAACTGAGAATTGTACCTCTTAGTCAGAAGAAAGACCAAAAAACTCTTTGGGGAATGGATCAACATATTCCCTTGTAATGGGACTATCTTTAAGAGTGTTCATCTCTTTTGTTTCAATCATTTAAGCTAGATATTATTTATCATGAATAAATTATAAATATACATGTGAAGAAGATTCCAAAATAGATTTATCCTTTTCCTTACACTTATATAGAATCTAAGTATAATTTGAGATGTGGAAAGTGATTTCCTTTTCTCGATAGTTGATGTAAACTCTGTATAGAAAACAATTCCATTTGTAGTATAGAATCCAATTCCACTAATGGAAGTATGATAAAGTTTTTTGGGAAATTCACTCCAAAAATCTTAACTGTGGAGGAGTTATCTACTTGAGATGCAAAAATTGCACCATTTTCTATTTTCATTGATAATTCACCCTCCATGTTTTGTAGTGTTTCTTGAATAGTTCTACTAAAATTTCATGATATTGCAGAATGTGTATAACAAGAATAAAATATTATTTTTTCTATTATTTAATGAATAACTAGCATATATGTCACCACATCATTGTCTTGATCCACATTGGTAGTGGTAATAACATAAGCTCACCCTTTCTCTCCCTTAGATTTTGTTGTCATTAGTTACCTTTGACAACCCTTAGCTTGGTTCATTGGTTTATATAGTGTCCATATTCCCTATAGTTGAAACATGGTACCATAGGATAAGGATTAATCGATACATTCATTTCCTCTATACTAATGGAAGGATTCTTCATCTTGCTTCTATATTAATTGGATTGATGTCCCTCCTTTACACACTTGAAACATTTCTCGTTCCCCTCGTGACAAATTCCAAGATGATTTTTCCCACACTTTTGACATGTGTGATATTGGATCTTCTTGGCACTATGATATTTATTTGGTGATCCCCCAAAACTAAACTCCATTATTTTACCCTTATCTCCAATCTCCTAATACCACTGAGAATCACCGATCACCATCTCAACTTTGAGGTCACATTGGACAACTTCCTCACAATTTTCAAAGTCCCAAATTTCCAAATCTCTTCATAGACTTGGATTTATCCCACTAATGAATCAATAGATTTTTATTTCAATGTTAATGACAAAACTAAGGGCATACAATGAAATACTTGTGAATTTTTCCTCATAATACCAAATAGATTTTTCCTCGTTTTTCTTGAGTGCAAGGTACACCCTATCTATTTTAAGACATAGAGTGTGAGGAAAATATTTATTGATAAATTTCCTCTTAAATTCATCCCACTCCATAGATTCTATATTTTCCTTAGGCTTCTTATTCTTGATCAATGTCTACCACTGATCAGTTTCTCACTATTGGAAATAAACAACCAGTATGACCATCTCTTGATCTGAGTATTGAAGGATAGAGAATATATTCTCAATGGAGTTAATCCATTGTTCCAAAATTATGGGATCATAAGATCCAATAAAATTTGGAGTTCTATATCACATAAAGGACTTAATCACAACTTTTTACTTCTTATGATAATGATGTAATTCCACATTATTCAAGTTATTATTTATAAGTTAAGCTAGTTGTGTCAGTGTTTCCATAAATTTCTCAACTCCCGCTTCCATCATGTTCAATATTTAATTAGGTAAATCATCACATTTCCCATTTCATATATTTTTGGAATGATTCCTCATATTTTTATATATTTTCTAAAATAAAGGATATTTAGGGATGATAGTATTCAAAATAATAAGAATATAAAATGGAAACTATTAAATTGGAAGGAATAACTCATAAATGGAATATATAACCTATCTTATGAATTTATAGATTTAAATCTAGGTTATCCATGGTCTATTTAATATAAAATTATATAACCTAACATTATATTCAAATCATTTATAATGGTTTTTAAAGATCATACTAATTATCAAAATCATATCCCATGGGAGTGTTTAGTCAGGTTTCCAGTCTTAAGAATCCTCATCATACACCGAGTGGAGATCAATTTGATACTCAATCAGCCTTTTCATGGTGATTACCCCTAGGTGAAGCAATTCCACAAATGCATCCACTTTACAATATACAGATAAGGATGTAATTTCTATGAAACCATATAGTATATACTTTACAAAAAAATTAGGATCATTTATTTAAAATTATCCCAGGGGTTATCTCTAACTAGTCCTAATTTTAAAAAATAAATATAAATTTATTTAATACCAACTAAATAAAAACAAGACTTATACACAATATATTTCATGATTTTTAACATAGTTTTCCAACAAATAAAATCTAAAGATCTATAATACTAGTTCCTTTGGGAGATTAGACACATAAATACATCATTTTATATCCATAAACTAAATCTTTATTTAAAACTAAATATAGTTCTCTAAAAACCCATAGATATTCTAATAATTCATAGGATACCCTGGAGAAATACATAAATGAAAATAGTGATCTGGAATGTCTGGTAAGGGAATAATTAGAGTAGAGCATGATGTTGAGACAACACATATAAGTTAGGAGGCATAACTTGATATAAAAAAATAGAATTATCATAGGAATGTAAACATAGAATAAGGTAATTATATAATAAATTCATGGAATCATAAATATTTGGAAACAACATAAATCATAACATTATAATCATAAGTCAAGGATTACTACTAATACAAGATAACATAGTGTGTTAGGCTGACTATCTATGCACTATACATAGTATCTCATGAGATGAAAACATTAACCAATGTATTAGAAGGATATATAATCATGGTCTCACCCATCACATCATAATATTTACATGCATATGTGTTCCATGTGAGGAAAATAAATCATACATAAATCAAAATCATGATCAAACCCATGATATAGAAGTGGGTTTCATAATCTTTATATCAAAGCATAACCAAAGGCTATATCATAATGATTCCCAAGAGAATAAATATTTAAATAATTTTATATGTTCATATTTTAAATAAGAATTGTTTTTGAACATATAGTTCCAATGTATGAAAAAACATGACAAGGATTGGAAGCTTAAGGATAAAAAATGAACCACTTAGGTAACACTCTATGAAATGATTAAAGGATCTTTTAAATAAGTAATGAGCTTATTATTTTACTTTAGACCATAACTGAAATAGGAGGGTTTTCTATAAAATAATTATGGTTTTTAAAATCTATTCATGTTTAAAAAATATGCGTGTGGTGCTTGATATGAAATAAGATATAAGGAAGTTCCCTCAAATTAGGTTTACTTAAAAGAGGGAATTGTGAAGGAAAATTAAATAATGTATAACCCTATAAAATAAAGATGTATTTAACTAGGTATATTTTAAAATAATATATATAGATATATATATATATATAATTATTTTATAAAGATAACGAGTAAAAGGGATAAAATGTAAGATAATGTGTAACCTAAAAGTAACAAGGATGGTTCGGAAGATCCTCTACCCTAGGTATTAATTCGCTATGTGTGTGCGCTTAACTTCATGAAAAATCAAATTAAGTTTATTAAAAACATTATTAATAAACTTTTTCATATATATTTCATTTTATAAGGTCTATTTATTATCATTTTTTGATCATTTATTAAATAGTTTTCGTTTATGGTGATTACTTGAGGTGGTTCAGTAAATTTCTTTGAAACTTCCTCAGTATATTGATCATGGAAAAATGTTTTATAAAATAGTTTTATAATATACATAATTTTATAGTTTTATGTATTTTATTATTCCATTATAACAAAAATTATACATTTTCATAGTTTTTTTGAAAATGGACTCAAATTAAGAAAGGTGTATGGATATGTTCATTTAAGATGTTAAATTTATTATGGACATTTATTGTTAATATCACTTATATAATATTAAGTTTTATCATTAAATAATATTAATAGTTTCATAAATATAATTTTTATAACTTAAATATATTTTTAAATCCATTCATGTTAAGTTGTGATGAAAAATTAAATATGTCGTTTGCGTGGAGGTGGCAGTCTGCATGTACACATGAAAAACACTTTCATTTTCTATAGAGTAATAGGGGGTATAAAATAAAATAATTTATCATTTAATAATCATAATAATGTTATAAATATAATATTTTTAATTAAATAACAATTTTTAACCATCTATGCAAGGTGGTGATGAAAAATAGAACGTGTCGTTCATAGAGGCAGTTGTTTGCACATACTCATGAGAACATCTTCATTTTTCAAATAGTTTTGGAGGAAGATAGAAAATGGATATTCCATTAGTATAATATAATTTAATAATTTTAATAATACATATATTATCATACTTACATAGGTATAATATATTTTATTGGGTAGAATAAGTAATGAATCAATAGAGCTTGGTTGAGAACAATACCTCTACCATTGGATGTTCTCCCTTGGGTAACACCTTAAGCCTCTTTAGCATGGTATTTTGGAAAGAACAAGGATTATAGGACATGGGGTTATTTCAGGGTAGGATATAGTTTTCTTCAAGATAATTTTTTAGAATGAGTGAAGAAATGGGGTGGTGAAGGGTGGTATTTATAAGTGAAATGAGTGGAATTTTGTAATAATATAAAATGGAAAATTACTATTCAAGGAAAGTTACTTTAATAATATAAAATAATGGGGTGGGGTAAGATTTAAAGTCAAACATACATAAACTATTCATTTGAACACATTATTTTATTTCTTTTACTCTTAGATTTTTCACTCTTATAATTTTTTATTTTATAACGGTAAATACATTTTTACCTGGGTAATTTATTTTATATAACTAAAAATAAAATGTAACTAATTACATAATTTATAATAATGGATTATAATTATGAAATCCATTTTATTTAATTAAATTTTTAATATTTATAAAAATTTAATCTAAAATAATAAATGTATAATGCATTAAAATCTGTTTTTAGAAAAATACATTCTTAAGTGTAAAAATGATTTTGGGATAAAATTTTGAATGTTGTTGATTTAAATCACATTAATTAGTTTATTATTAAACAAAGGATGGTTATGTGTCTTTAAAATTAATTCAATACCAAATTATACCTTGTGGATATTTAACTAAAATAAAAAATAAAAAACAATTTTTATCCGAATAAATGATTTCTTAAGTTTCAAAATGTTAAACATGGGTTTTCTAAATTCAACATTGTATTTTTAAATTTATAATTTTTGTTTATTAAATATTTTTTTTTCTAATAAAAATTTTTATATCTTTTAAAGTGGCTCATACTTCAATATAATGTTATAAACATTACAATATTAGTAAAAACGATATTTTCACTATTCACCTAAAAATAAATATTTTATAAAAAAATTATCTCAATATAAAGTTGATATATTGAATTAAAATATGAATATTATTTTATTAGATTCAATTTATATAAGTAAAAAAATTAAATATAAGTTTTAAATATAAGTGTGATAGAAATAATTTTTAGAAACAATGTATTTTAAAGCATAAAATTAATTTATTATTATTACTATACAATAAGTTATTTTTTTATTACAATGGTCTATATAAGATCCCTATGGTCATATTATGACCATGAATTAATGATAAAATGTCATTATTTTTATTATCTATATTACCAAATATGAAACATGCATATATATTCAAAATGTAAGTTTCTATATATAACTTTTGGGTCATTACATTAGGCCTCATGGTCACTTAGATAGAATAATCAATTGAAATGAATAGTCGATATTTAAACAGCTGGTTAGAGTCAACATATATTTGATCAATTCCTTTATAGAGTTTTTTAGTTTGGTCGATCAAATCTCTTTTACTGTCTGGTTTTGTCTCATGGTCAATTGGATCTTCACTTGTGGTTTCTTTAGGAGTGTCATGGTCGATTGTGTGGTGATTTAATGTGCAGTCAATTCCAAAGCCAAAAAAAATTCAAAGCCCTAAAGGCTTATGATGTGGTTGGGGTCGGTTCACGTTCGGCCTTAAAGACTTATTTGCAGGTCAAAGTTTTACGACGTTGATCATCCAAATTTAGAAAAGTTTCAAAGAATTATGATATAGATCTAGTGGATTATGATATTCTCATGTATTTTTCTTTTTCATACTCTGACCCACAAACATGAAAAATAAAAATTCTCATTGTATATCATGTTCATATTAATATCAAAATTAATGAAAATTTTTAAGAACGGAATTAAAATTATTTTTAAAAATTAAAATCCAAAACCAAAATCAAGATCTGGATTCTCATTTAATTTCAAAAATGAATAAAAAACTAGGAATAAAGTTTAAATCCATTTAAGATTTAATTTCAGATTTTACCAAAGTAAAAGAAATTAATAATTTATCTAGTTTTTATCTAGATTAGGTGGTTAATTATTGATGAAAAACAATTCAAAATCAAGGAAAAATTATTTATCATCACCCTTGATCTCGAAGGATCAAGAAATAAACTATTAAAAAGTAAAATAAATCTAAGAGTTATATAATGAAAACCACTCAAACGAACTCTTATAAGAAACATTGAGAAAGAAAATACAATGATTAAAATCTTGTATGGAAATAATCAGTTGCACGACATCAAGTGATCAAATAACTTTAGAATGATCGATGTAATGTTATTCTTCTAATTCTCTAAGATACGGTTCAATTTATAGGTGACATTGTAACAAAAATAAACATTTGAAATCTATATTCTTTGAGATTGGTTGTAATAGAAATAGAAGAATATTTATCATCTTCCAATGAACTCAACGTAGCTTAATATCTTCCGATGAAGTTATTCTAGCACCGCTACAATGTTCTTAAATCCAGTGAATGTAGTCTGGTACTAAAACTCTGGTCTCTAAATTTTCATGCTAAAAACATCAGTAATAATGTTACCATATTTTTTTCACAACAAAAACACTTGAAACAAAACTGAAAGTTAAATCAAATTTATATGGAATGTGTTGTGATTTTCAAAAAAAAATAATAAATTAAGTTTATGACTCAATATGGTCAATAGATTATTTTTCCCTTCCAAGTTATGGAAGAATATATCTCTATATCTTTTATTGGTATTAAATATTCTAATAAAAAAATCATTTTTCATGGTAGTTTATATTAAAGTTCATCTTAGTAAGTCAAATAAAGAGAAATAAAATAGAAAGGATGATGAAATATGTATTCATTCTGCTTGATGAGATATCAGTTGAAAAAATGATTATATTACACAGTATCATTAGTAGTAAGGTTTTCATTGTTGTTACTATTAATTATCCTTTTCTCAATGAGGGTCGTGATATGTTTCTAGATACAACTCTTTATCTATGAGTTGGACCTACTGGTACTGAGAAAGAAGTGTTGGAGTTATAATCCTTGGACCAATTTTTTGTAATTTGATTACATATATATATTATTTATTTAATATTAATAAAATATCTTATAACATATTATTCATTGTTATACATGGATTTGATGTAATAATTACCTATAGTATTCATCGCATTAATAAGGTCATAGCAATTCTCCTCTATGATGAAAACATTGAAGTACTATGACGATATTCTTAAATATTGTTCTATAGTTGGATAATGTACTATAAAGGGACACATAGTATATAGAATATCATTTAGAAGTAATAATAAGAAGATGAGGCATCTTCTCATGAAGTTTTCACTTAGTAATATCTAATATGGGAGATTATGAGAACAGAACCTATAGTGGGAATTTTGTATGTTTTGGTGTCCTCAGATATTTCTATATGCAAGTATTTATAATGGCCCTTGGACTTTAAGATTATCATTGATGCGTGTCATGAATATTGAACAGATATTTTATAATGAAAATCATCACACCATATGTTGGTGGGAAGTATGGTATATTGGGTGCATCATGAATGACATGTTGTTAATGGATAAGTCGAGGAAGGATTTGCCTCTTCCATCTTTATGGAAGTTGATATATTGTTCATTTTATTGGAATAAAATCATAGCATTAAATTTCATGGTCATGGTGTAATGATGTATTTATTTTAGATAGTCAAAAAAAGACATATCAAGCATATAGGTTAGTGAAATGGATGCAAAATCTACTTTATGAGATATTGTAATAGAGATATTACATTACACAATGATTGTTCTTATATAATTGTCATCATTGATACATTAAGTTATTTATCTTCGGGGTATTGACCCATTTATAGAGAGTAAACTTGTACTTTAGGAAAGCTTGCCTAATTCTAATGAGAACGAATCCTAGAGGGGAACACACTAATTGTTTCTATTGATCTCGATTAAATTGTATTTTTTATTTAATAGAATAAATATTATTCTCAAGACTGAGGAATGATTTTATTCACATTTTATCGATTGAAAATATTTATTGATGAATAAAATATTTAAATTAAATATTTAATTAGGTATTCAATAAATGTCGATGAGGATGAATGGACCAAGACCGCATCCATTGATAAATATTTATTTTCAAGCTGGTAAATATTATATATCATTGTGTCCACTAGCACACATCACAAAATAATAATAATAATAATATTATTATTATTATTATTATGTGGCATTAGTTTTATTAAGAATATAATATTATTTTAATGGTAGGTGTGAAATTAAATAATATTTATTAACATAAAACCTAACTCTCTAAATATATGGCTATGTCTATTGTGTAGAGTGGTATGAAAATTGAGAATCATTGTGCATAGTGAAATTCTATCTTGAATCTTTCTTCTATCACTCACTCAATAATGAGAAATGCAATAGAGATTCCTTCAAGACCGAAGTATGAGTGGTCAACATGAAAAAAGCAAGAAAGTTAATTCTCCACGCTAGCACCCTAAAACCGATTGATGTTGCTCAAAGATCAAAGGAGAATGTGTGGATCACCGCTAGATGGATTTTATCCTTAGATCCCATAGCATAAAAAAGGCAATCCTGAAGGGTTTTTGAAAGATCAACATCATCAATGAAGAAAGGATCCTAAGTCATGATAATAATTTCTTCCAATCATAATAAATTAATTATAAATATAACGGGAAAGATCCTCTCTTGGGGTTTTAATCAACTCTTTATTAAAATAAATTTTAATATTACACCCACCAAGGTGCTTATACTACACTCGAAACCTAAATGTAGTATCATAGCAGTCACATTTAAAATTTATAATTATTTATTTTATTTTTGATCCATGCACAATATTGGTTAGATTTTCATTTCATATTATTCATTCTTTAATCCAATTTTAAATTAACATGTTATCAATATATTAATATTTTTTGTTCAGTGTTTCATTTTATTAAAGGGATAAAAATAGATGAAGAATGATTAGAGATGTCATCAGGAAGTGCTGAGGAATCTGGCTGAAAATCATGGGACTGGACAACGTGTAGTCGGAGTACACACTGTGTACCCAAGTGCACTGCACCTGGTCATGTCATGGGATACACAACATGTCGGGAAGTTAATTACTCATGGTGTATTAAATTCACACCATGATTTTACCGGTCCAACTTGGCATAAGGCATGTCATGTTACACGCATGTAGTTGGCGTACATGTTGTGTAGTCTGCACGGGTTAATGGTGAAATTCATGTAATCTGTGTGGTCATTATATATGGTCAAATCGCATGAGACTAACCATTGGATCATTTATTAAATATATGATGTTTATCTAGTGTACACTGTGTGTATTTCATCATTTCCTATGTCTGAAATACATGTTGATCCATTCAACGTTAAATCGTACCAAGGGCATAAGATACACATGATGTGCATCTAGACTATACATTTCATGTAGTCTCCTATCCAATGACATGCCAAGTCTTTCAGTGAGTTGCATGGGCACACAGAATTTGGACCACACGGTGTGTAGTTAGACTGTGCATGCCATGTAATCCATTGAGATATGTGTCGATGACCCCGTCATATATCTTGGGAACATGTCACACATGGCATGTTGCTGGTTAGTACACTCTATGTAGTCCAGCTGAGGTACACAACGAAGCCCCAAGCCTGTTCTGACATCCCAAACACTATTCACTCTCAAGTAACTGAGCCTAGTCGGCCACATGGCCTCAAGAATGCATCCTTGTACTCCAGAGGCTTCAGAATAGTATTGAGGTCCTAGGTTGTGTCCATGTGGAGATTATTCACTTAGATCAGAGTAGAGCATAGCAATGATATAACAGATTAATAAACAGTGAAATCATAATAATGAATAAGACTAGCAATGGAATATTCATAATCATCCATAAATAATAAATAATTGACTCAAGATTTGTAAAATGAATCATTTATAAAATGATGATATCTTATATCAAAAAAAGGGTAGACATGCATACATGTTAGTAGGTAGATAGTGCAATACATGATATATAAAAGAATCAAAAAGAAGAAAAAATTATCCAAGAATCCCAAGATTTGTCTCAGTCATCTACTACTAAGATCTCATCCCTAAGCATGCAATTCAAGTGTCCAAAGTGGGGTGCTTCCCTTTGTCCACACCTACAATCATATAACATATCCGAGTACCAATGAAATCCCAGATAGGGTGTGAGATAAATTTATGTAGGCCACCACTAACAGTGTCTATATAATTCAGTCTATGAATATAAATTGTACAGTGTGTAGGTATATAAAGGTAAAGTAATTCTAGAATAAATAACTCATACCTACTTCAACATCAGCTGGTAATATCTATAAACATTTGATCATTTAATTATTAAATTTATTACACTTTATTTTATAATAATATCATTTATGTATAAGGGAATTGGTGTTATTGTAATAATATGTAATGATAATAGAGTATCCAAGATGTAACCAAGACATTCTTGACCTCAGGTGTCGAGCCAACTCATAATAGTATCACATGAAGTTTGGCGATAAAGGGTTTTAGTGTAATCCAAGGGGCTAGCCTAAGGTATTCCATTGTAAATTAATCTAACCAATTCCCTAGAGATCATCCATAGTAATATCAAGCTAAGAATGATTAGGCCCAATGGGGTGAATTCATAGTGTCGTGTGTACAAATACATCAATCTGAATCCAAGCAGTATAACCAAGGTATTCTAATATCCGGAAAATATGTCAAGTGAATCATCAGTACTACGTTGAGGCATCTATGTAATAAGACAATGACCAAATTCCATGATGGGTATCTCCCATGAAAATTGGTTCAATGAATCGCAATGGCGCCCTCTGAGTGCTCAGGGAATTCCCTTAAGAATCCATGGTTGGCTCAAGTTTGACCGCTCTTATAAAGATGAAAAAGTTCCAACGCAATAGGCACCTTATACTAATTCCATTTATATCATATATATAATCATGGTCCATGAAATAAATATTCCAAATAATCATTTAATAGGTTCATTCCATTACATTTAATTAAACATGACAAGGTGTATTAGGGACATGAAACCAATATCAATTTAATTTATATAGTCATTTATTAGGTTCATTTCATACCATTCATTAAACATGAAAAGGTGTTGGGGACATGAAACTAATATCAATTAAATTATAATTTAACTAGGCCAAGTCATATCTATAACTATATACTTGTCATAAAATTATTTAAAAGATCCATCTAATTATAAAGGAATGCTTATATTATTAAAGGTCAAGTCAGACGCACCTGAATGGTGTCGCGGATAAACCCAACATGGGTTACCAAAGGTATAAATGAAGAACATGCCCTAAATGGGTGGTCCATATTGAAGACTAAACCTCCAAAGGTATCATGTGAAATTAATAGGTCCATAAAACACAATCTAGACAAATTAAATCAATATAGATGAATTTAATAAGTAATGCTCGATGAAATTGGTGTGTGCACAGTGAAAACAATTTATAGATTGTGATACTTTAAGGGATAAGTCATAGACCACCTGCCTTATGCCTATAGTATATGCTTCATTTAGTATCAGCTCTTAGTTTTCCTGGATCAGAAGAAAATAAAAGAACAGATGAATGTCCTGAAAATAGGGCATATGATCCTACATCAAAATAGCATTGTTGATGTGAAGAAGAATGGAAAAACAAGCATAAATACTGAAGCACTTACTGAGAGGAATCCAACATTATGATAAAATCTTAAATCAAAGGTATTATGATGAAATAGTATAAAATCCTATTTGATGGAGGCTTGGGAGCTTAATCTAGAGAAAAAGAATTCTTTCTATCCACTGGAGGAGGAAATAAGAGAGGGTACTAAAATTATAAGCCATAGGGGGGGAATAGTAAATTTACGCCTTTAAAATAGGGTTTCATGGTTTAGAAGCATAGTTTTCTAAACTATGTGCCAACCGTGTTCCATACATTGTATAAAGATTAATCCTTCATAGTTCATGTGCATAGTCTGAGGAACCATGCACAAACTATGCTTTTTGGATTTATTAAAAACTATAGAGCCTCTGCGTGGGCATGTGTCTTGGGTCACATAGTTCGGGAAAATTGTTCATCCCAATTCTACTCACTGAACACCCCTCATAGTTAGGAGAAACCATACGGACTGAGCTTCACGGTTTCTACTAATCGTGTAGCCTAGTGGTTTCTTTCATTTTTCAAGATTATGGCCTCTGAACAGGCCCTAAAAACCCTTGTTTCCTCTATATCCTCCCTAGGAATTCATATTAGGTTAAAACCAAATAATTATACTGAAAATTAAAATATCTTTACCTAATAGAAAAAAACAGGTTCTTACATAGGTGCCATAGATACACAACAACCGAGATACATGGTGTATAGTTGGATGGTACACACCTTGTATTCTTTTAATTAATACGGAATTATATTATATTAAATTAAAAATTATAGAATTAAAACCATATTATATTTATTGGAACCTTTTGTGTTTTATAATTTAATAAAAAAAATTAAATAATTGTAAATGATCAATTAATTTATTGTAATAAATCTATATTTATTAGTTCTACTGGTATTTTCCTTGAATTCCATTAATGATGGATATCTTCAATTAAAATCATATGTTCATTAAGATGAAAAGGAATTAATTAATTAATTCAATCACATTTATTATAATAATAAATAACAAATAATAAATGAATGTTATTTGGTTACTTTTGTGTATTCGTTGCATGTATGATAGTTCATGAGCATGACTAAGACCTGTGTATTCATTGTATGATTTAATTTAATTTATTTCATAGTTCTGGAATTTTTAATAATTAAATTAAATTGATGGCTTGTGAGTCATCTCTCCCTCCATTATTATGTAGGACCTATGTGTCCAAGTATATTTATGTAATCCTCTTTAACCAATCTTTTGGTTCCCCTCACATGTGTAGAATTATAAATACTTGTAATTAATGAAGTTTCCTAGGGCATGTGGAGCTGTTTCAAGATGGAAAAATAATGATTCCAACCTAGGTGATACACAGGTGGAAAGGTGGAATGTTTCAAATCATTCCAAGACTGGTGATAGAAGTTATTTTCCCTAGGTCATTGGTTAATTTATTTTCCTCTCAATAAATCAACTGTTAGATAAACTCATGAATGAATCATTTTTTATTTATTTATTTCTATCTTATGCATTAATTATTTTATGTATTCAAGACCACAATCAAATAAATTAATTAATTAATATGAAAATAAGTAATTTAATAAATTGGTTATTCATAAATGTTTTATCCAAACATGGTTAATTAAATTATGTAAAATGTACTTAATATTAACAATACATGTAAATGATAAAACAAGATAAAAATTATGCATAATAAAATTAAAACCCCTAAAATATATATTAAGTTGTACTTGGCCTTACATTACTTTATTTGCAATGAAATCCTTAAAACTAAGTGTTTGACCAACCCTTTTTGAGACACTTACTTTTAATGTGGAATTATTATGAAGGTTATGGGTTGAATTAACCATCTTACATCAAGAGAAGTAGCCTTATATAGACTTGATGTAACTTGGAGGAAAGTGTTGAGGAAATACATGTCAGTAGTTAGGTATTGGGGTGTCCACTCAACAGATCAAGGAGTTGTGAGCATGTAGTTTGCAAACACCCGCCTGCCTAAATACCTCCAAATAGCTTGACCAACCCTCGTTGGGGTTATACAAAGAGGAATATGGATCATTTCCCCTAGAATTTATTAGAAACTAGATATTCTAAGTTCAATTTTATGGCTATTGGGACTTGATAAAATAGTGGGAGATTTAATAAAATCAATTAATTTATTATTTCTCACATAATTTGTAATCGAGAAAAGTACTGATAATCTTCTATTTTATAAATATGGAAAATTTGAAAGTTCATCATACACACTATTTTTGTGGCCTATATTAGAGAAATACCTTCTTTTCACTAATAGTAACTTTGAGTAATGGTTTAGATTAATTTGATTTGTGTTGTTCCATGAACAGAAATCTTACGTGCTATAATCCTCACTTACTGATCCGCATATCAAAAAGGTGATCAATGAAGAGTTCCTTGTATATGAAAAACATTTGAGCTACACAATCAGCATTCAATGTTTGATGTTTTTTTTCTATGTCTATTGAACTCATAAATTCTCATAAAAACATGGATATGTATAGCATGATTGAGCATCTCCATGGTCTTTACCATGAGATAGAAAGATGGGAACAGTTTGAAATTTTCAAAGTTCTCTTTTAGAGTAAGATTTCAGAGGGTTCACTAGCTAGGCCTCACATAATCAAGATCATTGGATACATTGAGTGCCTAGAGGTTCTAGGGTTTAAACTTATCAAAAAACTATGCAACGATCTCATTTTGGAATCACTCCCTCATAGCTTCTCCGGTTTTATTATTAATTTTAATATAAAAAACATTGATAAGTCTCTACCTAGTCTTCTCACTCTTCTTCACTAATTGGGTAAGAAGATAAATCAAAAAATCCATATCTCCTTATGGTGAACAAACAGAAAGGGAAAGAAAAGAGATTTAAGCCCAAAGCTTCTTTACACCTTTCCAAGAAGAGGAAGGTCAAGGTGAAAACAAAGAAATGGGATGTTGTTTGTTTCACATGTAGTAAGAAGGACCACTAGAAGAAAAATTGCACCTAGCCAAAGAAGCAAGGGTAAGATTCAGGTTCATTTGTTATCAAGTGTAATTTATCTATTTCTACAAATTGGTTATTAGATATAGATTTTTGTGTTCACATCTATATTCAAATATAGGAACCAAGTAGATTTATAAAGATTGACTTAGGGGAGGTATATCTATGAGCAGCCAATGGATTTAAACTTTCTATTATAGCTATTAGGGACTACCACCTCACGTTTCTAATGGGAATGATATTGGTTTTGAAAAATTGTTATTTTGTGCCATCTATTACCAAAAAAACATTATTTTTGTATCTAGACTATTTATGGATGGTTTTATTTTCAAGTTCATAAATAAATTTTAATACCTTTATAAAGATATCATTTTTTATGGTAAGGCATATTTAAATAATGTTCTTTATGTGTTGGATTACACAAACCAAGTAATGGAAATCAATAATAAACCTACTTCATATGAATCATACCACACCAAAATATGGCATCACTGGCTAGGTCATGTTAATGAAAATAACTTGACTAAATTATACCAAGAGGGATATTTAGATTATTTTTAACTAAAACCTCTTGCTATATTTCACACGTTTTACAAGGTAAAATGAACAAATTTTCATTTAATGGAAAAGGTGAAAGAGCCAAATAGATTCTTGAATTGGTTCATACCGATGTGTGTGGACCTTTTCCTACTAAATAAAGGGGCGGGTACTCATACTTCATAACTTTTACTAATGATTTTAGTAGATATGGATATGTATACTTAATGAGGTGTAATTTGGATTCCTTTCATAAATTCAAGGAGTACAAGAATAATGTTGAGAACTATCTTGGTAATAAGATTATGGAACTCTGTTCAGACTATGGTGGACAATATCTTAATCAAGACTTCATTGATTATTTATAGGAGTTTGGGATATTATCTCAAATCACTCCTCCATATACACCATATTGGAATGGTGTAAGTGAAAGGAGGAACTGCACCTTGTTATACATGGTGAGATCAATGATGATTCATGTGAGTCTTCCATTATCCTTTTGGGGATACACATTACAAACAGCGGTACAAATACTAAATGAAGTTCCAAATAAAGAGGAATATGGTATACCATACCACTTGTGGAATGAAAAGAAATATGTGTTGTCATGATTACATGTGTGAGGTTGCGAAGAATTTTTTTTTGGCCTCTTCAGGTAACTAGATTTCACCCCGAGGCCCAAAGTGTACCTTTATAGGATACCCCAAAGAAACAAGGGGAAATTACCTATAATACCCCTTAGAAAAAAAAAAGTTAATAGTGGAAAGACATGCCATATTAATTGAGAGGGATAACATATATAAAATAGATAGTGAGAGTGATATAGACTTTGATGAATTTGAGGCTCAATTTATACAAGAGTTAGAACAGGAACAAATTCCACAAATCCCCGTGGAAGAAGTTATTCTAAAGACACAGTTACTGTGTAGGAGTACAAGATAGGTTAAAGAAGAAGAATGATATGATTTTATGGTCATCAAGGATGGTGACTCATTATTAGATGGTAATAATCATCCTCTAACCTAAAAGGAAGTAGTGAGTAGAACAGATGTTTTCAAGTGGAAAAAAGCCATTAATTCTGAACTGGATTCCATATACCAAAACCAAGTCTATATTTTGGTAGATTCTCTAGTGTATGTAAATACTATTGGTGGTAAATGGGTATTTAAGAATAAACTGGACTTTTAAGGACAAGTTAGTACCTATAAAGCATGAGTAGTTGAAAAAGGGTTTGAACAACATCAAGACATTGACTATGATGAAACCTTTTCACCAGTTTCAATACTAAAATCCATCAGAATTCTACATGTCATTATGGCCTTCTATGACTATGATATTTTGAAAATGGATTTCAAAATATTCTTCCTTAATTGGAATATCTAAGAGTATGCCTATATAACACAATCTGAAAATTTTGTGACTCCGAAGGATGCCAATAAGACTTTCAAATTGAAAAAAACCATTTATGGATTAAATAAATAATCTAGGTCAGGAAAAATTTGATTTTATGAATCCATAATGAAAGTGACTGTATCACCCCAACCTGAGATCCATTTAGAATGGTACCCCAAGCCAGTTTTCCACTATGCCTCAAGTGTGCCTCCCTGTACGCCAAAGGCCCGGAGGAAAACTGGCTCAAGGAACCATTATAAGTGGATCTTGAGCTGGGGTACTACAAGTGGTATCATTGGTTTCATTTACTTTTAAGATGTTAGATGGGGTATTAGGATGTGTTGGAAACTTGGTAAATATCTTGTTTCTAGGTTTGGCCAACCCATGCACTAGGGAAAGATCAAATTGTCAGGGATGGGAATATTATTCTATATTATAGTTGATTATTATTTCATATTGTGTGATTTTCATACTTTTACTAGTTATTGATTTATTAGACTTCATCCTTGGACCGTTATGGTAAGGAAGTGTTGTTACATTCATCATTGTAGGCATATATAATTCACATTCCATTCATATGACATGCCATGTAGATTTCATTGTAGTTTTCCTGATGCATGATGTTTTGTATATCATGTTAGATTGATAATTATCATGCTCATTCTTATGAAATTCTTCTAGAGTCACTTATAGGGGAAGTTGTGATGCTCGCTCTTGCTTTGTGATGGTGGTGGCCAATGATCCAGTCGCTCCCCCACCGACGGGGGAGGGACCTCTGATGTTATTCATGGGAGAGGGTTCATCTTTCTTTCCTTTTTCCAACCCCAATATCCTTCCCCTATTTCCTAAATCTTCTCTGTGCCTAAAATTACCAGATTTGTTCGATGGATGCCCTAACCTCCTGATATCGATCGCAGAATTTAATGAAGCCTCAGTGATTTTAAATCTAACCCTGGTTGCTTAGTTCAAGAAGCAACGACCTTCAGTTTATTCATTCAATTGGTATGTTTTTGGTTATTGGGACTTATAGGATAGGGATATGATGGGTTCTCTCGACAACAAACATATTATGATATTCTTTGCATTAGAGGATTATTTAATCAGATCCTGGTCTAATGCTCCCCTCCAAAAGATCTCAGTTCTACCTCTTTATATGGACCTATGATTTCCATATGAAGCATGAATCTCCTTCAGTGGTAATTTGAGTTAGTTTCCCTAATATTACTTTATAGTTTTAAAAACCCTCAGTTATTCTTATTCTTGGGAACCTAGTAAGTAGATATTTGTGTTTGAATAACTGCACTAAATTTGGTTGTCATCTTGTTAACCCTTGAGTTTGTGTGGAAGTGGATGCATCAATAATGTCTTTCACATATGTTTGGATCATAGTATGTGAAGATTTTCGGTACAAACAGACTATTGCATATGATTCGTGGTTTTATTTTTGTTCTTCCTATAAGAATATGGGTCATTTGATGATATTCTATAGGCACAGGGCTAAGAATATCACTAAGAATATGGGTGTGGAAATAGGAGGCAGTGGTAAGGAATCAGGGTCTAGTATAGGGGAAGGTTTGTCTGGACAAAGCCTGGTGGGTGTGGATACTAAGATAAAGTCTGCAATGGATGTGCAGTGTGGATCACATGAATTTAATGCATTGGTGATAGACATATTTAGTTGCTTGATGAATGATCTAGGAAAACCTCAACCTCTGCTACCAGCTCCTTTGGGGAAAGAGGGTTCTTATGTGGGGAAGGATGATGGTGTTTTAGATTCTCTTAATTATCTTGAGGGTACTCAAGGTGGATCTAGGTGACTAGGTAGTGGTATCAAATCTGATGTGGATCAACAAATGGTGGATGAGGGAGGCTCCAAGACTCCCACAATTTCTTTATATGCCGAGGCAGTGCATTCAGGGAAGGGTACTAGTGGAAGTGGTCAGGAAAAGGTTTATAAGTCACAAAGGGAGGGTGAGTCTTCTAGTGGTAAATTGTTTCAATGTGTTTTAGGGAGTGAGGCCTCGATCAGGAATATTCCAAGAAAGGAGGTGGTTGTTATTATGTTGGGCAACCGGTTTGAAGGATTGACTAACAATAATCTGGTCCAGGAGGCTGAAATTGCTCCAGCCAGGCCTTCAATGGATGATAAGGGGGCTGATACTGAGTACAGAGATGAGGATTCTAAGAATTTATCAGGTGATACAGAATATGACATTCAAGGTAATAGGCTTTCAATCCCGAGTTGAATTAAGAGTCAAAGGGACATTCAGAAAGGGAGAAAGGACTATTCATACTTGTCACAACTAATGGAGACAATATCTATGAAGAAATAGAAAGTCAAGTTAATGGAAAATGATTCTCACCTCCCCCCTAAGTCTTCTACTAGTTTGTAGAAAGAGTCAGGTGTTGTACTTGATCATTCTTTGGAGTTGATTATACACTCAGAAGAATAAATGGTTGAAGTGATTCTGATGATTAATGCTACTTATTAATAAGCTAACCAGATGATGGTAAGTCTGTTAAGGGTTATTACCAATGAGGAGTAGAGTACTTGGATTGAAAAGAAAGATTTGATACTGATCAGGGGATTCAATTATGGGAATATCAATCAAGAAGATTACATTCAGTCTTGGGAAAAGCTGGAATATTAGTTTGAAGATCTTTTGAAGGGTGAACTAGATACTCAGGTTAGCATTATCTCTTGGAAATTAAGTAGGGAGATCAATTCTGGTATACTTAAATTGCCCTTTAATGGTTCTGATATTTCCCTTAGTGTTTAAACTTATGATTTCTCACTTTTAACTTAAAATTATTTGATAATAAAAAGTTAATTTTCAGTCTTATTCCATGCTTCTAAAAATTGTCAACGTGCATATGTAATTGGTTATTAAAGTGTCTGAATCAACCTAAAGAGTTTTTTCTCGTATAGTTTGATAGTTTCATATTAATTAAACAATTATGACATGTTTGAGCCATGGACCATTGGTTGCATGGGATGAAACATTTATGGTTGTGCTTAAATGGGTGTCACTAACAATTTGTAAAGAGTACAGGCCTTTATAAATTGGGAAGGGTAACCCATGTAATCAAACCATTATAAATAAATTTGAAATACTTGAGGCTAAAAATAAAATCCCAATTGTAGTTACATGAATTACAATTATAACTTATAAATTCAAGTACCTTTCTAATTTTGGAATGGTAATTCATCTAACTGAACCATGATACTTTTATAGATATACTAAATTCAATTTTTATATAAAATGGTTTCCTTTATAAAGTCTGATACCTCTATTACTTGGGCATGATGATCCGTAAAACTAGATTCATAAATTCACAACTGGACCCAATTAGGTCATTTGGGGCATGTTTCTTATGAGATAAACCTATTGAGAGTGTTTGTAAATTTAAATTTCAAGTGGGTTTCATTTAAATGAGATGCTAATTATAATTTATATAGTGTTGACTTCGTAAATTGGGAACGTCTTCCAATATAATTGAACCCAGATTAAAATGATGAGACCCTCGTAAGTTTCCTTATTCTTTACATTCCTTGATACTTAACCCTATGGGGGTATATTCATGCTAATGGGATAGTTATTTATAGTATCTACAACTACTTATATGGTGTTTTATATAAACATACAGTGGAATATTACTTGACCAGCCCCCTTAATGGATAAAATACTTGTTATCTTCTTTTGAGATTTATCATTATGAGGACTTAATTAATTAAAATTCCAATTACAAACTAAAGAGATTATTCCTCTATATATTGGAAGTTGAAATTTTCTTTAACTATTCTAGTTGTGAAAAGTCTTTAATTAAATAAATGGTGAGATGGGAAATTATAAGATAATTTTCATGAAATTATAAGTAATATACAATAAATAAAGTAAATGGTATAGTTGTTTTAACAACTGATACTTTATATCCTTAGTATATGAACAGTTTTAAATTTTGAAATGAAATAACATCATTTAAATACCTTAAAATGAAATCTTTCAGTGGTTATTGTTGTAAGGACCCCTATGTAGGGTTAAGTTTTAAATGTTTCCTTGAGATTTTCCTTAAATGGGAACGTGAGAATTACTGTGAAACTTTGATGACATCCCCCTAGGTTGTGTTGGACCTATAGTTTAGGCAATAAGGCCTAGTGATATTTTTAGGCATGGCCTTATTTTAGGATTGATTCATTGTGTAAGTAAGGCACTAGACCAGTTATAGCAGTGCCCTCCAACCTTATAGCATTGATAAATTCTTGATATCAATTTTCTAATTTGAGGTATTGTTTGGGTACCAGTTTTCCTAGATAGGACTCTATATAAATAAATGACACCTCAGAGAGATGGGTGATTGTATGGTAAGTTGGACCTCAAGGGGGAATTTCCATATATGGATACCGCTGAGCTTCATCTCTTTATCCTTTCCATTAGCATTATAAATTTCAACAAGCACTCCCCTATTTGGATGCTCAGTAATGATCAGGTCCTAGTATCCCAATGGTTGATAGGTCATGTCATTGCACCTATGATGATAGATTCTGAACCATATAGGTTGATGCTTCCTTACCTATTTCAGTTTAACTTCTTCTAAAAGAGTGTTTATAGGTGAATTAGATTCCATGTAATTGATTCCTGTAAATGGGGTATAGTTCTCATGATAGAGACCTTAGGGATAGGTTGATGAGACTAGATTCCCTCACTTTGACTCAGACCCTAGTAAGTCAATGATGTTGTTCTATTAAGTACAACCTATGAAATAGGTTGGTCTGAGACTACATTTTACCTTTTTCGATAAGATTCATTTTATTCTCATTTCTATAACAATTCGTGGTTGATACTCGAGTCTTTTGATTCAATGAGTGGTATGCATTTTCTTTTGAAAAGCACCTTGAGTGCTTGTTTATCAAGACTAGTTTCAATGGATGGGACTTTTTGGATACCTAACTTGATTGACCAGTATTTACATAGATGAAAATTTATTTTTGGAAATAATTTTGTGAGGTAGGAATTCATTTGATAAATCATGGCATGGGTAAGATTCCTAATTTTGAAGAGTCCCAAGGCGACTTCTAACTTAATGAAAATCGACGTTCCTTGTAGCATGGTTGATTAGATTATGTTGATGGGTGACTCTCAGGAATGTGATTCAGGTTTTGAATTGGGTGGTATGGGATAATACACCCATTGGTTATGAAAATATCAGTTTTCACCATTTTCACATGGTAACTACTAAAACATAACACTGTTGAATAGTTGGGTGTGAGCCAAGAACCGATGGTCTGCAAGGAAGTGATGATTTTGAGCATGGTGACCCAGATATTTCTGTAAATTTAAAGGATGTTCCTAGGATGAGGGATAATTTGAGAATATACTAGACATGGTTAGAAGATTTACCTATATATGGATTTTAACATGCATGGTTGAAAGATGTGGTATCAGGTGATAAATGAAGGAAGGTATGGCATATTTTTATGAGAGCGTGGCTTGGGAGATTTATAACAACTATTGTAAGAATTTTAGTGTACTCTTTGTTAGAGGTGATCATGCCTAGTATCTTGACATCACCTTGATTATGTTGAGAGAGAGTTGTCTATACACTGATATGCCTTCTTATATAGTGGTTATGGTTTGACGTAAGGGACTCCTTGTGGATTGCGCTCAATGAGAAGTTTTAAGATAATCCAAGTGGTGTGTAGTACACCATTGACTGTTGGAGGGTGATAGCCCATGTTATGATTCAATTTTGGTGATTATTTTGGTAAATGTTCTATGGAAGAAAGAATGGGTGATGATTTGTATTTATGCTAGTTCTTGGAGAGGAGCGAGACCTTAGCCATGCTAGGCATATGTCTAGGATGGATAGGGCATGAACTATGGTAATCAGTGCATCATTTTCATGAAAATCAATGAAAAGTATACCCCTAAGGTGGGGAGTGATATGTCATAAACTGGTTGACACCCCTCATGTGAAATGGGTTATGGAATCAGGAGACCGAACATGTGATGGTAGTTTTGGAACTCATGTGTTGTTAATTAAATGAAACGATGTATGGAAGGAATCCTCAATAAATTCTAGGTATGGGTTTGATTATGGATTTGGGTGAAATCCAGATGTGGGAATTAAGTCTGTGTAGATTATGATGATCCATATATGCAGTATTGGGATAATGTTGGTGCTAAGGTTATATAATGACAATTTTTTGGCTTGGGAGGTGGTTTGGCAAGGATACGTCACCAGAATTCGGATGTGGTCTTCAGTGAACATGCTCAGAACAATCTCAGTATTCCTTGGATAAGGATTCGAGATCTAATTTTGGTGACGCATTGGCCATATGAGCCCAACGTTTTCAGGAATTAGTTGATCAGAAGTAGTTCAACTTGAATTTTCTCAGTCAGTGGGATATGGTTGGGGTGGAAACCTCATTGGGAATGTCATCGGGATGAGACGAGTGCAACATAAAAAGGTTCGACTGGGGATTTTCAAGGAAAAAGTCGGCATGACCAATTTAGGCTTGGTTGATTGGATTTTGACTATTTTTATCAAAACAAGGTCCTAGAGTGGTTTCCTCATGTGTAGTCTGATAAATGTTTCAAGAGTACCACTATAATTCTACGAACATGTTTCAGCAAGCAATTCTAATGGTGGGAGTACCGTGACTCGGAATTGGATGTTTAAAACTGGAACCTATGGTTGGGAGCGCCATAGGCCGGATGATGTAAGAGATGGAGATATGATCATGTCTCGGGTTAGAAAAGATCATGTAAGCATCGTCTTGATGTTTCAGTCCTGAATAAAAGCATTGTCTTGAGTTTTAATGGATTACGTACAATACAATTTGAACCGGATGAATTTTTCAAAGGAAATTGAACATTTCATTTAGTGGATGGGTTAAATATTAAATTGAGTCTTGGAACATATTTTTGAGAGTTAGAATACATAAAAGTGTTGTTTTTAGGTAGGTTTTAAGGCTCGATAGGTTTCTCGAGTGTTCAAGTGAGTTTTGGGAGCATTGGGATTCAAGATCTCAATTTTGGAAGAGGCAGCCTTAGGAACGCGGTTGGCGCACGGTTAGTACTAACTGTGTGGCTCAACCATATGAACCAATTTGTTAAGGAACACAGTTGGTATAACCATATTAGGTGTCATAGATAACCATGAAACCCTATATAATAAATTGTAGGTGTATCACATGTTTGGCGCACATTTTGTCTAATTGTGTGCTTAATCGTGCAAGGGGGTGTGGCACTTGGACAGCAGCTCCGCACAAGCAGCGCATGATTTTTCAAACCATGTTCTTAGCCTGCATGGATATTTCCACTTAGGCAGTGGAACTATACGATTAGTGCACGGTTATCCAAACCATGTGTTCAAAATTTTTGGATTATTAAATGGGGAAAATGATGTTTTTTCACTTGCAACCCTTAAAAGTTATTTCCTTTTTCCTCCATTATTCCCCCCACGAGCAACAGCCCTTTACTCGAGCCCCTGTTCTCCCACCTAGGATTTGGGATATCTCCTTCATACAAGCTTCGATTCAGGAATCGTCTAGTGCATTAGAATCCTCTCGGTAATTCTAATATTTCTCTTGATTCCATATTTCATTTATCTTTTTGTGTGGAATGTTAAATTCATGCGAGCTAGTTTACCCTATTTATAGGGAGTTTGATGATTCTTCTGATTTATCTCATTACAGCTCAAATCAAATCCTATTATTTGATGAGTGGACCATTATAAGCATGAGGTGGGTGTTCTATACCTTTTCCCTTAAGGTCTTGGTGTTTTATAGCTTACTTCATAGTGTCGCACGCTAAACTTTCCAAGCGTTTCTCCTTAAATTATTAAATCATTAAATTTATTATTTAAACCATGATTTAAACATACTATTGCACCCTTATGAAAGTTTGGAGGTTATCAACCTCAACCATAACCACCCTTTAGGTGGTTTCTTTCTATTTTTATGATTTTTCCACCCTTAGAGTTAGTTGAGGTCTCCAATTATTAATGGGATTTGGATAGAAATGGAATGAGTTTTTAAAGGTTAACTACCTCTTGTGACACCTTTTCATTTAGAAATTAATGGTGAGATGAAATGGAATAAATGGGATCTATTGAATGAAATGGAAAATCCCTTGAATCATACTAGCAATGTAGTTATTTAATGAAACGAAATGGACATTAGCATAGACCTCCTTCTCATCCCTTTTATGTGAATTAAATTTAGAATTGAATGTGATAAATTAAATTGATATAGGAATGCACACTAACATGGTCCCTTGAATCATTATATGAATTATGTTTAATTGGATTACACAGTATAATACCGGTATGACGTAACGTGGTATGGAACCATTTACCAAGTTTTTTATGGATGTGATCCATTAACTCTAAGTGGACTCTCTAGTCAATGGACATGGGTCTTGGAACTAGTAGGTCTATATTATATCGAGTTTTCTATGGATGTGCTTGGTGGAGTTGAGGAGGATTCCCTGGTCAATGGATTTAGGTATTTTCCATGTAGGACTACATTTCAATGAGTTTTCTATGGATGAGAACCATGGAATTGAAGAGGAAACCTTGGTCAATGGTCCTGGGTCTTGGCCCTCATAGGTATGATACATGTTACTCGGCATATTTCATACTTGATTAACACTTGATATATTGGTGTATACCATAGTTGGTACTTTACTCTATCTATAACTACTCATCATTTATAGAATGCTTGTTATATCATGTGATTCTAAACTGGATTGCATCACTTAGATTTATATATTTATCCCTATAATAATTATACACCACTAAAGCCTATATGCACATACTTTATTTGTTATAGATATTGTTGGTGGTGACCTGCTGAGTATATCTCACACCCTGTTTGGATCATTGGTTGGTACCTAGAAAGACCTCGTGATTGTAGGTTTAGCATAATGGATTATGTTATGTGATTTCTTGTCGTTATCCCTCGATGCTAGGATGGAGTATGAGCAGGAAGAGGACCAATCTTGTGCTCATGATGCTAATGGAGATAGCCATTGTGTATTTTATTTATTTACTTAATTTTTCATGCTTTCCATGTAGTGTGTATGCCTGTATGTATTCATGTCAAGGAAACTTCATGCATGATTATTCATTATTTTATTATTGTTTATTATTTATTATTATAATTCACTAATTTTATTTATTATTATTTTCACTGTATTAATTTCTGACCCATAGGGTATAGTCTCCCCTACATCACCTCTATTAGACCCTCACTACTAGTCAGCAGCCTCTAGTGTACGGGGAGGTGTGCTTGAGGCCCAATGGAAAACTGGATCAGGGCACCGTTCTAAGTGGCTCCCGGGTTGGGGCGCTATATTTGGTTTTATAAAGAACTAATGTGATCCTTGTGTCTATAAATAGTTTAGTGGGAGTGTTTTCATTTTCTTAATAGTATATGTTGATGACATATTACTTATTGGAAACAAAATACCGGTCTTACAATTTGTTAAGGCGTTGTTGAACAAATGCTTCTCCATGAAGGACTTAGGCATGGCAGCATATATTCTTGGGATCAAGATCTTTCGTGATAGATCTAAGAGGTTTCTCAGCCTAATTCAAGGTACATGTATTGACAAAATATGCAGTATGTAATAATCCAAGAGGGGATTGTTTCTAGAGTCACATGGCATTCAACTTTCCAAGAAAATATATCCTCATACATGTGAGGAAAGAAAAATAATGGAAAGGATTACATATGTGTTGATGATTGGGTCAAACATGTATGATATGATATGTGCTAGGATATATTTCACTTACACATTAAGTATGGTAGGTAGATATCAAGATGACTTGGGTGACCGCTATTAGATGGAAGTTAAGACTATCCTTAAGTAGATGAGGTGTACTAAGGATATATTCCTGATATATAAAGGAGATGAGGAAATAGTCATTAGAGGATATGCATATTATAGTTTCCAAATAGATCAAGATGATATGAAATCACAAACAAGATACAATTTCACTTTGAATATATGTGTTGTGAGTTGGAAGAGTTCAAAGAAGGCTATAGGTTCAGATTCTACAGTAGAGTCCAAGTATATTGTGGCTTCGGAGGAAGCTAAATAAATAGTATGGGTGTGAAACTTCATCCCATAGCTTGATGTACTACCTACTAGTAAATATCTTATCACACTTTATTGTCATAATACTATAGTGGTGGCTCTCACAAAAGAGCTAAGGTCACATCAGAAAATGAAGCATGTGCTTTGGAAGTATCATTTATTGATGGATTTTTCTTCAAGTGGTGAGATTGTAGGGAGAAGTATTACCTAGAAGACAACATAGAGGACCCCTTGAATAAATCCTTGAATCAATAGAAACATTATTATCATGTGAGGTCAAGAGGACTGAAATTCATAGGCAGTTGACTCTAGTCCAAGTAGGATTTTTTTGGAGTTGGTGTCCTAGGACCAACTGTTTGTACTTTAACCTCCAAATCCATGTTTTTTTATTTTCTGAAAACACTTTTAAAGGTTAAGAGTGTACCCTAAAAAATAAAAACCAATATAAAACCCAAGATAAAATATTCAACTTCAACACTACCTACCAACAAAAATATTTTGAAAATTAAAATCACCGAACACAGCCCATCATCCATCAATAGTTTGAAAATCAAAATTCAAATCAAACCATGCCTCGAACAATGCCCCACAAAATCTATGGGAATTGAAAGCTGAAACATATATCAGTCTTGATTCACAGCCCAAGATGCACATCCATCATTGATAGCCAATCTGATACATCACTCCTGACACATAGCAGTGTGAACAATGATCATCGCCGGTGATCAGAGACACAAACCACTATCGTTGACGAAACCCCAATACCATCAGAACAACCACCTCCATCCATTGAAAAGAATCGGGACCAACTGACACACCAAATGAACAAGTTGAGGGAACCGAACCTAGAAACTAAAACCACCATCATCAATGAGGAAGAAGTACCTCGAACCATCATCAAGGGAAATAGCACCACCACCCTCCTGGAATGTCACCGGTCGCTCAAACAACACCTCCCAAAGCCTCGATTAGAACCATCGCACTAGACCAAATCGGATGGGAGTGGTGGACCTTAGAGCCAGGGTAGAGTTGAGAGGACAAGTGTCACAACAGTGGGCCACATATTGCAGGAAGATGAAACCAAAAACAAATCCAGCCAACACGAACAGAACCAGAAAAAACAAAGGAACAATTCCACGAGCAAAAACATGAACACCAATCAAATACATCGGTGCCGGGGATGAAAAACAACAAACCAGTAAAATGAAACCTGAATAAATTGAAAGAACGGAGAAAGAACCAAGCAAGCACCTCAGCACCGAGCCATGACTATGAACCACTAGCACATCCCAAACCACCAAGAAGAACACTGAACAGTACCAAAAATGGGGTCTGGCATGGCGTATCTGGTCAGCATAGTAGTCATGGTTTGCAGTCAAAGGGCTGAAAATATAAGACACAAGCCCCAATAGGGGAAGAATGACAAAAAAATCCTAAGAGGATAACCGAGGGAGGAGAGAGCAGGAGGCCAAAAGAAGGTCAACTCACCGTTGAAGAAGCGCACTAAGAACCGAGGTCACTGAAGAAGATAATCCCAACCAAAAAGGAGAACCTAGGGAAAAATCAAAGGAACGGGATAGAGAAGAAGTGGAAGAAATGGGAAAGGGAGAGGAAGTAGAAGGAGGTTAGAAGATGATGCTCCATCACCAGGGGAGGAAACCCTAGGAATGGGAGGAGAGCGCTTAAGGGAACCCACCAGGAGAGAACGAAGACATTTTGATATAGAATTAACCCCAATTGTTTGTACATTGATTACATGTATATTAGATTTATTGAATATTAATAGATTACCTTATTACTTATTATTCATTGTTATACATGGCTCTAATGTAATAATGTCATAGAGTATTCATCGTATTTATAAGGTCATAGCAATTCTCTGTTATGATGAGAACATTGAAGTGTTATGACAGTATTATTAAATATTTTTCTGCAGTCAGAAAACGTACAATGAAGGGACACATGGTATATATACTATTAGGTGTGAGTACTCATAAGAAGATTATTCTTCTTCTCATGAATTTCACACTTGGTAATCTCCAAGACAAGAGATTATGAGAAGGGACCCACCAGTAGGAATTCCACATGTTTTGGTGTCATCGAGTATTCCTATATGTGATTGTGTGTAATGGACCTTGGAATTTAAAATTATCATTGATGAATGTCATGAATCACGCATTTATATTTACTAACAAAAATTGTCACACCATGTGTTGGCGGGAAGTAGGGTATGTTGGGAGCGTCACGAATGACATGTTATTAATAAATAAGTCAAGGAATGATTCATCTATTCCATCTTTATGGTAGTTGATATCTCATCCCTTTGATTGAAATAGAACCATCGCATTAAATTTCATGGTCACGGTGTAACAACGTGTTTATTTCAAATAGTCAAATAAAGACGTATCGAATATATAGGTTGGTGACACATATGTTCAGCTTGTTTGATTAAATATTGTGAATAAGGGATTATATTACATAGTGAGCATTCATATGTGGTTGTTGTCGTTGTGACATTAAGTTCTTTCTCCTATGAGACTCGACTCGTTGCTCGATAGTAATCTTGAACTTTAGGCAATTCTGTCTAATGTCAATGAAAAAGAATCCTAGAGGATCACACAATAAATATTTCTGTTGATCTTGATTAAATTATACTTTGAATTTAATAGAATAAATATTATTCCCAAGATAGAGGAATAATTGTATTGATGTTTTATCGATCGCAAATATTTATTGATGAATTAAATATTTAAATTAAATATTTATTCAGGTATTTAATAAATGTCGAGGAGGATGAATGGACCAAGACAGCGTCCGTTGATAAATATTTATTCACAAGACTGTAAATATTATTTATCATTGTGTGCACTAGTGCGCATCAAAAAATAATAATATTAGTATTATTATTATGTGGCATGGGGTTTGTTAAGAATATAATATTATTTTAAGAGCTAACATGCAATTAAATAATATATCTTAACCTAAAATCTAACTCTATAAATGGACAGTTATGACTATTGTGTAAAGTGGTATGAAAATTGAGAATCGTTGTGCAGAATGAAATTCTCTCTCGACTCCCCCTTCTCTCTATCTATCAAGAACGAAAAACGCAAGAGAGATTCTTTCAAGGCCAAAGGATGAGCAATCAACGCGGCCAGTGCAAGACAATTGATTTTCCACGCTAGCACTCGAAAATCGATTGGCATTGCTCAGAGATCAAAGAAGCGCATATGGATCACCGCTAAAGGGATTCTATATTTGGATCCTCACATTGCAACGAAGACAATCTGAAATGGTTTTTGGAATATCAACATCATCAATGAAGAAAAGATCTTAAGCCGAGAAAATCACTTCTTCCAATCATAATAAATTAATTATAAATTCAACGTGAAATATACTCTCTCAGGGTTTTGGGAAACTCTTTATTAAAAGAAATTTTAATATTATGTCCACCAAAGGCGTTTCCGTTATGCCCGAAACCTACTAGAAGCCTAGTGGTCCACACATGTATCCAAAAGCTCATTTTATTTTGTTGAATCTAAATTTAAGAATAAATTTATTTTCGGTTTGTGGAATGATATTTATTCAAGTTATATTGATCATAAATTCAATCACAATTTATACAAGTTGGGAACAAGTTATTTGAATTTTATCTCTTATTTATTCATAGCATGAGTGAATATAATATTATTTATTTATTTATAAGATAAGTGGATATGCATATTTTATTGAATGGAAATTGTTATTTTATGGTTCTGGGTTCAATAAAATTTTATAGGAGAATTCAGACTAAGTTAATGGTCCAAAAGGAATATTTTAATATCATTTCAAATAAATAAATTATTTATTTATTTTTAGAAATGATATTATATGCACGTGTCACTTAAAAAAGATTATTTATTTATTATTATTTTAAGAAGTGGCATGGGGGCTTTATTAGGATTAAACTAAATGAAAGGTATTTTGTTTATTTTTTTTAAGTTTAACCTATATATAAAAAAATGTCTCGCTTATTTGACATAAAATTCGTTTGTCTAATTCTTTCCTTAAGACATATAGAGAGAATTAAAGAGAATCATTCCACACCTCTCAAGGTTCTATACTGAAAGTAAGATATTTTTACAAGCGATCAAGAACGAACAATGTGAAACACTTGATTCCCTCGTGTTAGCACTTAAGATATCAAGAAAAAAGTTCATAATTTCATGGATTAGTTGTGGAATTTGCTAGAGGAATTCTCGTTTTGATTCTTAAAGTGATGACGATGTCAAGACGATAGGTGTTTGGATCGGCGATGTCAACATAGTGCAAAAATAAAATCAGAAATAAATTACTCGAGGTATTATTTAAATAATTTATTATAAATTTTGTGTGATGATCCAATCAAAGGATTCAAGACAATTTCATTGAGTTTAAATGGAAAACTTTTAAACGGGTATCACACCGCTATGCTCGGATCCTTCTGCTATGCTCAGATCCTTCATGAGTATGTATTCTTTTGGCTTATGAGATTTATCCATTGTTTTTCACTTCTAATAAAGCCATCTCCATGCTCCCACTAATGGTGCTTATACTTCTTGAGTCATCCTTCATCATATAGAGTTGGATAACGTTTACTTTTTATGGAACCTTCAAACCCCTATCATCTTATCTCCATCTCAAAGAGTCGTCTTCTTCTTAAGACTTGTGGGTAGCCTTTACTCTCCCTCATCTTCTTAGAATCTCATGAGTTTAATATCCATCACCAACTCCCCATCTCATTTGTGATATGATGCTTTATTGTTTTTTTAATTTTTTTGATTTTGATTATTGATTGTTTTTTCATCAATGGTCGATTTTGTTTTCGGTTTACAATATTGTCGTTCGTATTCAATTACTGCTTACATTTTATTTCAAATTTCTGTTTCGTAATCTCAAACTCATAATGATGAGTGAGTGCTCTATCTTCTACTAAGTGGTACAAATTTGTATATCCATCTTTGCATACCAGAATAGTTGGTTGAGTCCATGATTGAAGAACTCTACCAGACAACACTAGAAAGTGAAATGAGGGGAAGGCCAATAAAAATCATATACATCAGTACCACGCACCTCCGCTGCACCCCAACAAGTGGTATCAGAGACGAGTCAGAGCGAACGGAGTTGAACCGGCAAGGCGACGACGATTTTTCCGGTGGCCGGAAAATTGAAAGTGGTCGGAAAATTTTTTCGAGGCCAGATCCGTGAAGAGGATGACGAGACGATTTCAACGGTGCAAGTGGCGATGAAAACGGAGTTAAAACAGGTCCGGTAGGCTCGGTCAAAGTTTGGTCAAACCCGTGGGTGAATAGTACCCCAGTGCCGGAGAAGCCGACACTGTTCACGCTGCCGGCTACAATTCCGGCGAGATTCTGGCAGGAACTCCGGCATGCCACGTCAATGGGTGATCTGGACCGTTGAACGTGTTTTGACCATATCTCGGTCAATTGGTGTCCGATTTCGGCAATCCAGGAGTCAATTCCAACTATTTTGACCGTTCCGGACGCATCCGTACGGTTAGTTTTTAAAAATTCTCACTCTATCAGGTGGTTTCAGAAGGGTGCGGCATCAACGGTGGTGATCGCGTTTTGCGACAACGACGATGGCCGGTGGCAGAGCATTACCAAGATGTGAGATCGAGAAGTTCGATGGTTGAAACAATTTCAACTTGTGGCAAAGCACAATGAAAGATCTTTTGGTGCAGCAGGGCATGATCAGACCGTTGATCGGAGAAAAGCCCGAGGCAACCAGTAAAGATAATTGGGAGGAGCTCGAGATGCGGGTCGTCAGCACAATTCGACTGTGTCTGGAGAATGAGGTAAAATACTCAGTGTTGGATGAGACCTTACCGAAAGAGATCTGGAAGAAGTTGGAGCAGTGGTATATGACGAAGTCGCTCAACAAAAAAATTTTCCTGAAGAAGAAACTGTACCAGTTGTGCATGGACGAGGGAACGAATTTGTTGGATCACACCAACGAATTCAACAAAATCCTGACATAGTTATTAGAGTTCGGTGTGAAGGTTGGAGAGGAAGACAAAGTGCTTTTGCTTTTGTCATCCCTACCAAGATCATTTGATGGGCTTGTGACTGCATTGCTCGTGGGGAAGGAGACATTGAAGCTGGACGAAGTGATAGCATCACTTCAAGATTCGGAAGCATTTCGAAGACCCGTGATGCATTTAGACAAGCAAATCATGGCAATACGAGATGATTAATGTGAGAGGAGCCGACATCGACAACCAGGAGGTAAAGAATGACGGCCAAAATCCAGGGGGCATGATCCTAGCAAAATCACATGTTTTTGGTGCGAGAAAAAGGGTCACTATAAAAGTGATTGTGGAGAGCGCAAACGGTACGTTGCTGGGAAGAAGAAAGTTGAAGAGGAGGATGCAAACATCATAGAACTATCGGCAGATGATGAAGTCTGTGTGACAACGATAAGTTTTCACTCAGATGAGAGAGTTGATCGAGAAGAAGTGCATTGTCATTACTACAAAAGATACGGGCACATGAAGCGGGAATGCTGATTTCTAAAGAGGAAGAACGAGCGGGCCCAAAATCAAAAGGAAGACGGATGGGTTCTGGATTTGGGGAGCTCGGCACACATATGTACGACGAGAGGTACATTTGATACTTTTCACCAGATTCGAGACTCGATGAGACTTGGTGATGGGTCAACATGCGAGGTTTGAGGAGTCAGGACAGTGAAATTGAAGACACCCGATTGAGGAGTACGTAAACTGGCTGATATGAAATTTGTTCTGAGGATGAGACGGAACCTGATATCATTGAGTAGACTCGATGCGAAAGGGTTCAAGATTTTCATAGTAAGTGGAGTATTGGAAGTCTCACATGGGGATGCAACGATGCTTACTCGGAAGGAGTCCCAAGGGTTGTATCATTTTATGGGGACCGCAGTCAGCCCGAGATCGAGTGAAAATGGTGGAAGTGCCACGACCTCTGGCGTGAAGAAACGTGTTCGATTTGCCGATGAAGTTTTCAACACCTGTAAGGAGACTGCAGGTCTGGTTTCTACCCCAAATTGGTCGTGAGGGGGAGATTTGTAGGGGTCACTCCCAATATGGGGTGGAATGTTTTAAGGGGAGGAAGTCTTTGGAGGCGGTTGCAAGAGAGGTCTCCTTTCGTGGGCAGTCAAGGCGGGTGAGCAGCCGACAGGGAGGACTTCTCAATGGTAGATGAGCTACCCTCCAACAACCGAAGAAAGATGGTTTTCTTTCTCAATTTAAATGGGATGAAAATCCCATTGTTTGTAAGGGAGAATTATGTTGTGTGTAATCCTTGTGTGATCCTCCGGCGAGATCCGGAGAGAGAGGAATAGAGAAAGACCTCATTCTCCTGAGGACGTAGACTTCAAAGCCAAACCACGTTAAATCTCTTGTGTTTCTCCGTTTTTCTCCTCCGTTCTGTGTGTTTTTGTACCACGCACCTCCACTGCGCCCCAACAAATAGTTGGTTGAGTCCATGATTGAAGAACTCTACCGGACAACACTAGAAAGTGAAATGAGGGGAAGGCCAATAAAAATCATATACATCAGTACTGTGAGCTTAATAGGATATTGAAGGCATTCTTCCACAATCTATGCAATGGTTGGATGTATGATTCTTGAGATTCTGCATTTAATTTTAAAGACTTCATATGAAATAGAGACGAATAAAATGCCAAAAACTTTTTCAACATTTGATGTGATCTTCATGACTTGATTTCACAACCATGAAAATATTGTCTATCATTTGGAAATACTGCACAGCAGATCAATAACTTCAGCCGCTACCAAATACAGGATGCACATCTTTATTCCTGTTGATGATCACAATGCTCATAAGTTGTACTAGCATTGAGGGAAGACAAATCTTTACATCAAAATAACATCCCCTTGCTTGGATTAATAGTGGGTTTTCATGAATTTGACACACGTTTCCTCACTCCATGTGCTCACTTCAATTCCAAAAGAGAGGGATGCTCGTTTCTTGCTCGATGTCATGAATCAATTGAGGACATATCATCAAGATGAGCACTGGGATGGTGCAGAGGTGAGTGAACCTGAGTAGAATTCAGATTGTCTCTGTGCCCACCATTAGTGCATGCTGTACTAACTTCTCTTTGGTTCCTAAAGAGGGATCTGAGCTGTTTTTCCTTCTGCAAAATTCCTTCTTTGGTTTCGAGCTGTTTTCCCACCCATGGAAGTTGATCCCATGCCACTCGACCCAACCCTGACTGGTAACAATCTGGTTCTTCAATCCTTCATAGAACTTCCCTCCTTGAGACCTCTCCCCACAAGGACTTCAACATTGATAGCTCTTGGAAGAGCTCTTTGTGGATTCCATCACCAACTTTGAGAACGCGGAAGATGAATCATGGAGAAGCCGAGCCGGGGAATCATACTCGGCAATTGTTCCTGCATTTGCCAAAAGAGTGTCACTAATCAACATAATCTATAATCTTCTTCTAATTCACATTGATTGATTTCAGTACCCACCCTCATCCAAAACCAAAACCAGGTCATTATCCATGACAGTCGGGATCCGGTGAGCAATGGTGATGACGGTGCATCTCTTTGTCTCTTCTCTAATGGTCTTTTGGATCAAATTATCCGTCTCAGTATCCACTGAAGCCGTGGCTTCATCAAGAACCAGAATTCTCCTTCTCTGCAAGAGGACTCTGCCTAAACAGATGAGCTGCCTTTGCCCCACACTCCAGTTCTGCCCATCTTCAGCCACCGGCACATCGAGGAATCTCTGATCTTGCCTCACGACTAGACGGCACTTCCTCAACACCTGAAACACTTAACCCAGCTTAAATTCATGGTTACATATAAATTCTTATGATTTAAAAAGAAAACTAAAACAAAACCCACCTCCCATATTTCATGATCAGAATGCTGCTGTAAGGGATCCACATTCATCCTCACTGTTCCCTGAAACAAGGTTGGATCTTGTGGGATGATACTTAGCCTGGACCTCAAATCCTGCAAGCCCATCTTACTGATATCAACTCCATCGATGAGAATCCTCCCTCCCGAGGGCTCCACTAACCTAAATAATGCTTGGATGAGGGTGGACTTCCCGCCCCCAGTTCTACCCACTACCCCAATCATCTTTTCTCCAGGGAAGTTGCAAGTGATGTTCTTCAGTATCACCGGGAGGGAGGGGCTGTAACGGATTTGAAGGTTCTCTAGTTCGATTCTTCCCTTCTCAGGCCAATCAGTTGGGGGCCGGAAATCCTCAATGATGGCCGGCGCTTCGCTGGCTAAGTTGCTGAATTGAAGAATTCTCTCAACTGAAATAATTTTGTTCTCCACATTGCAGAGGTTCCATATCACCCATCCCTGAAGCACATTCATGTTCAAGCCATAGGTTGCAGCCAGTCCAGCCAAGCCTAGAGAGGTAAAAGTTTATCAGTGAGTACACAAAGTTGAACTTCATAAAAGATCTTGAAGAAAGAACATGAACATACTTGGGTTGAGGGCTGACTTCGGCAGGCTCACCAAAATAACAAGCACCACAAAGAAGACAATGTTGAAGAGGAAGTTGATCCTGACACACAGCCACTCCATTGCAGCATTGTTGTGGAACACTGCACGGGAATAATCATCAATCAAGCTGAGGGTTTTCTTGAGAAACCGTTCTTCCTGACCGAAGCATCGAACCGTTGCAACTCCGTTGATGGATTCTGAAAAGTGATGGACAAGTGGGGCCTTTTGTGTCCCAACCATTCTTGCCAGCTCTCTGGCTGTGGTGATGTAGTAAGCCTGTTGAAATATTGGGACTCAAAGTTAAAGGCTTTGTTCGACAGCACTTACTGAAAACCAGTTTCAAAAGATAAATAGCATTCTGAAAAAAAACTTTCACTTAAATTTCCGAAGAAAACCACTCAAATAAGTGGCAAAGAAACATTTTTTCAATAATCAATCTGGAAACACATGAGCTGAATCCCTTATCATAAGTGATAAGTGTTGTACATTAAATAATTGGGGATCATTCTTTTGGTTTTAGTTCTTGCCTGATACAGTAGGGAGATTGCTAGGACACCCATAAAGATGAGGAATATCTGCCAAGCAACTTGGGAAATCAGGGTGATGATACTGAACAGCTGAATAAGTGCAAATGCCAATCCAGCCAACCTGTAGGGGATGTCGACGTCTACAATGCTTTGATCTGTGGAAGACTGAGGAGGGAAAAGGAAATATTAAGGCTTTGTTGGGTTATGGAAAACATTTTGAAAACAAGAGTATAAGAACTACTCATCTAGGTATTTTCATTTTCACAAAAACATGAAGACAGCTTTTGTTTTAGGAATTATTGGAGAGACAAACACCACCGGTCACCATGGATGGAATTGTGAAGCTTGCTCACCCTGCTAAGGATCCGGCTCGAAGGCGTGGAATCAAAGAACAAGATGGGCGCCTGAAAAACTGAAGTGAGCATTCCACGGAAGAGGCGCTGGGCTGTCTCAATGGCAATGGTGGACAGCAGGACCGCCCTTGCGAGTATAAAGATGGAACTCCCACACGACAGCAAAGCGAACACTCCTATCAGCTTCTTGTCACTGATCCTGCCATGTTTTGCTGTTGCCCAAGTAATCCAGTAATTACTGCCCATCTGCAGTCCCTGGAATAGAATCTGGCAAAGAAGGATGACGGGTACGAGCGCTCCTCTAAACGCACATGTCACCAAGGTAGAGTACACACGCCATTTCACACGACCAGATTCAGTTTCTTCATCCTGAGGTTGTTTTATATCGATGGAGTCTTCAAAATTTCCACCTATTTCTTCAAAACCATCTTCTTCATCACCTCCAGCTGATACGGATGACTCTACCCTGGTTGGGTTCGCTTGATTAAGTGATTTCCTGTGTGCTAGCATCTGTCTGGACAGCTCCCCACTGGGGAAGGATATCAAATCCCTGAACTTTCCATGCTCAACGATCCTCCCATCCTTCATTACCTGTGATAAAAGGGAAATAAAGTGGTTCATAGAGAACAAGGGTAGCAGTTGGTCCTCCAACAACTTACCAGAACAAGATCTGAAGCTTCCAAGAATTCCAGTTGATGGGTTGTGTAAAGGACAGTTTTTTGAGACAGGGCCTGCACCAGGCATCTCTGCAAACGCATCCCATCTTCATGATTAACAATAATGATGAAACAACATGCTTGAAAGGATCAGAATGTCTCTTGCCTTGAACAAATGGGCTCCTGTGTGTGCGTCCACTGCACTAAAAGGATCATCCAGCAGATAAACATCAGAGTCGCTGTAGATTGCCCTTGCCAGCTGAATCCTCTGCTTCTGCCCGCCGCTCAGGTTCAGTCCCCTCTCTCCCACGGCAGTGAGATCGCCATCGCCCCATAAACTGACGTCCCTGTCCAGGGCACATCGCTCCAGCACGTCCCCATAGAACGCCTTCTCCATTGTCTTCCCAAACAGCACGTTCTCCCTGACGGTTCCAGTTTGAATCCAGGCGCTCTGTGGCACGTAAGCTTTGGATCCATAAACTTTGATTTGTTTCCCATGAATCCTGGGCATTTCTCCGAGTATGCTGCAGAGCAAGCTCGTCTTCCCCGATCCGACAGACCCACAGATGGCAATCTTCTGCCCCTTGAGAATCTTGAGAGTTTTTGAGATCTCCAGAGCAGGGCTCCTGGAGCTTGAATCATTCGTCTCCCAGATATACTCTCCAGGCTCAACCTCAATCGCAGTGTCAGATCCTTCTAGCATTCGCCGGACCGGAAGTTTGGGTTGATCTTCTTCCCTCAGAAACGCCTGGGTGCGATCTATGGAGACCTTGGTTTGAGCCACCATGGAGATGAGGTCCGGCAGGTTATAGATGGGCTCTTGCAGGATCCTGAACGTGGCCAGAGCCGAGAGCACCGTGCCCGCCGTTAATGGCGTCTTCATGGCGACGCAAACCCCGAAGGTGACGACGGAGATGAGCATCGGTGACACCCAGAAGAGGAAGGCCACCGCCGAACACGTGTAGAGGTATTTCTTCAGCCAGCTCCTCTCGGCGCCTCTCAGGCGGAGGATCTTCTCCATGAAACTGGATTCCCAGGAGTGGAGCTTCAGAATCCTGATGCTCCTCAGGCACTCGGAGGTGGCTTTGATTCTGGAATCCCTGGCTTCCATGATCTTAGAGAAGACCCCCTTCTGCATGCCGGCCAGAGGGGTGTTGACTGCCACCACGAGAACGGTGGCGGAGAGTGCGGCGGCTGAAGGGGCGGCGCCCAGGTTTATGTACAGGATGGCCAGTGCCAGCGCCACCTGCAGCGGCAGCAGCCACACCTTGTGGACGTCAGTGAAGAAATCACCGATGCGCTCTGCGTCCACGTTGATCAGGTTCGTCACAGTCCCATTCCTCTGGCCAGCGCCCCTAACGGAGAGCGATTTCCTGAATATCAGCACCGTGAGCGCCGCCCGGGCCCGGACCCCGAGCCGCTGGGCGCCGAAGTGCCACTGCCTCTGGGACAGTGATTCCACGGTTTTCGCCAGGAAGAAGACGAGCGCCAGCGACAATCCATGGCCGTAGCTCGAGAAGTCTCCGTTTATGAAATCCACAAGCCTCTTGATCAGGAAAGGGCCCATGTAGGACGTCACTGTGTCAACTCCTGAAGAAACAGGGGACGAAGAACAGAGAAAGGACCCATCAAACAGTGAACGAAAGAAACTCCAGGCCATTCTAAATTAAGAAACACGGGTCTATGTTTTATAAACAATTGCAAAAATGGTTCGCTCGTTGCTGTCATGAACAGATACTACAAGAAATCGATGTTTTGGAGCGAATAGAGGGAGAATAACCTGCAAAAATGGCGTTAATAGCCAGAGGTTTCCAGACTGCATGGCCGATGGCTTCCGGCAGCGAAGAATTCACAGTTTTCCGCGCCATGAGCGACGCTTCCAACGAGGAAGAAGCTTCGTCTGCTCTTTCGGAGGGAGGAACGGACGGAACGTGGCACAATCTAAGCTTCCGGGCTCTACCCTTTTCGAACAGTGGGTTTAGCCATCTAAACGTGAGATGGCTCCACACCTTGACCTTCACAAAAGCACCATCATCGTCAACCTTCCGGGCGTCTTCGTTCTGTTCCTGCAGCAATGGGCGTCGAAGATCACCCGCCGTGGGCTGCTCGACGGCGCAGGAAACCCACAGAGCACGGAAGCAGAGGATGATGAAGAAAGAAAGGGATGTGATTCCGACAGCGTCGGAGAGAGTTAGAAAACCATGGAAGCTCCTGGATTCGATGCGGGTGACCAGGGAAACGGAGAAGACAAGTGAGTTGGAAGAGCAGGAGAAGACCCACCAGAAAACAAGGACCAGGGGCCAGCCATGGCCGTTTCTGAGCGTCCTGTTCCCCGCGAAAACCGAGTATACAGCGGCGATTGACCAGCTCAGAGCTGGGAACAGAGATCGCAGTCTCGGAGATCCAGCCCTCCGGGATTCAGTGACGCAGAGGCCTGCGGAGGAAAGCGCCAGCACGGCATTGTGCAGAAGAACCACGGCCGTAAAAACGGCGGATTTCGTCGTCGCCGTGGAGCCATGGCTCTGCGAACCACTCTCCGCACCGGCCTCTCTTCTCCTTCTTTTCGCAATGTCGGCCAATACCCAGAAGCACAGGATCAAGAAAACGCCTCCGTTCACCGCCTCCGCCGGTGGCTTATCCATCGCGGCGGATTGTCTGCGGCGGCTCCGGCCAGACCCACGTCGTCTACCGCCCAATCACAAGCTCGGGAAGCTGCGACGGTGACACCTGTAAAACATCAAATCATGGAGAATGATATGGTTGCTGTTATTATGGAAGTGTTGATTCCGGGAGGGAGGGGAAGCGGTGGATTATGCTGGGGCGTGGACGAATCTCTGGTCGGTGGAAGAAGCAGCACCTGGCGGCTGCTCAGAGGAGGAAGAGAGCACGTGAATGAATGGTGCAGCTGGGGCGAGGAAGATGGGAATCGCCACTAATTTATAAGTGCCTTTCCTTTGCTTTATGATCTTATGCGGATCAAACCCACAAATTTATAATGAAAAGTTGGATCTATTCATCTCTTTATTTTGTTGATTTCTCTACCTCTCATCAAGAAATCCTAATTAGAGGTTTTTTGAAGGGTTTAAAAAAAAAATTTAATAGGTTTATGTTCAAATAATTTTGAATATGGATGGGCAAATGCATGAATGTCCATGAGGCATTTGTTCAATTATTATAATCCGAAAAATATTATATAAAATTTCAATATGGCTTCCTTAAGGGAGTGGGGGCGTAAAATCCTTTTAGATTATGTGGCATGCTCTCCTCACTTTTAATCACTTAAATATTAATATATTATTAATACCAACACCTAATCAATAATACATGATTTTTTTTATCAAATCAATAATACATGATTCATCATAATACATTGTAAATAATTGATAATAATTAAAAATGTAATTAGAATTAATTAAGGGTGTGGTGGTGAGCATGATGACATCAGAAGGGATACCATGTCGTGTATCCTAACTTCAGGGCAACATCCCATGACGTTGTTAGATCGGCCATGATGCATGTGGGCGTGACAATAGTATGACGCTTCGACGCATTATACCACAAAGTCTTCGGGTCTTTAACATCTTAGGCTTGCAAAAGCCATTGATATGGGAAGAAATAAGGTTTGGTCCGCTGAGATATTTGAGTGTGCATGTTTAATTGTTGAAATCCCCTATGTCTAATATATATTATTCATTAATTTCTTACTAATTACTAATTATTAATTATTAATTATTAATTATTAATTACTATTAATTACTGGTTATTATTATTTAATTACTAATTATTATTAATTATTATTAATTATGTTGTTAATTATTAATAATTAATTGCTAATTATTTTTGATTATTAATTAATTAGTAATCATTATTAATTAGTTAATTACTATTATTATTTATTATATAATTAATAATTAACTAGCAATTATTTTGAATTATTTTGAATTGTTATTAATCTATATTAGGTGGAGGAGATTATAAACCGCAAACAACACACACATCTAGACACCTCAGTAGGTCAACCCTCATCCCTCTTCGCAATCAATGACAAACACTCACTAAACCTATTTTGTTACATGGTGTGGCGTGAAGGCCCAAGATCTAAGTGGTACCCAAAGGTCTGAAAGAGCATCTAGTATCACGTCAAGTCACTAGTCTTCCATCGCGTTGCAACACTCGAGGTTCAATCATAGTAATAAACATTTCTTTTTAAAGAAACAATAACATAATGCATGTAGCTTTATTCAAAATGTGATTAAAACCAAAATTCCCAAATTTTATAAATTGAATTTGATGAAATTAATATCATTTTTGAATTCAACATGTCAAAATTAGCTTATGGCGATTTTTTTGAGATTTTTTTTAAAAATAATTGTTTTTTAGATGAATGATGTAAATACCGATTTTTCAAAATAATGTCACTTTTATAAAATTATTATTATGTAAGCATGGATTAATAAATTTTAAAACCTTTGGGTCACCCAAAGATGTGTTCAAGAAGATAAATAATGTATTTTAAAACATTATTTTGAATTTGGGTACCCAAGTTCGACTTTTTTAAATATAAATTATATTTTATTCAAATTAAAAACAATTTTTAGGTCTTTGCATTGAGTGGTATGGTTTGAAGGTGTCATTCAGTTTTGGATTAATCCAAAAGTCTAAAAAAACACTTTATTTATTAAATAATCAAACAAATTCCTGGAAATCAACTTTTTTACTTGATTTCAATGTAAAATGATTTTTATGCTTAAATTAAGTATTTTCCTAAAAAAAGTTTTTCATGCATTCTGTATTCTTATATTAAAATTTATTTATACTACCTATAAAATCTTAATATGATAAAATCGATTCCATATTTGGAATCACCGTGTCCAAATTTGGTCAGAAGTCCCCTTTTATTTTTGGTTACATAAATAAGTTATCATTATAAAAAGTTAAATGATCATGGTTGATGTTAAATTATGTTTCAGGGGTTTAACAAGGAGATAAGACTTAAAATGTCTCCAAATTTTGTCTAAATGTGATTGGTTAAGTGTTTTTTGACCCTATCACATTTTAACTATGAATTTGGGGTGACTTGGTGCCACTTGATCATGAATAAGACCTTTTAATATTTTAAGACTTTGAATAATTACAAGAGCATCAATCCCCTCACTTATAAAAGAGAACTATTTCTCCTCTCTTATTCACACCACTTGAGCCACTTAGCTCGACTAACCCCTGCCAAAATCCCCTCCCAACCTTTCTCCCCACAACCTAGAGGCTCTGGTCTCATCAAAAGACCAACCTAAAAGGCTTAAGGTGTAAACCAAAAGTGGGTTTTCTGAAGAAGATATATAACTCTTAACCAAGTTTTTTCATTTTATTTCTTCTTCCACTTTTTCTAAATCTATTATATCTATCCTAACATAATGAATCAAGTATTACCAATATACAAAGATGTTATTATGATTATGAGATAACCACTTTCTACCTCTTTTCAACCATATGGAAAATGAAAACATTGTTCATGCGCACGTATGACCTACAATCTCCATGTAACGATGTAATTCGTTTTTCATCACCATTTTACTTGGATGATTATAAATATGGAATTAATGAGTATATATGATATTTATAATATAATTATGATTATGTAAATATAGGATATCATCTACCTTCTTACCCTTCCATCCATTAAAAAATGATAATGTCGCTCGTGCGTACGTGTGGACTATCACCTCTATGAAGTGATGTGATCTGTTTTTCTATTACCACCATGCATGAATGACTATAAAATTGTATATAATGAATAAAAATTATATTCATGAAATTATTAACATTTTGGATATGATGGAATTGATAGTTCTAATCACAATAGAAATGCTTATCGGGGCCGATCCCGACTCAACAATTGTTGGATTCGATGGATCATTTGCATATTGTACAAGATGTAAACATCATAACCAATGATTTTTTTCCCAAAGAATATTGAAAAGAAAGGTTATCGGAACCAAGAGAAGATATTTTCAAATTAGATTTATAATCAATTTAAATATATCATTAGAAAGAATACCTTGGTCTTGAGATATTTTTTTGATAACGATGTTGATCATTTGAAACCCTTTTCGGTCTACCATTATTTCATTTATAGGATCCAAGTGTAGAATCCCACCATCAATGATCCACACGTGCTCCTTTAATCTACATACAACACCGATGGATTGTTGGGTGCTAACATGACAAATCGATCATCTCGTGATGTTCGTCTTGATCACTGTGACGATTCCTTTAGGCTTGAAGTATCGCCCTTACACTCTCGTTCTTGAGGGGGTGAATGAGGGAGGTGAATCTCTAGAGCATTCTTTGTTCTTGAGAGAGGGCTTTAGAATTCCCGGTGCACAATGATTCTCAATCTTGATCTATCTCAATCAATCTCTACACAATAGACATATGCATCTATTTATAGATATGGGGTTAGGGTTAAAATATTATTTAATTATACATCATCCCTTAAATAATAATCAATCCCCATCTAACCCCATTCCATATAATAATAATAATAATAATAATAATAATAATAATAATAATAATAATAATAATAATAATAATTTTTTTCATGGTGTACGCAAACTAGCACAATAATAAATATCATTTTTTGGGCTTGCAAATTAATATTTTTCACTCAACACAATTTTGGTTTGTTAATCCTCTAGCATTTATCGAATACCCAAATAAATATTTAATTAAATATTTATTCATAAATAAAATAAATATTCTATTCATAGCCCAACGAATAAATATTTATTAAATATTCAATAAATAAAATAAATATTCTATTTACTGTTTGACAGATAAATATTTATTAAATATTCACAAAATTAAATAAATTATTTATTAATGAATAAATAATTATTTATTACCATGTGAATAACAAGAAATAAATAAATATTATATATTCATGTAATCGAACAATTACCTTATGAATAAATATTTATTTAATATTTACGATCAATAAATCCTGAAAAAAATTATTGCTCGGTCTTCAGAATAATATTTATTCCAATAATTAAATTTAAATAGAAAATAATTGAGATCAATTGAAATACTTAGTGTGTGACCCTCTAGTCATCTTTCTCATTGGAATTAGGCGGACTTGCCTAAAGTCCAAGATTACTAACTAGCAATGAGTCAAGGTACACAAGAGAAAGAAGTTAATGTTGTAACGTCGACAACCACATATGAATGCTTACTATGTAATATAATACATTTACCACAATATCTCATCTAGCAGGTTGCACACTAATTTCATCAACCTATATGCTTGATACGTCTTTCTTTGACTATCTGAAATAAACTAATTGTTACACTATGACCATGAAATTTAACGGAATGGTTCGATTTCAATCAAAGGAATGAGATATCAACTTCCATTAATATATAAGGGAAAAATCCTTCCTCAATTTATTGATTAATAACACGTCATTCTTGATGCACTCAATGTACCCAAATTTGCCATGAAATATTTTCATCATGGTTTACAACAATACATCTAACTGAGCGAGTCATAAAAATCATTAATAATAATATTAAAGTCTAAGGACCATTACACATGCTCACTAATAAGAATATTCGATGACGTATAAACATGAAAAATTCCTACAGGTAGGTCCGTTCTCATAATCTCCCATATTGAATGTTACCAAGTGTAAAGTTCATGAGAAGAAGTCTCATCTACTTATGAGTACTTGAACCAAAAATTCAATGTACTATGTTCCCCCATCATAGAATGTTATCCGACCATAGAACTAGGTTTAAGAATATCATCATGGAATTTCAATGTTCTCATCATAGCAGGTAACTGCTATGACATTTGGATGCAATGGATGCCCTTGGAAATTATCACATTAATTTTATACAGAAGAAAAATCAATATGTGATAAAATATTTATTAATATTTAAATTCAAAAATATACATAAAATTTAAAGCACAAAGTAGTTGGCTCTAGGGAACCAACTCCAATAAACTCCCACTTGCACTAGTGTTAACCACTAATGAATGGTTAGTTCTCACTTATTAAACATGCTTCAGCTGAGTATGGATACAACTACTGAGCCTACAACGTTTCCATGGCCAGGGTTAGTAAATCCACATGTCTATGTAGCAAATTTACTTAACACAACATTACTACCTTGAGAAAGTCCCTCAACTAGTGATATAACTGAGTATCCACTTCTTGTTCCCATATCAGAATCTTGACATCCTGACTAAGTCCACAATCAAAGCTTATCATAATAATGATAAAATATTTCTTTTGGTATAAACCAAAATCGGAATAGGACATTGCTAAACTGCTTCTTAAGTTGCATCATAAGCCGCTACATACTCGAATATTATAGATATAGAAACTAGTGGATGTAACGAGTTTTTCTTACATATTAGCTTATAATTTTATGCGATACTATATCAAATTGAACTAATTGAAGACAAGTTTTCAATTCCCTTGATTACTAGTATTCTCACTTCTCTAGACACAATGAACTCATCCAGTTCTACTTTTCCCAGTACTTTCAGATATTTATAACTGTAAGTCGATGCAGTTATATTGGATCTATTTAATATTCACCTACTATGAATTATGCATCAGTAATATTAAAAGTTAGTACATATCATGGAATACAAGATACATTCCTAGTACTTAAGCTTGTGAAATTATTTTAATCTCAATAATCTCTTCTTATGATCATGCATGTTCTACTGGAGGGATTCTATGCCAACAACCATTTGGTCTTTAATTTTTTCAACTTTTATTTTTCAATACTTTATCAATATATGTACTATGATTAGATTTAGAAAACCCATGCATCTATTTTGTAGATCATGTTCCCTATAACACAGTTTTTACTTTACGTCATATTTAGGGAAATTTCATTCCTTATTCTTAACAAACTAGTAATACAAAATATTTATTTTCCACATTTTATCAACATATATATCTTGATAACTTATAGCACTCCCACTAACCAGTTAGAGACACATGTCAATAATTTATTTCCAAATGAATATTATATGATCACTATGCATGATTTATTTATAAAATAATTTATATAATATTCATATCTCATTGGAATTTATTGATGTCACAAATACTTTCTATTTACACCTTGTATATATATACCATAGGGTCCCCTTTTGGCCACATCATATAGAAATATTTCATAAGTATTCCTCCAAATGAGGTGGTCTTGACTATCAATCACCTAATATGACAATCATAGAATCATTCTTTGACAAGAATAATTCAAATATATTTTAGTCATGATGATTAGTGTATAGGTTTTTTCATAGACTAAACCATTCAATAATCAATAATGATTTATTGGTACTATATTGTACCATCCATTTCTAGTTTCTCTTGAATACTCACCAGTAGTATTAATTCATTAAAACATTCAAGATACACAGTCCTAGAATCTTGATACATGGTGTCCATTACTTACAAAATTGGGTACAACCGTGAAAGCGACACACAATGCAAGGAATAAAATTACAGTAAATCGCAAGCTCGAGGACTTGAACCCGTGACCTGCCCCGCGACCTGCCCCTCACCCCCAAACCCTTACCACCCCACCACCAATGGTGGGGCTACATGGTTTCCATTATTTGAATTTATACATACTTATCAACCTTAGCATGTTTCCATTTATTGCTTCTTTATAGAAATATTTATTCTAAAATAATAATATATGTATCACCCACCAAAGTGAACACAAACCACCTCTTTGGTTATGAATTCCTACATAGTATGTGTCTATGGAACTACTCTTCCCACTATTCTTAGTGGAGTCTTGAATTCCTATTCCAACCCATGGACATCCAGAGCCTTAACAAATAGAAGTTAAGTTTTATCCCACTATATTTAAATATATAGGATTCCTTTATGGAAATATAGTTGGTCTTGACTATATGTGAATATCCTTAGTGGCTATAGGATTATTAACTCAGATGCACCTTAGTGTTTGATGATCGTTTGTTGCTAAACACGACTTTTAACAAATTATTTTCAACAAACACTTGTGGTAGTTTCCTAATAGATTCTTATCATATCACAATTTATATGATATCCATAGATAATATAGTTGTAATATGGTTAGTTATTTCACTTTTGTTTTTAAAACATGTATTGGAAGAAATTATGGAATGTTTTCAATATACATATGAGACTCATCATTGATCTTCATTTAATTACCATAATGATATTGATGTATATAAGAAAATGTGAGTCCAGGGATACCTTTATTATACATGTATAATCAATGATTACTTGGATAATATGTTATTTGACAAGCTAACTAAGATATTCCTCAATATTTACCAAGTGAAATCATTTACTTCAATGTGCATTTCTAAATTTTTTAAAAGTAATCTCATGAAGTATATGAAGTTAACTTTATATTTTTAATAGTTCATGTGGCCATGTTGAACTAACTATTAAAATCTTCATAGTGTACCTTTTTTTATAAAGGTCTATTTATCTAAAACATGATAAGTAGTTTGTTTGTATAGCAAGTGTATTAGCTCAATTGAGACTAAAACGATTTTATGGGTATAAACAATTCAATTACTTTCAGTTTTATTGAAAATTAATTATCATGCCAAAATTGGGTAAGAGTATTATATTTTATATTCATCATTCATTATGATGGATATATGTGATTCAAGAGTTACTAAACCATTAGTTTAGTACTCAAGTACCATAAAAACATTTATTCCAAATATGAAATAATGTCTCATTGTGTCTGACTGGATGATGAGATAAATGTTTTGGTAACACTGATTACAAACTTGAATCAATCCATTTTGGCAATGAGAAGTAGTGATCTCCCCTTGTCTAACATGAGAATCTACCTTTATCAGCTCCTTTTGAGTTCACTATATAAACTTTCTATTCTATCTCATTTATTGTATTTAAATATATGCAATTGTAATCATATTTTATTTTAATATAAAATTGGTGAATATAAACTTGATGAATATAACTAAAGTAGATTCATTTTCTTTCTTCTTTAATTAATTGAAATTTATTTTATAGTTCTCATTCTTTCCACATAAGAAGAAAATTTCATCCTATTCATTATTCTACCTCTAAATATTTTTTCTTTTTGAAGGATGCTGCAAAGGATATTTTGGATTTATATTAGCCATGGGATCTTCAACCTTTTATTTCAAACATTTCACCATAAGTGTTGTAGAAATGTGTTTCAACCAATCCTTATCTTCTTGGTGAAGCATAGTAAACAAATTCATGAGTGAATATTCATTTCATTTATCTAGGCTTAAATGAATAAGGAAAACCTTGGTGGTGAGGATAATAAAATAATATTAATGGATAACTCTCATCTAAGTGGAAACCAAATATTCCTAATTGATCAATATACCCCAGCATTTTGAAAGCATTACCAGTAGCTAAATTCCCATTTTCTAGTTTACACTAATATAGTGCATTGATAATCTTTTTTATTTCAAGACTTTCCTTCTTCTTTCTTAAGAAAAAAATATGAGATATTATGGTGTAAGCATATACACCCTTATGTTATATCATAAAATATCTGGACATAGTTGATAATATAATACAACAAACATAGGAATAATCCTCTATATATCTCTAGTAGTAATCCTTTTAAAATTATCTCACCTACTAGGGTAGGAGAAAATGAATAGGGGATTCCAATACATAATAAAAATTTGTGGATAATAATGCATTACATAAACTATAATACCATATTTTTTATTTTTTATTTTTAAGGGAATACCCTGAGTTAAGGAATGATCACCTTGTTTTTGTGGTTTTACTTTCCATTTTCTACTATGATTAAAATATATGATTAATAATTTACTTGATTAAAAATTTTGTGAGACATAATAATTTTAATTTTATTAAGTCACCCACTATTTTATTAAGTCTCAATGACCCTCACCATTGAATACAAAATGTTTAGTTTCATGTACATTCTAGTGAGAAGGATCCATATTTACCTTCTTATGATCTAGACTAAGGACATGAAAACCATAATAAGGTGTTTAGGTAGGAAGTATTTCAAACTATAGTCTTGAAGTTACTTATTTCGTTGAGTGTACTCCCCAATATTGAAATACTGATTTGGATTTACTCAACAACCACCTATAAATTTGTATTGAATATATTATGGCCATTAAATTAAATACATGTTTGGTTAAGTTGACCAAAAACCCATATGATAACTCTCCTATGAAATTAAGTGTCCAAAGTATGGTCATGTAAAAACTTAGTTCCATGGTTGCATTCTTAATCAAGTAATGGAAGGCTCCATCTGACATAATATATGGTTGATGGATTTTTTCTTATTATGAATAAATTTTATTATTTTATATTTTACATGTATTGTTAATATTAAGAGATTAACCATGTTTCAATAAAACATTTACGCATAACCTATTCACTTTAATTCCATCTTTTTCATATTAGTCCATTTATTTATGCGATCACGATCTTGAATCCATAAATTAAATCATTCATAGGATATAAAATAAATAAATAAATAAATAAATAAATAAATGACATGATCATGAGCTTATATAATGGTTGATTTATTGAGTGAACAATAAATCAACTTATGGAACTTGGGGAAAACTCCTTATGTCGGTCTTGGAACAAGTTGCAGTATTCCACTTGTCTACCTATATTTCTTCTGGGTTGGTTTTGCTGAACCGCCTCCATGTTCTTTGGGATACTACTTTTATTATATATTTTTTACAACTCACACATAGGTGAGGGGAACCAAATGATTGGTTAATAGGAATTACATAAAATAACATTGGAATCACAGGTCCTATATAATAAAGGAGGGAGGGATGACATGAAAAACATCATATGTAATTTGATAATAAATAATTGAAAGCCCATGCATTAAAAATAAATTAAATAAAATTAATACATAAATAGTTCTGTTCAAAGATCATGATCAGTCATACACATGAAACGAATACAAAAAAGCACACTAGCTAGCATTCACTTCAATTGATTATCTATTATTAAGATAAATTCACTTGTATAAATTCAATTAATTAATTAATTCCCTTTATCTTAATGATCATTATAAGTCCCTTGGAGATATCCATCATAAATTCTTGCATGGAAAATAAATGGCATGACTAATAGTTAAAGATAATTATATGGAATTAATTGATAATTTATTAACTTTATTACATAGTCAACACATTTGGTGCTAATAATGTAATTAGGTTTTTAATGGTGTAATTAATTATTTTTTAATTTAATTTAATTATATTATTTATTGGGAGACTACACAGTGTGTACTAACAATCTGCACGTTGTATTCCTCAATTTTCATTTATCCGAGAAAAACACCTAGGGATGTGGCGTGCATCTCGGTCGGATTACACACATGTACTAACGTGTTATACGCTGCATGTTCTGCTTGTTGTGTGTCTGTGTAACCCACCGATTGGCTCGACATGTTCTTAAAATATGATAATTAATGATCACATGACTTGTATGCCGAGTACATATAATGTGTCTCATTAATTATATAGGCTGTCAGTCTCATGTAGTATAAACCATGTATTTGACCACAAGGTTAGTGCGAATTTTGACACCATGTAGACTACATGATGTGTACATTATCTACATGTTGTATAGTCCGAAAAATCATGTGCTAGGCTGGCATAGTCAATATGTGGTATACAATAAATGCACCGTATGTTATTACTTCTTGGAACATCATGTATTCTATGACATGTCTAGGTGCAGTGTACTTGGGTACACGATGTGTATTCCAGTCACACACTGTGTAACCCTATATATTGGCCATAATATTCAGCACATCTCTATGAAATCTCCGATCATTCATTATCTAGGTATTGATATTTTTTATAAAATATGAAACTAGAATAAAGAAAACTAATATGTCGAAATGACGTTAATTAAACTTCAAATTAAAGAAAAAATAAACTGGAAGTGACAAACTAACCACAATTGTATATAACCAAACAATAATCAAATAATTATAAATTTAAATGTGACACTCTGATATCACTTGATGGTTACAATCACAATGGAATAACGTTTCAAGGTTGATCCCGACTTTGCAATTGACAGATTCGATGAATCATTCACATATTTTACAAGACATAAATGTTATGACCAACACAAATTTTCCAAATAATATTGACAAGAAAGGTTCTTGGAACCAAGAGAATATATTTTCACATTAAATTTATAATTAATTTAAATATATCGTAAGAAAGAATACCTAAGTCTTGAGATATTCATTTGATGAATATGTTGATCATTCAAAACCCTTTTCGACTTACCTTCATTGCGTTTGATGTATCCAAGTGTAGAATATCTTTAGCAGTGATCCACACATGGTTTTTTTATCTCCAAACAACACCAATGGATTTACAGGTGCTAGCACGGTAGATCAATCAGCTTGTGGTGTTCATATTGATTACTTTGATCATTCCTTTAAGCTTTAAGTATCATCTTTTCACTCTCATTCTTGAGATGGTGGAGGAGGGAGGAGAATCTCTAGAGTGTTCTTCGATATTGAGAGAGGTCTCTAGAATTTATCGTTCACAACAATTCTCAATCATGATCTATCTTGATCAATATCTATAAAATATACGTACCCGTCTATTTAGAGAGATAGAGTTAGGGTTAAAATACTATTTAATTACACAATGACCCTTAAATAACATATTAAACCTCATTTGACCACATGGAATTTAATAATAATAATAATAATATTTTTTCATGGTGTTTGCAAACTGGTGTAACAATAAATATTATTTTACCATCTTGAAAATTAATATTTATCACCAAACATAGTCTTTGTCTATTCATCCTCATCGACATTTATCAAATATTTGAATAAATATTTAATTAAATATTTATTCATAAATAAAATAAATATTCTATTTACAGTTTTAAGGATCAATATTTATTAAATATTCAATAAATAAAATAAATAATCTATTCACAATCCAATGAATATATATTTATTAAATATTCACATAATTAAATAAATTATTTATTATTGAATAAATAATTATTTATTACCTTTTGAATAATAAGAAATAAATTAATATTATACATCTGTGTAATTAAACAATTACCACATGAATTCATATTTAATTAATATTTGAGATCAATAAATCCTGAACAAAATTATTTCTTGGTCTTGAGAATAATATTTATTCCAATAATTAAATTCAAATATAATGTAATCAAACTCAATAGAAACACTTAGTACATGACTATATAGGCTTCTTTCTCATTGAAATTATATAGTCTTTCCTAAAATCCAAGATTACTATCTCACAAACGGTCAAGACACACTAGAGAAAGAAGTTAATTTTGCAACATCAACAACCACACATGAACACTCACTATGTAATTTAATCTTTTTTTTGCAATATCTCATCAAGAAGGTTGTGCACTTGTGTCATAAACCTATCTACTTGATACGTCTTTCTTTGACTATTTGAAATAAACTTTTCATTAAACCATGATTATGAAATTTAATGTGACTATTCAATTTCAATTAAAGGATAGATATATCATCTTCCATAAATATAAAAGGGATAACTGTTTCGGTGCGGATGTGCGTCGGGTTACGCTGTTCCGCCAGGACGCGTTCGCGCGTGCACCCGTCAACCCGAGGGGATGGGCGCGCGGCTTGTGGTCCCGCAGTCCCGCTTTCCAAAGGCGGGCGGCATCCGTCCCTTATTCAGGGGCGTCTGCTCCTTGATCGAAACCGGGATGATGGGATGTCGGCTCCTCCTTCCTTGGACGTCTCCTCGGAACTCGTCGCCTAATCCGGGTCTCCCTCATAGATTTAAGACATGCTCGTGAATCTCGTTCCCGGCGCCATATCTTCATGGACACCGGTTAATTACGCTGCTTCCGCCCGGACGCTCCAAGGAGTCTGGTCGGGGCAGCAACCTGCGGTGAGGAGGCCGGGTGGCTCTGGGTGCTGGGGGCGTGTCGTAACACTGCGGCTCTGCACGTCTGTCTTCCGTCCCTAATAGGGCTTCTCGAAGGCACGATGACCTGAGGCATCCCGCACTGGGTGCGGGGAACTGTATCCCCTGAGGTTTTCCTCAGCTTCCCATGTTTAACACGGGGTATGCCACGAGTTTAACGTCCAGCGGGGACGACATCGGACCGATCAACACGAAGAGTGGATCAGATGACAGAACCCCTTGCGGGGAACCTCCGACGCTGGGGCCAGCGCATGGGCGGCTTCCCAAGTGATGTGGAGTGGAGAGAAGTGGCATGACCCCACTGGGATGTGGCGGCCCGGGTAAGGATCAGGATGGATGATGGAGTGAAGAGCTTGGACCCCGTAGGGGCTTCCTACGTACCGCGCGTTAGCACGGATCAAAGTCGACGTAGTTCGGGTATACAGTTTAACGTCATGCTGGACGTCGGCAAGCCGACTCGCGAAGAGGTCGAGGCCGCCGGGCGGAGGATTGAACCGAACCACCTCGCACAGAGGGGGGTGGAACGGCCGGGTGGATCACAGTTTCATGTCATGCTGGATGATAAAAGGAGAGATGGAAAAAGGGGCTGTGGTGAGGCACAGTGGAGATACACACGGGCAGTCTCCCACAGGGGCAGATTCATAGGTGAATCGACGCAAGCGTGAACCCTGGAGGGGTCCACTGATGGACGAACCGACGTGAATACGACCGGGACGACCAGGTGGTGGGCTTGAACCTCAGGGAGGCTTCCTACGTACCCTGTTTAGAAGACAGGGATCAAAGTCCACGTAGTTCATTCTGTCAGGACTTACGCACTTGAGGCAGCCCGGATGCGGCAAAACTCAGTTGGAAGGGACTTGGACCGAAAGTAGGAGACACCTCGATCCCAGTCACACCCTCTACTGGCTTCGGCAGTGGGGGAGCGCAATGGAGATACACATGTGCAGCCCCCCACAAGAAACTAGGGGTTTGTAATACCCTACCCCCGTAGGGAAAAGCCGCTCCCATTAAATCGTCCCTAAAGAGGGACAATCCCGACATCCCTGCAGAGACGAGCGGGTGGGGGCCACATCCAAACCGGAGGGGGGACCCTGCGTGCGGGGCACGGGATCGGGTGATGTGGACGATTTAGCGTCTTTCCAGACGAAGTACAGTTTAACGTCGTGTGTTGAGGACGAAGCGGACGGTTTAACGTCTTGCCGGATGAAGTACAGTTTAACGTCGTGTGCTGAGGACGAAGCGGACGGTTTAACGTCTTGCCGGACGAAGTACAGTTTAACGTCGTGTGCTGAGGACGAAGCGGACGGTTTAACGTCTTGCCGGACGAAGTACAGTTTAACGTCGTGTGCTGAGGACGAAGCGGACGGTTTAACGTCTTGCCGGACGAAGTACAGTTTAACGTCGTGTGCTGAGGACGAAGGTGCTTGGCAGTTTAACGTCTTACAGCGCGGACGTGGTACAGTTTAACGTCGTGTTGGACGATATACAGTTTAACGTCGTGTTGGACGATGCACAGTTTAACGTCGTGTTGGACGAATGCAGTTTAACGTCATGCGGGACGAATGTGCAGTTTAACGTCATGCTGGACGTTGGTTGCCGCCGATGGGTCCGTGTCACTTCGCGCAAGCCTGGAGGGCCGCACGGGAAGACAACGCACGGTGCGGGCACCCAGGATGAAGATCATCGGGCGCCACGCAGGCGGGTACCCTCAGGGGGTCAAGGGGGGCGACCCTGGCGGATTGCGCGCAAAAGAGGAGCTTTGCGCGCAAAACAGCAGGTCGGCGCGCAAAATGGCGGGCTGGCGCGCAATCGGGCCAGCCCTTTGCGCGCGGATGATTGAGATTGCGCGCACCGGGCTTCGGACAGCTCGCGGGGGGCAACGGCTCATTCTCTAACGAACGGCCACTTTGAAGAGGGGGGTGCGCGCAATCGGGATGGATTGCGCGCACCCGGGGGCAATTGCGCGCAAGAGGCTTCTTTTGCGCGCAAAGGCCTTCGGGTTAAGGATTATTCAAAGGAAAGGAGCCAAGGGGATTGCGCGCGAAGGCGAACCCCAAGGCTCTATTGCGCGAAAGAAAGGAGGTTACCTGAAGATCGGCATTGCGCGCGGAAGGGGTTGGATTGCGCGAACGAGCGACGCTTCGGATTCTGGCCACCTTCAAAACGTCGGGGGTCGCCTTATATTTATAGGCAACCCCGAGCGCGGAATCCGGTCTCGGGCGCGGAATTCCCTTCGCGGGCGCGGAATCAGGACCCGGCGCGCAAGGGAGCCGCGCAGGCCACGGGCGCGCAAAATAGCGCGCCGGCCAAGCGCATTGCGCGCATCCCGGGAGGATTGCGCGCCGCGACTCAACTTTGCGCGCGGGCCTCTGAAATTTCACGCAAGTCCTCCGGGCCCTCCGGAACGTGCCTCTGACTCCAAATATCACTTCGCTTTCTGCATCCGGAGCTTCGTTTGGGAACAACGGACTTTTCCGGCGTCTACAAAAGCCCCCCCTCGGAATCTGATCGGCGAGAGGCCACAACGATCGGGTTCCGAGGGAGACGCCGGAATGCCGAAGTCCTGGGCTGCGCGGGACTTAGGCGCGCAAAAAGGGGCGCCGGGCGCGCAATTCGCAGCCGCGGTCGCGCAATCGAGCGTTCCGCGCGGCGCGGAATCCCGGCCTCGTCTATAAATAGGGGTCCAGGGTTCCGCGTTCCGTACACAGGCCTTCCGCGCGATAAGCTTCAACGCTCTCGTGCACGAAATTGCCTTTTCCGGTCGCGAAATTCGCCCGATCGGCGCGCAAAACCATCCGGATTTCGCCTGACTTTGCGCGAAAACCCGGAACTTTGCGCGACATTCTTCCCAATTGCGCGCCGTCCACTTGGATTGCGCGCCTACCTTCAAACTTCTCTACCAGCCTCGTCCGATCCCGCACGCTTCATCCCTTAACCCGCACGACTCCCGAAACTTCTGAGATGGCCGCGCATCAAGGAAATGAGGGGGATGCCGCCATTCGCAGAGCAGAGATGGCGGCGAACGAGGAGGTTTACGGAGCCAAGGAGATTGTTTCCAACAATCAATCCCTGTTCGACTTGCTGACGCCGGCCCAGAAGAAATATCCACTGTCGGACAACCTGCCGCTCTGGAACTTCGGCATCCTAGATGAGGTTCCGGTGCCAGGGTTCGAGGTTGATGTGCCACGGACCTGGGTGACTCGGGAGGACGAGCTTCCCCGCTATAACATCACCAACAATGGGCATCCTGCCAGGGAGACCAGGCACTTGGACGTCTATGTCCTGAACCCGAGGATGCGAACCATTGACGGGGGTGAGCCTACTGCGGAGAATTCTCCAGCCCTCTACTCGAGCACATATCGCCAGAGTGTCACTGACGACACCAAGGGCTGGCTGAAGGACTGGGACTTGCGGTCTGGGGGCAATTTCACCAGTGAGTGGGCCTGGGCGTTCTGGGTACGCCACACTTGCGATCACTTCGCAGAGGAGCTGCGGTACATCGGCCTGTTTGAGGCGGTGTGGACGTCGCAGTTCCACTTCTACCAGCAGTCCGAGCTCGGGCCGGAGCTGTTCACCCGCTGGTCCTCGGATACCAACACCTTCCATCTTCACCATGGGGAGGTCGGCATCGGTCTCTGGGACATCCACTGCATCGGAGGTATCCCGCTGGAGGGCTACCAGTATGATGAGTTCCTGCCTCCGAGGAACACCTGGGGTGACAGGTCACGGACTCCCATCCTGACGTGGCATCTGCTGGACCTGGCTATAGAGCGGCTCGGGGTCAAGGACTTCCAGAAGGACATAGACTACAAGGAGTGGTTCGGCCAGTTCTTGGAGCATGACCCCGCGGTCAAGATGCCAGGCAGGGGGAAGCGGTGCCCGACCGCAGCTCAGAGGAGCCGGAACGGGTCGTACTGGCGGGTCCTGGAGACGGGCGACTACCGCTCATGGGGGTACCGCGTCATCGAGGCCCGGGACCCAAATGTTCAGTACGCGGCATTCCTGGCCGCCTTTCTGAGTGGGTGGCTCCTGCCAGTGCGGGACGCGAGAATGGGCGTTCGCCCGGCGACACTGGCGGTGGCGGGCGCTATGGCCGCCAACAAAAGATACAACCTCGGGGTCCCAGTGCTGGCGAGGCTGTATGCCATCCTGGGACGCATCTCACGAGGGGGGTCGCCACGAAGGATCTGTGGGCCCTTTCAGTTCTTCCACGGCTGGGTGGCTGCTCACCTCGGTGGGTACACGTTTCCGAACGCCATCATTCCTCCGGGCAACGGCCTGCGACCCTCCCTGCTGAACATCGCGGGGGTCGCTCCGATGACCCTACTTGAGGAGGGCGTGAGGATTCGGATTGGCAATCATGCCAATTTCAACTTCAGTCCGTTCCCCACTCTCGTCGGCCAGATGATCGACAATGGGCAGGGTCCGCTGGAGCAGCATGAATACTTCCTGAACATGCGAGGAGGGGTGCTCGTGGCTCGGATCGACGGGAAGGTGATCTGCGAGCCTTACGTGCCAACCCGGTTCGCCAGGCAGTTCGGGTGCCTTCAGCGGATGCCGAAGAGGGTATTCACTGCTGTCCGAGAGGAGACGAACCCTTGCGTCCTTCGCCAGATGTGGCTGATGTTTGCCGCTTTCGGCTCTGGCGACGTCATCACTCTCCCTCCTACCGGGGTTGACGCAGGCTTGGCAACCGAGTACGCCGAACACTGGGCCATCGCGTACCCCGAGGGGCTTCTACGGAAGCCAGTTCGGCGGCTCGAGGTTACTCGTGCGGAGACCGGGCGTCAATGAAGGAGGCGAGGCGCCGCCACACGGGGGAGAACGGAGGCGCGCCAAGCAGCGGAGCCGGCGCGGGCAGGGACTTCGGCAGCGGGCACATCGCGAGCTGCCGCTACGACCTCGGTGCCCAGAGAGGGGGCACGCGCGGTGGTCGAAGAGCGGCCCGGGAAGCAGGTGAGACGTCTGCTCGAACCCTCCCACGATGCAGTCTTCCCGGCGCTGTGGTCGGCCTGGATGACCCTGCGGAAGTCACTGGGGACCGACGCCATCTGGCGAAAGATTCTCAGAGAAGGAATCCATCTGCCAGAGGTCGGGCGCCTCCATATTGCCGACAGGGTGGACTTCAACCGGCAGTATGCGTATCTGATGGCCATGGACGATTACGCGCGCCAACGTGGTCAGCGTGCGGAGCCATCCCTTCTGGTGAAGGTGATGCTCGGTCTAGAGACCGCTCCAGAACAAATGCCGCCGGAAGAAGACGACAGTAGCAACGACTCCGAGGAAGAGGAGGAGATGGGGGAGGATGAAGGCTCCGAGGGAAGATCCCATCAGGGGAGTCCGCGGGAGAGCGGAGAGGTAGCCGGCTCTGACAATGTCGATGTCACTGAGCTCCTCGAGGTCCGCTTCTATCCCTACTCAATCTGCTTCATCCATTCTCTTATGCAGCTTCTAACCCATTTCTCCATCTTTCTCAGGAGCGCACGGATGTTGGTCAGGCGTCCTCAGCGGGAGTAGGAGGGGCGCCAGCAGGACAAGGCGGGGGCCAGGCACCCATTATCGAATTGACAAGCGCGGAAGGGCCCCCTGTTGCAACTGTTCCTGCGGCGGCCGGGATAGCGGAAGATGACGCTCTGAACTCCCGTAAGTCTCCTTGCTTCTCCTTGCTTTACTGCTGGTGCTTGCCATTGACGATCCGTGACTAACCATGGCATGCCCCGCACAGTGATCTCAACACTGGAGGCTCGTCGGGTTGCCGAACCCGGGCCATCTACGAGTGGACCAGTGGTGGACATGCCGCCTGCTCCGGAACAGACTTCCCAAACCAAGCCGGCCCCACCAACTGCTGATCAGGGGGCTGCGGACGCCGGCGGTGCTGACATCGGAGAGAGGTCGGGGGATGACGAGGGTGTCAGCGCCGCTGGGGAGAGAGAAGAAGGTCGCCCAGATGTTGGGGAACCTATCCCTCATGAGGACCTCCCAGGGGCGGACCCTGCAGCAGACCTGCTGGCTGCCTTCCCTGCCTACCGGCCTGCCGACCCCGAGGAGATGGACGACTCGGACGCGGAGGCGGTCGAGGAGAGCCGGATAACGCGCCGCAGGGGGTGGAAGTGCATCCAGCGCTTCCTCAAGCGAGACCCATCGGAGTGGCTGGGGCGCATGGGATCACTTCAAACCTGGCTGCGCTTCCTGTGTGCCGGGGGAGCTGATGCTCAACGCCTCCATCTGACGGTCCGTGATTTCATGGCCGAAAAGATGCACGAGAGCTGCCGGCGTGCCGACGTCACACAAAGTCGGGACATGTCGGAGAGCACGCGGGCGCTCCTTGCGGCGGAGCAGGAAGTCCGGCGCCTCGAAGGGCAGGCGGCAGAGAAGGAGGCCTTCGTCGCAACGTGTACCGAGCTTGTGGAGCAACTAGCAGCCCAGCTGGTTGACGCCCAGGTACAGCTGACGGAGGCGGGCCAACAGATGGTCACAATTCAGGTCGAGCGGGAGCGTGCACAGGCCAGAATCGACGAACTGCGTGCTGCGACCGCCGACGAAGAGAGGGCACGCAGAGAGCGAGAAGCAGCTCTGGAGGCCACCAGCCAAAGGGTAGCGGCATTAGAAAGACTCGTTCAGCACGCTAATCCCTAAGGGCTTTGTTTTTCCGTTCCCAAAACATTTGCTTCCGCTACTTTGATCCATTTGTATGAATCAATATATTTATCTGCATCTTTTGGCTTAACATGCTCAACCATAATTCACTGTCTTGCGGGAGCGTTAACCAAGCATCAGGCATCCATAATTGGGCCTGGATTTCTGGAGAAAAGAGGGAGGTCATTCCTAGGAAGGGAGACCTCAGACCTAATCAATGTATCATCCCCCCAACTTGTTCCAACACACGAGCGGGACAACGCTAGGGGCGTTGAGATTTTATCCGAACATAGGGAAATGAGAAAGGGTGAATCGCGTGTCCCGAATCCAGACATCCACAACGGTCGGCCTTCCAGGAAATGCCCAAGACGGTAGGCGGACAGTGGATCGACCATAACAACTGCAATAGACGGACCGAAGGTCATCATTCATATTGCAGGAGGCGGACCACATGTCATCATGAATACCGCTTTGGGGTTCCTTCAGACACAAGGGTGGAAATCCAGATCAACAGGGCATGCGAAGCGTGGGGCGAAGTGACGATTGTTCGGACAGAATCCAACGCTCTCAGAATTGCGCCACCGTGGGGAAAGCGTATTAGGCGGATGCACTAATCTGGCCGTGAATCACCCCAATTCTCAGACAGCACCTTTTTGACGAGGAAACCGTCACTTCCCATCATTGCAATGGGGCATCCCGAGCTGAATCGGGGAGAATATCACAACTGCACCACTCTACCAGAAGCCAGACCAGACGGCCGGCGACGAGGAGGGGCGGGACTTAACGATCCCTGAGGCTGGACCCGAGTTGAGATGCCCGGGCGTTCCTACGTACTCCATCAGGCTGGAGATCAAGACACACGTAGTTCTGAAAGTGCAGTTTAACGTCATGCAGGACGTAGAATCCCGTTTAGGGGAGATCTTAGTTTAAGGTCTTAGAGCTCGGACCATAAGGGGAGATCTTAGTTTAAGGTCTTAGAGCTCGGACCATAAGGGTAGATCTTAGTTTAAGGTCTTAGAGCTCGGACCATAGGGAGAGATCTTAGTTTAAGGTCTTAGAGCTCGGACCATAAATAGAGATCTTAGTTTAAGGTCTTAGAGCTCGGACCATAAGGAGAGATCTTAGTTTAAGGTCTTAGAGCTCGGACCATAAGGAGAGATCTTAGTTTAAGGTCTTAGAGCTCGGACCATAAGGAGAGATCTTAGTTTAAGGTCTTAGAGCTCGGACCATAAGGAGAGATCTTAGTTTAAGGTCTTAGAGCTCGGACCATAAGGACCTCAAAGTACGCCACATCGTGGTCCTATCCCCTGGATATGCGAAGATGCACTGAGGGATAGTGTCAAGAGTGTCGAGGTTTCGCCTGGTCAGAATGGGAGGTGGAAAATGTGAATCATGCGGCCATTCACTCAAGGACTGGGGGCACCGGAGTAACGATATGGGAGTACTGCCGACCGTGGCGGAAAAGCAGCATCGATATCGCACTAACCGTTGGTGGAATGAGGCAGCAAACGAGCATCGACCGCTCAATCGCAGGATTCATATCAATTTGCTGCCCGAGGCCATTGGGGGTACCGGCCCGAGTCGGTGGGAGAGCACTGAGGCATTGTGTCCGAACCGTTCACGGGGGCTCCACCCAGGGCGTAGACGATGGGTCCGAATGAAAGGGAGCACGAAGCCTGAAAAGTGGAGGAAACCTGACCAAGCGGAACCTGACCCTCCTGGAAATAAACCAGAGTACTCTTGACACTGGTGGACCACTGCAAGGGGTCGGGGAACACGCCTTGAGGGTGACCTGAAGGCGGCGGATTCCCCAGAGAAGGGGGAATCTCTAAGAGGTGGGGGGCTGGACCCGAAGTTTCAAACATCCGGGCGTTCCTACGTATCCCATAAGGATGGGAATCAAGCCACACCTAGTTCTTGAAGCGCAGCGCAACACAATCGGGCACCAGCGCGGGGAAGAGTGCGGGTCTGACCCTCGCACACAGAAGGAGCGGCATTTGATATTTCTTGTTTGTCCTTAAAGATGAATGGTTTTTCTTTGTGCGGCGACATGCCTGTGATTGAGAAATCTCTGGCGTCGCCACAATAATCAAGCCACGGAAGGCATTGATGAATGGCGTGGTTATTAACCAGCGCCCAACATGAGTGTCCCCTGAGGAGGACATCACGATGCAGTGCCGTTTCTCGTCGGGCGGCCAAGACGATCACAGTTTACGGTCGTGTGGTAGGACCAGACAACACAGTTTAAGGTCGTGTGGTTCGGACCAGACAACACAGTTTAAGGTCATGTGGTTCGGACCATGGAGGAATCCGCTTATCGCGGTACGGCGGACACGGCGGAGGTGGGAACATACCCAGCCCTGCGGTCACGCACGATTCCAGGAGAAGAGTCTTGGGATAGGGGTCTGCGTATGTCCATCACCCGAGGGGCAGAGATGCTAGCCTCCAGATATACTGGGCCCAGAACGCAATTGTTCGGGCGACTCCTTCCTCCTTATGGGGACGAGGGTCCAGCTACGCATGGCCTTTAGGGAGGATATCCGCATATATCCTTGGTGCTCAGATCATGGGAGCCTCGAACGACATCATTACCCTGGTTGGTCTGCCTAACATGTAGAGGTGTACTGAAGGTCAGTATGAAGAGAGTGTCGAGATTCCACTACAACACACAAAGGCGGAGTGTGATGAGGACTGCGCAACCAATGTTCAGAGCCTGAAAGAGCCGACATGGCGATCAAGGACGTTGCTGACCATATTCGCAACACAACATCCGATCGCGTCAGCCTAAGACGGGGCAAGCAAACGAGCATCGACCGCTCAATCGCAGGATTCATATCGATTTGCGGCCCAAGACCCGCCGGTAAATCGACCCGGAGCGGTAGGAGAGCACTGAGGCATCGTACCCAAACCGCTAACGAGGATCCCTTTGAGTGAAGGCTCGAACAAGAGGAAGCGCGAGGCCTGACAAGCAACACAGGACTTGTCGGGATTGAATCTGACACTACGAGTCATAGACCGAAGTACCCAAAACATGTTAACAGATCACCGGAAAGGGTCGGAGGACTCACCCTGAGAGCAACCAAAAGAGGGCAGATCCCCATGATCAACCAAGAGACGAGGCTGGACCTGAAACACAAGCGTCCAGGCGGTCCTACGTATCCCATAAGGATGGGAATCAAGCCATACGTAGTTCTTGAGAGGCAGTTTAACGTCATGCTGGACGATGAGAGGTGTGAGGTGGTCCCACACACGGGGGGAGGCGTACGGCGCGGCCAGTAGACCGACGTGAATGAGGACATGATCCCCCGCTCACGCGATACGCCTCGCACAAAAAGGAGGGGAACTTGGGCCAGAGGCCCGACGCGGGATAGAGATTCCCGGGAAATGGGGCTGGGCCTGAAACATGTATGTCCAGGCGGTCCTACGTATCCCATAAGGATGGGAATCAAGCCGCACGTAGTTCTTGAAGTGCAGTTTAACGTCATGCAGGACGAGAAAGGAAGGGGGGAGCAGAAGGCATCCCCAAACGTGGGGGGCGTACAGCGTGGCGAGCAAACCGACGTGAATGAGGGCATAGCCCCGCGTTCACACCATACGCCGCACACCCGGAGGCAACTGGGCCAAGGGCCCGAGATGGGATGGAAATTCCCAAAGGATGGGGCTGGGCCTGAAACATGAATGTCCAGACGGTCCTACGTATCCCATAAGGATGGGAATCAAGCCGCACGTAGTTCTTGAGGGGCAGTTTAACGTCATGCAGGACGACACGCTGGGCAGTTTAACGTCGTGCAGCTTGGACGTGGTGCAGTTTAGCGTCATGCAGGACGAGGCACTTGGCAGTTTAACGTCTTGCAGCGCGGACGAATGCTGAACAGTTTAACGTCTTGTAGCCTGGACGAATGCAGTTTAACATCGTGCAGGACGTACGCTGAACAGTTTAACGTCTTGTAGCTTGGACGAATGATGCTTGGCAGTTTAACGTCTTGCCGCGCGGACGTAGTGTACTCAGGCAAAGTACTGCTTGAGAAACCTAGCGTTGGTGGGAGGAGTGACACGCTCACCATCCATAGTCGCTAGGGAGTACGCACCATTGGGATAGACCTTGTGGACAACAAAAGGTCCCTCCCACTTGGGCTCCAACTTGGGCGGCTTCCTGCCGGGGATCATCGGTGCTCTTAGGGCTAGCACTAGATCACCCTGCAGGAAGGAGCGGAGGCGAACCTTCTTATTGAAAGCTCGAGCCATTCTGCTTTGATGCCTCTCCAAGTTGTGCAAGGCGCGAAGTCTATTCTCATCCAGTGCTTCCAACTCGACTAGACGGGCTTCAGCAACTCTGTCCGGCGCTTGCTGGTCGTAGACCGCAGTGCGCAAGGACGGCAACTGGATCTCAATGGGCAGGACGGCCTCAGCTCCATACACCAGGGAATAAGGGGTCATCTGGGTGGAATTGCGAGTCGTCGTCCGATAAGCCCAGAGGGCGTTGGGGAGCTTGTCCGGCCAACTCTTCTTGTTCTGACCAACCATCTTTTGCAGAATGTTAGAGAGGGTTTTGTTAAACGCCTCGATCTGTCCATTCGCCTGCTCATGATAGCGAGATGTATGGTTCGAGCGAATGTTATACTTGGCGTACAACTTCTTCAACTCGGCTGCTCGGAAATTGGTTCCGTTATCCGTGAGGATAGCGTGAGGCACTCCAAATCGATAGATGATGTTGGAGGTCACGAAGTCAGCGATCGAACAGGATTTGACCTCTCTGAGCGGAATCGCCTCTGCCCATTTGGAGAAGAAGTCCGTGGCGGTCAGAATGAACCGGCACTGGCGAGCTGTCGCCGGCGGGTAAGGTCCCACAACGTCCAGACCCCAGACTGCAAAGGGCCAGGAATACCTAGTGGTATGGAGAGGCTCCGGCGGCCGATGCACAAAGTTCTCATGAACCTGGCACGCATGGCACCTCCTGGCATACTCGATGCAGTCATGGATCATGGAGGGCCAGAAGTATCCCAACCTCCGAATCTGGTGGGACAGCTTCGGCCCAGTCTGGTGGGCACCGCATGAACCGGCATGAACCTCTTGCATGACTCGTGGGATCTCAACTCCCGGAAGGAAACGGAGGAGAACACCATCAAATCCGCGTTTGTAGAGGATCTGCTCCAGGCCGGGGCTGCTCTGGAGGACAAACTGCGATGCGCGGCGTCGAACTCGCTCGCGCTCGGCCCGATCCGATGGAAGAATGCCATGTTGGAGGTACTCAACCAAAGGCGTCCTCCAATCAGGGGCTGATCCGACTGTCCTATCTGGGGTACTCGGGGCTCCGGGCATAGGGGCAACCGTGGTGAGATTACTTACCAACGGGCCGCGATCTTCTTCCGGGATAACGGGAGCGATGAGCCTGCGGCGCGTCACGCGGACGATCAGGTTGTCCTGTTCAGGCTCCGCAAGTGACGCAGCAAGGTTGGCAAAAGCATCTGCTCGACCGTTCTGCGACCGGGGAATATGGACAATTTCCGGCCGAGAAGGGAACCGGGCCATCAGAAGGAGGGTGCACTCCAACAATGGCACAAGTTCCGGCTTCCTGACAACATAGTCGCCATTGATCTGCTTAACGACCAGCTCGGAGTCCCCTTTCACGCACAGACGGGGCACGTCGATCTCGAGAGCCAACTCGAGGCCGGTGATGAGGGCATGGTATTCCGCCTCATTGTTGGTACAGCCCTCTGACAACAGGAAAGAGTATGGCAGCACGGCTCGCTCCGGGGTAACGAAGACGATGCCCAAGCCCACTCTGTTGAGCTTAGGATTATCGAGTCTTATACCGGTGGGGCTCCGGGAGGCACCGTCAAAGTGCATCTGCCAGCATGGATCGGCTCGATCAACCGAGAGAATGGTCTCATCAGGAAAGCCTAGATCCAGCGGCTGATCCGCGGAGGTCGGGTGAGCTGCCAGAAAGTCTGCCAATGCTTGCCCTTTGATGGCCTTCTGAGACACATACCTGATGTCGAACTGCTGGAGAATCACAGCCCACCGTGCTAGACGGCCAGTCAACATAGGCCGGCTCAGGATATATTTCAACGGGTCTACCCGAGAAACCAACTGTACCTCATGGTGCTGCAAGTAGTGCCGTAATTTCTGTACGGCAAATACGAGCGCCAGGAAGCTCTTCTCGATGGGGGAATACCTAACTTCCGCATCGAGGAGCATGCGACTGAGGTAATAGAGGCTATTCTCCGTTCCCTCGTTGTTCTTCTGGGCGAGAAGGGCACCCAGGGACCGTTCCAGGGCGGTCACATAGAGGACCAGCGGCTTCCCGGATACAGGCGGCATCAGAACCGGAGGTTGAAGCAGGTACTGCTTGATTTCCTTGAAAGCGGTCTGACACTCTTTATCCCATACATAGGTGGCACCTTTCTTCATGAGCCGAGAAAAGGGCTTACACTTGCCGGCCAGATTCGCGATGAATCGGCGTATATAGGCTAAGTGGCCTTGGAACCCTTGCAGTTCCCGGATGGTACCTGGGGGAGGCATCTGGCTAATCACCCTGATTTTCTCTGGGTCGATCTCAATACCCCGGTATCTTACCACAAATCCAAGGAACTTTCCGGAGGTGACCCCAAAGGCACACTTCAACGGGTTCATCTTCAGGCAGCGAGACCGGAGGAAGCCGAACACTTTCTCAAGATCTTTGAGATGGTCCTGACGCTGGCGCGATTTGACAACCAAGTCGTCGACGTAGCATTCCACCAGTGTGCCGAGGATTGGCTTGAATATGCGGTGCATCGCCCGTTGATAGGTGGCACCTGCATTCTTCAGGCCGAAGGGCATGACCCGGTAGTAAAAGGTACCTTGGGGGGCCCTGAAGGCAGTGAACTCCTGATCCTCAGGGGCCATCCGAATTTGGTTGTATCCGGAGTATCCATCCATGAAGGAGAGGGCTTGGAACCCTGCCGTGGCATCAATCAACAGCTCTGTCACTGGAAGGGGAAAATCATCCTTCGGACAGTGGCGGTTGAGATCGCGGAAGTCGATGCAGACTCTGATCTGCCCGTTCTTCTTCCTGACCGGCACAATGTTGGCCAGCCATTTGGGGTACTAAACTTCCCTCACGAAGTTGGCTTTGATAAGCTTGTCAACTTCGGCCTCAACCATGCCACCGTGGGACGGGTGCATCTTCCTGGGAGGCTGCTTGAACCCGCGATGGTTCGCCGGGAGACCAAGGCGGTGGACGGCTACCTGAGGATCTAGCCCCGGCATCTCGTCATAGCCCCAAGCGAACACATCACGGTGCTGCCTGAGAAAGTCCACGTACTGCTGCCGCTCCTCAGAGGGCATGGCGGCACTGACCAATGTGGGTCTTGGATCGGCCTCGGTTCCAAGGTTCACCTGTATTAACTCATCGACCGTGGCGGGGACGCCCTCCTCAAAGGCTGGGGGTGCATCTTCCACGTCCTCTCCACTCGGGGAGGGATCGTCCACGGGAGAGACTGCGTTGGAAACTGCATTGGGGCTACCAGATCCTGCTGGGCCACTGGTGCTGGCGCGGGCGGTCGCGGTCATCTCATCAGGAGACTCGCGGGCCGTCGAGACCATGGCGACGTCCAACCGGTGAATCGGGAGGACGTAAGCGTCGTCCAGACTTGCCCAGGGATCACTTGCAACAGCGACAGGCTCAACCTCACCTGCCAGGATCTTCTTATCCTTGCTCTTGTAATAGTCCGCGTCTAGATAGCGGGCTTCACATGAGGCAAAAGGAGAGGCATCTCCTTGAAGCACGCCTACTCGACCATTAAGGGAGTATTTGAGGCATTGGTGGTATGACGAGGGAACCGCCGCGTGAAGGTGGAGCCATGGCCTGCCCATCAATGCGTTGTACGCAGTGTCATGAGAGACTACCATGAATTCAGTGTTGGCAACCAAGTCACCGAACTGGGTCTTCAAACGTATCTTGCCGACCGGGGTTTGCTCGGTGCGGTCGTACCCCTGGATCCTGAGGTCGGAGGGAATCAAGTCATCCTCAGACAACCCCAATCTCCGGAGCGTCCGAGTTGGAATCAGGTTAATCCCGGACCCCGTGTCGACAAGACAGCGCCGGACTTCAAGGCCATTGAACTGGACAGTGACATACAGCGGACGGATATGTCCCTGTATAGGAGGGTCTTCATCCTTACCAGAGAACGAGATAACTGCCTGACATTCGGCGTCCTCGATCGTTTCGGCGTGAAAGGCCTCTGCAGCCGCAACCTCTGTCTCAAACTGGAGGGGGCTTTTCAGGGCTTCAGCGAGTGCCTCGCGCATCTCAGATGACATGCGCAGAGCCTCAAGGATGGAGAGCCTTGATGGGATGTCGGCCAAGTGCTTCAGGACATCATACTTTTTGGCCAAGCGCGAGCCCCTGGTTGCAGGAGGTTGCTCTGCGGTTGGCGGCATGACGGGCCTTGCCGGTTGGATCGGCGGCCGACTGGTACTTGGCGCATCTCGCTGTTCACTGGTTGCAGTCCGGGAAATGGTCACCGTACTGGGGTCAGGAGGCCGGGATGGACTCGTGGCAGGGCGGAGCTGGTCGCGACGCGGCTGAGGCGGTTCTTCCTGGTCCCATACCACAAACAGCGGCGGAGGCGAATCCGTCATCCCCGAATGGGGGGGCGGCGCACGTTGTGCTCGGTTTTGAGCCTGCTGCCTAGTCTCAGTGGCGTGCACGGCCTGGCTAGAGGTACCAACGGCTGTTCCCCGGCGACTCCTGCTGCTGCGGTTCTTCCGACGGTGGCGACGACCGGGGACACTAGGGAGGTCCACCTGGTGTTCTTCAACGTCGGGAACTGAAAAGAGATTTACCAGCTCGACGGTGTTAACCGAAGCGTACCCAATACCGTCATCGGACGAATCATCCATCACCGGGCGGATCCGAGGAGGGACCCCCATCTCCGGGGGCATGAAATCGCCGAGAGTGCGGGATAGTGGCGGAACTGGCGGGGCGCGCTCTTCCTTCTTGCGCTGCCGCCGTTTGCTCCTCTTGGAAGAGGCAGGCTGGGACGACGATGCCGAAGCAACACCCGCAGATTCTGGGGGCTCAGGCTGATTCAAGCGCGCACGGATGATTCCATGGGCGCGAATGGTCGTCTTGCGGGCCATCCAGTTTTTATACTTCTGGGACCCGCGGTCGGAGACCAGCTGCCATTCGTCCTCGTTGCCACTATCGTCATCTGATCCCACGAACACGCCCGCCACTTGTGCCGGAGCTGGGCCCAACCTGATTACATTGTTGTTAATCTGGTCTTGGAGCCAATCCTTAAACACATAGCACCGCTGGATGGTGTTCCCTAGGGCCCGATGGTAGGGGCAGTAGCGGGGGTTATTCGTAAGATGTGCCTCCTCTGGCCTCCAACACTCAGGCAGTCGCACAATCCTCTGCTCCAGGGCGCTCCGGAAATAACCGGGGACCTGATCCTCGTGGAATGAGTAAGTCAGGTGTCGCGGGCCCCTGGGAGCGTGGTCTTGACGAGGGGCTGGAGGGGCCGGCCGAGGAGGTGGACCCTGATTATCTCGCCTGGGTTGCGGCGGTACATTACGCGGAGGGGCCGGCCGGTTCTGAGGCTGCCGCTGCTGGGCCGGGAACTGAGCCCATGGAGGCGGATTCCTGTGAGGCTGTGGAGCTGGCCTCGCCGGCAGCAGCTCCAATGGCCTGGGGGCCTCTATCTGGGCGACAACAGCGGGCTCAGCCCTGCTGACTCTCCTTGCAAGAATCATAGGAGGCAGCGGGTGTGCCTGGCTGGCCTGTTGCAGGGCTTCCTCAAGACGTTGAGCTTTGTCTGAGAAGTCCCTGAACCCTCCGGGGTAATTCTGAGTGATCAGGGAAGGGACCAGCTCGGTCTTGACGTTCCCGACGCACATTGTCAGCAACTGCTCCTGAGTCAATGGTATGTCAAGGGAATACGTGAGACCCTTCCATCGGGCGACGAAGTCCGCGACTCGCTCATCAGGCCTCTGCTTGCACTTGAAGAGGTCTGCGATACTTGTCTTCCGGGTCGTGGAACTGAACTGGTAGAGGAACTGTCTACGGAGGTCCTCCCAGCTGGTTACCGACCCGACGGGGAGCTGGCTGTACCAGACAAATGCTGGCCCTTCCAGTGTCTGAACAAAGCAGCGAAGCTTAGCGGCCTCTTGGTGCGCCGGAGTCCCCAACATAGGCCCGCACCTCGAGTTGAAGTGGGCTAAATGCTGTGGCGGATCTCCAGTCCCGTTGAAGGGAGCGAAAGTGGGATTCCCGAATCCCGGAGGCGCCGGCATGTCATCCACCCATGCTGGGTAGGGCTTGCCGTCCGGTGGGATCGCCACCTGCCGAGTCTCCAAGGCCTCCAAGCGGGCAATGAGTGCCGCCATCGGATCGTCCGGACATGGGTTCCAGTCCTGGCGAGGATCTCTAACCACGAGCGCATTGCATGGCCCTTCAATCGGGTCGTCGACCGGGTCGTCGAACTCGGCAGCTCGTGGGATGGCGGGCGGAGCAGCCCTTGGGGCAGCGGGAGGAATCCGAGCGGGGTCTCTCAGGTAGTCACGCCGCTCGGGAGGGTGTGGCGAAACATACTGCGCCCTCTTGCCGTAGGCAATGGCCTCTCTCCTGTCGGCGAACACGGCGTAATCACGGTTGCCCGGGAGAGTCTCGTCGAGGAGCGGTTGTTCCGGTCCCTGCTGTCCTGGCCTAGGATCACCATAGTCAGGCCGTCGTTCTGCAGCGCGCTCGGCGAGGAGCTGGTCGACCAGCTTCTTCTGTTCGGCGAGCTGCTGACGTAGCGTAGCCTTCTCGGGATCCTCCTCTGCCCTCTGCATGGAGGCAGATGGGTCGGCGGGCTTTATAGCCTCACTGTGCTCTTTTCCTTTGCTGACGTTTCGGCTCAACGTCAGTGCTTCAGTGGGTGCGGGGAGCCCCAGGAGGTTCCTCTGATGACGAGTGACTCTCACCGATGGCTCTGACGACGGCTTGTCTTCGGGGGGGAAGCCCCCGTCGAGAAGTTCCAAGTCGTTCCCCTCTCCCGACAGGTCAGCCATATTGACCGTTTCTGTCCCTGGGGATATACCCTCAGGGCCACCCAGCGAATCGGGCTGTCGGCGAATCACACTGAAGCGTAGGGCAGCGTACTGCCCCCATCCACGGATATACACGTGGGGAGTGGCTTCCTCGATAACTTTGCGGAGTACTTGAAAACACTCAACGCATCGTTGTTGGAGGGCCTCAGGATGCTCAAATGACCCGGGGTGCCGAGCCGCGGGGAGCATGGCCAGGTCAATTTGACGGCACTGCTCACCAATATCCTCCAGGTGCACTTGACTCCCGGGGTATGGCATTTGTAGGCGGTGAAGACAGGAGCGAGTCTCCCGGAGAGTTCGGCGGAAGCATTCGAACTCATCCGGGGTGAGCGATTCGGGTGCATCAAAGCCCGGTCCTGCGACTGGCCAAAACTTCTCAGGGAAGTGGCCCTCTGCAAGGACGGTCCAGAAGCTCCACGACTCAAACTCGGGACCCAGATCTCCTTGGTCCTCTTCAATGGCTGGGAACGGACGGGGAACCGGCAGTGGTGCCGAGGCGGGCCGCCGGGCTGACGGGCTGGCCGGCGGTGAATACGGCGAACAGGCCGATTGGCCTCCATATCCCGGGCCGCCCTCTGAGGGTGGCGGTACCCTGGCTACCACATCACGATAGGACGGGCCGGCGAGCGAACATCCTTCCGTAGCATCGGTGCTCGCCGAGGGTGCACCAGATCGTGGTTCGACCGTCGGTCCCCAGAAAAAGTCTCCGGCTTCTCCGATCGAGACGGAAGGCACTTCCGGAGGGGCCGGTACCAACCGCAAGCTTGATCCTTGGGGGTCTACCAGGACCTCGTTACTCCGGATATACCTTCGGAGAGAAGCGGGGATCATATCGATCTCGCTCTCGGGGAGCACGAGGCTGACGTGCCGCATTCCTACCCCTGCCCTTGACTGGCGGGATTGGGGAAAGGGCTCTGTCGCCGAATCGTACTCCGCCTCTGAATCAGAGAAGCGAACCGGCCGGATCTCTGTTCGGAATTCCGTAACATTCTTCCCTCGGCGTCGACGCCTTGCCTTCCTGCCCCTGGGTGGTTCTTCGGGGCAGGGCTGATCTCTGTCCTGGCGTCCTCCGGCCGCACTGGTGCTGGGGCCAAGAGGACTGGAAACCAAAGTGCGAGGGGCACCGGGACAGATATCAAAGGGGACGCGGGGAGAGATGATTCCGGGCAGGCCTCCGGGCCGGGATCAGAAGGTGGGATGACCCATGCCTCCTGGATCGGCCACACGGAGTAGATCCCGCTGGTGAATAGCACTACCGCGAGGTGGTCCGCGGTGGCTACTGCCTGCACCAACAACCGTGAGAGTCGACCCAACCTGCCTTTGGGGCGGTCGAGGCCTCGATCCAGGTCGGGCATAGAAGTTCCCCTGCTCAGGATGCGCAGGGGCCTGGTGACTGGAGCCAACAGTGGCTTGGGCCAATGCGGCCGCTGTTGCTAGGGCCCCAAGGTGGGCATCCTCTTCCGCTCGTGCCCGGCGTTGGCGTCGGGACAGACGAGTCGGGATGAGCGGCGCGGGCAGGTGGAGAGCCCGCTCTTCGACTTGAGAGGCCTGGCGGCGGTGTCGCCGTGGCCTGGCGGGAGTCCTTACCGTAGATCCCTAGAGCGAATCCCGGATAGGGTGATCCCGGGCATCTTCCACCTCATCCGCATAGGGAAGGGAACTGTCAGAGCGCTCCGGGGATAAGCTCCCGAAGTGGTTGGACGTTGAGGTAGGCAGCGGTGCCTCCCTGCGCGGCCCTCGGGGGCGGCGGTGGTGGCGAGGTGCAGCCTCCTCAAGGTCTAGGCGAGCCATGTCCCTAGTGTGGATGACTCCCTCTTCCTCATATCTCCGCACCAGGGTGTTGATCACCCTTCTCTGGATGACCTCCTAGGGGGAGAGAGGGCGTGGTTGTCCCGCAATTGCGGCTGCTGGGATGGCTGTGGAACGGGCGGGACCGCGCGGAGTAGCCGCGTTGGTGTTTCCCCTACCCCTGCGCCAGTGGGCGGGTGGAGATCGGGCACTGGATCGGGCGACCTGATTTCTGAAAGCAGGGAGAAGGACCCATTAACACTGACAGGAAAAAGGAATCGACAACCAACCATTAGCGCCACGACGCCTTCCGTGGGGGGAACCCAGGCCCTCGACGTTGCGAGACGGAGTGCCCGATGTCCCTTCCCCAGCCCCTGGCGGGTAAGACTGAATGCTTGGCCGGGCAACATGCCGGTCTTCCAACACCTCTGAAAGCCATCGGTCCTCGTATCGAGGAGAAGAGATTCACGTCGGGTTCACCATTTTTCTGTTTCGGTGCGGATGTGCGTCGGGTTACGCTGTTCCGCCAGGACGCGTTCGCGCGTGCACCCGTCAACCCGAGGGGATGGGCGCGCGGCTTGTGGTCCCGCAGTCCCGCTTTCCAAAGGCGGGCGGCATCCGTCCCTTATTCAGGGGCGTCTGCTCCTTGATCGAAACCGGGATGATGGGATGTCGGCTCCTCCTTCCTTGGACGTCTCCTCGGAACTCGTCGCCTAATCCGGGTCTCCCTCATAGATTTAAGACATGCTCGTGAATCTCGTTCCCGGCGCCATATCTTCATGGACACCGGTTAATTACGCTGCTTCCGCCCGGACGCTCCAAGGAGTCTGGTCGGGTCAGCAACCTGCGGTGAGGAGGACGGGTGGCTCTGGGTGCTGGGGGCGTGTCGTAACACTGCGGCTCTGCACGTCTGTCTTCCGTCCCTAATAGGGCTTCTCGAAGGCACGATGACCTGAGGCATCCCGCACTGGGTGCGGGGAACTGTGTCCCCTGAGGTTTTCCTCAGCTTCCCATGTTTAACACGGGGTACGCCGCGAGTTTAACGTCCAGCGGGGACGGCATCGGACCGATCAACACGAAAAGTGGATCAGATGACAGAACCCCTTGCGGGGAACCTCCGACGCTGGGGCCAGCGCATGGGCGGCTTCCCAAGTGATGTGGAGTGGAGAGAAGTGGCATGACCCCACCGGGATGTGGCGGCCCGGGTAAGGATCAGGATGGATGATGGAGTGAAGAGCTTGGACCCCGTAGGGGCTTCCTACGTACCGCGCGTTAGCACGGATCAAAGTCGACGTAGTTCGGGTATACAGTTTAACGTCATGCTGGACGTCGGCAAGCCGACTCGCGAAGAGGTCGAGGCCGCCGGGCGGAGGATTGAACCGAACCACCTCGCACAGAGGGGGGTGGAACGGCCGGGTGGATCACAGTTTCACGTCATGCTGGACGATAAAAGGAGAGATGGAAAAAGGGGCTGTGGGGAGGCACAGTGGAGATACACACGGGCAGTCTCCCACAGGGGCAGATTCATAGGTGAATCGACGCAAGCGTGAACCCTGGAGGGGTCCACTGATGGACGAACCGACGTGAATACGACCGGGACGACCAGGTGGTGGTCTTGAACCTCAGGGAGGCTTCCTACGTACCCTGTTTAGTAGACAGAGATCAAAGTCCACGTAGTTCATTCTGTCAGGACTTACGCACTTGAGGCAGCCCGGATGCGGCAAAACTCAGTTGGAAGGGACTTGGACCGAAAGTAGGAGACACCTCGATCCCAGTCACACCCTCTACTGGCTTCGGCAGTGGGGGAGCGCAATGGAGATACACATGTGCAGCCCCCCACAAAAAACTAGGGGTTTGTAATACCCTACCCCCGTAGGGAAAAGCCGCTCCCATTAAATCGTCCCTAAAGAGGGACAATCCCGACATCCCTGCAGAGACGAGCGGGTGGGGGCCACATCCAAACCGGAGGGGGGACCCTGCGTGCGGGGCACGGGATCGGGTGATGCGGACGGTTTAGCGTCTTGCCAGACGAAGTACAGTTTAACGTCGTGTGTTGAGGACGAAGCGGACGGTTTAACGTCTTGCCAGACGAAGTACAGTTTAACGTCGTGTGCTAAGGACGAAGCGGACGGTTTAACGTCTTGCCGGACGAAGTACAGTTTAACGTCGTGTGCTGAGGACGAAGCGGACGGTTTAACGTCTTGCCGGACGAAGTACATTTTAACGTCGTGTGCTGAGGACGAAGCGGACGGTTTAACATCTTGCCGGACGAAGTACAGTTTAACGTCGTGTGCTGAGGACGAAGGTGCTTGGCAGTTTAACGTCTTACAGCGCGGACGTGGTACAGTTTAACGTCGTGTTGGACGATATACAGTTTAACGTCGTGTTGGATGATGCACAGTTTAACGTCGTGTTGGACGAATGCAGTTTAACGTCATGCGGGACGAATGTGCAGTTTAACGTCATGCTGGACGTTGGTTGCCGTCGATGGGTCCGTGTCACTTCGCGCAAGCCTGGAGGGCCGCACGGGAAGACAACGCACGGTGCGGGCACCCAGGATGAAGATCATCGGGCGCCACGCAGGCGGGTACCCTCAGGGGGTCAAGGGGGGCGACCCTGGCGGATTGCGTGCAAAAGAGAAGCTTTCCGCGCAAAACAGCAGGTCGGCGCGCAAAATGGTGGGCTGGCGCGCAATCGGGCCATCCCTTTGCGCGCGGATGATTGAGATTGCGCGCACCGGGCTTCGGACAGCTCGCGGGGGCAACGGCTCATTCTCTAACGAACGGCCACTTTGAAGAGGGGGGTGCGCGCAATCGGGATGGATTGCGCGCACCCGGGGGCAATTGCGCGCAAGAGGCTTCTTTTGCGCGCAAAGGCCTTCGGGTTAAGGATTATTCAAAGGAAAGGAGCCAAGGGGATTGCGCGCGAAGGCGAACCCCAAGGCTCTATTGCGCGGAAGAAAGGAGGTTACCTGAAGATCGGCATTGCGCGCGGAAGGGGTTGGATTGCGCGAACGAGCGACGCTTCGGATTCTGGCCACCTTCAAAACGTCGGGGGTCGCCTTATATTTATAGGCAACCCCGGGCGCGGAATCCGGTCTCGGGCGTGGAATTCCCTTCGCGGGCGCGGAATCAGGACCCGGCGCGCAAGGGAGCCGCGCAGGCCACGGGCGCGCAAAATAGCGCGCCGGCCCAGCGCATTGCGCGCATCCCGGGAGGATTGCGCGCCGCGACTCAACTTTGCGCGCGGGCCTCTGAAATTTCGCGCAAGTCCTCCGGGCCCTCCGGAACGTGCCTCTGACTCCAAATATCACTTCGCTTTCCGCATCCGGAGCTTCGTTTGGGAACAACGGACTTTTCCGGCGTCTACAATAACACTAAAAAAATGACCTGATTAGAGGGGATTATTTTTTTAGATTAGAAGGGGTTATAACCCCTTCTAAACACATTAGTGGTGGTTATGAGGAACCATTATTAATGTGCCTGCCTACTATTAGAAGAAGTTTTGAGGAACCACCAGTAAAGTAGTGTCAAATTTAGCGGTGGTGACATTAGAGGGGTTTTAACTCCCTCTAATGTATAAGGTAATTTAGCGACGGTTGAAAAGTGCCTCTAAATGAGTTATATGCCATATAATAGAGAAAATTTTAGAACCACCTATAATTGCCTCTAATAAGAGATTATTTAGAGGTGGTTTGGTTCCCCTCCCCTTCCCGCACACCCACCTGTCCAGTTATCCTCCCTTCCAACGTGACACCCACCCATCCAATTCCCTGCATCAGTTCCCCTTCCCTTCCTGCGTGACGCCCCTTCCCATCTATTTCTTCCCCTTATGACACCCTCTCCCATCTATTCCTTCCCTGAGTGATCCCTTCCCACACTCGAGTCCCCCTGCGTGTCACGGGTGATCCCTTCCCGCCCTCCATTCCCCCTAGGGTGTCACCCGTGCCCAATACACTTCTCACATAATTTTTTTTCCAGCGGGTTTCAAACCCCTCACCTCCTCCACAAATCCCAGCACCTATTCCACCACTGTAAGTGTTATTTTTTATTTATATACACATTAATATATATATATATATATATATATATATTATTAAGCCAATTCAAAAAAATATTATTTGAATAAATTTTTAAGTACATATAAATAAATAACCTACAAATATATTTATAAGAATTTACATATATATTTATATTATATGTTTATATATTTACATTATAATAAATTTATATTATATTTAATTTATACATTTATATAAACTATATGTTTTATATGTGTATTTACATACATTGGACTAAATATATTTTATAATTCTATTTCTATTATGTATATAAACATGTATTTATTTATTTATAAATATATTTATGTAAATTGTTTATAAACTTAAATACATATTTATATATTATGTACATGTTTATTTAGACACTATATATATATATATTTATTTAATATATTTATACAATGTCTTTAAAAATATATTCATTTAATGTATTTCAATACATATATTTATTATTAACATTAATATATATTTATTTGTATAAATTGTATAATATTGTATATAATTAATATTATATATATATATATATATGAAATAAAATTTATACAAATATTTATATTATATATTATTAATATTATATGAAATACAATTTATATAAATATTATATATGAAATAAAACTTATTCAAATATTTAATTAATGATATATGAAATACAATTTATAGAAATATTTATATAATGTATTTCAATACATATATTCATTATTATGCACATTAATATATATGTATTTCAATAAATATAATTGTATAATATTATGTACATTAATATATATGTATTTCAATAAATATAGTTGTATAATGTTGTGTACATTAATATATATTTATTTGTATAAATTATATATCATATAATATTAATTATATATAATATAAAAACATAAACATATTTTTCAAAAATATATTTATTATTATTATAATATAATTTATAAAAACTACAAGCTTGAGTTTTTATATGATACATTTTTTAAATAAATTATATTTATGTATATATTTATATAATATGTTTATGATTTTATGTTATATATAATTAATATTATATGAAATACAATTTATACAAATAAATATATGTTAATGTACATAAAATTATACAATTATATTTATGTATACATATAAATACAATTAAATACAATCATATAATTGGAAATATATAATATAATTAAATGATATATGTATATATAGATATATATTTAATAAATTAATTTATAAGTAATTTGGTATACTGAAATATATATAAAATAATTATATATAATATATATATATATATAATAAAATATATATAATAAAATATATATAATATAAATATAAAATATTTATATTTAATTTTAATTTTTTCTATATTATATTTAATTATATACATAATATAATATAAATGTATTTATACATAAATATACAATTAAAATGTATTTAATATAATATATGTATAATATACATCATAATATAAATGTATAGTATTTATAAAACCATATATAAATTTTATATATTTTAATAAATATATTTATAATTACATTTATATTATGTATACCAATATTTATATATGTATACTTTTTTGTTTATATGTATAAGTATTTATTTAATGTATTTATATAATGTCTTTATATATACACATTTATAATGCATTTAAATAAATTTATATAATGTTTTTATGTAATATATATATATGTGTGTGTGTGTGTGTGAGTGAGTGTGTGTGTACATACACACATGCATACCTACAAATATATATTATAAAATTTGAATTTATATGAGATTTATTTTAAAAAATAAATAAAAATTTAGAGGGGTTAAAACCCCCTCTAATCAAAGGGATTAACAGAGGTTCATGAACCCCCTCAAATGTCATAAATTAGAGGGGGTTCATAACCCCCTCTAAATATCTTAATTTATAGGGGGTTCAAAAACCCATATAATGTCATATATTAGAGGGGGTTCATGACCCCCTTTAATTTCTTAGATTAAAAGGGGTTCAAAACCCCCTCTAATCTAATGGATTAAGAGTAGTTCATGAACCCCCTATAATTTAAGAGACTATAGGAGGTAGTGAACCCGCACTATTTCCTTTAAAAAAAAATTTCAATGTTATATATATAGCCTATAATATCCATATGAATATATATATAGCAGTTACTGTAGCGGGAACTGTATAGTACTGTAGTTGTTACTGTAGCGGGGAATGTAGCAGGCACTGTTTGTCACTGTAGCAGCCGGGAATATGCCCCTGTTTGGGCCTTCGGGCCACAAATTTGGTCCCTGAGTCCTGTAAGGCCTTCAGGCCACCCAGGCCTTCGGGTCAGTAAGGCCTTTGGTCCACCTCAAGGCCTTCGGGCCACCTTAGTGCAGATGCAAACCAGACAACCTACAAGGAACAAGCTTTACAAGGAGGATGAGCAAGGAGCTTTCACCACAACAGAAGCTAAAAAAATTGCAAGAATGAGAGGGTATGGCACCTGCCATCGGTACAAGCCTGTGCATGCATGGGAATGCCTAACCGAACAGCCATGCAAAGGTGGAGAGCTGATTTCACGATGAAGATACTGGGAAGGAGAAGTTCCAAGTAGTTAGTCTGGGATGTATGTAATGTTTGAAGCCCACGGGCAATGAATTCCTCTAAGGCCTACGGGCCATGTAATACTTACACCTACGGGCCTTGTAAGGGTTCCACCTCACCCCTTGAAAGGTGGATTATCAAAATCAATAAAAAAATGAAGGCCTCCGGGCCATTGGAGGAGATATATAGGGCCACTGATTATTAAATTAGAGGTGGTTTTGACACAACTGTCTCTAAAATTCTACCAAATATTATAAATAAAAATGAAAAAATCTATAGGGATTTGTGAACCCCTATAAATTCGATGATTAGTGAGAGTTGTGCATAAACCCCTCTAAAATGTATTTAGAGGGGGTTGTGCATAACACCCTTTAAAAAACTGCCACTAATTTGGTGTTTTTTTAGTGTAAATTCTTCCTCATCTTATTGATTAATATCATGTCATTTGTGACACACCCAACATACTCAACTTCGCAATGAACTGTTTTCATCATGGTTTATGGAAATACATCTAAGTGAATGAGTCATGAAAAGTATTAATAAAAATATTAAAGTCTAAGGAACATTACACACACTCATAGTTAGGAATATCCAATGACACATAAACATGTAAAATTCCTATAAGTGGGCTTGTTATTATAATATTCCATCTTGGAGATTACCAAGTGCAAAGTTCACAAGATGAAGCGTTATCTGCTTACAATTACATTCACCTGAAAATCAATATACTATATACTCTATCATAAAATGTAATCTGACTATAGAACTATGTTTAAGAATATCATCATGACATTTAAAATCTATCATCATATTGGGTAACTTCTATGACCATTTGATGTGATAGATACACTAGGACATTATCACATTAATGTTATGAAGAATAATAATAAATATGTGATAAAATATTTATTAGTATTCAAATTCATGAATATACAAGAAATATAAAGTACAAATTATTTGGCTCTAAGGCACCAAATCCAACAGAAACCATTTCATAACTCCTTTAACCATGGTCAATATACCAAAATAATTTTGGAGAATTTGACTAAACAACCTTAAGTGGTCAATGCAAAAAATAACTATTCATTGAATGAATTTTAAATGATTATAAAAGGATATTAAAAAATGGAATATAGATGAATATTTTTCTTAATAAAGTATTTAATAAATTTAAATTAATTATACTAGAGGATCAAACACGTATGACTAAGCAGAGACCAAAGGTTAGGGATTTATCATCTCAATTTCCTTTTGTAGAGACTTATGAAATTTTCACCACATGTTTTTTTGTATAAAATGAATTATGGATATATTTTATCATTCATTTAATAAAATTAAAGTGGATTAACAATTCATTTCAATTTATATTTTTCAATATCCTTTTTGTTCAAAATTTATGAAATTCGTAAGATATTTTTATTTAAAACATTATTTTAAAGTACTTTATTCAAATTTTACTCCTCTATATCCATGTTCTTAAAATGTTCCAAGAATGTTTTTATTTATACACAAAATATTTTTAAAAGTAATTTTCAACTACTTTTGATTTTATTTTTATAGGTTTAAAAAGGAATCTTTTAAACATTTACCAAATGATTCATTTTTATTTTTTACCAAAGTGAAAAATGAATGTTTTTTTACATATATGGCTTGAACTTTATTTCCCACCATCATAGCCATTATAATTTATAAATATTCCTTTACAAGTTTCCATGGTCATTTTCATAGAAAATCTATTTCTCAATATTTTTGGATTTTTTAAAATTATATCAATAGAAAATATATTTCTCAATCAACCCTATAAACCTGCATCAAAGCTCGAGTTTGAGTACCAAAAACAACGAATTTTGGGGGTGGATTTACCCAGTGTGGGATAGCCTAGGAAAGGTGGATTAGGCGTGCAATGGAATGGAGGCAGGGTCATCTGGTGTTGATGGGAGATAGAGGCAGGAGGGACCAGTGCTAGGCTAGTCAATTTTAGGATGGGGTTCTTGGTGACAATGATGATGCTAATGGTGGGATTCACCAGTAGGTGGGACGACATAAGATGTGACGATCGATGATGGGGGTGTCTTTGGTAGTGGAATCTCAGACAAGAAACAACAGAGTGACCTCCAATGGTGGCACAAACGATTGGGTGGGATCTCCAGTGTGGCATCCCTGTCGGTAGAAATAACTGGCTCAGACAGTGGAGGCGATGTCCTCAATGATGAGAGACTGACTGTCTTTTGGTGGGGAAACCTCGATATGGGGCAGTTTTGAAAAGACAAAAAAGGTTTAAGAAAAGAGTTCAGATCCCAGGTGTAGTCCCAGATGAGGTTAGATCATTTGAGTAACCACCAAAAAATGAAATATCATTGGATGAATGAGAGGGTATGACTTGATACCTGTACTAGGCCCCATGCATTCCTACATGGGGGCACTTACTGAGTAGTATTTTTCAGTCGAACTCTTTAAAAAAAATTAAACATCAGCTGGGTGGGGACTTCTATTGGGTGTCTAGTCTTTAGGGCTTCATGGACATGTATCGGGCCTAGTGCCTAAGGGACTTTGGTCCATGTAAGGCCCTCAACCCTATTTTAAAGGAGAATATCCAAAATTAATAAAAAAATAAGGCCTTTGGGATTTCAAGAAGGTATTATTCTCTTAAAGGAATGAAAAGAATTTTGAAAAGTAATTTATAATAACTCTGTTCTTACATAAAGTTATAAGGAAGTTATTTTTAATGTTTTGCTTCTAATTTATTTTATAAAGATTTGTTTTACTACAAATATTTTTTTTTCTGATGAATCGATGGTTTTCTATCATCATTTACTGATAATGGATTATACATTATTTTGAGATCATTCACTTTCTTGGGATCATGTTCTCTACCACTATTCATTATTCATTGGACATTATTTTTATCCTTCATGTCCATATTTTCAAAATCATTGATAAATTAAATATCACTTATATTACTTTGATGATGTTTCAACCCCATACCATTTCTATATATGGTGTCAGTTTAAGGAAGAAAGTTATTTCATTAATTGGGGAAATATTCCATATTGTTTATTAAATATGAATAAATGTTGATTTATATAGAATTTTGAGATTGAATTATATTGATCATTCAATATATGAGGAATAAATATTACGTGAAAGTGATGAGTAGGGACTAGTTGTATATATCCCCTCGATGCATCGATAGGTATCATGAGACAAAACAATAAGAATTCCATGTTATATGGGTGTTTGGTTTACACTTACCCATTTATTAAGAATGATGTCTTGGTTAAGAGGCCTTGACAGTAATATTCATGGAAACTTGGTTAAGAACTTTATAGAAATTATATAAATGTCTAGATTTATGAATTTCCTTTATTAAGAATCTAGTTTCCATTATCCATGTGATTGTTATGTTGATATTATCCATGAATGTTCATTGAACTAAAGTTGATGATTGAATGTAATGTGTTTTGATTATCTACTCTTCCATGTGGATTATTCGTTTTTTACTCATGATAGCTTCCATTGTACATAACCCTTACTAAGAATCTAAGTTCACCCTTTATTTGTTTTCCATTCCCTAATATATGAAGAAGGATATTATGAATGATTTTCAAGGATGAAAGAATGCTTCTTATTCAATGTTTTTATGTTTCCAATGTAGTATGAGAATCAATTATGTATTTCATTTTCCAAGACTATTAAACCGACTGATCCTATATGGTGTGATCCCTTGCATCATATAATAATGTAATAAAATAAGCACCAAATCTAGGTTACTAAAGTTGAGGTGATACAATTGGTATCAAATCAAGTTTAGCAGGAACCTTAGGAACTAGTTTTTAAATGAACATAACAAAAATTAGAATTATGATAATCCCTTAAGGTATTTGAGAAAATTTTCCATTATAGATATTTTTATTTTATGGCTCAATATTAATGATTCTTATGAGATAACTCGATGTGTTTCATCATTTAGAGATGGTTCCTAGAGGAAGGAAGGGAATCAACACCCATAGTCAATGTAGGTATTTCCCTACTGAGAAATCCAATTCAGTGGGTGTTGGAGCTGAGTAGATCATGGCCATATTAGAGAAGCTGGATTAGGCTACGATGAATAACCCTACCCATATGGAGAAACCTATTGTTCCACAACCCAATTCACCTACATTGGACCGCTTTATGTGATATAAGACTCTATACTTTAATGTAATTACTAATCGATTAGTATATGAACAATGTATTAAGTCCCGTGAAAATATATTTCTAGCCTTGGGAAGTAATAAAATAGAAAAGGTTATTCTGGAAGTATATTTTCTAAAGGGATATGTTGATCAATGGTTTCCATTAATCTAGAACACTAAAGAGTTTGATACAATAGAAAGTATAGAATGTATAACTTTTAAATTGATATTGTTTGATAAATACTTTCCTAAAAAAAAGAGATAAAATGGAGTGTAATTTTCTGGATTTAAATAAGAAAAAAGGAGAATGTGTTGCAGAGTATGAGGATAACTTTAAAAGATTATCCAGGCATGCTATAGAACACGTACATAATCTGAAAAGCAAGATTGATCATTTCTTTGATGGGATTAAACTGAGTCTCTAAAGGCCCCTAGTTTCTCAAATATTTCCATCATATAATGATATAGTATCAAGTGCTATCAAGATAGAGAAATAATTTTCCAGGTCTTCTATCTTCAAGGGGAATCAATAAAATAAGAGGTCAGCTGAGCATTGAGAAAAAAGATTTGTATCAAAGAATAAGAAAGGGAATATGGGATTTACAACATGTGATATTTTTGGAAAGAAACACCTAGGTACTTTCTTAATCGAAACAATAGTTTGGTTCAAGTGTATTGAAAGAGGTCATAAGGCTCATGAATTCAAGAGAAAGAAACAAACCAATACTATCCAATGGTTCAGTTGTAAAGAGATGGTGGATTATTCAAACCAATATCCCAAGTGTTAAGGGAACCTCCCTCAAAAGAGGATAAGGGGAGAATGCCAAGCTTATGTAATTACTATAGCTGAGGTTGAATTTTCTAAAGATGAGGTAGAAATTACTTTAATCATAACCTCAAATTTAAATAATGATTTATTTGATTCTGGACCTTCACACTCTTTTATACCTTCCATGTTCTCTAAGAAAACTATATATTTACCTATAACCTTAATAATGGAGTTTTCAATAAAGACTAATAGTGAAAATATTATTACAACAAGGATGTGTCAGTCAGTTCCCATTATGACACATAAACATACCCTATTTTCAAACTTGATTATTATACCTATGGTTGACTTTGATATAATCCTTGGTATAGATTGTTTTTCAAATTATAATGAAAAATTTTATTTCCGAGAGAATTATATTATGATTTGTGATGGATATATTAAATCTATTATCTTTAAAGGGGATACTACATCATCTAAATCATATCTGGATCCACCTCTAGTAGCTCTTCTTAATGAAATTCTTGGAGAAGAAGAATAGACACAACCTATGAATGGGAAATATATCCTTATAATAGTGGATGTACCTATTATTAAGGAATACATTGATGTGTTTCCTTAATAACTACCTAGAAATTAACCCGATCATGAATTTGAGTTTTCTATTGATCTCATCCCTAATGAAAAACCTATATCTAAGACTCCCTATAGGATTTCCATAGTGGAATTAATGGAACTGAAGAAAAAATAGTGGAAATTGTGTGATAAGTTATTTATACACCCTAGTGTTTCAACATGGGGTGCCCATATACTTTTTTAAGAAAGAAGATGGGTCTATGAGTTTGTACATCATTACAAGAAAATCAATACCATTACTACAAAGAACAAGTATCCTCCAACCCGTATGGATGGGTTTTTTGAAAAAATTAAAGGAGATAAATATTTTTCAAAGATTTATCTTTTTTTATAGGTATCATAAACTATGAGTAAATAAGGAATATATTCCAAATATGACATCTCATATGAGGTATGAACATTATGAATTTACAGTAATGCCCTTTAAATTGACTAACACACCCTCTATTTTTATAGATATAATGGAAAAAGTATTCAAGGATTATCCTGATAAATGTTTTGGTATTTATTGATAATATATTGATATAATCTAAAATCTATGATGATCATAAGAGTCATTTATGAATAATTCTTAAGAATCTTATAGATAAGGAGTTATATGGAAAAATTTCCAAATGAAAATTCTGGATTTAGGAAGTTTCTTTTCTTGGACATATTTTCTCTAAGGATGAAATATTAGTTGATACTTCAAATAATGTGGTAGTGATGGAATGGAAAACACTATAAAATATAACCAAGGTACACAATTTCCTTATATTACCATGTTATTATTGATTATTTGTTCAAAATTTTGATTGATTAGATAACCCATTAACAAATTTGACACATAAAGAGGATAAGTTCATGTGGTTAGAATAATGTACATAAATTTTTGAATAATTAAATGGGATATTCCTCAAAGTACTGATATTTAATTTAGCATAGGTAAGGGAAATATTTGTGATATTTAGTGACGTATCAAAGAAAGGACTTGGATGTGTTGTTATGAAAAATGATAGAGTTGTTGCCTATGCATCATTGTAGTTAAAGATTCCTAAATATAATTATGAAAACCATGATCTAGAGTTGGAAATTATAATATTTTCATTGAAGATATGGAGGAATTACCATTATGGTGAAAGATGTGAAATATATAAGGATCATTTTTTTTGAAATAAGTACTCTCATAAAAAGATCTCAACATGAGGAAAAGTAGATGACTAAAAATACTCAAGGATTATGATTATTCAATATGCTACCACCCTGGGAAGAAAAATAAAGTGCTTGATGTGTTGATTAAGAAATATCATGGAATTTTGACTAAAATAAGGATTGAAAAAATCTTATATTCATGGATTTCGTAAAGTTGGATATGGGAATCATTAAAAAATGGGAAACATCACATCTATTCCAAATGATTTCCAAACCATTCTTATTATAGAAAATAAAAAGTTCTAATCTTGATGATAAGAATATTCAAATGAAAATCAAGGCCATTAATGATGGGAAGTTGTTAGAATTCAACTATGAAGATGGTATATTGGCATTAGGAAAGAGGAAATATGTTCCATCCATAAATGAGATAAAAAAGGGAATTATTAGATAAATCTAATAGATCAAATTTATCTATATATCTTGGTAGCAAAAAAATGTATCAAGATTTGAAGGAACATTTTTGGTGGGATAATATGAAATGGGAAATTCCAGACTATGTATCAAGATTCTTGGTTTTTCAACAGTTAAAGGATAATAGACAACATCCTAAAGGATTCATGCAACCCCTACATATTCCTATGTAGAAATAGGATGATATTACTATGGATTATTTCATTTTATTTCAAAATAATCTTAGAAATAATGACACCATATAAGTTATTATTGATCACCTTACTAAGTCTTCACATTTCTTTTCTATAAGGGAATATCTATCACTTGAGTGCCTCATTTGGATCTATATTAATGAAGTTGTGAGACTTTATGGTAAACCTATTTTTATTTTATATAACCATTATCTATAGTTTGCATAAATTTTTTGTAAAAGTCTTTAGAAGGTTCTCAACACCGAGATATGTTTGTTCACTAATTATCATCCCCAGACAGATGAATAGACCAATATGACTATTCAAACATTAGAATAAATGTTGAGATTGTGCTCACTTGGATTTCAAGATATGTGGGATAAATATTTACCTTGGGTATAAATTTATTATAATAATATCTTCCATTTGAGAATTCAAATGACACCATATAAATCATTGACCATGAAAAGATGATGTACACCAACTTGTTGGGATGAAGTTGGAGAAAGAAAGCCTTTAAGCCCAATTTTTTTTGTAGAGACAACCATGAAGGTAAATATTATTTAAAGTTATATTAAGGAAACTCAAATAAGACAAAATATTTATATGGATAACCAAAGGAAGGATCTATTATTTCAAGTAGGGTGTCATGACTTGACCTACCGAGGTCCGACCCATGACTACCCTAAGCCCACCTCCAATAGGCCAGGGGCTGGAAACCAAAATTGAGTAGGCATATCCAAAAAATGGGAATAATTGGCCTAAAGTACATGTACAAACACACACCCATTTCCAAGCACACACAATGATGAAATGAAAAAAATGAAATAATGCATGAATACATCTAAGATCCCATAATAGAGTATGATAATAAAGTAATAAAAGTTGAAAATGGGGCCAAATAAAATACCAACCAAAACTATAAAGAGTAAAACATACTACAAGGGAGAGGACTAAAGTAAAATTAAATCTCTTGATAAAAACCCCAGTTTGACAAGATCTAGCTACGCTCCACCTACTCACTATCCTCCTAGGAAACCATCAAAAGGGGTGTCGTTTTCATAAGACACGACACGTGTGAGAAAATACCATGTAGGGGTGAGTATAAAAATACCCAGTAGGACACCCAAAAAACACTAAACATGAAGCACCAATTATAGTCAGATCAATACAAGATATAACAATCATTGTAAAATAGAAACATCTAGATATATTCAGGAAAGACACCACTCCACCAAGCAGTCATAACTAACTATCAACCACATAATTCTGCTCAAAGGAATAATCGTTTTGGGAGAATACACTCCATGATCCATGCTATCATTGGAGACACTGAACAAAGAGGAATATATCATTTTTCCTCACCCAATAAATCTCACTGGTCTAAGAAGACTCTGATACTCAGATTGGGGGTTATAACCAGAATCGTTGGGGGACACCATGAACACAATCTGGATCAACCCGCTACATTAGGGATTATATTTCAACGATACCAAAAACCCTACCAATAAGGCCTTTTAGATGGAGGATAAATGACCTACTTAGGGAGGTCACACTAATTCCACAAACCCCACATTAGGAAAAAATATGAAAGGGGATCTCAGTTCAGTCTCATGAAGGGACACCATAACTATATCCAAGAATCGGCCTCTAGAGGGGATCACAATCATGTGATGTGGATGTAATGTCACACTGTACCCTCAAGGTAAAGGACCAAGAGAACCCAATAAATCTATATTAGTCTAAACTAAGTAAATGAAGAGATACAAACACTCTTGAAGGTGGTACATGATGTGTCCAGTTATCCCCAAGTCTGCCCGTGTGGTAAAGACTCACAAGACATGTAAGTATCCACATACATGGCATATAGAAGAAGTACATGGAGTGTAGAGACACATATAATCCTACTCATGTTTCATGATCATGTCTGTGTACAACCTACCTGTATACTAACCCGTGTACAGAAGACTGCATCTATGTCCAATTACACAGCGTGTCACTGTTCGTGTACTTTTTCCCATGTCTACATACTTCCTAAAGTACACATCAATACATCACAGAGGAGTCACATGGTGTGTGATCAATTCATATGGTTTGTGATACTTAACTCCATCCAAAACCCTAGCACTATATACATGGGGCCATATGGTGTGAAATGTTTGATTACATGCCGTATAGCCTGAGATTTTCTAGATCCCATGGGATCTCCTCCACATCACTTGTGCACATCATCGCTACTAGCATCCTCACTGAAGATCATATATGTAGGGCCATTCAAGCCTTTCTATCATCACCAACATTAATTTTTTCTCTCAATCTACTCAAGAAAACCATTCTTTCAGTGATCCATTACTGAGCCTCAAAACTGTGAAGAGTGGAACCCAAAAATCCGATCTGATCCACCTTCAATTATCCACCTATTTCATCGCACCTCTATCACACCATCGATCATGAAATACACCCCAATATTGATCCATTGCACTTAATAATGGTCATGAAATGATCAAATATAGGGCTTTTCATCGAACCACATTCCAAAATAAAACACCCATAATGAATGTGTGAAGAAAATGGTAAGAAATCCAAAAGCTAAAAAATGTGAGGAATGAACCTAGATTATTGTTAATTTGGCCTTGATCCATTGTCATAGAAAGAGATAAATGAAGAGGAATAAATAAAAAAAATCCATCAATTTAATTCTACCAATGATACGTGTATCAATTCTGTTCATGGAATTGATCTACATTCATCCAGGATTAAGAAACGGGATCGAAATCACAAAAAAAAAAGATCCTACATGGAGTTTGGATTGATCATTGATGAACAAAAGTTTTGTGTTTCCATTTTTGATGATATCCAGTGACTCCATTGGTACAAAGATCCATGATATGATCTCGGTCCATTGTCATTCTCCAAGAACACTCTCCTCTAATGAACTCTAGGTCTAAAGGGTTTAGCGGACAACCCTAATAAAAAATCCATAGCCTTATACTTAAAAGAGAAAAGGGTTTCTACATAAAAAATAATAAAACAAATAAATTTATTAATTTATTTTATTTATTTACACCTTTGAAGAATTTTTCACAAACAACCTATGTTGAAAAAGATTATTTCATGGCTAGGGTAAAACCCACATTCTGAACTCAACGGTGCCCTCAAGATTTATGATCTGGGTCCTTGTTTGGGAGTTATTACACTTTTTTAGGAGAACTGTGTATACATGCTATTTAATATATTTAATATATTTAAAAAATTTATTTTGGTCACACCAACCCTTAGAATCGCACACCATCTCATCACCTAGTCTAAAAAATAATCCATATAATATCCAAAAATAATACATGGAAAATCCTAGTCATTTAATTATCCACACCTTAGGGATTTTCATCCCAAAAGGAGAAAAAACTACTAAAAAAGATAAGGGTATTGGGCTCACATCTGGGACTTTCACTCCTAGGTGCTCTCCTAAAGATTCCCATACTACCACTGGACATGAATAAGGGGAACCAAATGCCCACAAAGGATCCTATCCTGTAGATCCTCGATCTCCATTAGGTGCTTTGCAAAGGTAGCTCCATCCTCGATGTCTAGCTCGCCCTAATCGATAACGTGAAATGGGTCATGCACGTATCTACCAAGATGTGACACATGGAAGAAATCATGTACCTAGTCCAACTATAGTGAAAAATTTAAACAATATACCACCCACCAACTATATACAATATCTAGAAGGGACCAAGGAATCTTGGAGATAACTTTCCGCCATAGTCAAATACCCTCAATTTATATCGAGGTGAGACCCTCAGGAACACATGGTCTCCCTCCTCATACTCCATAGGTATCCTTCATCAGTCCATATAATACTTTTGATGGATCTGTGTAGTCCTCATCCGCTTCTAGATGATATGCACCTTATCTATAGCAGCTCACACCAACTCCAGGCCCATGATTTCTGACTTTCCTGGATCAGTCTAAAAAAGTGGTGACCTGCAGGGTCTCCTATAAAAAGCCTCAAATAATTTCATACCAATGGTGTAATGGTAGATGTTGTTGTAAAAAAACTACACCAAGTGTATATGATCCTTCAAACTATGAACAAAGTACAAAATGGAATCCCACAACATACCCTCTAAGATCTGGATGGCCCACTCCGTATGTCCGTTAGTTTAGAGGTGAAATGCTATACTCAAAGATAAATGAGTAATAAATTCCTATTATAATCCTACCTATAAATAAGATGTGAAGTGATCATCACATACAGATATGATCATTGAGGTAAATCCATGGATTCATAATATCTCCCATACCTAGATTCATCCCAATCTCTCTACTGAACTCTGCACTTGAATAAATAATAAGTGGGACGACTTGGTGAGTCGGTATACGACCAACCATATAGAATCATGTTACCTATAGTTACGTGGTAATACCATCATTAAGTCCATATATATCCCATTCCACTTCCACTCTGGCACCTAAAGGGGTTTAGATAAACTTGTTGGAACCTGGTGCTCTTCCTTCACCTACTGGCAAGTTAGGCATCAAGAGACAAACTATGAAACTCCCTTCTTCATACCTAGACACCAAAATTGATTTCAAAGGTCTTGGTACCTATTTTACATGCATGGATGTACCACTAAATAGGATATATGAAACTCCCACATAACCTCCTCCTGCAACATCAAAGGTACCATTGTCCACCCTTTGAAAAGGATAGTGTGCTCCCCACCTTCAGAATATCCATCAAAAGCATGTCCAGTGGATATTTGAGCATGTAAGGTATCATAGTCAGTATATCTACATCAAGAATACATGAAATGATATAAAAGTAGTGGGGTAACAACCATATACTGAAGATACGAATCATCGTCCTTGTCCACAAAGGAAAACTGAAATGAGGCTAACTACTCCAAAACCTCATCCAACAACTGAGAACACGATCCCCTACTAAGAGCATATAACACTACATTCCAATTACTAGGAGTATATAAAATCTCAAATTCATAGTCTTGGAGTACCTCTATCCATCAACTATATCTTAAGTTAAGACACTTCTTTGAGAAGACATACTTGAGACTCTTATGGTCAGAGTAAAAAATAAACCACTCATCCATCAGGTAGTGTCACCACATCTTCAGTGCGAAGACTAATAATACTAACTCAAGATCTTGGGTCACATAGTTTTTCTCCTATGTTATCAATTGATGTGAACCATAGGTAATAACCCCCTGCCTCTGCATCAAAACACAACTAAGTCTAGTCCCTGATGCATCACAGAACACTACATAATCGTCACCCTCCTCTGTCAATCTGAAGATGGGAGTTCTCATCAACCTATGACTCAGCTCTATAGAGAACCATCAGAACCTTTTTTCACACTAAATGTTGGACCTTCTGGGTAAAATATGTCAGGGGTTCTTCCACTCTGGAGAAATTGGGTACAAACCTTTGATAGTACCCTGCCAACCCAAGGAAACTCCGTACCTCAGTAACACTCTTGGGTGGATCCCAAGAAAGAACTACCTCAACCTTCACCAGGTCCACTTCTACTCTAGCATATGAGATGAAATGTCTCAAAAATTGGACCTATCAAATCCAAAACTAACACTTCAAGAGCTTCTCATAAAGCTGATTCTCTCAGAGTGTGTCAAGGACCATCGTCAAGTGTTTTACATGCTCCTCCTCAGACTAAGAATACACTAGGATGACATCGATGAAGACCACTATAACCGATATAAGAAAATATTAAAGATCCATTTCATGAGTCTCATGAACACTGCCTGTGTGTTCATTATATAGAATGACATCACCAAGTACTCATAGTGGCTATAGCGATATCTGGATGTTGTGTTCAGTATATCCTCATCCTATACTCACCGTTGGTGATAGCCTTATCCGAGGAAAATATTTGAGAACCATCACGACCCTATTAATTGATCAAATAGGTCATAATCTTTATTAGTGGATACATTTTATGGCATGCCTCATTTTTAATACATAAATTTTCATTTACATGGTACAAACAATGGATCTTTAAAGTTTATTTTCTTAGAAATAAGGTACATAATAAATGAAAACTTAAAATATTATTTTAATATAATTTAAAGGCTTTATCATAGGTTCATACTATATACATTCACTGCATCTCATAACCTGGGGACATACATCAAAGGAAAGGGTGATCATAAGTCCTGGTAATGGAAATCTAGGGAAACATTTTACATATGATCTTGAGGAATATCATTAAGAACTTGAGGAATATCATAAAGAAATGAGAAAGAGGCATATAATAATAATAAGAACATGAATGATAAATTTGAAATGTGGCTAAAAAATTTAATATTTACATTTATAAGCATATCACCAAGGTTTGACACCGAGGTGTCATAAAAATTACAAAGGTTATTCACCAAGATATTGTAAAACATGTCATATCTTGAGATTAAATTCTTTACCCAATGAATTAGAGTGATATAAGAGAGAAACCTTCATATTTATTAATTTTCATGTGATAGATATACATAATAATAAAAAATTTATAAAAAAATCATTAAGAATAAAATAAATGAGTTTCATATAAAAATCACGGTGTTTTAAAAAGTGCATAAAGACAAGATCTTTATGTCATTTATAACCCACAGACAGGGAATGGGGTTTTATGTATGTCAATACTAGAATAAAATAAATCATTTTTAAATCTTGGTGAATACCCCTATAAAAGAAATATGTTTGGGTATTCACATAAATAAAATAAAATGGAATTTATTGAGGAGAATAGAGAAATTTTGAGAAGTAAAATTGACAACATTAGAGGTATAAAACATGGTTTTAGAAAACGGTAAAAAGAGGGGGGATATGGGTCTCAAATTCATAAATGAATCTTAATATAGTAAATGGATATAATAAAATGGACATAATAACATAGTTTTTAAATTTTAAAGTCATTCCACAAAAAAAGGTAACTTGAAAGAAAAAGAGAAGTTGATATTTCCCTTACCTTGAAGAATAACTCCTAAAACTAAAAGTTTGGGACCTTGGGGGACTGAGGAAAAATTAGGAGGACTCATTGGGAGGTAAAAATATCATATAATCTTGAAGTATTAATTGTTAGTGAAATTAAAAGAATAAATGGATGGGTATTTATTAAAAAAATGGGGGATTTGTTTATTAATTTCCAAATAAAGGCTTTAGACACCAAGGTAGTGGTAAATGAAAAACCATGGGATTTACCATGGTATTTTACCATGGTATTGGATAAATGGATCATATTTTATGTCATTTTATCCCAAAATAGTCAAATATGATTTTATATTAATTTATTCGTAAATGAAAAGTAAAGTTTGCACAAAATAACATTTTTAAAGTTAAAGTTTATATTTTATAAGCGGGAAAGTAAATTATAGATTTGAAATTGATTAAAATATATTAAAATACATGATATTAATAAAATAAAACTATTTTATTATTTTATTTTGATTAATTATTTATTATATCATTATGATATAATTATTATGTCATTAATCGTACCAAAAAACTCAAACTGTATTTTTACTATTCATGAAAAAATAAAGTATTTTATAAAATTATCATAAATTCACCCTAACCTAATTTTGATGTGATAATTTCAAAAATGATATTATTTTATCATAATAATTATCTAAATATGCTAATTTTAACTTTTAAATATTAAAATACTTATTTATTAAAAATAATAGCAGATTGAAAATGCATAGTCAAATTTTTGACAGTTGAAAAAAATTACTTTATCATTTATTCTTAAATAATAATGTTTTAATCATACTATTTAATTAAAATAAAAATTATTCATAATAACTTAGTTTATTATAATAATTATATATTTATGAAAAGTACAATTTCTATCCAAAAAATTTATTTATCAAATTCTCCATATTTTTATATTAAGAAAAACTATTCTTAAAATAGAATTCATGGAATAAAAAATTTATTTATAAAAAGGTATTATAAATTAAGTAACTAAGGCTTCAACACATAACCCCTTATAACACCCGCATACGACCTAAGGGTGAGGTGTGCGATGGTGATAGACTCACGAGGTGGCCCAGCTAACATCGCCCAAGTGGTAATTTACACTAACTTGAACTTCTCCTATAAGAGATTTCATTCAAGCATCAATTGTTGAAGATTAGATTGGTCTTGGTCAAAAGAGAAGCCCAATGACACCACCTCCATCCCAAGTTATGAAAAATGGGCTTCGTACGACATGACTCTACTGGTTGAGGCCATCATTTCTCCTTTCTGCATTAATTATCCTTTTTTATTTCTAATTATAAACATTAATTATAATGCTAAAATTATTATTAAGTGTATAGTTTTCAAAATTCTTATTGACCAACAACCATAATTGACCCACTTCCATATAAAGTTCTAAACCCAATGATCACATTTCAATTTATACTCACTTCATTATTAAAGAGATATAGTTTTTTTCATGTATTAAATATAATATAACACACATTTTCAAGAAAAAACTATCATTAAAAGAGTTTGGGTCATTACATTCTCCCCCCCTTAAGAAATTTCATCCCTAAAATTTCAACTCATTCTCTCAGTTGAGAAAATGTGTTGGTACTTCTACGTCATTTTCTTCTTTGGTTCCCACATCGCTTTTTCATATTTATGGTTCCTTCACAACACTTTGATGAGGTGGGTAGTCTTGTTGCATAGAACCTTGTCTCTATAGTCCAAGATCTCCACCAGATGATCCTCATAATAGAGTTCATGTTATAGTTGTACCACCTCAGGATTTATTACATGTGAAGGGTCAGATATGTACTTCCTCAAGAGAGATACGTGTAAAAAATCATGAACTTGATCTAGATTTGGAGGGAGTGAAAGATGATATGCCAATTATCCTATATGATCAAGGATTTCATAGGGGCCAATGTACCTAGGGATAAGCTTCCATTTCTTAAAAAATCGCATGACTCTCTTCCAAGGTTAAATTTGAAGGAATGCTTTATTGCCAACATCAAACTCCAAGTCCCTTCAATGATTGTCAACATATCTCTTTTGCTGGCTCTGAGAAACCTTTATATGTTTTTTTATGGCATGAACCTTTTCTACCATCTCTTTTACAAGATCAAGTCCAAGAATATTTTCTCACCAGCTTCGTCCCGAAAAGTAGAAGTTCTATATCGCTTCCCATATAAAGCTTCATTGGGTGCCATTTGAATACTTTAATGGAAGCTTTTCTCACCAGCTTCGTCCCGACAAGTAGAAGTTCTATATCGCTTCCCATATAAAGCTTCATTGGGTTCCATTTGAATAATTTAATGGAAGCTATTGTTGCATGAGAACTTAACTAATGTAAGATGTTTATCCCATCCACCTTTAAATTTCATTTAGCATGTTCTTAGTTTTTACTCAAGTGTTTGAATAGTCCTTTTATATTGGCTATCAGTTTGAGGGTGATAGGCCGTACTGAAATTCGATTCAGTATTTAGAGCATATTGAATACTTATATATAATTTTGATGTGAAACTTGGACCAATATCAAGAACAATAAAAAGTGCTACTTGATGAAGCCTCACTACTTACTTTACATAAATATTGGCAAGTTGATCAAGAGATAAGTCTTCCTGGATAGAGATAAAATGAGCAGTCTTGGTGAGATGTTCCACTATAACCCATATCGCATTGTTTCCTTTGGATTTTTTCGAGAGACCGGTGACAAAGTCCATAGTGATATTATCCTACTTCCATGCTAGTGTGGGTAGTGGTTTTAATACCCCTTCAGGAATTTTTTTCTCTTCCTTCACTTGTTGAAACACCAAGCACCTTGTAGTGTAGTCAGTAATCTCCCTCTTCATGCTATCCCACCAATAATGACCATGAAGGTCCCTATACATCTTAGTGATTCTAGGATGTATAAATAATGTATACCTATGAGCTTCATCCATCAACTCCTTTATTTCAAGAATACATGGAACACATATCCTTGTATGAAATTTCATTGCACCTTATTGATCAATATTGAACTTAGAAAACTTCCCATTCTTCACAGTCTCTATCTTATTATGTAAGAAAGGATATTCTCTTTGAGATTTATTGATATTATCTAGTATTTATGGTTGAGAAATCATTTGGGATATGGTTGATGATATATCTTCCATTACAATTCCTATTTCTAGTTTTACTAGGTCTTTGATCAAATAATATCCTTAAATACTCATCATTTTTATCAAAACATGGTCTTTCATACTTAATGCATCAATGACTTTGTTTTATCTTACAAGATGATAATGAATTGAACAATAATATTGTTTAAGAAGTTTCAACCATATCCTCTATCTCATGTTAAATTTCTTTTTCATGAAAATATACTTCAAACTTTGATGGTATGTGTATATATCAAATTTATCCCCATAAAGATAATTCCTCAATATCTTCAGAGAAAAAACAAAATTATATAGCTCTAGTTCATGCATTGGATAATTCTGACCATGATAATTTAAATGTCGAGATGCATAAGAAATAACCTTGTCATTTTTCATGAGAACATACACAATCCCTTTCAATAAAAAATCACTGAAAATAATGAATCCTTCTCCAAAATAGGGTATATTTAGCATAGGTGGAGTAAACAATATATTATTCACCTCTTGGAAACTTTATTCACAGTCCTTTTTTGAGATGAACTTGGCCCCTTTTTGAGTTAACTTGGTTAGTGGATTATAAAGTGATGAAAAGTTTTTTAAAAAACTCCTATAACATCCTTCTAAACCAAGGAAAATATGAATCCCAATTACTGTTATAGGATGAGGCCACTCCTCCACAACCTTTGTCTTAGCGGGGTCAACTGATATTTCTTCATTGGTTACAATGTTCCCTAATAAAGAAACTTGTTATAACCAAACTTCACATTTGATGAACTTTCCAAATATCCTATCCTTCCTCAAAGTTTGAAATATAACCCTAAGATGATATTCATACTCCTCGTGAATTTTGGAATATATCATAATATCATCAATAAAAACTACCACAAAGTTATCAAGGTAGTCCTTAATGTCTCTATTCATCAAATCCAAAAAAATTGTAGATGCATTAGTCAACCCTAAGGGCATAAAAAAACTCATAATTCTCATATCTTGATCAGAAGGCTATATTTGAAATATATTATTTCTTCACCCTCAATTTATGATAATTATATCTAAGGTAAATCTTGGAGAAGAATTGATCCCCATGAAGCTGGTCAAATAAATCATCAATCCATGGAAGAGGGTATTTTTTATTCAATGTGATCCCGTTAAGTTATCTATAATCAATGCATAGATACATTGATCCATATTTATTCTTAATAAAGAGAATAGGTTCTCCCCAAGGATACACACTTGGTTGGATAAACCCCATCTCCAAAAGATTTTCGAGTTGTTTATTTTATTCTTCTAGATCCACATTTTCTATTCTATATGGAGTCTTTGATATCAGCTTGGATCTAGGCATGAGTTCAATGGAGAACTCTATCTCTCTTTTTGGGGGAGGTCCAGGTAACTCCTCAAGAAATACTATAATGTATTCCTAAATTATGAGGATTTTTTTATTCATATAATTTCATTTACTTCTTCATATTCACCAACTATTTCCATAAATAAGGCTACAGGAGGTGCTTCTAGACAAAGCTTAGGTCGAGATATCTATACTTTGAAAATATATGTAGGTTTTTTATTCAAGAATACTGATATTTAATTGCTTATGTAGTTTATTTTAGCACTATACTTTGAGATCCAATCCATCCATAGTATAATGCTGAATTACATCATGAGGATGGATACTAGATTTGTGATGATATTGTGCTCTCCAAAGTGAATACTAGAGTTTCTATACACTATTTATGCTTGGATAATCCATCTAGGAGTCTTGAATGATAACACTACTTCTAGTAGTTCAGTTATTGATTCTATATTATTTGAAAATTTAGAAGAAATAAAGAATGCATAGAACTAGAATCAAAAAAAGTACTTGATAGATTTAAGAGAACAATGAGAGTACCTTCTACCACATCATTTAGAGCTTCAAATTCAACTATCATGATAGGAAAATTCGGACCTTTCTATCTTTTCCTTTTATGAGGTTAATGGTGATTCCCATCCATTAACTTTAGATTTGGAAAGTGATTGGAAAAGTGCCCAAGTAGTCCACACTTGAAGAATTGGACTTTAGGCTGGTCTTGCACTATCTTACCTTTATTATTAGTATTTAGAAGTTGAGGATTCACCTCACCATGATAGTTCTAAGAAATATGGCCATCTCTTCCACACTTCTAACATTTTCCACTCCTGAGCAAGTAGTTCCCCAAATGCTTCTTCCCACATTTTTTTCATGTGGAAAATAGAACTTGCTTTCATCATCTCCCATGATCAAAGTTACTACTTAATATTGGCTTTATTGATCTCTTATTTTCATTCAATCTATGGGACCATTGCATCTCTCTGAACTCTAGTTAAAACTTTATAGCACATCGCACTATCTCCTCATAACTCATAGTATTGATTGAATAGATTATTATGTATATGGGGCTTATTCCACTGAAAAATCTATCAACCTTCCCATTAGGATCCATGATAAATATAGAGTTTTAGTGAGAAAGTCTTGTAAATTTCATCTCATAGATTTCCATATATTCTTTTTTCCTTCAGCTTTAGAACTATGAATTCCTTCTTTATTTTCGTTCGCATCGAACAGGGGAACTATTTATCAAAAAAGGTTCCTATAAACTCTTCCCAATCCATAGATTCAATATCCATTCATGGTTTTGTGTTTTTAATTAGTGTACACAACTAATCATCTATCCCATATAAGCAGTACATAGCCAAGTTGACTTTATCTTATTTCAAACAATAGAGTTTAGAAAAGATCATTTCTAAAAATATTATCCATTGTTCAATAATCAATGGGTATATATATCCACTGAAAGAAGGTGGTCATTGATGCATAATGGAATAAACAAAATGTTGTTACCTTCAAGGTGAATCCAGTCTCTCATCTTAATTCAAGTTATTGTCCATAACTCAAGTTATTTGATTCATCATTCTCATGATGTTTTCTATTCTGGATTCCATTAGAGGTTTGTCAACACTTGGTCTATTGTGATAACCATTTAAACAGTTCCTCTTATTACCAACCAATTTATAAAAGAAGAAAAACTTAGTGAGAAATGTTTTTCTTTTAATAATCTTATAATTATAAAGGAGTTTTATGTCTTAAAACATCATGATTAAATATGTTATTCTTTAACAACAATTACATTTTCTATAAATACTTCATAATGGTTCATAAAAATCTTATTATTAACCAAAAATATCCTCCAAGAGTGTCAAAAAAGGAGTGCAGCAAGGCCCGTTTTCGTGCACCAATTATCGTTCGAGTCTAGCTCAAAGCAATGTTTTCAGGTTTTACCCCTAGATATGTCAGTTCTAGTACTATATCTACTTGTTTTTATCTAGATAGGGATTTATTTGTTCAGAAACCACTAATATTAATATTTCACCAAAATAACAAGATGGTTTCATATATTTAACCTTTCTCTAGGGTTATTTATAAAGTTTACAAATCCTAATTTTCATAAATAACTAAACCATCCTTTGATACCAGCTATGGTATCCCATCTTTTTAATATATAACTTTTCATTTACATGGTACAAATAGATGATCTTTTAAAGTTTAGTTTCTTGAAAATAAGGTACATCATACTTGAAAAATTAAAAAATTATTTTAATACACCTAAAAGTATTAATAATAGGTTAATACTATTTACATTTACTACATCTCATAACCTAGGGGTATACATCAAAGGAAAGGGTGAGCGTAAGGCCCAGTAAGGGAAAGCAAGAGAAATGGTTTACATGTGATCTTGAGGAATATCAATAAAAACATGATGAATATCATAAAGTAATGAGAAATAGGCATATAATAATAATAATAACATGAATCATAACTTTTAAATGTGGATATAACATTTAATTTTTTCATTCCTAAGCATATCACCAAGGTTTGTCACTGAGGTTTCATAACAAATAACAAGGTTATTCACCATGGTATCGTAAAACATTTCATCTATAGAGATTAAATTATTTACCCAATTAATTGGAGTAATATTATTGAAAACCCTTCACATGTATTGATTTTCATGTGAGATATATATATCATAATAAAACATTTCATTAATAACATGTGGATAATAAAAGAAATGGGTTTTATATAAAAAATCATGGAGTTTTAAAAAGTGCTTAAAGAAAAGATTTTTATGTAATTTATAACCCACAGAAAGGAAATGAGGGTTTTATATTACATATTATTGAATAACCCTAGAAAATAAAGAGGTTTGAGTATTCACATAAAGAAAATAAAGGTGAATTTATTGAGGATAAGAGAGAAATTTTGAGGAGTAAAATCAACAACATAACATGTATAAAACATGGTTTTAGAAAAGGGTAAAAAGAGAGGGGACATGGGTCTCCCATTCATAAAATAATATTAATATATAAATTGATATAATAAGATGGACATAAGCACATATTTTGTAAATTTGAAATACATTACACATAAAAAGGAAACTTGAAATAAAAAGAGAAGTTGAGATTTCCCTTACCTTGAAGAGTAACTCCTAAAAAACAAATATTGGGACCTTGGGGGATTAGGGAGACCTTGGTAGGAATCCATGGGAGGTAAAACTATAAAATATTAATGGAGGATTAATTTTGAGTGAAAGGAAATGAATAAATGGGTGGGTATTTATAGCAAAAGTGGGGGATTTGTTTATTAATTTCTAAATAAAGGCTTTAAACACCTAGGTATTGGTAAATGAAAAACCATAGTATTTTCCATGGTATTTGACCATGGTATTAGAAACTTGGATCATATTTTATGTCATTTTATCCCACAATAGTCGACCAAAATTTTATATTAATGAAATTTTCAATGAAATGTAAAGTTTCTACAAGATAAAATTTTTAAAGTTAAAGTTTAAATTTTATAACTGGGAAAGTAAATTATAGATTTAGAAATTGATTCAAATATATTAAAATATTTGATATTAAAAATTAAAATTATTTGAGTCTTTTATTTTGATTAATTAGTTATTACATCATTATGACATAATCATGATGTCATTAATCATACTGAAAAACTCAAACTGTATTTAACTATTCACAAAAAAAAAGTATTTTAGAAAATTATCATAAATTCAACCTAACCTAATTTCAACGCGCTGATTTCAAAAATGATATTTATTTTATAATAATAATTCTCTAAATATGAGAATTTTAACTTTTAAATATTAAAACCCTTATTTATTAAAAATAACAGTACATTGAAAATACATAGTAAATTTATGAAACTTAAAAAAATATATTTTATCATTTATTCTTAAATAAGAGTGTTTTAATAATAATATTTAATTAAAATAATATTTATTAATAACACCTTAGTTTATTATAATAATTATATCTTTTAGGAAAATTAAAATTCCTGTCTGAAAAATCAATCCATCAAATTCTTTATATATTTATATTAAGATAAAATATTCTTAAAACAGAATTCGTGGAATAAAAATTTTATTTATATAAAGGAATTATACATTTAGTAACTAAGGCCTCTATACATAACCCCTTATAACACCCACATATGACCTAAGGGTGAGGTGTGTGATGGTTATAGACTCATTGGGAGGCTCGATTAACATTGTCTGAGTGGTAATTTCCACTAACTTGAAATTCTCCTGTAATTGATTTCTTTCAAGCTTCAATTATTTAAGGTTATCTTGGAATTGGTCAAGAGAGAAGCCCAGTGAAACTACCTACCTCCCAAGTTCTGAAAAATGGTCTTCGTATGACATGACTCTATTGGTCGAGGCTATTATTTATCCTTTATGAATTAATTATCCTTTGTCATTTATAGTTATAAAAACTAATTATAAAGTTAAAATTATTATTAAGAGTATAGTTTTCAATAGTAATATTGAACAATGGTCATAATTGACCAACAATCACATAACAGTCGAAGTCCAATGATTACATTTCAATTTATACTAACTTAATTGTTAAAGAGATATTGTTTTTTTGTGTATAAAATATAATATAACACACATTTTCATGAAATAATTATCATTAAAAAAGTTTGGGTCCTTACACTTTTTCTTCAAGTTCACCTGATTCAAGCACTGATAATCCACAAATAACCTCAAGCTCCCATCCAGTTTTTTAGCAAACAATAATGGGGATTCCCAGGGGGATACACTGGGTCTCAAAAATCCATTCTTCTAAAAGTTCACCAACTGCACCCTCATCTATTAAAACTCTACAGGAACCATTTGATATGATGGTGAAGATATCAGTGCCATATCAGGATGCAATTCAATGCAGAAGTCTATCTCTCAATGGGGAGGTAAACTTGGTACATCCTCAAGAAATATTTCCTCATAATATAAAACCACTATAGTAAAATTATATCACAAAGCATCCACTACTCCAAGAGTCATTGTAGCTAACTGATGAGTAATCGGGTGCAATCTTATAATCCTAAGCTCATCCTGCTCTGTCGAGGTTTCATTTTCACCCATAAAGGAAGACCCCATTCCATCATTGAAGACACACCACATCCTCTACCTAAAATAGTCAATATGATAATTAATTATGGATAGTAAGTCCATACCTAATATGATGTCATAATGCCTCATCACTATTACAAATAGATACCATATAAAACTCATGCATACAAGCGTTAGATCGCACCATCGGCGTAAGTGAAAAATCACCGAGTCATCGCCCATTAGAGTCTCCAACCATAAGGGTTTATCCAAAGGGTCAACCAAAATATCTAAGTGTAGAAATAGAGAAGTATAAAGGAAGTAATGACTCAAAACTATGTTTATTAATACTACATCCAAAGTAGAAAAGTCAAAGATCATGCCTTATATCATCCCTGGAGCCTCAGGGTCATAGGCCTCTATAGTCTGTAGCTAGCCTCATCCCTGTCCACCATCCCTATGAGCTTGGAATGAACCACTTGGGGATGGTGGTGGTATTAGATCAAACCTTCGAACACCTCCTTCTGCCCTGCCAACCCCTTTTCCATGTTTACCGCCCTATGGGACACCCTACTTCTACCTCTGTGTCTACTTCAATAGTCCCTTGACTGTCTCACGATCAACTCTACAACAGGTTGGAAAATCTTGATCCAGATGTCCCCAACCATCATAGGAGAAACATAGCCTCTCCCTTGGTAGATTCGATCCACCCTAAGAGCCCTACACCATGACCCTGTGTCATGGGATCGCCTCCTGAAGCATCTAACACTCTTGAATCCATGTGACTACTGTGAGCTACCTACTAATGAGGTCTTGTATACTAGGTGCCCACTAATAGCTCCCATTATCAGTGCAGAATCTTCCAAAAATATCTCCACTACCAAGGCTCCCTCATGTACCCTAGTATAGGTGGGAATGAAAAGGGATACCATTGAAGCCCTAATGTCCTAATACTAGCCCTGTTCAAAGGTTCATGCTATAAATAACTGATCTAGCACCATATCTAAGGAGTGACAAGAGAGACCAGTAAACCTCATTGAGTAATCATCCATGGCCACACTTCCCTACTAAAAATACAAAAGATCCTATATGCATACTGATCACAACATGGTCAGTTAGAATTCATCTCTAAAGAGATACTTAAAGCATGACCATAAGAGAGTTGTCTCATTGTGCGGCTGAGTCACTAAACTTTACCATCACCCAACATATCCCTAAAAAAGACTCGTTGCGAGGACTGACATCTAATATTAAGGCTTCCTCACATGTTATAAAATGCGAGTGACTACCGTTAGCCATTCCTCATCCAATTTAGGGTCTAGATCACTCTAAAACCTAAGAGGTCGCTACTACTAAAACTCGTTCAACACTCTTAGCCTGCGTGAATCCTTAGCTGGTACTTATAGCACTAGATTCTACTCAATGGGTGGTGGTATAACTGGTAAACCACACAGAGGTGTTATCTCCGATACAGACCCCTATACTGATGCCTCGTCACTAGGCGGATCATCCTCATGATCATGTAGGGGAATCCTAGCTAGCTGTCTGTATGGAGGAATCCTGAAATAAAACAAGATGTACTATGGTCAAAATAGTAAATCTAGGGAGATGAATCAATAAGGACATGAAAAACACAACCCATTTTTATATGATTCATGTACCAAAATTTTCCCTAAAACCAATGTTTACATGTACCAAGTCTAAAGGAAGGTGATCAGAGTCCTAGTGTATGGATATGTCAGTTGCCGCACCAACACTGGATTCCCTATCCTGAAAGCTAAACTCAAAACACTAAAAAATATTTCCCCAAACCAATCTCATTGACTCTGGTCCTAAGGTAAAACTGACTCCTCCAATACCACTCTTTCATGACCTGAACTACTGAGGTCTAACCCATGACTACCTCAATCCTTCCTCCAATAGGCCATGTCACGACCCGTCCTAGTGGGGCCCGCACCGTGACTCCCCAAGCCCGCCTCCAATAGGCCAGGGGCTGGTGACTAGCACCGAGTAGGAATATCACTAACATGGGAGGCATTTCCTAAGAACCTATACACATGCACACATCTCCAAGACCAAAAATGCTGAAATGTAAAAACAACCACTAAGGAAAAAAATGCATGCATACAACTAAACCCAACCAACAGATTACAATAGAAAGTAAAGTGCTAAAAGTAAACTGAGCCAGAATACAAGCCCACCAAAGTAATAGTTTAAAAAGTGCAATGTTCAACCTGTAAACACCAAGAGGTATTGGGACTTCTTCTCATAGCCGTAGGAACACCTCGGCCTATAGGGAACTCAAAAATCTCGGTCCTTTCCTAGTCCTCCCTAGACCCTGTCAAAAGGTTGCTTGTCTCCACAAGACATGACATGTGTGGGAAAAGCCCGTGCAGGGGTGAGTATAACAATACTCAGTAGAGGACCCCAAAAAACCACAAACCAATACATAAAGTAAAGGTACAATAAGATATACAAAGTATATGTCTACAGAACATATAGAGGAGAAACAAAAACTGGATATACTCAAAACCCAGACCCGTAGTCTAGAGACAAGTCGCGCAACCACATACCCCCGTATAGGGATTCAGTTCGAAGATTCCATGTAGGACTCATTCTAGGAGAACACACTCCATGAGTCTGTTAGCTCTGATGACGTCCGTCTGAGAAGTACTGTTCATCAGGAAATGTCACGATAGGTAGTCACACTCATTACAGGAGACACACTCTTGAGTAGGAAGATCACGACAGATAGATACATTCATTACAGGAGACACACTCTTGAGTTAGTAAGATCACAACACACAGATGAGGATCACTACCAGGGCCATGGCGGATACCATGAATCATTTGGATTCACCAGCTAGGTAGAGGATCAATGCCCAATAGAGTTGGTCACATCGATGCCTGACTCTACCTAGGGTTAGGAATGGATATAGGATCTCGCTCTGGGCCTCTCGGAGGGATGCTTGACTCTATCATAGAAAGTACCGCTGAAGGGATCATACTCCTGTAAAAGGAAATGATGCTTGACTTTCAGGGGAACAAGAAGAAGGGGAACTAACCCAAATAAAACATATCCAAGACACGGTAGACAAGAGGACCAAGAAATTTTCCAAAAAAGTACACGGTGTGTAGAAAAGTAACACACCGTGTCTTCTAACCCCGGGTACTGCCGGTGTACAATGGCCCGTTTCGTAAGGCTGGTCATGTAGAAAATGTCAGTACACGGCGTGTGGTATAGATTACACGTCGTGTCTGAGTATCTGGGGTCAGTTTCGTGTACGCTGGCTATGTGACCGTACACAACCTCAACCCGCGTATTCCAACCCATATAATCGGTACACGGGGTGACCCACGCTACTGGCCTCACTTGGCCGTGTGGTGTAGTACACAACCGTGTACTACACCCCGTGTCCCTGTATCCCCTAGATACACACTGAGATTTGGGGAAATTCCAACACGCTCTGTGACCAGGGTCACACGCTGTGTGATTCCTCTTTGACCCCCAAAACCCTAGCCACCACTGCTGATACTACACGACGTGTTCTTCGAAAGTACACACTGTGTATCCCGAAATTTTCCAAAAATGATGCTCTTCACCGGCGCACCTCCCGTTCTACCCCGTTCTTTGATCCGGCCATCTAATAACCAAGAAACTTTAGAATCTAGGTCACCCCGACATCGCAAAGTCATTTCCATTGTTTTTGGGCCTCCGATCGGCCATGAAAACGCGTTTTGATCCACCCACACGAAGAATGGTAATTCACAAACTGTGTTGATTCTTCTGCCTCAGTCTCCGTCACACCTCCTCTAGGTCGTCGTGATGTCTGATCTCCAATTTGGGATTGTTGATTCACAAAATGAACATGCGATGATCCGTTTTTCATCACCCCACGAAGAATGTGAAGAACGTAAAGAACACGCGAGAGAAGAAAGGGGGAGGAAATCCGGAAAAGAAATTGAGGAACAAACCTCCGCCGCCGTTCATCACGACATTGATCCACTCCTGTTAGTAGGATCAAATGGAGTAGGATCAAAATGATAAACAATAATCATGGATCAATCCCCAAAAAAATCCCAACATAAACCCTTTCGCAAGAACACACGAATCTGCATATCAACTTGTTCGTGGTTGATTCGTGTTTATAGTTTAAATCAAAAACAGGGAAAAAGAATTTAAATAATAAACCCCTACCTAAAAAATGGATTTATTGTTGATGAAGAGGTCATGCTTCCATTGTTGTCGAGATCCTTAAACTCATTGGCGTAGCGATTATAAGCTTTGATTCGTCGTCATTCATCGCCGAGAGTTTTCTCCAAGGATCCACGAATTCTCCAGAGTTTTCTCTCAATTTTCCATCAATAACCATCGTTCGATTAACCCATTAAAAAGGGGAAGTGTGTTTTGGAATTCCATCACACTGCAGAATTAATGAGTCAAGTTTTCATTTCTGAGTCATTATGACATGGCATTAATTATTAAAAAGTTACCCTATCGTTGCACTGCAGCGAATGTTTCCAAATAAAAATAAAATAAACTTTTCCATTTATTTTATTTTATTTTACTAAAAAGATCCAAAAATTAAATTTTTCCCTTGATCCTTGCCAGTCGAAGTTAGACCCTTTCTTAGGTAAAGTCATCATCCCAAACGCAATAGTGCCCTTATATTTTTAATCTGGGAATCTGTTTGGAAGCTGCCACAACCGCATACAAGTGCTGACTCACTCAACTTAAAAAAGTTCAAACCACCATTACAGGATCACTGGGCCTCGGAATGATGTTCCGTCTCTGCACCTGGTCTCATAATAATTCCATATTATATTTAAAAAAAATACACGGAAAATCTGAGACATTACATTCTACCCACCTTGGGGATTTGCATCCCTGAAAATCTAAAACAAGACTACTCAAAAAAGATGTGGGTACTGGGCACATATTTGAGCCTCCCGCTCCCATGTTCTCTCCTGATGATTCCCGTGCTTCCACTGAACACACACCAAGGGAATTGATCGCCCACAAAGGATCCTCTCCTACCGATCCTCGATCTCCACAAAATACTCAGCAAAGATCACTCCATCATTGATTTCCATCTCACCCCAGTCGATGGCGTGTGATGGGTCATGCACATACCTCCTCAGCTGCGACACGTGGAAGACATCATGTACCCGATGCAACTATGGCGGTAGAGCCAGGCAGTACGCCACCTCTCCAACTCTACACATTATCTGGAAAGGTCTGATGAACCTTGGAGATAGCTTAACGCCTCATCCAAATCTCCATAACCATCATCGAGGTGAGACCCAAAGAAAGATGTGGTCTCCCTCCTCAAACTCCATGGGTCTCCATAATTTGTCAGCATAAGACTTCTACCATCTCTGTGCAATCTTCATCCACTCCCGAATGATCTGAACCTTCTCGGTGGTAGCTCGCACCAACTTGGGACCCACGAGTGCTGACTCTCTGGGGCCGGTCCAGCAAAGCGGTGACCAGAAGGGTCTCCCATATAAATCCTAAAAAGGTGCCATACTAATGGTGGAGTGGTAGCTGTTATTGTACGCAAACTTCACCAGTGGTAGGTGGTCCTCCCAACTATGACCAAAGTCTAAGGTACAAGTCTGCAACATATCCTCCAGAACCTGAATAGTCCTCTCCGTCTGACCATCGATCTGGGGATAGAACACGGTGCTCAAGCATAGCTGAGTCCCAAAGGCCTCCTGTAATCCCTTCCACAACTGGGATGTAAAGTGAGCATCTCGGTCCAAGACTATCGTTGAAGGGAATCCATGAAGCTGAACTATCTCCTACACGTAGAGGTGTCCCAAGCTCTCTATGAACCTCTGCTCCCTGATAGCTAGGAAGTGGACCGACTTGGTGAGTCGACCAATGATCACCCATATGAAATAATTCCCCTTGGATGTCCGTGGTAATAATATTAGGAATTCCATCAATATTCCATCCCACTTCCACTCTAGAACTTCCAGGGGGTGAGCTAATCTCGTTGGAATTTGGTGCTCAAACTTCACCTGCTGGCATGTGAGGCATCGAGAAACGAACTCTGCTACTGCCTTCTTCATGCCTGACCACCAGAACTGTCGTTGGAGATCCTGGTACATCTTTTCCACTCCAGGATATACCACCAAGGGGGATGTATGAAACTCCCTCAAGACCACTTCCCGCAATGCTACTGGTACAATAGTGCGTAATCTGAAAAGAAGTACGTGCTCCCCACCTTGTGAATATACATTTAGAGAATCTCCTGTGGATAACTGAGCATATAAATCCTCACAATCGACATCCCCAAGTTGCGCTTCCCTAACTTGTTGTAAGAGTGTAGGGGTGACAGCCATTGACTGCAGGTAAGTTGCATCCTCTCCATCCACGAAGGATAACTGCAACGTGGCTAACTGCTCTATCGCCTCACTCAACAGCTACGAGCTCGAACTTCTGCTAAGAGAATCTGCCACCTTGTTCCCCTTCCCAGGAGTATAGATGATCTAAAAATCATAATCCTAGAGGAACTCCATCCAACACCTCTATGTCAGATTCAGATCCTTCTTTGAGAAGATGTACTTGAGGCTCTTGTGGTCAAAGTAGACGATGAACCACTCACCCATAAGGTAGTGTCGCCACATATTCAATGCGAAGACTACCACATCCAACTTGAGATCATGGGTCGCATAGTTCTTCTCATGTGGCCTAAGCTAGCGTGAACAATAAGCAATCACTTCCTTCCTCTACATTAGGACACAACCAAGCCTGATCCTTGATGCATTGCAGAAAACTATGTACTTAACAACCTCCTCCGGAAATCTCAAGATTCGGGCGCTCGTCAAACTCTATCTCAACTGATTAAAATCCTACTAGAAATTATCCGTCCATATAAAGGGTTGCCCCTTCCTGGTCAAGGCTATCATCAGTGCTGATATTCAGGAGAAATCAGGAATTAATCTTCGGTAATATCCTACCAGCCCAAGGAAGCTCTGCACCTCCGTCATGCTCCGAGGTGGCTTCCATAATAAAACTGCATCCAACTTGGCAGGGTCTACAACCACTCCATCTGCTGAGATGACATGCCCCAAAAAGTAGACCCCCTGAATATAGAACTGGCACTTCGAGAGCTTCCCATAAAGCTGGTGTTCTCAGAGCACGTCTAGAACTATCAGCAGGTGTCTCGTGTGCTCCTCCTCTGACGCTGAGTACACAAGGATGTCATCGATGAAGACCACTATGAACCAGTCCAAGTACAACTAGAAGATCCGGTTCATCAGTCCCATGAACACTACGGGGGCTTTTTTCACGCCGAAAGGCATCACCAAGTACTCATAGTTACTATAGCGGCTTCTGAAAGCCATATTCAGTATATCCTCATTCCGTACTCATAACTAGTGATAACCTGATCGAAGTTCAACCTTTAAGAACCAATGTGCCCCTCTCAGCTGACCAAAGAGGTTGTCGATTCTCGAAAGTGGATACTTGTTCATCACCGTCACCTGGTTCAAGTGCCGAGAATCCACACACAACTGAAAACTTCTATCTTCCTTATTGGAAAACAAGACTGGGGCCTCCCAGGGTGAAACACTAGGTCTCACGAAACCCTTACTCTACAAATCCTCCAACTGTACCCTCAACTCATGAAGCTTTGTGGGAGCCATCCGATATGCTGATGAAGAAATCAGCACCGTCCCAGGGCATAAGTCGATGCATAAGTCGATTTCCCAGTGAGGAAGTAGTCCTGGAACGTCTTCATGAAAGACGTCCTCGTACTCCGCCACTACTGTTGGGAACTGGGAGCTCATCACATCTACTGCTCTGAGGGCAAGGCTAGCTAACTCATGAGTGACCGGATACACCCTCCTATGCATGATCCCATTCTGTGCTTCCTGGGTCTTCTTTTCTTTGACAAAGGAAAACCTCATCCCATCACCGCGGACACACCGCACTCTTCGCCTAAAACAGTCAATCTGGGCATGGACCGAAGATAACCAATCCATACCGAGAATGACATCGTAAGGCCTCGATGCTAACACCAAGAGGTTCCAACTGAAAATATCACCTCCAAGGGTAAGATCACACTACCTACAAAGGTTTGTGATCATCGAGTCTCCTTCTGTAGGTGTCTCCAAGCGTAAGGATCTATTCAATGACTCTACCAGAATCTCAAGGTTTTGCACAAGACATGTGGCGATGAAGGAATGATTGGAAACTATGTCTATAAGTATGGAATATAAGGTAGAGAATACATAGACCATACATCCTATCATCCTTAGAGCCCTTGGGTCATACACCTTGACTGCATGCATCTGTCCCCGCCCTTGTCCCCCAGCTCCCTAAGCCTGGTGCGGACCTTTTGGGGGTGGTGGTGGAAGTAAGTCAAAGCGTCTGCCACCACCTGTAGCTCTCCCTCCTCCTCTTCCATGTACGCCACCTAGCAGGTCGGTCTGCTCCACTCTCTACCTCTACCTCAATGGTCCATCCACCACTTCCCTATCAGCAGCTCGACGGGTCAGACAATCTCTAGCGAGATTTCCCCTACCATCGCACGCGTAGCACCGATTCTCCCTAGGATGACTGGATCTAGCCTGAGAGACCTGGACTATCGATCCCCTATCTTGGGTCCTCCTCTGATGTCTCTCACATCCTAATCCCTACATCCGAAATCGTCTCCCTACTGTCAAGGTCTCCGGACCTGTCTGCCTGCTGCTGACTGTTGTCGGTTGTCTCTACTCTGCCAAGAAGCTCTCGATCACCAAGGCCTACTTGGTCACTCCAACATAGGTCTAAATGCATAGAGGCACAACACTAGCTCAGATTTCTCATCATAGACCTCGTTCAAAGGTCCGAGATCTGAAGTACTGATCCCTGACCATATCCATCGAGTACCTGGCGAGGTTGGTGAACCTAGATGAATAGTCAGCTACGGTCATACTACCCAGCTGGAGCTGAAGAAGCTCCTAGATGCGTACTTCTCTCTGTGTAATCGGAGAGAAATCCTCACTAAAGAGTTTCTCAAACTCCATCCATGAAAGAGACTCCTCGTACTGAGTCTGTGTGGTCAGACTCCACCATCGTCCCACCGAACCCTGAAGAAGGCTCGCTCCTAGGATCACCATCTAGTCTGCCAGCGTCCTCACTAGGTGGAAAACTCTAGTCACCACCTCAAGCTAGTCCTCAGCCGCCTGCGGGTCAGGATGGCCTCAGAACCTGAGGGGTCTATGTCTCTGGAGCTCATGGAGCGCACTCAGCCTGTTCCCCTCATCGGTCGGTACTGTAGGTACCATGAGCTACTTCAATGGTGGTGGTATAGCAGGTGCACCACCTGGAGGAAATGCCTGGGGAACTGGTCCTTGTATCGAAGCCTCATCACTAAGGGGGTCATCCTCATGATCATACTGCTGAATTCTAGCGGGTATGCATCGTAGAGGCATCCTGTAAGGAAACAAGATGTACCATGGTTAATGAGTATATCTAGATAGCTGACACAAAGGACATGGAAAACACAACCTATTCCTATATGATGCATGTACCATTCTTTTATTTCCTTTCAACTAGTGTTTTCATGTACCGAGTCGAAAAGAAGGTTATTAGAGTCCTGGTGTATGGATACAATGACCACCCGCACCAACACTGGAGTCTCTGGCCTGAAATCCGAGCTCAAAACATATAACACTATTTCCCCAAACCCAATATCACAGACTCTTGGTACTAATGTAGAACCAAACTCCTTTAATACCACTCTTTCATGACCCATCCTGGTGGGGACCATGCCGAGACTCCCCAAGCCCACCTCCAATAGGCCAGGGGATGGTGACTAGCACTGAGTAGGAATATCACTAACATGGGAGGCACTGACTAATAAACTGTACACACACACACATCTCCAATCCCACAAATACTGAAATGTAAAAACAACCACTAAGGAACAAAATGCATGCATACAAATAAACCCAACCAACAAAGTACGATGGAAAGTTAAGTGTTGAAAGTAAACTGGGCCAGAATACAAGCCCACCAAAACAAGAGTCAGAAAAGTGAAAAGTACAACCTGTAAACACCAAGAGGTACTGGGAATGCTACTCATAGCTGTAGGAATGCCTCGGCCTGTAGGGAACTAAGAAATCTCGGTCCTATTCTGGTCCTCCTTAGACCCTGTCAAAAGGCTGATCATCTGCACAATACACGACACGTGCGGTCAAATCCCGTGCATGGGTGAGTATAACAATACTCAGTAGAGGACCCCAAAAAACCACAAAGAAATACACGAAGTAAAGGTACAATCATCTCTATATATTATATGTCTACGGATCATATAACAGAGAAATAAACACCTGATATACTCAAAACCTAGACTCGTAGTCTAGAGAAAAGTCACAAAACCACATACCCCCATCTAGGGATTCAATTTGAAGATTCCATGAAGGACTCGTTCTGGGAGAACACACTCCAGGAGTCTGGTAGCTCTGATGACATTTTTCCGAGAAGTATTGTTCATCGGGAAACATCACGAGAGGTAGTTACACTCATTATGGGAGACACAATCCTGAGTGGGAAGATCATAATAGATAGATACACTCATTATGGGAGACACACTCCTGAGTGGGGAAGATCACGATACATAGATGAGGATCACTGCTAGGGCCATGGTGGATACCACGACTCATCCATATTCCCCAGCTAGGTAGAGGATCAATGCCCGGTAGAGTTGGTTATGTTGATGCTTGACTCTACCTAGGGTCAGGAATGGATATAAGATCTCACTCCGGGCATCTCGGAGGGATGCCTAACTCTATCACAGAAAGTCCTGTTGAAGGGATCATACTCCTATAAAAAGAAATGATGCCTGAACTTCAGGGGAACAAAAATAAGGGGCACTAACCCAAAAAAAACATGTCCATGACACAGTGGACAAGAGGACCAAGCCATTTTCCAAAAAGTACACGGTGTGTAGAAAAGTAACACGCCATGTCTTCTGACCCCGGGCACTGCCCATGTACAACGGCCTGTGTCATAAGGCTGGTCATGTAGAAAAGGTCAGTACACGACATGTGGTATAGATTACACACCATGTCTGAGTATCTGGGGTCGGTTCTGTGTATGTTGGAAATGTGACCGTATATGGTCTCATCCCGCGTATTACAACCCGTGTAATCGGTACACGGGGTGACCCGTGCTACTAGCCTCACCTGGCCATGTGGTGAAGTACACGACCATGTACTACACCCCGTGTCCATGTATCCCTTGGATACACGCCGAGCTATTGGGAAAGTCCAACATGCCGTGTGACCAGGTTTACACACCGTGTGATTCCAATCTGTCCCCCAAAACCCTAGCCGCCACTGCCGGTACTACATGACATGTTCTTTAGAAGTACTCACCGTGTATCCCGGAATTTTCCAGAAACGACGCTCTTCATCGGCACGCCTCTCGTGATGCCCCGTTTGTTGATCCAACCATCTGATCACCACAAAACCCCATAATCTAGGTCACCCCGACGTATTGAAGTCATTTTCGTTGTTTTCGGGCCTCCGATCAGCCCTGAAAATGCGTTTTGAACCACCCTCATGAAGAACATTCGAAGAACGATAATTCCCAAACCGTGTCGATTCGTCTACCGCCGTCACTGTCACACATCCTCTAGGTTGTCACGATGTCATATCTCCAATTTGGGATCATTGTGTTGCAAAACGGACGCACGACGATCCGTTGTTAATCTCCCCACAAAGAACATGAAGAAAACGATGTACGCACGAGATAAAAAAGGTGGGGGGGGGGGAATCCGAAAAAGAAGTTGAGGAATGAACCTCTTCCATAGTTCGTCACATCATTGATACGCTCTCATTAGTAGGATCAAACAGAGAAGGATCAAAACAATAAAAAATAATCATGGATAAATCCCCAAAAACATCCCAACAGAAACCCTTCCGTAAGAATGCATGAATCCGTGGATCAACTTGTTCGTGGTTGATCTGCATTCGTTGTTTAAATCAAAAACGGGTAAAAATAATTTAAATAAAAAACCCCTACCTCAAAAAGGGATCGATCACTGATAAAGAGGTCATGCTGCCGTCGTCGTCGAGATCCTTCAACTCGTTGGCGTAGCAATTCTCAGCTTTGATTCGTCGTTATTCTTCACTGAGTGTTTTCTCCAAGGCTCTATGGATTCTCTAGAGTTTTCACTCAATTTTTCATAAACAACCATTGTTTTATTAACCCATTAAAAAGGGGAAGTGAGTTTTGAAATTCCATCACGCTTTGGCATTAATGAGTCAAGTTTTCATTTCTGAGTCATTATAAAATGGCATTAATTATTAAAAATATTCCCCATTATTGAGCAGTAGTGAATGTTTCCAAATAAAAATAAAATAATCTTTTCCATTTTTTTTTATTTTACTAAAAAAATCCGAAAATTAACTTTTTCCCTCGACCCGCACCGGTCGAGGTTAGACCCGTTCTTAGGTAAATTCATCGTCCTGGACGCAACGGTGCCCACAGATTTTTAATCTGGGATTCCGTTTGGAAACTGCTAAAACCGTGAAGAAGTGTCGACTCACTTAACTTAAAAAAGTTTAAACCACCATTCCAGGATTATCAGGCCTCGGAATGATGTTCCATCTTTGCGCCTCATCTCATAATAATTCCATATAATATTTAAAAATAATACATAGAAAATCTGGGAAATTACAAGCCAGGGGCTGGAAACCATCGTTGAGTAGGCATATCTCACAAATGAAAGGTATTAGAGTAAAGTACTTATACACATGCACACATATCCAAGCCCAAAAAATGATGTAATATAAAATAAATGAAACTATGAATGCATACATCTAAGATCCCACGATGGAGTACAATATTAAAGTTATAAAATCAGAAAAAGGATCTAAATATAAAGCTTAACCAAAAACTGTAAAGAGTCGAACCTGATCTAAGGGTAAGGAATAAAGTCAAATGAAAGATCTCAGAAAACACCTCAATCTAAAAATCTCTATCTATGCTCCACATTCTACTTTTCATCCCAAAACACTGCAAAAAGGGTTGTCTTTATCATAATACATGAAACGTGCAGGAAAAGACCATGCAGGGGTGAGTATAATAATACCTAGTAGGATACTCCAAAAACACTAAACACAAAGAACTAAGTATAGTATGCTCAATAAAAGATATAAAAATCATTTTATAACATAAAAACCGAGATATAATCATGAAAGATACCACACCACCAGGTAGTCATAACCAACAGTCAACCACAAGATTCTGCTCGAAGAAATGCTCATTTCATGAGAATACACTAAATGAGCCATGATATCACTAGGGACACTCAACAAAGAGGTATAGATCATTGATACACACTTAAGAAATATCACTGGTCTAAGAAGACCCTGATACTCAGATAGGGGGTCACACCCAAAACCGTTGGGGGACACCATAAACCCAATCTAGATCAACCCATTAAGTGGGGGATCATATGTTAATGATACCATAAACCCTACCGATATGAACTACTAGATGGAGGATAAATTCCCTACTTAGGGAGATCATACTGATTCTACAAACCCCACCCAGGGAACAAAGATGATAAAGGATCACACTCCAATATCATGGAGGGACACCAAAACTCTATCTAAGACTCGACCTAGAGTAGGGGTCACAATCCTGTGATGTAGATGTAATTCTGCACCATACCCTCGAGAGAAATGACCAAGGGAACATACTTAACCTATACTATTCTAAACCAAAGAAATAAAGAGTTACAAAAACACTTTAAAGGGGTACATAGAGTGTACCTAGGGGTACACAGTGTATCCAGCTATCCCCAAGTATTCTCATGTGGTAAAGCATCACACGACATATAAGTTTACACATACATTACATGTAGAAGAAGTACATGGAATATAGAGACACACAACATATTTCCCCTGTTTCCTAACCATGTCCGTGTATGGAATTCCTGTATACTAACTCGTGTACTGGTGGCCGTGTCCATATCCAAGTACACAATGTGCCACTGGCTGGGTAATTTTTCCCATGTCCGTGTACTTCCCAAAGTACACACCGATCCATCACAGAGGGGTCACACTATGTGTGACTGAGTCACATGGCATGTGATACTTAACTCTAGCTGTAACCCTAGCACTGCTATTAGGGGCCCCACACAATGTGTAATGCCATATTACACACCATACAACCCAGGATTTTCTAGATCATGTGGACTCTCCTTTGCGTCTCCCATGCACACTTCCACCACCATCATCCTCTATAGAGATCATATGTCCATGATTGTCCAAGACATTCTATCATTATCGATCAGAATCTGGGCCCTCGATCTTCTTAGAAAACCATCCTTCAAGCAATTCATCACCGAGCCTTAAAACCCGGAAGAATAGAACCTAAAAATATGTTCTGATACACCTTTGATTATCTTCCACCATTATCTCACCTCGATCACACCATCGATCATGAACTACACCCACAATATTGATATGTTGTGCCGAAGAACAATTGTGAAATGATCAAATATTGGGTATTCATTGAACCATGGGAATAAAGAAAATGCCCACAATGAATTTGCAAAGAACATGGGAAGAAATATAAAAGACAGAAAATGTGAGGAATGAACCTCAACCATTTTTAATTTTTCCTCAATCTATTTTCATAGAAAGAGACAAATGAATAGAAATAAATCAATGAACAAAAAAAATTCCATCAATTTAATTTTACCGATGATGCGTGTATCAATTATGTTGGTGGAATTGATCCACATTAGTTTGGGATTAAAAAAATGATAGAAATCAAAAAAAAAAACATACTATGTGATGTTTGGATTAATTGTTAATGATGAACGGTTCTATGTTTCCATCATTGACGAGATCAACGAACTCTTTTGGTGCAACGATCCTTGATCTGATCCCAATCTGTTGTTGTTCTCCAAGAACACTCTCCTCCAACAGCCTCTGGGTCTCTTGGGTTTAGAGGCCAACTTTAAGACAAAATATATATCCATATAATTAAAGGACAAAAGGTTTTTTCATCAAAAATAATGAAACAAATAAATTTATTTATTTATTATATTTATTTATGTATGTGATGAATTTTTCACAGACGGCCCACACTGATAATGATTATGTCATGCCTAGGGTAAAACCAACATTCTTAACTCAACAGTGCCCTTATATTTATAATCCGAGCCCCTATTTTGGAGTTATTACAATTTTTTAAGAAAATTGCATGCACATGATATTTAATATATTTAATATATTTTAAACATTTATTCCGAGCACACTAGGCCTCGAAATCGCATGTCATCTTAGAATTTGGTCTCGAAAATAATCCATATAATATCCAAAAGTAATGCATGGAAAATCTAAGTCATTACATAGGGGATCATGTTTTCTTGAAAGTATCACCATGGAAGGGTGTTATAATAATTGGAAAGAAAGGGAAAGTAAGAATTTGGTACATCGGGCCTTTTGAAATTATAGAAACAATTAAAGTTGTGGGTTACTGATGTGAGGGGATTTTTCACGGATCCCTATTAAATATTTTATTTACCTAAGCATGCAATATAGTTCACACCTAGGATAGATATCATGTTAAGGCCACTTACACACACTGAAATTCTATTATCACTATTTATATTCTAACTAATATAAAAATAACTAATATAAAGAGGGGGATGGGGAGTTAAAAGATAAATGTAATATATATATATATATGTAATTTCAATAGAACGAAGTTATAGAAGGAAGTAAAGTATATATTATTTGGATTTGATAGTGATTAATATCATTATCCATAAAAATATTTTTGATACTCAATTCAATGCAGTGACCAAGAACTGTCACACTTAACCTCTCATTTTAATTGTTATTACCCCATACTAAGAAATATGCATATGAGAAAAAACTCTTCCAAAGTTAGTCTAGGATATATCTTCAATTACCATCACTAATCAAGAGATAATTCATCGTATTCATGACTTTAATAGTAAAGGGAATGATAATAAATGGACAAGAAGAAGAATTAAAGTGATAGAGAAAAGGTGGAAATTGGACATTTTTAATTTAACCATAACCTAAATTCTCATAATTGAATAAAGAGAAATATAAATGCATAAAAAACTGAATAAAATAATTTATCCCTCATTTGTTCAATCAACTAGGTTATTTCTCCATTTTCAGTAGAGTCAAGAAGGGAAAATATTGAGAGAAACATAAAATAGAAAAATGAAATATAAAAAGATGAAGAAGAAGACTAATATGTATTATAAATGTATAAGATTAAAATAGAAAAATCACTTCTTAGATACAACAAATGGATATCTAGTGTTTCCAAACCTTTGAAATGGAGAGTGAGTAAAAGTTTATATCCCTAAGGGTGTATAATTTTCTCTCAAAAATATTCCTCATAATGTTTTCATGTTGAAGACCCATTAAATGTAAGAATTGGGAAATGTTTTCTTCTTGAAAGATGTTATTATATATATATATATCCTATGTATACTTATAAAATTTTATCTTATTTGAACAATTTTATTGAAAGATATATCCGAATTACTAAATAAATTATTCCTATATTAGAGACTCTTTGTATTCCCCATCTACGGTTTCAAATGAATTAACAACCTTGAAGGAGGCAGAATCACACATGGACATAGTTTAAATTTTTTATAGAAATTTTTTCTTTATCCATGTGAAATTTAAGTTTAACTGGTTTATCCATTTGGGAGATATGGTCCAATATTTGAAAGTCTCTAGATTTGGGCATAGATTCCAAGGCTCAACAATAATGCTCCTTTTGGGACTCAAATAGTTGGATTTAGCTCTAGGTCTAATTTAATGAAATGCATCCCAATGAACATAGAATCATAAAAATGTTTTTTTTCAATTTTTATCAATGTGTAAAATTTAATTCCTAAAATATGAAAATTAATTAAAATAGTTAAAAATCCAAAATTTAGATTTTTTTGAAATTAAGCTCAATTTACCCCAAAACCAAAAAATGTAAAAATTTACCTTAAAATAAAAATTTGGTGGGATTAAAAACATTGAAATTAAAATTAAAATTATTAAAAATATTTTCTATATTAATTCCTCAACACTTAAACATTAGACTCCTAGGCAATCATCGATACTAAGGCCAAAACAAACTTCCCAAGGTATAAATAGAAACACTACTCAATTTTCATATATAAAGAAATATCATGCCTCCTATATGGATAAAAATTTCCTAAATACTAACCAATTATAAAATACCATTCAATATCGTGTTAATCCTCATGTGAATTGCGTACCTACCTCCCTATAAAAATATTCCTCTCCCACTCAATATTATTTTTATGTTGACTTTTTCACATTCTCAAGAACATGTGTGATTTATATAGGCTTTCTATCCTCCTAGTATATCCACTTAATAGAGTCATAAACATGTCAATAATGAGTTATTTTACATTTTTTATTATAATTATACGGTTTTTTGGGTTTTAAATATAAAAAATTAGAGGCATAATGAGGGGGTTAAGCTATAAAGTGAAGTAAATGCATGTAAACTATTTTTCTCAAGAATAGTGTGCTTCTCAATCAGATCGAAAATGAATCACATCCAAAAAAATATTTATTTTATTAGGTATTACACAAATTTTAATTTTATCATCAATGATAAATTTCTTCCCCTTTTCAACCTTTTATAACAATGTTTCAACTTGAATTCAAATATGGAATTTCTCTTCAGAATCATATTTTTGAGGAAAAGGGATACATATTTTGATATTCAAGTATTGGTGATATACTAGAACATATTTGTAATTATATTGTGGACACACATCCATATTTCTATCATTAAGTTTCTTCTAACCAAGAAATAATAAATATGGAAACCCTTTTTCTTTATTTTAGCTCAAACAGATTCTTTAGGAAAGCAGAATACCACTAATTTTCTCCCCCCAAGCTTGAGTTCAATAATAATAATACATTTAACTTATAGAGAATGTTATAAAAGGATAAATGGATTATAATGTGGCTAAATAAAAAATAATTTCATGGATACTAAGGGATTAATAAAGGTAAAATATAAAGTCAGGCCAAAATAAGAGTTGAATGTAAAAATATATTTCAAAATGGTGCCACAATAATATTTGGCACATTCCATGAACTCTAATATCATTAAAAAAGAGAAAAATAGAAAGTTATAAATCGCCCAATATGTCTCAATACTCTCAATAAAAAGATAAATGTAAATAATATATCAATTTTTTTTGAAACCTCTCAAGTTGAGAAAGATTTTTAATTTGTACAGTACTAGTACACATGAGTATCATATTTAATCAAACTTAATCAAATGAAAATAGAAGAAATCAGAAAACAAAAAATCCATTCAAAAATCATTAAAATCATAAAATATTAAAATGAATTATTGTTACAAAAGTAACAAGATGGTTTTTATTTTTAAAATAATTCTATTTAATCTAGAGAATCCAAAAAACACATTAAAAACTAGAAATCAAAACCTAAAGAATTCAGAAAAAACATGGACTACAAAAAATAAAACACACAAAAAATTACTAAAAATAGGTTGAACCCCCCACTGATTCCCTTTACTATACTATTTTTAGTTCAAATAATATTAAAAAATATTTTCATGAAAAATTTAAATTGGGAAATAAATATAATAAAGAAAAGGAGAGACATAACCTGATTTATTTTTCAGTGGAAGTTTTGACTTAATCTCCTAGATACAACCACATTAAACCTAAAAAAAAGAAGAAAAAACATAATAAAATTATTGAATGAAAAATTAATAAAAAAAAGAGAAATAGAAAATAATAGGGATAAAGATTAGTTTAGACCCTTAAGCAGGTGTTAGATTCTTACTGACCATAGCCATACAGTTTCAGTGGTTATCCCTAATCTAATGGTGGGTGTAGTTTCTTGCTTATGAACCACCACATACTTTTTCTTCTAGTGCACATCCCTTCACATTGGTTATAAAATAACCCATGGATATATTTCTTTAATTCCATCTCTATAATAATGTATAAAACTTGGATTGTGGGGGTAGGAGAAATAATGGTCCCTCCTCTTCCTTGGACACAACTTCGACCACTTATATAACATCATTTAAGGCCTACTCAATTGTAATTGTATTATAAATTCATAAAAAAGGGAAGTATGAAAACAATTAAACTTGAATATTATTAAAACATTAAGAATAAATAAATAAATAATCCCTTTCAAGTAAGTCAGCCTGGAAATTAATTTTTTTAGGCAAGACCACTAGGATATCCTCCCATACCCCCTTAGTAAATATTAAAGAGGTTAAAGGTGCTTCATGCGTTTCTCATCAAGTGAATCATATTATTTTTCATAATCAAAAGGAACCCATGTGTTTCATAAATATAAAAAATTTAAACAAGGTGAGGTAATGATCAATTAATATTCAATAAAATCAAAAATAAACGAGTTTAAGAAAATATTATATCCTTTAATTAACTATGCTTCAATTTCCATTTACTTTCTCAAGGCCACTTGGAGTTAGTTTCTTATAGATGGAGGCATATTATCAATATCCTCCATATTTTATTCAAACTCCACCACCTTAGCAATGTATTATTATAATGTAATATAGAGGTATATTAGAGCTATTTTTTCATTATCGAAGATGGTAGAATCACATACCTTTTGAGCTTTTACAAAATCTAACCAATACTCATATAATTTAGTTTGACCTCCCATAATTGCATCAGTTGGTATATTTTCTTCAAAGAAGCCCTCAAACAATGGTTGATCAAGTCCAAATGGATATTCATTGAATTTTTTCCCAGACTCCTAAGGTTCTTTAAATTAAAAAATAAATGGAGAAATATCTTCCACTACTAGTTATAGTTCTTTCTCTAGCTACCGCTCTGGGGATACATAGTCATTTTCAACAATCCACTCTATTTTGATATCCAAGTTTTTTATTTTATCTTTAATTCCTTACAACTATGATTTTTCATCATTTTTAAATTCATATTATTATGGCACTTGATATTAGTTATTCCATTCATAATAGTCATAATTTGAATATATAATGGATAAATATATTTTTTTAGTTTTTTAAATTTATGATTTTTTGTGTTTTTTATGAAAAAAAGTGTGTGCAAGTGTTTTACCACCACATAAACGATAAAAAATTGATTCATGGGGATTTTTCACGGATCCCAGATCAATATTTTATTTACCTATGAATATAATAAAGTTTACACCTATGGTCGATCTCATGTGGAGTCCATTCACACACAATGAATTTCTATTGTCACTATTTATATTCTAATTAATATAAAACTAACTAATATAAAGAGGGGGGGGGGTTGAATTATGAATTTAATATTGATATATATATATAAATGTAATTAAAATAGAATAAAGTTATTTGAAGGAAGGAAGGAAACTATTCTTCATAGTTCACAGTGGTTAATATCATTAGCCTTTGAAATATTCTCGATACTCAATTCAATGATGTGATCAAGAACTAACACACTATATACACTTGTTTTAATTGTTATTACTCCACACCAAGATCTATACATGTGGGGAAATACTATTACGAAATTAGGATAGGATATATCTTCATTGACTATCACTACCCAAGCCACACTCCATCATATGTATGTCTTAGATAGTGAATGGAAACATGATAGATGAATGATAAAAATAAATCAAGTGATATAGAAAAGAGGGAAATAGCTCACCCTAATCAATTTAACCATCACCTAAATTCTTATAATTGAATAAATAAAAACATTAAAGTATGATAAACTTAATCAAATCACTTCTACCTCCCTTGAACAATCATCGAGGTTAGTTCTTCATTTTTAGTGGAGTTCAGAAGGGAATATAGTGGGAGAAATATAAAATAGGAAAATAAAAGATAAAGGGATGAAGAATAAGAATAATATGTATTATAAATATAAAATATTAAAATATAAAAAAACTACTTAGATACTAAAATGGATATCTAAAGTTTCCAACCCATTTAATTGGAGAGTGAGTACAAATTTATATCTATCAGGGTGGATCATTTTCTCTCAAAAATATTCCACTAATTGTTTTCATGTTGAAGAACTATTACATGGAATAATTGGGAAATTTTTTCATCTTAATTTTTTTTTCAGATTTCTCTCCTCTGTGAACCCCAAAAAATATAATAATATTTGGCCACATTTTGTGGAAGATATAAATGAATTACTAAAAAAATTATTTATAGCCTAGAGACTCTTTGTGTTCCCCATCTCTAGCTTCAAATGCATTAATGGCCTTCAAAGATGAAGAATCACATGTAGAAATAGTTTACTGAATTGTTCCTATAAAAGATTTCTTTATATATGTGAAATTTATGCTCAATTGGTTCAAGTATTGGGGAGATATGTTCTAATCTCTGAAATTATCTATATATAGGTATAGATTCCAAGGCCTGAATTGAATGCTCCTTTTGGGCCTCAAATAGTTGGATTTAGTTCTAGGTATTATTGAATGAAATTAATCCTAACAAACATAGAAGCCTAAAAAAAATTAATTTTTCAATATGTATTAATAAAAAATATTATACCTGAAATACAAAAAAAATTAAAATAGTTAAATATAAAAATTTTGGTAATTTTTTCAATTAAGATAAATTTACTCCAAAAACATAAAAATGTAACAATTGACCTTAAAATAATTTTTTGGGATTAAAAACATTGAAACTCATAGTAAAATTATTGAAAATATTTTCTCTATCACATATCATTTGGAAATGCCACCTAACCTCTCTAAATTTCATGATGTGTTCTATATATCTTTATTAAGAAAGTATATACTAGACCCAATGCATGTTATCACCACTAATAATATAGAATTAGAACATAATTTATCTTATTAAAAATAGCCTATTCATATTATTGACACTAGATAAAAAGTGTTGTGGAATCAGAAGACTTGATTGGTGAAGGTACTTTGGAGAAATCATAAAATAGAAGATATAATGTAGAAACTTGAAGAAGTTATGATGAATAGATACAAAAATATATTCATTATGTGAGATTTCTATAAATTATTAGGACAATTTTTTTGAATTATGGAATAATATAACACCTGAACTTCAATTCTAGTAAGTAAACATTTCTTTCTAAAGAACTAATAACATGATGCATATATATTTATTCAAAACATGATAAAAAATTCCAAAATTTTAGAAATTTAATTTGATTAAATTGATTTCATTTTTTAATTCATCATGTAAAAATTATATTAGGGTTATTTTTTAATATTTTTTTATAAATAGTTGATTTTTTGGGTGAATAGTGAAAATATCAATTTTTCAAAATACCTTTACTTTTATGAAATTATTATGATGTAATCATGAATTAATAAAATATAAATACATTTTATCAACCGAATATATTTTAAGGAGTTAAATAATGTCTTTTAAATTATTATTTTGAATTATGGAACCCAATATTTACTTTTGTGAACATAAGTTATATTTTATTCAAATTTAAAACTATTTTTGGGTCTTTGCATATAATGGTATGGTTGGAAGGTTAAATTCAGTTTTTTTATTGATATAAAATTCTAAAAACCTTAATTAATTTATTAAATATCCAAAAAAATATGTGTAGATCAATATTTAAGTTTATTTCAATGTAAAAAAAATTTTACGCTCAAATCATGTATTTTTTTAAAAACTATTTTTCATGATTTTTGTATACTTATATAAAGGAAATTTCTGATATATATAGAATCTTAATATGATAAAATGGATTTCATATTTTTAATTTTAATTAATTTTTTTATAAGTCCCTTTTTTTTGGTTACATAAATAAGTTATCATGGTAAAATTTTATGTTACCACAGTTAAGGTTAAATTGGATTTAAAGGGGTTTAACTAGGAGATAAGGCTTAAAATGTCTCCAAAACTTTTATAAACGTGATTGTTTGATTTTTATTCTACCCTATAACATATTATATATGAATTTGGGGTTCCTTGGTTCCACTTTTCCATAAATAATACCATTTAATAACTTAAAACTTTTAATAATTACAAGAGGGACACTCCCCTCACTTATAAAAGGGAACCACTTATCCTCTAATATTTACCCCTATTGAGAAACTTATATCAACTAAAATATTCCCAAATACATTCCAAAAATTCCTACCTACTACTTATAGGATATATTCTCATAAACTACCAACCTATAAGGCTTAAGGTGTAATCCAAATGTGATTTTTTGAAGAAGAGATATAACTCTTAACCAAGTGTTTTCATTTTATTTTCTATTATAATTCCACTAAATCTGGTTTATCAATCCTAAAATAATTAATATATTATTAAAAATATACTAAGATTTTATTATGATTATGATAAAACCATTTTACACCTCCTTTCAATCACATTAAAAACAAAAATATCATTTTTGCGTATGTGCGACCTACCGTCTCCACGTAGCGGTGTAATTTGTTTTTCATCACCATTTTAATTAGTTGGTTATAAATATGAAATTAATTAATATATATGTTATTTATTAAATTATTATTATTCTAGAAATATAATATATCATCTACCATCTTAACCTTCCATTCATTAGAAAATGATAACATCGCTTGTGTGTACGTGTAGACCACCACCTCCACGAAATGATGTGATTAATTTTTATATTACCACCATGCATGGATTACTATAAAATTATATATAATGAATAAAAAATATATTAATTAAATTATTAATATCATGTAAATTATGGAATCATTTCACAACTCCTTTTACCATGGTCAATATACCAAAATAATTTTGGATAATTTAACCGAACCTTAAGTGGTCGACCTAAGAAAAAACAACTCATTGAATAAATTTAAAATTATTATAAAAGGATATTAAGAAATGGTATATAGATGAAAAAGGTTATTAATTGAGTATTTAATAAATTTAAATTCATTATGTAGGAGGATAAAACATGTATGACTAAATAGAGACCCATTGTAAGGGATTTATTGTATAAATTCCCTTTCGTTGAGACTTATGATTATCTCACCACATGTTTTTTTGTGGTTTATGAACTACCTTATGGATGTATTTTATTATTAATTTAATTATTTTTTTTATAAATACATTTCAAGTTCTATTCTTCAAAATCCATTTGTTTCCGAAGTTATGAAAGTCATTAGGGATTTTTCTTTAAAACCATGTTTTAAAGTATTCCATTCAAATATTTATCCTCTATATCCATGTTCTTAAAATTTTCCAATAATTTTATCATTTATAAACCAAATATTGTTAAAATTTATTTTTAACTACTTTTTATTTTTAAAGGTTTAAAAATGAATCTTTTAAACATTTAACGAATGGGTCATTTTGATGTTTTTTACCAAAGTGAAAAAAATGTTTTTAACATACACTATTTGACCATACTTTCCTTATGTTATATGTTATCAATATTTATTTAAAATTTTCTATATTTATTTTCACTGAACATATTTTTCTCAATATTTCAGAATTTATATTTAAAATAATATCAAAATAAATGGGTATTATTTTCTTAAAGGAATGAAAATAATTTTGAAAAGGTATTTATAACTCTGTTCTTACATGAAGCTACATGGAAGTTATTTTTAATCTTTTGATTCTATTTTTTTTATAAAAACATGGTTTTACTGTAAAAAAAATCATTTTTTATGAATCAATGATCTTTTATCATTCTTTACTGATAATGGATTATATATAATTTAGATATCATCCACTTTCTTATGATTATGTTCTCTATCACTCTCCATCATTTATTGAAAATTATTTTTCTTTTTCATGTACATATTCTCCATATCATGGATGAATTCAATATAATTTATATTACATTGATGATGTTTCAACTATATAAAATTTCAATATATGTTATTAGTTGAAGGAAGAACTATATTTTATTGACCAATAAAATATTCCATATTCTTAATTAAATACAGATAAATGTTGATTTATAAATCATTTTGAGAATTAATTGTATTTATCATTAAATATATGAGGAATACATAGGACATTCAAGTAATGGGTGGGGCCCAGTTATGGATATCCCCTCGATGCATCGATATGTCTCATGAGACAAAATATTAGGCATGCTATATTTTTTGGGTATTTAGTCTACACCAACCCTTTTATTAATAATGATTTATTGGTTGAGAGGCCTTGATGATAAGATTCATGATAACTTCACTACCCTTGATGAAAAGTTCATGAATTTCTAGATTTATACATTTCCTTTATTGAGATTTCAGTTTCCATTATCAATGTGATTGATATGATGATATTATCCATGGATGTTCATTAAACTAAAGTTTTTGATTAAATGACACGTGTTTTAATTATACCCTATTCCATATTGATTATACCTTATTTAATCATGATAAGTTCAACTGTATGTAACCCTTACCAAGCATCTAAGATCCCCCTTTATTTTTTTTCCATTCCACATGATATGAAGAGGGATATTATGAATGATTTTTATGGATTCAATAATGTTTATTATGCTATGTTTTTATATTTCCAATGTAATATAAAAATAAATTATGCATCTAGTTTTCCAATACTTATAAACTGATCAATCCTATGTGGTGTGATCCCTTGTATCTTTTACCAATGTAATTAAGTAAAAACTGGATCCAGGTTACTAGAGTCGGTATGTTACATGCATTTCCACACTCCTAATAAAAATCATAATGAAATTTTTTATTTTACAATTTTATAACCCTTTGACAGAGGAAGAATACCCAAATAGGTAGGATATATCCTTGAACATAAGAAATATACATGCTATATGAAAAACACTATAAAAGGGATATACCTGATTTTATCTTTGAGAAACCTTTATCTTTATTATTTTTGGGAGAACACATGAGGAAGATCACTTAATCATTATAAAAAAATATCTTACCTATGAAGGTGGTACAACAGTATATGGATATTTATATGAATTAGAGGGATCCCATACACTTGAAGAGGTTCTAGAGTCTTTAATGAGGGTGATAAATAGGCTACATGAAGAGAATTTAGAGAGTCTTTCATACAATTGATTGTAAAAAATAGGAGGGATCCCATACCTTTATATAGTCACCCATGACACATTTAATTTAATGAAATGTGTCAACCATATTAAATGTATCTATATACATTTATTCCAATTTTCATTAATCCATTAAATCCTATTAAATGAATATTCAATCCATTTAATCTATTCATAATGTATTGATAACTCAAATGAAGCCATGTGGTAATGAGGTGGAAAATGAATTCATTAATCCCACATTAAATTAGTTTTAAGGTATATTTATTGTGTACATTTTAGTGCACAAATCCTACAGTCTCCCACTATTTCTAAAATATATAAAGAATTTATTTCAAACTTCAAAACCCTTTGTGAATCCATCTAAAACCCTTTTGGATACAGTTTCATCAAACTCTCTTAATTTTTTAACCAAAACTTTGTCAAAAATATAATCATTATCCAGAGGCCCAATCATGTGACCCTGTGGGCCTTAGTACTATTGAAAAATGGGTCCTCTAGTATAGCATCATTGTTACTTAAGCTTCCAAGGGTTCTGATGCGATCTCCATGAAACATACTCATATATATATATACAAATATTTACTGCAATATATGTATGATATAATCATATTTATACCAATATAATCATTTTTCCATGACACTGAGTTCCCCCTAGACATATGAAATTTCAATCTAGTAAATTCATATAATATTTTATTGATTTTCTGAAAAAGACTGGCTAAGTTAATGAATACATCTCATGTCACTTATCTAACATATCAGCACATCACAATCTCCTATTCAAAGTAGTTTAAAACATTATATGTGACTCTAATAATAATTTCCATGAATTTCCTTAGTATCATCCAATCAAGGACCACATGTCTTTACTTGTCATACAAGTAGACAAATCCCATCTTGGTTACACTCCAACTGATGAAATGATCAACAATGTGCCCAACCACGCCTTGATTAACTAGTTTCATACTTTTAATTGTATAAGTATGGTATCAAAGTATCAGGTTTCTCATGATATGAATCTCTACAACCCTGGGTAAGAATTATTGATAATAAGAATACATCCATAAGTATATCTATGACAATATGACCTTTCATGAGATATAATTTAGCAAGTTATTCCAATTAATAATTCTCTACTAACAAACTCATGAATATATTATTAATATCTCATACAAAACCATTTGTAATGAGTATAATAATCCATTTAACTTAATCTTAACATATCATCACAACACATAATACTTTGTGATGATCATCGATTAGGGAAAACTCAAAGTTTGTACTTTGAGGGTATATTTAACATTTGACTATTAATGTAAATTAAATTTTAGCACAAATGAACTAATTATAAATAGATATTTCCTTTATCATGATAACATTACATATATATATATATTTACAACCATTAAATCCAATCCATTTAGTGTTTAATGTCCAAAGATTCTATATGACTCTCATATTTTTGTTGAAGTAATTATTTTTATGAACATTACATCCATATGTAATTTCTGTCACATACCTATGTGACCATATGATAAAGTATTCCCATTAAACTCTTAGTGAGTAACATTTATAAAAAAATCTAGTTTGAATATAGGTTAGACTTAGGAATCATATTCCTTAATTTAAACTCTTATAACCTATATTCAAACTCCTTATATTTATAACATCAAATGTTTCTAATTCAACTTATGTTGTCTACTTAAAACTATTTATAAGTTCATTATCGTCATCATTTAGATCCCATTCCATAAAAATGTTCTTTAAAATAAATGTGACTATTTAAATTTTTATTATCCAACACATCCTAACTCTTTTAGGATAAAGAAAAATTCAATTCATTATAGTAAAGACATGTAACAATTTACATTTTTCATTAACATTATACCCTAAACTATTTTAGGATATAAAGTGCATTTCACTTTGTAAATAAGCTATAAAAATAGTGATATTCACTTTATTATAGTAACTAAATAGAACTGTTTATATTTTCTTCACTTTCACATATCCCAACTATTTAGGATATTAAGTGAAAAATCACTCAATCTTAGATTGGTAGAATACTTTATTTAATAATGATATATAGCTTCTTAGAGAAACTGAATGTCACTATTTACATTTTTCTTTATTGGCACATATTAAGGGAAGAATTACTTAAAATTAGATTGTATTTTTCTATTTATTAACTTTTAACTTCTCTAAGTTAAAATATATTCTCACTATCCTCTTAGAAACTATTATATTTGAAATATCTTGTTAAGACTCAACACAAACTAATTTGTGTTTTTAGGAAATATCACTTATTTTATTTTAGTAGGAATATCTAATAAATTAACCACTATTTCCACATATCATATGAAAATATACGTGTTTACAATATGTTCATGAAATGTAATATTTTATTCATTAAACGACACCAATCTTGGGTGGGAATCACATTCCATCATATTTTAAAAAATAGTTAGATAAACACTTTATCCCCAAAAAAACACTTTTATCCATATCTTATTCTCAAAACATGTTATTGAATCCAATAAATCATAAACCATGTGTATATAATTATCTATCTCATTTTTTAATAAAAATTATTTGTTAGTGACACACATGACTTATTATATAATATAAATTTGATAAATATACACATAATTTACTTATATTCATATGATCTTGACACATTCCTTTACATTCAAATATTTGATGAAAATACTTCTTTCTTTACCTCTTGGATGGATATTACAATCTTTATAAATTAATACTTTGATTTTTAACTCCTTCATATTTACAACACTTGTAAAGTATACATTCAGTATCACATATAATTCAAAAGAAAATAATTTATTTCTATAAATCATATACCTAACATGGAAATTCCAGGGAGTTTCTTAAACTCCATTACATATTCTAAATTATCTCATAATATGGGATTATTTCTCATTCCTAATGAAACTAGGTTTCATTGACTGTAGTTATCTTTTAGAAGAAACATTTTTTGACATTTACAACTAAATTATCTTCTTACAATTTAAAATTTTAACCACTTTTAATATCTACAAAAAACCGAAACTTAGACATCATATTCCTAGTTCATCTATTCTCAACACTTTTATATTATTAGGTAAACTTTTATTGAACTCATTCATTTTTTTCAGAACATTTACATATAAGTAAACATAATGAATTCCTTAACCAGAATAATACTTATAAGAATTCCTTAGTCTCTCCAATAATATTCAATAATATTTTATATTATTTATATACCCAATAATATCTATTATATAAAAATAGAATTACTTAGGTCAATTAACATATAGTTCCTTTGAAAACTTTAATGAATAATTCCATGTTTCTATAATAATATTAGTTTTCTTGTAGAAAAAATTCAACACTTGGTTACTTGGGAAAGAACTATTCTGACACATATAATATTTCTCTTACTGAACTTTGTATTAAGCTACCAGTCTTAGGATTCACTTACTTTAAGATTCTCATTTAAAAGATTAATTTAAAAGTTCAGTTTGATGATTATGATGCATTAATCTAAAATATAAATTTTTATCATATGAATATAATGTATTATATATTTTAATTAAGGACTTTTAATTATAGTGATCCCTCTAAAATTTATGACCTCATACATTATATCCATTTAGTGATAAAGATTCCACATTTTACTACAACTTACATGAGTTTTTTCATGTAAAGAAGCCATGATTCTATTGGTAGGGAATCATCCCAATAATAAAAGTTATAAATCTTGGATAGTTGAGTGGATAAACCTTTATCCTAATCCATCTCATGGATAAAATTCACATCCTTCCTCTGGTATCCTTCCTAAGGGTTTCCCAAAAATGCTTAACATAAATAAAATTCCAAGAATAATCTAACAAAAGAAAATCAAGGGATACTCATACTAAGATTGACAATACCCAAAAAGATAATCAAAATTCACATAAATATTTATTTCCTTACATAAGATAATATAGGGTTACTCATGATAAGCTAAAAAATACCCGATTAAATGACTGAGGTCTTCAAAAGTGCCTCTTTGGAATGAATCTTACACTTATTATTTTATGGGTTTTTTCATTTTAAATTCTCCCCAATTTAATATGAATCATATTCATATTAAATTAATAATTATTAGATCTTATGTAATCATTGTCTTCTTAGGTTTTATCCCATTTTGTGAATGCATGCTTCAAACATTTTAGTTTTGGAATCCCTATTCCATCCACTAAATTTATTTGTTCGCATCACATTAATGTGTAACTCTTTACATAACCCACAATATGTGTTACTCACTCAAAAATAAAAGTTAAACATATTCATACATATTTGAGTACATAATATACATAAGGTACCTGAAATTTCCATGTAAAGTAATAGAGAAACATGAGATTTATAATCTCAATATGTGTAAGCTCAGAGTGATAGATAACCAACCTCATTTACCTTTTTAAGACAAGCATAAGCCTCCAGGCTAGTAGGTGGTCCAAACCCAAGTCCCTCTACTTAGGGAGACTTTACTTAATAGAGAATACAATTCATGATATCTCTAATAACTAAGATTCAAAAATTATTCCTAACAACTAAATTCAAGAAAATAACTTCAATTACAAACTAAGGTCAAGGTATATGGAAACTAAATTTTATGAAGTTGTAACTAGAATATAATGCAAGGATCTATCCCTTATAATTATTTTAATAGTTAAAATAAGGAATACAAATTAATAATATAAATAATTTATAACTATGAATAAGGTTGGGAAAAACTTTAAAAAAATGAACCATTCAAATATTTAAACCCGAGATAACCATTTATAAACTATTCATAAATAAAGCTAACTAAAAACCCTTTTATAAATTAGATAACATTATAGAAATTCCATAATTTGGAATATTAACTATTTTATGCTCAATATAATATGAAACATTTTAATATATATATATATATATATTACACGTAATTTTAATTTATTATTTAAACCTCTGATCAATTCAACTATCAAAATTTTTTAGTGTAGTGTAAATAATACCTTTAAATAAGGTCTCATTTTAATTTAAAAAATTTCAAACTAATTAATAGTGAACAATTCATAATTATAAATATATAAAACTTTTATATTTTGACCTTATTTATGACATTTATAAACACTTTTATAAATTTTTTATAATATTTAAATAAACACTTTATTTAAAGATTACAAAGGTGTCATAAAATAGTAAAAAGAACTTTCAGTATAATTTATTATAATTTGTAAAATTTATAACTCATATTAATGTGAAAATAATATTATTAATATTAACTCTTTAATATTAAAATTAATATTCATAATAAATGTTTCAAAAAAATTTAATCCATTAACTATAAACACTTTAAAATTAATGAGTTTATAAAACACATTTTTTATAAATTTTTATAATCATTCAATAATTACGAACATAAAAACTTTTGTATTCTCATAATTTTAAAATCTATATAGTCTTAAATATATGACATTACCCTTTAAATATTTGATATTATATGAATTATAAACAATTTTTTAATCAAATTACCATTATGTAAAATTTTTACATAATCCAAATATCATATATTTAAATATTATTTAAACCAATATTAATATAATCATTAAAACCATTTTTATGTGGTTTAAATAATTTCACAAAATAATCCCCATTTTAATTCGAACAATTTCAAATTAAATATGAAGAATTCATTAAATATAAAATTCTTTATATTTTGGACTTATTTATGTAATTTATAAACTCTTTATCAATTACATTTATGATATCTAAATAAATTTTTTATTTCAAGATCACAAGGCATGACATATAATTTGGTAAAAGGAATATTAAATATTAACATTTAATATTTGGGAATATAAATATTTCATAAACATTTAATTAATTATAATCACTTTATATTTATTTAATTTATAAACATTGTATAAAATAAAATACTCCCCAAATACCTTTTATTATGATTTTAAAAAATCATTAATATTAATAGAATGTTTATAATAAAATTTTAAAAAAATAAAATAAAAAACCATAAACATTTTATAGTTAATTTATTTATAAAAATCCTTTTATATATTTCATAAACATTTAAAAATATCATTTTACATTATTTATAAACATTTATTATATAATAAAATTCAATTATTAATTGAAAGTAAATAAACAATTTATTTATTTATCATAACATCTCATACAAATGTAAACATTTTTTTATATTTAATTTAGGCATAAAAAATAATTTTATAATTCCTAACATTTATTATTTATAAAAAATGTATAAATAATGTTCAATTTTATCAAAATAAAACATATTTTCAAATGTTATCATATGACACAAAAACTGAACAAGTAACGATGCATATATTAAAACCTTCATAAATAATGGAGTATAAAAATCAATCTGATGAGGAAACTCATTCTGATATCACTGAAAGGTTTTATTTGATCAACATACGATCCTTTGTTAGTGTAAGAATACCGAAACAAGTAGGATATATCCTTTAACAGAAGAAACATTCATTTTATATGAAACATGTTGTAAAAGAAGCATACCCGTTTCAGTATTTAAGAAACCTTCTTTTTCCCTATTACGGGGAGAATTCTTGAGGAAGATTACTAAAGTAGCAGAAAAATATCTCTTTCCTCTAAAGGTGGTACACTGAACACTAGATCCTAATCTCAATCCAAGGACCCTCTTATGCCTGAAGAGTTTCTTGTGTCTTCACCGAGGGTGATAAAAAAGCTACAAGAAGGCATATAGTTTGGAGAGGTTTTCATACAATTGGTTATTAACTACAGGTGGGATCTAATCCCTTTATATAGCCATCCAAGATGTGTATCATTTAATGAAACATTTCATCCATATTCAATGTATCAGTATACATTTATTCCCATTAACATTAATTCATTGAATCTTATTCAGTGAATATTCAATCCATTTATAATGGATTAATAAATGAAATGAAACTATATGGGAATGAGGTGGAAAATGTATGCATTAAGACTGTATTAAATTATGTGAAATGTATATGTATAATATACATTTTAGTGTACATATCCTTCACACACTATATCACTGATCTAAAGATTGTGCTGCTCTCCTCACTTCTACAGACCCATTTAATTTAGTGGTACCCTTTATCGGTGCTAAAAAAGAGATGATAAAGGTGTGAGTTTTATTAGTGCTAACCAAATGTGCAGATAAAGGCATAATATTTTTCATTATTTTTATAGCACTGAGCCATTTATTCAGCACTGGTAAAGGATAATGATGAAAAAAGTGCTAGAAAAAGCAATGTGAGTAATTTAATTTAAATACACATATTTATATATTTCAAAATGTGGTTTATATAACAATAAGTGTATATATATATATTATATATATATATATGTGTGTGTGTGTGTGTGTGTGTGTGTGTATGTATGTTAGTGTGTGTGTGTGTATGTTTGTATGTATATTAATTGATATCCATTTATAATTATATAATATGTTTATAATTTATTCATTTTTGACAGTAATTTATAAAAGGTTAAATATTAATATTTTATAATTTTAATATGTTTTTAATTTATGTAATTAATATTTATTAGTTATTATGTTAATATATTTATATTCAAATCTTTATACAATTATTATTTATTCATTATTAATTGGTAATTTATTAAAAATATTTTGTTTTTAAATGTAATTTTTTAATTTTTATGATAATATTTATTCATTTATTATTATCTATTCATTTATTATTTTATATTAATTTTTAATAATTATTATTTTTTATGATTTTTATAATTTATTCATTTTAAAAATTTATTCGTTTAATATTTATTCAATTTATTCATTCTTAATATTTTTTATACATTTTTATTTATTAATATTTAATATTTCTAATATGCTTCCAGTTTACATAATTACAATTTTTTTATTTTTATTTTAATATTTTTTGTTTTAATATTTATACAATTACTATTTAACCATTTTTAATTATTAATTTACTATATATCATTTTTATTTAAAAATAAATTTTAGTATTCATTACCTTTTATTTTAATATTTATTCATTTATGTTATTTTTTAATATATTTTTTTACTTACTCATTTTTAATATTTTTAAATCTAATTTGTTTAATATTTATTATTTTTTTATTATAAATTAATTTATTAATTTTTATTATTAATTTTTTTTTATTATTAGTAATTTATTGCAATTTTAAAATTTAATTTTGTTTTTTTATTTTTCACTCGTATTTATCATCATTAAAGTTAACACTAACAGATGCATACTTATCAACGCTAATTTTATTGTTGATAAAACCTAGACTTTATCAGAAGTGTATGTGTGTGTGTGTGTGCATGTGTATGTATGTGAATGAATATGTATGTATGTATGTGTATTTATGTTTATGCATGTATATGTAGGTATGTGTTTGTATGTGTATGTATTTGTATGCATATATATAGATGTGTGTGTGTGTGTGTGTACATGCATATATGTGTATGTGCATGAATATGTATATGTATGTGTATGTATATGTATGTATGTGCATGTATGTCTATGTATGTGTATATGTATGTATGTGTATGTGTATGTGTATGTGTATGTTTATGTGCATGTGTATGTGTATGTATGTGGACGTATGTGTATGTATGTGGACGTATGTGTATGTATGTGTATGTATGTGTATGTATGCGTATGTTTGTGTATGCGTACATATGTGTATGTATGTGTATGTGCATGTATGTTATGTGTATGTGTGTTACGTGTATGTCTATGTATGTATATGAATATATCATTATATAATAGGAAAATTCATTTCTTTTTTCAATTTGGAATATCTCATTGTATCATATATATATTTGTGTGCATGCGTGTACATTTTTATTATTTATGAAATTTTCATCTTATTCATTTAATATTTTGGTAATTGATTTATTTTTTTTATTAATGGGCTTCCATGCCCCAGGGCCTATGGGCCATACTATAATGGGATTTAATGCCCTCTGGGCCTATAGGCTATGTAATGGGTCTCCCCTATCCAAATAAAATGAGGTCCTCCGTTTCAATAAAAATAGTGGCTTCGACCCTAACTTAAAAAATATATTTTCATTATTAAATTTTATGCCTTTTTAGTATTATACATTTAATATTTTTGTAATTTACTCATATTTAATATTTATTTATACATTTTATTTATTAATATTTAATATTTTTAATATGTAGGCAATTTACTTAATTAATATTTATTCATTAATATTTTATCATTTTTATATTTAAATCTTTATTTAATTATTATTTATTCAATTTCAATTAGTAATTTATTTTAACTATTTTCTATTTAAATGTAGCTTTAATATTTATTCATATTTAATATTGTTTTAATTTATATGAATATTAATTACTATTATTAAATATGTTTTGAAATTTATTTATTTTTTATTGTTAAAATTTATTCATTTTTAATATTTATTAATTCAATATTATTAATTAAATTTTTAAATTTTCCTAATTTATTCATTTTTGATATTAATTTATTTATAATATTATTCATTTAATATTTATGAAGTTTATTCATTTTTATTCATTATTCGACATTAAATTATTTTCATTTTTAATATTATTCATTTAATAATTTTGTAATTTATTCATTTTTATTTATTAATATTTAATATACTAACAATGTTTTTAATATATATAATTACTTGTTATTCATTTTTATTTTAATATTTTTGTGTGTAAATATACATATTACAAATGTAAATTTGTTTAAAGATAAATATTAAAATTATTACTTTTAATATTATAGTTTTATAATTAATTATATATTATGGAAAACATTTATACATGATATTACTATTTATAAATTTAATAATGATATAGTTTAAAAAATATTTATTCAAATATATAATTAATAATATTTTTAATGATAATTAACAATTTCAAATGTAGTTAATAATTAATTATATTTATTAAATTATAATTTTTTTAATTCTTATTATAAAGTATTTTTGTAACTTGTAATTTATTATCATAATAATACTTTTTTCATAATATTTATTAAAATCTTATTGCATTTACTAATAAAAAAATTGTTATAATATCAATAAATTTATTAATAAAAAATTTATTATAATATTAATAAATTTATCATAATATTAATGCAATTTTTTAAAATAGGCAATGGGTGAGGCCATGAGGCCCTAACTGATTTATTGAAAATTAGAAAAAGAGGTATGGGGGGGGGAGAAGTGACAACAAATATCCAAAACAAATATTCTTATCCAACTCGAGATCGAGTACACATGGTATGATGAGAGAGTTGTCCACCCTGACCATGAAGATTTCGTCCCCTCCTCCAACTTTTAACCCACTACCATGGTCCACCTCCATCATTTGGGGGCTCATTAATAGAGTCAACTCCTACCTCATCAACATCCAAGGTACCAATGCTTCACTGCTCATCCTCCTCAGTGGTATTAGAGGCAAGCAGCTTAAATGAGTTATGCATATTATACATCCAGATCAATTATGAAGAAGAGTATTTTCCTGCTTTTATATATTCAAAAGAAGCTATCATGGGCACTGCCCTAGGATATTTCCTTAGGACACCATCATGTATAGAATTAAAATCTACCACAACATTTCCCATTGAACTAGGAACTTATTGGAGACAACAACCATAACATCATATTTCCCTAATGCCATGACATTTGGGATTTCAACAATGGTACTCTCAAGCACCATATCATTTGAAGAGGCATCCCCTATAATGAGATTGTTTTCAACCTTGGATTTCATTGAATTATCATATAGTTTAAGCACATCCAGAGGCATGGAAACAACTTGGTGAAATCCTAAAATAGTTCTAGCGGCAACCAAAATACTAGGAAGGGAATCCTTCACCGATCCAATGGTCTCGGACTTCTTGTTATCACCCTGAGATGAGTTTGATTCTAGATGGGTAGGAAATCTATCAATGCCTATATATTATCTAAGAAGAGTAGAGATAGAGAATTTCATAAGTATCCTTGATAGGTATCAACCAATTTATCTTTTCCTTTACCTTTGACAACAACCAATAAATTATCTTTCCATACCTATGAATCCACTTCAGCTTGGGCAGCTAGTTCATCACAAGACTGACTATGTATAGATTCACCATATTCCTTTTCAACCTCAACAGATAGAGAATCCTTGAATGAGGTCCCCACAAGAAGCAGTTTCCCCTTGTTTTCTTCTTCATCATCAATATCATACCAAGAAATTGTATAACTTGAGTGAAGCTGAAATACAGGTGAAGGATCCTCATTATTATGCAGCTACAGATCATGAGCTTGCATTCAGGTTTCATGGACATCAAAAGAAGTTTGCATCACAAGCTAGTGATCACTATGAGAACCAACAATATTAGTAACATCAGGTTGAGATGAACCCAGATCCTGTTATGGAGGATGACCTTGATCCACCCATTCTGTAATGCTGGTAATGTTAACCCCCTTGCCCTTCCTATGATAAAAATTCTCCAAATATCTACTAAGTGCACATAAAATGCAACAAATATTTTTCATGTAATTATATTTCTTATAACCTATCACCTTACAATTTTAAAAAAATAAGGGATCTTTTCATATATATTATTCTCAATTAGAATTCATCCTTAAGGGTTGAGAGAAGAACCTTGTTAACTAATGTGAATTAGAGGGAAACTTCTACTAACATACAAGTAATATAACAAAATATTATATTCTCAACCTATTCATCCCTTTTTATTATAACATTAATAGAAAGTGAAATGTCATATAGAATTCTTGGATATCAAAAAAATCCAGTTAAGGCCATAAATTCAAACCCATACTTGTATAGAATGATTCCTATCATGATGAAGATTGAATTTGTAATCCCATTATTGGATATACAGATACACGGGCTTGAAGTAAATAAGTCTAAACCCCTAATCCTTCGATTTAAACTCATTATAAGGTAAAATGAGATGAAAGTAACCACAACACATCAAGATAAATCTCTAATAATTAAATCCCCAAGTAGAGGATAAGCGATTAATTAAATCCACACTCCTCCATGTCTTAGAATCTCACTGAATAATTAATCAAGAAATTATAGAAAGTTTACCTAATTTCATCCATTCCACAATGACATCCTCATTAGCAATCACCTGAGAAACATTTCCATTCTTTTGAATCCTGCTAGTATCCTCATCCTTAAACTGAAATAAGAGTCTATTTCCAATTTCATCACACTTTTTGGTAGTTGCAAAGCCTCTCTGGCCTCCAAAGGAACTGAGTGAGGGGTTGATAATCACAACCAAATCATCCTTACGTTGAGAAAAAATCCCTCCAGATAGAATATTGAAGCCTAGATAGTGCATAAGAACCATTATTGTAGAGAAAACCTAGAAGTTGCCATTGTTTCTATGAAGAGGCACTCAAGCCCCAGTCTACATCAACCTCATTCTTATTAATACATTTATTGTAACATAATAAATTTATGATACTATTATCACATTTATAAATCCATTTAATATAATTAATATTGTTTATTTATTTTTAAATTTTCTATTATAAATTAATTTTTAATATTAATTTTTATATAGTTAGTAACTTATTGTAATTTTATTGTTTTTCAGTAGTATTTATTAGAATTATTTAGCGATGAAAAAGTCTATCTATGAGCACTGATAAATATAGGATTTATTAGTGATTTTTAGCACCAATTAATTCAAGACTTTATTAGCACTAAGAAAGTGCTGATAAATTCCACATTTATTATCGATTTTCATTTTAACACAGATAAAGGTAGACTTTATCAGTGATTTTTACTAGTGTTGATAAAAATTATTCCTCTCTTTTAAAAGAAATATAATCGAGATTTATCCTCACTCATTCCATTCAAGATCTCACAGAAGTTGAAGTCTATTCCACCTTCTTTGGATTTTTCTAATGAATATACCCTTAAATTTAATATATTTTATTCCTTAATTTTTTTAATCAATATTGTATAATTTTTTTGTGACTTTTTATTATTCTTCTCATCTCTTTGATGTTTTGGAGATTATTTTCTCGATTTTTGGTTCTTCTCATTTATATTTATCATCTGCTCAATATTTGGACCCTCACTTGGACGTTTTTTATTATTCTTTTTCTACTTTTGAAATAATATCTCAATTGATACAAAAATATCATATTTTTTACTTAATTTTTTTATTCTTATAATTTTAAAATGATCTCTCTCGTTGTTTCTTAATTTTTAATTCTCTCAAATATAATTTATCATCAATATCTAAAATTATTTGAATACATATATTCCATGTATGTTTATGTAAAAATATTCTTCTTCATTTATAAAATGTTTTTTAGAAGGATGATTTCATTATTTTTCATATTAATTCACTTTTAAATGTGACACTAATCGTTGTTATTTTTTCTAAACTTTTGAACCATGGTGTGATTATCCTATTTATATGTCATAATGCATTTGTTTAATTATTTAATTCATAAAACCATGGATATAATCTTCTTTTTTCCTAAAATATTTCTTGTTTACATATCTTGGAATTATATGTCTCATCTCAACTACTATGTGGTTCTCTAGGATCATATATAAAGTTGTTTAACTCTAGGTAAATAATTTCTTCCCCATGATGATAATTTATATAAATATCATGTCTATATGTGTGTGAATATAAATAATAACCTTTTAGGAATCTAACCTCATACCCTATGTTTATTTATTTATTAGTGTAAAATATGAATAATATGAAATCAAATAGGATAGATATGAATTGAAAATTGATGGATGGAAATTGCAGGAAAAAATATTATGGTGATAGGGTTAAAGAGTTCATCAATTTTTCAAAAGAGAATGCATATAACCCTTCTCTAATCCCTTTTCCATGTTTAAATTATTTTTATTCACGAAAAATTAGTCTAGAGGAGTTGGAAGAAAATTTAATTTTTCATAGAATAGTTTTAAGTTATAAATGTTGTACTAAACATGAGGAAGCATTAAATGGAGCTAGTGGCTGTGATAATAATATGGTTTAAGGATCATCTGATATGATTACACATGTTCATGATGATGAATTTTAAATCAAGGATATGATTAAAAGTGTAAATAATGATGGATATCACATTGAGGAAATGAAAATTTCAGTTTAAGATGAAGTTCATGATTTTCCAAAGCTATTTGAGAAGTTAGAGAGTTGTGTTGAGACATCATTGCATATTGGTTATACTAAATATACAACATTATTATTAATATTGAATCTATATAATTTGAAATCTAGAAATGGATGGAGTGTCACCAAATTTACTGAACTAATTAATCTCTTGAATGATATGATACTAGAAGATAATGAGATTCATTTTAAAAAATATGATTATAAATAAAAGTCATGTTCAATGGGTATGATCTATGGAAGAATAAATGCCTATATAAATGATTTTATATTCTTTCACAAGGACCATGAATCACTTAAAAAATTATATTTGTGTTGTGTGTCTTGATATAAGAAAGTTGAATCAAGTCCTTCAAATTTTTTATAGTACTTTACAATCATTCCAAGTATTATGGGCCTATATAGAAGTAAGGATACTACAAAAAAAATTATATGACATACATATATAAGAATTAAAGATGAGAAACTTAATCACCTATCAGAATCTACTAATAGGAAGAAAAATGATCTCAAGTATCCTAAATTTGGAAAGGAGTCAAGAAACCACCATCTTATGTTATCTATATATAGAATAAATAATTGTGGTATATAAATTAGCACTCACAACACACCACTAGTTATGTTGGTAAATTATAACATGCAACAATTTTTATTCATGAAGTGGAAATACATTATGTTATATCTACATATATCAAGACCATGAAGGTTCTAGGAGCAGTGGAAACACCAATTGGGAATAACTAACTCAAATTTTAGTCACAATAAGAAAATAATATGTGATGTACATGGAAAAGAACATCATGACCAATAGAATAAAATCAAATATTAATCGAATCAAATGATCCTAAAACTATAAGGTTGGATCATCACATATAATTTATAATTAATTAATAAATAGATTTAGAATTACCTTGATCTTATAATTCTTTCTTTGTCGATGAATTGATATACCACTCTTCTCGTACCATCATTGAGACATAGGAATAAAAGGTATATTCCCTTTATAGATGATTCACATGTGCTTTATGAACCTCTGACCATCACCATAGAATTATCTGGGTGCCAGAATAGATGAATCTAATGCTTGTGTTGATCACCACAGATCACAACTGAATCCTTTAATGGGATAAGAATTTGTTCTGGTGTAGGTGGATAATTACTTAGCATTCTTCAAAGCATTTAAGGGAGAGATCCCTCTAGGGATTTAGAGAATCATCTCTAGAATTTTTTGTGCATAATTATGGAATATGGCTATGGAAAGAGGAAAATATCATAAATGGGTTTAAATACTACCAGTATTAGAAAATAATAATTTCACAAGGGCCCTTATTATTTTATTAATTCTCGTTGGACTACATTTTTAAATAATAATAATAATATTATTATTATTTACTTGACATGTACTAAATTCACAGATAAAATAAATATAATTTTCTTGAATAGATAAATTAATATTTATTTAAATAATATTTATTATGACATTTCTCATCAGACCAAGAAACCCGGTCTGCTAATCCTCCTCAAAATTTATCATGCCTTGAATAATGAATATTTATTTAATTAAATAAATAGAAATACATTATTCACCAATAAATATATAAATATTATATTCACAAAATTAGTGAATATTTTTTTTAAATATCCACACAATTAAATAAATAAATATTTTTTTACCTTGTGAATAAATAATAATAAATAAATATTTTATATTCATCTCATTAAATAAATAATTACATGGTGAATAAATATTTGTTAAATATTCAACTCATACATATATTTTCTCGAATAGCTGGTGATTGAATATTTTCTATCACATTAACATGAATAATTATTAAACTCGGTGTAGGAATAATATTTATCCAACATGTTAAATTCATATGGAATTTAACTAAGGTTTCAAATATACTTATTGTGTGATCCTATAGGTCCCTTTCTCAGTGGAGTTAGGTTACAATTTCTAAAGTAAAATATTAACATCTAAAAACATGTCAAATCTCCCATTGATAAAGAAGTTTAATATCATAATTACATGTAACCTCCTACCAATGTACACTGTGTAATATAATCCCTTTATCTTGATATTTATAATCTATTAGGTTGTATGCTAGTTTCATCAACCTATGTTCTCGATGTATATTTCTTTGAATTTTCAGAAACAAACTTTACGACAAAACCTCCATAGCCATGGTCTTAACTAGGAAGTTCTATTCCCATTAAAGGTCATAATCATCAATTTACATTAAGGAAAAGAAGGTATGAATCATTTTCTTTCATTATTCATTAATACAACATCACTCACGAAACACCCAATGTATTGTACCTCACTATGACCAAATGTCATCACAATTTTCATTAATACATAAAATTACATGACTCATGACTTGCATTAATAATAATATTAAAGTACAGGGATCATTACACATATCCATAGATAGAAATATCCCATAACACATATAAATGTGTATTTCCTTTTGGTATATTATGTTCTCATAATCACCTAAAATAAAGATTACTAAGGACATACACTATGAGAAGGTGTCTCAAAGCCCTATGAGTCTCCACCCCTGATAGTCAATATAATTTTTGTCCCATAAAATTATGTCATCCAACTATAAAAATTATATTTAAGAATAAGTTTGTGTCACTTATAGGTTCTAATCACAGTGGTGGGATTCTAGGACCTTTTAGTGTAGAAAGTGCTTTATGGAAATTATCACATACTATTCCATGTGTAATAACAATCATTATGTGATAAGAAATTTTATTAATATTAAAATACATGAATATGAATAATAATAAAGAACTTAGAATTTGGTTATGGAGAACCAACTCCAACTAACTCTCAATTGCAATAAAGTCAACTGCTAAAAAACTTTAGTCTGTTAGCTCTCACATGATGTTCATGATTCCATTGGGATAATGATATAGTCAAGGGTAACTCCATATTTTCTTATATAGAAATTATACTTACAATGACTTCACCCCTTAGAGAAAAATTCCCTAAGAGATGATATTTGCAGAGTATGTACTTCATCTATTGATGTGACATTGTCTCTTTTTCAATATCCACCACTATAGTGTTATCACAATATAATATGATATGATATTTATTTAATGGTACCAAATAAATATCTTAGAAAAAGTTTCAAATCTAAGAAACTTATTTTATTTCATCCAAAGATGATATATACTCAGACTTCACTGTAGAATCAGTGACAACTGGATTCTTTGAACTCTTCTAGATCACAACTCCTCCATTGAGACTGAATACATATCCAGACTATGATTTTAGATCATTTTGATCTATTTGGAATCTAGAATCATTATTTCCTCTTATAACTAGTTCCTTATTTCCTCCATATACTAGGAACACATCCTTAGTACACATTAGATAAGTAAGGATAACCTTAACAATATACCAATGTTTCTCTCATAGATTAGATTGATATCTACCCACCATGATTAAATCACTGGAAACATCAATCCTAGTACATAACATGTAATACATGATAGATCCTATCATAGATGTGTATGGGATCTTACTCATTATCTCTCTCCCCCCCTCTCCCATATTATATACAATGACACATTTTCTTATAGGCATGTATAAAATGTGACACTAGAACCAATATCCTCTTGTATTATTCTATAATAATTTTTTAGTATCTGTTCCATATATATACTCTAACTTAGTCCAAGTGGCCTTTTGGATCCATAAAAAGTGATCTTGATTCCAAGGACATATACCACTTCACCCAAGTCCTTCACAAAGAAACAATTATTAAACCAATATTTAATTGACTGTAAGGATGGTATACAATTTTAAATAAGTAACATTTCATCAATATATACTACCAGTAATACGAATGCACTCCCACTAAGCCACTTGTAAACACCCAAATCACATTCATTCTTTATGAAACCAAAATATTTTATGGATTAATCAAACTGAATGTTCCATGACCTAGATTCTTGTTTCAACACATAAATGGATATTTAAACCATTCACATATTATCAAAATTTATTGGAGTCACAAACCCTTTAGGTCGTTTCATATAGACATCTTATTAAAGGTTTTTATTAAGGAAATATTTTTTTCCATCCAACTATTGGAGCTGGTGGTGTCCTAAAACCAACTTCACTTATACTTTCGATTATATTTTATATTCATATATTTTTAATATAATATAATTTCTTATCACATCATAATTTTTCTTTTATATGATAGTATATGTGATAATTTTCTAAGGATACATGCTATGTCAAAAGTAAATAGCAGTTCCATGCTATGATGAGATACTTTAGATGCCATGATAATATTGTCTAAACCCATGTTCTATGGCCAGATGATATTTTATCATAGGATACAAACAAAACATAATAAAAATGGTAGGAGGATCATAATACATTGTGACACCTTCTCATGGTGTTAACCCTTAGTACTCTCCAAGAAGGGAGTTTATGAGAACAAACCCACCAATATGAATTCCACATGTTTCACGTGTCATTGGATATTCCTATCTACAGAACTATATAATGATCCTTTAAATCTATTATTATTATTTTTATTAAGGTGTGTCATGAATCAAATGCTTATATGTATTTCATAAATTATGCTGATAATATTTTACAATGAATTTGGATATGATGAGTGTATCACGAGTGACATATCATTAATGAATCATGAAAGAGATGATTTGTTCCTTTCGTTAAAAGTGAATATCTCAGGCCGTTTGATTGAATAGACCATTCAAATTAAGTCCATGACCATGGTGGGTTATTAGTGTGTTTAGTCTTGGAAAATTCAAAGAATGAGAGTCAAACATATAGGTTGATAACATAAGCTATGAAACCTATTTATTGAGAGATACCAGGAAAAAGGAATTATATTACACTATAAGGGTTCATAGGAGGTTGAATGTCATTGCGACATTAACTCTTTTATCTATGGGTGACTTGGTGTATTTCTAGATGCTAACCTTGTAATTTAGGAGGTTCAGCCTAATTCCACCGAGAAAAGGGCCTAGAGGGTCACACACTACGTGTATCCAAGACCCTATATTAAATTCTATACGAGTTTATCAATTTTATTAGAATATTATTCTCAAGTATGAGGAATAATATTTAATCAAATTTATTGGTTAATCAAATGTACTTATTTTTCAGTTTATAACATAGTTATATTTAATTAATTAAATAAATATAATTTATACTTAGTACTGTAAAAAATGAGGAGGATGAGTAGACCGCCTTATGGTCCCTTGAGGATCGAATACTATTTTGAATAAATATTAATTTATTTATTCAATAAAAATAATATTTAATTAGTCTGCAAGTTATCTACATGTAAATTCAATAATAATAATATTATTATTATTTAGACATGAGGTATTATAATAGATAACAAAATATTAAAGGGTCATTGTATAAATAATATTATAACCCAAGCTCTATAAATACTTGACTATAAAATTATAATATAATAAAATACAATGCAAATTGCCTTTGACTTATTGTGCACAACATTTGGAATTTCAAAGAATTCTCTCAGCCTAAAGATATTCTCAAGACCAATCCAAGTTCCATGAGTGTTGGTGATACTCCTACTTCCTCTTCAATTGTTAAATAACTAAGATAATCCAATAGGTATGGTTGGGATTCTAAGGTGAAATCAATAGTGAATAATTCAAGGCCTAAGAAAATTCTCACTAGTATATGGAGAACCCAACCATGACATTTAGAGATTCTTGGTTCATGTGTGGATAACTATTTGAGGGAATCTACCCTTGATTAATCCCTCTCAATGATGGTTTAACAATAAGGGTTAACCATATTCAACAATAAAAAATAATTACAATATGACTAAATTATTGATCTATCCAAGTTAATTATAAATTACACGTGAGATCCTATCTTCATGGATTCTGGGAACACTATTTTATCTAGTTCTAAGGGTAAATTTGAAGAATTTAATTATTTTTTTATTGATCATGGGCCTTTTTATTTTCGTTTTTCCCAAAACATTCAAGTGGTATCAAAGGGTCACATGTTAATTAATAGTTATTTATTTTCATTGAAAATTTCATGTATTTTTTGTCATATTCATTTCTAGTTTATTATTTCTTAATATGATTATCATTATATGATTTTTCAACTTCATATAACCAAGAATAGGTTAAATATTGACGGATAATGAGTTGATGAAATTAATTTATAGGTTCCAAAGTTTTGTAAGGTTGACATTGATTACACATCGTGTAGTCAATTTCACTGTAACTAGATGAGCCGTGGGGTGCATGAATCACCACACAGATTCAATACAAAATTTCTTTATTACAATCCCAATGTTGATTGACTAAGCTAGTACATGACTTGTTGAATTATATGGTATGTATCTTGTGCCACATCATATAGTCTATATGGTTTTGTAGCATAAATTTCAGAATCCATGTCATGTATTTATCACATGATGAATGAGACTAATAGATGAGAAACAGGGTAATTAATACACAAAAGGTATATTTAATACTTACAACATGGTGACCATTTAATTAATTCACATGTGGTATAACACACATGGTGTAAAATTAATTCACATACGATGTAAAAATTAATTAACACCTAGTGTATTTAATTTACATGAAATGTAATTAATTTATTCTCACATGGTAAAATTAATTAAAACATGTTGTAATTAATTCACACATGATTTATTTTAATACACATGATGGGTGATTAATGGATGAATTTTAATTAATTAATTTCCCTAGGAATAAAATTAATTACAACATTAAACTAGTATACATGCTCTATGGAAATGGTTTAATGAATATTAAACTCTAATTAATTTTTTGTTAAATTAAGAAATAGAGTTTTTGTTTTCTCTATGTATATATATTTTAATTACTAAAATTATATGGAATTATATTTTATTTCAAATAGATTATTTAGATAAAATAAATAAATAATTAATAAGACAATTACTTTAATTAATTTGGGTGATTTTAACTTAATAAATAATAACAAATTGAAATTAATACTAGATTGTGTGAAATGTATGTTTATTTCATGTCATGGATGATCATGAGATTAGACTGACCGATGTTTGTTTGGTTGATTTTAATTTAATCTATTGCCTCAAATATTTAATTATTATCATTAAATTAAAATTATGGCATATATGTCATAACCTTCTCATTATTATGTAAGCTTCATTTTCATAGTTTATTTTATGTAACACCCTTAACCCATCCTTTGGTTCTCCTCATCTACCTATGAGTAAATAAATATGTAATGGATGGAGAAACCTAGTGATTGAAGGTGGTTTATGTTAGAATAAAAGGTGAAACCAATCAAGGAAATACTTATATTAACAGGTGAAACACAACATCTTGAGCTGATAACTAGCTCAAGGTAGATTTTTGATTGGGGTCTATAATTGGTTTATCATTTTTTGGATAAAACAACTATTAGATAATGCTCATGATCATACCAATTTATTTATTTATTTATTTCTAACACTACATATTTAATTATTATTTTTAATGTATGATGATCAAATTAAATAAATGAATTAATAAGAATGCAAGATAGAATTAAATAAACTAGATTATGTGTAAATTTTATCTGGACATGGTTAATCACTTAAGTGAAATCCTCTTAACATTAACAAGCATGTGGCTTGATAAAATGATCTTATTTTATGCATAAGATGAAATATAAAATTCCTAAAATAAAATATTAAGTTGGTATAACCTTTCATTACATGATTTAGAATGGAACAAATAGTTTCAAGTGCTTAAAAAACCCTCATTAGGATGCTTTAAACTAACGGGGAGTTCTAAAGAAAGTTTTAGATTGAATTAACCACATTTATATCAGGTTATTTTATCAATCACTAGCCTTATTATAAATCTAGAGGAAAGTTTAAAAAAAATCTAAGTCTAGGATTTCAGGATTGGGGAGTCCACTCAACAGATCAAGGCATTAAAAGTAAGAAATTATCAAAGACCTGCCTACCTAAATACCTTCAAGTAGCTTAACTAACATTTATTAGGGTTATGAGAAGGAAACTAGAGATCCTTTACACTAGATAAACCATGTAATATGATAATATTAGTTTCATGGTGAGGGTTATCAAGATTTTATAAAATAGCAGGTGAATAATAATTAAATTAATTACATTACACTTTTGTTAATCAAGGAAAGTAATAAAACATACTCTATTTATTATAAACATTTCAAATCACCACTAACGACCCAAAATTTTATCAATAGAAATTCCCTTATAATTATTTCATATATTATAAAACATATAATATCACTTTGTTAACATAATACAAACTTTATAAATGATGAATGAATGAAATAAGAGGCATTTCTAGAAATTAAGGAACCTATCCTAATGGAATAGTAAGCCGACCCTTGATATAGTAACATGACCATTAGGAATATTAATTCAGATAATAGAATAGTAACCTCATATATGAAAGTATAATTAAAATTTAGGCATCTTATAATTGATAAGATGATATAATTATATCATAGTATAAGTAAATAAATATTTTAAAAATTATTAATTAAGTGTTAGTTTTTTTATAAAACAAAAATGATTATTTATAATTTTATAATTAATATAATTATTTAAAAAAATTATTTTATAAAATTTATTCATAGATTAACATTTTTTTACTTATTATTATAAGATAATTTTATGAGATCTTAATTATTTTTTCAAAGTGTTATAAAATCAGTTATAATTTTAAAACCAGTATTTTCCAAGTAAATGATGATTTTAATTAAAAATTAAATTTATAATATTTATAAAATTATTATCATAAAATTGAGTTCATTTTTTTAATTCTACACATCTAAAAATGTTTAGGGTTATTTTTTTTGGCATTTTTCTAAAATACTTGAATTTTTGGGGAATAATAAAGTATGATAATTTATGATAAAAACTAAATACATTAATTTTTGAATTCATTACTAATGTAAGACTAATTTAATTAAAAAATATAGAACTATCCTTCATTATTTTAATATATATAGTGATAAGGATCAAACTATTCCTAGTATTGTGCCAAAACAATAAATTAATGAATAAAATAATGAGAAAACACCCCTCTCCTCCCTAATAAATACCACCCTTCACCACCTCTTCTACTCACACCTTACAAGCATCGAATATTTTCCAAGTTTTTAAAAATAATTTTCCTAATCTACTAACCCATATCTAGGAGCCCTTGGTCTCATCAAAATACCAAAACCTTTTCCCAAAAGAGGTTCTCAAGGAGGAGAAATTCAAGAGGTAAAGTCCTCTTTCTTTTTATTTTATTTTCTTTTCAATTTCATTTCATTTCTTATTCTATCCTCACATAAACCTATTCAAGAGGCATGATAACTCCATTATATTTCATATACTATAATTTTATTATGTTAATGGAATAATTTATCTTCTAATCTCTTCTATTTTTCATTTATTCTAAAAATGAAAATATTTTCCGTGGTGTGTCGATTTACTGCCACTGTGGACGATGCATTTTTATTTTTCACTACCACCTTCAATACTGGTAATAAAACCATAATTATGGTTAAATAAGATTTTATTATACATATTATAAGTTATATAATGTTTCATAAGTAATATATAAACATTATATTAATTAAAATGATATGAGTTCGTGATGGTCATAAAATCCACCAAATAAATTAAATCATTTTCATTAACTATTTATATAAATATTTATCCTCATACCATATAAAAAAATTATATATAATATCATTTAATATTATAAAATTTAATTAATAACATATAATTTTAATTCTGGATAACTATTTCAATTGTATATGAACTTCCATACTCATATACAAGCAAAACAATCATGAAAACCAAGAAAACAAACACTGCCAAACGATGAAATTAAAATCTATAACTCATAGAAAATCCCATAATTTAACTTAATAAAATTAAAATAAATTAAATGAATGTATAAAATGTTTTATATTTTTTAATTAATGAATTTGATTTTATTATCTAGGATATTAAAGTGAAGAAAGCATTCAGACATAAGGTAAGGGGAATTCTCAAACCCAACTCTCTTTCTTTGATGTTTCCCTCTTTCAATCCATTTTCAGTATGGATGATCCATTAATGTTCCTTAAATATCATTTCTTTTTTACATACCTTTTATTTTCTGGGATATATATGTTTTTAATATGGTTTTATGACAAATTCAAATATTTTTCCAAAAGAACTCTTCTTTCTAAAAATACTTCTTTTACTTCTCGTGAGATTGTTTCTTATTAACTCAAGATTGATGATTCTTATACCAAGTAAGTTATTACATATTTAATTTGGGAACTCCAAAATTTATTAAATAATGTATTATTTGTGAAATTAAACCCATTACTTTCCATGAGTTATTTTATGTCAAATATTGATATACATTCTATGTGTAAAGGATAATAATGTAAATGTTATGATGTGATGGGTGTGCCCATAATTATATAGTTCATGTAAATGTTATGATGTGATGGGTGTGCCCAGAATTATATATCACTCCAATGAATTGGGTAATGTGATGGATCTCATGAGATAAAGTGTTATATGTGTGAAAACGATTCTATATTTGTTCATAATTATGTGTGGAATTTGACTATTGGGACATGATGTTTCATTTTTATGAATTTCCACATTATATGACTTATCTAGTGATTCCAGTCATGATTATGATGATGATGATATGATGATGATTATTCTCACCCAGTTTTATGTCTATTATTCATCCTCTAATTGGTATTTTATATCACCCCTTATTTTTATGTATATCCTCATATAAATACTTATACTAAGGAAAATATGAGGTCCAAAAAGATGTTATAGAAGAAAAAATTAAATAAATGTTTATGTTTTACAATGTAATAGTTTTTTATAGTCCTAATTTTTACAATACACTAAACCTTTAAATATGGAGTTTTTAGAACTATTATGTTGTTTATATTTAAAATTATTTAATATTAATGTAAGAAAAAGAAGGGTTACTATAGTTTGTATCAAAGCACAATTAAGTTAATTTGGGAATTAGGATTAGAGAAAATTAGTAAAAACCCTTAGTATGAGACTAAGTTTATATAATCACCCAATAATCATTGTTTTATAAAATGATAAACATAGGGATCCCACAAGATATTCCTTTAGAGTTAATTTCAAAATGGAATAAATTATTTATTCATGAAATATTTACTTATATTTTGTTCAAACCATTTATATTTTAGAAAATGGTGGGAACCAGGAGAAACCAGGCTGAAAAACTGTGTGAGGGACAATTCAATGATTTCTTGAATGAAATCCCCAATGCTTTGGTAGGTGGAGTTAAAAATTTCATGGCAATGCTTACCCACCTATCTTAGGCTATTAACAATAATCAAAATAATATGGAACATCCTCCATCACCTAAGAGGGAGAAACTAGCTATCAAGTCTTTTATATGATAGCGACCATTGAAATTTAGTGGATTTTCCGATCCACTAGTCATGGAATAGTAAGTCAACTCAATGGAGAAGATCTTTTCTATTCTCCAATATTATGATAAGGAGAATTTGAATCTAGACATTTATCATCTATATGGAGAGGAAAATAAATGGTGGGTGTTGATTATAAAAACCAAGATGAAGGATGAAATTAAATATATGGAGTGGGAATAATTTAATATAATGTTTCTTAACAAGTATTTACCTCATACACTTCATAAAAATATAGAGAGATAATTAATAGAGATGAAAAAAAGGAAAGTTAATCTATCATGGCCTACAAAGAAAATTTCACAAGGATTAAAAGGCACACTTCAGGTTTTGTTATCAACAATGATAGAACAATATCACCACGAACTTTTTCACTAGACATCCAAAGACATCTAGAGGAAACAATGTTATATGGTTTATTATATATCATCTTAGAAATAAAAATCACCTTATCATAATTCAAGAAGACTTCTCATTGGACCAACTTGCATGAATATAAATCCGAGAAGTGATAAGACTACATGGAGTAACACTATCAATTATATCCGATCAATATTTGAGATTCACCACCATTTTATGGAAAAGTATCCAACATGATCTAAACATTGATCTAAACTTTAGTATAGATTATCATCCTCAAACTAATGGACAATTTAATAATACTATTCAGACACTGAAATACATGTTGAGGGCATGTTCTATGGAATTCAAAGGAGGTTGAGACCAACATCTACCTATAGTTGAGTTCTCTTATAACAATACCTTCCGCTCAAGAATAAAAATGGAACCATATAAATCCATTTGTGTGAAAATATGTAGAACACTGGAGTGTTGGGATGAATTTGGTGAACATAAGCTGTTAGGTCATGAAATGGTTAAAGAAATGGAGGAAACAGTTAAAACCATTAAGCAGCACATCAAGGAAGCCTAAATTTGACAGAATATCTATGCATAAAATCATCAATGGGACTTATAGTTTAAGGATAGAGACATGGTATTTCTTTTCATATATCCATATAATAGGATCATGAGATTTTGGAAGAAAGGGAAGTTGTGTCCTAGGTACATCAGTCCCTTCGAGATCCCAGATCATGTCAGTGATGTGTCCTATTGACTGGAACTTCCACCAAACATGTCTCAATTACTCAATATATTCCATGTATCCCTTTTGAGGAATTACATACTAGATCCTTCACATGTTCGTAATCTAGATGTGTTATAGTTGTAAAATGATCTTTCTTACCAAGGAGAAGCTAGTGAAGATTTTGAACCGAAGAGATAAAGTTCTACGAAACAAGACTACTCACCTGGTAAAAGTAATATGGTGCAACCATAAGTACGAAGAGGTATTATGGGAACCAGAGGTAGCGATGAAAGATAATTACCCTCCCTTTTTTCACCATAGTATGTAAAATGAAATTTTGAGGGAGAAATTTCATAAGGGTGGAAGAATATAACGACCTAAAATTTTATCAATAGAAATTACCTTCTTATAATTATGTAATATAGTATAAACCACATAATTTCATATTTAGAACACAATACAAACTTTATAAATAATTAATGAAAGAAATAATAAGTATTTCTAAAAATTAAGGAACCTATCCTGATGGAATAGTAACCTAACCCTTAGAATAGTAACATGGCCATTAAGAGTAGTAATTAGGCCAATAGAATAGTAACCTCATCTACTACAGTTTAAATAAAATTTAGCTCATTATAAATGACAATATGATATAATTATATCATAGTATATGTAAATAAATATTTTACAGATTATTAATTAAGTGTTGGTATTTTTATAAAACATAATTTTTTATTTATAATTTTATAATTAATATAATTATTTAAAATAATATTTATTTTCATAAAATATATTAATAAATTAAAATTTTATTATCTTATGATTATAAGATAATTTTATGAGACCTTAATTATTTTTTCAAAGTGTTATAAAATCAGTTATAATTTTAAAACCGATATTTTCCAAGTAAATGATGATTTTAATTAAAAATTAAATTTATAATATTTATATTTTTTTTTCATAAAATGGAGTTAGGTTTTTAATTCTACACAATAAAAAATTATTAGGTTGAATTTTTTAGATTTTTCTAAAATACTTGATTTTATGATGAATAGTAAAAACAATAATTTATGATAAAAACTAAATACATAAATTTTTATAGTAATTATTGATGTAAGGGTGATTTAAGCCAAAAATATCTAACTCTCCTTAAATATTTTAATATATTTAGTGATAAGTCTCAAACTATTCATAGTCTTATTCTAAAATAATAAATTAATGAATAAAATAATGATAAAACACCCCTCTCCTCCCCTATAAGTACCTCTCTTCTCCCCCTCTTCTCTTGCCAATTTCCAAGCCTTTAATATTGTATATGTTCTACCCAATTATCTTCCCAATATACTCCCCCACATCCATGATCCCTTTGTCTCATCAAAAGACCAAAACCTTTGCCCAAAGGAGGTTCTCAAGGAGGAAAAATTCAAGAGGTAAAATCCTCTTTCTTTGTCTTTTATTTTCTTTTCAATTTCATTTATTTTCTTATCCTATAACAACCTCCACCTATCAAAGAGGAATTATAACTAAAGTATAATTTATACAAATGGATTTTATTATGTTAGTGTAATAATTCATCTTCTAACCTCTTCCATTTTCCTTTTGTTATAAAAATGAAAATATCATCCCTGGTGTGTCGATTTACCACCGCCATGGACGATGCATCCTCATTTTTCTCTATCACCTTAAAGTCTAGTAAAAATACTATAATCATGGTTAAATAATATTTTATTATACATATTATAAGTTATATAAAGTCCTAGAAGCATTATATAAACATTATATTAAATAAAATGATATGAGTTCATGATGGTCGTAAAATACACCAAATAAATTAAATCATTTTAATTAACTATTTATCTAATGATTCATCCTCATATAATATAACCAAATGATATATAAGATCATTCAATCATATTAAATTTAGTTAATAACATATTTTTTCAATTCTGGATAACTATTCCAATTTTAAATGAACTTCTATACTCATATACAAGTGAACCGATCATGAAAACAAGAAAACAAACACTCCCAAACAATGAAATTAAACTCTACAACTCATCAAAATACCATAATTAACTTTATAAAACTATAATGAATCTAATTAATTTATAAAAGGTTATTTATTTTTTAATTAATTAATTTAATTTTATAATCCAGGATATTAATGTGAGTAAAACATTCAGACATAAGGTAAGGGGAATTATCGAACCCAACACTCTTTCTTTGGGTTTTCCCTATTTCACTCCATTTTCAACATGGATGTTACTTTAAAGATCCTTAAATACAATTTATTTTTCCTCCCCTTTTCCTTTTTGGGATATATATGTTTTCAATATAGTTTTATGACAAATGCAAATATTTTTCCAAAAGAACTCTTCTTTCCAAAAATATATCTTTTACTTCTCATAATATTTTTTATTATTCACCAAATATTGATGATTATTATACCAATTAAGTTATTCCCTCTTTCATTTGGTAACCCCAAAGTTTATCCAAGAATTAATTATTTTATAAATGAATCCTATTCATTTCCATGGGTTATTTTATGTCCAAGATTGATACACATTATATTTGGAATACATGATAATGTAAATGTTATGATCTAACGAGTGATACCGAAATTATACAGTGGATGTAAATGTTATGATGTGACGGGTTCACCTAAATTATATAGTTCTTTAATGAATTGGGTGATGTGATGAATCTCATGAGATAAAGTGAAATATTCTTGAACAAGATGCTATCTTTGTTCACAACTATGTGTGGAATTTGACCACTATAAAATGATGTTTTATTTTTATGCATTACCAAATTCTAGGACTTATCTAGTGATTACACTCATGATTATTATGATGATTATTCTCACCCATGTTTCATGCCTTTTATTCATCCTTTTATTGGTATTTTAGATCACATCTTATTTTGTTGTATATTATCAGGTGAATACTTGTACTTAGAAGAACACGAGGGACAATAAGAAGTTAGAGAAGAAGGAATTAAATAAATGTTTATGTTTTACTATGTAAAAGTTTTGTATGGTCCTAATTTTTCCAAGACACTAAACCTTTGGATCCTATATTTTTTAGCACCATTATGTTGTTTATCGTTAAAATTATGTAATAGTCATGTAAAAAAAATTAGGGTCACTATAGTTGATATCAAATAACAATTGAGTTAATTTGGGAATTAGGATTAGAGAAAATTAGTAAAACCCCTTAGTATGAGACTAAGTATATGTAATCACCCAAGAATATTTGTTTTAGAAAATGGTGAACATAGGATCTCATAAGATACACCTTTATAGTTAATTTCAAAATAGAATACATTATTTATTTATGAATTGTTTACTTATGTTTTGTTCAATCCTTTTCTATTTTAGAAATTGGTGGGAACCTAGAGAAACCAGTTCAAAAACCCATGTGAGGGACAATGCATAGATTGCCCAAATGATGTCCCCAATGCTTTTGGAGGTATAGTTTAAAATTTCAGGGATATTATTACCTAAACATATTAGGCTATGATCAATAACCTGAATAATGTGGAACATACTCCTTCACCTAAGAGGGACCAACTGGCTATTAAGTCTTTTATGGAGAAACTACTACTGAAATTTAGTGGATATTTCGATCCACTAGTCATGGAATAGTGGGTCAACTCAATAAATAATATCTTTTCTATTATCCACTATTCTGAAAAGGATAAGGTGAATCTAGCATTTTATCATCTAGATGGAAAGGCTGATCAATGGTGGGAATTAATTAAAAACACAAAGCTGAAGGATGAAATTGAAGAGATGGTGTGGGAAGAATTTATGATAATGTATCTTAACAAGTATTTCCCCAGAAATCATTGTACAAATATGAAGAGAGAATTCATAGAGCAGAAATAAAAGGAAGATGAATATGTCACAACTTATAATGAAAATATCACAAGGATTACAAGGTATGCTTTAGGTTTTGTTATCAATAATGATAAAAAAATAGATAGATTTTTTAGTGGTTTAAAACCAAACATTCGAAAGGCTCTAGAAATTCAGGACTTTGGGAGTTATAGATAAGTTTTTCAATGTGATATAAAAGTGAAGATAGGTTTTGGAGAATTCTCCCATGGATATGGATATAATAAATTAAATACATAGTTTCAATCTGGGGAATATAACGACAAAGGTGTAAAGAAAACTCAACCACTCACATGTCAAAAATGTGGTAAGAATCATCATGGGAACAAACTCAAAGGGAAAGGGAAATTATTTAAGTGTGGGAGAGAATGATACCAAAATCATTAATGTTTAAGAGACATGATGAAGCATGAAAATGTGGTGGAAAAAAGGAGATCACCACCCATGGTTCAATGCTTCAACTATAGGAAGACAGGTCACTATGAAAGCAAGTGAACTAAACCTCAATTTCTCAAGGGTAATTAGTGTCAACAACCACTGAAGATATAGGGAGCATCTATGATGCACAGAAAAGGGAAGAGTTATGGAGTGAGATGATTGCTTTTGACCCAGGGGATCAGCCTTGGGTGGTGGGTTGTGATTTCAATATTGTAGCCGATGTGGAGGAGAATTAGGGAAGAGGAGATTTTCCTAGGAGGGATAGTAGGGCGTTTGGCCAGTTTATGGCTGGAAAAAATCTTAGGGATCTAGGGTATTCAGGTGAACCCTTCACATGGTGTAACAACCGGAGGGGTGATAGTCATTGCTGGAGCCAGCTCGACCGGTGCTTAGCCAATATACAAGCGATCTCTAGGTTTCCAGAGTCGAATGTTGAGAATCTGACCCGCAACATCTCTAACCATTCTCCACTCATAATTTCCCTAATAAGGAGGGAGGCTCTGTAGTCAGGTTTCAGGTACATGAGCCACTGGTTGGGTATCCTAGGTTATCACTAAACAATAAGGAGAAGTTGGGAGGAATTGATCCAAGGGCACTCCCAGAGATCATTGCGCTGCAAGATGAGGTGACTCAAGCAGGTACTCCATTCATGGGCTATAAGCATCATTCCCTTGGACCATGAGTTGGATGTGCTCAAACATAATATTGAACAGATTGAGGCTAGTATTGAGGAGGTTTGGGATGATGCTATCTTTGGTGAGCTCTCCGAGAAGAAAAACTACTTTTCGGTTATGATACTCATGCATGAAAAAAGGGCGAGGGATTATTCAAGAATTAAATGGATCAAGGAGGGAGATACAAACACTATTTTTTACATACTTTCATAAGGGAGAGGTGGTGTGTGGTCCAACTGAACCTGGATTTAAAAGATAGATCTTTCACTAATGATAGGGAAGTGGTTAGGGGTTTGGCATTTTCTTACATCAAGGACCTTCTTGCATGACCCAATCCAAACTTTCTATAGGGTTACCCTATGGGTGGGGGGATGAGTTCTGGGAGGGGATTTCACACCTTGTTTCCCCTCAGGATAATGAGTTGATGGAGGGGATCCCGAAGGAGGAGGAGATATTTTCGACTATGGTGAGTCTCAATCATGAGAGTGCCGCAGGTCTTGATGGTTTTCCAGGTTCATTCCACAGGAGCTCCTAGGAATTGGTGAAGGGGGGTATCATCAATGCTATTCAGGATTTCTTCAGAGGGGGTATCCTACCGTGGATTGCGTCTGCCATGACTCTTGTCCTTTTACCAAAAATCAAAGACCCCTCATCTCTTATTCATTATCGGCCGGTGAGTATGTGTAACTTTACATATAAAATACTGGCGAGCATCATTAACAGGAGGTTGTCTGGAAATCTTCCACGGTGGATCTACAAAGAACAACATAGTTTCATGAAAGACCGCTCTATTTAGGGAGCTATAGTGGTATCCCAGGAGATGCTGAGAGATATCAGTTCCAAGGTTAATGGATCTAATATGTCCATCAATCTTGATATGAATAAGCCATATGACATGATCGAGTGGGGATTTATTAATAGGGTCCTAAACAAGATGGGTTTCTCAAGATGTTCTTGCGATCTTATGTTCAGGTGCTTCAGTTTAAACTAGATGGCTATGTCATGTATGGGGTGAACTCATGGTTTTTTCAAGACATCCTGAGGCCTTCATCAAGGTGATCCTCTATCCTTGAGTATTTTCATTCTTATGCAGGATACCTTAAGCATGCTGATTAATAGAGGCATTTATAATGGGGAGATTCTTCCTTACTGAAGGAGGTTGAGACTACCACCTGCCTCTTATCTAATGTTTGCAGATGATACCCTCATTTTATTTAATGTAGGGAGGTAGTCTGTATAGGGGGATATTAAGATCCCTGAGGAGTATTTCCACTGGTGTGGTCAAAAAATTAATAGGGAGAAGAGTAGATTTTATGTGTCCTCAGCTTTCACTTTGAGTAGGGTGACAGATATGGGTCATAGATTGGGTATGAGGCATAGTGCGTTTCCCATGGAGTATCTTGGCACCCCTGTGTCTCCAGGCATAATGCTTATCAGTGATTTTGACCCTATGGTGAGAAAGATTAAGAGGCACATTCACAATTGGAAGAACCAATTTTTTATCCTTTGGTGGCCGTATTACTCTTTTGAACAGTGTCCTGTCGGCCATTCTGGTCCATGCCCTTTCGTCCACCAATGTGCTGAAGGAAGTTATCAAGGTCATTGATAGAATTTTGGCTCGTTTCATCTGGGATGCATCTTTGGAGGGGAAGATACATTAGATTTATTGGGGGAAGAAGTATCGTCCAATTTTTGAGGGAAGAATCAACATTAAAACCCTTGAGAACACTATTTAGTACATGCACGTGAAGTTGGCGTGGGAGGAAATTGAAGAGCGATCCTTGTGGGGCGAGCTGATGTCCTGCATAAATCGGGTCATCATTGAATATTCTGCGGTTAGTGGGTCTTCACTCTGGTCCTCTGTTAGTAGTTTTATTCCATCCATCCTATAAATCTCACAGTGGATTATTGGGGAGAGGAATATCAAGTTTTGGTACCACAACTGGTCGGGAAGGACTCTCGGATATCTAAGGTTCCTAGATCCTTCTATCACCTACAAGGAGGCGAGTCAGTACCCACATTTTTTCAGAACCATTCTGGACACGGACTAGCAGGAGGTTTTTGGTTCTCTTATTTTGAACTCGGATATGGACCAGTGTGTGTTTACCCCCTCCACCTCAGGTAGGTTCAATGATAATGTTTTTTATAGGTTAAGTTTGCCGCAGGGCCAGTAGTGAGGTGGGTATGGTCTGGCTTGGTGTAAGTGTATTCCTATGAAATTTAATTTCCTAACATGGAGGATCTAGAACCGAGCTTTACCAATAGATGATAATATCAAGAGGCTTGGCATCATTATGGATTATTACTGCCAGTGTTACGTAGATAAGCGCGAAGCGAGTATATCCCATATATTCTTTGAGGGGGACTGAGCACGCCAGGTCTGGGGTGTCTTTGGTGAACTTACAGGATATTCCCCCAATGCGTTGAGCTTTGATTCCTTTGTGTAGAGATGGTTTCAGGGGGTGGAATATTCTGGTAATTAAATGAGGGATAGATCCATCATTTTCAACACTGGTTGTTGGTGTGTATGGAACGCAATGAACCAGGCCAGGTTCGAGGGAATCACATCTACAGGGAGATCCATTACCGCCAGAGTACGATGTATCCTGGTCGATTTGTGTGGCACTGATGATGACTGGAAGTATACCCCCTCCCTTTGCAAGCTGTTTGTGCATCAAAACATGGATCAATGGTCAGCCACCAGGAAACACGAGCACTGGGTTCAGTGGAGTCCTCCTGAAGTTGGATTCAAATTGAACACCGATGGTTCTTACATGATGGGTGAGATGCATGGTGGAGGCATGGTCTGAGATCCTATGGGAAGTGTGTCCTTGGACTTCTTGGAGCATTACAGTTATGGGAATTCTATGCAGGCGAAGGAGAAGGAGGTTATCACAGGTATCACTATTTGAAGACAGCGAGCGCTTGACATCTCTGAAGTTGAGACTGATTCTATGGTTATTCACGATTCCTTGCATGGTAAAGGTATCATCCCCTGGTCTATTTCATACACTATTCAGAAATGCAAATCTCTCCTGGATAGTAGCACTAGAGTCACTCACACATGGAGGGAGGGAAACAAGGTGGAAGACCACTTGGCCTCTATGGAAACCCCTGGTATCATGGTTAGTTGTCATACTCATGTCTCTCATTTTAAACTTGAGGGGGTGAATTTGATTCGGGGCGATGCCCTTGGTCTCCATTACTTCATGCACCCCTAGACACTGGTCATATCTCTCTCTGTGTCAATATTTTTGAATAACAATGGTAACGTTGGATGGATGTGGTGATAGGTACACTAGTTATTCATTCAAGAATAGAAAACATACTATTTGATTCTGGTTCTATGCATTCTTTCATATCTTGAAAGTTTAGTAGAACTGTTCAAAAACCACCTCAAAATATTTAGGTTGATTTATATATGAGAACATGAAATGTTAAAATTATTAAATCCAAAGTATATAAATCCTACCCTATTAATGTTTTTGGATTGAACCTCCCAGGAAATCTTGTCCGACTTACTTTGGTGGAGTTTGATTCTATATTGGGCATGTATTGACTATCTTTATACAAAGATAACATCAACTGTTGGTAAAGGGAGATCACTATTTACATCTTGAAGTATCCTCCAATTCTTTAAAAGTGTAATATGAGGATAAATCTTCCTTAGATCCATCATATAAATTTTGGATTTTATTGCCTTATAAGAAAGCATATCTAGATAAAATGATTGAGAAAAAGGAGAGAATCATAATCGAAGACATGCCCATTGTGAGGGACTACACATATGTGTTTCTTGAAGAATTTCTTGGTCTAACTACTAACTGAGAGGTTGAGTTATCAATTGAAATTATTCCTAGATCTCAACCTATATCAAATACACCTTATAAAATGTCCACCATTGAGTTTGGGGAACTAAAAATTAGTTACAAGAGAATCTAGACAAGGGTTATATATGCCTGAGTGCCTTGCCATGTGGTCCTCTTGTCCTCTTTTTCAAAAAGAAGGATGGATCAATGCGCCTATGCATTTATTGTCATGATCTCAAAAAAATCATGAAAAAGGAAAATTATACCCTTCCATAGATAGATGAATTGTTCGATCAACTTCGTGGGGGAAAGTATTTATCTAAGGTGTACCTTCAGTCAGGATATCACCAATTAAAGGTGAGAAAGGAAGATATTCCCAAGAATTACTTTCAAAAAATATATGGACACTATGTGTTCATAGTTATTCCCTTCAAACTCACTAATTCTACAACAATATTCATGGGATTAATGAATAGAGTCTTTATATATTACCTAGAAAAATGTGTGGTTGCCTTTATTAATGATATTCTTATATACTTCAAGGGAAAGGAGGAACATGAGGAATATTTGAATACTATGCAAAAGAATTTGTGAAGGGAGAAACTTTATGAAAATTACAATAAATGTGAGTTATGTATGGAGTAAGTATCATTATTTGGGAATATTATCACCAGTAAAAGAATATATGTGGACCCTTCTAAGAAAAAGGAAATTGAAGAATGGCCCAAACCAACATTTGTAAAGGAGATATGTAGTTTCTTTGGTCTAGCTAGGTATTACTGGAAATTTTTGAAGAACTTATCATGATTTTAAAACACACTAACCAAGATGAATCAAAAGGGAGAAATGTTTTATAGACTAGTGAATGTAAAAATTGATTCAAAAAGTTAAAAAAGAGGCTTATCACCATGTCAGTAATCACACTACCGATAAGTGGGGATCTCTTTGTGGTATACAATGATGATTTAAAGAATGTATTAGGATATTTACTGATGAAAAACTAAAAATTGGTAGCCTATGCCTCAAGGAAGTTGAAAATTCATGAGAAAAACTATCCCATTCATGATCTGGAGTTATAAGATGTGATCTTTTTATTGAAAATCTAGTGGAATTATCTCTATGGGGAGAAGTGTGAAATATATACTCATCATAAGAGTTGAAAATATATATTCACACAAAAGGTGCTTCATATGTGCCAGAGAAGATAGTTAAATCTTGTTAAGGATTACGACTTCTAAATACACTACCATCCTAGTAAGTAAAATAAAGTGGCTAATTCTCTAAGTAGAAATGATCCTACAACATTATCAATGATAGGAATTTATAAGGATACAAATTTTCTTAGATTTTAAAAGGATGGACATGGGAACCATTAAAGAAGGAACATTACCAATCCTTTCTCAACTTATTTCTAAACTATCCATTATAGAGAAAATAATGGATGATTAAAGAAATGATGATGAAATTTAGAAGAAGGTGGAATCTATGAGAAAGGGAAAATCCTCATATTTTAATATTGATGTAGAAGGAGTTGTAAAATTTGGGTCATGACTATGTATACCATCTAATCCAGAGATAAATAAGGGGCTTCTAAATAATGAACATAACTCAACCTTTTTTATTTACCTAGGGAGCATAAAGATGTATCAAGATCTTTGAGAGAACTATTGGTGGGATAATATGAATAAGGAGACCGCTGAATATATGTAAAAGTGCATGGTGTATCAATAAGTGAAGTATGACAAACAAAAGTCTAAGGGGATGATAAAACCATTACCCATACTAACATAGAAATGGAAAATCAGCACCATGGAATTTTTCACCAGACATACAAAGACATCTAGAGGAAATAATGCTATATGGGTTGTTGTGGATCTAATTACAAAAATATATCACTTTATCACAATTTTAGAGGAATTCTCACTGAATCAACTTGCATAGATATACATCATATAAGTAGTAAGGATGTATGAAGTACCAATATCGATTGTATCTGATCAAGATTTTAGATTCACCTCCATGTTCTAGAAAATTATCCAACATGTTCTCAACACTGAGCTAAACGTCAGTATGACTTATCACCCTCAAATAGATGGCCAATCTGAGCAAACTATTCAGACGCTGGAATATATGTTTATGGAATGTTCTATGGACTTCAAAGGAGGATGGGACCAACATCTACCTCTGGTTGAGTTCTCTTACAATAATAGTCTCAACTTGAGCATCCAGATGGTTCCATATGAAGCCCTTTATGGGAAAAAATTCATAACACTGACATGTTGGGATGGATTCGGTGAACGTAAGTTTCTAGGTCCTAAAATGGTCAAAGAAATGGTGGAAAAGGTGAAAATAATTTATTAGCACATCAAGGAATCCCAATGTTAACAGAAGAGCTACACATACAATCTTTGACAATACCTAGAGTTTAAGGTTGGAGACATGGTATTCTTATGCATATCTCTATAGAAGAGGATCATGAGATTTGGGAAGAAAGGAAAGTTGAGTCCTAGGTACATCGACCCCTTAGAGATCCTTGATCATGATGAAGTTGTGGCCTATTGACTGACACTTACACTAACCACATCTCAAGTATATGATATATTTTATATATCCCTATTAAGGAATTATATACTAGATCCCTTACATGTACTGAATCCATAGGCGGTACAGTTGGAAAATGATCTCTCTTACAAGGAGAAGGAAATGAAGATCATGGAACATAGAGATATAGTTCTACAAAGTAAGACTATGCACCAAGTCAAAGTAATTTTGTAGAACCATATGTACGAAGAGGAAACATGGGAACTAAAAGAAGCGATGAAGGAGAAGTAACCTCACTTGTTTTCACCATAGAATTTAAAACGAAATTTCGAGGGTGAAATTTCATAAGGGGGGAAGAATGTAATGAACCAAAATTTTATTAATGGAAATCCCCATATTATAATTATTTAATATAGTATAAACCACATAAAATTACTTTGAGAACAAAATAAAAACTTTATAAATTATGAATGAATGAAATAAGAGGTATTTCTAGAAATTAAAAAACCTATGATGATGGAATAGTAACCGAGACCTTGGAATAGTAACATGACCATTAGGAATATTAATTCAGCCAATAGAATAGTAACCTCATCTATGAAAGTTTAACTAAAATTTAGGCATCTTATAAATTACAATATGATATAATTATATCATAGTATAAGTAAATAAATATTTAAAAAATTATTAATTTAATGTTGGTATTTATATAAAACATAAATTTTTATTCATAGTTTTATAATTAATATAATTATTTAAAAGAAAATTTATTCTCATAAAATAGATTCATAAATTAACATTTTGTTTTCTTATTATTATAATATAATTTTATGAGACCATAATTAAATTTTCAAAGTGTTATAATATCAGTTATAATTTTAAAATCAGTATTTTCCATGTTTTTATGTTAAAATAAATTTATCATATTTAGAAAATTATTTTCATAAAATAGAGTTCATTTTTTAATTCTACACATCAAAAAATGTTTAGGGTGAATTTTTTGTATTTTTCTAAAATACTTGATTTTTTTGGTGAAGTGTAAAATATGATAATTTATGATAAAGACTAAATATATGAATTTTTGAAGACATTATTGATGTAAGTCTGATATAATACAAAAATATAAAAATCTCCTTCATTATTTTAATATATTTAGTGATAAGGATCAAACTATTCATAGTCTTGTGGAACAATAATAAATAAATGAATAAAATAATAAGAAAACACCCATCTCCTCCGCTATAAATACCATCCCTCACCATCTATTCTACTCACAACTTCCAAGACTTTAAACTTGGAAAAGTTCTTCCCAATACTCTTCCCAATACCCCCTATATCTAGGATACCTTGGTCTCATCAAAATTCCAAAACCTTTTCTCAAATGAGGTTCTCAAGTAGGAGAAATTCAAGTGGAAAAATCCTCTTTCCCTTTTCTTTTCTTTTCTTTTCAATTTTATTTCTTTTCTTATCCCATCCTCACCTCCAACTATACTAGAGTCATGATAACTCCATTATATTTTATATACTATAATTTTATTATGTTAATGGAATAATTTATCTCATAATATCTTCCCTTTTCCTTTTATTCTAAAAATGAAAATATCATCCATGGTGTATTGATTTACCGCCACCATGGACGATGTGTTTTCGTTTTTCACTAACTAATTTAAGGATAGTCATAATACCATAATTATGGTTAAATAATATTTTATTATACATATTATAATTTATATAATTTCCTTTAATCAATTTATAAACATGATATTAAATAAATTGATATGATTTTGTGATGGTTGTAAAATCCGCCAAATAAATTTAATCATTTTCATTAACTATTTATCTAATCATTCATCCTCATACCATATAACCAAATGATATATAGGTTCATTTAATTTTATAAAATTTCATTAATAAAATATAATTTCAATTTTGGATAACGATTTCAATTTTACATGAATTTTCATACAAACCGACCATGAAAACAAGGAAACGAACACTCCTGAATGATGAAATTAAACTCTATAACTCATTGAAAAGCCCATAAATGAACTTAATAAAACTAAAATTAATAAAATTAATGTATAAAAGGTTATTAATTTGGTAATTAATGGATTTAATTTTATTATATAGGATATTAAAGTGAAGAAATCATTTATACATAAGGTAAGGGGAATTCTCAAACCAACTATTTTTCTTTCGGTTTTCTCTATTTAACTCAATTTTCAGTATGTATATTCCATTAATGTTACTTAAATATCATTTATTTTTTAATTACCTTTTATTTTCTAGGATATACATGTTTCCCTTCTAGTTTTATGACAAATTCAAATATTTGTTCAAAATAAATCTTATTTCCAAAAACACATCTTTTACTTCTCATGAGATTTTTTCTTCTTCACTGAAGATTGATGATTCATATTGAAATTATGTTATTAACTATTTAATTTGGGATCCTATAATTTTATTCAAGAATGTATTCTCAGTGAAATGAAAACCATTCCTTTTCATATTTTATTTTATGTCCAAGATTCATATACATTCTTTGATGCATGCATGATAATGTAAATGTTATGATGTGATGGGTGTGCCTAGAATTATATAGTACTACAATTTATTGAGTAATGTGATGAATCTCATGAGATAAAGTTAAATATATATGAACATGATGCTATATTTTTTCAAAACATTGTGTGGAATTTGGCTACTATGACATGATGTTTCATTTTTATACATTTCCATATTCCATGACTTATCCAGTGCTTCCACTCATGATTATGATGATGATGTTATGATAATGATTATTATCACCCATGTTTCATGTATTCTATTCATCCTCTTACTATGATTTTAGCTCACCCCTTATTTTTATATATATCCTCAGGTGAATACTTGTACTAATGAGAACATGAGGGCCAATAAGAAGCTAGAGAATAAGGAATTAAATAAATGTTTATGTTTTATTATGTAAAAGTTATGTATGCTTCTAATTTTTCCAAGACACTAAACCTTTGGATCCTGGATTTTTATCACTATTATGTTGTTTATTTTTAAAATAATGTAATAGTCATGTAAGAAAAAGCAAGGTATCTATATCACTCATCATCAAAATTATCACTATGATTTATCCTTGATAAGTATAACATTATCACTAGAACAAATTTCTAGGAATGGTATATATTCTTTCATATTGTACTATTCCATGAGTGGAAATTTTATGTAATGTAATTACCTATTCCAAAGTCACCTGGATACGAGGCTAGTGAGGAAGAATTATCTCTCTAAGAAAAATAAATGGATGATGTGGTAGATATCTATTTTTTATCCTATTGACTATGTATATTAAGATTCATAAGATTAATGAGAGAATTAACATGGTTAGCATGTTGTATCATCTCTAAGATCTTTACTATCAGAAATCGTGACAAGAGAGATTTGAGATTTCCAATGAACTATTCATGTGAAATCTTGGAGAGTCGATTCTAGCTGGGCCTCATGTGGTCAATATGATAGACTACATGAAGTTGTTGGACATCCTAGGATTTAAGATTCCATATGAGTTTCACATAGATATTATTTTGTCCTCACCACCTCATATCTTCTCCATTTTTATTATTAATTATAATATGAGAAATAATGAAAAGTCTCCTATAGAACTCCTCATTATTATTCACAATGTTGATAAAAACATGGGGCATAACAAAACTATTGTTCTTATAGTGAATAAAGGTAATAAAAATGAAAAGGGACTAAAGACTCAATCCCAGTCTAAAGCTTATGAGCTTTGACTTTCGAAGAAGAGGAAGATCCAAAGGAAAAAAAGGAAGAAAACACAATATATTTTCCATGTGGAAAGGTCAACCACTAGAAGAATAACTACACCTAGAATAATTAAGGGGAAGGTTTAGTAATATTCATTATCAAGTGAAATTATCCTTATATATCAATTGGATATTGGATATTACTTGTGGTGATCACATCTATATCCAAATATAGAAACCAAGTAGATTTAAGAAGGTTTATAGAGGAGAGGTGGATCTTCAAGGTGCCAATGGAGCTCAATCGGTTGCCATGTATATTTTAGATTACCACCTCATAGTGCCAACATAACTTATCTTGGTTTTAAATAGTATTTATTATGCAACTAGTGTTACCAAAAACATCATATTGACTTATTTTATTGATATAATTTTTTTTTCAATTTTGGAAACAATGAATCTAATTTTTACAAAGATAAAATTTGTTATGGAATAGAATGACTTAATAATTGTCCTTATGTATTAGATTATGAAAACCGAGTATTTTTAGTCGATAAAGAATTAATTTCACATGACTCATTTAACATCCAGTTGTGAAATCACCATCTAGGCCATGTAAACAATAATAAATTAAAAAAGCTCTATCAAGAAGGGTGTTTATACTATTTTGAGTTAAAACCACTTGATAGATGTCTTTCTTGTTTATAATAAAATATGTCTAAGCCACCTTTTAGTGGTACATTTGAAAGGGTTTTAGTGATTCTAGAATTGGTACACACTGATGTGTGTAGTACATTTCTAATAGAATATATAGGTGGATTCTCATACTTTATTATTTTTATTGATGGATTGAGTATATATGGATTCATATACTTAATGGGGTATGTGTAAAAATACTTAGAGAAATTCAAGGAATTTAGGAATGAATTATATAATCATCTTGAAAAGAAGATAAAGAATCTTAAATCGGACTGAGGAATAGAATATCTAGACTATATTTTATTAATCATTTATGAGAGTGTGGGATTTAATCCCAACTCACTGCTCATTATACACTGTAATGGAATGGTGTAAGTGAAAGGAGGAACCACACATTTTTTGGAAATGGTGAGGTCAATGTTGAGTCATGAAAATCTTTTATTATCCTTTTAGAGATATTTGTTATAGACTGTGGCATATGCAATAAACCAGGTGCCAAATAAAGTGAAAATCGAAATACCATATGAGTTAATGTATGAAAAGAAGTATGTGTTTTCAAACTTACATGTATGGGGTTTTGAGGCATTTGTTAATCCTAATTCAAGAAACAACCTATCCCCTCAGGGTATGAAGTGTATCTTTATAGGAAACCTAAGGAAACAATGGGATATTACCTATATGAACCCTTAAAAAAAGGTTATAGTGGCTCGGAAGGCCATATTCCTTGATAGGGATAAGATCATCAAGAAGGATAGTGGAAGAAAGATTGAATTTTATGAGTTCTATGATCAAGATAAACATGAGTTAGAAGAGGAACAAATTAAAAAAATACCAATGTAAGAAGAATTTTTTGAGACAAAAGTACTATGTAAGAGAACCTAAGAGGTTAGAGAACCATTTTTCTATGGTTTTATAGTCACTGAGGATGGTGAATCATTATTATTAAAAAACGATGATCCTATTTAATATAAAGAATAAATAGAGATCTTAGAAGCTATATGATGGTAAGAAGCCATGAATTATGATATAGAGTCCATTTATCAAAACAAAGTATGGGTAATGGTCAACCCATCGGTTGATGTAAATACCTTTGGGTGAAAATAGGAATTCAAGATAAAATTAGACTTAGAAGGTAATGTGGGTACCTATAAAGAAAGTCTAGTGGATAAAGGGTTTTAAAAAATTTGAGGCATTGGCTATAGTGAATCATTTTATCTAGTTAGCAGGATTAAATCTATAAAAATTATACTTACTAAAGTAGCATTCCTTGACTATGAAATTTGGTAGTTGGATTTCAAAATAGATTTCCTTAATAAGAACCGTTAATAAGATGTCTATATGACACAACCATAAGGGTTTGTGACTCCAAGTAATTACAAAAGCGTATATAAGTTATAGAAATCCATTCATGTATTATAGAAAGAATCCAAGTAATGGATTATTCCTTTTGAATAATCCATACAAGAGCAGGGTTTCAAAAATAATGAATATGAGTCTTGTGTCTATCAATGGTTTAGCGGAAGTAAAGTTGTTTTCCTATTAGTATATGTCACTGACATATTATTTTTTGGAAATGATGTACCAGTCATATAATCTATTAAGGACTGGTTGAACAAGTGTTTCTCCATAAAGGATTTAGGTAAAGCAACCTAAATCCATGGGATCAATATTTTTCAGAATATATCCAAGTGGTTTCTAGAACTAAGTTAGGGTACATACATTGAATTGATACCAAAGAGATTCAATATTAATCATCCAAGAGGGGATTGGTTCCAGTGTCACATGGAAGCCATATCTCCAATATAATGTGTCCTCATACACAACAAGAGATATAGAGAGGATGAACATGGTCCATTTTGAATCTATAATGGGATAGATTATGTATTCCATGTTATATACAAGGATTGATGTTGATTATTCTCTAAGAATGGGAAGAATACATAAATCAGATCCAGGAGAACATCATTAGGATTCTGTTAAGACTATCCTTATGTATTTTAGGTGTACTAAGGATATGTTCCTAGTATATGGAGTAGAAGAGGATCTATTCATTATAGGATATAAAAATTCTAGTTTCTAGAATGATCAAATGAAATGTCATCCCAATAAGGATATATATTCACTTTGAATGGAGGATATGTGAGTTGGAAGAGCTCAAATAAATCAATTATGGATAATTCTACAATGTATTCTAAGTGTATTTCAGCTAAGGAAGTAGTTTGGATTCACAACATTGTTTTGGAGTTTAGTGTGGTTCCTAGATATAAAAACCCTATCATAGTATATTGTGATAATACTATAGAGATGAATCTTTAAAAGGATCCAATTTCTCATCAGATGATGAAGCACATACTCCAAAAGTTTCATCTCTTAAGGTATTTTTCTCAATGAGGTGAAGGCACAATGAGTAGAGTATCCATATAGTAGAACATGGTAGACCCCTTGACTAAATACTTCTCTCAGTATAAGCATGTAGATCAAATGAGAGTTAGTGGGATCAAAATTATTAGTAGTTGGATTTAGTGTAAGTGGGATTCTATTAGAGTTGGTGGTTCCCTAAACCAACTTTCATTTTACTTTCAATTACATTGAATATTTATGGTTTTGGAATACAATATAACTCATTATCACATTCTTATTTTTATTTTTCATGATAGTGTATGTGATAATTTCCTAAGGATACATTACACATCTAAAGTACATAGCAGTTTCCTATTATGATGAGATACTTTAGATTCTATGATAGTATTCTTTAAACCCATGTTTTATAGGAAGATGATATTTTATGATAAGTCATAGATGATACAAACTATCAGGGGGTAAAAGGATTATAAGACATCAAGACACCCTATCATGGTGTTCACCCTTGGTAATGATCCTTTTAATATAATATTATTAATAATATGTCTCATTAATCATGTGCTTAGATATATTTCCAAAACCATGATGATAATAGTTCATGATAAAGTTGGATACATTGGTTACGTCATGAGTGGCATATAAATAATGTATAATGAGAGAGGATTTGTCCCTTATGTTGGAAGTGAATATCTCAGGACATTTAATGGAATGTAAATACCAAATTAAGTTTATATCCATAGAGGTTTATCAATATTTTTAGTTTTGGAAAGTTAAAGAAAGATATTCCAATATATAGGTTGGTGACACAATCCATACAACCTGTTTGATGAGAGGTATATGGGAAATGAGATTATATTACATGGTAAGTATTTTTACGAGGTTGAATGTTATTGGGGCATTAACTCTTTTCTCTATGGGTCTCTTTATTTTGTTAGATGTTAACCTTGGACTTTAGGCAGTCTAGCCTAATACTATTGAGAAAAGGGACTAGAGGATCACACACTAAGTGTATCAAAGAACCTTGGTTCAATTATATATGGTTTTAACAAGTAGATTAGGATATTATTCCCAAGTCCAAGGAATAATATTTAATCAGGTTTATTGGTTGATCACATGTATTTATTTATCAGTGTATAATGCATTTATATTTATTTAATTAAATAAATAGATGTTATAATTAGTCCAGTAAATAATGAGGAGGATTATCAAATTGACTTATGGTCCAATGAGAATGAAATATTATATTTAATAAATATTAATTTTTTCATTCAGGAAAATAATATTTAATTTGTCCATAAGTTACACAAATGTCAAGTAAATAATAATAATATTATTATTATTTATACATGGGGTATGCTATGTGATAAGAGAATATTAAAGGGGATTTGTGAAAATAATATTCTAACCCTAGATCTATAAATACTTGAATATATAATTCTCATAAAATAAAATAAAATAAAATAAAATAGGATTTTCCTATAAATTTTTGTTTGCAACATTTGGCATTTCATATAATTCTCTCAATCCAGAGATATTCTCAATAATTCTTCAAGTTTCATGAGAATTGGTGATCTTACTACTTCCTATATAGTTGTTAAATGAACAAGTGAATCCAACAGGCGTAGTTGGGATTATAAGGTTCAATCAACAATGAATGATGTAAGGTTTAGGGACATCTGTACTTGTATCCATAGAACCCTACCATAATGTTCATAGATTCTTGGTACATGTGTGGATCATCACAAGAGGTAATAAACACTTGATTCCTCCCTCAAAATTATGGTTAGATAATAAGGGTCAACCACATTCTTCAATGAAGAAATAATTACAATATAAGGTAATTCTTGATCTATCAAAGTTTATTATAAATTACATAAGATATACTGCCTTCATGTATTCTATAAACACAATTCTATTTAGTTCTACAAGGAAATTCAAAGAAGTTGATGACAAAATTTATTGGACATGGGACCGACCACTTCAGCTGTGCCCTAGAATCATTACCATCTATCAAATATCATAGTCATGGAAACATGCTATGGAAAATAGATTTCAAATGGATTATACATGTAAATTAGAGAAATGGTTTCTTAATAGTAAATTATTTAATTATATTTGAACCCTTTATACACTATCCTTATTTTATAGGTATTTACTTTTCCTTACATATCTAGTTTTCTCTTGAATACCCATTTTTACCCAACAAGATTTACATCAACTACAAGAATGAACAGAACTCATAAAATGATTTTAATACATGAAATCCATCTCATAATTCATGTATTCTTTCAATCTTTCAACTTCTAAGCTCAATAATACCTCTTTGCCGGAAGTAGGATCATTACTATCAACCAATAATGAGTCACCATGATTAGTGATTATAAGACCATACCTTTATAGATCTATAACCTCATTGGTAATCAGAGATAGTACTTGTGTTTTAGGAATAACATCTTCCATGGGGACCTATGGAATCCCTTTCTACACTAACTCTTGTTTATATTGAGCATAAAATTCATCAAAATCAATCATGATCCCACTATCTTTCTTGAGGATATCCTCCCTCTCAAGAGAAATGGGTTTTCTTGCATTGAACACGTTCTTGTATGAGGGGTTATATAAATAGTATCCCCTTGCTTCCTTGGGAAACCCTATAAATGTAAACTTCATTCCTCAAGGATCTTTCTTGTTTCTAGAGATATCCTTAATAAACACCCTGTAACCCCATACACGAGTATGTAAAAACAAGAATTTTATTCCATACATTAACTCATATGGTATCCCATCCACCTTCTTAGTTGGAACTCAGTTTAAAATATGATTTATGATATGTAAGGCATATCCCCAAATGGATAATGGATGAATTTAATGCTCATTATCAAACCTACCATGTAAAAAATTTACAATTCCTCCTCTCACTTGTAACAATCCACTATGTTATATAAGGATGCATGAGTTAGGATAGTAACCCATAATAACATAGGGGTTTAATGAATTCTTGGTAAGATACTCACCACCTTAATTAGATTTAATATTATTAATATTCTTAACAAGTTTATTCTATACTTCATTATTTAACTCTTTTATTTTTTAAAAATATTTAGACTTATAAGTCATCAAGTAAACATATCCATATCTACTAAAGTCATTATTAAAATTAAGTAAGTAAGAATACCACCCTTGAGCTTCTATTAGAAAAGGTATACACACATTAGTGTGTACCAATTATATAATCTTTGTAGCCCTTTCATCTTGTCCACCAAATGGTATCTTGGTCATTTTTCCTTGTAAATAAACATGACATCTATCAGGTGGTTTTTTCTCAAAAGAGTCCAAGTAACCATCTTTATAGAGCTTTGTCAAAAAATTATTGTTTACATGACCAAGATGGTGATGCCACAATTGGATGTTAAATGAGTCTTGCAAATTTTTTTATCAATAAAAAATAATCAATTTTCATAATTTAATACGTAAAGACCATTATTTAAATGTTCCATACCATAACATATACTTTCTTTATAAAAGAAAAAAAATTATTTCTAAACCTGAAGATAAAACCATCTGTATGTAGATAGGATATGTAAAGTATGTTCTTGGTTATAGCTGGTACATAATAAAAATATTTTAAAATCACAACTATACTAGTTGGTAATGTAATGTGGTAGTCTCCAATAGCTAGAGTAGCTATCCTCACACCATTGGAATCCTGAAAATCCACCTATCCTCTGTAAATATTCTTAAATATACTTGGTTCTTGAATTTGAATAAAAAAATGAGCACCAAAATCTATATCCAATGCTAATGTGTAGATATAAAAAGATTTCAATTGATAATGAATTCACATGAAGTTTCCCCTTTCTTCTTTAACTAGGTGGATTTCTTCTTACAATAGCTCATATTACCATAAGAAAAATATACTATATCTTTTTTACTTTGCCTATATTTAGATCTTAATTTTCTTATAAGGATAGTGATTGAGATACTCAGACTTGGGATGAGTCTTAGGCTCACTTTCATTGTTATTCCTTTTCTTATTCACTATAAGGACCAAAGGATTTTCACACCCCATATATTTCTCAACTATCCGAATAAGAGTAAAGAGTTCCAAGAGTCTTCTTACTATTTATCATATTATAATTAACAAAAAAACTAGATAAACTCTTAGGCAGTGAGGATAAAATGAGATATATTCATAGATCATCAAGGATCTTAAATCCCAAGATGTCCAAGTGCTCAATGTAGCCAATCATATTGACTATATGAGGGCCAGATGACACCAAATCTCTATGATTTCATATAAATAGTGTATTGGAGATATCATATCTCTATTGTCTCACCTTATCTTTATAAATATCACAAAGGTGAGACATGATTCTATACACATCCATATCCTCATGTTTCTTTAAAATATTACCAAACATGGATAATAGCATGAAACATTGGATATATATGACATCATACAAATGTTTCATATAGAGAGAAAGTTATTCCACACTAGCCTCTTTACCAGGAACCTTGGTAAGAGGGTTTTCTAGCATATATAATTTCCATTCATGTTATAGTATAATGTTAAAGCACCTATACCATTCATGGATATCCGAGCCAGTGAGAATTCTATCCTTATCTAATATGTATCGTAGTGATATAATTGAAGTCATGTGGGTTTCCATTCCTACAATAAATAAGATCATAAATTAGTAATTTAACTAGATTATAAAATTAGATAATAAATTTAATTGTATTTATTAATATTCCACTATTTTATCAAAACCTAATATCCCTAACCATTAGTTTCAGAATATATTGTCACACAAATATCCTTGTGGAAAGGAACCATATTCACCTTCTCATAACCTAAACAGAGGTCAGAAAAGATACTCAAATGCATTTAGTTAAGTGTAAATTTCCAACCACATTAAATCATAGCTCCTTGATCTATTGACCAACTCCCCAATCCTAAAATCATGGAATATGATTTCCTCAACAATTTTTATACTAGTTTCACTAAGTATCACAGAGGTAACAAACCCTGAATGAAATCTAGGTTAAGCTAACTCAAAAATCAAGATAAATATTCCTTAATAATTTAAAGCATCCCAATTGAGGTTTGTCAAACACTTTTAAATATGGTTTGATTTATACCCAAGTAGTGGAAGTATACACTAACTTAATATTTTACTTTAGGTATTTCTAAAATTTTGTGTAAACTAACCATTTTATCTTGTTACATACTTGTTAATATAAATTTGATTTTAATTAAATGATTATCCATGTCTACATAAAATCTAAATTTAATATAAAATTTATTTTAATTATATCTTTCATGCTTTTAAATTTATTTATTTAATAATTTAAATAAACATAAATAATTAACCATGCAACAGATAAAAATAAAATAAAGAATTTGGAATAAATATGAGATTCTATAATGGTTAGTATATCCATAAGATGATAAACCAAACCTTGACCCTAGAGATTTATCTCATGGAACCAAGCATGGATTGAGTTGCAACATTCCACCTATGAACCTGTGTACCTCATGGATTGGTTTTGCCTTAGTTCCAAACTTGAACCACCTACACATGCCTTAAAACTCCATCCATTACTTAATTTCACTCACACATAGGTGAGGGGAACTAAAGGATTGGTTAAATGGGTTTACATAAAAGAAACCACGGTAACACATTCCTTTACATAATGATAGTGGAGGAATGAATCACATGCCATTATTTAATTTAATAAATTATTATAAAAACCATGAAATAAAAAAATAAAAAAACTAATAACATACATTATATAGTCTAAGATCACGATCATCCATATAGCATGCAGAGAATATGAAAAAGTGAAATAGCTATTATGTAATAAATTATTATAACAGAGGGTGTGTATGCTAACTACACACAGTGTGGTCCAAAATTCCATGTGCTAGGTTGGCATGGTCAACACGTGGGGTGTATTAAATTCACCATGTGTCATTATTTATTATCATATCATGTATCCCAAAACACATCCTATTGAAGTGGAATTGGGTATATGACATTTACTTTCGGCCACACGTTGTGTAACCATGTCTACTGGCCAGAATCCTTGGAATCTCATGATTGAATCTCCAATCATTATTAATCTATTTAAGATGATATGAAACTATAACGAAGATAATTAATATATAAAAGACATATTAATTAAAATACCAAATTTAATGAATGAATAAAGTAGAAGAAAAAACTAAATATTGCATATAATCAATTAAAAAATTAACAAATAATTATAAATTATCATGTGATTACTGTACTACCACTTGAAGGTTCCAAGAAAAATATAATCGTCTAATGGGAATAACCAATTAAATATTTAGTCACAATAAAAAAATAATCCATGATGTACATGATGAAGAACATCATGACCAATAGAATAAAATCAATGATTAATTGTATCATTAATCCTAGAACCATAAGGAAGGATCATCACATATAATTTAATTAATTTATTTATAAATTTAGAATTACCTTGACTTGTATTTCTTTCTCCATTAATGAACTGGTAGACCAATATTTTTGTATCATCATTGCATTAGAGGAATCAAGGGTAGATTCCATCTAGTATTAGAATTATATGATTGCTAGAACAAATAATTATAACACTTGTGATTATCTCTTTTGATCAAAATCGAATCCTTTAAGGGGATTATAATTTGTTATAGTTGAGGAGAACTAATCTGTGTTCTTTAGAGCATTCTATGGGAGAGAGCTATATTGGGATTGAGATAATCCTCTCTAGAATTCATTGTGAACAATGATGAAATATGGTTAGGGGAAGAAGAAAATATCATAAGAAAGTTTAAATACTTCTAGGGTTGGAAAATAATAATTGTGCAAGGACCCTTATGATTTTATTAATTCCTGATGAACCCCATGTCTAAATAAAAATAATAAAAATAATAATATTTACTTGACATGCACTAAAACAATGAATAAAATAAATATTATTTTCTTGAATAAATTAATTAATATTTATTCAAATAATATTAAATATGATATTTCTTACCGGACCAATAGACTCTGTCTGCCAATCATCCTCAAAATTTATGAAGCCTTGAATAATGACTATTTATTTAATTAAATATATATCTAAATTATTCACCAATAAATATATAAATATTGTACTCACTAAATTAGTGAATAAATATTTATTAAATATCCACGTAACTAAATAAATAAATATTTTATTACTTTTGGAATAAACTATAATAAATAAATATTTTATATTCACGTAATTAAATAAATAAGAACCTCATGAATAGATATTTATTAAATATTTAACTCTTATATATATTCTCTCAAATAATTGATTATTAAATATTTCTGATTAGACTAACATGAATAATTATTAAACCACATGCATGAATAATATTTATCTAACATGTTATATTCATATGGAATTTAACTGAGATTTCGAGAAACTTAGTGTTTGACCATATATGCCCCTTTCTTAGTGTAATTAAGCTACACTCACTAAAGTACAAGCCTAGTGTCTAGAAACACACCAAAGGTCCCATAGAGAAATAAGTTAACGTCCTAATGACATGTAACCTCCTATGATTTTACAATTTGTAATATAATCCTTTTATCCCGATATCTGTAATAAAGTAGGTTGCATGTTAGTGTCATCAACCTATTTGTTCAATGTATCTTTCTATGACTTTTTGGGAAAAAACTTTTTAACACCACCACCATGTACATGGAATTAATCAGGAAGTTCCATTCCCATAAAAGGGTTTGAGATATCAAGATTCATTAAATAATAAAATATATAAATACTTTTATTTCATTATTCATTAAAACAAAATCACACATGACACAACCAATGTATCCTACCTCATCAAGAGCATATTTCATCACAATTTTCATCAATACATAATATTATATGACTCATGACATGAATTAATAATAATATTAAAGTCTAAAGATCATGAAACACATCCACACATAGGAATATCAATTGACATATATAAATGTTGATTTATTATTGGCAGGTCATGTTCTCATAATCTTCTATACTGAATATTAATAAGGTCACACACCATGAGAAGGTTCCTCAAAGTCCTATGAGTCTCCACCCCTGATATCCTATATCATTTTTCTCCCATCAAATTATATCATCCTAATATAAAACTTATATTTAAGAATATTTTTTTGGAACTTCTAGTTTATCATGGTAGAAGGGAACTACTATGAACTTTTAGCGTGACAAGTATCCTTAGGATATTATCACAAACTATGTCACATAGAAGAACAATCATGATATGATAAGAAATTTTATTGATATTGAAATACATGAATAAAAGTAATCATAAAGTACATAGAAGTAGTTTCTAGGGAACCAAACCCAATAAAACAAAATAATCAGGTAATGATATTATTTTTTATTTGGATCCATTGATCAAAGATCTAAAATTAATATGGGATTCAGCTGTTACATTGAATGATACTTATAGAAATGAAGATTTTAATTTAAGATCCATATTGTATAGGATAAATTAAGACTCTTTAGATTATGTAAAATTTTCAGGATATAGAATTAAAGGAATACTAAGGTATCCCATTTTTTAAGAAGGTGCATACTTAGTTAGGTTGAAACATTCCTCAAAGTTTATGTTTTTAGAACATCAAAAATTTTTACCCTGAGGATATAAATACTGAGGATAGATGAAACCATTTAGTGGGAATTAAGAAGAAGTAACAACATTATCTCTAATAATAGGTGATCAATAATTTGATAAAGTAAAGGATACAGTCACCGTTTTGGTAATCATTTTTTGAAAATACTTATGGAAACCGGTTGTAAAAGAGACTATTTTTTTAAATTACCATACTAGATTTTTTTTATACCCAAAATGGTGTAAACTATGGGTTATAACCCATTATTCCAAAATTCATTGAAAATAAAACAAAAACAAATCACAAGGGGAAATGGAATATGGAGAATAGTGAAAAACCAATACCAAAAAAAAAGAGAAGTAGACAAATTCTTAGGAAAAAAGATAAGATTATTAATTTATTAAAATGAGATCAGACACTACCCCTAACTCTCAGATGATGCCCCCTCCTCTTGGTTTTGGGATTTTTCCATATATTATCATAATTATCTTGAGGGTAAATGGTGTAATCCAATGTGGTTAGATCATCAAGGGGACAAGGATCTCATTTTCTAGCTGAACATGAGCCCTCCGATAATATCTTTAGATTATAATTTACCCTAATATTGATAGCCTTAGTGCACGAGGATTGTCCTACGACTCAGATATTTCCATGAACATTTCCAAATTCCTCAAGGAAAACCTCCTTATTATTGGATCTATATAAAATGTTAGTTAGACTAAGTAAGTTCCCCCTTACCATCGGTTGGACCTAGATCAAGGGAGATTCATTGCAAGTAGATTTAGGATCATTTGGGAAATATCAATCAATATAAACTATCTAAGAAGATGTTTCCCTAGGATCACTAGCTTCCCTTTTGAGTAATATCTCCTTATCATGTGAAAAAGAGCTGTCAGACTTCATAGAAGATGATTTCATAGTAGACATAGTGGTGGTAGAAGAATTATTATTTTCCTTGATTCATATCCATGACCTTTCATTTTTCTCCCCATATAGCTCATTTAGAAGGATTTTGATATATGAATTAACCACTTGAGACTTATCAAATTCTGAGTCTTACATGTAATTTTTTTTCTTCTTAGAATGATCTTGATATTTTCCTTGAATAATTAATGGAGTCATCAGAGAAACATGTCCAGAACCACCAATATTGGACTATTCATCTTCTCCACGATCATGTATATTTTAAACCCCAAAACTACTAGTGTAAACCATGTTTAAACTAACATAAATTGCAATAAATTCCCTATCTCCTTTAAAAGAAGCACGAGTTCTGTTGCCTTTGGAATAGTCTAACATGGGTTGTGGTATTTTCTTAATCTGATTAGTAGGAGGGGAAGAGACAACTTCTAGATTAATATTGTTAATTCCACCAATAACCAGCAAAATATTTCTTCACCTCAGAGTTAAATCAGAGGGATCAAAATCTGTGTATACCCCCATTTTTAATGTAGTGTAAATCATTAACATATGATTTTGATTGACATTCCTAGGATTAGAACACATTGGGACCACATCATTCAATTTTTTATTAACTTTTTGGTCCCGTGAAGCAATCATCTTCTCTCGAATAATATGATGATCATAAATCTCATGTGGATATGATTATCTAGCAGATTTCACCTCAATGGGTTTAACATCAGGTGAAACCTCTTTATGAGGGGAAATCCCCTCATCTACTATCTCAACCCATGAACTGTGGCCTATTTCTAGTATAACAAAACCTATTTCTCCATCCTCAACAGGTTCCAACGCAATCTTCCTATGCTCATAAGGATTCATCAGGGAAGGACATAAATCCATAGCCCCATTTTCCCTTTGATAAAATCCATTAGCATACCTTGGATGAGGAGAGGCCTCTATTACACCATTACTTTTCCTACATCTAGAAACATCACACCCTTTTTAATTATAAGAAGAAGAAAAAACATCCTTGTAACACTTCTTCTTAATATGTCTGATTATATAAAAATTTGAGTAGAAGGAAGGTAGATTATCATACTTGATAGACAAGTCTAGATTAATATCTGAAGTGGAGAGAACCAATTTATAAATTTGAGTGGATTTAAGATCCACCTTCATAAGAATCCATGAAAAATACCCAAATAGATTCTTTTCTATTTCATTATCCATTTTTATAGGGATTATAATAACCAGTGTGATGTCAAAGAGATTATGAGTATGACACATGATCCAATTAAGATAAAAAATTCAAACCAAGAACTGAGTTCTGGTGTTATGAACAACAAATGTATGGAAGAACATATCCCATTCTTGAAAACAAAGCATACTAGTTTTAGGGAGATTGAATTAAGACCTTAATATCTTATCTTTATCTTATCTGAAGGAAACAAAATCTGAAAGTACATGCACCCAATATGGATGCAGTTCCAATATTTGAATCCCCAGACTTCAAGAAGTCGATTCTCCAGTTCTTCCAATCTCCATGGTTTATACCCCAAGGAAAAAACCATTAAAAAAATAATAAAGTATTTAAAAATTCTAAATATATCCAAGATAACTTCCTGGTTAGAAAGAACATGGGAAATATTACCCCTCCTTATTATGCACTCTAATGCACCATCTTTGACAGAGTATAAATTGTGATTTGCACCACAAAATCCAGTGGAGGAATAAACTACCACCTTTTAGAAACAATTAGACTTTGATTTCACTGAGGGTATAAGGCCCAAGCCTTAAACATTACATAATCTTTATTTTTGATCCAGAATTTACTTTCTTTCACATTGATGAGTTTTTCAGATTTAGAGTTTTAGATAATTAATAGATAAATATTACATTACATCTCAAATATTGAAAATTAGACACTTCTACTCTATCAAATTTTTTCATAAAACAAAAACTAAAAACATACATGGTTCATTTCATGTTTAAACAACATTAATTTTCCTTGATCCAATCCTTGACTCTATTCTTCTTTTAGTCCTGTGAAAACCATTTGAAAACTTGGGATGAGCATAAAAATATTAGTAAGGGATATAATATTAGGAAACAAAACATTATTCCATTAATAAAAACAAATCAATGAAATCATACTTTTTACTCATAAAACATAAGCTCTTTAACATAACTCATGAAATAATAAGACTTATGAATAACTTATAGAAATCATAAATCATAAAGGTAACCTGTGGAATCCATAAAATACTTACATTGTAGCTTTCAAATCCAGATAGGGAGTGACTTTCATAGTTACGTTTGAAATACCCATCATAGTATATTCCCTAAATCTCTTAGGAGAAACCTTAACATTTACATCCGTCATGTTACCCATTGTATTAAAGAGCTATCACGGGCTCACTTACCCTCGATTTATCACAGAACCACTCGTATATATACAAAATTTACAAGAACCATAACATAAACAAAAAATATAAAACCATATTAAAGTAGAAATAAAATTTCCACATTATAATAATAAGATATCAATTCTAGATATTGATATAATCAGTTCATTTAAAACATTCAAAAAGAAGAGTTTTGAATCAAAGTGTCCCATACCACTTTAAAACTTTTGAAAGGAATTTAAAATTTAAAACACTCATATCCATATAAAAAAAATATTTAATATCATTTTGAAAATATGGATATTAATGAGAACGATTTAGACGAATAAATCTTTAAAACATTTAAAACAATATTTTAGTTAAAGAGTCCCTTACCACTTGAGAAAATACTTGATTAAAAATAATTAAAGAATAACATTAAAAAACATATAATATAATAAGAATGAGTATATTAATGTTATTATATGTTAAAGGGAATTATATACACCATATATAATAATAAAGGTTCATAACATCAAGATGTTCCTCAATTAAAGGATATTGAGATGAAGTCCTTTACAAAGATAGTATCACTATATTAAGGATAAATCAATGAAATAATTATGTGTGAAAAATAATAATACACCCAATATAAGTGGATATTTAGTGTGAAAAAATTACAGGTCATTCACACACATTCTTGTAAAAACAAAACCAATTACATGGATATTTAACTCAATGAATGAAGATTGCGTTAATATTTCCCTTACAAAGATCGAATAAATGACGTAAGAATTTATCAATGGGGTGATTATGTGTAGCAAAAACATATACACACATAGAGAATTACAAATATAAACATAAATAAATAAATAGTGATTCCACACATAATCTTGGCATAATATAATAAACAAAGTATGCATAAAACCCAATGAGTGGAAATTGAGTTTCGAAATTCGCTTACCTTGAATCAGACTTGTCTCGTTCATTATTTATATTGATAAATAATAAAATTTGGTTAATTTATAATTTCTTCAGAACCTTTTTAAATTTCATTATTCATTTTATATTACTTATTATCAAGTTATAAAAATTATATAATTATTTAAGTTTATATGGGTCATTTTATCGATATTCGGTACTTCAATCGAAAATGAACTCGTTTTGATGTAAATTGTCCATGTAGTAAAAATTACATAATCTATATAATATTATTCAGGATTTTAATATCATATATATCTAGTATATATGTATTTATAATAGTACATAACATTTGGAGATAAGAAATGAAATACACCGTTCATGGAGATGGTAGGCTGTACGTACGCATGAACACTACTTTCATTTCTTTTTCCTATAAATGGAATAAAAACTAAATGATACATAGGTATATTATAATTATAGTAAAATATTTATATTATATATGTTACAGAATTTCATTAAATCCATCCTTTATACATTCCATGTATGGCATCAACGAGTCACATCACTTTGAGGGGGCGATAGTCCACACTCCCTCAAATGACATTATCGTATTTACACATTATGGAAAGTATAAAGTTATGTTGTAAATAAAAATTATATAAGCAAATAGAAAAAATAAATATAATATATATAATATATAAATAAAGTTCCATCATAATGGACACCATGAGAGGTGGTAGGAGAAAATTGAACAATCATCATTTCGTGAGGTAGTAGTTCACAGTACACAGAAACAATATGTTCATATCCATTAGATGGATGTGTGTGTAAGTGTAGTTATAATACTTCTCATAAAAATATCCTATTATATTTAGGATGATGGTGTTGTTATGTAATCATTAAATAGAAAGAGCATAGTGAGTGAAGAAGGAAAGTAAAGTAAATGAACTTTAGAGAAGATGCTACCTCTAAAATGGGTAACTCCTTTTGATTTGAGAAAAAATGTTTTCTTGAATTGACTTATTCCAAATTAAGAAATATAGGAGTAATTTAGGGATTTTTGGAGATTATTATAGTAGAATTTGGATGATACAAGGGGCTTTAGAGTTGTGAGTAAGTGGGTAGAGGTGATTCCCTTTTATAAGAGGGAGGAGGGGCACTTTAGAGAAGTCTTCAAATATTATTTTATTATAAATGGATTTTAGAATTATAATAGTTCAAAAGTGATATATTTATAGGATAAGATGATAATGAGTCAAAATAATCTCAACCAATAGGTTTTATTTAAGATTAGGTCACAAAATTAACCTTAACTTTTAGATTTACCCCTTAGTTAAAAACATTAACTCTTACCATGTATTCTTGTATTTTTATAATACATGGTTACTATTTTTACTATAAAGTGACAAGAGATCCACAAGTGTATCATTAATGAAATGTTTGAAATTATATAAGTCCTTTGGAAGAATCCTTTTTTTAGTAATATTATATCATTTAATAAAATAACATCTGTTTTAAAAACTCATTTATGTCAATTTTGACACTATTTAATAATTGATTTTTGTTAAAGTCCTTCTAACTTTATTACTTCAAAACAAAGGAACTAACTCCAAGATAATATGTAAATATCATCTATAAAATTCTTGGATGACATAAAAATTTTAAAATTAAATTTATTTTAATATTTATAATATCATTTATTTAAATCTTTCATTATTTAGGCAATCACTGCATCATTATTGTGTCATAAAATTTTTTATATATTTAATGTATAAAAATTATAAATAAAATACAATGATTTAGGAAATTTTTTTATATTTATAATAAATATTTATAGTCAAGTATATCATTTGTATAACCCTATATTAAAATTTATTTAGTAAAAGATACATGTTTATGTTATATTTTTCTTTACTTTAAATTAATTCTTATAACATGTCATTATCACACCCAAGTGGCTCCATGGGGTACTAAAATTGACCCAAGGATTCACATGGTTGGAATTATCTCATAAAAAAGGATTAGGACACATGTTAGGGTAGTTTAATATATTTATAATATTATTTTTTTACCCTTATTTACCAGATTTACCCTTTAACGATGGTAAATAAAAATAATTACTAAAGTTACTATTAATAATCTCCAAAAATAAAAGGTACTTATTTAAACAATTTGGAACTTATAATTCCAAATATGGAATATATTTTTCCAAATTCAAAACATATAATTTGTAGAAATTAATTTCAAATTAATTCCCATTGTCAAAATAAAAAAGCAGGTTTTTAAGAAGTAAAAACTATCAAAAGATTGACATGTGTTTATGTACAATTTTAAAGTAAAATTACTTCCAATGACCAAAATTATATTAAATGATAAAAAATTAATCCAATTACACTTTTAAAAACATTAAAATTATAATCTAACTATATAAATAAATTAGATGAAAAAGCAGTTTTGAAGTAAAATGCAGTATTTTTCACTATTCATTAAAAAAAGAACATTATCAGAAGATTACCAAAAATTTAAGAAAAGTAAAATTTTATGTCACTATTATATAGAATAATATTATTTTTTCAAATATAACATATAAAAGTGACAAAAACTATATTTAAAAAGGATTCTCCTTCAAAAGGTGGTAAACCTGCATTTTTAGAAAAAAATACTTCTTTAATCTGAAAAATTGAATTTATTCTTATATCATATCTAGAAAACATATAATAAGAATTTAAATAATTAAATTGAATATATAACATATATTTTTCATTAGATAAAAATCTATAAAGAGTGATATGATTTTATAAACACAATTATTCTCTTTTTTAAAATAGGTCTTCATAAAAACACATCCTTTATATTCAATTGGTTTTATTTCCATTTCTAATAAATTTGGTAACCAAGAAATAATTATTTAAACATTTTTAAACCAATTTTTTCATAATTTAGTCAATACTATTCATTACCTCCATTCTAATGACTAGGTTATAATGGTAATATTTAAATAATAATATTCAGTTGTTCGTTTAAGCTCGATGTAGCATATCATTTATGATATTGAACATGGAATTTCTTTCTTAAAACTAGGTATGTTACATCATTCCACATTTTGGAAATTACATCCTTTAAATTTTAAAATTTTTCTTCATAAGTTCATTGAAAATCCTACATCAGAAATAGAGTCAGAAAAACTATCACTTTAAAATAAAGGAAGACAAGTACAAAGGTGACATGAGAAAACACATACTAGGATTCCATGTAGAAAAACATGGATATGGAAGAGAAACTAACCATATTTTTATGATGTAGAGTGATAAAAAACATGATTAAGAGAAAGTTAACAACCATAAAACCATAAAATTGTGATGGGTTAAACAGTCTTTGATTTCCCAGAAGGAAAAGTAAATGAAAAACGTTTTTGTTTTAATATACTTTTAATAAAGTTGAGGAATTTATTTATGAGCTTAACTAATAACCGAAGGAAACAAACTCACTTGTAAAGTAGAGTTTCATTATTTAATAAATATATACCACAAACTCATCTTTTCTCCAAATGATGAGTATTCAAGATGACTTGGTCACACCTAAAGTTCTAGAATCAACTTATAGAGAATCACATAATCCAAAAAGATGAACTATATATTTCCCCTATCTTTAGACATTAACCAAAACCAAAATAGTTAGTACAAGATCATATAATACTAAAAAAGAATAATCATTTATAAAAATAAATACCACTCTAAATCTCAAAAATTCAACAAACCATACCCAAATTTCAATAAAGACCATTCAATAACCAATTGTCCTTAAAATTATTCAAAATAATCCAAACTAAGATCGAAACCCAAAATTCAGAATAATTTGATCACATAGTCTTCCATGATAAATCTTAACATTTATCTCCAAATAAAATCAACTACTCTTAAAGTATTATACTTAAAAGTAATTGAACTAATAACATATTATCCCTGATAGGTTAATCATTTCCACAAATAACCCAAATCATTATATATCCACAATAAAAACATAGATTATTACAAAATAAAATTCCACCATTACTGCTCAAATTAAATCTCATAGTATTCTATTTTCCCTAGGAATATTGTGTTCCCAAATGGGAGAATGTCTTCCAAAATAACACTTATCACTAAATCACTAAATCATTTCCTATACTATGGATATCAATTTTATAAAACATAAGTTCCAAAAATCAACTTATTATTCATCCATAAAATCATTTAACTAAAAAGAATAAGTCATAATAACCCGAGGCTTAAATTAGGCCAGTTGTAGGCGATGCTCCCTTATTTCTCTTTGGTTGTGGTTTCGATTCCCATAGCCTTGTCAGATACGAAGGGTTATCACCCATCTTGTGGGTTGTCCCTTTTTATAAAACTCAAAAAATAACCCTAACATTTTTTTACCAAAATTGTTGTCTTACACTTATCATTTTCATCCCAACTAATAATGAACTCAACATCTTAATTCATAAAGTCTTATATATATTGAATTTTTTTTATTTCACCTCCACATGATAAAATAAAACTATACCCAAAGAAAGAAAATTATACCTTGATCATGGTGTCCACCTGGTTTCATCATCATCTTGTTCACATAGATAGAAGTTCCATTCATTGCAATAATGATTTAGAGATCCTTCAAAATAATTTTATTCCATTATCCAAATATACCTTGTATAACTTGGGTCATATGGGTGTTCACAAAAAGATAGTTTCAGAAAATAATCATGGATTACTTATAATTTCAATACATCTGATAAAACATGATTTTTATAAAATAGTCAGACCGAGTTAGATTTAAAATATTCAATCAATGGTCCTTTTAAAATACCATAAGTAAGTGCTAAAAGACTATATTTTAAAAGAAAATATAAGTAGGTTGGACAAGGGTCTCCTTATTCATAACCTTTTTCAAAATAATAATATGCTTCAAAATCTTATGATCAGGTAAAATATTTAAAAATGCCTTGATAGTATTTACCTTTCTTAAAAATATGAGAATATTGAAAAAATAGGATTTGATTAAATACAACCATGATCCGCGATGGTATCAAGGTATAGGTGTTTGATATCTCATATAATTGTTTGAAAGTGAGTAGTATATTAGAAAAAGTTTCACAATCATCTGAACATGACTTTGCAATAATTATTTCAAGCAAGTCATCGGGAAGAGATAGGAATGTGGTTTGAGATCCTCATCCTTACACTTATAACCTACTTTTCTTGATCTAGAAAAACTGTAAAACAAGGATTTAACTGAAGGAATAGACATAGAGATTTATAATGTGTTTCTCAAAATATCTTAATCCCTAAAGTTGTCCAAACCAATCCTCTAATACCAAATTTAAGGCCCCAACCTTAAACATTACATAATCTTTATTTTTGATAAGGAATTTACTTTCTTTCACATTGAGAATATTTTAAGATTTATAGTTTTAGAGAATTAGGCCATAAATATGACATTAAATCTCAAATATTACAAAGTAAACACTTATACTCTATCCAATATTTTAATAAAATAAAAACTTTTTAAAAAGAAACATGGTACATTATGTGTTTAAATATTGTGAATTTTCCTTGATCCCATCCTTGACTCTATTCTTATTTAAGTCCTGTGAAAACCATTTCAAAACAAGGGATGAGCATAAAAATCTCGGTAAGGGATATAAAATACGGAAAGAAAACATTAGTCCATGAATACATACAAATCAATGAAATCATACTTCTTACTCATAGAACATAAGCTCTTTAACATATCTCATGAAATTATAAGATTTATGAATAACTCATAGAAATCATAAATCATAAAAGTAACTTGTGGAATCCAAAACATACTTACATTGTATCTTTAAAATACTTATAGGGAGTATCCTTCATTTTTAGGTTTGGAATACCCTTCAAAGTATATCTCTTAAATCTCTTAAGAGAAATCTTAATGTTTACCTCTGTCCCGTTACACAATGCATTGGAGAGCTATCACGGTCTCACCCACCCTCAATTTATTACAGAACCACCCATATATATACACAATTCCCAATAACCATAACATAATAATAAAATATAAAACCATATTAAAGGAGAAATAAAATTTCCATATTGTAATCACAAGATATCATTTCATGATATTGATATAATTAGTTCATTTAAAACATTCAAAAAGAAGAGTTTTGAATAAAAGTGTCCCATAACACTTTGAAACTTTTGAAAGGAATTTACACTTTAAAAAAATATTTTCCAAATAAATAAATCCTTAAAACCATTTTGAAAACATGTACATTAATGAGAATTATTTATAATAATACATCTTTAAAACATTTAAAACAATGTTTTAGTTAGAGTCCCTTAACACTTGAGAAAATACTTGAATAAAAATAATTAAAGAATAACATTAAAAAAATTATAATATAATGATAATGAGGATATTAATGATATTATATGTCAAAGTTTAGTATATAAACAATATAAAATAATGAAGGTTCATAACATCAATATATTCCTCAATGAAAGGAGATTGAGACGAAGTCCTTTACAAAGATAGTATCATTATATTAATGATAAATAAATGAAATAACTATGTGTGAAATATAAAAATACACCCAATATAAGTGTATATTCAGTGTAAAACAATCATAGTCCATTCACACATATTATTGTAAAAAAAACTAATGATGTGGATATTTAACTCAATGAACAAACATTAGTTAATATTTCCCTTAAAAAGATCATATAAATGACATAAGAATTTATAAATAGGGTGATTAGGTGTAACAAAAACATATACACACAAAGGGAAGTGGAAATTTAGAAATAAATAAACAAACAGTGAATCCACACATAATCTTAGCATAATATAATCAACAAAGCATGGGTAAAACCCAATGGGTGGAAATTGAGTTTTGAAATTCCATTACCTTGAATCTGACTTGTCTCGTTCGTTCTTTATATTCCTGAATAATAAACTTAGGTAAATTTATACTTTATTTAGAAACTTTTTCAATTGTATTATTCATTTTATATTACTTATTATTATGTTATAAAAATTATATAATTATTTTAGTTCATATGGGTCATTTTGTTGATATTCGGTACTTGAGTCAAAAATGAACTCGTGTTGATGTAAATTTCCCATGTAGTCAAAATTAAATCTCCTTTGGAATATTATTAATGATTTAAAAATCATATATATCCAGTATATATGTATTTATAATTGTACATAACATTTGGATATAAGAAATTAATTCCACCATTCATGGAGAAGGTAGGCCGTACGTATGCATGAACACTACTTTCATTTCATTATCATATAAATGGAATGAAAACTAAATGATAAATAGGTATATTATAATTAAAGTATAATATATATGTTATATATGTAACATAATTTCATTAAATCCATCCTTTATATGTTCCATGTATAACATGAACAAGTCATATCACTTTGAGGGGGTGGTAGTCCACACTTCCTCAAATGAAATTATCATATTTACACATTATGAAAATCATAATTTTATATTATAAATAAAAATTAAAGAAGAATAGAGAAAAAATAAATATAATATATATCATATATAAATATAGTTCCATATTAATGGACACCATGAGACGTGGTAGGATAAAATTGAACAATCATCGTTTCGTAAGGCAGTAGTTCACCGTACACAGAAATAATATATTCGTATCCATTAGATAGAGGTGTGTGAAATTGTATTTAGAATACTTATCATAACAAAATACTAGTATATTAATGATAATATTTTATTTATATAATCATATAATAATAATATCAAATGTAGTGAAGAACGAAAATAAAGGAAATGAACTTTAGAGAAGACACTACCTCTAAAACGGGTAACTTATTTTGATTTTAGAAAAAAGGCTTTCTTGAATTGTCTTATTCCCAAGTTAAGGATTCTATAAGTAAAGGAGTTATTTTGGGATCTTATTTTAGTAGAATTTGGATGATCCAAGGGGATTTATAGGTGTGAGAAATTGGGTATAGGTTATGCCCATTTATAAGAGGGAGGGGGGACACTTTAGAAAAGTATTCAAATATTATTTTATTATAAATTGATTTTAGAATTATAATATTTAATAAGGTATATATTTAGAATATAATATGATAATGGGTCTAAATACTCTCAACCATTAGGTTTTATAAATGATTAGGTCACAAAATTAACCTTATCTTTTAGGTTTAACCCTTAGTTAAAAACATTAACTCTTTCCATGTCTTCTTGTATATTCATAATATATGGTTACTATAGTTAATATAAAATGCCAAGAGAACAAAAATTGGATAATTATTGAAATTTTTAACATTATATAAGTATTTTTTCTGAATCTTATATTTTTATTACTATTATATCATTTAATAAAATAGTATTTGTTTTAAAAATTCATTTATGTCAATTTTGACACTATTTAGTAATTGATTTTTGTTCAAGTACTAGAAACTTTATTAATTTGAAAAAAGGTATTAAATACAATATAATATGTCAATATAATCTATAAAATTCTTTTATGGAATCAAAATGTTCAAATTACATTTATTTTAATATTTATAATATCATTTATTTGAATCATTCATTAATAGGGTAATCACTACATCATTATTATGACATAAATAAATTTATATATTTAATGTATAAAACTTATAAATAAAATACCATGATGTAGGAAATGTTTTTATATTTCTAATGAATATTTATTGTCAAATATATAAGTTTTATAACCCTATATTAATTTTTTTTAGTAAAAGATAAATGTTTATGTCATATTTCAATTTACTTTAAATTAATTCTTATAACATGTCATTATCACGCCAAAGTGGCTCTATGGAGTCTTAAAATATACAAAAGGATGAATATGGTCAGAAATATCTCATACAATAGGATTAGGACATGTTTTAGGGTAGTTTAACATTATTATAATATTATTGTTTACCCTTATTTACCATATTTACCCTTTAACCATGGTAAATAAAAATAATTACTCAAGTTACTATTTATAATGTACAAAAATAAAAGGTAATTATTTATAAAATTTAGAACTTATCATTCCAAATATGGGATCCATTTTTCCAAATTCAAAGCACATAATTTTCAGAAATTAATTTTAAATTAATTCCCATTTTCAAAACCAAAAAGCAGGGTTTTAGGAAGTAAAAACTATCAAGTGATTGATATGTGTTTATGTCCAATTTAAAATTAAACTTTATTCCAATGAAAATATTGTATTAAATGGAAAAAACATAATCTAATTAAACTTTAAAACCAATTAAAATTACAATATAACTACATAAATAAATTAGATGAAAAATTCATTTTGAATTAAAATATAATAATTTTTTACTATTTATTAAAAATGCACTTTATGAGAATATTACCAAAAATTTAAGCAAATTAAATTTTTATGTCTTGATTCTATAGAAGAATTTTATTTTGTTAAATAAAAAATATAAAAGTGACAAAAACTAAATTTAAAAAGGGTTCACCTTCAAAAGGTGGTAAAACTGCATTTTTAGAAAAATACTTCTTTTATTTGAAAAATTGAATTTTTTCTTATATCATATGTAGAAAAAATATAAGATGAATTTAAAAAAATACATTTAATATATTACATATATTTTTCATTAAATAAAAATCCATAAAGAGTGATATTATTTTATAACCACAATTATTCACTTTTTAAAATAGGTTTTCATAAAAACACAACCTTTATATTAAATTGGTTTTTATTTCCATTTATAATAAATTTGGTAACCAATGAATCATTATTTAAACATGTGTAAACCAAATTTTTATAATTCAGTTTATACTATTCATTCCTGCTATTCCAATGACTAGGTTATAATGGTAACGTTGTAATAATAACATTTAGTTGTTTGTTTAAGCTCGATGTAGAATATCATATATGCTATTGAATATATTGTTTATTTCTTAAAACCTAGGATGTTACATCATTACCCCCTTTTGGAAATTACATCCCCACAATTTTAAAATTTGTATGGGTAAATTCTTTGAAAATCCCACATCATAAAAAGAGTCAGAAAAACTATAAATTTAAAATAAAGAAAGAGAAGTACAAAGGTGACCCAAGAAAACACGTACTAGGCTTCCATGTAGGAAAAAATGGATATGGAAGAGAAATTAACCATATTTTTATAATAGAGAGTGATAGAAAACATGATTAGGAGAAAGTTAACAACCAGAAAACCATAAACATGTGATGGGTTAAACGGTGTTTGATTTCCTAGTAGGAAAAATAAACGGAAAACTTTTTTGGTTTAATATACTTATCATAAAGTTTAGAAATTTATTTATGAGTTTGACTAAGAATATAAGGAAACATACTTATTTTTCAAGTAGAGTTTCATAATTTAATAAATATATACCACAAACTCATCTTTTCACCAAACGATGAGTATTCAAGATGACTTGGTCACACCTGAAGTTCTAGAATCAACTTATAGAGAATCACATAATCCAAAAAAGATAAACTATATATTTCCCCTATCTTTATACATTAACCAAAACTAAAAATGGTTTATACAAGATCAAATAGTCCCCAAAAAGAATAATCCTTTATAAAAATAAATACTACTCTTAATCTCCAAAATTCAACAAACCATACCCAAAGTTAAAAAAAGACCATTAAATAAACAATTGTCCTTAAAATTCTTCAAAATAATCCAATCTAAGATCGAAACCCAGAATTTCGAAAAATTTGATCACATAGTCTTCCATGATGAATCTTAACATTTATCTCCAAATAACATAGACTACTATTAAATTCTAATACTTAAAATTAATTAAACTAACCACATATTCTCCATGATAGGTTAATCATTTCCACAAATAACCCAAATCACCAAATGTCCACAATAAAAACATAGATTCTTCCAAAATAAAATCTTACCATTTATCCTCAAATGAAATCCCATAGTATTCTATTTTCCTTAGGCATATAGTGTTCCTAAATGAGTGAATGTCTTCCAAAACAACATTTATTGCTTAATCACCAAATCATTTCCTATACTAAGGATATCAATTTGATAAAACATAAGTTCCAAAAATCAAATTATTATTCATCCATAAAATCATTTAACTAAAAATAATAAGTCATACTAAATAGGGGATTCACATAGGCCAGTGGTAGGCGATTTGTTCTTATCACCCTTCAGTTGTGGGTTCGATTCCTGTGGCCTTGCCATACATGACAGGTTGTCACCCATCTTGCGGGTTGTCCCTTTTTATAAAAATAAAAAATAACCCTAACATGTTTTTACCTCAATGGTTTTCTTATACCTCTCATTTTCATCCCAACTCAAATGACCTCAACATCTTAATTAATGAATTCTTATATATATTTATTTTTTTATTTCAACTCCATATGATAAAATAAAACTATTCCTAAAGAAAGAACACCATAACTTGATCATGGTGTCCACCTGGTTTCATCGTTATCTTGTTCACGTAGAAATAAGGTCCACGCATTGAAAAAATGATTTATAGATCCTTAAAAATAATTTTCTTCCTTTATCAAAATACATCTTGTATAACTTGGGTCATATGAGTGTTCACAGAACAAAAATTTTAGAAAAATAATCATGCATGACATTTAATTTCAAAAAATCTGATAAAACATGATTTTTATAAAATAGTTAGACCAAGTTTGAGTCTAAACATTCAATAAATGGTCCTTTTAAAATTCCATAAGTATGTGGTGAAAGACTATATTTTAAAAGAAAATATAAAAAGTTTGATCAAGGGTCTCCATCTTCAGCACCTTTTTCAAAATCATAATATGTTTCAAAATCTTCTGATACGGTAAAATATTTGAGAATGCATTGATAATATTTACCTTTCTTGAAAATATGAGAATATTGAGAAAATAAGATTTGATTAAATACAACCCATGATCCAAGATAGTATCAAGGTACAATGGAGGTGTTTGATATCTTAAACAACTATTACAAGTGAGTTGTATGTTAGAAAAAGTCTCACCGTCGCCGCAAATCATTTTTTTATTATTCTATCGAAGCCGGTTTAAGGAAAACCAGTAACCATATAGAAACTCATACTCCAAGATTTAAAAATTCAACATCAACTTCAAATTAAAATTTCAAATAACTGCTCCCCCTCCGTCAACACCTTGATCCACGAGCCCCGACACACTATCTCACACGTCGACTACGAAAACCGAGGCCAATCGATTACTGCATCACCGTCAGATATGTCTCGATCCTATCCACACCAGGACATAACCGCTCCCCCTCTATCAGAAAAAGTCTCACAATCATCCAAACATGACTTTGAAATAATTATTTCAAGCAATTCATCGAGAAGAGAGATGAATGTGGTTTTATATCCTCCTCCTTCCACTTGTAACTGACATTGATTGATCCAAAAAAATTATAAAAAAGTATTTAACTAAAGTAATAGACATAGAGACTTATCATATTTTTATCCAAAATTTGTAATCCCTAAAGTTTTCTAAACCTTTCATCTAATACCAACTATAAGGCCCCAATATTAAACATGACATAATATTGACTTTTGATCAAGAATTTACTTTATTTCACATTGAGGATCTTTTCAGATTTAGAGTTTTAGAGAATTATTCCATAAATATAACATTACATCTCAAATATTACAAATTAAACACTTCTACTCTATCTAAATTTTCAGAAAACAAAAACTTTTTGAAAAGAAATATGGTTCGTTCCGTGTTTAAATAGCACAAATGTTCCTTGATCCCATCCTTGACTCTATTCTTCTCTATGTCCTGTGAAAAACATTATAAAACTTGGTATGAGCATAAAACACTCAGTAAGGGATATAAAATAATGAAACAAAACATTATTCCATGAATACATACAAATCAATGAAATCATACTTTTTACTCATAAAAAATAACCTCTTTACATACCTCATTAAATCATAAGATTTATGAATAACTCATAGAAATCATAAAAAATAAAGGTAACTTATGGCATACATAACATACTTACATTGTATATTTTAAATAAATATAAGGAGTAACCTTCATGGTTACTTTTGGAATGACCATCATATTATATTCCATAAATCTCTTAAGATAATCCTTAACGTTTACCTCTGCCACATTACCCATTGCATTGGAGAGCTATCACAGGCTCACCCACCCTCGATTTATCATGGAACCACCCATATATATACACAATTCCCAAGAACCATAACATAATCATAAAATATAAAACAATCTTAAATGAGAAATAAAATTTTCATGTTGCAATCACAAGATTTAATTTCATGATATTGATATAATCTGTTTATTTAAAACATTCAAAAAGAAGATTTTTGAATAAAAGTGTCCCATACCACTTTGAAACTTTTGAAAGGAATTTAAACTTTAAAAAAATAATGTACATATAAATAAATCTTAAAACCATTTTTATAACACGAACATTAATGAGAAATATTTTGAAGAATAAATATTTAAAACATTTAAAACAATGTTTTAGTTAAAGAGCCCCTTACCACTTGAGAAAATAATTGAATAAAAATAATTAAAGTTTAAAATTAAACAAAAATTATAATATAATGTGAATGATTATATTCCTGATATTATATGTAAAAGTGTAGTATATACACCATATAGAATAATAAAGGTTCATAACATCAAGATATTCCTCAATGAAATGAGATTGAGACGAAGTCCATTTCAAAGTTTGTATTATTTGATTATTGATAAATCAATGAAATAAATATGAGTGAAAAATAAACATACACACAATATAAGTGGATATTCAGTGTAAACCAATCATAGGTCATTGACACTTATTCTTGAAAAAAAAACCAATTACATGGATATTTAACTCAATGAACGAAGATTGAGTTAAGATTTCCCTTACAATGATCGTATAAATGATGTAAAAATTTATCAATAGTGTGATTATGTGTAGAAACAATATATCCACACAAAGGGAAGTGAAAATTTCAACATAAATAAATAAAAAGTGATTACACCCATAATCTTGGAATAATATAATCAACAAAGTATGGGTAAAACCCAATGAGTGGAAATTGAGTTTCAAAATTCCCTTACCTTGAATCCGACTTGTCTCGTTCGTTCTTTTTATTCCTGAATAATAAAATTAAGTTAATTTATACTCACTTAAAAAAATATTTCAATTTTATTATTCATTTTATATTTTTTATTATCATTTTATAAAAATTATATAATTATTTAAGTTCATATGGGTCGTTTTGTCGATATTTGGTACTTGAGTCGAAAATAAACTCGTTATGATGTAAATTGTCCAGGTATTCAAAAGTTCATCATCTCAAAAATATTATTCATGATTTAAATATAATATATATCCAGTATATATCTATTTATAATATTCCATAACATTTGGAGATAATAAATGAAATGAACCGTTCATGGAGACGGTAGGCCGTATGTACACATGAACTCTAATTTCATTTCTTTGTCATATAAATTGAATAAAAAATAATTGATTCATTGGTATATTATAATTCCAGTATAATATATACATTATATATGTTACATAAGTTTATAAAATCCATCCTTTATATGTTCTATATATGGCATGAACAAGTCATATCACTTTGAGGGGCGGTGGTCCACACTTTCTCAAATGAAATTATCTTATTTAAACATTATGAAAAGCATATTATTATATTGTAAATAAAAATTATAGAATAATAGAGACAAAATAAATATAATATATATCATAGATAAATATATTTCCGTCATAATGGACACCATGATAGGTGGTAGGAGAAAATTGAACAATCATCATTTTGTGAGGCAGTAGTTCACTGTACACAGATATAATATGTTCGTATCTTTTAAATGGGGTTGTGTGTAAGTACAGTTAGAATAATTCTCATAAAAAAATCATAGAATATTTAGGATACTAGTGTTTTTGATTAATAATATAATAATAATAGCACATGGAGTGAATAAGTAAAATAAAGAAAATGAACTTTAGAGAAGACGCTACCTCTAAAATGAGTAACTCCTTTTGATTTGAGCCAAAAGGATTTCTTGAATTTACTTCTTCCAAATTTAATTTTTATAAGAGGAATGGAGTAATGTTGTGATCTGATATGATCATAATTTGGATGATCCAAAGGGATTTAGAGGGGTGAGTAAGTTGGTAGAGGTGATTCCCTTTTATAAGAGAGAGGAGGGACACTTTAGAAAAGCCTTTAAATATTATTTTATTATAAATTTTTTTTCGAATTATAACCATTACAAATTGATATATTTCTATGATAAGATGATAATGGGTCTAAATACTCTCAAAAAATAAGTTTTATAAAATATTAGCTCCCAAAATTAACCTTATCTTTTAGCTTTAACCCTTAGTTAAAAACATTAACTCTTACCAATTATTCTTGTATTTCCATAATATATGTCTACTACAGTCACAATAAAATGAAAAAAGAACAAAAATTGGATAATTAATGACATTTATAACATTATATAATTCAGTTTTCTGAATATTACATTTTTAGTACTATTATATCATTTGATAAAATAGTATTTGTTTTAAGAAGTCATTTATGTCAATTTTGACACTATTTAGTAATTGATTTTTGTTTAAGTCCTAAAAACTTTCTTCCATAGAACCAAAGGGATTAAATCCAAGATAATATGTCAATATCAGGAATAAAATTTGTGTATGACATCAAAATGTTCAAATTTAATTTATTTTAATATTTATAATATCATTTATTTGAATCTTTCATTAATAAGGTAATCACTACATCATCATTGTGTCCTAAATAAATTTATTTATTTAATTTCTAAAAATTATAAATAAAATAACATGATGTAGAAAATATTTTTATCTTATTAATTACTATTTATATTCAAATAGATCAATTGTATAACCTTATATTGAAATATTTTTATTAAAAGATACATGTTTATGTTATATTTCTCTTTACAATAAATTAATTCTTATAACATGTCATTATCACACCGAGGTGGCTCCATGGGGTCATAAAATAGACCCAAGTATGAATATTGTCGAACATATCTCATCAAATAGTATTAGGACATGTGTTAGGGTATTTTAATATTATTATAATATTATTTTTACCCTTATTTACCAGATTTACCCTTTAACCATGGGAAATAAAAATAATTTTTAAAGTTATTATTCATAATGTCCAAAAATAAAAGGTAATTATTTAAAAAGATTGAACATTATGATTCCAAATATAGAATCCATTTTTCCAAATTCAAAACACATAATTTTCAAAAATTAATTAAAAATTAAATCTCATTGTCAAAACCAAGCAAGCGGGTTTTTAAGAAGTAAAAACTATCAAAAGATTAACATGTGTTTATGTCCAATTTAAAAGTGAAATTAATTCCGATGAAAAAAATGGATTAAATGATAAAAATTTAATCCAATTGAACTTAAAAATAAAATAAAATGACAATATAACTATATAAATAAATTAAATGAAAGGGGAGTTTAAAATTAAAATACAGTATTTTTCACTATTTATTAAAAAATAAACTTTATCAAAAAATTACCAAAAATTTAACCAAACTAAATTTTTATGTCCTTATTCTATAGAATAATTTTATTTTTTCAAATAAAACATATAAAAGTGAAAAAAACTATATTTAAAAAAGGGTTCGCCTTCAAAAGGCAGTAAAACTGTATTTTTAGAAAAATACTTCTTTTATCCAAAAAATTGAATTTATTCTTATATAATATTTATAAAAAATATCAGATGAATTTAAAATATTACATTTTATAGATAACATATATATTTTCATTAAATAAAAATGCATAAAGAGTGATATGATTTTATAAACACAATTATTCTCTTTTTAAAATAGCTTTTATAAAAACACACCCTTTATATTCAATTAGTTTTTATTTCTATTTCGAACAAAATTGGTAACCAAAGAATCATGATTTAAACACATGTAAACCATATTTTCATAATTCAGTTGATACTATTTATTCCAGCCATTCCAACGACTAGGTTATAATGGTAACATTTAAATTATAATATTTAGTTGTTCGTTTAAGCACGATGTAGCACATCATGTATGCTATTGAACATAGTGTTTCTTTCTTAAAACTTGGGATGTTACAAAGTTACAGGTGAGGTTTCCACCATCCATAAATTTGTGATTGATTTCCATAGGAAAATCCATTCAAGAACCATAGAAGATGCATTCGCTGACATGATTTCTTTGGAGAGATCTCTTGAGACCCATCTTCTTCTCTACTAGAATTATTCATACATCATACATTTTTTTGATTTTATGTAGATAGAAAAAAATTTAAGTGATAATTACATTAGTACATTAATAAATAAACCCAGAAAAAATAGTATGTAATTAATGCTAGATTGTACACGATTAACATGGAGATAAGAGAAGAGTTAGAACCAATGAATGGTGAAAGAAAATATTTTCTTCCTTCATATACTTATAATATTTATTGGAAAGAGATATATCAATATTTCAAATTCCTAAAATATATAAAGGTTATATAGGGGTATTTATAAAATATCAAGAATATCATGTCAATGATTTATTTGAAGTTAAAGGCCCGAAAATAACATAACTATTATGTTTTGATGTAAGGTTTAATGCCTATACATTTATATTGTATTCTACCTAAAAATGTATGAAATACATTAAACAATATTTTTTTATTTTTCAAAGCTATATATATTAAAGTTATATACCTTGTGAAGTTTCCAACTATAGAAAAGGAAATTTCTATTATATTAAGTGAATTAGTCATGTTCTTACAACCATCATTTTCTGATATGATGGTTTACTTGGTGAGAGATATCTTACTATATGGTATTATACATTATAGATGAATATAACATATTGAACAATATATAAAGATTTTTAAAGGTTATATTTAAAGGCTCTGTCGTATTCTCCCATGGTTTTTGGGGGGTACTTAGGTGCATCATAGTGGATGAACAATGTCGTCTCTCAAAGAGGCAATAATTGAAAAAAATTATTAATGGTATTATAAAAATAACATAAAAGAGAAGAAAACAAACTACATAAAAAGGATGGGATATTTTTTTTACCAATTATAAACCTTGATTAAGTTTTATGGAAAAATATTGTATTTTTTTTGTTTTTATTTTTGAAATGAAGTTTGATTAATAAAACACAACGAGAAGATACTTTTTTTTAGAAAATATTTTTAAAAGACATATTCGATCTAACTATACCTATTAATTTACTAATTAAAAATTTTCATTTAAATTAATACCCTATTAATTATGATCCCATAATTTGTTAACCATTGAACCCTATGATATTTAACTTAACCACAAAGATGAAATTACTTAAACCCTAGGCTAGCTTCAGAACAGGCAATCGCAACACCCTGTTTTGATTGATGTTATAAGGTTAGATTATGGTCAATGGTTAATGAGAGAATATATCCATTTTGGATATGAGTATTAAAGGAGTTTATGGATTATATTTTAACTCTACAAACTTATCCTGTGTGGTCTTGTATTACCGATTAAGATCGCGCTCTCACAATTCACACAATACTCGACCTCACTTGTTTTTGTGTTAATTGTTCAATTTCTTGATTAGTTTATTCTAATTTAAAAATCAATTAATGGATCATATTATGTGAATTATAGTATCTCAATGATTAAAAATAATTAAATGAATAGGGTAGAAGATAGATCGATCACTAAAAGAACTACTCTTCCATGGGCAGTGTGGTCATCGTGGTGACGTTTTGCATGAGAAAAGGATTGAAAGGGTAGAACCCAATATCATCTCCACTCTTGAATTACAGATCGAAGATGAAGATAATAAGATGAAAAGGGAAAAACAAAGAATATTAATTGAAGAAAAAGTCAAGATACAATCCTGAAACAAAGAAATACAAAGAGGAGGTTGGAGAGGAGATCCTTTTTAGAAGAGATGTTTGCACAAAGACTTAATTCTTACAAGAGTTGCGAGGGGATCCCAAGAGACAAACTTTCGGAAACACCTTCTCAATTCCTCGACCAACCATCAAAAAGAGTGAAAACAATAATTTATAGAGTGGTGAAGAGTCTAGGTTCAATGTGGTTTCAAGTGTGAATGGGGAATCTAGGCCAAATGTTTTAATCCAACTTTCATCACCAATTATACCTTCCAAATGCATGAACCAACTATTATTATAGAAAGATAATTTAAAATAAATTGGGTTTTCAATCTCTTCTCTAAAGTTGGTCTCAATCCATGTGCGTATGTAGAATTTATGTTCCGAATATTGAACCCATGTCCAATATGGTAAGTCCAGCCCAACTTTGGCTTCATGACCCATTTTCACCAACAAAATGCATGATTTAGCTCCAATGTCCTGAATAAAGGTTGTAGAGAATTATGTACGAAACTCATTTAAAAAATATTAAGTTCAAATAATTCATAAAAAAAATTTATGTTCGAAATACCACAATGCACTATAAAGGGTAAAACTGGAATTTCCATCAAATTTTCAAATGAACAATGTAATCCCAATAAATTCTATAAATATACATATTTAACACCATGTGAGAAAATTTTATCATTTAATATCAATAAAATATTCAATAAAAATGTGTTTTATCAACTCCCCCATACTTACCCTTTTGAACTCCTTGGAAAAACCTCATATCATGTATTCCGAAAAATTGAGACAAGTAAACATCAATATCAAATCAAAAAAAATTTTAAAACACATATCATTGAGATTAAAAAATTCCACACCCAGAAAAAAAGTTATCATTCCTAATAAAAATACATTATTTCAAGTTCTCCATTTATATCATTCAATATATTTTCAGTTCATTTATCCTCCAATTCACAAAACACTTACCTCACTTGAATTTTCTCTTATCACACAAATGTTAATTTTTCAACAATTTCTTTATCATCAAAACTCATACAAGGGTCACTATAGGCTTGATAAATTCCTATATTCCCACCCAATGTGAGTCAAGGACATATGTTTATCATGAGGACTTTCCAGGGTTTTTTTGGATTTTTTTTGGTTTGATTTAGATGTGAAAAATTCTGAGGCTGAATGAGGGGGCTTGAATATTTTTGAAGAAAAATTTCATTAATCTAATTTTCACTATAATATGGTCTCCTCCTCAAACCCCATAGAATCAATTCATGTTCATCACCATGAAAAATAAATGTATGTGTACACCATTAAACATTTCAATAGTAAAAATGTAAATATTCTCAGGCATGATTTTCTTGAAAGCTCTAGATAGTCACAACATTCTTCCTCTATTAGAAGATCTAGAAAGGCACAACTTCAATTATCACTAAAGTTCCAAAAAAGGTACAGATTTCAATATAATGATTTTCTTCATCAGAAAAAACATCTCTCAGAATTTAATTTTCCACCCAAAGTATCATAAAATGTGGTAGCACAACAAAATATAGCTTCCCCCACAATTAAGTTCAACTAGATTATGCAATTTCACTTCAAGAGCTAGTTGGATGGAGAAAATTGTCTTGTAATGTGGCTAACCTAACAGGCTGCTCATGGATTCTAAGGGATAAAAGGATTAAATTTTCAAGGTAGGCCATTATAAAAAGGATTCTTTGAAATAAGGGCTTTAATACCAAAAAAATTCCTTAATCATTTAAAAAATAAGTACTTTAAACCCTCAAGTTATGACAAGAATAAATCAAATTCTGGTTAAATCAAGCATGGTATGGTTCTCTCAAGAAGTGAGGTAAATGTAAATAATATGAAAATAATGGTTCAGAAGGCTCATAGTAAAGTGATTTCAAATATAAATATTGTGAGATGTGGCATGGGATTCAAAATTAAGAGTATTTTTCATGAAATTACTAAAGATTTGAACTTGAAACAAAGTTATTTTCAGCATTCATTTAAGCTCAGTTTCATGGGATAAATTGTTTCACTTATTGATATGAATTTAAAAATGATGATAAGAATCATTTAATCTCAAAAGTTAAAAAAACACAAAAAATTGAAAAATAAACACACAAAAGTTTGAAACACACACAATTTTTTTGGAAATCATTGAAAAACTGGAAAACAATTGAAATTACTAGACTAAAAGGTTCCCTCCCCCACACATAAAATATTGAATTTTCCTTAATGTGAACCCATGAGATGATATATGCACATAAAATGTATAATTTTAAATAGTACAAAGAATAAAAAAGTAGAAGGGTTAGGAATATCCTGATATGATCAAGTGATGATGGGGTCATGCAATGTGATAAAATCCACTGCATCAGTAAGAAGTCCCTAAATGTATTTATTCAAATGTTTCCCATTGACTGTAAATCTTCTTCCTATGTCCTATTATGTGATCTTCACTAAAATATAAGGAAAAACATTAGTCACAACATAAGGACCTAACCACCTAGAACACAGCTTACCAGGCATCAGCTTCAGTCATGAGCACTAGAGAAAGACTTTCTCTCCAACCTGAAATTCTATTTTCTGGATCATTTTCTCATGAGATTATTTTGATCTTTCTTTGTAGACCTTGAGTTATCATATGGAGACAATATAATCTCCTCAATCTCTTGAATTTGTATCTTCCTTTAAATTTCATCATTTTTCAAATCCATTTTCCATTTCTTTATAGCCCAATAAACTTGATTCTTAACTTCCATAGGGAGATGACATGCTTTCCCAAAAGCAATCCAAAATGGGGACATACCAACGGGTGTCTTGTATGCTGTCCTATAAGCCCAAAGTGCATCATCCAAGAGCTTGATCCAATCTTTCCTATTCGACTGCATAGTTATCTCCAAAATTTGTTTCAACTCCCTATTTGAAACCTCATCCTGGACATTTGTTTGAGGGAGGTATGATGTTGATGTTTTTTGTGTCACCCCATACTTACTAAGGAGGGAATCCAAATTCCAATTGCAGAAGTGTGTCCCTTGGTCACTGATGACAGACTTTGGTACTCCAAACCTACAAAAAATTTATGTTTTGACAAAGTACACTACAACAAGATAATTATCAATCCTAGTGGCCTTAGCCTCCACCAATTTACTCACATAATCAATAGAAACCAAAATATACAAAAAAAAATAAATCAAATAAGAAAAGGACTCATATAATTGATACCCCATACATAAAAAATATCACAGAATAGTATGGGTTATTGGGGAATCTCATGTCTCCTAGAAATGTTCCCAGTGTGTTGGCAATGAGATCATGACTTACAAAACACATGGGCACCATGGAATAATCTAGTCCAATATAATCCATATTCCAAAACTTTCCTAGCTATCCGCTGGGGTCCAAAGTTTCCACCATAAGCAAGTGTATGATAAAAATGTAAAACAGACTCCAAATCATGATCAAGAACACATATCCTAATAACTTAGTCACAACACATGATCCATAGTTATGGATCATCCCTAACATAAAATCTTGACTCACTCTTTAAATTTTGGACTTGATGTTTCTTTAAATTTGACGCGATTTAAGAGGAAAAAAGGTAGTTAACTAAATTAGCATACCAAGGATGCGTACCTGAGATGGAATAAAGATGCTCATCAGGGAAAGTGTCTCAAAGTGGTACCCAGTCCAAGGTGTCATTTTATAGTGTGTATGTAAGCCTACTCATGTGGTCCGCCAATATGTTTTCTGACCCCTTATTGTCCTTTATCTCAATATCAAATTCCTAAAGAAGGAGCATCCATCAGATAAGTTTGGGCTTTGCGTCTATCTTCTTCAGGAGGTACCTCAGAGCTGCATGGTTATAAAAAAAATACTTTAGATCCCAATAAATATGAACATAATTTATCTAAAGAAAATATGATAGCAAGAAACTCCTTTTCCATGGTTGTGTAGATTGATTGGGCTAAATTTAGTGTTCTCGATGCATATGTAATCACATGTCAACATCCCACCACTCTATGAGACAATACATCTCCAACCGCAAAGTTGGAGATGTCACACATATGCTCAAAAGGAATGTCCCACTGTGGGGGCTGTATGATCGGTGGAGTGGTCATACACTTCTTCATCTCATCAAATGCTACCCTGCATGAATCATCAAATACAAAATAAAAATCCTTTTGAAGTAATCGCAACAAAGGAAGAGAAATATTACTAAAATATTTGATGAAGCACTGATGAAAGACTGCATACCCTAGGAAAGATATAAAATCATGCACACATGAATGATAGGTTAAGGATGAAATAATTTTTATTTTAGATCTATCAACCTCTATCCCATGTTTTGATACTAAATTCCCTAAGACAATTCCATGATCTACCCTGAAATGACACTTTTCAAAGTTCAAGACCAGATTCTTCTCAATAAAATGATTCAAAACCTTCCCCAAACTACTTATACATTCATTAAATGAGGATCCATACACTATAAAATCATCCATAAATACCTCCATTTAGGTCTTAATAAAATCAGAAAAAATACTCACCATGCATCTCTGGAAGGTACCTGGGGCGTTGCAAAGTCCAAATGGCATCCTGCGGTAGGAAAATGTGCCGAAGGGACAGTTGAATGTAGAATTCTCCTGATCCTTCAGAGCTATAGGAACCTGAAAATATCCAGAAAATCCATCCAAGAAACAATAGTCTATTTTCCCAGCTATTCTGTCAATCATTTGATCAATAAATGGAAGGCGGAAATGTTCCTTGAGAGTGGACTGATTTAGTTTCCAATAATCAATACACAAATTCCAACTATTTTGAACCCTCATCAAAATTAATTCAACTTTCTCATTTTTATCAACTGTAACACCACTTTTCTTAGGCATAACCTGAATAGGACTTACCCACTGAGAATCTGAAATGGGAAAGATTATACCTTCCTCAAGCAATTTCTCAACATCTTTTTTTATGACTTCAAGAAGAGTTCGATTCAGTATCCTTTGAGGCTACCTAACTGGTTTAGCCCCATCCTCCAAAATAATCCTGTACATTCAAATTGAGCGGCTAATACCTGATATGTCAGCCAAGTTTTTCTTCATGTTCATAAGGAAGATTGTTAGAAATGATAATAGGTAATTTCTCGCTACTCAACAAGTACAATTATTTGATATTTAGTGGCAATGGATTGAGTTCCAGTGTTAGGGGGTGGTGTATCGATGGAGAAATTGAAGGAATGGAAATATGTGCATAATGAACACCAATATCAGAATATACATCATCAAAATCAGATAATAAATCATCAAATCCACCAGCATACTCAACAACCATGCCATAATTAGAGTTCACATGATCAAAATAAGAATATGATTATATTTCAAAATCAAATCTAAGAGAGTATTGTGCATTATAAAAAGGTATGGAAGTACTCGTAGACATCAAAATAGAACCAATTATTATAATATCCCTAAGAATAGGACAATCAAAATCCATGGGGTTTTTACTTGGTGGTTCATAATGGGAGATAACAAATGTAGAATGGTATTATGAGGGTTAATTCAAGGATTCTATGACATTAAATAACACAACATCATCTCCAAACTCCATGCATAGTGTACCCTCATTGACATTTATGATAGTTTTTGTAGTTTTGAGGAAGAGTCTACCTAAGATAATGAGAGAATGATAACTTACCTGATCATCCTCCATGTTAAGCACATAGAAATCTGCTGGAAAGATCATGTATCTTACCTGAACAAGTACATCCTCAAGGACTCCCACTGGATATGCTGTAGCTATATTTGTCAACATCACCACTACTCTCATTATCTTCAACTCACCAACCAGCAAAGAAGAAAATAAAGAGTGAGGAATCACATTTATAAAAGCTCTCAAATCACACAGAGCATTATAAAATTGCAACTCCCCTATGGTGCATGGGATAGAGAATGTCCCAGGATCCTTGTACTTTGTTGGCATTTCTAGAGTTGGTGTAATGAGTACTGACACATTCCTTCCAAGATCAATCCTTTCATTTAGCTCAAGACTTCTTCGATTGGTACAAAGTTATTTAAAGAATTTGGCATACCTTGGTATTTTTTTAATGGCTTCAAGTAAAGGGATGTCGATCTCCACATGCTTGAATGTGTCCAAAACCTCTTTTTTTGCATCGCCTCCTCATCCATATTCTTGTTTTATAAAACCCTATTTGGAAAGGGAAGTGGTTTAAGAGGAAAATTATCAATCCTTTTCTTACCTTTATCTTTCTCCTTGGGTTTCTCAATAGTTGGTGTGGAATAAGGATTTTTTGGAGTTGAGGTGAATCCCGGTGGAACGATAGGTGCAGATATATCAGTTGTTTGCTTCCAGCTTCTCAATGTGATGGAACTGAAATTCCCCTCGGGATTTGGAGTAGGTTGGGAAGGTAGATTTCTATAATTATTACTTACCCGTTTATGGAGGGAAATGGAAATCCGGCTCATTTGAGTCTTCAACTCCCTCAACTTCGATCCTTGATTCTTTAGCTCATTCTGTTGATAAAGAACAATTTGTTTCAAAAGATCATCAGTATTAGAATCTACCTTTTGTTTAGAATTACCTTGATGTTTACATGTTGATGCTTGAGATTTAAATCAACTTTGGGGTTGTTGGAAACCCTGTTGGTAAGGTGGATACTGCTGGAAGTTTTGTTGAAAGGGGGCCTTTGTTGTTGTACATATGCATACCTGATGTCTAATTGATGCTTCCACCCCTGGTTGTATGCTATTGAAAAGGAATCAAACTTATTTTGGGTATATGGCTATTACTGTTGCTGATATAGTCTCCCAGGAAACACTGCTACAAAATATTCTGTTTCTTGTAGTTGGGTGGCTTGTCTCAGTGAAAATTGCACAAGGCCTTGAAGGAGGGGGTTGGGATGTCTTTTGTTCCAAATTAATCTACCTTAGCACAGTGGTAAATTCTTCCAACTTAGTACCAATCAAATGATTTTCAAGTGAGGAAGGACTTACCTGATGTACTCCCCTGACATGTGGTGTACCTCGATCACCAAATTTTTGGGAGTTTTTTGCCATGTTGTTGATCAACACACATGAAAAACTGGTGTCTTGTCTACAAATGCCCCTCTAAATGCAACATCCACCATGCTCCTCTCCATAGGTGTGAGTCATTCATAGAAGTATTGGATGAGGAGTTTCTCACTGATTTGGTGATGTGGGCAGCTTGCGCACAAATTCTTGAATTGCTCCCAGTACTCATACATTAACTCTTCTTGTGCTTGATTGATCCCTGATATCTCCTTATGAATGCAAGTGGTCCTTGATGCTAGAAAAAATATTTTCAAGAAAAGATGTTTCAAATCATTCCAACAAGTTACATCTTCAGGTTGTAAATAATACATCCCATCCTTTGCATCCCCATCAAGTGAGAATGGGAATACTTTTAGTTTGATTTGATCTTCAGAAACATTTCTTGGTTTTAAGTTTGAGAAAACAACATTAAATTATTTTAAATGTTTATTTGGATACTCACCAGATAATCCATGAAATTTTGGAAACAGTTGAATTAATAGATATTTCAGTTCAAAGTTTGATTTGAGATTTGGGTATACAATGCAATTTTGTTGATAATTAATATCAAGAGTATCCAATTATCTAATGGTTCTATTAAGTTAATTTCCATTATTTTCAGCCATTGGTTTTTGTTTTAAGTTATAATTATAAGTGTTTCCAATTTCAATGTTCTTGGAGTGGAGGAATTCTCCAACTGGATGAATGTTGAAACTTCTTGTAGACTGAGAATGTCTGATTCGAGACCTAAGGCTACATTCAATCTCAGGGTCAAGATCTAAGAGATCCTCGGGATTAGTTTTTGTCATAAATAATATAAAAATAAAAAAAAGGAAAGTGTACCATAATAAAAATGAGAAGTTTGAGTTGATGGTCCAAAAATAAAGTGAAGAAAATAAAAGAAGAAGAAAAAATTCTGATTGGGTAAAGAAGGAAGAAAGAAGGGAAGAAGTGAATAAAATTTAAAATAAAATAAATACCTCTAATTGGTTGAAATAATTACTTTCCTCCCTAGAAATTGCACCAATTTTAATGTCTCTATCATGGGCGCCCTCAAATTATTATTGATTTTTGGGTTACTTAGGTGTAGTAGAGTGGCTGACCAAGGTCATCTATTAAATAGGCAGTAATTGAAACAACTTATTAATGGTATTATGAAAATAACATAAAAGAGAAGAAAACACACTAAATAAAAAGGATGGGGGATTTTTTTACTAATTATAAACTGTGATGAAGTTTTCTGGAAGAAGATTGTATTTTTTTGTTTTTATTTTTGAAATGAAGTTTGATTAATAAGACACAATGAGAAGATACTTTTTTTAGAAAATATTTTTAAAAGTCGCAATCGATCTAACTTGACCTCTTCATTTACTTATTAATCATTATAATTTAAATTAATACACACTTAATTATGATCCCATAATTTTTTAACCCTCTAACCCTATGAGAGTTAACTTAACCACAAAGATAAAATTACTTAAACCCTAGGCTAGCTTCAGAACATGCAATCGTAGCACCCTGCTTTGATTGACATTCTAAGTTTAGATTATGGTTAGTGGTTAATTAGAGAACATATCCACTATGGAGATTAAGATTAATTGAGTTTATGTATTATATTTGAACTCTAAAAACTTATCTCGTGTGGTCTTGTATTACCGATTAAGATCACACTCTCACAATTCACACAATACTCAACCTCACGTGTTTTTGTGTTAATTGTTCAATTGATTTATTAGTTTCTTATAATTAAAAAACCCAATTCATGGTTCATATTAATTGAATTATAATAGCTCAATGATTCAAAAGAATTAAATGAATAGGGTAGAAGATAGATCGATCACTAAGAGAACTACTCTTCCATGGGTGGTGTGGTCATCGTAGAGGCATTTTGCATGAGCAAAGGATTGAAAGGGTAGAACCCAATATCATCTCCACTCTTGAATTATAGACTGAAGAGGAAGATAAGATAATGAAAAGGGAAAAACAAAGAAGATTAATTGAAGAAAAATTCAAGATACATGCATGAAAGCAAAGAAATACAAAGAGAAGGTTGGAGAGGAGGACCTTTTTAGAAGAGATGTTTGCATAAAGACTTACTTCTTCCAAGAGTTGTGAGGGGATCCCAAGAGACACCCTTTCGGAAACACCTTCCCAATTCCTCGTCCAATCATCCCAAAGATTGAAAACACCAATTTATATAGTGGTGAAGAGGCTAGGTTCAAAGTGGTTTCAAGTGTGAATGGGGATTCTTAGCCAAATATTTTAATCCAACTTGCACTGCCCACTAGACCTTAAAAATGCATCAAAACGATGTTCTTATAGAAGGATAATTTTTTAAAAATTGGTTTTTCGATCTTCTCTTAAAATTTGGGCTCAATCCATGTGCGAATGTAGAAGTTATATACCAAATATAGAACCCATGTCCAATCTGGAGAGTCCAGCCCAACTTTGACTTCATAGACCATTTGCACCAACCAAATGCATGATTTAGCTCAAATTTCGTAAATTAAAGTTGTAGAAAATTAAGTCAGGAACACATTTAAAAAATATTAAGTTCAAATAATTTAAATATGTTCAAAATACTACAGTGCACTATAAAGGGTAAAGCTAGAATTTCCATCAAATTTTCAAATGAATGATCTAATACCAAATATTTTATAAATAAACACATTTAACACAATGTAAGAAAATTTAATCATTTAATATCAATAAAATATTCAATAAAAATGTGTTTTATCATATATCCAAAATTTATGTTATCTTGAAGGTTCTATTGTAGAGTGATATATTATTGAGGGAGATGTTGAATTTTGTACTAACTACCTATCCGATATGAATAACATTGGTCTTACAAAATTTTATCACAATGGGTGGGTAATGGATGAAGGAATTTTTGGAAAATATGTTGTCATAATTACCATTAAAAATTATGAGAAAGACCATTTTTATGTTTTAGATAATATTTTAGAGGGTTTTCCATATACTAAAACCCATAAAGTAATTATTATGGATTTGAATCCATCAAGGGATGAAAGATAGATATAAAATACACATAATCTATAGTTTATAAGATGGTTTAGAAAACATATTTTTAATGAGTCATATGTAAAAACAAATTCAATTTTATAATGGATTCAATGGTTAGATAGGGGACCAATAATTCTCGTAATATCTTGTAATTGTTATTTAATTAGTGGTTATATGTTTTATACAAAAGAACAATATGAACAGAATAACATGTAAATTACCAGAGTTACTCTTATGGTGGAAGAAATTAATGTATCTGGTACCAATTAATGAAATCCGATTTATGTGAATATATCATAATTTTGACTCATCGAACATATATGGGTGTTGGATTATACAGTATTCCAAGCACCAATTTTTCAATTCAAATGGATTGATAAAAGGAGTGCATTTAAAATTGATGAATTGAGATTCATGAAATTAGATTTTAGTAAGGAAGGGTGTAAGGATGAAACATTCATAATGGAATCACATATAATACAAGTGTTCAATGTATTATAAAGCGATAAATTATTTGTTTATCAACTAAAACCACAATAGGGTCAAATGTCAATTAAATTGAGTATGAACCTTACATTTGGACATCATTATCATTTTTTAGTCCAAATATAGATGGGTTCTTGTATGTTATAGGGGTTAGAATGTGCAGATTTGGATACTTGATATAATTTAAAAATCCCTTCAACCTTTTAAGAAAAAAGATGGAGTTCAATAATCATGTTAATGTTTTTAATATAAATTGCATTACCTAAATATATTATGTGTTTAATACTTCATTTATGTAATCTAAATTAAATGTTCAACAACTTCTGTAAATAATGGGTTCTCCACATGATGATTCTCCCAAACCCAAGGAATAATAGGTTTCTATACATGCTGATGCTACCAATCCTAAGGAACAACATATTGTCAATGTTAAAATTAAGGAAATGGTATAAGTTGAACAACCTATGTATGAGAAAAAATAGGAGTGTCATAGTGTGATAGTCTTAACAAAAATCATTAAGGTGAGAAGAAAAGGCATAAAATTCATGGTTGGATGGAATACATGTGACATACCTGTTGACCCCAAAAGTCCATTTTCATTAGTTACATTAGGTCCACCACTCAAATATAGTTTCCATTTGATGAAGATATGTTGTAAAATGTTGTACCTACATTGAAGGAACTAATTTTGGAATATATTAGGGTGACATTATCATATAATTTCCCTATTTTACTAAAAAATAAAATAATTAAATACTAATTTAATCTTTATAATCCCGTACAGAGTGCATTTATATGTCTAATTAAATTTGTATTAAAGGTTATTGGAAAGGATCATAGGCCCTTCTAGAAAAATATTACAAAGTATCATCCTAGGGATGCTAAAGGGAAAGTAAATTCTCATATACAATAGATATAAGTACACATGATAAAAAAGGAATATAGAATGTGTTTATTGGACATTGTGAGGTGAAATCACTTTAGGTACATTGTGGTTGGTAATATTTCACTTATAAATACAAGTATTAATCTATTTTATTAATAATTATTAATTTAAAAAATAAAATATGAGTTTTTAAAATAATGAACATACATAAAAAGCAATATACCCAAACTATAATGAAATTATGAGGTACACTTCACTTGAAAAAATGGTATATATTTTAAATCTACAGTAATAATTTTATGTGGTGTGAAACAAAAATATAATTATGTTCCTTTCTTAATATGTATATTAATGAACAAAAATATGAATCCACTTCCATACAATTTCATGTATTATTTAAGGAGGCTCATGTAAATAAAGAAGGAATACTAGTAAATGAAAACATGCAAAGAGTATGGGAATCATGTGTAAGTTCAATATAATAAATTTTTATTCTTCTTTAAATTAGAATCACATAAAAATTATTACTTAGTTTAATATATTTTTTTGTAAAGAACCAAATTGGGTCAACCCTACCAATCACCTAATATGGCCCATCACATGGCCTGAAGTGCGTTCCCGATCTCCATGGGCTGACGACAAGAACTGGCCATAATCAACTATCACTTGGGAATAATTTTTCCATAGGTAAACCAGCATTTCCTATCCATAAAATGGGATGGAAAACCCAATATCATCTGAATCAATAGCATACAATAACTAGATACCATAAAAAATGAAACACATCATTAAAAAAATATGGCATTACATGGTATCTCAAAATAAAACCCAAAACTCAAAAGAGTGGGTATAAGACCAAACAAGGCCTACAGATACATCCCAATGGATCAAAAACCAAAATGTGAATCCACAAGATCCAATTCCTATGAGACTATGTATCCTCCAAAAAACATTGGACAATGCTAATCAAGAAGACCCACCTTAGAACATGGTGCCCTTTCCCTTATCTACGACCTGTAAAACAAAATATAAAAATGACTAAATGCCCAAGAAGGGTGTGAGGAAAGAATCCCATTAGGATACCACCAAGAATATATTTAAGGATTTTCCATGAAAACCAATAAACTAGTTTGAAAACAATTTTAAAACTAAAACACTTTGAAAACATACCATTTTTAAATAAACCTTTGAAATACATTTGGTTTTCATTTCAAACAAATCTGTTTTCTAAAAAAATTTCTAATGTGGCTCAAATAGATAAATATAATAATAAGGAATAACATTCTCAATATCATGACCAAAACATAATTTAGGTGATCATAACATCAATAATAAGTAATAAAATTAATGGAATATAATTGGGTATAGTATATCTCAACACATCAAAATGGAACTAATCAAATGCACAATTTATATAAACTAATATAGGATGAGTAATGTGAAAATGTGGCTGTAACCATCAAGCCTAACATGAGTGAATAAAAAATTATGTTATATAGATAATAAAAATGGAATCTCTCACTATTTTCCCCATGAACAACATGGAATATCTCATGGTATTCCAACCCAAAGCCTTTCACGATCCATTGAAAACCAAGTTAGAGGCTTGTACGGTCCTCCATCCGATGGAATAGATGAGCACTCAGAAAAATCCAAATGGAAACTCACATGGTCTTCCCAATGAAGGCTCACACGGTCCCTCGAAGAAAACCAAAACTCACACCATGGTTAGCTCGTGTCCTACTCCATACAAAAACATTCACTAGAAAGTGCCCATATCAAATGAGCTACAACACAAGCCATTTCACAAAAAGCATGTACATTTTTTCAAAATACCTTTCCCAAAGTAAAATAATTTATAAACCTGTAATATCCCGACTCAGGTACCACATACCCACTACTAGAAAAGGGGGCAGTGGAGCCCCCCAGACTCGGGCGACCGCCATTGGCGGTCGCTATAGCTTACCATTAGCGACCGCCAATGGCGGTCGCTAACCTGCATAAAAAAATTCGGGGGGTTTCTGCCCCCCCCCCCCCCCCCCCCCCGCGCCCTCGATCTCCCTCCGCCCTAACCCCCTCCCTCCCTCGCCGCTCTCCCTCGCCGCCCTCCCCTCCCCCGCCGCCCGGCCTCCCCCGCCGCCCGACCTCCCCCGCCGCCCGACCTCCCCCGCCGCCCGGCCTCCCCCGCCGCCCGGCCTCCCCCCCCCCCCCCCCCGCCTGCCCTCCCCCGCCGCCTGCCATCCGGCCTCCGGCCGCCGCCCTCCACCCTCGGGCCTCCGGCCGCCGCCCTCGGGCCTCCGGCCGCCGCCCTCGGGCCTCTCGGCCCTCCCCCCCCACCCCGGACGGCACCCGCACCCCGGACAGCCCCTGGCGCGAACTCCGGACCGCCCCCCGCACCCCGGACGCCTCCCCGCACCCCAGACAGCACCCCCCCCGCGCACTCCGGACCGCCCCCCGCACCCCGGACGCCTCCCCGCACCCCGGACAGCCCCCCCTGCACTCGGACACCCCCCTCCGAACCCGAACAGCCCCCCCCGCACCCCGGACAGCCCCCCCCCCCCCCGCACTCGGACACCCCCCCTCCGAACCCGGACAGCCCCCCCGCACCCCGGACAGGCCCCCCGCACCCCGGACACCCCACCCCGCACCCCCGACAGCCCCCCTGCACCCCAGACAGCCCCCCCTCCCCCGCACCCCGGACACCCCCGCACCCCGAACACCCCTGCCCGCACCCCTGACAGGCCCCCGACACCCCGGACACCCCTCCCCGCACCTCGGACAGCCCCCCCCCCCCCCCCCCCCCCGACCCCGGACACCCCCCCCCTCGCTGCCCGTCCCCCGTCCCCTCACCGCCTCCTCTCCTCCAGCTCCCCGCCGTCGCCGCCGCCCATCCTCTCCCTTGCCGCACCGCCTTTGGCTCTGGCTCCCCTTCGCTGCCTCCTCTCCCTCGCAGCACCGCCTTCGGCTCCCCTCCCTTTCAGGTTTGTAGCTCAATCAGGTAACATGAGCTTTCAGTTACATTATTATTTTATCAATGGTTCATAAACAAATGGTTAATATTTATTTTGAATATAGTTGATTTGAAAAATGTAAATGTAATAAGTATTGTGTAAATGTTTGTTATACAGATATTATTATGGATAAGAGTTGGATTGATCTTCCAAATCGAACGTCTAGAGAATATTTCAATGGCATTATGCAGTTTATTGACTTCACGAGAGGATTTGAAAGTGACTATATTAGTTGTCCATGTAGAAAATGTGCTAACAGATATCAATTCACACGAGATACTGTGAGGGAGCACCTTTTCTTTAATGGATTTCTGAAAAATTATAAGAGTTGGACTCGTCATGGAGAAGAATATGTTCGTTGTCAAAATACAGATGCATCTCAGATGGATGTTGATGCAAGGATGACTGATCCAATGCATGAAATGCTTACTGAAATGGTACGTGGGTTTGATCCTGAAGGCATTGACATCCAGAATCTTGAGACCGGTGAGATAAATCTTCGCTCTGGTGCAGATCGTGATTCGAGGAGGTTTTATGAAGTACTTGATGATGCGAAAACAGAATTATATCCTGGATGTACTTCTTACAATAAACTGTCGTTTATCGTGGAGTTGTTTCATTTGAAGACTTTGAATAATTGGTCAGACACATCATTCGACATGCTTTTGGTTTTATTGAAAAAAGTTCTTCCTGTCGACGCTAAGATTCCTGAGTCGTATTACTATGCTCGTAAGTTGACAGAGAACTTAGGTTTTACATATGAGACTATAGATGCATGTGCAAACAACTGTATGTTGTTTAGAAATGAAACTGCTCATTTGGATATCTGTACGGTTTGTGGCGCTTCCAGGTGGAAAGAGAACAGGGGAAATAAGACTCATCAAAGTCAGATTGCGATACAGGGGAAACCGATTTCCGTAAAGCAAATGCGTTACTTTCCCCTTAAACCGAGGTTGAAAAGATTTTTTATGTCATCTAAAGTTTCTAATTTAATGAGATGGCAAGCAGAAAGAGTTCATGAAAGTGACATGTTAACCCACCCGGCAGACTCTCATGCATGGAAGGATTTTGATAAGAGACATCCCGACTTTGCTAAAGATGTTCGTAATGTCCGATTGGGATTGGCACGGCTGCGCGCTTCCGAGGAGACAAATGCGCAATTGACAGCTGAGGTTAGAGCACTGCGGGAATATGTGCGTCGAGCTGATGGTACAGGGGATCATACGACGCAGGTATATACTGTATTTATTTATTTAATTTAAATTATTTTTGTTATTAAAATATTTATAATGTTTATTTGTTGTAGGCACCTGGCCCACCAGAAGGAGGTAGCAGTGATGGCAACGCGTGACGCACCATATATTCACGAGATATGTTTTTTGTTTTTACTGGTAGGGTTGACATTGATGTACTGTATTTATTCATTTAAGTAATGCATTATTACCATCCATGGTGGTCTTTTAAATATTTTATACACATATTGAGTTTTTCATCAGATAATCTTGAATGATTCTACATTTGAAAAAGTCGAACTAATTCCAACAGATCAATAAATCTGATATTATAGATTATGTATTATCCAATATATTTTTTATAAATTTCTGTATGGTATCGATAAAAGAAATTTTTATTAATTAGATGTTATCACTTTTATTTTTCACTTTTGTAATCAATGGGATGGCCTTTGCACCCCCGGAGAGCCCCCCGCACCCCCGTACAACCCCCCGCACCCCCGTACAGCCCCCCCCTGCACCCCCGTACAGCCCCCCTGCACCCCCGTACAGCCCCCCCGCACCCCCGTACAGCCCCCCCGCACCCCCGTACATCCCCCCGCACCCCCGTACAACCCCCCCGCACCCCCGTACAGCCCCCCGCACCCCCGTACTGCCCCCCGCCACCCCCGTACAGCCCCCCGCACCCCCGTACAGCCCCCCGCACACCCGTACAGCCCCCCCCCCCCCCCGCACCCCCGTACAGCCCCCCGCACCCCCGCACCCCCGTACAGCCCCCCGCACCCCCGTACAGCCCCCCGCACCCCCGTACTGCCCCCCGCACCCCCGTACAGCCCCCCGCACCCCCGTACAGCCCCCCCCCCCCCGCACCCCCGTACAGCCCCACGCACCCCCGTACACCCCCCCCCCCCGCACCCCCGTACAGCCCCCCGCACCCCAGTACTGCCGCCCGCCACCCCCGTACAGGCCCCCGCCACCCCCGTACAGCCCCCCGCACCCCCGTACAGCCCCCCCTCCCCCCCGCACCCCCGTACAGCCCCCCGCACCCCCGTACAGCCCCCCCCCCCCCCCCCCCCCGCACCCCCCGTACACCCCCCGCACCCCCGTACTGCCCCCCGCCACCCCCGTACAGCCCCCCGCCACCCCCGTACAGCCCCCCGCACCCCCGTACAGCCCCCCGATTGTGTCCGTTTCAGCAGCGCGGCGCGCGTTGAAATGGCGCGTTGGGGGGTCAAAACCACCCGAACGACGTCCGAATGCCACGAAACCGTACGACAACATCCGGGGCGTGAATTGTGAAATTGTCGGCCAGACGGAACCTCATTCGGAGGTGCCGTGTGACCGCGGCGGCCGGAAACGCGTTTCCGGCGCCACTAAACACCAAAACGGCGTGCGGTGGTCCAATTCGGTGAAAACGTGCTCCGAACGACCTGAAACCGCACGAGAACGATAGAAATATTATTCCTGAGATGCAGAAGGAGGCCTCACATCCATCGGACGTGCGGTGCGCGCGACACGTCCGATTGTGTCGTTTTCAGCAGCGCGGCGCGCGCTGAAATGGCGCGTTGGGGGGTCAGAACCACCCGAACGACGTCCGAATGCCACGAAACCGTACGACAAAATCTGGGGCATGAATTGTGAAATGGTCGTCCAGACGGCACCTCATTCGGAGGTGCCGTGTGACCGCGGCGGCCGGAAACGCGTTTCCGGCGCCATTAAACACCAAAACGGCGTGCGACGGTCCCATTCGGAGCAAACGTGCTCCGAACGACCTGAAACCGCACGAGAACGATAAAAATATTATTCCTGAGATGCAGTAGGAGGCCGCACGTCCATAGGACGTGCGGTGCGCACGGCACGTCTGATTGTGTCGTTTTCAGCAGCGCGGCGCGCGCTGAAATGGCGCGTTGGGGGTCAAAACCACCCGAACGACGTCCGAATGCCACGAAACCGTACGACAACATCCGGGGCGTGAATTATGAAATGTTCGGCCAGACGGCATCTCATTCGGAGGTGCCGTGTGACCGCGGCGGCCGGAAACGCGTTTCCGGCGCCATAAAACACCAAAACGGCGTGCGACGGTCCCATTCGGAGAAAACATGCTCCGAACGACCTGAAACCGCACGGGAACGATAGAAATATTATTCCTGAGATGCAGGAGGAGGCCGCACGTCCATCAGACGTGCGGTGCGCGCGGCACGTCCGATTGTGTCGTTTTCAGCAGCGCGGTGCACGCTGAAATGGCGCGTTGGGGGGTCAAAACCACCCGAACGACGTCCGAATGTCACGAAACCGTATGACAACATCCGGGGCGTGAATTGTGAAATGGTCGGACAGACGGAACCTCATTCGGAGGTGCCGTGTGACCGCGGCGGTCGGAAACGCGTTTCCGGCGCCATAAAACACCAAAACGGCGTGCGGTGGTCCCATTCGAAGCAAACGTACTCCGAACGACCTGAAACCGCACGGGAACGATAGAAATATTATTCCTGAGATGCAGGAGGAGGCCGCACGTCCATCGGACGTGCGGTGCGCGCGGCACGTCCGATTGTGTCGTTTTCAGCAGCGCGGCGCACGCTGAAATGGCGTGTTGGGGGGTCAAAACCACCCGAACGACGTCCGAATGCCACGAAACCGTACGAAAACATCCGGGGCGTGAATTGTGAAATGGTCGGTCAGACGGAACCTCATTCGGAGGTGTCGTGTGACCGCGGCGGCCGGAAACGCGTTTCCGGCACCATTAAACACCAAAACGGCGTGCGACGGTCCAATTCGGAGCAAACGTGCTCCGAACGACCTGAAACCGCACGGGAACGATAGAAATATTATTCCTGAGATGCAGGAGGAGGCCTCACGTCCATCGGACGTGCGGTGCGCGCGGCACGTCCGATTGTGTCGTTTTCAGCAGCGCGGCGCGCGCTGAAATGACGCGTTGGGGGGTCAAAACCACCCGAACAACGTCCGAATGCCACGAAACCGTACGACAACATCCGGGGCGTGAATTGTGAAATGGTCGGCCAGATGGCACCTCATTCGGAGGTGCCGTGTGACCGCGGTGGCCGGAAACGCGTTTCCGGCGCCATTAAACACCAAAACGGCGTGCGGCAGTCCAATTCGAAGCAAACGCGCTCCGAATGAACTGAAACCACACGGGAACGATAGAAATATTATTACTGAGATGCAGGAGGAGGTCACACGTCCATCGGACGTGCGGTGCGCGCGGCACGTCCGATTGTGTCGTTTTCAGCAGCGCGGTGCGCGCTGAAATGGCGCGTTGGGGGGTCAAAACCACCCGAACGACTTCCGAATGCCACGAAACCGTACGACAACATCCGGGGCGTGAATTGTGAAATGGTCGGACAGACAGCACCTCATTCGGAGGTGCCGTGTGACCGCGGCGGCCGGAAATGCGTTTCCGGCGCCATTAAACACTAAAACGGCGTGCGGCGGTCCAATTCGGAGCGAACGTGCTCCGAACGACCTGAAACTGCACGGGAACGATAGAAATATTATTCCTGAGATACAGGAGGAGGCCGCACGTCCATCGGACGTGCGGTGCACGCGGCACGTCCGATTGTGGTGTTTTCAGCAGCGCGGCGCGCGCTGAAATGATGCGTTGGGGGGTCAAAACCACCCGAACGACGTCCGAATGCCACGAAACCGTACGACAACATCCGGGGCGTGAATTGTGAAATGGTCGGCCAGACGACACCTCATTCGGAGGTGCCGTGTGACCGCGGCGACCAGAAACGCGTTTCCGGCGCCGCAAAACACCAAAACGGCGTGCGGCGGTCCCATTCGGAGCAAACGTGCTCCGAACGACCTGAAACCGCACGGGAATGATAGAAATATTATTCCTGAGATGCAGGAGAAGTCCGCACGTCCATCAGACGTGCGGTGCGCGCGACACGTCCGATTGTGTCGTTTTCAGCAGCGCGGCGCGCGCTGAAATAGCGCGTTGGGGGGTCAAAACCACCCGAACGACCTCCGAATGCCACGAAACCGTACGACAACATCCGGGGCGTGAATTGTGAAATGGTTGGCCAGACGGCACCTCATTCGGAGGTGCCGTGTGACCGCGGCGGCCGGAAACGCGTTTCCGGCGCCATAAAACACCAAAACGGCGTGCGGCGGTCCAATTCGGAGCAAACGTGCTCCGAACGACCTGAAACCGCACGGGAACGATAGAAATATTATTCCTGAGATGCAGGAGGAGGATGCACATCCATCGGACGTGCGGTGCGCGCGGCACGTCCGATTGTGTCGTTTTCAGCAGCGCGGCGCGTGCTGAAATGGCGCGTTGGGGGGTCAAAACCACCCGAACGACGTCCGAATGCCACGAAACTGTACGACAACATCCGGGGAATGAGTTGTGAAATGATCGGCCAGACGACACCTCATTCGGAGGTGTCGTGTGACCGCGGCGGCCGGAAACGCGTTTCCGGCGCCATAAAACACCAAAACGGCGTGCGGCGGTCCCATTCGGAGCAAACGTGCTCCGAACGATCTGAAACCGCACGGGAACGATAGAAATATTGTTCCTGAGATGCAGGAGAGACCGCACGTCCATCGGACGTGCGGTGCGCGCGGCACGTCCGATTGTGTCGTTTTCAGCAGCGCGGCGCGCGGTGAAATGGCGCGTTGGGGGGTTAAAACCACCCGAACGACCTCCGAATGCCACGAAACCATACGACAACATCCGGGGCGTGAATTTTGAAATGGTCGGCCAGACGGCACCTCATTCGGAGGTGCCGTGTGACCGCGGCGGCCGGAAACGCGTTTCCGACGCCATTAAACACCAAAACGGCGTGCGGCGGTCCAATTTGGAGCAAACGTGCTCCGAACGACCTGAAACTGCACGGGAACGATAGAAATATTATTCCTGAGATGAAGGAGGAGGCCGCACGTCCATCGGACGTGCGGTGCGCGCGACACGTCCGATTGTGTCGTTTTCAGCAGCGCGGCGCGCGTTGAAATGACGCTTTGGGGGGTCAAAACCACCCGAACGACGTCTGAATGCCACAAAACCGTACGAAAACATCCGGGGCGTGAATTGTGAAATGGTCGGCCAGACGGCACCTCATTCGGAGGTGCCGTGTGACCGCGGTGGCCGAAAACAGGTTTCCGGCGCCATTAAACACCAAAACGGCGTGCGGCGGTCCAATTCGGTGCAAACGTCCTCCGAACGACCTGAAACCGCACGGGAACGATAGAAATATTATTCCTGAGATGCAAAAGGAGGCCGCACGTCCATCGGACGTGCGGTGCGCGCGGCACTTCCGATTGTGTCGTTTTCAGCAGCGCGGCGCGCGCTGAAATGGCGCGTTGGGGGGTCAAAACTACCCAAACGACCTCCGAATGCCACAAAACCGTACGAAAACATCCGGGGTGTGAATTGTGAAATGGTCGGCCAGACGGAACCTCATTCGGAGGTGCCGTGTGACCGCGGCGGCCGGAAACGCGTTTCCGGCGCCATAAAACACCAAAACGGCGTGCGGCGGTCCAATTCAGAGCAAACGTGCTCCGAACGACCTGAAACCGCACGAGAATGATAGAAATATTATTCCTGAGATGAAAGAGGAGGCCTCACGTCCATCAGACGTGCGGTGCGCGCGGCACGTCCGATTGTGTCGTTTTCAGCAGCGCGGCGCGCGCTGAAATGGCGCATTGGGGGGTCAAAACCACCCGAACGACCTACGAATGCCACGAAACCGTACGACAACATCCGGGGCGTGAATTGTGAAATTTTAGGCCAGACGGAACCTCATTCGGAGGTGCCGTGTGACCGCGGCGGCCGGAAACGCGTTTCCGGCGCCATTAAACAGTAAAACGGCGTGCGACGGTCCAATTCAGAGCAAACGTGCTCCGAACGACCTGAAACCGCACGGGAACGATAGAAATATTATTCCTGAGATACAGGAGGAGGCCGCACGTCCATCGGACGTGCGGTGCGCGCGGCACGTCCGGTTGTGTCGTTTTCAGCAGCGCGGCGCGCGCTGAAATGGCGTGTTGGGGGGTCAAAACCACCCGAACGACGTCCGAATGCCAAGAAACCGTACGACAACATCCGGGACGTGAATTGTGAAATGGTCGGCCAGACGGCACCTCATTCGGAGGTGCCGTGTGACCGCGGCGGCCGGAAACGCGTTTCCGGCGCCATAAAACACCAAAACGGCGTGCGACGGTCCCATTCGGAGCAAACGTGCTCTGAACGACCTGAAATGAGATTATTTCTTGAATCGAAGTTTTTAAATTATTATAGCACAATGATTTGATATTATATATATATTAAATATATATTAAAACATTTAAAATATATTATATATATATATATATATATATTTAAAATATTGTATTTAATAGTATATATATGAATATTTATATATATATATATATATATATTTAAAATATTGTATTTAATAGTATATATATGAATATTTATATATATATATATATATTTATTTATTTATATTCAATTCAATAAAAAAAAATTTTAATTTTTTTTTTTTAGAATAGCGACCGCCATAGGCGGTCGCTATAGGGTGCCCGGCAGAGGGCCTTCAGCGACCGCCTGGCGGTCGCTGAAGGCCGATCTGCCGGCCTTCTTTAGCGACCGCCAATGGCGGTCGCTATAGGGTGCCCGGCAGAGGGCCTTCAGCGACCACCAGGCGGTCGCTGAAGGTCGATCTGCCGGCCTTCTATAGCGACCGCCATTGGCGGTCGCTAAAGGTCTCTAGCGATGAGGCAACAGCGACCGCCAATGGCGGTCGCTGCGCGGCCGCTAAAGACCTTTAGCGACCGCCATTGGCGGTCGCTAATAGCCTTATTTACAGTAGTGACCGGTTCCCTGAGCCAGTCGATCACATGATCCTAGGCATGCCTCCCCATACACCATAGGCTGTCGACTAGCAACGAGGGTCTAATATCGATCATAAAGAAACTATACCCATTTTATCAAATTAGAAAAAAAAACAGAAGTAAATAATAATAGTCAAATAAAATAACCAATAACCAGACAAAACTAGTGTCACATGATGACCAAAATAGGAATAAAATATCCAAAATTCAATAGTAGATATGTCATGCCAAATACATGTCATGTTTCAAATGAAAAACCAAAATAAAGATACAATGACACTTCCAAGCGGGTCCCGACACCATGTCTAGTTCCCTCATCCATGCTCCATCCCAAATCAACCATCTTACATGGGTCACTTTCCCTTATCCTATCCCTCAAAAATGAAGTCTATTTGGGTACTGATAAGACAGTCTGAGTAGGGTGTGAGTACAAATCCGTAGTCCAACACCAATGATGTGTAAAAAAATATCCATTCTATAACAGTGTATGAAGTTACATAAATAATAAAGTACAATTCATAAAGTAAACAACTATCACATTTCATTATTCTTTAATTAACCACATAAACCACCAGGTTCCCGAGGACACCTGAACCCTCAATAATTACTTCTTCCCATGCTGGAGTTTGAACCAAAATACATTTGGAGTTCAAAATTCATTATAACATGTAGTATTTCATTATCCATTTCATTACATTTCACATCACGGTCATTTGGAACCATATTCCAATGCCAATCATCATAGAACATCATATCTAACACCCCATGGGTATTTGGATCCCCAATCCCTATCCCAAACTTTCTATCACTTATGGGTATTTGGATCCTTACTCCCTATCCCAAACATCAATTTCACATATTGGTATTTAAGGCCTTAGTATCTATCCCAAACCCATTTATCACATATGGTTATTTGGAGACTCAATCTGTGCCCCACAGTCGCATTTCAATTAATCACACATATATCACACATATAAATTCAATCAAGGTTAATCAACATTAACCCTCTTATCACATTTCTCAAAAATTAATATACCATTTCAACTATAAAAAAATAAGGGTTCAATACTTTACTCACATGGAATAATATGAGAAATTCACCATTAAACCATTTTAAAATATTCAATTCATATAACCCATTAACACATTAAGGCCAAGTCAACCATCTGATAATCCCCATTGTTAATTAATTAATAATAAAATTAATTGAACAATTAAACAAACCCAATTTCCTTTCAACTACACAATAAAAACATTACATTAATTAATTAACCAATTAATTAATATAATTCCACTAATTTCATAATCACAACCCCCAAAATTTAATTTTTCCAAATTCATCTCATTTTGTAATCACATGGATAATCAATTAAACAATCCCATAATACTATAAATTAATTAATCAATTAATTAATTAAATTCAAGACTCAATTTACAAATGTTAGAATTTAAATTTCACAACACATACACAAAATTGGAATTCAAGACTAGGAGAAATGAATTTAGATCACCTACCTCAAGATTGATGATGAATTCTCATGGATAGAAATCCCCAATTTGAAGTGGAATAACCAATATCATGAGGAAGAATGAGATCTAGATCCAAAACCTAGATCTAATATCAAAATAATCAAGATCTATCAAACCTAGATCTAGATCCATCACCAATGGAGGAAAACACCCCCTTCTATCAAAAAAGAGAGATGGGAGAGAGAGAAGTTTAATCAGGAAGAAACCACAAAAAGGATCTTTGATTTATCAATAATGGAGGTTTTAATACCTTTTAATTCATCTTAGATCCTCAAAAAAGGATATAAATTGGTTTAGGGTCAATCATGAGTGTTTAGGGATATAATAAGGGGGTTTGGGAAATTTTTAATGATTTTTTGGGGGAATAAATTTCCATGAGCACAGTTTCCTATATGAGGCACACAATTTACCCTAACCATGTGCCCTAACTGCGTGCCTCACCTAGGGGTGTCACATGGTTAATAATAAGAGGGTGCATGGTTTGAAAAACCATGCGCCAACCATGCGAATCCCCATTGTTTGGGTTCACGTGATTTGTTGGGTTGGGAACATGATTTTGGAAAACTGTGTGCCAACCATGTAGTTCCCCTATTCCTTCAAAAAACATCCAAATTTATCCCAAAAACTCCCAAGTTAAAACTAAAACAAGATATAATCAAAAAAGGGAAAAAGTACCTAAAAAAAGATCTATCCATCTCTAGAAAAGGTTGGGATCTTACAATCTCCCCACCTTATAACTTCCCATCCTCAATCTGTACTCCTAAAAATCTATAATATTCTGATAAAAAAAGATTGGTCCATGGAGCCCACATATCCACTTCTCTCTCCCATGTTTCCTCTTGAACATGGTCATGTTTCCATAATAGTCAGACTATCATCACGATCCTTCCCCACAACACTTTCTCACTATGATACAACATGAGTATCAGATGATTCTCAAAGGATGCATTAGTTACAAGATCAACATAATCCACATCGATCACCTGAGAAGGGTCAGGGTGATACCTCCAGAGCTATGTCATGTGAAAGACATCATTCATGGAACTATACCTCTGTGGAAGATAAAATAGGTACACCATCAGCCTTATTCTCTCCACAACCTCAAACCATCCAAGAAACCTGAGATCCAACCTACCTTGTCTCTGAATCCTACGGTGACCCAACCTAGGAAACACAAGAAGTAAAACATGATCACCCTCTATAAACTTTATGGGTTTTCAACATCTATTTTTGTATAAATTATGTCTAATTTGAGCCATAATCATAGGTTTCTGAATCAACTGAACCTGCTCCGAAGTCTTCTATACGAGAATCAGTCCCAATAGCTCTAACTCACCAGCCTCCATCCAACATAGGGGTGATCTATATGGCCTACCATAAAGAGCCTCATATGGTTCCATATATATTGTTTCTTGATAATTATTGTTATAGGTGAACTCTACCAAATTTATTTTCTTCTCCCAAGACACACCAAAGACTAGTATACACACTCAAATAATATCCTCAAGCACCTGTATAGTACGTTATGACTTCCCATCTACTTGTGGGTGGAATTATGTACTCAGTAAAACCTATGTACCAAGTGTCGTCTATAATCTATTTTAGAAGCACAAAGTAAAACATTAGTAACAATCCTAAACAATACTCTATGGAACCCTATATAGATGGAATATCTCTTAAATATAAAAATATTTCAACCGATCCATTGAGAAAGCCTCCCCTATAGGAAATAAATGCACTACATTCTTTAGTTAGTGCACAACCATCAAAATTGCACCATTATTCTGAGGAATCCTTGGGATACCTACCAAAAAGACCATGGAAACATCCTACCACTTCCATTATATAATGAGAAACAACTGTAGTAAACCACCAAGTAATTGATGCTTTTCCTTCACCTGTTGAAAGATGTAGTATCATGTCACGAAACCTACTATCTCCCTTTTCATTCATGGACACCAATATTTCTAACGTAGGTCATGATACATTTTGATCAATCTTGGATGTACCGCCCACTTTGAGGCATGAAATTCATGCATCAGATCCTCCTGCATACTCGTATGAATAAAAACATGATTACTGACATAAATGATATCATCCCCACCTATTCTCTAATCAAAAGGTGACTTCCCATATTCAAGGATTTCCCTCATGGAAAACACTCTAAATCCTCATACTTCCTCCCCTGATCCATCTCAAAAGTGTATACTCCACTAAAACAGATATGAGATTCATCTTCTCTTAACCCTCATGAGCCACAAGATTTATTTTAGCTAGCAAGGTCATCATTTTCCACTAAACACTAGACTCCAGAACTGCTTAATTATGAGTTTTTTTGAATAAATAATTATAGACACAATTTCCCTTCTTGGGTGTATATTCTAGATCAATTTTGAATGAATTCATATACTCAAACCATATCCATAGCTGAAGATTCAAATATTTTTGGGAAAATATATACTTGAAAATATTAAGATCCATATACACAGTAAAATTCTCTCCCAACAGATAATGCCTCCAAATATTTAAATCATAAATAGCAACAGCTAACTTGAGGTTGTGCATAGGCTAGTTCCATTCATTTGGCCTTAACTATCAAGACCCATACGCCACAACTTGATCTCCCCAAATCAACAATACTCCATGTCCTACCCCATAAGTATCAAAAAACACTATATACTCCTCACCTGGCTTGGGTAAGAACAAGATTGGTTCCATAGTAAAATGATTATTTAGATCATGGAAATCATTCTCAGAAGATCCAGATCATTCAAACTTTAATCCCTTCTTAGTCAAGACTAAAATAGGTACTTCCAATTGGGAAATTCCTAGATGAACCTCTGATGATATCCCACTAATCCAAGAAAATTGTGGATATCAAAAAAAAAATTAGGCTTCTCCAAAGAAACAATTACTTTAACCTTATATAGGTACACATACACACCTTCTTCTAAAATGAAGTGACCTAAGAAGTGTAACTGATCAATCCAAAATAGACACTTGGATAGCTTGGAATATAGTCGATGATCTCTCAGTGTACTCATGATTATTTAAAGATATTGTTCATGATAGTCATGAGTCTTGGATTACACAAATATGTCATCCACAAATACTACAAAAAATTGATCCAGGTATGGGTGAAATATTTTATTCATCAATTCCATAAACACTACTGGTGAATTCGTCAACCGGGACGACATTAAAATGAACTCATAAAGTCTATATCTGCATCTGAAAGCAGTCCTTGGTATATCAAAAGGTTGGAATCTTAACTAATGGTACCACATTATCAATTCAATCTTATAGAAAACAAAATCTTCTCTTAATTGGTTAAATATATCATCAATACATGGAAGAGGATACTAGTTCTTCACAGTCATCCAATTCAACTTTCGGTACTCAATACATATATACAAATTTTCATTAGCCTTCTTAGAAAACAAGACTGGAGAACCCCAAGGTGACATAATTTGGTGGATAAATCCCTTATCCGTAAACTATTCCAATTGAGTATTAATCTCTTGAAGCTCTATTTGTGTCATTATGTATAGTGGAATAGAAACTAGCTCAGTCCCCAATATGAGCTCAATCGTAAATTCGACATATCTCTTAGGTGGTAAACCTAAAAAATATTTTGGAAATAATCCTAAAACCTAACCACTGTGGGTAGAAATAAATCACTCATTACAACCCTATCATATAACAATAGACTAGAAAATTGGGAATTGAACTCCTCTAATTTCTAATGAACTATCCCTGCACAACCCACCTTGATATCCCATTCTAAATAGTGTACATAAATATCACCCTTAGGAGACGTAAAGGTCACTCTAATATGGTAACAATAAATGTTGGCTCATTATTCCACTACCCACTCCATAACGATAATTAGTTCAAATCCTGAAATATATAAAATGTAAAGATACTATAGAAAATGATATTCCCAAACTTGATAGAACACCCCTTGCATAAACATATGTCCATAGGCCATACTCCAAAAAATGTATATATCTTCATAACCCTGCTCCCAAACTACACCTATAGGATAAAACCATTCACAAGTTGTGCATATATAAAAGAATGAGAGGAATCGGTATTAAATAAGGCTCTATCTAGAATTGAAGCTATAATAATAGTACCTATAACTATGGACGGTCCACCTCCCTATCCACTAGTGTAGGAATAATTACATACAACCATCCTGAACCTCTTACCTATGATTCAGTTATTGTCCCATGAGTTACACCACTCTAATGATACATGCACTCTTTCCCTGAAGTACCATGTCCACTACCACTACCACCTCAGCTAGTAGAACTCTAACTACCAGAATAATATGGTGTTGAAGATCCACTTCCTGTACTCTATTTTTTCCTAGCCACCCCATAAAAACCCATCTATCATGGGTTCCTACAGAACAAATGTAGATGTCCCATTCTTCCATAAGCTCATCACTCTACTAGTGGTCAGGGACAATGTATACAAAAGTGGACCAACCTATCATATTGGTGGAAAAGAACTTGGGTAAGATCCTGAGAAATCGATCCTTTCCTATGGCCACTCTTCTTTCTATTGATTTGGTCATCAATATTATAGATATGATTCTTACTATCAGAATATGAAACTATTTATCATTTAGTAGAAACCACCTATCCTCCAATAGAAATCTCCTTCAGGTTCCCCTCATATATGAGATCCTGATTCACCACCTCAAAAAATGTATTTAACGAAAATATATTAAATTGGGACATAATCTTACATTTAAGTCTATCCTGAAAATTACTTGTTGTAGATGTCTCATACCCTTCCAATATTGGTGAAAATCAATGAAAGTCAATAAAGATACCAACATATTCCATCATAGATATACTCCTTTGGGTCAACTGCATGAACTCAACTGCCATCTCTTATCTCAGTGTCTCTCGATAAAAGCTCTCTAGGAACTTCTCTTGGAAGTATTTCCATACCATACAATATTCTTTCCTAGTATGAGCTTGAACATCCCACTAGTTCTTCGCTAATACTCATAACATGTAAGTAGAAAAATTGATCCTCTTCTCAGTAGGAGTCTCTAAATGATCAAGTATAGTCTGGATAAACTCAATCTAGAACTCTTCTTATTTAGTTCAACCCTCTCTGGTGAAGGTCAGAGGGTGATTTAATTGAAACTCTCATGCCAAGTCAAACATACTCTTTACTACCTATTCTGGGTCTCTATCTAATCAATTCATGAAGTGAGCATAGTTATCATGAAAATTATCTCAAGATCCTTCACCTAGCACTATCATTCCATCAGTTTTCACTACTAGTGGGTCATTTCCAGCCATGACCTCCAGTCGTCCTGTCAATAAGCATCACTGTGGAGGAATATATCTATAATTCCAAACACACATCTCATGACATATTAAACAACATTAACTCATTTAACGAGATGGATTCACACAAATACATAACAATTCATCCCCCTAATTTCCACCACATTATCAAAACCGAGGTACTATCACCTCCCTTAACCATCTTACATGTAGGTCATGGTTAACAAGGGTAAACACATTCTCATATAAAAGTTTCTCATTAGACACACATTTAATCAAATTTTTCATCATTTCACAACTTTTATTTCATATTAGTAACTTTTTCCATTTAAATTACAAAATCATGGGAAAAAATTTCAATTTCAACAACTTACCCAGAACCTTCTTTCCCATGTGTGCCTAAAAATGATGTATGTCAAAATAATTCTAAAGTGACTAGAATGATGCATGCATAATCAAATCTCATGTCATACCAGGTCAGGAGTAAAATATAAGAAAATATCAGAAACATGAATCAAATCATACAATAAGTGCATCACTCAAGATGAAATAACATCCAACTATAACAACACACATCAATAATAACAATAACACCATGGGAACTTGGGTTCTCCCCCATACATGGGTTAGATAACCCCATGCATGAGCTCATGTCCAAGGCATGAATCATCCTATTCTCTTGTCAATATTTCAAAAATAGTAATACAAAAGATAAGAAAAGAAAATTTCCTTTGATACCACTTTATAACGTCCCAACCCATGTGCCACATACCAGTGCCCTAAGTTGGTCGGTCACATGACCTAAGGTGCGCCTCCCCATATGCCAGAGGCTGCCGTCTAGTAATGAGGGTCTAATATTGATCATGTGAATATTATACCCTCTTTATGAAAGCATCACAACAATATAAGTAAATAATAATAGTCAAATGACGTAACCAATAACCATAAAAAACCAGTATCACATGATAACCAAAATAGGAATACAATATAAAAAACTAAATAGTAAATATGTAATGCCAAATACATGTCAATCTTCAAATGAAAAATCAAAAGAAAGACACAATAACACTCCCAAGTGGGTCTTGAAACCATGTCTGGTTCCCTCATGCATGGTCCATATCGACTCATCCATCTAACATGGGGTTCTTAACCTTATCTTATCCTAAAAACATGATGTCTATTCGGGTACTGGTCAGGCATCCCAAGTTGGCTGTGAGTACAACTTAGTAGGACACCACCAGCATTCTCTAAAACAATATAATCAATAATAGTGTATGAAGTTGTATAAAGAATAGATAATAATTCATAAAGTAAACAATGATCATATTTATTTATTTTTTTAATTAACCACATAACCTCCTAGGTTAGCAAGGACACCTAAACCCTCAATACCTACTTCAGTATGTCCCGAAGTCTGAACCAAAACACACTGGGAGTTCAAAATTCATTATAACACTTGGGATTTCATTATCCATTTAACTACATTTCACATAATTTTCATTTGGAACCATATTGTATTGCCAATATCAAGGGCATAAAATGTCATGTCTATCAAACCATAGGTATTTAGAGCCTCTTTCCCTTTCGCACACCTCAATGTCACATATGGGTATTTGGAGCCTCAGTCTCTATCACACACTTACTATCATATATGGGTATTTGGATCCTTAGTCCCTGTACAAAACCTCAATGTACCATATGGGTATTTTGAGTGTCAATCCCAATCCTAAACTTGTTTATCACAGATGGGTATTTAGAGCCTCAGTTTGTTTCCCACACTTGTATATCAATCAATCACACATATATCACACGTATCACACCAAACAAGGTTAACCAACATTAAACCTCTTATCAAATTTCACAACAATTAATATACCATTAAAACTTTCAAAAAAAATCATGGTTCAATAATTTAATCAAATGGAATAATATGATAAATTCACCATTAAATCATTTTTCAATATTTAATTCATATAACCCATTAACACATTAATCTTAATTAAACTATCTCATAATCCCAATTTTTAATTAATTCATAATCATATTAATTTTCTAACTACAAAAACCCAATTTCCCAGTAATTAAAAAATTAAAACATTCAATTAGTTAATTAAACAATTAATTAATCAAATTCCACCAATTGTATAATCATAATTCCTAAAATTCTTTTTTTCCCAAATTCAATTCATTTCGTAATCACATGGAAAATCATTTAAAAAATTCCATAATTCCATAAATTAGATAATAAATTAATTAATTCAATTCAAGACCCAATTTCTAAACATTCCAATTGAAATTTTACAACACATACACATAATTATAATTCAATACTATGGGAATTGAATTTAAACCACCTACTTCAATATTAATAAAGAATGCTTGCTAACAGAAATCCTTAATTTGAAGTGGAACAACCAAGATCATGATGAAGAATGAGATCTAGATCCAAGATAAAAAGAATAAAGATACATAAAACCTAGATCTATATCTATAACCAACAGAGGAAAACCATCCCCTTTTTATAATAAAAGAGGGATAGGAGAGAGAGAAATCTAATCCGGAAGAAACTACATACTGGGAGAGGTGCAGATCCATAAATGGATATTTGATTCATCAATAAAATAGGTTGTAATGACTTTTAATTCATCCAAGAGCCTCAAAAAATGAAAGAAATTGGTTTAGGGTTGAGTTGGGGTGTTTAGGGAAATAAGACCGTGGTTTGGGAATTTTTTAATGATTTTTGGGGGATTCAATTTCAATTTGCATTGTTTCCTATATGGGTTGTATGGTTTACCCTAACCAAGTTCCCTAACCATGTACCTCACATAGGGGTGTCTCATAATGAATAATAATATTGCACATGATTTGAAAAACCATGCACCATCCATGCGAATACCATCTATTTGGGTTCACAATGTTTTCTGGGATGGATGCACAATTTGGAAAAACCGTGCACCAACTGTGCACTGTCCCTCTTCCTTCAAAAAACATATAAATTTCACCCCAACACACCTAAGATAAAACTAAAACAAGATATAATAAAAACAAGTAAAAATATTACCTAAAAAAAGCTCGATCCATCTTCATAAAAGGCGAGGATTTTACAAAAACCACTTTATAAATCATTTTTAAATCACAAAACCTCTTTAATACATTTTAAAAAACACTTTTCCTTATTTAAAAAGTGAATCAATAGGTGTGGAATTTTTGTACCCTTCACATAATGGAACACCACTCCCCATAAATAGATCACTCCAGAGAGATACCTAGTCAGGAAGGATCCATTTCTGATTAAGATGGAATATATTCCCAAAGTGTAACAACCCAGGTGGTGATGGGTTGACACAATAATCGATCAGCATAGGTGGGTTGCACCTCATTTCCCCCAACTAGTCAGGGATTGAGTGACCTAGTAAGATGAGTAGATCATGTGGGAAAGAGAAATTTTCCCAATAGAATACTCCCAATAATCGAACCCTACACCTTCCAAAGAACAGTGTTGGTATTCTTCTCAACTTCACCACTACACCACCACCAAAACAACATTTCAACAAACACTTGGTATGCATACTATCCACAACCATTTGAAAAACCCCTTTAAACACCCAAATTTCCAAACAAATCCATTAAACACATCAAAAATGGAATACACATCAAGAATAAATCATTTAAATGGAAACTAAAACAACACAAACCAATGGTAATTATAAATTTAAATGCAAGCCATGGAAAACACCCTTAAATAGAGGCACCTACCTTGGATTCAATATAAAAATAATCTCTTCTGATGAAAACAACCTAGAAGAGGTAGAAAAATTATTCACACACCTAATACACAAGGTAATAAAACAAAAACACCCATCACATACCCTAGATTAAGACAACATCACCCCTAGGGTTACACCCTTCTATAAAAATGGAGGAACAAACAAGAAGTGGGGGAATGAAGGAAGAAACCAAGAGGAAAAGGGATTAATTCTAGAAAAAACACCAAAACATCTAAGATAAATCACTACCAAGGAGTAGGAAGATCTCCAAGAACAAATAGGGCTAGCTACACATATTGGTAAAGGAAAATTAGGGCTCAAGCCTTAAGAAATCAATATGAAAAAAAGGTAAAAACTCACTTTTTTAAGTGACCTAGATAGGGCCACATGGTTTAGTGGCACCAGTAGAAAAATCACATTTCAAATGTATGGGTGCCGCTATCCACCCAAAAATGGACTACACGGTTACCCTTTAGTAGTTACATGGTTTGGTAAACCATGTGAAGCCCTTTGTTTTCACCCTAGCATGGTTAGACACATGGTTAGATAAATTGTTCTCTAACTGAACTCCTTGTTATATCTTCCCAAAAACACATGTTTTCCACAATAAGAACATAGGAACTCTAGGAATGCATCAATAGATAAATAAAAATAAAAATTATATGTACTAGTGACCTAATGGGTGTCAAAAACGCCTCACCATGCCACTTTCTCTACCCCCCAAAAGTCCCAAGGTATCCTCAAAATAAGACAGGTGGGGCCGCCACCCCCACAACCAAGATTATTAATCACATGTATCATAAACATCACCACCAAATTTCCATACAACATGGAAAAAAAATATTACCTTACTATGGATCACCTTGTTTGAATATACATTATATGAATAAGCTATTCCACCACAGTGGTATCAGGCTCTAACTCTAAATCTTCCCACTCCAACACATGATATGGGTATAAATGGTATCTCTTCATCTTGGAAACATGAAAGAAATCATGGATAGAGTTCATCCATAGTGGAATATATAACTGATAGGATACCTTTCCCAAATTCTAGACAATGAAAAATAGTGCAATATAACATGTCTCCAGCTTCCCCTAGTTACCCAAGCAGTGATGACCCAATTGAACTGAAACCCAGAGAATCACCTGATCACCAATCTAAAACTCTAATGGATGATGATGAAATTTGAAATATGAAATATAGGAACATTGAGTTGACTCTAACAAGATTTTAATCATCCGCACTATCTTGGCTGTCTCTATGACAAGACTTAGTCTAATCAAGGAATGATCTCCCACCTCATCCCAACACAAAGGGGATTAGAACAGCTTCCTGTATAATGCCTCAAAGGGAACCATTCTAATTGAGGTCTGATAAAAATTGTAAGAAAACTAATAAAATGGTATTTTAATATCTTATGAACTATCAAAATAAATAACACATTCCAATAACATATTCTCAAGAGTCTGTATGGTCCACTCAGACTGACCATCTCTCTACAGGTGGTATGCAGTACTCAATTTTAGATTGGTTCCCAACACCTCCTAAATCCCATTAAAAAACAAATAAGTAAAACTAGTATCCCATTATGATACTATCACCTAGGGAAATCCATGAATCTAAAAAAATATCATTCATATATGAATCTGAGTTCCTCCACCCTCATTGAGTCCCTAATGGGAAGAAAGTGGGATGATTTCATAAAATGATCAATAATCACACATATTACATTTTTTTCTCTCATAGTTCAAGGTAGTATGATAAAAAAAATCCATATAGATATCATACCACTTCCACACATGCATGATAATTAGATGAAACAATCCAGTTGGTCTCTGATGGTTATCTTTGATCCTCTAGCAGGTCAAGCATCTGAAAACAAAGACTGCCACATCACATCTTATCCCAAGTCACCAATACCGTACCCTCATGGTATAAAATATATTGGTCTCCCTTGGGATAATGAATAAAATATAATGATTAACCTCATGTATCAAACCCTACCTTAGCTCAAAGGAATAACCATCCACTTCTAAAAAATGAATGAACCATTGGTAGATTGTGACAACTTTCCTGAGGTCTCCCCACCATTTAAAGCACTTTTAATATAGTATCACTCAAGGTAAGAGTCATACTAGATCCTAAACCATTTTATGAGATAGGGTGTAATATTCACCCTATAAAAGAATACTTTCCCTCTATACACCTCCACATTTATCCTTAGATGATCAAATAAACTCATCAGAACCCGCTCATCCAAATACGCCTAAACTACCAGTACTAAAAGATTACTACTGAACATGTCAGAGACCATGTTTCCCTTCTATGAATATATGAAATCTTGAAGTCAAAATGAAAAAGGTAATCCACCCAGTGTCTCTGTCCATGGTTTAGGTCACTCCAGGTGAAAATTTACTTCATGATTTTATGATTCGAATACACTGTAAAACACCTCCTAAAGAGGTAGGGTCACCACATTTTAAATGCATGCATAGTATCTTCCAATTAAAATTAATGGGTGGGGTAATTAACCTCATGTGGGCATAGATTCCTTGATCCATTGGCCACCACATGGTTGACCTACATTATAAAACACCCCAAACCCACACCAAAAGCATTACAATACACTATATAGGCTTTCCTAGGATCAGTAAGAATCAAAGTATCCTTGGATATTATATGAGTTTACAACTACTCAAAATCACTCTGAAACTTCTCATCACACTCAAAATTTACCCCTTTCTGGTTAATTTTATTGAGGGAGAATCTATCCTAGAGAAATCCCTGATAAAACATCTAAAATACCCAGCCAAGCCCAAAAAAGTGAGAATCTCAAAGACATTCTTAGGCTGCTCCCAAGACAAGACTACCCAAAAGTTCTTTGGATCTACTGGAACTCCTACCTCATAAATCACATGGACTAAAAAATTTACTTCATGGATCCAAAAATTGTACTTTGAAAACTTTTAATATGGATGGTTCACTCTCAAAACACCCAACACAACCTCCAAATCATCAACATGATACTCCTCTTCCTTGAAATGCAACAAGATATAATCTATAAAAATTACCATGAAGGAGACCAAAAAGTTATGTAAGAACAAGTTCATTAATTCTATAAAGATCAAATGAGCATTGGTAAGCCCAAAAAACATAACTAAATACTCAAAATGTCCATACGGGCTTCAAAATGTAGTTTTTAAAACATACCCTTCATGGAATTTTAACTAGAGGCACCCTGATCTCAAATAGATTTTTCAAAACCAATGAACACCTATGAGATGATAAAAAAGATAATAAATTCTAGTAAATGAGTATTTATTTTTACAGTCACCTGGTTAAGCTTATGGTGGTCTATATAAATTCATAGGATATCATCCGATTCATCTTTAAATTGAACTGTTTAATCCCATGGTGAAACATTGGGATGGATAAAAACTTTTCCCTTAAGATCCTCTAGTTGAAATTTTAGTTATTCCAGCTCATCCAGATCCATTCAGTATGATAAAGAGGAGATTAGACTCATCTTGGGGAGCATATGGATAGTAAACTCAACCTCTCACTAGGGAAACAATCCCAATAAATCCTTTGGAAACACATTTGGGTACCTATCTAATACCACTATAAGTTCAACCACTAAACTCTACTCAACATATTTAAGAAACAACCTTGATAACTAAAATGAGATTAACTGCAACTCTGAGGCAACCGATATTTCCCTCCCAAAACATATATCCCACTCATCATAAAAGAGAAAGATAGAACTTGACCCTATGGTGATAATAGTAAAAAATATCATTGAAACTAATGAACCAATCCATTTCAATAATGAGGCCTAAAAAGTTTAGGTCTAAAACCAAGAATTCCCAAATGACTTCTATGCTAGCTACCACAACATGACACTAAGGGCACTTGAAACCTTAATCCTTTTTCCTACCCAACAGGGTTAGAAAATACATAAAAAAAGGCATCAAAGCATCACACATACACAAATAATTAATCAACTTAAGTGAAGTAGAATAATGGGATGAAATAGTATCAAATAAAACCGATTCCATGGAATAAGTAATTGACACCATACCTCTAACAGTGAACAACTCAGAATATGATTCCTCTGGTAAGACTTTTCGTGCATGGAGACACCCTGGCTCAAACCTACTCTAACACTTCTTATTCTTGTGAGAATATAAATTTCCAAAAGTATAAGATCCTCCACCCTTGTAATCTTCTCACTTCACCTAATAGCCCTTCAAAAAGGTGGAACCCACATCACTCCCCCATGAAGCCGACTGATAGAAGTTCTGAATATGCCCTGGTTGAAAACAATAGTGGGATGTCCTTGGAGTCTTTGAGAAATTCATCCTGGTTTGTCCAACATTTCCAAACCAATAAAAAATAATGATTTTATTCCTTAATGAATCTATAGGAACTAAACTTGAAGACTGCTTGACACTCTATCCACTATCCTTGTGAGATTTATTCTACTCCCGATTCTATCATGATGAAGAAATCTTACTACCACACGCTGATGGAACACCAACAAGACCTATCTTTGTAGCAAAATCAACCTATTCCCTTTCTTACCTATCAAACACCTATGAATTTGTTAGTATATATAAATTAATGAGTATATATATGTTCTATATCCTCAATCCCATCTCAAAACGCCAATCCTTGAGGCAATTCTATGCGAGGATATCCAAAGAAAAATGAACTAACTTAGTAAATCTGGTAGAATTCTCCATTACCAAATGATCAATCAGATCCATAATTAAGAACTCACAAGTCTTCACCACTATCATGGTCTCTGGGTAGATCTACCAGTTAAAATCCACCTTAATCATGGTCCATATGAGATCCTCACGCTTCCTAGAAAGCACCCTTGACTCCCACTACTTTATACATGGTCCTTGCAACACATATGTTGAAAATACAACTTTTGAGGTCTCATGGGTCTTCAAGAACCTAGATATATACTCGATATGATCCAACCACTCCTCAGAATTATTGGGTTCTTTATTGATAATGAACACTGGTGGATTTTTCCACAAAAAATTATGATCATGGTCCACTGTATATTTCTAGTCATGAACACCCACTTGACCCAAGGTTTAGATCATACAAATCAATGAATTCACCAAATCTGGATCAATAGGAGGGTTCACCTACATGGTACTCTCCACTTCACCCTCTATACACTAGTATAAGGTATTTTTAGGAGGCTTTGTCTACAAGAGAAAAAAAAATCTTCATCAAGAGGAACTCAACCTAAAAATTATCAAAATATCCTAAAGAAACCCTCAATATGGGTTTCAAAAAGCATCATAATCATCACAATAAAATTCAAGAGAAAATAATTAAAAACATAAAAAAAAAAATTATTTACCATTGTGCATAGTTTGGATGAAAGATTAAGCAAACCATGCACCGACCGTGCAGCTATCACTAGATTTGAAAGGCAAGGCTACACAGTCTATTCATGATATCTACCACACTAACCATGAACCTCCTCCATACCTCCCTATTTCACCCCTAAAATTAAAAAGGGCCCTAGGCCTACCTAGGGACTTCCCTACCAGTAAATAAATTGAAACATCACAAAAAACCTATAACTAGGATCAACACATAAACACAATCCTAGAACACCCATGAGAACTCGAGGTTGACATGAAGAATAGATGAATAAGAACCCCCCCATTACTACCTATCGATTCCCGATGGTCCTAGCTCTATTTAACCACCGAATCCAATATAAAAAGCCACTATGATTCCATTTTGTAATGAACCAAACCAGGTCGACCCATGCCTTCACCTGAGCTAGCCTGCCACATAGCTTGAAGCACATTATCAATTTCCATATGTTGAAGACAAGCACCGAGCATAACCAACTATCACTTGGCAATGATTTTTGCATAGGTAAAATGACATGACCCCTATATAAAACAGGATGGCCAAACCAATATCATCATATTCTGCAATATAAAATAAGAAGATACTAAAAACAATTTCACACATTATTAAACAAAATACGCCATAACTGGTCATATACATGGTGTCTCAAAACAAAACCCAAAACTAAAAAGAATGTGAACAAGTCTAAACATGGCCTAAATATACATCCCAATGGACCCAAACCAAAAAAATTACTCCACATGATCTAATCCCAATAAGACCATATATCATCCATAAAACAATGGAAAATGGTAATCAATAGGAGCCACCTAATGTTTTACTCGAACCAAAACCAATTAATTATTTAAATATAGGTACAAGAGAATCCCAATAGAATACAACCATGAAAAACAAAATTTATAAACACCCAAAGCTCCAAGAAGGGTGTGAGGTATGAAGAATAGTAGAATAACACCATAAATTTATTTAATGATTTTACCCATAGAAACAAATAAAATAATTTTAAAACATTTTAAAAACTAATCCACTATAAAAAATACCATTTTCAAATAAACCTTTGAAATCTATTTGTTTTTTAATTTCAATGATACTTGTTTTACAAAAAAATTTCCAACACAACTCAAATAGATAATTATAGCCACAAGGCATAACTTGCTCAATATCACAACCAAATCATAATCAGGGTGAGTATATCATAAAAAAAAGTAAGAACATAAATAGAAATTAAATGGGAAAAATATATATCATCACATAAAAATGGAAATAATCAATTGAATAAATTATATAATCCAATCTAGTATAATTAATGTGAACCTAGGGATCTAACCATTAAGGTTAACATGAGTTAGAAAATATGTATAGTAGCTAGATAAGATAAATAGAAGTTATCATGTTCTTCCCCAATCCTAACATGGAAGCTCTCATAGTATTCCTACCCAAAAGGTGATCATGGTCCCTTAGAAACCATGTTAGATGATCATAAGGTCCTCCAACTAATGGAACACATGGCCACTCAGAGAAACCAAAATGGAAGCTCGTATGATATTTCACCCAAAGTCTCACATACCCCCTCGAACAAACCCCTCACTCACACCCAAGTTAAACCACGTGCTACTCCATTCCAAAAAATTTACAAGAAAGTGACCATATCAAATAATCTACATCACAATCCATTTCAATAAAATCATGACCATTTTTTGAAAAAACCTCTCTTAAAGTAAAACCATTTATAAAACCACTTTATAAATACTTTTTAAATCATGAAACATATTTGATACATTTTAATAGAGAATTGGTGTGAATACCAACCACACCCATTTTGAGAACCCCATTTAAACACCAAAATTAAAGAACCAACACATAAAACACATCATAAATGGAATAAACATCAATAAAAAAAAAATTAAATGGAAATTAAGACAAAAAAACCAAATTCAATTAGAAATTTAAAGGTAATATATAGAAAAATTTCTTAAATAGTGACACCAACCTCAGATTTGGTATAAAACTATTCACCTATGATGAAAACAACCAAGAAGAGGTAGAAAAATTCCTCACACACCTAATACATAATAAAAAAACAAAAACCCCCATCCCATACCCAATATTTGGCCAACATCATCCCTATAGTTCCACCATTCCATAAAAATGGAGGAACAAACAAGAATAGGGGAAATTGAGGAAGAATTAAAGAGGAAAAAGGCTTAACTCTATGTAAAACACCAATATTTCCAAGATAAATCACCACCCAGGATAGGGAATAGATCCCTGGGAAATGTGGAGAGGATATGTGTGTTGGGGAATGAAAATGAGGGCTCAATCCTTAAGAAATTGACTGGGTAAAAAAGGAAAAAATAAAATTTTTAAGTGACATGGATATGAACACACAATTTGGCCACACTGTTAGGTAAACCATGGGACAACCATGAAGGTGCCAATATACACCCAAAAAATGGGATGCATGGTTACCCTTACATGGTTAGCTTCACAGTTAGATAAACCGTTCTCTAACCATGTGCCTTGGGTTGTCTTCCCCAAAAATCTTTTTTTTCCATTCCCAACACTTGGAAAATCCAAAAATTCATCAAGAGATAAATAAAACTCAAATGTAGAAATATTAGTGACTTATATTGTGTCACTTTTTTATCCATTTTAGACAAGATAATCATCATTAGCTTTACTCGACTACTTTAAATATCCTTGAAGTGGTTGAAACAATATGTCAGTGTTAGAGATTCTTGTTTTTGAAGTGTCTCTTTGGACGTATTTTGAGAAATCAAAGGAAAAGAGGGTTGATGATATAAGAATAAAGTACATGGAGAAATATATATATTATCTAAATAAAAAAGTTTTTTGGTTGTATGATATGATAGAACAGTTAACGTAAATTCATCAAGAAGAATACAAAAAATATCAACAAACACTACATGAAGAGCCACTCCATTGGGTTTAAGGCTATAAATTCCACTAAAAGGCCTACCTTACCTAAGGTAATTGATTTTTTCATAATAGTTGCTACTAAATGTGAATCAAAGGACCCACCCATAATCTTGTTATGAGGGGTGAAATGTACAATATCAAAGGAGATATTATAAAAAAATAAATTTCTAATGATCATGTGAGATAATGGATTTACATGGATCATGATCTAAGCATCGATATACCGGTTCCAATTGATGATTTGGATATTCACATAATAGAAATTTCTATTTGAACATTCATAAAATGGCCATTTAATATTGTAAAAATAGATTATTATGTACTTTATAATTTATTTCTTATAAAAAACATTAATAATTAATAAAAAAATGTTTGAGTTAATGAATGCTATTATAGATGGAGAAAGGGAAGAGGAAATGAAAGGTCAAATCAAAATAATCTAAAGGGTCAACCAACAGATTGAAAGACCTTCCAATAGTTTGTTTATCCAACTAATTCAACTTCCACATTTACTAACACTACGTGTTCATGCATATATAATGTTCACATATAATAATATGATTTAAATTCAATCTAAAGAACAAATGTATGGATATTTTATTAAATAAATGATTAGTATTGAGTGAATAAATGAAATACTCAATCATGAATGGGCAAGAGCCTCAGTTGTGAATGTTTACATGATTTATATTTTCTTAATTTTTTTTCCTATAACTTATCTACTATGATAATTAATTTTCAAGTATTATTCATTTTTTATAGGAATATATATGAGTAATATATGAATGGAAAACCTTGTGAATAATAAATTATACTCATTAGTCCTCACATCACTTATATTAAAAAACTCATTGACAGAAAAATAAATTTTAATAATAGTTGATAAATTAGCTGCAACATTTGTAAAGAAAATTATATATGACAGACTCTTCTTAATAACCATAATTCAGGGCTTAAACTCTACAATATAATCATATAAAATATATTTTTATTTATTTGAATAATTATTAATTTTATTGTTTTTAGGGATCATTGGATGATCATTGCAATCAATTTGGACACTCAAAAAATTTATTTTTTTTGATCTAATACATGAATATACAACAAATTAAGCACACATGATTCCCTTTATCAATTTGTAATACTCTAAATTGAACATTTGACAAATAAACTTCAAATTATATGTTTTATATTATGATTTAATTAATTTTTATATAATAGGGTAGTGTTTAAATATCGTAAAAATCATGGTATGAGGATGAACTATGAATAAGTTTATAGGTTTCTATAAACGGACAAGTATTAGGGTAAATATGATATTATTTCACTATCAAAACACATATCAAAAACAAATTATGAATTTTTACCAATGTTTATACAGTGTCTAAAATAAAGTAATCATATTGATTATGGTTATTACATTTATAAATTTATGAAAGATATCTTATTCCATTCACAAGCTAGTATCCTTGAAGAGGTATATCTAATGATAATTAAAATTTCATTTACAATATTTATTAATTATTTGTTTATTTATATTTATCCATAACTATTAGTAAATTATTCATTCCAAATATATAAACGAGGAAGCAATTGTTTTAGAAATGACTTGGCATAGTACATGGGTTAGAATGTTTTCAAACATCATGAATTTGTAACTTCTTATCACATTGTATTTTTTATTTCTCAAAGACTAAAAAGAGTTGGTTTATTTATTACATATTTACTAAATTTTCTTATCATTTTATCTAATTATTATTAATTTAATTATCTCATAATTTTTATCAGCTTATTTTTTACTGAATTTTCATATATATCATGAAGAGGTTATTTATAACTTATTTTTCTCTATAAATTTTATGACTATAAAAATCATAAAAGGCCTCAATATTGAGTTTAAGGTCCTTCATGAAGGTTAAAATTGGATTTTAACTTTCAATAAGGACAATAAACTATATATGGTGGAATTTTGTGCTTTTTATTGGAAAAACATTCTTAGAGAAAAAATGAATTCTTGATGAAGGATTCAACAAGGATGTTACATTGAGGTTGTAAGACTCCATATCCATATAAGAATTTTAATTTCAAGTGGAATTTAACTTTTTAATTTAGTGGATGCGATAGTTTTTTAACTAGGATTCATAATGGAATTATGAAGGTTAAAACCTCTCAAAAGAGGTGTTTTGGATGAGGAATGGAGGTCAAATAGTGGTTAGGAGTATCGAGAAGGATTCAGAAGGGAATCAGGATAACTAGGATGCAATCTACAACCACCAACTAATCGACACTAGCCCAATAACTAGCCTGTGGGGTAGGCATTGACCTAGGTGCTACTGCAGGTTTCACTGACTAGTTGGTAACCCAATAGTGGCTAGGTGGTGGGGCTAAAAGGTTGAAAATTACTATTACCCCTTTAAATTTTAATATGGACAACTACCTTCCTTCTATTTATTTTGTGTGCATGGACTTGGGTCATTTAACTCTCCCATATCCTCATTCAAATCCTTCAAATGGGTGTTTTGGGTGGCTTCCATCAGTGATTTAAGGTGCTCCACTACCTCTTCCAATCTCCATTAACCCCCTTTTTTTCTTATTTTTTTCTTTCTCTGAGTTGGGGATTCAATTTTTATTCCGTTACATATTAGTGGAATCAACTGAATGAGTTGGGGATCCCACTTAGCCCCCATAGAGGATATTCCAAAACAATTTCTAACTGTCATTTATCGTTGATTTAATGAATGAATTTCTCAACATTAATTTCTCATAGGTTATTATTTAAATTAAATTTAAATACTTAATTAATCGACAATGTATAATTGATCTTTCACCCAGAATGATACCAAGGTCCTCTGTGGACCTCCCATGGGTTTTTGGTCATGGTTGTTGTATGATGAGGATTTATAGTGAGTTTTTTATGACTATAACATTTTGAAATAAATGGTATACTTATTTTTAATTGATTATAATTATTTATTTATGATTCAATAAAATGTTATAGGTTTCCAAAAGCGTGGGCAATGGAAAGTGGTGCTAACATTGCCTTGGGAAACCTTGGAAGAGCCTAGACAGGGTTTTCGAGGCTATAAAATAAACAAGGAAAAGATTATAAAATGAGGTAGGCGGTTCTTAATACATTTCCTATGGCTTAATTCAAGTAATATATGATGCATGTAAAGCATCATAACATCCATAAGGGCATTGAACTACTTGATTAATTAATTTAATTGTTAAATTATGTAGTGAACCAACCCTAGAAATCCCATAGCTGGTGTTGTGCTACCATTACACTCGCATAAGATACAAGTAAATCACATCCCAAAAGACTGATCAATTTATTAGACTTTGTAAACTAGATACATACATAAGTCTTGTATTACAAATGAATGCAAAAATTACAAAATACAATTTTCTATTGAGGATAACTTTATTCTATATAGTGTATCATTTCATATATTTCTTAGTATACTTAAAGGAATCCTATGGAAGGGAAATAAAATAAGGGTGAGATCAAATTATTGGTAAGGGTCAAGTATAGAATAAGAAATAATGAATTAATGAGAATAATCAATATTGTAAGGTAATAATAGAACACACATTTCATATAATCAATAAACTTAATGGATAAATAATAAAGAAAGTTAATAACTAAAAACATATTCCATTCAAATAACTAGATAATACATAATCAGTATGGAAATGAAACTAATAGAAACACATGAAATTCAATAAATTAACTGATAATTAAATTCATACATAGATAATGTCAAAGAAAAAATATCATGGATAATAATAACTAAATTTAAATAAAGGCGCTTAATTATTGGATTCCATGTTTCCTTGGTACATGGTACCTTTACTATCAAGACCTTTCACAGGATGTTTTATAACATACTAGGTGAAAACCCCATTAGAATAGGTTATCCAACTAATTAATCCCATGAGACTAAAATTTCATTAAGGTCCTATCTATAGTCAGGCCCCACCCATGTTTTACCTATTCAAATCATTCCTCATATATCAAATAATCGATTTAATTCATGAACATTGTGTGTAATCAAATTTCCACATTGAGTAAAAGATGAAGATTTATCAATATTTCTATAGATATTAAATAATTTTCAAAGTAAACATTGTATTTAAAAATGTTACACAGTTTAGGCAATAATCATATCTAGGATAAATGATACAGATATTTAGGTAAAATTTAATGTTTAATGATCACTGAAAATTAGATATTACCAGGGGACTACAAAAATGAATCAAGGAAGTGAATTTCAATACTATCCTTGTAAAAATCAATCATAAAACATCTCGAAGAATAATAAAGATGGTATCAATACAAAATATCCCAAGTGGAGTAAGGATAAAGTGTTGTTTTCATTGATGAATAAAAATGCTATCAATAAATATTTCAAAAACATTCACAAGGAAAATAAACATTTTATTTTGATATTTTTGAAAATATATTTCATTTAAAATCACTTTTGAAAATATTTTTTTTAAAAGTAATCTTTTCAAAGGAATATTTGATGAAATTATGACAGGTAAATGCATACATGCCGCATATGATAAAAAATCATTCCATTTTCATGGTGAAAAGGTTTGAAAAATTATTCATTCGGAAAACAACAAGAAGATTCCTTTGAAAAAAAATTTAAAATGAAAAAGGATTAAAAATTTATTTATTAAATCATTTTTAAAAGGATAAATTTTTTTAATACATTTTAATAAAACATGGGTTTTAAAAGAAAATAGGTTCTCTCACTAAATAGAGAAATAAATTTAGGTTTTCTTAATAACATTTTGAGTACTAAAGAGCGGAAAAATGATACTATTACTTGAAAAATGTTATCAAGAACCATAAAATAATAAAATGAAATGTTTTTTTAATCAATGGACATATAAATTCCTTTAATGGAATTTCAAGAATAAGAAATCTCGAATAGAATGAGATTTAAAAATAAACCCTTAAAATGGTCATAACGTTGAAGTGAGAATTAATTAATGAATAAATTATATGTATCAATTATAAATACTTATAAAATAAGTGTAAATACATAAATATATATTCAAATTCATTATACACCTAATAATTTAATTTTAATAACAATGAGGAAGTAATATCTCCCAATAAAAAGGAATTGGGTTATGAAATTTCTTTACCACTTGGATAACCTTAAGTGCAAATCAACTTAGATGAAATATTTCACAGTAAAACTCAATATATCATGAATAATGAAAAAAGCATGAAATTACATGTAAAATTTCACTATTTATACCATATATAATAAATTAGGTTCACAACAATAAAGTATTCCTCAAAGATTGGAAATTGAGAAGAAGTCCTTCACTACTTGAGTAAATTTTTATTCACAGGATCCATGAAATAATAACATAAATAGTAACTTTTAATATCACTAAATAAACTTAATTCATGATATAATATATCAAAATTTAAAGTATATACACCACACAAAATAAGTAAGTGGTGAATATGACATTTATCTCATAGATGCAAAAAGTGAGATGAAGATCCCTTACCTTGCATTTCCTTTTTGTGTGAATGTCCTTTAAACTTCTATATAGTGGTTTACATTATGTCACAAACTTATACAAGAACTATAATAATATTTATAATATCATATATTATCTTATTATAATATCTTATTTCTCATTTGTTAACAATATTTCATTATTTTCACTATTTCGGGTGTTACTGGCCTAGTTTTTTGAGTATGTTTTGACTTATTACTTGTTGTTCCTATTAATTAGATCATGATTCAATCATAGAAATAATTTAAACCATGATTTAAATATAATATATATATATTATATATGTATTTATAATAATCCATAATATTTGGAGATAATAAATGAAATGTACCATTCATGGAGATGGTAGGTCATGAATACACAAGAAGACAACTTCCATTTCATTATCATATTAAAAGAATGGAAAGTAAATGATATATATATATGTATATGTATATGTATATTATAATTCTAGTATAATATGTATTTTATATATATTCACATAGGCTTATTATAACCATATTTTACATTTTCCATGTATAGTATGAGTGAATCACATCACTTTAAGGAGGTGGTAGTCCACACTTCCACAAACAATGTTATCGTATTCTCAAAAAATGGAAAGAATAAAGGTATGTGTTATATTAATATTAAATAAACTTAAATAAATTATAAATATAATATATAACATATAAAAACAACATGTCCATCATAATTTACACTATGATAGGTGGTAAAGGAAGAATGAACAATCATCATTTCGTGTGGTGGTAGTCCACCGTACACACGAATGGTAAGTTCATTACCCATTAGATTGAGGAGTGTGTAAGTGTAGGTCGAAACCTTAGAATAAAAAAATCTCAATTTATTTATTATACTGAGTCTATTATATAATTATTTAATTATTATATTTTATGGGGTGGAGAAGGAAATAAATTTAAGTGATCATTGAAGAATGTTACCTCATTTTGGGTAACTCCTTTTAGTTTATACCAAAAGACTTCCTTGGTTGGATTTATTCCCAAGGAGAGAATTATATGTTTTGGGGAGGTATTTTGGGAGATTATTTTATCAGATATTGGATGATCCAAATGGATTGATAGGTGTGAATAAGTTGTAGGGGTGAGTTTCTTTTTATAGCGGAGGAGTGTATTTCTTGTAAATTTTTGAAAAGGGAATTCCAAAAAAGTTTTTACAATGGATAATGTCTCCAATAATGTTTAAAATTTTATAAAATATATTATAGGTTCTAAATTTGAACATAAAATTGATTTTTGGAAAGTTTACTGGTCATTGTTTCTCTTATGTTTAAGGTTTAGTCTCTTGTTAAGCTAATTTTCCTCTTAATTTCTATAATTAATCTTAAATGAATCCAAAAATATTTTTGTTCAAAAAATAAGTTGAAATTATTATAAATTATTCTTATTAAAAATATATAATCAATTTTTCCAAATTCCAATAACATAAGTATTTGAAATTAATTTAAAATTAATCTCGCAGACAGGATGAAAATGTGAGTTTTTAAAGTAAAAACATTCAAAAGTTTACAAAGTTTTAATATCCAATTTAAAATTAAAATTTCTTAATATGATATAAATTGGATTAATATTTATAAAATTGATATAAATAAACAATAAAACCAATCAAAAATATAATTTAACCTTATAAATAAATTAGATGAAAAAGAAGTTTTGAATTAAAATTCAGTATTTTCACTATTCATCAAAAAACGAAACCCCATAGAAAATACTAAAAATTAACCCTAAGATAATTTTTATGTTAATATTTCAAAAATGAAGTATATTTGGACATATATAATTGATAAAATTTCCAAAAATTATATTTTAAATAGGTTCTCAGTTAAAAGGTGGTAAAAGTGTTTTTATGAAAACATAGCTTTTTTATGTGTAATACCAGGTTTGTTCTTATCTTATGCCTATGAAATATATTGGATGAATATAAAAATTACATTATTTAATATATAACATATATATTTCATTAATATTATTAACTAATTTTAATTAATTTAATTTAATAAGACAAAATGCCTTTAGGAGCATAAAAGTAAAAAATATTTCCTTTATATTCAATCGGTTTATTTTTTAATTTATAATTAATCAGTAACCAATGAATTAATATTATATTTTTTTAAATATTATATTTTCATAATCTAGTTAAACCTATTCATAACCACCAATTTAATGGCTATGTTATATCTTATTATATTAAATAATATTTTAATAATATATTGTTGTTCGGTAAAACTTGGTCTTTCATGTAATGAATGTCATTGGAGAAAGTCATTGTTGCATGTGACATATGATAACTCAGTGTTTTTTGTATTTAAATCTATATAATAGATTAAATTTACTTAAAATATTAATTATATTGTAAAGTCTCAGGATGTTATATTCCATTACGTTCTTGGTGTTGCGTGTCATACACACTGTGAAATACAATGTTATTATTTTAGAATTTCAGGGCATTACAAATTAAATTGAAATGTGTAATTACAATGAAATTTTCAATGATATAGGTAATTAAGTTCCAAGGCCATGTTGTCCCTTATTCACTGCCTTGATAACCCCAACCATCGGTGGCTAAGACCGTGAGTTGTTTTACCATGACCTGTGACATTTAGACCCTTGAGGTGTGTGACCAAGGAGAGTGTGACTTAATAGATTTATGTAGGAGCTTCTGGACAAATCTATATGTTGGTGTGTCCTAACATGAGTGGTACGGCCCGAGTAAGCTGTGTGAGGGCCTTGAGACATTAAGAGTTGTTTGGATCGTTGAACTAGGTTGTGTGAGTGGACCACCCTAGATTGACTCTATAAATTGAGATTGGCCATGTTCCATCTCTAATGTATTTCTATTGAGGCTTGTTCTATTAATCCATGAATCCATGAGATATTTAAGACTAGGATGAGGGATGTACATTCCCTATTTTTTTTTGTGTTTTAACCCTAGAAGTTAGCTAAAAAAGGGGGACCCAGGTAGGGTTCCATTTCCTTATGATTACCGAGAGGACCCCAAGTAGGGTTCCTCCTTATTGACTTAACATAAGGAACCCAATTAGGTACCTGAGTGATAGTCCAACCCTGAGTGAGCATATATGTGAATGAGTAGAGAGGGTAGTAGGTGTCACCATAAAACCTTCACCGAACATGTAATCACATGGTGCTAAAAAAAGTGGCGATGGGTTTAAGTGTTTGGACAACCCTATAATTTTATTTTTAATTTATTTTATTAATTGTTTTATTTGTAGATTCCCATATATACTTTTTGGGATCCATATTACGATCCTTATATGATATGATGGTGACATGGTGGGTTCAAAGTTGTGCTTAAGAGGACCCAAATTTTGAGGCTCTTGAGATACTACTATGATATGACTTGGATGTGATAAAATCACGATGAATTCTTGGTGTGTGTCTTGGTATCCATCCGTTGATCCACATGAAGCATGTCTAGGATACTGATATTCAACCTCGAGTCTATACGGGATACCCTGGATGGCATGGGTCTTTAGGATGCCTAGATTTTCTTGGATCCAACTATATAGAAATCAGGATTATGTTCACTATTACAATTATGACGGGACAACTAGGATTCATATAGTCGATCCTAATGACATCACAAGATGATTGAGGTGCCTAGGATGATTGGGATTCAACAATTTATAATGGTGACATGGAGATATTTTGGACTTAGTGATTGCCTAGGATGCCTGTGAATCATCTTTGAGGTATTCATTATACATGGAGTTTGGAGAGATACCAAAGAACCATGAGATATGTCTATTGATACAATAATTATGAGTTTTTATCCATTTTATCCTAAGTATTATGGATACCTAGGTTACACCCTAGGATCTAGTACTTATATGGAGGCATGATCATTGTGACATTCTTAGAGACACCCTGATACTGGACAAATAAGATATGGTCAATCAGGTTCATATACCTAAGGTGATAAAACATTATGGTAGTGTTTATATGGGTTGGAATATTCTATGTGACTTTCCTAGATACATTTTTATGTTGGTCCGAAGAAGTTAATGTTTATTTTTTATTAATGTATTTTTAATCATTTATTTATTCTAAGTATATAACATGCACATATCACTACATTACTGGTATAGAAAAAGACTGTGTTAGTGGTTCCCTATAGAGTTATGTACTCACACCCTACTCAGGCCATAATTACACTTATGTACCTAAGTATTCCTCACTTATTGTATGTTCAAGTTGGGATGAAGCCTAAAATTTCTCGATCAAACTAGAGAAGCTCGAGTGAAATTAGCATATTTGAGGTGAGACCTAGAGTGAGTAGTAAGGCTTCATGTTTTTTTTATTTACTTAATTTATATATATGATCAGAAAAGTGGGTGATCTTTCAAGAATTACTATATGCCAACATGACCATTTGAGTATGTATTGATTCCATATTCATTTATTATTGGATAAGATTATTTATTCTATAAAATTTTATGTGATGGTGTTGATATTATTTATTTATTTTCCTATTAATATGAAATATGATATAGTGGGTTTATTTTCCCCATGATACATACAAAAATCTTCACTTCTAGTTAAAAACATTTGGTGTACGGGGAGGAATTCCTAAGATCAAGTAGTGGTTTGGTCCCATTACTGTTCATAGTGAACTAGAGAGGGGTGTTTCAAAGTGGTCATAAAGATGTTTTTTGTTTTGTTTTAATATTTGGGATATGGTAGAAATGTGAAATAGGAATGTGTTAGAACCTATAATGGTTACCATACTGAAGCATGAGGTAAATTATGGCATAGGTAGAGTTCCTGATTTTGAGGAGTTCCTATGGTGCTCCTTGTTGGGTGGAACTAGCATGTAAGAGGCATGGACAACTGTTGAATTATGCTTGTGAGCCTGGTCTATTTGTGACTTGATTCATCAGATTGCGAGTTGGGTTCCTGTGACTAGGTGGTATAAAAGCATAAAATTGACCCCTTTGGATGTAAAATAAGGTGAGACACATAGTTTATGTGTTGAACTTGTCAATTTTTTAAATAGGTGAAGGTCGTGTATGTGCCAGTTATTTATAAGAAATATAATTATGGTTAGGTATAGTTTCTTAATGTTTGGATTGAAATGGAAAATAGACCTTTGTAGTACTGGATTTTTCAGGAATGATTCAGGCATCCTAGAATGGTTGAACTAAGTAAGGTCCAAGTAGCTGGGGCTTATAGTGGAAGTTTAGGTGTCCCTATGGAGAGAGGTTACACACTAAAAATATCTAGTATGGTACTATGACCAATCCATGTTGGACCTAGATGGAAGAACTAAAGGTGGAATTAGTAGTTGGGTATGGATCAGGAGAACTAAAATTAATTTAGTGATGAAACCATTTGAGGTGGTTCTTGAGGAATTATATAAGTGAGGTAAGCTATATGGTTGGAACCATGATTTAGGTCATGGATAATATGAATCTCATGTTGAATGGCCATGGATGAATGAGACTGATGGATAAATAGTCATTATGGTGTTCTAATAATGGGAAACAAATGGACTAGAATATATCTACATTCACTAGATAATTACAGGTATAAAGAATATGTAACATTATGGGGTTTTCTAGTATTGATGTTTGAACTGGGAAGTTTTTGAGATGGTATGAATGTGATGGAGTCGAAAATGAGTTATTCTCATGACATATCATAATGGAAGTTTTTTTTAATGATGATTCAACAGGGGAATCACACAGGGTGTTAGGTACAAACATCAATGTGGATACTTGGATGATCACATGATTGCTCGTGGTGTATAGGAATCAGTATTGAGAAAATTAGGATTGTTTCAGTGAGTGTAGCCATGTTTTTTTTGAGTTAGGTCAGCCAAAGGGGGATTCAACTGATTGGTTTACGTGCAATTGGATTTAGTGAATTAGAAACTACATTGAGTTCATCGATTTAGATATGATGGGAACATTTTGGGAATTGGAAATGTTTTTCAAGGAAAAGACAATGTAGTTGGGTTTATTAAATATATGATATGTTCATGTTTAATTGTATTGAAACAATAAAATGAGAATGTGATCTAAAATTTAAATAATTTTCTTGTGTATTTATCAGGTTCATTAAATTAAGAGACCTCTCATAGAATGTCATTAGAACATGGGTGGAATTCTTTAGTATGAAAGTTTGATGATAATTGTATTGTAGCATTTTAATTGTTTATTATTATCTAAATTCTATGGTTGAGGGAAGCCTAGATTGGATGATCAACTAGAAAAATACACATGGATTTATCGGAATAAACAGGTTTTGCGGAGAACCGTGTCAGTGTTTTGGTAATGAATTTGAGTGATATATCATGTTTTGGAAGGTTGATCACCTAATGTTTAAAATTTATGTTTTAAAAATGCGTTGGGAATTCAAATATGGAATGAGGTCATTTGAATATGAATTGGTGACCCGAGTAGGCTGGGGAATGTGATATAAATTTATATGATATTTCTTAGGGATAATAAGTTCTATGGTTGAGAGATTGTAAGTCCTTATTTCTATATGGAAATTTGAATTTCAAGGGGAATTTGAGGTTTTTAATTTAGTGAGTGGGATGGTTTTTGAATTGATCTTCAAGATGGAATTACAAAGGTTTGAAACTCTAAAAAGAGATGTTTTGGATGAGGAATGGATGTTGGATAGTGACTAATTGTTATGGGAGGGATTTATAAGGATGTCGAGCTAGCCAAACTACTGTCTATAGGAACCAACTAACTGGTACTAGCCCACCGGCTTGTTGGTGATGTGAGTAGTGGTCAGGTTCCACTACAAGTGCCACCGTATAGCTGGAAGACCAATACCGAATAGTCACTAGGGTTAAAAGGGTTAAAATTAATATTTTCCCCCTCAACATTTTAAGGGTTCCAACCCCCTTCCCCCTGTTTCTTTTATACGCATGGTTAAGAGTTCTTTCCTATTCCTCACCCATACTTTAAACCCTTCAAGAGGGAATTTTTCATGGGTTCCTTCAATAATTTAAGGTGCATATTATCCTCCATTAGTTTCCATTAATCTATCCCTCATCTCATTTATAATTTTTTTATTTATATTGGTTATAGATTTGATTTTAATTCGACTGGATCTTGGTGGAATTGGATAGATGAGTTGGGGGTTCTGCTTAGCCCCTATAAAGGACATCCTGCGACTAAGTCCACTATTCGCTACTTGTTGATTAAATTAAGGTACACCACACCATCAATTTTTCATTTATTTTTCTTTTAATTAAATTTAAAAACTTATGGAATCAATAAATCATGATAGGGATTTCACCTAGGATGATACTGGGGGTTTGTTGCAGAACTCTCATGGGTTGTTGGTCATAGTTCCAACACAATGAGGCTCTCTGGTGAGCTTTTAGAAACTAGTTTATTTTGAAATAAACTGTATAATTAATAGAAATTGATTATAATTAATTATTTATAATGAATTGGTGCAATTAATATGCTTGATAGTGTATAAAATGGCCAATGGTGCTGATATTGCCTTGGATAATCTTGGATGAGCCTAGTCGGGAGTTGATGGGATGTGAAATAAATTGGTAAATACTTCTAAAACTAGGTAGGTGGTCCTCAATAATTCCCCTATGGATTAATGTGAGTTATTTATGATACATGTGATGCATCTTCATGTCTATGATGGTATTGAAACACTTGATTAATTAATAGAATTATTAAATTAAGTTAAAATGTAAAATTAAAATGAAATACCTTATGAGAGACGGAATAAAGTACCAAGTCCATATTGGCCCTTATGTACTACCTTGATCACCTCAACTACTGATGGATGAGGACGTGAATTGTTTTAGTATACCCTATGAAATTTAGACCCTTGGGGGCTATGATCGAGGTGTGAATGACTTAGTGGCATAGTGTAGGAGTTGATTTCCAAATATCATTGAAATTGGGTAAATGTTTAAAATTTATGTTTTCCTATTGATACTGTATATGTGGTGAGTTGGGTCGAACCCATAGGGAAGGAAATTTTTCCATAATTTTTCTAAACATATCACTAGTATCAATAGTGAGTAAACTATTTTTTACTATTTAACCTTTTATATTTTTTTAATGTTTTTATAAGGTAGGAAAGTAACACCACTTTTTTTGTATTTTTCTTCTAAACTATGATGAAACTCGATTTATTTTGGAAACAGTAAGCAACAAAAATATAGAACGTTTATGAAAAAACAATTAGAATGAAATGACCAGGGAAAAAATCAATTCTACTGATTTTAAATATTTCCTTTTCCTAAAAATGATAGCAAGTGAAACCACTGTAAATAAGTGAATTAATTACCTCACCATAAGATAAGTCGCTCTGGTTGAACAATCTCAGAGTTCTCCACTCTAATAAAGGTTCAACTATAGTATTTTGATTTGAAAAGTACAATAGAATAGACTCGCTGTTAGTTTTGAAGTGTTCATTTTGAATGAAATGTTCTAGAAAATATATCCATAGTCATTCTCACCAAACGATCGTGGAATTGAAAATAAAATGCTAGTGGAATGATGTAGTTAAATGAATTCAGAATTGTTCTCACTGATCAATTCTGAATGCATTAAAATGATATATGAAAAGGATGATAAAAGATAACATGTAGAACTAGGAATTCCCTAAACTCATAGATTTATCTAACTATCTTGATCATATTCGAAAAATAAATCATTATATTACAACATATGGAATTGAAAAGAATTCATAGGAGAGAGATAAATCCCTTATGAACTATAACAGTGCTACAATGCTCCTTCTCAGATCTCCAGGAAGAGGTTCTCCAAGAAGTGCTCCAAGGTCTGCACCAAAGTTCTCACTCTATTCTCCTCAGGAATGAAGTGTCAAATGATCAAATGATGTTTCCTACCCCCTCTCTCACTGCTCTATTTTTTCCCTTTTAAACTTCCTTTCATCTGCTGCATGTCACCCCCTATTTTCCACCGACTTTAAGTGTTCTTCTTCAGACGATACACATGCATTTTTTCACGAACTACTTGTCACTTTAGTTTTTCCTTGTAACTAACTCTGGCCGATAGGTTTTGAGATGAATATGGACGGTTTTCTATCCTTGCTTGAATCTATACAAAAAATAAATAATTCAACATTAAATGTTAACTTTTATAATTAAACATTTTCTTAATTAAAGTATGATTAAATGTTATTAATTTTAAATTAATAATTATTAGTTATTAATTTAATTATTAATATTTTAATTTATAATTAATTTATTTTATTTAATGTTGTTATATATTATTAATTAATTAATTAATTAATTAATTATTATAAAAGTTATTAATTTATTTAATTTATAATTAGAAAAAATTATTAAGTTTATAATTTAATATTTATTTATTTAATCATTAAATTAATAATATTATATCTTTATTATATTTTGAAATAAAATTATTATGAGTTAAATTAGTTACTTTATTTTATTTATTAATTTAATTTTATAACTATTTTATTTTATTTTAAAAAATATAATCTAGAACTTTATTAAAGTATTCATTTAAGTATTATTTATTTTAATTTTAATTTATAAGCTATTTAAATTATTTTAGTTTTAAATATAATTTATTCATTTAAATTGTTATATATTTTTCTATTTTATTATTATTAATTATTTTATTTTTAATAACTAATTATAATTATAATTTTATTTTATTTATTTGTTTTTAGTTTTTTTAAATATTTTAATATATCCCCCCTGTCTTCTCGAGCACGCCTGAGTTCCTCATGATCTGCAGGGATGAATCCTCCCGGAAATGCAGATATTCTCTTGAGGTCTCCTTAAACCAGCGGCGACTTGGCTTTGAGGATCATCTACTGCGGTGACATTGGCAAAGTTGATAGCAGCGTAGCGGCTCCAGGTTGTTGCACTCCTCTAGAAATAGTAGCAGCTTCCAGAAGGTTCTGCGCTTCTCACACCAATGATGGAATCCAACTCCTGCAGTGACACTGGATCTGCTTCAGTTTTGGTTCTAACGGGTGAATTTCGAGTTGGGTTTGAATCTGGTTTTGGAAAGGTTATATATATGGAGTCTTTGATTGATGGTCTGATATGAGTCTTGACCCAGTTTGAGTGTGTGTGGATTTTGATGCGATTCTATGACTGTGTGAGTTATACAGCTTAGTGTGTGAGAACAATGAGTTGAATAGATGTGCAACGGTGTGAGGGATTAGTGTGTCATGGCTTGAGCAAGAAGCGGTGGTGGTATGTAGTGGTGCCACTGTTTTGGTGAAAAATAGTGAGTAGAAGCGGTGGTGGTGATGGGTTAAGGCACCGGTGGCTGAAGCGGTAAGACTATGAAGAGAGGGAAGAATAGTGAGACAACAAAAAGGGTGAAAATGGAGACACAGTGTGACAGGAGGAAGAGAAAATGGTGGCAAGTGAGGTAAAACGGTGGAACCATTTAGGCAGGAAAACATTGAGTAGTTTAAGCGGTGCCACTGTGAGTTGTTGTGACACAACAAAGTGGGTGAGAGAGTAAAATATTGGAATGGTTCCACCGTAAAGGGAAATGGTGGCACAATGAGATTGGAAAAATGAAGAAGTAAAAAGAAATAGGAGACACCGTTGCACTGTAAAACAAACATAATATCAAAATTTAAAATTACAATAAAAGGAAACTTAATTGAATTAAACTTATATTAATTTTTTTTTCAAAAGAAATTAAAATTATTTAACAAAACAACCAAAAAGGAAAGAGGATTTATAAATTTATTTTAAATTAATAAATTTAATTGAAAACTTATATTTAAAAGAATTAAATTTTTTTTGTTAATTAAACAAAAGAAAAATTTAAAAACATTACTTAAAGAATTTTCCAACTATCTTTAGAGGAACACTAAAAGTAATTGTAAAAATTTATAAATTAAATTAAAAGAAATTATTAAAAATAATTGAGATTTAATTATTTTAAAAAATGTTAAAAAGATAAGATTAAAAGGTTAAATGATGAGTTAAAGAATTATTAAATTAAATACAATTACTTAGATTAATTGATTAAATAATAAAAATGACATATTATTTTAAAGTAAAAAAAATTAAAACACTAGACTAATTAATAAATTATAATACTATAAAAATAAATTAAGATATAAATTAATAATTTCAAAGGCTAAAAATACATAATTATTTATAAAAATTGATTAATTAGAAATATTAAATTATAAAATATAAAAATGAATTTATTTTGTAAAAATTGAATAAATAATTAAAAAAATAAATAAAAATTAATTAAAATTATGTGAAAAACTATGTAAAAATAAGGCCACATCAAATCCCCCCACACTTAAAAATTATTTATCCTCAAACAATTCCATTCTTTATTATCTTTGAAAAATAGAAGTATATTTATTAATGAACTTAAAAAGTAACATGTTCGACACTTTCAAAATAGAGGACATAAAAACTGAGTTTAGGCTAAAGAAATGAAATGATCAAAAGATGCCTTGCCTAGAATGATTAATCAAAGGGTAATAAAAAACTGAAAAAAATTATCTATCAAAGAAGATGTTCTTCCTCATATGTGACTCTACTTAGTGAACCAGTTCAATCCAAGTTTAAGTTATAATTACAAGATTGTTAAAAAGTTAAAAGTCAGTGGAATTAAAAACTTAATAGTAGGAACTTTGTACTTTGACTTTTCACCTATGTTCCATTTTTTTTTGTGAAACACCTTATTGATACAACCTAAATTACTCCCATATAAACCAATTTTCCACTTCTTCATCTGGTGTTCATCATTCCTTTCACCTTAATGAACTCATTTTTTAAACTAGGAAATTTATTACAATTTTCCCAAACCATGTATCATGTGCTAAGCACTGTGAATTGCACGTATATAGGGATTATATTAAACAAAAATGCATACAATATCTAGGGTCTTAGAAATTCGCCGTGGGATCCAAAATTCCCAAACTACTCCAGTTTCAAAATATCTATATAAAAACCATTTACATTACCTCACTAAGGTGATTACTTTGAATAATTTAATGAAAGGTGAGTCCCCTAGAATCAAGTAAAAACTTCCAGTTAAAAAGGGTTATGATATCAATTCCACAAACATGTTACCCATATAACTCTCAAAAGTAGTTCCTAAATCAAATATTCATAAAATCACTAAACCGATTCACTCAGCAATCATTCAAACTTATCAATTTCATATTCAAATCATATCTTAACTTTCGGAAAGAAACTTTACTTAGGAAAGACCCATTTTGGTATAGTGCAAGCCTAAAATTGGGCAATAATTTTGAAAAAAATTAACCATTTCGTTTAAAAAATTGAAGTGGTAGTGGGAATTGAAGGGATTTCTCACAGTTTAGATCAATTATGAATTGATCTCCTCCCACACACTAAAAACTAAAATTTGTCCCCAATGTTGAACTCCAAAGGTGGAGAAGAACAGTTTTTCAGTTAAAGTTAAAAACATATTTTCAATTAAGTAGATTAATTACATGTGTAAAGAGTCACATTGAAATTCAAAAATATTGTTTCTGACAAAGGTTATTTTACAATAAGATTCCATTCATTATCATCAAAGTTAGTGGCAAATATTTTCATTACAGTTCAAACAGTAGCATGTAACTTATATAAGTGCACAATGAAAAGGGTGAAATCAAGTTTGAGAAAATATGATTCAAATGAATTTTCCATATAGCAGAAAGATATATTCTAAAACACCCTATAGATACAAGCATATTCAATGAAAAACACAAAAACCAGCCCGAATGTATCCCCGCACACTTATGTTCCAACATTTGAATGATTTTAACAAGTATGTTCAATTGCCAACAAGAGGCACATGCATATTTTTTAAACACTACAACACAAGTAGTAGATTTTTTTAACGCAAAATGACATACAATATATTTTCAATACAAGAATAATTTTCTTAAAGAATCATATAGAGAAGAATTTCTCTAAAATAAAAAGAATAAGATAATAAATGAAAAATTAAGAGTAATGTACTTACCTGAAATTTTTTTTCAATTAACCTCCAACATGGGGATTACACTAAATTTTTGATAACAATAGAAGAAAAAAACTTATTTTTTCTAAAAAGAAGAACCAGGAGTACCAGGAAGACATATCCGGAAAAAAGAGAACATCAACTGATAGAGAAAGCAATTTATTCAAAACAAAAATAGTTCAAAACAAAAACAAAAAAGAGAATAGGTTGAATCCCATGAAGCACTGAGTTTAAAGTCTTCAGTTAGACCTTATTTAGTAACACTTTTTATTTATTTATTGAAAAACGAAAAATCATGGGTTGCCTCTCATGCAACACTAGATTTATAGTCCCCATACGAACTTTATTCAAAAACATTTCTCGAGAATAGTGAAGGAAGCTAAGCCCTTGGGATGTCCTTAAAAAAAGTGTGATTCTCTACCCATTAACCAAAATGGGTTTGTTCTATTCTCATACAATATAAATAGATCCATCATTAAGCACTCTAACAATTGTGAAATGTCCAAACCACTTAGTCTTAAGTTTTCTAGGAAATATTTTAAGTCTTGAAATAAATAGAAGAACCTTCTATCTAGGTTTTAACTATTTAATTTGTATAATAGAATCATGAATAATCATAGTTATCTCTTTCTATATTCTTGAATTATCATATGAATCTTTTTTTATTTCATCAAGTTCACTTAACTCAAGCAATATTCTATTAGTGGAACTCTTAAAGTCAAAGTTTAAAGCCTTAACATCCCAATAAGACTTGTGTTGCAACTACACAAGAAAATGACTACATTTTTCAAACAAAATCCTATATGGATACATACCTATTGGGGTCTTGAAATAAGTTCTATATTCCCTTAAAGCATCATCCAATTTGAGTGACTAGTCCTTCCTAGCACATGAGATAGTTTTTTAGGAATTTTTTTAGCTCTTTATTAGAAATTTCCACTAGTCCACTAGATTGTGGATGACAAGGAGTTACAATTTTATGAACACATCCATATTTTTCCATCAAATCCTTAAACTTGTAGTTATTAAAGAGAGTTCCATTATCAGTAATGAAGGATTTTGGGACTCTAAATCATGAAAAGATATTCCTTTTAACAATTTTAATAACACTTTTGGCTTGATTGTTGGGAAATGCCACTACCACAAACCACTTTGAAACATAATCAACAGCCACAAGAATTTTCTCATTCAGAAGAGATGATGGAAATGGACCCATGAAATCTAATTTCCAAATATAAAAAATCTCTACTTCTAAAATACCTTTTTGGGGAAAATCTTGTTTCCTACCCACATTTCCTAACCTTTGGTACCTATCACAGTCAACCACATAACTCCTAGAATACCTAAAAAGGGTGGGCCAATAAAAACTAGATTAGAGGAATTTTTGAGCTATCTTTTCACCACCAAGGTGAACTCCCCAAGGTGAGGAGTGACAAGTCTCTAGAATAGGCAACATATCTTCCTCAGGCACTCACCTCCTAAGAATCCAATCAGAACACCTCCTAAATAGAAAAGGGTCAACCCAAAGGTAATATTTTAGTTCAAAGATGAACTTGTTTCTTTGGTTATTGGACAGATTTTTGGGAAAGACTCATGCTGCCAGGAAATTAGTAAAATCTGAATACCATACAGATTGTTTGATTGACATAGTGAGTAGTTTTTCACCAGGAAAGGAAAAATTGATCTCCCTTGGATCTTCAGAATGGGTATAGGGAATCCTAGATAGTTGATCAACAACTAAGTTTTCTGCTCCCTGCTTATCACTTATTTCCAAGTCAAATTCCTGAAATAATAGAATCCATTTAATGAGCCTAGGTTTAGTTTCCTTCTTAGACAATAAGTACTTAAAAGCAGAATAGTGAGTGAAAATGATGAATTTTGAGCCTAAGAGGTACTATCTAAACTTATCTAGAGAAAACAGAATAGCTAACAATTCCTTTTTAATGGTGGTATTGTTCCTTTATGTCTCTTCTAGCAGTTTACTAGCTTAGTAGACCACATGCAGTTTCTTATCTCTACTCTATCCAAGGATAGCTCCAACAACCATATCACTAGCATAAAAAATAAGTTTAAAATGGATTTTCCAATCAGGTGAAGTGATAATAGGTGATGTAGTGAGTTTATATTTAAGCAGATTGAAATATTTTAAATAGTTCTCATCAAAATGGAAAGGTGTATCCTTAACAAGCATAGAACACAAGGTCTTAGTTATTTTGAAAAAGTCTTTCATAAATCTCCTTTAGAAACTAGCATGCCCAAATAAACTTATAATACCTTTAACATTTTCAGGAGGTGAATTTTTTTGAATGACTTCTATCATTGCAGTATCAACTTCCAAACCTATATCTCAAACTTTATGACCTAAAAATATTCCTTCAGTGACCATGAATTGACACTTTTCCCAATTATTCACAAGATTTATTTCAATGAATCTCACCAAAACTAAATCCAAATTTCCAAAACATGTATCAAAAGTACTACCCATAATGGAGAAATCATCCATGAAAACTTCAATGATCCTCTCAATCATATCAGAAAAATAGCCTTCATGCACCTTTGAATGGCATCTGGAGCTCCACAAAACCCAAATGGAATCCGTTGGTAGGAAAATGATCCAAAGGGGCATGTGAAGGTAGTCTTCTTTCGATCCTCTAGTGCAATAGGAATCTGGCTGTAAGCATAATATACATCCAGGAAGTATAAAAATTCATTTCCAGTAAGCCTCTCAAGAATTTGATCAAGGAAGGGAATTGGAAAATGGTCCTTCCTAGTAGCTGCATTAAGCTTCCTATAATCAATAAAAACTCTCCATTTTGTGGCTTTACTAACTTATATTTCTTCATTATTTTCATTTTTGACAATAGTGAAACCTCTCTTCTTAGGTAAAACTCGGACTGGGCTGACCCATGTGCTATCAGAAATGGGAAAAATGATACTAGTGTCAAGAAGATTGATAACTTATTCTCTCACAACTTCTTTTATTCTTGGATTTAATCTTGTTTGACACTCTAGCCTAAGCTTATGATTTGGCTCTATAGGTATCTTGTGTATGCAGAATGAAGGACTAATACCCTTTATATAATTTATGGTCTACCCTATAGAATATTTAAAACTTTTAAGTACATTAAGAAATATATCTTCTTGATTTTCATTTATCTTAATAGAAATTATAATAGGAAAAGTGGAATTCTCACCAAAAAATGAGTATTTAAAATGAGTAGGAAGTGGTTTCAGTTCCATAATGGGTGGTTTCTCACTAAAAGAAAGACAGTTGGGCCTAGGAGTGCCAAGGTATTTGAAATATCTCTTATAATGGGTATGAATAGATGAAATATTTCCAATTTCTAGATCAGTTTTCGATTTTACAGTGTTGCTATCCAAAGTTGATAGCTCACTATTTAGATTTTCCAGGTTTGAATTTAACAGATTTATTAAATAATAATCATTAAGTTGTATCAAAAGCTATCCCTCAACATCATCAAAGTGCTCAATAGTGTTGGTGTTAATAGAAACACCCTCAAATTCACTCAAAAATATCATAATTTTAGAAATAGAGGATTCTCCTACAATAGACATTAGACAGTTTTCCAGATCTGGAAATTTTCCAGATTTATTGTTTGAGTCGAATTTTTGACTTGTGAAACATTTAAATCGGGATTTTTGGATTTTGAATGAATTTTTTCAAAAGAGGATTGATTTTCAGATACTTTAAGATTTTTATATGAACATTCAGCTTCTAAGGACTCTACCATTAAACAATTTTCAGGGAATTTTGGTCCTTTCATATTTTTAAACACATTAAACTCTTCTTGTTGTTATCCAATTTTAAAGATAATCTAACCTTTAGACACATCAATTACATCACCATCATTGGCCAAGAAGGACCTACCAAATATTATGGTAACATCTTGATGACACTCCATATCAAGGACTAGAAAGTCTATAGGTAAAAATAGTTTCCCAACCCCAACTAGCAAGTCATCTACCCTCCCCACAAGATGAGTGAAAGGACAGTCAACCAACTGGAGTATAATTGTGGTGGGTTGAAGATAACCTAGCCTCAACTATTGAAACAGTGAGTATGGGATGAGATTAATACCAACAACTAAATCACACAAGAATTTGAGCTGATTAGAATTTCCTAAGATATAAGGGATGAAAAATCTACTTGGGTATTTCAGTTTGAGTAGGATTTTATTTTGGAGCACAACACAACACTCTTTAGTGAGGCTATAAGTCGAAAATTATTCAAAAGTTTTTTTATTTGAAACAAAATTTTAAAGAGTTTTCAAGTAATAATGGATTTTAATTAAATCTTGGATGAATGGAATGCTCACTTGAAGTTTGTAAAAAAGCACAAGGAACTAAATAAGTTTAGCCTTAGTGTTACATTGAGGTTTAAGTTTCTCTGGAAAAGGGATGGGTGAGGAAAAGTTTCTTGGAATAGTAGGCATATCCATCACCTCTTAATTAATGTTTTCTTTTTTGTTTATTAATTTTATCTTTAGAAGAATTATCAGCATGATTTTCTGAAGACAAATTCATATTTTCTTCATTTACAATTCTTTTTTCTTGATTTGAAGATTGGGTACAAAGCAAAATTTTTATTTCCAGATTTAAGAAAATTTTCATTTTGGGTATTTTTAGTGTGTTTTTCAGAAACCATTTGATTATTCAGCCCACTCTTAGTGACTATAGACATGATGTTATCTATAGGATTAAGTTCATTATTATATTAGGCAGCCTACCTTTATCCCTAGAAGTCAAATCTCAAGCTAATTGGCCAAGCTGTGTTTCCCTATTCTATATTCTAACATCATTCTGAAATTTATCAGATTCATATATAGTTTCATGGTTATTCAATAGATTCATGAATATTTCTTCTTGAGAGTTAATTTTATTCAAAATTATATCCATCTTAGAAGAAAATTGGTTATCATTATTACCTTGAGAGTTTGAATATTCACCCCTTTGTTGATTTTGAAAATTTTGTCTTGGTTGGTTTTTATAGTTAGGGGAAGTTTATTGTTTAATAATTCCTTGTTATTTACAAGATAGATTGGGATGGTTCCTATATCCTTTGTTTTAGTTGTTAGAGAAAGGGTATTATTTAATATTCATCCCAGGATAATAGTTGACAAATTTTGAGTTTTCTTATTGTGATGGAATGTCAAAATTAGGAAATAAATTTTCAGTATTCCCAAACATTCTACCCTGGGCACACCATTCCCTTAAATATTGGTTGTTTTTTGACAACCCAATTGATTAATAGTTTTTTTAATCCTGGTTCATTAAAGATTGAAGTTGGTTGGTGATTTCAGTAAGTTGTGCTTGAGTTTCATTCCTTGAACCAGAATTAACATTAACATTTCTATTAACTATTTTTCTTCATGATTTTTTATGTTGTGAATTTAAATCAAGATTATTAAATATTTATCTCAACTCTTCATCAGTCTTATCATTATAGTTACCCCCAATAGCTTGGTCCACTAATTTCTGGTCAGATGAGGACAACCCTTTATAGAAGGTATCCATGAGAAGGTGGGATGAGAGTTGATGATGGGGATACTGCCTAAGAAGGTCCCTGAATCTATCCCAAGATTCATGGAAATATTCTCCATACACTTGATAAAAACTAGTGATTATTTTTCTCAGTTCTCCTTTTAATCATTAGGGATAGAATTTCATTATGAATGAGTTGTACACCTGCTCCCAGTTTTCATAAAAATTCTCATCTAGGCTCGAAAACCAGTTCCCAGAATTACATTTAAGGGAAAAGGGAAAGAATCTCATTCTCATCTCATTTTTAGTAAGTCCTAGAAGAGGTAACTACTACACAGTATTATAGAAGTCTCTAATAAAGTCAAGAGAGTCCTCATTAGAGAGCCCACTAAATGCAGGCAGCAGTGAAATATGGGACTGTTTCAGCTCATAATTTCAGGTTCTTTGTGAATATAAGATTGAAGAAGGATTACTTGAATTTTTAAGGAGTTGGAACACAACCATCCTAGGCCTCTCATTCTCTAAGATTTATGGATGGTCTTGAAATTCATTAGGTACAGGAACCATATTATCTAAATTTTGCATTTCAGATTTTTTTCTTCTTCTTAAGATAAGTGAGATGTTTATCCAATTACAAGTTCATGGGCTCTAATATATCGATAGTAGACCTAGTTTTCATGAAATATATGATGAAAGATGAAATTTATCAAAAAAATAGTAAAAAGTAGATCAAAATTACAAAAAATAGTATCAATTCAGCAGAAAATGAAGCATATTTTCTAATTTTTTTTAAAATTTTCACTTTTTTTGGTGAATTTTTTATGTGATTTTTTTGATTATTTTAGAAAAGTAGTCACTCATTCCTTCCCCAGAAATGGTTCCAAAAACTAATTCCCAATAATCATTGAAATTGGGTAAATGTTTAAAAAACATGTTTTCCTACTACTACTGTATATGTGGTGAGTAGGGTCAAACCCACAGGGAAGGTAATTTTTCCCACACTTTTCAAAACATCTCACTGGTATCAATAGTGAGTGAACTATTTTTTACTATTTAACCTTTTAAATATTTTTTATTTTTTTATATTATAGTAAAGTAACACCGCATTTTTTTTGTATTTTTGTTCTAAACTATGATGAAACATGGATTAGTTTGAAAACAATAAGCAACAGAAATATAGAACGTGAATAGATAAAAAATCAGAATGAAATGCCCAGTGAAAAGATCTATTCTAATAGTTTTAAATATTTCCCTTTTAGAAAAATGATCCTAAGATAAACCACTATATAGGAGTAACTAAATTCCCTCTCTAGAAGATAAGTCACTCAGGTTGAACAATCTTGGAGTTCACCACTCCATGAAAAGTTCAACTGCAATATTTTGATTTGAAAAGTACAACAGAATAGACTCATCGTTAGTTCTAAAGTTTTCATTTTGAATTAAATGTTTTAGTAAATATATCCATATTCATTCTCATCGAATTATTTGGGAATTGAAAATCGAATTCTAGTGGCTTGATACAGTTGAATGAATCCAAAATTGATATCGTCGATCAATTCTTAATGCATTAAAATGATTTATGAAAAGGATGATTAAATATAACTAGTAGAAGTAGAAAAACCTCATACTTAAATATTTAGTTAACTATCTTTATCATATTCGAAAAGGAAATCATTATATTACAATATAAAGAATTGAAAAGAAAACATAGGAGGGAGATAACTCCCCTATGAACTACAATAGTGCAACAATGATCCTTCTCGGATCTCCAAGAAGAGGTCTCCAAGAAGTTCTCCAAGAGCTGCAGTAAATTTCTCACTCTGCTCTCCTCAGGATGAAGTGTCGAATGATTGAATGATGGTTCCTCTCCCCTCTCACTGCTCTATTTTCTCCCTTTTTAACTTCTTGTCATCTGATGCACGTCACCCCTATTTTCTATCGACTTCAAGGGTTCTTCTTCGCACGACACACATGTTTTTTTTCACAAACTACATGTCACTTTAGTTTTTCCCTCACGACTAACTCTGGTTAACAATTGTTGAGATGAATCTGGATGGTTTTCTTTCCTTGCTTGAATCTTAATAGAAAATAAATAATTCAACGTTAAATGTTAACTTTTATAATTAAACATTTTCTTAATTAAATTATGATTACATATTATTAAGTTTAAATTAATAATTAATAGTTATTAATTTAATTATCATTATTTTAATTGGTAATTAATTTATTTTATTTAATATTATTATATGTTATTATTTATTTATTTAATTAATTATTTTAAAAGTTATTAATTTATTTAATTTATAATTAGATAAAATTATTAAGTTTATAATTTAATATTTATTTAGTTTGTTATTAAATTAATATTATTATATCTTTATTATATTTTTAAATTAAATTATTATTAGTAAAATTAGTTACTTTATTTTATTTATTAATTTATTATTATAACTATTTTATTTAATTTAAGAAAATCAAATTATAATTACTAACTCTATTAAAGTATTAATTTAAGTATTATTTATCATAATATTAATTTATAAGCTATTTATATTATTTTAGTTTGAAATATAATTTATTCAATTAATTAGTTATATATTTAATTATTTTTTTATTATTTTATTTTCAATAAATAATTATAATTATAATTTTATTTTATTTTAATTATCTTTATTATTGGCCTATTGTTTTTGTTGTTTTCTTAATTATTTTAATTTATCCTCCCCTGTCTTCTCCAGCATGCCAGGGGGATTTCTTCTGGCTTCATGAAGAAGGCAGTGGTGATAGACTCTTATGACGACATACAACTTCCTATTCTAGGTGAGTTCCTCTCGATATGTAGTGGTGAATCCTACTAGGAATGCAGATCTGCTCCTCCGGTCTCCTCAAACTAGCGATGACTCGGCTTTGAGGACCATTTACTATGGAGACACCAGCAAAGTCGACAACAGAATAGCGACTATGAGTGGTGGAACTCCTTTGGAAACAACGGTAGCTTCCAGAAGGTTCTGCACTTCCCACACCAGCGACAATCTATAACTCCTGCAGCAGTGCTAGATCTACTTCAGTTTTGGTTTTAAAGGTAAAATCTATGGTTTGTTTTGAATCTAGTTTTAGAAAGGTTATGTATATTGAGTCTTTGATTGAAGGTTTGGTACTAGTCTTGATCTGGTTTGAGTGCGTGTGGATTTTGATGTGATTCTTCAACTATGTGAGTTGTGCGGCTTAGTGTGTGAGAACAATGAGTTGAACAGATGCACACCGATGTGAGGGATTGGTGGGTCGTGGCTTGAGTAGGAAGAGGTGGTGGTATGTATAAGAGTTGGTGTCCTAGAACTAACTGGTTTTAATTTGATTACATGGAAAATTTAATGTATTATTACATATTGTTCATTGTTCTACATGATTATGATGTAATAATGTCCTAGTGTATTTTTTGCATTGATAAGGTAATGGAAGTTCCCCGCTAGGATGAGAACCTTGAAATGCTATAAAAATATTCTTAAATATAGTTCTACAGTTGGATGACATGATATGATGGGACACAAAGCATGCAGACCGTCAGGTGCGAGTAATCGTAAGTAGATGAGACTTCCTCTCATGAAGTTTGCACTTGGTAATCTCCAAGATAGGAGATTATGAGGACAGACCCGCTAGTAGGAATTCTGTATGTTTTGGTGTCATCGAATATTTCTATCTGTGAGTATGTGTAAGGATCCTTAGACTTTAATATTATCATTAATATGTTTCATGACTTACGCACTTTGATTTACTAATGAAAATGTCATGCAGACAGTTGATGGGAATTAGGTTATGTTGGGTGTGTCACGAGTGGCATGCTATTAATGGATAAGTCAAGAAAGGATTTGTCCCTTCCATTTATGGAAGTTGATATCTTGTACCTTTTATTGAAATAGAACCATCGCATGAAATTCCATGGACATGGTGTAACGACGAGTTTATTTCAGGTAGTCAAAGAACGACGTATCAAGTATAAAAGTTGATGACACAGTCATGAAACCTGTTTGACGAGATATTTCAAAAAAGGGATTATATTACATAGTGAGTGTTCGTATATGGATGTCATTGTTTCGACTTTACATTATTTCTCTTGGGTGCCTTGACCCATTGCTAGACAGTACTCCTGGACTTTAGGCAAGCCCGCCTAATTCCAATGAGAAAGAATCCTTGAGGGTCAAACACTAAGTGTTTTTGATGGTCTCAATTAAATTCTATTTGAATTTAATTAATGAAATAAATATTATTCTCAAGATTGTGGAATAATTTTATTCATGTTAAAATGATCGCATAATTAAATTATATATATATTTATTTATTTTATTGAACATTTAATAAATATTTATTTACTAGTTTTTAAATAAAATATTTATTTAAGAGAATAAATTATTTATTTATTTATTCAGATTTTCAATAAATGGAAGTGGAGTTTGAGCGGACCAAGCTCAGTCTGGTAGTAAAATAATTATTTGCAAGATGGTAAATAATTATTTAACAAGTTGGCACAAATTAAAATAACACTGCTATTATTTTTTAATGCATAATTTTGTTTATAATTCCGTTTTGCGCAAGTTGGCGCCCCATAAATAATGACACGATATTATTATTAAATGCATGGGATTTCTCTAAGTTCATGAATGTATTTAATTGTTTCTATGCAATTAAATATTTTAACTGAAATTCATGTATATAAATAGGCCACTACGCCTATTGTGCCATACACCACACTACACTCTTGGTGAACTGAGAATTGTTGAGCCAAACAATTTCTCTATCAAATCCTCTTCTCTCCCCTCTCAAGAATGAGAAGAGTTCTTCAAGATAGAAGAACAAGCAATCAAGAACAACCGACACAAGACACTCGATTCGCCGTGCTAGCACCCGAATAATGAGCAACGCTGATCAGAGGGCATCAGAGCACGTGTGGATCACCGCTATAGGGATTCTAGTTTGGATACTTACACACACAATGAGATAATCCGGAAGAGTCATTCCAAAAAATCAAAATAATCAATGAAGAAAAATACAAAGATCCAGGTTTTTTATGAAATTAATTAAATTAATCATAAACATGATGTGCAAGATCCTCTCTAAAGGTTTCATGCCTCTTTCTTCTTTATCTATATCTTTGATTATATTCTATGGAGACTGACATTCATCATAGTATTGATCTTGAAATAATAATTGATCATGGTAAAAATAAAAATTATGTGTCATCCTAACTATAATTCCACTGCACCCAAAACCTTTAGTATGAAGTGGTTCCATAGTTTTGATGAAAAATAGTGAGTTGAATCGGTGGCGGTTATGGGTTAAAGAATCAGTGGCTAAAGCAGTATGACTGTAAAGAGAGGGATGAATAGTAAGACAACCAAAAGGGTGAAACTAGTGACAGAGTGTAGTAGGAGGAAGAGAAAATGATGGCAAGTGAGGAATAATGATGGCACCATTTATGTAGGGAACCAATGTGTGGTTTAAGCGGTGCCACTGTGAGTTGTTATGACACAAAAAAGAGGGTGAGATAGTAAAAGATTGGAACAGTGCCACCATAAAGGCAAGGAAATGGTGGCAAAATGAGAAAAGAAAAATGAAAAAGTAAAAAGAAAAAGGTGATAGAGTTTCCTATCAAAACAAACAAAATATCAAAATTAAAAATTACAATGATAGGAAACTTAACTGAATTAAACTTATAGTAATGTTTTTTCAAAATAAATTAAAATGACTTAATAAAACAACCAAAAAGGAAAGAGGATTTATATATTTATTTTAAATTAATAAATTAAATTAAAAACTTAGATTTAAAATAATTAAATTGTTTTGTTAAAAAAAGACATATTAAAAACATTACTTGAAGAATTGTCCAACTATCGTTAGCAAAACACTAAAAGAAATTCTAAAATTTATAAATTAAATTATAAGAAATTATTAAAAATAATTGAGATTGAATTATATAAAATAAATAAATGTTAAAAATATAAGCTTAAAATATTAAAAGTTGAGTTAAATAATTATTAAATTAAATAAATTTACTTAGATTAATTGATTAAATAATACGAATGACATATTATTTTAAAGTAAAAAAATTAAACCACTAAACTAATTAATGAATTGTAAAACTAGAAAAATAAATTAAGACATAAATTAACCATTTTAAAGGAAAAAAATATAAAATTATTTATCAAATTGATTAATTAATAAATTAAATTATAAATAATATAAAACTACATTTATTTTCTAAAAACTGAAAAAATAATTAATAAAATGATTTAAAATTAATTAAAAGTATATGGAAAACTATGTAAAAATAAGGCCACATCATAAGTCTCTAGCCACCTCTATGTAGAGGTATGGCTTGGATTAAGTGGAGAAACCTAAGTAGGCCATGTGAGGGACTTGAGAAACTTGGAATCCATTTGGATAATTAAGTTTGGTTGGGTGAGTGGACCTCCATAGATCGAGTATAGAAATTGAGAGGGTTCATGTTCCATCTCTAGTGTATTTCCACTAAGGAATGTTCAATTGATCTAAGAGGCTCTGAGATGTTTAAGACTAGGATAAGGGGTTTTCTTCCTTTATTTTTTGGGTTTTGACCCTAGATGCAGGCTGGATAAAAAGGGGACCCCAAGTTGGGTGCTCTTTTTTTGTATTTACCTAGAGGATCCAAAGTAGGGTTCCTCTCTATTAAATATACCTAGGGGACCTGAGTAGGTACCCTCATGATAGACTAACCCTAAGAAGGTGTATATGGGAATGGGTAGAGAGGGTATTGGGTGTCACTGTAGAACCCACAATAAAAATGTAAGCCCATAGGGCTATGGGGAATGGTGATGGGTTTAATAATTTCAAGAACCCTAGTGTTTTATTCATACTTTATTTTATTAATTTTTATGATTTATGGATGCCCAGACATACTTCATGGGATCTATATTATGAGACTCATATGATATGATGGTGATGTAGTGGGTGCCCAGATGTGCTTCCTAGGACCTGAATTTTGAGCCTCTTGAGATACTGGTGTGATATGACTTATACATGATGAATTCTTTATAGATGACCAATGTATATCCTATGATTTAGTAGTTTATCCACATGAAGAATGAATGTGATGCCATGATTTGACCTCAGGTTTGTATAGAAGAACCTATACGATACATGTCCCTAGGATGACTAGCTTGTCTTGGATTTAGCTTTCCAGTCTTGGGGGTTTTGATCACTATTATTATTAGATGCCTAAGTTACCCCCATGATTCTGTCAGTAGATCCTGATGAAATTACATAATGACTAGGTTTCCTAGAATTCTTGGGATCTGACTATTTGGCATGGTAACCTAGAGATGTTTTTTTATTTAGTGATTTCCTGGGATTCTTGGGAATTAGCTTCGAGTCATTCATTATACCTGGAGTTTTGAGAGAAACACAAGATGCATGATGTCTGGATATTGAGATATTCATGATGAGTTGTTATCTATTTGAGCACGATTATTAGGGATTCCTAGGTTACAACATAGGATTCAATACTTATATTGAAGCATGGTCATCATGATGTTCTTAGATACACCCTGACACTGGATGAACCAAGTATGTTCAATCAGGGTCATAGACCTAAGGACCAACAACAACATGGTATTGGGTACATGGGTTGGAATTTCCCACATAATGTTGTTAGAGACATTCTTATTTCAGGCCAAATAATTCATTACTATTTATTTATTTTTAGTGGTATATTTATTATAAGCATGTCACATGAAGATATAACAACACTTTCAGTATAGAACAAGGCCACGTTAGTGGTTCCCTATTGAGCTATGTACTCACACCCTGTTCGTGCTTCCACTTAACTTGGTGTACCTGAGAAACCCTCACTTGTTGTATATTTAGGTTAGGTTGAGGTCTAAGATTACATTATCAATCCAGATCATCTTGAGTGGGATCAGGGGATTGGAGGTGAGGACTAGAGTAGGGATAAGTTCCTCATGTGTATTTGATTTTTATAATTATGTTTTATATATAATCATCCCAGTATTTCACACTCGGATATAGGGGGTATAGTCTCCCCACAGTAACTATATAGACATCTATTACTAGTTGACAACCTCTAGGATACGGGGATGTATTCCTAAGTTAATGTGGTGGTTTGGTCTGGTTACTGTTCATAGTGAATTGAGGCATGACATTATAGAGGTACTATTTAATGTTCTATCTATGGAGCTCTTAGTTCTCTATTTGATTTGTTTATGTATTATAGTGATATAATTCATTATCGTTTTGATCCAAGACTTTATAAGAATGTGATAGTGAGGAAAATTTAGGAAAACAACACATAATTCATTTGTGACGTATAGGAATAAAAAAAACATCAATATGATACATGATATTCCCAATATGATTTAAAGTGATTATTTTGATTTAAAATCTATATTTTAATTAAAAACACATGTCACAAACTCAAAACTAGGAAAAAATGACCGTATTATCTTAATACTTGAGTAAAAATGTCCATAAATCATTTGTGGCATTTGGGAATAAACCATAGATCAATCCAACACAAAGTGTGCATGGTATAACTCAAAGTTTATGTTTTCAGTTTAAAATCAACATTAGTTCAATATATGAATCACTCACTAAAAACTATTAAAATGAACTCAAATATTCTTAATACTTTAGTAAAATGATGCACAAGTCACTTGTGATATATAAGAAATTAATGCATGTCAATCTACCACACGGTGTTCCTAGTATGAATCAAAGTGCATGTTTTTAGTTTAAAATTTATATTTTAGTTCAAAACTTGTATCAATCACAGAAAAATAAGAAATAAATATCAAATTATCTTGACACTTTATTAAAAAATCCATAAGTAATTTTTGATGTTTTGGAATCAACCACACATTAATCTGACACACAATGTTCTTGATATGTCTCAAAGTGTATGTTTTTTATTTAAAATTGATATTTTATTTCAAAACACATACCACAGAATCAAAAATGAAAAAAAAACGTTTTATATCATCTTGATAATTTAGTAAAATGATACATAAATGTTTTTTTATGTGTTAGAATAAACCGTACATTAACTTGAAACATGGTGTGACCAGTATAACTCAAAATGCACGTTTTCAATTTAAAAGTATCATTTTAATTCAAAAACATCCATCACTCACTAAAAACTAAGAAAACACACTTATATTCACTTATACTTTATAATGATAATTCATAAATCATTTATAACATTTAAGAATCAACCGAATGTTAATCAGACACATGGTGTGCCTGATATGACTTATAATGGATGTTTTCAATTTAAAAGTTAAATTTTAGTTCAAAACATTATTCACTCGCTAAAAACTAAGAAAACATGCTTGTATTATCTTTATACTCTATTAAAATGATTCATAAGTCATTTTTGACAAGTAAAAATCAACTTCATATCAATCTAACACATGGTGTGCCTGATATGACTCAAAGTGTGTGTTTTTAGTTTAAAATTAACATTTTAGTTCAAAACATGTACTACTCACTAAAAACTAATAAGGTGACTAGATTGTATTTATGATTTAATATAATGATCCATAAATCATTTTTTACATGTAATAATGAACCTTATGTTAATTTGACTCATGATGTGTTCGATAAGACTCAATGAGTGTGTGTTCATTTAAACTTTACATTTTTGTCCAAAATACATTACACATGATCAAAACTGAGGAAACATGCTTGGATTGTCATGTAATTTTTTAAAAAAAATCCATAAATAAATTTTAACATGTACCAATCAACTGTACATCAATTCAAAACACAATGTGACTGGTATAACTCAAAGATCATGTTTTTAAATTAAAAATGACATTTTATTTTAAAACATCCATCACTCAATAAAAAATGAGAAAAATAGTCAGATTCTTTTTATAATTTTGTAAAATTATCCATAAATCATTTGTGATGTTTAAAAATCAACAACATGACAATCAAATACATAGTGTACCCAGTAAAACTCAAAGTGTGTTTTCAATTTAAAAGTAACATTTTAGTTCCAAACATCTATACTGTTAAAAACCAATAGAAAATCCAAGAAAAGGATCCAAAATGCATTTGTGATGTGTAGGAATCAATCAAATTCTAATTTGATACATGGTGTGCTCGATATGACTCAAAGTGTGGATTCTCATTTTAAAATAGGCACTTTAGTTTAAAATGTGCATCACTCACTAAAAAATTAGAAAACATGAATGAAATTCCTTGATGCTATAATATAATAATCAACAATATATTTTTGACATATAGGAATCAATCTTAAGTCAATTTGACACATGGTGTTCCTAAAAAGACTCAAAGTGTATTTTTTATTTAAAATTTATATTCTAGTTTAAAACACATGCCATATACTCAAAAATGAGAAAACATGATCATATTTTATTAATAATTTAGGTGAATGATATTTAAATAATTTTTTATTTAATAGAATCAACTATACATGAATTTGACACATATTTTTTCTAGTATAATTTAAAGTTTTTATTTTCAATTTAAAAGAGACATTTTAATTCAAAAAATCTATCACTCATTGAAAAATGAGAATACTCCCTCTTATTTTCATGATACTTAGTAAAATGATTCATAAATCATTTTGATGTGTATGTAAGGGTCCAAATTTTTCCGAGTGCTCCATTAATCATTATGGTGGGTTCAGTGGTTCAAGATTGGTTCTATAAAATAAATGGGTTGTTTTTAAAATACTTTTATAAATTATAAACTTGATTTGAATATATTTTTAAATTTTTTGAATTAATTTCAAAGTGTTAAAAGTTTATTTGGAAATTAATTTTGAAGTTTTTAAATGATTATATTGTTTTTTATAAGTGTTTTACAATTTTTAGAGTAGTAATAAACCCTTTTATTAATTAGTTATAAGATATTTTAATTAAAAATGTAATATTTTCTACAAATATTATTCTTTATATATGAAATTGATGTTACGTAAGGGTAAGTGATGTTTTTATTTTATTTCACAAGGGTAGGTGATGATTTCTTTGAGCCACGTAAGGGTAATCTATGAGTTTAAAACCTTTTGTAAATGTAATTTAAGTCCTTATGCACTAAATAAATGTAACATGAAGATCCTTTTACAAAAGGGTGTTCTGATACTTCTATAATGGTATATCCAAGTTCCCTCAAATTGTGTATGGGTAGTTTTATGCTCACATAAGGGTAAGCTTTGGGTCCTAATATTCACATAAGGATACCCTAGATTTTAAAAATACTACCTAAATTCATCCTACTATGGAAGGGTAAAACCTTGTTACCCTTAAAAAACGTGTATGCAATATGTAGGGTATCAATATTTTCTTTAAATCCTAGATTTTCATCTCCTTCGACCTATACATACACTTTTCAACTGCTTAAAATCTTAAAAGTCATGGAATTAAATCCTTTTGAATATCCTTTCTTAAAAAAAAAACATTTATGAAGATTTGAAATGTTTCAAATTGAATATTTGAGTTAAAAAAAATTAAATGGGATCTAAATAAATGTAGATTTAATACCTGCATTAACTTGCTACTAGTATTTCTAAAATATGAATTTTATCATGATCAAGTATTTCTTTCATTTTCAAGTTTGGATGATCTCAAATCATCCTCCAAGGTCTTTCAAAGCCATCTGTAGTGGATTCGAGTTTCTTTATCATGTACCAAACTTGTGTTTCCATGCTAAAGAAATCTTCACTCCACTTTATCCTTTGTGTGTAGTGTGATCCCAGTACCATCACCAGCCAGAAGATATAATTTATCTCTTTATTTTATATGCATGTGTGACATTATAATTCTTATTTTTACTTTTAGGTGGATGATAATAGTTGTATTAATAAAGATAATTGATTAGAAGAAAATAAATTAATGAGTAATGGGAAATATCACATGTGATTCACTTATTTCATGATATTAATTATCCATTATTGTGTGCCATATGTTGTTTATCTTGAATTTTGTTTGCAGTTGTGAATATGTTTTTTTGAAATATAATTGTGGAAATAAACTCACATGAAAAGGTTAAAGTTCTTAAAGATGGTAACTAAAATGGATCTGTGTAAATAATGAATTATTGTACTACCCTTATTTCTTATGGAATTGATTGATGTAATTGTATGTGTAATGGAAGAATTATGGGTATGGTTATTGGTTGAGTTTGACCTATGTGGATATGGTGGTGACATATGATGTTGGATCATGGAATTGATATATAGAATAGTTGGGGATAGAAATAAATGATTGGTAAATGGGATAATGATGTTTAAATTGAATATGGAAATATAATAAGTGATTATGAAATTGGTTGGTAATTGATGTGGTTAAATAATAATTATGAAATTGATGTTTGATAATTGGCATAACTAAATTGAAGGATAATCGAATGGATTATGTCAATATGAAATAAAATAGCTTAGTATGAGAGTTAGTGAAAACTCAATAATTTTGTATGTGGTGGAATTGATAGTTGAAAGTGGGTGTGTGTAGTGGTTGCGTGGTGGTGATACATTAATTGTGGTTGTGATGTAGATGCATGAAAGTAGTGATGTGGAGGTTGTGGTTGTAATGTAGATGCATGAAAGTAGTTATGTGGAGTTTGTGGTGGTTGGGTGTATTGGTTGTGTGAACCCTTAGTTTGATCTTATGTGTAACTATTATATATTATATTTTCATCGTGATTTCTATGTGCACCCCACCCACGTCGAGCACTATGTGTCGACACCAAAATTTTTAGGGGGATGTTTTTCCCAACATTCAAGATGGTGAGGATGGATAGATGGATACCACCTCTTCCTTTCTCTCTCTTACTGGAAATATTTTTATGCATGGGCTATGACGGATTATAGATATAGTACACTTATAGTTGGGAAGATGAGATTACTAGGGAGTTTCATATTGAGGGTCATGCATGATAGGATGAGGGAATGAGGTTGATATCCTTGATGTTCACAATACCTTACTATATTATATATATATAATTGGTTATGAGAGGATGTGGTTTCCTACATGTCTTCGGGTGAGATGTGATGACCTATTTCATATAGGGTTCTTGGTATGATGTAGTTTCTCATGTGTCTTTGGGATGGATATAATAAAAGGGATGGGAGTTCTGGGACATATGATGTTAGGGTGTGAGAGAGTAAAATTAGTGGGAAAGTGGTTAAGGGTACCGTTTTATTGATATTAATATACTTATATTGTTATACTTGGATGTGTTATTTGGTTAGTGAGCCTTGGGGAGGTTGGGAACTAGTTAACTTTATAATTTCTTTTTGATTCTACTATATTTTCACTGGGGCATTAGTATTTTCTTGTCACATTTTCACTAGACTCCTTAGGTATTATCATACAAATTATAAATTTTATTCACACCCTACATATATATAAACTATTTTTCAGGTTATCAGGAGGAAATTGGAGATCAATCTAGACATTTCTTGTTTTTAGTTTGGAGTTTTTGAGTTGCTACCATAGGACTATCTTTTGGTACTTTATTTTGAGGCTTTTATTTGAATTCATAGGAAATTATATACATCGTGTAAATTTTTGGGTTTTACCCTTTCATTATGTTATAGAGTTGTTTTTTCGTAAATATGATATATTTTGATCCTACTTTTCATTCTATTGATGGTAATTCCACCCATACATGCGACCTTCTTTATACCCTCAATGCTAGTTTCCGACCCAGGGTCTACTGGAGGTGGGACTTAGGGGTTATTATATTCTTTTCTCCATTGTAAGCATTGGAGGGGTGACTTTTGAGGGAGAGGTCATGATAATGTGGCATCAAAGGGATGTTTATTGATTTAAAGTAGTTTGGAGTTAGTAATTATGATAATTGCATGGGTTGATAGGGTAATGGTATTGGTCAAGCTCTATGCATGGCATATGCTAGGGAGACAAGAAAAAACGTGATATTTTAGGGCCTTTTAGATCTGATTCTAGGACTCTGATCCTACCACATTACTAAGTGAGGTAGTTCTTGCACGTTAGTGACCTAGGAGAGGTATATAATTCATGATAAATAGCACTTTCGATTGATTGAGGTGGTTCTAAGATATGATTTAATTAAATAAATCTTGAAATTTTTTTGTGTGTTTCTCTAAATATTCATATTATTCATCTTCTAAAGAACTGTTATTGTTTTGTGAATTAGTTTTATAACCTAAAAGGAAGGAGTAAAATAGTGATTAACTAGTCTGAGATATTTGTTTGAAACCTTGTTGAGATTGGAATGTGTTGTTCCCTTTCCTGTTATAATGTGATTCTTTAAGAATTAATTTTTTTTCCATTATTGAAATTAATAAAATACTAACCTATTTTTCCAATGTTTTACATTTCTACTAAAGAATGAGTATTGTATTATATTGTGAATAACTATTGAATTGTGAAAACTCTTCTAATTCATGAGTATATTTCATACTTCTATACTAAAATGATTGCTTTCAAATCCATTATTATAAGTATTATGGTTTCTATGCATGTTAATATTCCATGTATTACTTTTCATTTATAATTTACCACGATCATGTGTTATAGACTTATTGTAAAACTTAGTTTTGGACATTTAAATTTTGAAATTTCTTAAAATTGACCATCATCATTATTTGATAATTCACATAAAAATTTTAAAACATTGACATAAATTACTTGATTATTCATTTTTGGAATGATTTCAATACATTAGTATTATTCTTTTCATATATTGTATGCATGTGATGAAAATTTATTATAAGGATATATATTTTTATAAAATTTGTTTCTAAATTTAATAAAATGATAATAATTATTTGTGATAACCATTAATAATCTTATGAATTTCCAAAAAAAAATCTTTCTCATTTATCAAGCATTATTAATTTTTATTATTATAGATTATTCATATTATTGAAAATTGAAATGTGAATTTCATGCCATGTGTTATCTTGAAACACCTAGTACGTACCTTACTTGGGTTAGGAATTAATAGTAAGGTTAAGTTTTTTTTTCTTCAGATTATTAAAAAATGAAAGCATTGTTTTTTAGTGATTATTTTGATACGTGATGGTAATTATTGATATGTTAATAACCTGAAGGATTATTAAAATTGGAAAAGTAAATTTTTTCAACCTTACCTTTTATGATTCATGTTATGTGTTTATTTGAACTCCCTAATTTTTAAGTTATACACATTGATATGAACATTACAATAATAGTGATTTAATGTTTTGATTCAATTGGTCAAAATAATTAGTAATGAATTATTGACTTTCTTTAAACCATGACGTGCTTTGTTTATTTTTAGTTAGTGGTAGGTTCTGTTTTAATAATAGTTATAATTATTTTTAAATTGATCTTATGAATTGTTTAAATATTTTTATAGGTGGTTCTATTATTATCATGATTTAATGGAAAACCCAAGAGTTTCTGTTAAATTTTCTTTGGAAAAATGTATTTAAAAGTTAGTCATAAAATTTTTTATGGTTGCTTATAAAGTTTTTAATGGGTGGTTTACACGGTATAATTTTTATGTCGAAAAACTAATGTTTTTATTTAAGGTATTTGAATTGTGTTTTAAATGGTTAAGATTATATAAAGTGCATTGTGGTTTCCTTTAATCATACATGGATTATATTTATAAATAAATTTATTATTTAATTTCTAAATTTATTTAGTGTGTTAATTTATGTTAAAATGTATTGATATGAATAAGTCCTTGTAATTATGATATATTAGTTTTATATTGATTCATACTAGTTAAAACACACTTTCCTATAAATCATGAAATTATAAGATACAAAGTTTTCATTAATATGCCTTGTTATTTTTAAAATATGAAATTTAAATCATGTTAATTAAAAAATGTGTAGGATAATGTTAGAAATTGAAAATTTTATATCAAACTGACATGAGTATCTTGTTAACATGTTTTCAATAATGAAGAAGTATGCTTAAAGGATCATAATTTCCAAGAAAATGATATGTGAATTATGAGTATTGTTGTAGTTGAATTTTATATGGATTTATGCATTTAACTATTGATATGTATTACTGAAAACATGTTTTTGAATGATAAAATGATGTTTTAAAGGCTGTTTGAGAAGATATTATATAATTAAGGTTAAGCCATAAACCCTTTATATTTCTCAATATAGAAAACTATATGATCTATGAGTTGAATTTTATTACTAATGAGAACATATAACCTTGACATGAATACACATTTTGTTGTGTTTTTATTGATTTAATTAGTCACTCTCTAAAAAAGATTAATCACTTAAATTCAGAAAAAAAAGAAATGGGGTTGTTTGGAAAATCTTGAAATTGATGAAGGTGAGATTGATTTCAAAACCTAAATTATTTTTAATGAAGTACTATTATTCTATTTTTTGGGTTTTATATTGATCCTATGTTGGTGGCATGTGATATGAATTCAATAATACAAAGGGAGGGAAACTCTTTACCGCACCAGGATGTGTTATATTATGATATGTTTTAAAACCATGTGGGTGAGTCAGTGTCACCCAAAGATAAAAAAATCATTGTATGGTGGATAGGTTCATTTGATTTATATTCATGTGATATAACTTTCTATATTCATATAAGTTATTGTGTTGGTTGCGAAATTTTATGTGAAACTTTTGTAATTAATAACATGAACTTGGGAAAATGGAAATTGGAATTTTAAATCCATTGTCATTTTTTCATCAGTGTGTTCCTTGTAAATAAGGTTTTTTAGAAAAATTGTAATATTTTATAGCTAGATAAAGTGTATTGTTCCAAACATATGTATTTTTTATGATGCATTTCATATATTAAATTGGGTTCTCCAATTTTGAAGTTATGTGTTTATATTAACATATTAAAGAGAATGATAAAGGTGTGTTAGTTTATCAAAAATAATTTGATGAAAGAAGTTAACCTTTCCATTTATGTAAGTTATTTTGGGAATCATGTTAAATATGAAAGGTTATATATCATGTTTTTAATGTTTTAATTTCTTATAAATATAATTTTTTTTTGATATGAAACATGTTTGAGTTTTTCATGATAGTGGTGGGTGGAATAATTAAATCCTATGATGCATGATGAATTAAATTAGTTAACCTTATAGCCAACTCGATTATCAATTTATTAATAAAACTTTTTTGGAAATATAAAATTTACTTTGAGTATATCATCCTTGTAAGTACTCTTTATTCTATGGTATAAAATTTAGTGACACCCCATTAGAAAAATTGATTTTAAGGAGATTGTTTTCTTAAATAAACTATAATAATTGTTTTATAAAATTTTATTTTATTTAAAAAGTAGTTTCAAAAGTTGTTGAAAGTGTTTTCATGAATATTATTTTGATAAATACCTTGTTATGATGGAATAAAATGGTTTCATTTTAAGTATTCATAACCTAATATATTTTACCCACAAGATAATTCATTAAAAATTTGTATCAGCATTTTTTTCAACTTAATATTTTTTAATATGAAATGTTGTGATACATGTATAGAAAGTAAATAATTGTTTTAAAATCATGATTAAGTTTCAAAATTATTAACGAAAAAATATTTAGTGAATATTTTAATGGGGTATCTAATATTATAAATAAATTATTATGAAATAATTCTGGTCTTATTTGTTCATGTTAAGCATGATATGTTCTAAATGTTATCTGGAAACATGATAAATGAGGATAAAACATGTATATATTTAAATTTTATATCATTACTAAGTAAAATTTTTTAATTGAAAAATATAATAATTTTCCCACTTACGTAAATTTATATACTTTTTATTTAAAACAACATGAAGTGTTTATTTCTAAAGGTCTTCCTTTGGTGGTATTGTTTTAATGTAATGATCATTTCATTGATGTGATTTTCTTTTATGGTTTTGTTATATCCATCTATATAATCATAATTGGGAATGAGAGACATAGATGGGTACCCAAAATCTCAATTTGTTTAATGTTTAATTCTATTGGTATCAATTAACTAATCTCATGTTGACATATGAGATTGATTATCCACCTCGATATAATGCTTTTTTAGTATCCTTGTTTCTATTTGAGAGGTATATTTACCATGAATTTTTTCAAAATTTATTATAGTGTTTCATATCTATAAGCTTTTTTACTCTTCTATGGTGGATGTGTTAAATGTATAGTGAGGTCCTTGAGAGGTATCTCAAGGGGTGGTTAAATTATTCTCCTTTCCTTTTTCTTTATTATGGGGTTTGTTGTAATTTTTGAGGATGATAATTTTCTAAGAGGTATCTAATGTAAGGGTTTGGATTTTACTGATCCCACCCTTTATCATTCTTGGGTTTCCACTAGTTTTAGAGTGGTTTTATAAAATAGTGTTGTTGTTTTTAAAATGATTTTATAAATTATATTTTTTATAAAATGATTTTAAAAAATTTAAGAAGTAATTTCGAAGTGTTAAATATGTATTTGAATGTTTTAACAAGATTCTATTATTTTTTGGATTTTTTCTAGAAATTTGAATGTTATAATAAATAATTTTATTAATTATTTATATGTTATATTAATTAAAATGTAACATTTTCAAAAACATATTTTCCTTTATGTATGAAATTGAAGTTTCATAAGGGTAAGTGATGTTTTTCTTCAACTGTATATGGGTAGGTGATGATTTTATTAAGTCAAATAAGGGTAAGATATGGTTTTGAAACCTTGTGTAAATGTAATCTAATTATTCATGCTCAAGATAATGGTAATACCGAGATCCTTAAAATTATGTAAGGGTAGTCCCATGCTCATGTAAGGGTATAACCGAGCTCTCACAAATCATGTTATAGTAGTGTCCTTCTCACATAAGGGTAAGCCATAAATATTTATTTTCTATACATGTGTGATATTATAATGATTTTGTTTCATTTTGGGTAGATGGAAAGAGTTTTATTAATGAATATAATTAATTTTATGTAATTAAATTGATAGGGAAGGGGAGATATCACATGTTTTGTACTTATTTCATGATATAGCTTCTCTATGATTACGTGTTGGATGTTGTTGATCATGAATCTTGTTTTATGATATTTATATTCTATTTAGTAAAATATATTTGTGGAAATAACCTCATATGAAAATGAAAAATCCATTAAACATTATAATCCAACCGTCTGCTTGTATATAAATAATTAGCGTGCTTTTCCGTCTCGCTTGTGGAATTCTTTTATAGAATGATATATGTAGTGGAGGGAATTATTAGTGGGATATTTTTTGAGTTCAACATGTTATACTATGGTGGTGATGTGAATGTGGGAATATGAAATTGATATGGAAAATGGTTGGGATAAAAAAAAATCAATTAATGGTAAGTGGGATAACAATGTTTAAATTGAATTGGAAAATATTATAAGTTAATGTGAAATTAGTTTGTAATTGATGTGGTTAAATGAGAGATATGAAATTGATGTGTGGTAATTGGTGTAAATTAATTAAAGGATAAACAAATGTGTTGTATTAATGTTAAATGGAATAGATTAGTGAATGTCAGTTAGTGAAAACTAAATAATTTTGGAAATGGTGGAACTTGTAGTTGAAAGTGGGTATGTGTGGCTAATGTGTGGTAGTTTTGTGAAACGCGAATCTAGTACCATAACCAGACAAGGAATCCAATTTATCTCTTTATTTTCTATATGTGTGTGATATTAGCATGATTTTGTTTCCTTTTGGGTGGATGTAAAGAGTTTTGTTAATGAATATTATTAATTGGATGTAATGAAATTGATGGGGAAGGAGAGATATCACATGTTCTCTACTTATATCATGATATAGATTCTGTATGATTGCGTGTTGGATGTTTTTAATCATGAATTTTGTTTTATGATATGAATATGTTGTTTACTAAAATATTTTTGTGGAAATTACCTCACATGAAAATAAAAAATCCATTAAATATTCTAAGTGAACTGATTTCTTATATATAAGGAATTGTCCAACTTTCCCCTCTTTCTTGTGAAAGTATTGGATATAATGGTTTTTATAATGGCTGGAATTATGGGTTTGTCAATTTTCTGAGTTCAACATGTGATACTGTGGTGGTGATGTGGATGTGGGTGATAGCCCCACTGGGTGTCGTTAGTTCCCTATGGTGATATGAAAGAATAAAATTTATAAAACTTATACAATATTAACTCAAAGTGTAGTATTTGGTAAGTTTGAGTGTCAAACCCACAAGGACGATCCATATGTTCTAAATCAATTAGGAAATGGAAATTTCAATTGATTAGTTTTTTGAAAGAAAATAGAAACAATAACAAGAATGATTAGAGTTTTGGATCAATATGGTAGACATGCCAGGTTCAGTGATTTTTAGGTTCATGTGTTAGGGATTCAATTGATATGGGTTTGTTTGATTTTGGTGTCGGAATTGGGTTATCAGGGATCCTTGGTCTTGGTATCCTGTCTTAGTCTTATTATCACACTTTTGGAATGGTCATATAATCAAAAAAAAACACAAAAATAGGCACCTCAAAACCATTTTAAGCATAAATATCCTAGATTAGACAATGGTCATGGGAAAAGTAGGCTAATTAATTGAAAAAATGAAATAATTCCCTTAAAATCACATTCAATGTTCATGTAATTTTAAAAAGAAAGATATTGGAATTGATAAATGATGTTTGAAAAAATACAAAACATGAATAAAATAAATAAAAATAATCCCTAAGTACCACTCCCCCTACAAATCAAATCACCTAGTAATAGAGAGACTACTCGATCATGTTGCGAGTGAGAATATTGGGTCCCCAAGGAAGAAAGGTAGCGAAGAACAGCTCCATATCATCACTCCTTTGTATACTAGTATTGTGTTTCCTTATGATCATCCCTAAATATGTTGGTAGTACTGTCCAAGACGGTATTGATATGATTTTCCCATTAAAACACGTGGCCTACATCACGTTATTTTTTTCTACGCATCGACCCCTACACAACGTGTACTTAGGATACACGACATATACCTCAGATCCAACTTTTCCTCCATCGTGTTGAAATTGAGAAAATCTCATATGCTGGTTTGATTACTGTCACATTGTGTACTGGTGGTACACGACATGTACTTCGATTTCACGCTATGTATGCTCGTCATGACTTGTTCTTCACAATACTGTTTCACATGAAATGGTCATGATGTGTACTTGTGGTACACGACATGTAATGAATTTTTCTTAAGTTTCCATATCCTCTTATCTCTCAAAAATCAGGTGTCATGCCACAAGTGAAGATCGTGGCGTGAATGGTCATTCAGTTCATTTTTTTCTCTTTTTCATTCCCTTTTCATGAATCCTTTATTTCATTCCACAAATAATAAAACAAGTAAATACATTCCAAAATTGGCATGTTTATTCAATAATATTATAAAATCAAACACATTTAACTACTCAAAAATATTTGTATGTAATAGATGTATTAGTGAGATTATGAAATTGATATGGAAAATGGTTGGGATAATAAATAAATGAGTGGTATGTGGTATACCAATGTTTTAATTTAATTGGAAAATATTATAAGTGAATGTAAAATTAGTTAGATATTAATATAGTTTAATTAGCGATATTAAATTAATGTGTGGTAATTAGGGTAAATTAATTAAATGATGAACAAATTTGTTGTATTAATGTGTAATATAATCGATTGGTGAATTTTATTTAGTAAAAACAAAATAATTTTGTAAATGGTGGAACTTGTAGTTAAAAGTGGGTTTGAGTGGATACTGTGTGGAAGTTTTGTGGTGTGATGCATTAATTATATAAGTGATGTGGAGGTATGATAGTGTGATGCATATGTTTTGGTGGTTGGGTGTCTTGGTTGTGTGAAAAATTATCTTGGGTTTGTGTGTAACTATTATAAATTATATTTTCATCATGTTTTTATATGCACTGTAATCATGTCGAGAAATATGTACTGACACAACAATGCTTTGGTGGGTATTTTTTCCAACATCCAAGATGGTGAGTATGGATGTCTAGAAACCCCCTTTTCCCCAATATCTATTCTAGAAGAGGTTCTATACATATACTATGTTGGATTTTGGATATAATGCACTTAAATTTATGATAACAAGATTGATAAAGAGCTTCATAGTGGGGGTCATGCATGGTAGGAGGATGGAATGAGGTTGATGTACTTCATGTTCATAATACCTTAATATACTAGACATATGGAAGTGTTTATGAGAGGATGTGGTTCCCTAGGTGCCTTTGGATGAGATGTGATTTCTAGTTCATGAAATGTTGTTAGTATGATACAGTTCCCTAGGTGTCTTCAGACATGATTCTATGGAAGGGATGAGAGTACTCAGATGTATGTTGTTAGTATATGAGAGTGGAAAATATATGGGAAAGTGGTGTGGGGTACCCCTTTTATCAATGTGATTATTCTTATATTATTATAATTGGATTATTTATTATTTGACTTATCCTTATTGAGGCCAGGAACTTGTTAACATGGTAGGTGCTTAGTATTTTGTTGTTTGTTAAAAGGGGCATTAGAATGATGTTCTAAAATTTTCATGAGATTCCTTGGGTATGATCCTACTGATTATACATGTTTTTATTACCCTACAAATATATAATCTATTTTTAGGTAATTAGGATGGAATTGGAGAATGGGAAGAACATTTCTAGTTTGGAGTTTGGAGATGTTAATTTATTATCGTAAGATTGTATTTTGTTACTTTATTTGGAGACTTTCATTTGTATTCATATGAAATTACATGAATGGTGAAATTTTATTGGTTTTTACCTTTTTTATATTATAGAGTTGTTTGTTTGTTTATTTCCTATCTCCCAATCATATCTTTATTTCTATTTAAGAGGAATTCCTACCATATGTGTGAATTTCTTTATACCCTCGATGCTAGTAGCTGACCTAGGGCCTACTGGATGTGGGACTCAAAGTTCATTATCTTCTTTTCTATATTTCCACCCCAAGATGGGTATTTTTTAAGGGAATGGGGTTATGAAATTTTTTATTAAATCAAGGTTGAGATATGATGGATTTTGCAATTAGGTACTTTGAGTAATGAATGGGTTGGTAGGGAAATAATATCAGTAAATCTTGGTTTGTGACATATGCTAGGGAGACCATCTATGACATGAGATTTTAGGTCCCCCCATGATTCGATGCAAGGACTTTGAGCCTACCAAATGACCAAGTGAGGTGGTTCTTCTTGTAGGTTAGATACCTAGGAGAGGTGCATGCATTATGAATGATTATTCTTGTGGTTAAAAGTGGTGGTTCTGAAAAAAAAATCAATAATTATTAAAATTTTATACGTGTTTCTCTCATTGTTCCCATTCTATAGATACTAATGATGTGTTTTTGTTTTTATAATTAGTTTTATAACCTTAAAGGAAATGGGAAAATGGTGATTAATTATCCTTAGTTTTTTAAGCCTTGTTGAGATTGAAATGTGTTGTTCCCTTTCCTGTTATAACATGCTAATTCATGTATTAAATTTTATTTCCATTATTATAATACATGACATGATAAACTATTTTTACAATATTTGAAATTTTTATTGAAGCATGCCTAGTGTATTTTGATGTGCATAACTGTTGAATTTTAAAGCCCCTTATAAAGCATGAGTAGATTTAATAATGCCATGCTAAAATGATTATTTTGAAAAACATGTTTAGTATTATTCTAGTTTCCATGTGAGTTATATTTCCATGGATTTATTTCGATTCAGAATTTACCATGAGCATGTCTTTTGGAATTATTGTCAAAATTGATTTTATAAATTTAAATTCTCAAATTTTTGAAAAATGGCCATCATGATTATTTATAATTCATTTAAAATTGTTAATTCTTTTACATGGATAACTTTATTCTTCCTTTTTGGAATTATTATAGTTCTATAGTATTAATATATTCATATGTTGTAACTATGTGCTTTGAATTTATTACAAGGCTAAATATTTTTGTAACATTTGTTTCTAAATTTTAGAAAATTATAATCATGCTTAGTAATAACCGTTAATAATATGAAGGCTTTCCAAAAAATATATATATCATTTCCTAAGAATAATTAAAAATATTATTAATCTGGATTATTTATGTTATCGAATATCAAAATGTGAATATCATTTCCTGGTTTTTACTTCACCTACATAGTATATAACTTTCATGGGTTGGGAATTTATGACAATTATGGGGTTTGATTTTTTGTTTTAACTTTCTATAAAATTATATCATTATGTTTTGAGTGATTATTCTGATGCATTCTGATAATTTATGGTTCATTAATAACCCAAACTATCATTAAAATAGGCAAAAATAATTGTTTAAACCTTATCTTTAATGATTCATGTTATGTGTTGATTTGAACCCCCTAGTTTTGAAGTAATACACATTTATATTAACTTAATAGAAAGAATGATTTAATTATTTTATTAAGTCAGTTTAAATAATTAACAATGAATTATTTAGATTCTTTAAACCCTAATGTTATTTATTTTTATTTGGTGGTAGGTTTTCTTTTAATAATAGTTATAATGAATTATTCAGTTAGCCTCATGATTTAAAAGAAAGACTTGCCTAAGAGTTTCTGTTATTTTTTTGAAAATAATGATTTAAAAGTTACAAAACAAAAATTTTATGGTTAATTATATGGTATTTAATGCATGAGTTTCAATGAATAATTTTTATATCTAAAAAACGATGTTTTGTTTTAAGGTCATTTAACCATGTTTTAAGTGATTAAAATTATATAATTCTCATTAATATTTTCCTGAAGGGTTGATAGATAATCATCATAATTGATTTTTTAATTTAATTTGTGAATTTATTTAGTGTTTTAATTTATGTTAAATTGTATTGATATGAAGTAGTCCTTGTAATTATGATATACTCATTTTATGTTGACTTATACTGGTTAAAATATTCATTCCTCTAAATCATGAAATGATTAGATAATTAGTTTTAATTAATATTTCATTTTAGTTTAAAAGTATGTAATTCAAATCATGTTAATTAAAAAATGTGTAGGAGAATTTTATAAATTGAAAATAATATTAAAACTTTACATGAGTAATATGCTAATGCGTTTACAATAATGAAGAAGCGTGCTGAAGGATGGTAATTTCCCTAACAATGACTTGGAAATGTTCAGTATTGTTGTGGTTGCATTGTTTTTGGATTAAGACATTAATGTATTGATATTCCTTTCTAATTTTTTTTTATAAATTTTAAAATATTGTTTTAAATTCAATTTAAAAAGATTTTTTTAATGAAGCTTAATACATAAACCCTTTATATTTATTAACATGGAAAACTGTGTGATCTATAAGATAATGTTTCTTACTATTGAGAACATGTACTCTTTTTGTCACTATGTGTAGTGTTGTGGTTGTATTTATGGAATCACACACCTTCCATATAAAATGTAAATCACTTAAAGTCAGTAATAAAAGAAAATTATTTGTTTGAAAAATCTTGAAATTTATGAAGGTGAGCTTGGTTTCCACATCTATATTATTATGAAGTAATGAAATCATTTGACTATTATTCTACTGGTTAGGTTTGCTTTTGATCTTTTATTGGTGAAACGTGTTATGTATTTAATAATACAAATAGACGGAAACACTTTCCAACATGAAGACATGTTATATTATGTCATATTTTAAAACCATGTGGGTAAGTGAGTACCCCTCAAAGTGGACAATATTATGGTGCATTGGATGAGTTCCATTGATTTATATGCTTGCATAAGCCTTGTATATATTTATATAAGAACTTTAGTTGGTTTATAATTTCAATATGATTTTTTTAATTAATGGAATACACCTTTTGAAAATGGAACGTTAAATCCTTTGAAAAATTTTCATGAGTGTGCTCCTGGTAAATAATGTTTTGTTAAAAAAACTTGAAATGTTTATATCCATAGAAAGTGTATTATTCAAGTCTCATGTATTGTTTATGATGCATGTAATATTTTAAATTGGGTTCTCTAATTTTGAATTTATGTGTTGATATTAACTTATTAAAGAGAATGGTATAGCAGTGTTAGTTGAACAAAAAGAATTTAATGAAAGAAAGTAACTTTTCCATTTATGTATGTTATTTTTGGAATCATGTTTAATATTAATGGTTGGATAAAATTATAATAATATTTTTATTTAATATAATATGAAAATGGTTATATATGAAACATGTTGGATTTTTCAATATCAATGGTGGGAGGATAAATTAAATCTGATGATGCATGTTGAATTAAATTAGTAAATCATTTGGTCAGCTTAGTTGTTTAATTATTAATGAAATGTTTTTTGAAAAGAAAACTTTAATTTTATTATATAATATTTTTAATTTACCTTCATGTTATGTAATACAATTTAGTGATACCCCCTTGTAAAAATAGAATTTGTGGAAAAACAATTCTTAAATAAATAAAGACAATTGTTTTATTAAATTTTCATTTATTTGAAAATTAGTTTTGAAAAATATTTTGAAAGTATTTTAAATAATATTATTTTGATAAATAACTTGTTATTATGGATTATAAATGTTTTTTAATGTTTTTTAACTTTATAAATTTCTAATACAACATACTTGGTGACATTTTTTTACCATCATGCTTTTAAACATAACATGTTTTTATTTGAAATGTTTTGATACATTTCTAGAATGTAAAGAATCATTTGAAAAGAATAATTAAGTTTTGAACTAGTCAACCAGTAAGATTTAATAAATTGTTGTATGTTTCATATCTAAGATATTAATAAATTATTATGCGACAATCATGGTATAATTTGTTCATGTTAAGAATGATATGTTCAAAATGTTATCTACTATCATGATAAATGTGGATAAATTATGAATGAATTTAGATTTGATTTCATGACTAAGTAAAATTATTAAAGTGATCAATATAATAAATTTTTCTTATAAGAAAAGTTTTATGATTTCTATTTAAAACAATATTATGTGTTTATTTCCAGAGGTGTTCCTATCATGTTGTTGTTTTAATTTAATATATTTTGATTTATGTGATTTGTTTTTGTGTTTGGTTATAGACATCCATACCAAATTAATTGGGAATAAGATTCTTGGATGGATACCCAATAACCTATGTTTTTTAATGTCTAATTGTATTGGTATTAAGTATCTAATATGATGTTGATATATGATTTTGATTCTCTACCTTGAGGTAATGTTTTTTAAGATTCCTTGTTTATGTTTGAGAGGTATCCTTCAAGGGAAACTGTTTTAGAATGATTTATAGTGTTTTCTAGTTATGATATTTGTTCCTATATTGTGCTGTCTAAGTTAAAATTATAGTGATATCCTTGAAAGGTATCTCATGTTGTGGTTAAATCTTTCACCTTTTATTTTCCTTTCTTCTTGGTTTTGATTTAATTCTTAAGTATGAGAATTATTGGATAGGTGTCTACTGATAGGGTCTAAATTTTCTCGAGACCTCCCTTTATCATTTCATGGTGTCTAGTGGTTTGGGAGAATTTTAAAAAATAGAGGGGTTATTTTTAAAATGATTTTGTGAATTATAATTTTATTTTAAAATGATTTTACAAATTTAGAAAGTAACTTTAAAGTGTTAAAAGTTTATTTGGAAATTATTTTGGAATCTTCAAAATAATTTTATTAGTTTCAGAAGTGTTTAATAATTATGAAAGTAATAATAACCCATTTTTTAAATTATTTTTATGTTAGTTTAAATAAAAATGTAATATTTTAAATAAAATATTTACCTTTATAGATGAAATTGAAGTTGCGTAAGGGAAAGTGATATTTTTATTTAGTTTTCCAAGGGTAGGTTATGATTTCCAAAAGTTGTGTTAGGGTAGGTTATAGTTTTCAAACCTTATGTAAAGGTAATATAAGTCCTTATGCACTGCATAAAGGTAATGGTTATATCCTTTGAGTTATGTAAGTGTGGTTTTCTTCTTGCATTAGTGTATAACTGAGTTCCCACATCTAATATAATTATAGTGGCCTATTACGTGAGGATAAGCCATGGATCCTAAGGTTAAAATAACAAAACCATGTATTTTATGAATTTGGTGTGAAGGTATCCAAATATGTAAGGGTAAAACCATATTACCCTTATATAGTATGTATGAGTTGTGTAGGGTTAGAGGTATTTTCTTAAAATCATAGCTTTCATCTCCTTTGAATTGTAAACACTCTTTACAAAAGATTAAAATATTTAATGTTATGGAATTGAATCCTTTTGAATTTATTTTCTCCCAAAATATATTTATGAATATTTAAATTGTTTCACAAGATTTTAGTTAAACAAAAATTTAATGGTAACTAAATAAATGAAGATTTAATATCTACATGAACCTATAACTAGTATTTCTAAAATATTTTTTCCCATGATCAAGTATTTTTTCCTTTATCAAGTATGGAAGATATGGAAGCCTCCAATAGAGTATTCAGAAATCCATATATAGTTGATATGTTCTTCTTCATCATGAAGAAAACCTTTGTTTCTAGGATTTAAAAATGTCATCTCTACTCTATCCTTTATGTGCAATGTAAGTCCAGTATGATCACCTGGTAGGGAATCGAATTTATCTCTTTATCTTCTATTAATTTTTGATATTATCTTGATTTTTTCCTTTTAGGTGGATGGTAAGAGTTTAATTAATAAATACAATTTATTTTAAGTAAATAAATTGGCGTGGAAGGGGAGATATCACATGTTCTTTACTTATTTCTTGATATTGCTTCCCCATGATTGTGTGTCAGATGTTTTTGGTCACGAATTATGTTTTTTGTTGTGAATATTTTTTTTACTAAAATATAATTAGGGAAATCACCTCACATGAAAATGGAAAGTCCTTTAAATATATAAAATTAACTGGCTATGTTTAAATAAAGAATTTTTGCGCTTCCCCCTCTTATTGGTAGAATTTATTGATGTAATAGTATGTGTAATGGAGGGAATTATGGATGTGGTTGTTTTATAACTTTGAACTTTTTGTCTACAACGAGTATGTGAAATAAAATATCACATAACTAATATGAAAAATGCATGGGGATGGAAATAAATGAATTAGTGAATATGAAACTGGTTGTTAATTGATGTGGTTAAATGAGTGCTATGAGATTGATGTGTGATAATTGGTGTAAATTAATTGAAGGATAAAATAATGGGTTTTATTAATGTGATATGTGATGGATTAATGAATGGGAGTTAGTTAAAAATCAATAATTCTAGAAATAGTGGAACTTTTAGTTGCAATTGGGTTTGTGTAGCTTGTGTGTTGTGGTTGTTTGGTGTGATGCATTAGTTGTGGAAAAATGTGGATTCATAATAGTTGTGATACAAAGATTGTGGTGGTTGGGTGGAATTTTTTTGTGAAACCTTAGGTTGGTCTTATGTGTAACTATTATATATTTTATTTTCATTATGATTTCTATATACACCCCACCCACATTGATCACAATGTTCCAACACCCAAATATTTTGGGGAGAGTTTTTCCCAATATCCAAGATGGTTAGGACATATGGATGGATGCCCCACTTCCCTGTTCTCTCTTTAAGACTAGGTTGTCACATATGGAATGTAATGGATTTTGAATATAGTTTACTTCTTTTTGGGTTGATGATATCGATTAAGAGGTTCATGGGTGGGGGGGGGGGGTTGTGCATGGTATGAGGAGGGAACAAGGATGATTTGCTTCATGTTCATGATACATTAATATACTTGATATATTTTAGTGGTTATAAAAGTATTTGGTTTATTAAGTGTCTTCATACAGGATGTGATGACCAGTTTCATGTGGGGTTCTTGGTATGATGTACTTACCTATGTGTCTTCAGTCATGATTCTATAGAAGGGATGGGAACACTACAATATATGACATTTGGGTGTGAGAGTTTAAAATCAGTGGGAAATTGGTATTGTGTAACAACTTGACCCCAGAATCCCGAAGCCATTATCTGTAATCAATTACATGGGCATATGATATAAGTAAATTGTGTCCAAAACAACTGAACAATTTAGTAATATTTATAAACCAGATACATAATTGATAAAATAATACACTAATTGAAACATAATGTTTTCATAAATAACTTCAAGAATAATAACTTTTTTCCATCTAAAATATCCTTGCATATATTTCTTACTTTATGGATTCCTCTGGAAAGGAAACATAATAAGGGTGAGATCAAATTCTCAGTAAGGGTAAAATACAAAAGAAGAAATAATAAATCAATGAGATTAAAAATTATGACATGGTAAATTACTAAACACACATACCATGTAATCAAAAAACATAGAAGGAAGTTCATAAAAAATATAGCAAGGTAATAACTGAAAACACATGCCATTAAAATAACTATAAAAGGATAAATCAGTGTAGTAAGGTAAGAAATTGAAACACATTCCATTTAATAAATTAAATTAAAATGAAATATATCTATAGATATGTCAATAAAAAATATCATGGAATAATAATAACTGAAACTAAATGAGGTAAATGATTAATTATTAGAAATCATGTCTAAGGAACATGAAAACCTATACCATTAATATCGTTCACAATATTATTAAAACTATGGATAGAAACAAATTTAATTTTCATAACATATTTATATTATAAGAACCTATCTATGTATCAAGGATCTATGTAAATTCTGGGCTCCACCCATCATTTCAATCCCAAAGCATTCCTTATATCAAATAATTGAAAAAAATAACATGCCTTATCAAATATCTGTATTGAATTAAGAATATGAAATTAACAATATTTCTCCAAATAATCAAATATCTTTCATAGTAAACACCATATAAAAAATGGTATACATATAGGAAATAATAATATCCATGATAAATGAAATGGATAATTAGTGGAAATTCAATGTTGACTGATTGTAGGAGATTAAATATTTTAAGGGGACTAACAAATGAACCAAGGAAGTGAATGTGGATACTATACTTGTACAAATTAATCATAATCCATCCATAGGAATATTAATTATGGAATCAACACAACATATCACAATTAGAGTAAAATAAAGGGTTGTTGTCTTTGATTAATATAAATACTATAAAAAGATCTTTTAAAACATTATTTAGGAAAATATCCTTTTATTTTTATTTTTTTGAAAACCCTTTTTATTGAAAATCACTTTCAAAAAAATTTTCATTAATAATTAACCTTTTAAACATGTAAAGTAAGATTTAAAGAAATAATGGCGGGAAAATCCATATAATCCGTATGAGGTAAAAGAACATTCCCTTTTCATGATAAGAGATTAGAAAAATGCCTTGTTCGGAAAGAGAAAAGAATATTAATTTGATAACATTGGTAAAAAAAATGATAAAAATGTATTTAATAAATAATCTTTAAAATGTTAATTTATTATTTTAAATTTTTTAATAAAACCTGGTTTTTAGAGGAAAAAATATTCTTCGACTAAAGAGAGAAATGAAGTTGAGCTTTCTTAAAAACATTTTATAAAACATTCTGATTACCAAAGAGTGGAAAAATGGTACTAATACTAGAAAATGGTCATGAATATCTTGAGGATAGAAAAATTAAAGGTTTTATTGAACAATGGTAATATGATTTACTTTAATGGAAATACAATTCAAAGATCATTAAATTTATTTTTGAGGAAAATAATCTTTAAACATTCGAAAATGTCCCATACCACTTTGAAACGTTTTTAACCATAATCCTCAAGAAGGAATAATATTAAATTAAAGTTTTAAATACCATGAATATAATGTAATTCATGATATAATATATAAAAATGGTCATTATATACACCATAAAAATAATTAATTGGTGACCATGACATTTATCTCATATAAGTAAAAAGTGAGATTAAAATACCTTATCTTGAGTCCGACTTATATCGTGTGTCTGTATATTCTTGAATAATAAATAGAAATTAATTATTTAATTTCATGATAATTTTTTTTATCATTACTTTTATTTCACTAATTACCATGTTGTATACAACTACTTAAACAAGACAACATGTGTTTTGACTAAATTTGGTTTATATGTCAAAAAAAACTTTGGTAGGTCAATAATGGTCTAAGGGGTCTTTATATAACATATCTTGAATAATAATAATGTAATAATTATCATATAAATACCTCAATTATACTTATAAAACCAATTATTTAATATGGTCATGAAAAATAAACCAACATTACAACCATGGAGACAGTAGGCTGTGCGTAAGCAAGAGTAATGTTCTCATTTTCAATGATCACTACAGAAAGAAGGTAAGTCAATTAAATATATCTAGGATGATAATTATATCATAAATAAAATATTATTTAATCATTTATACTTATATATATAATTCTTGTGATGCAGAAGGAATCATATCATGTTGAAGAGGCAGTAGTCCACACATCCACGAATGACATTATCACTTTTTTAGTGTGTGAATGGGTAATGAAAAATGATATATATTATATTTATAGAAAGGTAATTATTTAGTTAATATAATATACATGTTTTTATGCCAAATATTTTTAATTAAACCCATACTTTATACATTTTATGTATCGTGTGAACGAATCATGTCGCTTTGAGGGGGTGGTAGCCCACAGTTCCACAAAGGATGTTATTATTTTTTTAAAAAATGGAATGTATAAATATATCTATTTTAAAGAATTAAATAAGATTTAATACCTAATAAATATCATATATAAAATATATAAACATAGTGTACATCATAATATCTACCATGAGAGGTGGTAAAGGAAAAAAGAACAATCATCGTTTCGTGAGGCGGTAGTTCATCATACATGTAAACAGTATGTTCGTTACCCATTTGATGGAATTATGTGTGTGTGATGGTCAAAAAACTAAAATAACAACATAATAGTATATTTGGGATAATGTTTTGTTATATAATCATGGAATAATAAGATTTTATGGTGTGTATAATAGAAATAAAACTAAAGAACTTAAGGAAAGATATTACCTCTTAATCAGGTAACTCCGTTTGTTTTTAACCAAAGAGATCAATTGGAATTTTTTATTCCCAATATAATTATTCTAGGATTAGGGGAGGAATGTTTAGAAGCAATTTTTATAGATCCTGGTCGATCCAAAGTGTCTTGAGATGTGTAAAGAAGTGGGAGGAGAGGAGGCCTTTTTATAGTGGAGGAGGAGTGACACTCTTGTAATATTTTGAAAAAAGAATTACGTACACATTTTTCACATTTAAAGTGGAACATATAATAGTAAATTTATATATAATTGGGTATAGGGTCTAAATATGTCTATAAATTTCCTCTTGGACAAGTTTCTATGTCATTTGGGCCCTTAAGATGATGGTTTGGTCCCTAATTAAGCCTAATTTTACCTTAATCATTATAATTAATTTTAATTAAATTAACTAATATTTTTAGTAAAACACTAAGGTGAAGTTATTATAAATTATAAATTATTATTATTTAACACATTTAATCCATTTTTCTATATTTCAATCATAGATCTAGAAGAAATTAATTTAAATTTAATCCCATAGAAGGGAGGATAATGAAATTTTTTAATGTAAAAACTTTCAAATGCTTGCTATGTTTTTATAATCAATTTCAAAGTGAAATTGATTCCAATGACCTATATTAAATTAATTTATAGGAATAAGATATAATTAAACTTTAAAACCAATTTATAATATTATTCATCCTTATAAATAAATTATATGAAAAAATAGTTTTGAACTAAAATTCAGTATTTTTCATTATTCATTAAAAAATGAAACTTCATAGAAAAATACCAAAAATTTACCCTAAACAAATTTTTATGTTTTTATTTAAAAAATAAAGTTTATTATGATTTATATTATATAAAAAAGTTCAAAAAAAGTTATTTAAAATAGGTTCTCCATTAAACGGTGATAAAAGTGCCTTAACAAAAATATAGGTTTTTATGTGTAATATTGAGTGTATTCTTATATTATGTGTATCAAATATATTGTATTATTATCAAAAATATTTTTTCATTATATAATATAAATATTTTACATTAAAATAACTCAATAATTTTAATTAATTTAATTTATTCGGATAAAATATCTTTATGAGCATAAAAATCGTTTTCTATTAAAATATTCCCTTTATATTCAATTGGTTCTCATATTAATTTCTACTTAATTTGTAACCAATGAATTCATTTTATATTTGTTTAAACCATTAATTTTGATATTTTATTTATTATTATCCATAACTACTAATTTAATGGATATTTTATATCTTATTATATTAATTAACACTATTAAATAATATATTGTTTTTTTGTAAAACTCAGTCATGCATATAACGCAAGCTAACTCAGTGTGTCATGAATTTTAAGAAATAAAATATATATTGAATTTATTTGAAATAGTAATTATATTATAAATAATCAGTATATTATATTCAATTGTGTGCTTAGTGTTTCATTTCATACATACTATTGAATAAAATGTTCCTACTTTAGATTTTTGTGGTGTTACATTCTCCCGACCTTAATTAAATTACATCCTTGAAATTTAAACTCCATATTGGTAATATATTATTTTATATTTTCTATATTTTAAATAAAACATCATGAGAAGGATTAATAAGAAATAATCCATAAAATAGATGATGGGAAGTATAATGGTCACATAGAAATACATATAACTAGGTCTCTAAGTACAAGAACATTAGTGGAAAGTAAAAATACATACTTTGAGGAAAATTGTAAATATTTATAGGGAGTGGTATATGTCATCAATAAAAAATAATTGAACGATCAATGGATTTTTTTGGGCCTCAAATCCATAAATCTTCGTTGATTTAGAAGACCATCGATTCAACAAAAATTAAGGTACTATGATAATATTTTTTTGGTCATTTTCCTAATGTTGAGTGATTCATTTATTACATAATAATATAAGGAAATATACTTAATTTATATATTTATATAGAAATAATTTCATCCTTTGTTTTTTCTTAGATTAATTTTCAATTCATCCATTACTTCAAGAAATGGATATCAAAAAATTAACTTTGATTCCTCAAGCACTATGATAAACATTTAATGTTTCATAAGGCCTCTAAAAGTGTGAAAAGTATAAATATTTTTCTCTAACTATTCTAAAAATCAGGTATGATTAATAAATTAATTCATAAACCTAAAAAGTAACACAAATGATTCATAATTAATATTTATTCATAAAATTTTTCAACGTAAAATAATAACATATTAACTAGGACATTACGTAGGTCAGTGGTTGTCATAAAACCCTTATCATCCTTAGGTCATGGTTTCAAGACTTGTGATGATGATGGATTTTATTGGTGGCCACCCGGATTATAGGTTGTACTTTTCTAAAACCATATTAATATAATTTACAAAATAACCATGATGAGAATCCTTGAAATTAGGTTAATCACTAAATATCCTTTTAACTATGGTTTTTAATACAACCTCAATATATGAATACTACATCCATTTATTTACACATATATCCTTCCTTGTTCTAGAGTTTATCCATACTATCATTTGTAGGATTTTTAAATCATGACACCTTATATTAAATCTAAAACACAGTAGGTTTAACCTAGATTGTAATGACCCAAATTTTTTTAATTATAATTGTTTCCTAAAAATGTGTGTTATATTAATTTGTACAAAATAAAACTATATCCCTTTACTAATAAAGTGGGTATAATTTAAAGGTGACCTTTGGGTTTTGACCATTAAATGACCATTATTAAATTATGACCATTATTCAGTTATTACTATTTTTCAATATGATTGATGGAAATAATACTATTAATAATAATTTTGACATTATAATTAGTAATATAAATATAAATCACAGTGGTTAATTAATACAGAAAGAAGAGTTGATGAACTCATATAGTAGATTCATTCTGTATGAAGAAAATTTGGTCAGAACTTGGAAGGTAGGTAGAATCTTTGGTCTTCCCTCTTAACCAATCCCAATATTAGCTTTAATATGTTAATCTTGAACTAAATTTCCTATGGGAGAAGCTCAACTTAGTAGAGATTTCCACTCGGGCGATGTTAATTGAGTCGCCCCATGAGTCTACCACTATCACAAACCTCACCCTTAGGTCATATGAAGGTGTTATAAGTGGTTATATATCAAGGCCTTAGTGAATTATTTTATAATCCCTTTGTTTAAATAATTGTTTTATCATTTTTATTTTGAGTTTTGTTTTTCTTAAAAATATGACAAATTTGATAAATTGATTTTTCAGACAAAGATTGTACTTTTCAGAATATTTATAATTATTATAATAGAATAAGGTATTATTAATAAAATTCATTTTAATTAAATATTATTATTAAAACACTGTAATTTAAATTTAAATGATAAAATATTTTTTTCAAGTGTTAGAAATTTCACTATGCATTTTCTGTTCTCTATTATTTTTAATAAATAATGTTTTTTTTATATTTAAAAGATAAATTTATCATAATTAGAGAATTTTTATTTTAAAATAATTTTTTTAAATCATCATGTCAAAATTTGGGTAGGGTGAATTTATGATAATTTTCTAAAATATTTTTTTAGTGAATAATAAAAATACAATTATGAGTTTTCATGATGTTTAATGACATCATAATGATTTAATATGTAATATAGAGTTTTGGTTGACTCCTGTAGAATAAAATATAAAAATAGGTGTCCCTAGTTTCCAATATCATTTAAAAATACCATGGGAAAGCCCTTGGTTTTTCAAATAGCACTACTAAGGTGTCCAAGGAAATTAATAAAAAAGTCCCTCTCTTTTACTATAAACACCCACCCATTTCTTTGTTTACTTTCGTTAATAATTTATCATACATTAATATATGATAGTATTACCTCCTAAGTATTCATCCCAAGGTGTCCTAAATCCCCCAAGGTCCCTATCCTCATGTTTTAGGAGTCACTCCTCAAGGTAATGGAAATATCAAATTCTCTTTTCCTTTCAAGTTTTCTTTTTTTTATGTGGCCTGTATTTAAAATTTACATACTATGTTATTCTATCCATTTTATTATATAACTTTACTATATTAATATTATTTTATGAATGGGATACCCTTTTCCCCTCTCTCATTTAATATTTTCTAAAACCAAGTTTTATACCCCTTATGCTGCTGATTTTAATTCTCAAAATTTCTTTATTTTTCTTATGAAATTTTATTATTTTATTTTATGAATACGAAAAAATATTTATTATATAGGTGTATTCACATATATTTCAAAATTATCTATTTAATTCTTTTATTAACTTACATTAATCCCACCTTCCTTTTCCATGGGTTTAAAATGAAAAAAGGATATTTTTTTTAACCACTTTCTAAAACAACATGATTTTGATATGAAACCCTTTTCTTTTAATCTCCATGGGTTATTTATGAATTTTTTTATTATGATATTTATTGATAAATTTAATTAATAAATATAAATGGTTCTTTATGATATCTCTCCAATGAATTGGGTAAAACATTTAATCTTTAGAGATGACATGTTTTATGATACATTGGTGAATAACCTTGATAATTTTTATGACACCTCACCGATGAAACTTGGTTTTATTGTTGTGAATGGATAAATTAAATGTTGTAGCCACATTTAAAATTTATGATTCAAGTTCTTGTTCTTATTATATTCCCCTCTTATTCTTTATTCATTTCCTCAAGTTCTTATTGATAATTCTCAAGATCACAAGTAAAATGTTTCCCTTGTTTTCCATTAATAGGACTTATGCTCACCCTTTCCTTTGTTGTATGTCCCTAGGTTATAAGGTGTAATAATGATACTTAGTATGAACCTATTATTAAGAATTTTACATGTACTATAAGAATGTTTTCATGTTTTCATGTATTATGTATCTTTTTTCCAAGATACTAAACTTTAAAAGATACTCTATTTTTAAAATTCTATGTAAAGTTATGTAATATAATAGTATGATTCCATATTTTGTGTTAAAGGAAGGTTTAGTTATTTTTGGAAATTAGGATTTGAAAACTTTGGGAATAACCTTATAGAAAATTTAAAATATTGAAAAATATCCTGGTATTTTGGTGAAATATTAAGTAAGCGATTTCCGAGCAAAGAAATGCCTATTTGGATACAAACAAGTGGATGTGGATCCAGCAAAGATGTATCTAGGGGTAAAACCTGAAAAACCTACTTTGAGATAGAATCAAACTCGAAGTGCTTCCCAACAATGAGCCTTTCCGCACTCCTGGTTTGACACTCATGGGGGATATGTTTTGTTAATAATAATATTTTTATGAACCATTATGAAGGATTTATGGAAAATGTAATTGTTGTTAAAGAATAAACCATTTAAGAATGGTGTTTTATGACATGAAATTATTTTAGAATTAAAATATTATTAAATGAAACACATTTCCCACTAATTTTTTATTCTTTTACAAAATGAAGGAAAACAGGAGAATATATCTAAATGGTTAGTGTAACAGACCAAGCGCTGACAATCTTTCAATGTAAGCCAGAATGGAAAACATCATGAGAATAATGAATCAACTGACTCTATTTATGTGCAATAACTTGAATCAAGATGAGATATCAGATTAAACATGAAGGGAACTACTCTATTTTGAGTCCTTTATGCATTAATGAACACATTATTTTAGTGGATCTACCAACACATTGATTGCTAATAGTGGATAAGGTATATTGAAAAGATATTCTATGTAGTTTATTATTTAGAATAATAGAAAGTCACCCTGGATGTTTACTTCTTAGAGGGATAAGTTGATCAATGGTGGGCGCCGATCAAAAATACAAATCTAAGAGGGGAGATTGAAGCTATAGAGTGGTAAAAGTTCAGGGGAACCATTTTCAAACAATATTTCCCCCGTTCGATGTGATAAAAAATAGAGAAGGAATTCCTAGAGATGAAGCATAAAGAGAATGAATATTTGGGATGCTATGAGATAAAATTGACAAGAATTTATCATTGTACCTATAGATTTGTCATGGATTATAATGGAAAGTTTGATAGATTATTTGGAGGTATATAACCCCATCAATGGAAAAATCTTTCCAATCGAGACTATGAAAGCTAAGAGAAGATAGTATGAAGTGATATGAAGGTTGAACTGGAGTTCGGTGAGATGCAATGGTGTCACAAATCAAATTAAAAGAAGATATATTTGGATCCAAGCTTAGGAGGAGCTTTGATCAAAGAAGGGTAAGAAAGAAAGTGAAAATTTCCATGTGCAATAAGTACGTGAAGAAGCATTCAAATAAATGCTTAATTGGGAGTGGGAAATGTTACAAGTGTGGAAGAGAAGACCATATTTCTCAGAAATATCATAGTGAGGTGATGCCTCAACTTCTCATCACTAATGACAAAGGGAATATGGTGCAAGCCCTACCTAAATTTCGTTGCTTCAAGTATGGACATCTCGATCACTTTTACAATCACTATTCAAATCCAAAGATACTAGAGGGAAATCACCATCAACCCTAGCATAGGCCAAGGGAGCGAGGTCATTCTTTTTCTATTTTGATGGATGAAGTTGAATCTCCAAAATTATGTGGTAGAAGGTACTCTCATTGTTCTCTAAAATATAGCAAGTACTTTGTTTGATTATATTTCTAAGAATTAATTTATTTCCTCCTTATTTTTAAAGAATATAGAATCAATCCCTGAACTCTTATAAGTAAAGTTATCATTCAAGACTCTAGGAGGGATTATATGAGCATCAACAGTGTATAGAAATTATATTATTCACTTTGGTGAGCACAATATCATAGGAAATCTAGTAGTCCTTACCATGGTGGAATTCTGCATTATTCTAGGGATAGAATAGATCTCAAAGTATAATGCTAAGATCAACTATAGAAGAAATGAAATATCAATAATCTTGAATGGAAAACCTATAATTGTTTTCAAAGGAGATATATCTTGACCCGATATTTGTCTAGAAGAATCACCTTTAGCATTATTTATGGAGATGATCTGTGAAGATGAATAATGAAATGAAAGATAAAAATAGAGAATGTAATCATCATTTAAGAATAAATTGATGTATTTCACGAGGAGTTAACTATACCTCCCACAGAATGAGAGGTAGAGTTTTCTATTGATCTCATTCCTAGATCTATGCGGATTTCTAATACCCTGTATAAAATGGAAAATGTGGAGCTTAAGGAATTAAGGAAGAAAATCCAAGATCTTTTGGACAAGGGGTTTATCCGGACAAGTGCATATCCTTGGGGAGAACCTATTCTATTTGTAAATAATATGGTTAGATCGATGAAGTTATGCATTGATTATCAAGAACATAATGATATCACAGTGAATAATAAGTGCCCTCTTCCAAGAATTGATGATTTATTTGACCAGTTTTGTGGGGATCAATTATTCTCCAAGATTGATCTTTGATCTGGTTATCATAAATTGAAGGTGGAAAAAGATGTTATTCCAAATACCACCTTCTGAACAAGATATGGGCATTATGATTTTGTTTTTATGCCTCTCTCCTGACTAATGCACCAGCTATTTTTATGGATATAATGAATAGAGTCTTTAAAGAATACCTTGATAAATTTTTGGTAGTTTTTATTGATGATATTATGATATATTCCAAAAGTTTTGATGATCATGAGTATAATCTAAGGGTTATATTGAAAACTTTGAGGAATGAGAGGCTATTAGGATAGTTTAAAAAATGTGACTTTTCATTGCAACAAGTTTCTTTATTGGGGAACATTGTACCCAAAAGAATCTTAGTGGACCCTACGATGAAAAAGATTTTGGAGGAGTGACCTTATCCTACAACAGTAAATGATATTCATATTTTACTTAGTTTAGTGGGATATTATATAAGGTTTTTGAAAAAAAAATTCATGTATTTCTATTCCAATAACCAAGTTAACTCAAAAAGGGGTCAAGTTCATCTGGACAAAAGAGTGTGAAGAGTTTTTCCAAGAGTTAAAGAAGAGATTGGTTACTACACCCATGATAACTGTACCCTCTATCAAATGAGGATTCATTTTTTTAGCGATGCATCTTTGAAAGGGATTGGGTGAATCCTCATGAAAAATGATAAGGTGACAGCTTATGAATCTTTACAGTTGAAGCCTCATGAGCAGAATTATCCTATGCATGACCTAGAGTTGGTTGCGTTTGTTTTTGCTATGAAGATATGAAGGAACTATCATTATGTGGATAAATGTGATATATACATAGACCATAAAAGTTTGAATTATATTTTCATGAAAAAGGAATTGAACATTAGATAGAGGAGATAGTTAGAACATCTTAAAGAATATTGTTGTTCAAATATTTATCATCTCGGAAGAGAATTTTTTTTCTAATGCATTAATTAGGAACAACCTTATTGTGATGACAATGATGAGGATTCAAGGATATCATTAATCAAATACCTAGTAAAAATGTACATGGGAATTTTAAGGGATGGGAAATCATCAACCCTATCTCAAATGATTTCTCAACCATAATTACTAGAGAAGATCAAGAAATCTCAAATAGAAGATCCTTTGTAATAGAAGAAGATAGAGGCTATGAAGAATGAGATGTTTATTGAGTCAAATATTGATTAATAAGCTTTACAAAAATTTTATACAGGGCTATGTGTTCCATCTATTATGAAAATAAATAAGGAGCTGATGGATATAGCTCATAGCTCTATTTACTCTATATATCCTAGAAGCAAGAAAATGTAAAGAGACCTTCATTATCATTATTGGTGGGATAACATAAAAAGGTATATTTAAAACTACACTATAAGCTGAATAGTGGGCTAACAAGTGAAGGCAGAGTGAAAACATATTAAAGGGGTATTACAACCAATACCCATACCATCATGGAAGTGGGACAATATCACTATGAACTTTGTCACTGGTATCTTGAGAACTTCCAAAGGAAAAAAACTGAAATATGGGTAATAGTGGACCATATCACTAAGACTACCCATTTTATCTCAATTTGAGAAGATTTATCTCTAGATCAACTTTTTAGGATATATATGAAGGAAGTGGTAAGGTTGTATGGGGCACCAGTTTTTATTATTGTAGATCATGGTCCAAGGTTCACATCAAAATTATAGAGAAGTATTCAACATGGTATGATTACAAAATTGAATTTTAGTATATACGATCATCCACAAAATGATGGACAATCTAAAATAAATCTTCAGACACTCTAGGACATTCTGAGAACATGCTCAATAGAATTTAAAGGTGGATGGGATCAACATCTCCCATTACCTGATTTCTCATATAACAAAAACTTCCATTTGAGTATTAAAATGGCACCCTATTAAGCTCTATATGTGAAGTGATTTAGAACTCATACGTTTTGGGATGAAGCTAGTGAGAGAAATCTTATTGGGCCTAAACTTGTACAAGAGATGGAAAAAAGGTTTATTCCATCCAACAACACATAAAGGCTATTTAGAGTTGGTAGAAGAGCTATTCTAAAAACCATTGAAGGCACTTGGAGTATTATTTTGGTGATAAAGAAATCATTAAAATTTTACCTTGGAAGATAGTCATGAGGTTTAGGAAGAAAGGGAAGCTCAGTCCCAAGTACATTGTCCCCTATTAAATCCTTGATCACATAGGAGCAGTGGCATATCAACTTTCACTTCCTATAAATCTAGTAAAATTTCATAATTTTTTCCACATATCACACTTAAGGAAGTGCACACCTCAACCCTCACATGTATTAAATTCAAAGGTGGTACAAGGAGAAGTTGGTGGAGATCTTAGACTGTAGAGACAAGGTTTTACTCAACAAGACTACACACCTCATTAAAGGGTTGTAGAGGCACCAAAAATATACTGAAGCAACATGGGAACTGGAGGAGACAATGATGAAAAGTTACAAAAACATTTTCTCAATTGAGGGAGTGAGATGAAATTTTTGGGGAAAAATTTCTTAAGGGGGGAAGAATGTTATGACCAAAACTTTTTAAAGGATAATTATTTCCTTAAAATGTGTGGTATATTATTTTGTATTCAAAAATATATATGCTTTTACTAATGAAGTGAGTATAATTAAAATTTTACCTTTTGGTTTTGACCATAATATGACCATTTTTTAATTATTTCTATTGGAAAATTATGACCGTTGGTCAATATGACTGATGGAAAAAATAATCTTAATATTCATTTTAACATTATAATTAGTATTATAAATAGAAATGATTATGATTAATTAATGAAGAATGAAGAGTTTATGGATTCATCTAGTAGAGTCATTATATAGTAATCCTATTTGTTAGAACTTGTGGGGGAGGTAGCATCTTTGGGATTCACTCTTGACCAGTTCCAAGATAAGCTTCAACATATTAATCTTAAACAAAATATCCTATGAGAGAGGTTTAAGTTAGAAGAGATTACCGCTAGGGAAATGTTAGTAGAGATACCCCATGACTTTACCACCATCATAGACCTCACCCTTAGGTCATATGCAGGTGTTATATGAGGTTATGTGTCAAGGAATTAGTTAATTATCGTATAATCCCTTCATATAAATAAAAATTTTTGTTCTATCATTTTCGTTTTGAGTTTAGTTTTTCTTAAAAGTTTGACAAATTTGATAAATTAATTTTTCAAATAGAAATTATAATTTTCATAAAAGATAAAATTATTATAATATAATAATGTATTATTAATATTTTTTATATTAATTATATAGCATGATTAAAAATCTATTATTTAAATTTAAATTATAATTTTTTTTTTATTTTTTTCAAGTGTCAGAATGTTTACTAAGAATTTTACTATGAATCTTTTGTCCACTATTTTTTTAATAAATAAATTTTTTTATTTAAAATTTAAATTTATCATACTTAGAGAATTATTATGATAAAATACACATCATTTTTTAAATCAGTGTGTTGAAATTAGTTTAGGGTGAATTTATGACAATTTCCTAAAATATTTTATTTTTTGGTGAATATTAAATATATAGTTTTGAGTTTTTGGTATGTTTAATGAAATAATAATTACATAATAAGTAATATAAAATGTTTTTAGACTCTTTTGTATTAAAATATTATAATAGGTTTGTGAATTGTCCTATACCATGTGAAAATACTATGGGAAATCCCTTGTTTTTTCAAATATGACTACTGAGGTGTCCAAGGAAATTAATAAAAAAACTCCCCCTCTTTTACTATAAATACCCACCCATTTATTTGTTTTATTTCATTAAAAATTAATCCTATAAAAATATATGATATTATTACCTCCCATGGATTCCTCCAAAGCTTTCTTTAATCCCCTAAAGTCCTAATCCTCAAGTTTTAGGAGTCACTCTTCAAGGTAAGGGAAATATCAACTTCTCTTTTCCTTTCATGTTTCCTTTTTTATGTGGAAGGTATTTAAATTTTATATACTATTTTTCAGTCCATTTTATTATATCCATTTACTGTATTAAGGTCTTTTATGAATGGGAGACCCTGTTCCCCTCTCTTTTTTAATGTTTTATAAAACCAAGTTTTGTACCCGTTATGCCGCCAATTTTACTTCTCAAAATCTCTCTCTTTTTCACATGAAATTATTTTATTTTCTTTTGTGAATATCCAAACATATTTATTATATAGAGTTATTCACATAGATTTAAAAATTATCTATTTAATTTCTGGATTAACATACATGAACATGTCTTCCTTTTCTGTGGTTTTAAATTGAAAAAGGATCTTATTTTTAAGCACTTTCTAAAACACCATGATTTTGATACGAAACATGTTTATTTTATTCTTCATATATTATTTATGAAATATTTTATTATTATATTTGTGACTCTAATTAATTAATACATATGAATGTTACACCCTTATATCTCTACACTACATTGGGTAAATAATTTAATCTCTTGAGATGACATGTTTTACGATACCTTAGTGAACAACCTTGGTAATTTTTACGACACCTCAGTGATGAACCTTGGTGATATTATTATGAACGACTCAATTAAATGTTGTAACCACATTTAAAAGTAATTATTCATGTTATTATTATTATGATATTCATTTTTCCCATTCCTTTATTCATTTCCTCAAGTTCTTATTGATAATACTCAATATCATAAGTAAACTTTCTCCCTTGTTTTCCCTTACGGGGCCTTATGCTCACCCTTTCCTTTAATGTTTGTCCCAAGGTTATTATATATAGTAATTATACTTATTATGAACCGATGATTAATCCTTTCATTTGGATTAGTAGAATTATTTCATGTTTTCATGTATTATGTAACATTTTTACAAGACACTAAACTTTAGAAGATCCACTATTTATACAATGTTATGTAAATTTATTTAATAAAAAAGTAGGATTCCATATCTATTATTCATTATCATTATCTATTCAAATAAATCATAATGGTTTTTAAATAAAATGTGAATTATCCCAAGTGTATCCTCCCGAAGTGTCAAACTAGGTGTGCAGTAAGGACCATTGTCGTGTTCCATGTTATGTCAAGCTAGGCATGACACAACTTGTTCGAGTTGTTTTTCCTAGGTACATCTATTCCAGAACCATGTCCACTTATAGCATCCAAATAGGGATGTATTTCTAGGAATACCCACCTAATATTTACCTTATAAAAATTTCATGGTGTTTTTTTATAAGTTTTCTCAAATTCTACCTTAGGGTTACATTATCTCATCTTTTTATTCCAAAATTTGGTTCCCAAGGTTGATACTAAACATTATATAATAAAAACCATAGAGACCTGACCCTAGAAACCCAATGCCAGTATCAACTATAAATTACATTGGAAAAAGATACAAGTAAACCATGCACTAAAGGATAGAATAGTTTAATACTCTTGGTAAACTAGATAAAATCTTGAGAAAAGAATACACTAATTACAATATCATTTTTTCCTAAATAACTTAAATAATAATAACTTTGTTCAATATAGTATATCATTTCATATCTTTTTTACTTCTTGGATTCCCTGGGAAGGTAAACATAATAAGGGTGAGATTAAATGCTCAGTAAGGGTAAAATATAGTGGAAACAATAATGAATAAATGAGATTAATAATTATGGTATGGTAAATAATAGAACACACATACCATGTAATTAGAAAACTAATAAGGAATTTAATAAACAATATATAAATATAATAATGGGAAACACATTCTATTCAAATAAATAGATAAGGAAAAAAAAATATGGAAAGGTAATAAATTGAAACACATTCTATTTAGTTAATTAACTTAAAATTAAATATATCTATAAATATGTCAATATAAAATATCATGGATGAAGAAAAAATGAAACTAAATTATGGAAATTCTTAATTATTGGATGTCATGTCTAAGGCACATGAAAACATATATCATCAAGACCTTTCACAAGATGATTTAAACTACAAATAGAATCTCATTTAATTTAAACAATTTATATGTCTCATGAAAACCTATCAATAAATTAAAGAGAAATATAAAGTCCATGATCCCCTCATCATTTCCAGTCCAAAGATTTCCTCATATTTAACAGTCAAAATTATTAATATGCCTTATTAAATATCCGTATTGAATAAAAAATACCAAATTATCAATATTTCCCGAAATAATAAAATAACTTTAAAAGTAAACACCATATGTAAAATGGTATATAGATTGTGAAATAGTATTATCCATGATAAATGAAATGGATAATTAGAGGAAATTTAATGTTAAATGATCATAAGAGATTGAATATTTGAAGGGGACTAACAAATGAATCAAGAAAGTGAATGTGAATACTATATTTATCCAAATTAATCACAAACCATCCAAATAATGATTAAGGATGGTATCAATATAACATTTCCCAATTGGAGTAAAAAAAAGGTTTGTTGTCATTGATGAATATGAATAATATAAAAATATATTTTAAAACATTTTGGAGGAAAATATAATTTTGTTTTGAAAAACACTTTTTGAAAAAACAATTCTTCAAAAATCACTTTTTAAATAATTTTATTTGAAAAGTAACCATTTAAACATGTAAAGTAAGATTCAAAGAAATGAAACTGGGTAAATCTGTACAATCCAAACGAGGTAAAAATATTCTTTTTTGCATGGTAAAAGGTTAATAAAATGCCTTTTTTCAAATAGCAACACAAATATTATTTTGAAATCATTGGTAAAATAAAAAATAGTGAAAATATATTTACTAAATAATTTTAAAAATGTTAATTTTTTTTGAAAATATTTTAATAAAACTTTTTTTTAGAGGAAAACAGATTCTCTGACTAAAAGGAGAAATGAATTCTGGTTTTATTAAAAATATTTTATAAAACATTTTGCATACCAAAGAGTAGAAAAATGGAACTAATACATGAAAAGGTTATGAATGAATATAGAATAATAATATTAAATTTTTTATTGAATAATTTTCATATAATTTCCTTTAACGTAAATACCATTGAAAGATCATTAATGTTATTATTGAGGAAAATAATCTTTAAACATTCCAAAGTGTCCCATACCACTTTGAAACATTTTAAATCATAAAGATCATGAATAAATAATATTAAATGAAAGTCATAAATAAAATGAATATAAATTAATTAATGATATAATATATAAAAATGGGAATTAGATACACCACACAAAAAAGTAAGTGGTGAACATGACATTTATCTCACAGAAGTAAAAAGTGAGATAAAAATCCCATACCTTGAGTCTGACTTGTCTCATGTATCCTTATATTCTTGAGCAATAATATTTTGTTAATTATTTACATTCTTGATAACCTTTTTAATGTTTATCATTAATTTTATTTCACTTATTTCCATGTTTTATACAACTACTTATACAATTAAGTTTTGTCATGTGTTTTGACCAAATTCGGTTTGTATGTCAAAACCAACTTTGGTAGGTCAACTCTGGTCAACGGGGTCATTATATAACATATCAAAAATAATAATAATTAAATAAATATCATATTTAAACATAAATTATACTTTTAAAACCAATCATTAAATATGGTTATGAAAAATGAACCAATGTTAAAATGATGGAGAAGGCAGGTCGTACGTATACATGAGTAACATTCCCATTTTTTAATGATCATTATGCAAAGAATGTAAGTAAATTAAATATTTAAATAAGGATCATTATATCATAAATAAAAAATTATTTAATCATATATACTTATATATACAATTCTTGTGATGTAAAATGAATCACATCATGTCGAGGAGGCGATAATCCACACATCCACGAACGATATTATCACTTTTTAAGTGTGCGAATAGGTAATAAGGAAAATGATATATATTATATTTACATAAATTTAATTAATATCATATAGATATTTCACATATTTTTAATTTAAACCATACTTTATACATTCAATGTATCGTCTGAATGAATCACATCACTTTGAGGGGGTGGTAGTCTACACTTCCACAATTGATGTTATCATTTTTACACAAAATGGAAAGTATAAAGATATGTATTTTAAGAGAATTTAAAAAGCTTAAATACATAATAAATATCATATATAACATATATAAATATAGTATTTATCTCAATTTTAACCATGAGAGGCTGTAAAGGAAAAATGAACAATCATCGTTTCGTGAGGCGATAGTTCGCCATACACATAAACAGTATGTTCGTTGACCATTAGATGGAATTGTGTGAGATTTATGATATAAAAATTATAATAAAAATAATAATATTATATTTAGGATACTGGTGTTGTTATATGATCTTGTAATAGGAATATTTTATGGGGTGGTAATGGAAATAATAATAAAGAGCTTGAGGAAAGATGTTACCTCTCAATCGAGTAACTCCTTTTGGTTTGAACCAAATGGATTTCTTGGATTGATTTATTAAAAAGGGTAGGATTATTGGATTTGTTTAGGGATATTTATAATCTATTTGGGTAGATATTGGTTGATAAAAAGAGGTTTGAGAGGTGTGATAACGGGGGAAGAGAGAATGCCCTTTTATAGTTGAGGAGTGACACTCTTGTAATATTTTGAAAAAGGAATTCCATGCAGAGTTTTCAAATTGAAAGGGATCCAATAATGTACCAATTTCTATAAAAGTGGGTATAGGGTCTAAATATTTCCATAAATTGTCTCCTGGAAAAGTGTCTAGTTCATTTAGGCCCTTAAAATTTAGGTTTAGTCCCTTATTAAGCTTAATTTTACCTTAACCGTTATAATTAATTTTAATAACATTCACTTATATTTTTGGTAAAAACAAAGTTTAAATTATTATAAATTATATATTATTTTGATTAAAAATATGGAATCCATTTTTCCAAATTCCAATCACGTATGTGATGTAAATTAATTTAAATTTAATCCTGCAAACAGAACAAAAATGAGGGTTTTTAAAGTAAAAACTTTGGAAAGCTTGATGTGTTTTTATAGTTAATTTCAAAGTGAAATTGATTCCAATTACCTAAATTTAATTAATTGATAATAATATTATATAATTAAACTTTAAAACGAATTTAAAATATTATTTAACCTTATAAATAATTAGATGAAAATTACAATTCACTATTTTGTATTATTTATTAAAAAATGAGACTTTAAAGAAAAATACAAAATATCTACCCTAACCTAATTTTTATGTTTCTATTTAAAATATAAATTTTATTTTAAAATATATAGTATATAAAATTTCCAAAAATTGGGTTTAAAATAGGTTCTCCATCCAAAGGCGGTAAAATCAACTTAATAAAAATATAGGTTTTTATGTGTAATATTGAGTTTATTCTTATATCGTGTCTATAAAATATATTAGAAGATTATAAAAAATATTTAATTTAATATATAATATATATATTACATTAATATCACCCACTAATTTTAATTAATTTAATTTATTAGGATAGAATTTTTTTGTGAGCATAAAAATAGTTTTCTATAAAAATATTGCCTTTATATTCAATTTGTTCTTATATTCATTTCTAATTAAGTTGTAACCAATGAATTATTTTTATATCTGTGTAAACTATAATTTTCATAAGTTAGTTATTATTATTCATAATTAATAATTTAATGGATATTTTATATCTTATTATATTAAATAATAATATTTATTACTATATTGTTTTTTAGTAAAACTTGATCTTGATTGTAATGAAAGCTAACTCAGTGGTGCGTGAATTATAAGTAATAAAATATATATTGAATTTATTTTAAATAGTAAATATATTATAAATATTCAAGATATTATATTCCCTTACACGCTTGGTGTTCTGTGTCATACACGCTATTTAATACAATGTTCTTACTTTAGATTTTTTGGGCGTTACAGTCTCCCCACCTTAATTAAATTGCATCCTCTCAATTTAAACTCGAACTTGGTAATATATTATTTTATATATTACTATGTTTTAAATCCCACACCATGAGAAAGTTTTAAAATAAATCCACTATAAAAGAGTGGATGGTAAGTACAACAGTCACATGAAAATATATATAACTAGGTCTTAAATTAGGATAAAATTAGTGGAAAGTAATGATTTGTTCTTAGAGGAAAAGTGTAAATATTTATAGGGAGTGATTGAGGTCATCAATCAGAAACAATTGGATGATAAATGGAAGGTTTATGGCTTCAAAACCATAAATCTACTATGTTTTAGAAGGCCATCAGTTGAAAAAAGGTATTATGATAATATTTTTTTTGATTGTTTTCCTAATATTGAGCGATTCATTTATTACATAATAATATAAGTAAATATACTTAATTTATAAATTTCTATATACAAAATTTCATCCTTTGGTTGTTCTTTGATGAAATTAAAATTCCTTCATTACTTCAAGAAATGGATATCCAAAAATTAACTTTGATGCCTAAAGAACTAAAAGAAACATTTAATGGTTCGTAAGTCCTATAAAAGAGTTAAAAACCTAACTATTTGTATCTAACAATTCTACAAAGCTAATAGGATTAATAAATTAATCCCAAAACCTACAAATTAACTATAACGACCCAAAAATTCATTAATGAAAATTCCTCTTGGTCTATTTAAATGTCTTCTTATGGTTTTGTAAAACATATGCACTTATTTGGATTTATGTTTTGGATTTTGAAATAACATTAAGAATTGTGACCATTTCTAGTATAGCCGTTGAACAGTGATCACATGATTAGTATAAATACAGGGCTTTAACAAATCCAATTTACTTAGACAAAGGAAGCGATGGCATCATCTAGTAGACTTACCCTGTAGGAATCCCATTTGTCAGAGCTCAAAAAGGAGGTGGTGTCATTGGGATTTTCTCTTGACCAAGGCCAAGCTGAGGTTGAATATGTTAAGCTCAATCAGAACCACATATTAGAGAAGTGGAAGTTGATAGAGATTACCACTCGAGCAATGTTATCCAAGCCACCCCAAGAGTCTGTCACCACTGCGCACCTTACCCTAAGGTCTTATGCAGGTGTTTTATGGGTTATGTAACAAGACCCTAGCATTATTATTATGTGCATTATTTTTGTATATAATAAATAATATACTTTCATTTTATTATTTTTACCATGTAAAGAGGTTTTAAAGCGCAAATAGTATTTTTAGTTAATATTCAACGAAGAAATCTATTTTGATGAATTAATGAATTTTTTAATTAAATAATATTTTAATAAAATATTATTATTATTATTAAATTACTTTTTATTATATATAAATGATCGTATAATTTTATTAATGAAATTGTAATTTTTATTAAGGTCTGGAAGCAGTTTTTGTCAAAACCCATGGATTTTTAATAAATGTCATTTTTTTAAAAGTGAATATTCACATATTTATAAAATTATTTGGATAAAATGAATATTATTTTTTGAATTAGGATGATAAAATTATCCACTGGTGAATTTTTTATAATTTTAGGAGACAATCAATTTGTTTGTGTAAAAATTAAATACCATTTAAATATATGATGTGTTTTATAACATCATAATAACCCAATAGTGATGTAATAAAATAATATAAATGATATGTTCGACCAATATATGTTTTATCCTTAAAATAATGTTATTTTAGATTTGTTTGATTAATTTTATGATGCCTTAGTGGACCCTTCAAGACTTATAAAACATTTTTTTCTTTTAAATTGTTTTTCTTGAGAGTGTGACTCACCTCCACATAATAAAACCTTTTATTTTAAAAAGTTAGGACATTGGACTTATGAAATACTATTTTTCAATTCCCTTTGAAAAAAACCGTGGGTAAAAACAATGGGCTAGTTTATGATTTTGATTAATTTAATGTGTGGTGACCCAAACCTAAATAATAAAGAATTATCTATCTTTTTCTATATCAACCCACCCAATCTATAAGGCCCATCCTTAAAACTTACTTAATCTTGAGTTATTACAAGATTATACATTGAGGATCTTTTCAGGTTTAGAGTTTTAGAGAATTAGATCATAAAACATGCATTACATCCCATATTTAAAAAAAGTGGTTACAATAAAAGATAGTATTCATTTTTTCCCATCAACGGAAACATATTTAAAATAAAACATAGAATCTTTCTTGACACTTCCTTGACACTATCATCATATCATGTACCCTTCCCTTAACCTGTAAAAACATTTCAAAAACTTGGGATGAGCATAAAAAGTTCAGTAAGGGATATAAAAATATGGAAAGGAAACATGAGTACATGTATACACAAGAATCAATGAAATCATACTCTACCCATAAAACATAAGCACTTTAACATACCTCATCAAATCATGAATAAATCATAGAAATCATAAGACATAAAGGTAACTTGAGGCATTCATAACATTCTTACGTAGGAGGTATCCCTCTTGGTTATGTTTGGAATACCCATCACAGTATATTCCCTAAATCTCTTCGGAGAAACCTTAACGTTTAACTCCTTTGCGTTACCCAATGCATTAGAGAGCTATATCGGGCTCACCCTCCCTTAGTTTATCATGGAACCACCCGTCTTCATAACAATGCCCAAGAACCAAAACATAATCGTATCACATAAAACATGCATAAAGGAAACATAACATTTCCACATTTCAATCATAAGATATCAATACAACACATTGATATAATAAAAACATTATGAAAACCATTTTCGATACCAAAATAAAAGAAAAGTAAAACATGGTATTTATTTTTCATTTAAAAAAAAGGTATGGCTTGTAGAGGAAGCAGAAACTCAAATAATGGTCATGGCGGCTGAGAAGTCGTTGTCGCCACATACGTACGACAAATCATTCGCTTTTTTCATTTAGTAGACGCTTCGTTTAAAAAAAGGATTCATTTTGGATAAACTTAAAAGTCAAAGGGGTTTATACACCATATAAAAGAAGGTTGTGTATAAAACAAAATATGCCTCAATGAAAGGAGATTGAGACGAAGTCCCATACCTCGTATCCGACTTGACTTGATCGTTCTTTAATCTCCTGAATAATAAACTTGAGTTAATTTCTACTTGCTTAAGAACCTTTTTCAAGTTCATTATTCCTTTTATATCACTTATTACCATGTCTTGAACACTATGTAATTATTTTAGTTAATAACGGTTGTTTTAACGATCATTGGTACTTGAGTCAAAATATGATCTTTATAATTACAAGTTGTTCATGTATCCATTATATCCATAGTTATACTCATGATTTATATATCATATATATTATATATATCCAGTATATACATGCATTTATAATATTACACAACGTTTAGAGGTAAGAAATAAAATGCACCGTTCATGGAGACGGTAAGCCGTACGTACGCATGAACGCTACTTTCATTTCTATTTCATATTTTATGGAATTCAAACATAATGATACATAATAGTATTTTAATTCTAGTATGGTATCATATATAATATCATTAAATATATCCTTTATACGTACCACATATGGTATTAACGAATCAAATCACTTTGAGGGGGCGGTAGTCCGCACTTCCTAAAATGAAGTTATCGCGTTTACTCATAATGGTAACCATAAAGATATGCCATAAATGAAAAATACAGAAGATTAAGTAAAACATAAACATATTATATATAATATATAAATATAGTGACATATTAATGGCCACCTTTGTAGGTGATATATGAGTGTTGAACAATCATCGTTTCGTGAGCCAGAAATTCACCATCCACGGAAACAGTATGTTCTTTAACCATTAGATGTAGGTGTGTGTAAGTGTAGCTCTAATAATTCTTATAAAAACATCCTAGTATATGGAACATACTGGTTTTGTTTCAAAAGAAATGAATAAAAAGATTTTAGGGGGTTGGAGAAGCAAAATAAAACATAAGAACACAAGAGAAGACACTACCTTTAAATTGGGTAACTCTTTTTATTTGAGCTCAAAGGATTTCTTGGAAAGACTTCTGCCCAAAGTGAGGCTTCTAGGAGTTATAGAGGGATGTGTAGAGACAAAATGGGTAGGGGTTGGCCGAGCCAAAGGCTTTATAAGTGTGGGTAATGAGGTAGAGGTGGGGGCCTTTTATAAGAGGAGAGGAGGGGCACTCTTGGAAAGTAAAGAAATGTTAATTTATTTTAAAATGAGTTGCAGATTTAAAAGGTTCCACATTGATATAATTCAAGGATAAGGTGATAAGGGTTAGAAATACACCCATAAAATAGGTTTTGGACATGTGTAGGTTATAGATTTTACATTATCTTTTCATTTTATTTAAATCGTTAAATAATGAGGTAATCACTGCATCATCATGGTGTCATAAATAATTTAATTTATTTAATGTCTAAATATTATAAAAAAATACTATGATGTATGAAATCATTTTATATTTCCAATGGCTATTTATATTAAAAAATATGACTTGTATAACCCCATGTAAAAATTGTTTTAGTAAAACAAATCATGTTTGTGTCATTTTTATTTTAACATTAAATAAAAAGATATTAATGTCATTTTACTACCAAAGTGGCTCCATGGGGTCCCCAAGTTGACCCATGGATTGTCTTGGTCGGCCATGACACATCCAATAAGGTTAAGACATGTGTCAAGCTCATCTCATATTATTAAAACATTATTCTTACCTTAAATTACACTAATTACCTCTAATCGCGATTAAAAACTTAAAAGTTACTATTCACCAAAAAAATTATTTTAATCCCATTGAACCACATTTTACAAATTAATGACAACCATGTATGTCGGATTTTTGAAATTCGAACCACAGAGGTGGTAAAATTTCATTTAAATGAAAAATCAGTTTTTATAAGTACCACTTAGTGGTTTCACTATTCATCAAAAATTGAAGTTTTACAGAAAAAAACCAAAACTTCACCCTAAGATATATTTGATATTCCAAATTCAAAAATGATGTATATTTTAAAAAATTCAAAACATATAAGATGCATTAATTAATTTAATAATTAATTCCTGCTGTCAGAGCAAATAGCGTGTTTTTATGAAACAATAAGTATCAAAAGATTGACACTAGTTTAAGTCCAATTTCAAAGTGAAATTAATTCCAACGACCACTATTGGATTAAATGGTAAAAATATATTTTAATTGAACTTTAAAACCAATTCAAAATATAATCTAATAATATAAATAAATTATATTAAAAAGATGTTTTGAATTAAAATACAACATTCTTCACTATTCATTAAAAAAATGAACTTTATCGGAAAAATACAAAAAATTCACACAAAGTAAATTTTGATGTCCCAATCATAAAGAATAAGTTTATTTTGACAAATAGAACTTATAAAATTGTCAAAAGATAGATTTAAAATATGGTTTTCCATCAAAAGGCAGTAAAACAATCTTTTAAAAATATTAGTGTATTTTATGCTGAAGATTGGATTTATTCTCATTTTAAGCCTCTAAAACACTATCTAATTCATTAATAGACATAGATAAAAATATATATTATTCATTACTTACTTAGGATGTTACATCCTTCCCCCCTTTAGAAAATTGCGTCCCCGCAATTCATTGACTTATCGAATAAGTGGGGGTATTTATCCCTCATTGCATTTTCAGATTCCCATGTTGCCTCTTCAATCATGTGGTTTTTCCACAAAACCTTTACCTGATGAATCACCTTATTTCGTAACACTTGATCCCTGTGGTCAAGAATCTGGACCGGTTGTTCCTCATAAGATATGTTCTCTTCCAGCTGAACTACCTCTGGACTCAAAACATGAGATGGATCTGGCATATACTTTCTCAACATCGAAACATGAAAAACATTGTGTACCTGAGATAAACTAGGAGGTAAAGCCACTCGGTAAGCAACTGATCCAACTATCTCCAAAATTTCATATGGTCCAATGAACCTTGTACTCAGCTTTCCTTTCTTACCAAATCGCATCACACTTTTCCATGGTGATACTTTGAGAAAAAACATGATCACCTACCTCAAAAGAAAGATCCTTTCTCCTATTGTCCGCATAACTCTTCTGCCTGCTCTGAGCTGTTCTCATGTGTTTCTGTATCAGCTGAACTTTTTCTGCCAAATCTTTTACCAATTCTGGTCCCATAAACTTCCTTTCACCCACTTCATCCCAGAAACCTGAAGTTCGACACCGCTTCCCATATAATTCCTGAAATGGTGCCATCTGTATACTGGAATGAAAACTATTATTATAAGAAAATTCAACCAAAGAAAGATGTTGGTCCCAACTTCCCTGATAATACATCGAATAAGCACGTAGCATATCCTCCAAAGTCTGGATCGTTCGTTCTGACTGCCCATCTGATTGGGGATGAAAAGCTATAGTAAAATTTAATTCAGTACCCAACGACTTCTGAAGGCCTTTCCAAAAGTTAGAAGTGAACCTGGGATCATGGTCAGATACAATGGAGAGAGGAACTCCATGTAACCTGAATATCTCTTTAAGATACAAATGGGAAAGTTGATCTAGGGAAAAAGTATCTCGTATAGCAAGGAAATGAGTAGATTATGTCAAGTGATCAATAATAACATAGATTGCATTATTACCTCAAGATGTCTTCGGTAATCCCACAACAAAGTCCATGGATATATTCTCCCATTTCCACTCTGGCACTGGTAAAGGCTGAAGAATCCCTTTCGGTAACTGCCACTCTGATTTAACCTGTTGAAAAGTCAAACACTTCACAGTAAAATCAGTAATATCTCTTTTCATTCCATCCCACCAGTAATACCCCCGAAGATCTCTATACATCTTAGTACTTCCAGGATGAACTGAAAATGGAGAACTATGAGATTCACATAACAACTCTCTCTTTAACTGTGAATCACAAGGTACACAAAATCTGTTCCCAAATCTCAAAACACAATCATTCTAAATGTTTAATTCATGCAACTTACCCTTCTGAACCAGCTCTACCTTTTTTTTGCAACTCACTGTCTTGCTTCTGTGCTTGCTTGATTCTATCTGATAGAGATGATCTCACTGATACCCGAAACAAAAAAGAAGAAATTCCTGCACCAACAAATTCTATTCCAATGTTCATCAAATAAAAAACCAAAGGATCTCATTCCAAACGTAGCATGGTTAATGAAGCATTACTTTTCTGACTCAAAGCATCAGCCACTTTATTTTCTTTTCCCGGATGGTAATGAATTGTACAATCATAATCCTTGATTTAATTCCAGCCATCTCTTCTGTCTCATGTTCAACTCTTTCTGGGTGAATATATACTTTAAAATTTTGTGATCAGTATATATTTCACTCTATACTCCATACAAATGATGCCTCCAAATTTTTAAAGCGAAAACAATAGCAGCTAATTCCAAATCAAGTGTAGGGTAATTTACCTCATGAGTTTTCCACTATCGTGAAGCATAATCAATTACCTGATCATTCTGCATTAGGAAGAAACCAAGTCCTTTCAATGAAGCATCACTGTATATAACAAACTCACCATTCCTGGAAGGTAGTGCCAAAGCTGGAGCATTCACCAATCTTCTTTTTAGTTCCTGAAAAAAATCATCACATTCTTTTGTCCACATAAACTTAACACCCTTCCGAGTTAGCTTCATCATTGGACTAAATAACTGTGAAAAATTTCTAACAAACCTTCGGTAATATCCTGCCAAACCAAGGAAGCTACGAATCTCAGTTACATTTGTGGGTCTTGGCCATTCTTCAACAACCTTTGTTTTTGTAGGATCAACAGTTATCCCATCTTTAGAAACAATATGAACAAGGAAAGAAATTTGTTGCAACCAAAACTCACACTTGCTGAATTTCCCATTCAATTTATTTTCTTTCAAGGTTTTCAAAATAACCCTTAAATGAATTTCATGCTCTTCTTTAATTTTAGAAAACACCAAAATATCATCAATGAAAACAACCACAAACTTATCCAAGAACTCATGGAAAATTCTATTCATTAAGTCCATGAATACGGCAGGTGCATTGGTTAGCCCAAAAGGCATTACTAAAAATTCATAATGGTCATATCTTGTACAAAACACAGTCTTCTGAACATCTGCTTCCTTTACCTTCAGCTGATGGTACCCCGATCTCAGGTCAATCTTTGAAAAATACTGAGCTCCCTGGAGCTGATTAAAAAAATCATCGATATGAGGCAAAGGATATTTGTTCTTAATAGTGATTTTATTAAAGGCTCTATAATCAATGCAAAGTCTCATAGAACCATATTTCTTTTTGAAAAATAAAATAGGAGCACCCCATGGTGTTGTGATTTCTCTAATAAATCTTGAAATTGATCCTTCAACTCTAAAAGTTCAAATTGAGCCATTCGATAAGGGGGTTTTGAAATTGACTTAGCATCAGGAACTAAGTCAACAGTAAAGTCAACTTCCCGATCTGGTATTATTCCAGGAAACTCATCAGAAAAAACATCAGGATACTCATTTACCACTGGCACATCATTAATCTAAACAGTTCCCTTATTTTCAACAATATGTGCAAGGTAACATTCATTTCCATCATTTACATGTTTCTCATCCTCTTGATATGTTATCAACAGTAAGGGTTCATTCTTGTACACAAACTGAAAGTCTTTCTGAAAAGAAACTTCTTTAGCTCTACAATCTATCTTAGCATGGTAAATAGAGAGCCAATCCATACCCAGGATAACATCAAACTCTACTAGAGGTAAAAAAGTAAGGTTCGCAAGTTGGTTCTTTACACAGATAAGGATAGGAAGATTCTTATAAATTATTTTTGCCTCAATATTTCCCCCAGGTGTTTTTACCACAAGTTTAGGAGTCATTTCTTGAGATGGTATTCCCATTTTACTAGAAAAGGTTTCAAAGATGAAATAATGTGTAGACCCCGAATCAAACAACACACTAGTATAATATGAAAAAAAGAAACAAAGTACCTGATAAAACTTCATTTGATGGCCCGACATCTGCTGAAGTAGTTGCAAAGGATTTCACCACCACTTTCTGCTTGTAGTCTAACTGCTTCCCATCACTCGAACTCTTTTTCGGACACTCGTTTGCATAGTGACCCATCTCATTGCACTTAAAACATTTTACTAACTGCAAATCAAATTTGGACTTACCATCACCTTGATCTTTTTAGTGCAATCACGAGCCTTATGTTCCATCTTACCGCATCGGTAGCACTTTCCAGAATTCAGAAGACATTCCCCAGCATGCCATTTCCCACATTTATCACAAACTGGAAACTTAGTTTTCTTACCATCAGAACTTTTTGAATAATTCTTCCCTTTCTCCTGCCACCTCGATCTCTTCTTCTGCAGGTTGTTATAGAACACTTGATCATAGGAAAACTCCATTTCCACCTTCTCAGCACATCGAACAAGCTTTTCATAACTTTTTAACTCACGAGAAGCTAAATCCCTTCGATATTTTGGATTTAATCCTGAGTAAAAATGATTTATTTTACTATCAAGGTCTCGAATAAAATTTGGAGCATACCTTGCCAATCGAGTGAACCTTTCTTCATAGGCAGCCACTGAGTCTTCCTCTTGACTCAATTCCAAGAATTGATTTTCCATCCTAAGTTGAACAGCCTTAGGAAAATACTTCTTCAGAAACATACCTTTAAATTCATCCCAATCGAGAGCATCAATCTCATCAGCATCCCTGATATTTTTAACCATCGACCACCACTGATCTGCTTCACCCTCCAAACGGTAAATAGCAAGACTAACCTTTTGATTGTCTGAACACCCCATGACATAGAAAATCTTCTCTAGTGATTTAATCCACACTTGATCTAGCACAGGGTCAGATGATCCTCTGAATGATGGGAGATGTTGGCTCATGAAATGTTCCACCACTGACATGTTCCTCTGCGGTTGATCTGGCTGATCTCGTGCATGGATACCGCCACCATTTATCGCTTGAGTCAACTGCGCCATTACTGCAACAAACTATTCAGTTCCAATTCTGACCATCTCAGGATGCTAATTCGGAATGTTATTTCCTTCTGTATTCCTTCCTAGCACTGCTTCCCTATTTCCTCTGTGGAAAACCATTCTGAACAAACATGTCTTAGATGAAGCAACATGGTAATCTTCAAATGCTATATCATTTCAAATTGACCATAACAAAATATTTTTTGATAATCATTTAATAAAATTCTAACTCCTAAAGTTATCTAAACCGACCTCTAATACCAACTATAAGGCCCCAGCCTTAAACCTTACTTAACATTGAGTTATTACAAGATTACACATTGAGGATCTTTTCAGGTTTTGAGTTTTATAGAATTAGATCATAAAACATGCATTACATCCCACATTTAAAAAAAGTGGTTACAATAAAAGATAGTATTCATTTTTTCCCATCAACAGAAACATATTTAAAATAAAACATGGATTCTTTATTGAAACTTCCTTGACACTATCATCATATCATGTACCCTTCCCTTGACCTATGAAAATATTTCAAAAACTTGGGATGAGCATAAAAAGCTCAGTAAGGGATATAAAAATATGGAAAGGAAACATGAGTACATGTATACACAAGAACCAATGAAATCATACTCTACTCAAAAAACATAATCACTTTAACATACCTCATAAAATCATGAATAAATCATAGAAATCATAATACATAAAGGTAACTTTAGGCATTCATAAGATTCTTACGTAGGGAGTAACCCTCTTGGTTACGTTTGGAATACCCATCACAGTATATTCCCTAAATCTCTTCATAGAAACCTTAACATTTAACTACTTCATGTTACCCAATGCATTGGAGAGCTATATCGGTCTCACCCACCCTTAGTTTATCACATAACCACCCGTCTTCATAACAATGCCCAAGAACCATAACATAATCATATCACATAAAACATGCATAAAGGAAACATAACATTTCCACATTTCAATCATAAGATATCAATAAAACACATTGACATAATAAAAACATTATAAAAACCATTTTCAATACCAAAATAAAAGAAAAATAAAACATGGTATTTATTTTTCATTTAAAAAAAGGTATGGCTTGTAGAGGAATCCGAAACTCAAATAATGGTCACGGTGGTGGAGAAGTCGTTGTCGCCGCATACGTATGACAAAAACATTCCCTTTTGTCGTTCAGTAAATTCTTCGTATAAAAAAAGTATTCCTTTTGGATAAACTTAAAAGTCAAAGGGGTTTATACACCGTATAAAAGAAGGTTGTGTATAAAACAAAATATGCCTCAATGAAAGGAGATGGAGACAAATTCCCATACCTCATATCCGACTTGACTTGATCGTTCTTCAATCTCCTGAATAATAAACTTGAGTTAATTTCTACTTTCTTAAGAACCTTTTTCAAGTTCATTATTCCTTTTATATCACTTATTACCATGTCATGAACACTATGTAATTATTTTAGTTAATAACGGTCGTTTTAACGATCATTGGTACTTGAGTCAAAATATGCTCTTTATAATTACAAGTTGTTCATGTATCCATTATATCCAGATTTATACTCATGATGTATATATCATATATATCATATATATCCAGTATATACATGCATTTATAATATTACACAGCGTTTAGAGGTAAGAAATGAAATGCACCGTTCATGGAGACAGTAAGCCGTACGTACGCATGAATGGTACTTTCATTTCTATTTCATATTTTATGGAATTAAAACATAATGATACATAATATTATTTTAATTCAAGTATGGAATCATATATAATATCATTAAATATATCCTTTATACGTACCACATATGGTATTAACGAATCAAATCACTTTGAGGGGGCGGTAGTCCGCACTTCCTAAAATGAAGTTATCGCGTTTACTCATAATGGTAAACATAAAGATATGCCATAAATGAAAAATACAGAAGCTTAATTAAAACATAAACATATTATATATAATATATAAATATAGTTACATCTTAATGGACACCTTTGAAGGTGATATATGAGTGTTGAACAATCATCGTTTCGTGAGGCAGAAATTCGCCATCCACAGAAACAATATGTTATTTAACCATTAGATGTAGGTGTGTGTAAGTGTAGCTCGAATACTTTTTATAACAAAATCCTAGTATATGTAAGATAATGGTTTTGTTACAAAATAAATGAATAAAAATAGTTTAGGGGGTTGGAGAATCAAAATAAAACATAAGAACACAAGAGAAGACACTACCTTTAAATCAGGTAACTCTTTTTTATTTGAGCTCAAAGGCTTCCTTGGGAAGACTTATGCCCAAAGTGAGGCTTCTAGGAGTTATATAGGGATTTGGAGAGACAAAATGGGCAGATTTTTTCCAAGCCAAAGTCTTTGGAATTGTGGATAAGGAGGTAGAGGTGGGGGCCTTTTATAAGAGGAGAGGAGGGGCACTCTTGGAAAGTAAAGAAATGATACTTTATTTTTAGATGAGTTTCAGATTTAAAAGGCCCCAAATTGATATAATTATTGGATAAGGTGATAAGGGTTCGAAATCCACCCATCCAATAGGTTTTGGACATGTGTAGGTCATAGATTTTACATTATCTTTTCATTTTATTTAAATTGTTAAATAATGAGGGAATCGCTGTATCATCATGGTGTCATAAATAATTTAATTTATTTAATGTATAAAAATTATAAAAAAATACTATGATGTAGGAAATATTTTTATCTTTCCAATGAATATTTAGATTCAAAATTCGGACTTGTATTATCCCATGTAAAAATTGTTTTAGTAAAACAACTCATGTTTGTGTCATTTTTATTTTAACATTAAATAAAAAGATATTAATGTCATTTTCCTACCAAAGTGGCTCCATGGGGTCCACAAGTTGACCCATGGATTGTATTTGTCGGCCATGACACATCCAATAAGGTTAGGACATGTTTCAAGCTCATATCATATTATTAAAACATTATTCTTACCTTAAATTACACTAATTACCTCTAATCGCGATTAAAAACTTAAAAGTTACTATTCACCAAAAAATTATTTTAATCCCATTGAACCACATTTTACTTCTTAATGACAACCATGTATATCGGATTTTTGAAATTCAAACCATAGAGGTGGTAAAATCTCATTTAAATGAAAAATCAGTTTTTATAAGTACCACTTAGTGGTTTCACTATTCATCAAAAATTGAAGTTTTCTAGAAAAAAACCAAAACTTCACCCTAAGATATATTTGATATTCTGAATTCAAAAACGATGTCTATTTTACAAAATTCAAAACATATAAGTTTCATTAATTAATTTAATAATTAATTCCTGCTGTCAGAGCAAATAGCGTGTTTTTATGAAACAATAAGTATGAAAATATTGACACTAGTTTAAGTCCAATTTCAAAGTAAAATTAATTCCAACGACCACTATTGGATTAAATGGTAAAAATATATTCTAATTGAACTTTAAAATCAATTAAAAATATAATCTAATCATATAAATAAATTATATTAAAAGGATGTTTTGAATTCAAATACAACATTCTTCACTATTCATTAAAAAAATGAACTTTATCGGAAAAATACCAAAAACTCACAGAAAGTAAATTTTTATGTCCCAATCATAAAGAATAAGTTTATTTTGACAAATAGAGATTATAAAATTGTAAAAAGATAGATTTAAAATATGTTTTTCCATCAAAAGGTAGTAAAACAATCTTTTAAAAATATTAGTGTATTCCATGCTTAAGATTGGAATTATTATCATTTTAAGCCTCTAAAACACTATCTAATTCATTAATAGACATAGATAAAAATATATATTATTCATTAATTACTTGGTATGTTACACAATCTCCCCCTTCCTCTTCACTCAAAGCCTTTATAGTTTGTCCTACCTCTTCCCTCCTCTCTCTACAATCCTCCCAAGGCACCCCAAGCTCCCAAGAAGCCTCTCTCAAGCCCTCCCAATCCTTTGGGATCACACTTCCCAGTAAGTGATTCTCACTTTCCTTATTTATGTCCAAGTTTACTAATATTGTTATTCCATTTTATTTTCAATTATAAATGTTGGGGTATGATTTAAAACCTCCCCCATACTTCCCTATTTATTTTTGAGTAATTATAGATCCAATTTATCTCTCATTAATTATTCCCATATACACTCATTACCATGCCGATATTCCGTAAGAAATTTCTCTATCCTCATTTACATTCAAGAAATTATTTTGTATTACATATTTAAATTCTATTACTTTTGTTGGGACATGTATATATATGACCCCTTTACATTCAGTTTCATTTATATATGATGAGACACCCATTTCTCTCTCATCAACCATTTTTATTAATTCTTATGTCACATTGTTATGATTCTGAAATTGCACCGCATTTTTCCAAGCCAAGATCATCGTGTAGTGAATACTATACCCATGTATCTATCAAGGGTATTCATCTTTATGAACATATACATATTGAATGGTACTTTAATGTATTTATTCCACATTCTTTAATCGTGGAAGAACTTATGATGTTGATTGATTCCATATTATATGATCTATGTGGCACACTTATGCATGAAATGAAATGTTTAAGGAGGGTGCGCCCTAATAGTGCTCCAATGCAATGGGTAAAGTATAGTATCTTGATAAATCATGTGAAATTAGTGATGAATCATGATAATTCATGTGAAATGACGGTTTACTTATGCTTCATGAGAAATCAGGGTTTACTAATGCTCCATGTTCAATGAGCCTTGGCTCATGCTGATTCCATGTTAAGTTTTGTTTCCACATCTCCATGTTATGATTATCATACTTTATAATGCCTTTATTTTCATGTTTCTTTTATGATTCATTGATATTAATATTTCCTAACATGTATTGTATTCTTCATGTTATACCTTTTTTACTCCCTTACTAGGTTTTATAATTCACCATTTTCTTATGCATGTCCTCAGGTTATCCCATGCAATGCTAAGTATGAGGGAATGTAGGGGTCATGTAAAGGATGTTTTCAATAAATATGTTGTGTTTAATGTTTTAAGTTTTTATATAATGTTCCTAATCCCCAAATACACAATACCTCTATATCTTCCATGTTGTATCAAGTGAAGAGTTTATGTAATAAATCATGTTTAAGTGTGTAATAAAAGAAGGGTTATTATATTAAAATTACTAGTTCATCATTAATATTTATTCATCATATTGTTTAACTAATAATAATAACATATTAACTATGACATTGTGTAGGTCATTGGTTGACATGAAACCCTTATCATCCTTAGATCATGGGTTCAAGACTTGGGACCTTGATAGATATGATTTGTTTTCACTTGGGTTATAGGTTTTCCTTTTCTAAAACCATATTAATATAATTTCTAAAATAAATATTATGGAAATCCTTGAAATTTGGTTAATCACTAAATATACTTTTAACCAAGGTTTTCAATACAACCTCAATACATCAATTTCATCCATTTATTTCCATATAGGACCTTCCTTGGTCTTGAGTTTATCTATAATATCATTTGTAGTATTTATAAATCATGAAACCTTATATTCAATCTAAAACACATTAGGTTTAAATAATATTATTTATTTTCATTATCTATTCAAATACATGACAATGGTTTGTAAAGTGAATGTGAATTATGCTAAGCATATCCCATGGTAGTGTCGAACCATGTGCACAGTAAGGCCAGATTTTATATACATGGTTACACTGAGTCTCACCTAACACACTTTGTCATAATTATTACTCATAGGTAATCTGTTCTAGAACCACATCCACTTTTAGTATTCAGCAAGGATATGTTTTTAGGAAGGCCCACATAATCTATACCTTACAAATATTTTATTATGTTCTTCTATACTTATTCTAAATTTTTACCACATGGTTATGTTCTATAATCTATTTTTTTTCTAAATCTAGTTCCAAAGTTTCTACTAAACTTTATCTAATACCAATCATAGAGACCTGACCCCAGAATCCCAAATCTAGTGTCTGCTATCAATTACATTGGAATAAGATACAAGTAAATCACAACCCAAAGTATGGAATAACTTATTAGTATTGGTAAACCAGATACATACGTGAGAAAATAATACACTAATTACAAAATAACTTTTTCCTAAATAAATTTTGGAATAAGAAATTCCATCTAGTATATCCTTGTATATATTTCTTACTTCTTGGATTTTTGGTGAAAGGAAACATAATAAGGGTGAGCTAAAATGTTCAGTAAGGGTAAAATATAGCGGAAATAATAATGAATCAATAAGAGTAATAATTATGGAATTGTAAATATATGAACACACATACCATGTAATCAACAAACTGAGAAGGAAGTGCATAAACAATATGGAAATGTAATAATAGGAAACACATTACATTCAAATAACACGATAAGAAAAAATAAATATGGCATGGTATAAAACTAAAACACATTTCATTTAGTCAATGAACTTAAAATTAAATGTATCCATATATATGTCGATGAAAATTCTCATGGATGAATAATAAATGAAACTAAATAAAGGAAATGGTTAATTATTAGACGTCATGTCTAAGGCACATGAAAACCTATATCGTCAAGACAATTCACAAGACAATAAAAACAACAGATAGAAAAACATTTAATTTCACAAATTATTTTCTCATGAGAACCTATAAATGCATCAAAGAGCTATATAAAGTATAGGATCCACCCATATTTTCCAGTAAAAATAATTCCTCATATTGAATAATTGAAATAAATAATATACCTTATCAAATATCTTTATTGAATAAAGAATAAAGAATTATCAATATTTCCCAAAATAATCAAAGAAAATTCAAAGTAAACAACGAATGAAAATTGGTATATAACTAATGAAATATTAATATCCATTATAAGTAAAGTGGATAATTAGTGTAAATTTAATGTTCAATAGTTATTGGAGATTGAATATTTCATGGGGATTAAAAAATAACTCAAGGAACTGAATGTGAATACTATCCTTGGCCAAATTAATCATAACACATGTAGTGGAATATTAGGTAAGGTGTCAATATAACATATCACAAGTATATTAAAATATATTTTTATTGTCATTGATAAATAAAAATAGTATACAAAAATCTTTTAAAAAGTTATTGATAAAAATTAATTTTTTTTTTGATTTTTTTGAAAAAACCTTTTCTTTGAAAATAACTTTTGAAAAATTTATATTTGAAAATAAAACTTTTAAATATGTAAATTATTCTTAAAATAAATGATGGTAGGTAAATTCAAACAAGCTGTATGTGGTAAAAAACATTCCTTTTGCACGGTAAAAGGTTAGAAAAATGCCTTGTTTAGAAACTGACAAGAATATTCCTTTGAAAAAATCGGTAAAAGACAGAAAGGATAAAAATAATTTCCTAAATAATTTTAAAAATTTTAAGAAAAATTTGAATTTTTTTTAATAAAACATGGTTTTTAGGGGAAAATAGTTTCTCTGACCATAGAGAGAAATGAATTCGTGTTTTCTTAAAAACATTTTCTAAAACATTTTGTGTAATAATAATTGATAAAGGTAATGAATAAAAATAATAGAGGAAAATTAAATTTTTTATTGAACAATGATCATATAATTTCCTTAAATTTAAATACCATTGAAAGATCATTAAAATTATTGTTGAGAAAAATAATCTCTAAGCATTCTAAAATGTCCCATACCACTTTGAAACATTTTAAATCATAAACCTCTTGTAGTAATAATATTAAATTAAATTTTAAATATAATTAAGATAAATAAATTTATTATATAATATATAAAAATAATAAGTAGATACAACACACAAAATAATTCAGTGGGGAACATGACATTTATCACACAGAAGTAAAAAGTGAGATGAAAATCCCTTACCTTGAGTCAGAATTTTCTCATGTGTCCTTATATTCCAAAATAATGAAATCATGATAATTATTTACTTACTGGATAAAATTTTTATGTTTATAATTAATTTTATTTCACTTATTACCATGTTGTATAAAAATATTTAAACAATTAAATTTACGTCGGGTGTTTTGACTAAATTCAATTTATATGTCCAAAAAAACTTTGGTAGGTCAAATATGGCCAAAGGGATAATTATATAACATATACTGAATGATAATAATGAAAAAATTATAATATTTCTACATAAATTTTACTTTTAAAACCTATAATTAAATATGGTTATGAAAAATGGACCAATGTTACAATCAAGGAGATGATAGGTCGTACATACACATGAGTAACGTTCCCATTTTTCAATGACTATTGAGGAAAGAAAGTAAGTAACTTAAATCTTCCAAAAATGATACTTATATTATAAATAACATATTATTTAGTCATATATACTCATATATATAATTATTTTTATTTAAAAGTGATCAAATTGTGTTAAGGAGGCGTAGTATTCCACATGTCCACGAATGGCATTATCAGTTTTTAAGTGTGTGAATATGTAATAAAGAAAATGATATATATTATATTTACAAAAATTTAATTATGTCATGAATATAATATAGATGTTTTTTATGACATGTATTTTTAATTAAGACCATACTTTATACATTCCATGTATCATGTAAATGAATCACATCGCTTTGAGGGGGAGGTAGTCTCCATTTCCATGAATGATGTTATTATTTTTACAAAAATGAAAAGTATAGAGATATGCATCTTAAAAAAATTATAAAAGATTAAATAAATAATAAATATCATATATAAAATATATTAATATAGTATTCATCATAACTTCCACCATGAGAGGAAGTAAAGAAAAATGAACAATCATCATTTCGTGAAGCGGTAGTTTGCCATACAAGTAAAAAATATGTTAGTTAACCATTAGATGGAATTGTGTATGATTTTAGGTATAAACCATAGAATAGAAACATCCAAGTATATTTAGTCTACTTGGTTTTTATATAATCATATAATAAGAAGAGTTTTGGTGGGTAGATAATGGAAATAAAACTAAAGAGATTAAGGAAAGATGTTGCCTCTTAATATGGAAACTTTATTTGGTTTGAACCAAAGGAAATCCTTGGATTTCTTTTTTACCAAGGGGGGGATTATAAAAATTAGGGTAGAAATTTTGAGAAGATATTTTGGTAGATCATGGTCAATAAAAATTGGTTTTAGAGGTGTGAGGAAGTGGGAGGAGATGAGGCCATTTTTTAGTGGGGGAGGAGTGACACTCTTATAATATGTTGACAAAGGAATTCCATACACATTTTTCACATTGACAATCAATCCCATAATTGTAAAAGTTTTATAAAAGTTGTTATATGGTCGAAATATGTCCAAAAAATGCCTCTTTGACATGTTTCTAGGTCATTTGGGCCCTTAAGATTAAGGTTATCCCCTTATTAAGCTTAATTTTACCTTAATCATTATAATTAATTTTAATTACTTTCACTAATATTTTTGGTAAAAAAATAAGTTTAAATTATTATATATTATAAATTAGTATAATTCAAAATATGGAATCAATTTTTCAAAATTCTATCAAATAGGTGGTAAAAATTAATTTAAATTTAATCCTGTAGATAGGATGATAATGCTGGTTTTGAAAGTAAAAACTTTTGAAAGTTTTCTATGTTTTTATAGTCATTTTAAAATTAAAATTGATTTCAATAACCTAAATTTTACTAATTGATAAAAATATTATATAATTAAAATTCAAAACCAATTTAAAATATTATTTAAAATTATAAATAAATTAGATGAAAAAATAGTTTAGAATTAAAATTCAATATTTTACATTATTAATTAAGAAATGAAACTTCACTGACAAATACCAAAAAATTTACCCTAAACTAATTTTCTGTTTATATTTATAATAAAATTTTTATTTTTAAATATATAATATATATAAGTTCCAAAAATTGGATTTATAAAAGGTTATCCATTAAAAGGTGGTAAAAGTGCCTTAATAAAAATATAGGTATTTATTTTTAATATTGAGTTTATTCTTATCTTATATCTATAAAATATATTGGATGATAATTAAAAATATTTTATTGAATATATGATATATATATTAAATTAATATCATTCACTAATTTCAATTAATTTAATTTATTAGGTTAAAAATGCTTTTTGAGCATAAAAATAGTTTTCTATAAATATATTCCCTTTATATTGAACTGGTTCTTATATTTATTTCTAATTAAGTTGTAATCAATGAATTCATTATATAATTTTTTAAACCGTAATTTTTGTTATTTAGTTATTAATATTCATAAATAATAATTTAATAACTATTTTATATCTTATTATATTAAATAATAATATTTAAAAATATATTGTTTTTGAATAAAACTCGGTCTTGCGTGTAATGCAAGATAAATCGGTGTTGCGTGCATTGTAAGAATTAACATATATATTTAATTTATTAAAAATTGTAAATATATTATTGATTAGACACTAAATGAGGCTAATATTCATTGTTGATATATATAATATTAATGTTATTTATTATTCATAAATACCATTTTAGTACATTTTACACTTTGAACATCATTTCACATTATGATTGTAATTCCTTCTTAAAATGCACTATTATGTGGTACATTTTTTAACATCATTTAAAGTACCCAATGATTCATCTTATTTTAAGGAATTTAATTATCTATATTTTAATTTTATATTTTTGGAAATTTATCTAAACTTCAATATGAACATGTTTCATTCAGGGATCAATGGAGGATCCATAAAGGATAATAAAGATATTTGGAGATGAATGAAAGCAATTCTAGAGAAGGTAGATTGGAAAGCAGCCCACTGATGAGAATTTTGGATCCCCATTACAAACCAAATGAATCCCAAATTTCATGGGATTCTAGAAGAAATATATAGGAACAAATAATTCTCCAAGATACAGTGACAATTCAGTCTCCATTGTGGTTATTTAGGTGGCCCAAGTTAGAGATAAAATTCTGGGCCAGATTCTACATCCTAGAAAAACAACCCACTAATCTAATTATATCTTCGAATAAACAACTCCAAATGGTTCCACATTTTATAGTATTTTAGGTGAAATCAGGGGATCCATGTTCTTATTCTATGGCCCACTCTAATGCGGTCATCTAGAATGTCTTCCAAGCACGTCTTTTTGGTGGATGAAGGCTGGATGCCACCTCGGGTCAAGGGTGGAAAAACCAACTCTCCCTCAAATTTACACCCACCTATGGCCTACCAAAATTAATTTAGGAGACATGGAATATTAAAGGCTCGACCCAAGGCTTCAAAAATTCCTATTTAAGGCAGTGGTGGAGGAGGATTTTAGGATCTTTGATCTTTGTTTCGTTTTAATGTTATGCTGCCAATTTGATATTGTAATTGCATTCCTTCAATTGTAATTTACTTGAATTACATTAGTTTCTTTATAAAAGTTTTTCATAGTCTATTTTTGTATTCTTCTTATTATCACTTTGATACCATTTCATTAAGGTATGAACTTGTTCATACTAAACCTTGTGAGATTATCATACAATGGTGGAGTTATTGTTTTTTTTCATAATTTTTTTACTTCTCCAATTCCTCCCTCATGAGTCTACTTTCCACTTCCATTGAAACCATGGGATCAATGGAGGGCTAAACCACTTATGGGTTGATCCAAGGGAGTATAAAGGGGCTGTATTGGATGTTATTTCTCACTCCATTAATGGATAATCACTTCTTTTTAATGAGATTTTTATTTGATGACTTTAAAACTTCTTCATCCTTATTGAATTTAAGGTCACACATTTCAAGTGCTAATAAGAACCTTTACCTTAGAGTGATAAAAACTTTGATCCTTCAAGTGTATAATTGATTATTATTAGGGTGTGTAGGCGTTAAACTAGTAAGTGATTATTTTATTTGATCTCTTTAAATGAACCCATCTCAAATATAAGAAATTGAAATATTTTTATAAGAAAAAGAATGCATCCAATCCACCCCTTGTAATAACCTAGGATCAACCCTTCTCATAATTTGAATTCACATAAGAATTTTAGTGTTAAATTAAACCCATATAAAATCAACCCAAAGTTGGCCACTCAATATCCAAAAATAGTCCATAGAATGTACGTGTCCATAGGTTACTTCTTAGGTCTCTGAGGATTCGACAACCATATCTAAACTACAAAGACCATTCTACCTTCTTCTCTTGGGTAAATTTGAGAGTGAATAAAATTTTGTAGTCGTTTCCAGGGACCCAAGTAAGTCAACTAAACACCCATTCTATTCTCCCTCATTTCTTCTTTTCTCATCCAAATTCTCTTATCTTGTCACTTTCTCATTTTTTTTCTTTTTTTTCTTTTGGCGCATGTCCGCCTACACCTGTGATCAATAAAACTGTCTAGTTAGGGTGGATAGTCTTGGGTTTGGGGAGTCAAGTACACTAAGGTTACTCTTTCCATTAGATCATAATCTTCCAAATACTCCAGAGTCAAAAATTGTTCCTATTTCAATGGAAGTTTTTCAAAGAAACTAACTCATAAACCTGGGTGGGAACCAAAATGGAAACCCAAATGAGGCAGGCCCAAACTTGGGGAATACAATTGATCAAACCATGAATGTCTACCTCACACCTTTCTGGAAAAATGACCCCTCATGCATTAGACATAATTCCCTAGGAGAGTCCAACTACATCTTCAAACCCCATGTCCTAAACCACCTTCCCACATTCCATTGAATGGAGTCCGAGATGCCCTACCTTCACATTATAGAGTTCAATGACATTGTAGAAACCATGTATCCCCCACATCAACTAGAATCAGCTAAGATGAGGGTATTTCCTTTTTCTTTAATGGATCGAGCTAAAAATTGGCTAAAAAATTTGAGACCATCATCTATAAACTCATGGGACCAACTATAAATAGAATTCTATAAAAATACTTTCCCCACCACAAAACAATTGCACTTAAAACGAGAATCCAATTTTTTTTTGAAAAAGAGAGAGAGTAATTCTATGAAATATGGGAGAGGTTCAAGGACACTCTAAAAATGGTTCCACATCATGGTTTTTATATTCCAGAACAAGTGAGAATTTTATATGAAGGGTTGGGTCCGGAGAACAAACAATTCAATGACATGATGTGTAATGGAACCTTTAAAAACAAAGCCCCAAATGATGCTTACGAGTATCTAAAAAGCCTTTATAAACAAAACCAAACACGTGGAACTTCACCTTATTATGAAAAGACACAAAGAACTACTAGAATTCATACACTTTGGGAAGAGGAAATCCTTAGGGATAAAATCGCAGCACTCTCTAGGAAGGTTGAAGAGATATAACTTAGGAAAGTCCATGAAATCCAAACTGTAGACCCTATTTGCACAATTTGTGACAAACATGACCATAAAAAAGACAAATTACATACCATTCCATACATCAGGGATGTTCTTTTTGGAGGACCCCCTGCGGAAGTAAATGCCTTGAACTTTCAAAATCCTCAATACTAGAACAACTTCAACCCAAGGTATAATGACCACTCTGGCTTCCACTGGAATGATAACCAACAACCTAGACAATCAAAGGGACAAAATCCTTACCCCCAACAGAACTACCAAACCCATAACTAGTTCCAAACCTAACCTATCCAATACTAATAGCCATCAGTCCGTTTTCAACAAACCATCCCACCTCCAAAATATCCACCTGGGATAAATCAATCTTCTCAAGCACCAACCCAAACTATTCCCCAAATCTTACTTGAACAAATGTGCAAACAAATAGAGAGGATGAACTCGAAAGTCTCTTCCCTAAAAAAAAACTTAAAACCATCAAAATTGGAAAGTCACCCATTCCTACTCAGGCGGTACCATCCTCAACTTCAAGGGGAGAGTCAAGTTGCACTCAAACAACTCATGAACAACTAAAAGGCTGTAACTGTTTTAATAAGTGGGAAATCAATTGAGAAACCTGAAAAACTAATTCAGAACCAACCTAATGATTCAAAATTGGATGAAAATTAAAATGAACCAAATGATCAAACTGAAAAACACGATAATATTGTATAAGAAACAACTCTTCAAAAAAAAACCCTACAACCTACACTATTTCCTCAATGCATGAGGGGTAAAACCAAGCCTGAATTGAGTGAAACATTGAGTGAAATATTCTCACAAGTTTAGTTGAACATTCCCCTTCTCGATTCAATCCAAACCATACCTGCCTACTCAAAGTAACTTAAGGACTTGTGCACTTTTAAAAGAAAATTTTCACATAAAAACCAAGTCCTTTTGTATGCTAATGTGAGTACCACCATTCAAGGGACCATTCCTCCTAAGTTGAAAGACCCAGTTTTCCCTTATATCAATATTGAACTAGGAGAGAGAAAAGTTGTCAAGGCCTTGTGTGACCTAGGTGCTAGTGTCAATACCATTCCATATACTGTGTACTTCTAGTTAGGCCTAGAATAACTCCAACCCACATTTGTCACACTTCAACTTGCTGATCATAGCATTAGGGTTCCAAATGTAATTTTAAAGGACATTCTGGTAAAAGTTGAAAACTTTGTCTACCCTGCTGACTTCATTGTCCTTGAAAACCACCCAAACTTAGGAAATAAGAAACAAACCCCAATTAACCTTGGTCATCCTTCCCTTGTAACAATAAACTCTGTTATCTGAGTTCGAAATGGGAACATGACCATCACCTTTGGGAACATGAGTTTAGACTTGAACATCTACAATGAAAGCTCACAAATAGGGGATGAAAAGGAAATTCATGAAGTAAACATGATAGGAAGCATTGATAATGAATCCATAGAACATCAATGAATATTTTATGGATGTTTAAGTCAGGATGTGATTGATTTCCTTTGTTCACAAGAAGGAAGTCTATCTCCTTGGATTGAATCATTTTAAAATTACTCTTATGATGAAGTCTTAGGTACAATAATTAGTGAAACATTTTCGGAAACCAATTTCATAGAGACCAATCAAACTTCCTTCCCTAAATTGGATCAATCTAATATAGTAGCTGAAACTTCTACATGTGGGGAATCAATACTATCTAAAACTTGAGGAATCAAAATTGATATTGATCCAATGTACCAATATTCTTCTGAAATTCCGAACCAACCTAATCTTGAATTGAAGGAACTTCCCACTGCACTCAAGTATGCCTTCCTAGGGGACAATCAAACACATCCTATTGTCATTTCTTCTTCTCTTGAAGCCAATCCTGATAGGATTCTTCTAGATATACTTAGGAAACATAAGAAATCCATTAGTTGGACCCTGTCTGATATTCCTGGGATTATCCCACTTATCGGGACTCATAGGATTATTTTTGAATCTGATTCAAAGCCATGTTGTCAACCTCAATAGCGACTCAATCCTAATCTCATGGAGGTAGTAAGGAAGAAACTTCTGAAATTGTTAAAAGCTGGTTTCATATATCCCATAGCTGAGAGTGAGTGGGTCAGCCCAATCCAAGTGGTTCCTAAGAAGGAAGGAATCACAGTGATAACCAATAAGCATGGAGGGATTCTTCCAACTAGGGTGAGTAGTGGATGGAGGGTCTGCATTGACTATAGGAAGCTAAACTCATTCACTAAGAAAAACAATTTCCCCTTACTATTCATTGACCATGTCCTTGAGAGAGTGGAAAGTCATTCCTTCTACTGTTTCTTAGATGGGTACTCAGGGTATAATTAAATTGAGGTCTCCCTATAGGATCAAGGGAAGACTACAATCACATGTCCATTTTGAACCTTTTATTTCAAATGCATGCCCTTTAGTTTTTGCAATGCCCCTAGAACCTTCTAGCGGTGCATGATGGGAATATTCTAAGACATGGTAGGGTATTTTATAGAGGTCTTCATGGATGAATTCTCTGTGTTTGGGGATACATTTGAGGGTTGTATGAGGAATTTAGAGAGAGTCTTTTCAAGATGTGAAGAAAATAATCTAGTCCTAAACATGGAAAAATTCCATTTCATGGTTAAAGAGGGACTAGTTCTAGGCCATCTAGTCTCAGGTTGGGGGATTGAAGTTGATAAAGCCATAATTGACATCATTCTTCACCTTTCATCACCCAAAACTATCAAGGAAGTGAGGTCTTTCTTAGGACAAGTTGTTTTCTATAGAAGATTCATCAAGGAATTTAGTTCAATCTCCCATCCCCTTTGTGCTCTGCTAGTAAAGGATGCTCCATTTATTTGGACATAAAGCTTTGAGGGTTCATTCTCAACCCTCAAATCCTCTCTCACCTCTCCTCCCATTATGAAATATCCAAATTGGAACCTTCCTTTTGAACTTATGTGTGATTCCAGTGACTTTGCTATTGGAGCTGTGTTAGGACAACAATGTGATAAAACTCTTTATGTCATTTCTTATGCAATAAAATCATTAAATGATACCCAAATCAACTACACCACCACTGAAAAGGAGTTACTTGTTATTGTGTTTTCCTTAGAGAGGTTTAGGTCCAACCTCTTAGGATCCCCCATCACTGTGTTCACTGACCATTCTGCACTAAAATACCTCTTCCAAAAACAAGATGCTAAGGCTAGACTGATTAGGTATGTACTTCTCTTACAAGAATTTGACCTCACAATCTAGGATAAAAATGGTGTTGAAAATGTTGTAGCTGATCACCTCTATAGGATGGAATTCAAAGACAACTCAAATAAACTTTATGTGTCTGATTCATTCTCTGATGAACACCTATACTCTATGAGTGACTACCCTTGGTATGCTGACATAGCCAATTTCTTAGTTACAGGAGTCATCCCAAAATTCTTAGGGACTCAAGATCAAAGGAAATTCTTTTCTGATGTTAGGAACTATGTTTTTGATGATCCATACATCTATAAGTTCTGCCCTGACCAAGTCATTAGGAGGTGTGTCCTAGAATCTGAACAAGAGTCCATCATTAAATTCAATCATATTGAAGCATGTAGAGGTCACTTTTCCTCTAAGAAAACATCTACTAAGATTATTCAGTGTGGTCTCTTCTAGAACACTCTCTTAAGGGACTCATACACATTTTGTCAAAGCTGTCCTAGCTATCAACAAGTAGGCTCCATCACAAAAAGAAACCAAATTCCACTCACTCCCATCTTAGTGATTGAAATTTTTGACCGCTGGGGAATCGATTTCATGGGTCCTTTCCCAAAATCTAGGGGATACATCTACATTCTCTTAGCTATTGATTATGTTTTAAAATGGCTTGAGGACATTCCCACAAAATCCAATAATCATCAAACTATGATTAGATTCCTAAAAGAAAACATATTCTCTAGATTTGGAATTCCTAGAGCTATCATTAGTTATCGTGGAACTCATTTTTGCAATCATCCATTCTCATCACTCAGGGAAAAGTATGGAATTTCTCACAAAGTATCCACTGCTTACCACCCATAGACCAATAGTCATGTTGGGTTAGCCAATAGAGAAATCAAACAAATTCTTGAGAAAACTATCAATCCTTCTAGGAATGATTGGTCTGAGAAACTCTTGGATGCTCTTTGGGCATATCATAGAGTATACAAAACCATCATAGGAATGCCACCATATAGGTTGGTTTATGGAAAAGCATGACATTTACCTGTTTAAATTGAGCATAAGGCCTTTTGGGCAATTAAAAAAATGGATTATGACCTCTCATTGGACGCAACAAAAAGGAAATTAGATCTCAATGAACTGGAGGAACTAAGTATGGAGGCTTATAAAAATTCAAGGATCAATAAAGCTAGAGTTCAAGCCTACCAATATAATAATATCAAAGTGAAACATTTTGAACCAGGAAAATTTGTGCACTTGTATAGTTCAAAAATTCATTTACACCCAAGAAAGTTAAGGTCTATATGGTCAGGTCCATACATAGTGCATAAGGTGTACCCCCATGGGGCTGTAGAAATTCAAGATCCCAATAATGGTCAAACCTTTAATGTTAATGGTCATAGATTCAAACCATTCGTTAAACCATTCCAAAAACATGAAGTTGATGAAGAATTGTGTGAAAACACCTTAGATGATGAAAATAATTAATCAATTAGGGGTCCAAGTCAAGATAATGATGTTAAACAAAGAACTGTATGGGAGGAAACATTTGGTTTTCATGTTTCCTATCATTTTTTTTTGTTTTAATTCACTTTATATTTTAAATAGGATTAATTAATCATTTTGATATTTAATAAAAAAAATAGACTGTTGACCTGTTCTTCTATTATGAGTGTGGATGGGTATAAAAGGGGAGCACCATATTCATCTGTTTCATGTGGTGCGATCCTTGAGTAATACCTTACCTAGAAAATTAAAAAGAAGACAATGTATCATCAGTTTATTTTATTTTATTTTTATGTGTTTGTAGGTTAAAATACAAATAAAAAATAAATAAATAAAAATATAATAATAAAAAAGGACACATCTTAGGTCGTGGGGAAAACCCCATCACAACCAATGAAGCAGTGGGGATTCGAACTCAGGACCAAAGGGAGACAGGGGTGTGTGCTTACCACTGACATATGGGAACTCTGCAAGTGACATGGATATCAAAGGACTAAATTGGAGCAACAAGAACTTCAAATTCACCAACCAGGTGACTTCATTCCATGATCCTCATATTTCAATTTCCTTTTTGAAATTCCCTTACCTGCCTCTACTCCTTCTAAATTTTCATTTCTTCAAACACTAGGAATAGTGTTATTTTACGTTGGTGGGAGATAAAATTAAAAAATGATTTTGTGTAAAAAAATGAATGATTTGAGAAAAAATGTGTGTAAATGGAAAGAAAAATTCCTTTAACTTTGAACATGGTAATACACATTACACACTTTGAAACTGAATATCAAATAATTTAGCATGCCCTGATTTTGATTTTAATCCATGTATAATTTCATGAGCATAGATTTGGAAAGTGTGGCTGTCTAATGTGATATTTCAGGGTTTATATTTTCATCCAAATAAAAGAAAATCACAATGAATGTCCTTTGGATAGTGGGGTATTAGTTTGAGTTCATGGGGTACCCCAAATAAATAGCATAGGTTTTTTGATCATTTTAGTTTTAATATGAGTATTCAGAAAAAATTAAAAAAAACAATAAATTTGCGTGTAGAGAAATGAAATGACCTAATGCGTGGATTTCAGCACTTGGGGATCGTGACTCCATAGTTGTTTGGCCCGGAGTTAGTAATTTTATCTCTATTTTTGGTAATTTGAATTTGGTTTTGACTGAGTTAACTCAAGATGATGCCCGAGTAAATGGGCTTCACTTGGTGCCCTAAGGTCTTTTAACCTGGGAGTTATCGGCAAAGTCTCGCTACAGGGGTTGACTCTTTTGAGTGCAATTTCAATTACCCTGGAAAAATTACAAAAAAAAAAACAAAAAAAAACAAAATAATTTTTTTGAATAATTATCTTAATATTGAAATGTGATTCCACCTAGAACTTCCGTCATTTCCCCCTTTAATAAAGATGAACCCCCCATGTCTATTGTTATACACAACACATCCTCATACTTAATTGATATTGGATTATATATGTCAATGAATTTGAACAAAGGAATGGGCTTGGGATTGGGATATTCTTATGACACTATCTTGTATTAAAATATTTTGATGGGTTTCATGATTTTTTTGTATAAGGGTTTTTGGTGATCATTTTGTATTAAAATGTTTTTGGAAAAGGGAATTCGAATTTCATATTGTTGAGATACATTTTGCCCGGGACTAGCAAAACTCAAGTTGGGGGGCATAATTAGCCACTAAATGAGGCTAATATTCATTATTAATATAAATAATATTAATTTTCTTTATTATTAATAAATACCATTTTAGTTCATTTTACACTTTGAATATCATTTCACATTATGATTGTAATTCCTTGTTAAAATGCACTATTATGTGGTACATTTTTGACCATCATTTAAAGTACCCAATGATTAATCTAATTTTAAGGAATTTAATTATTCATATTATAATTTTATATTTTTGGAAATTTATCTGCACTTCAATATGAACATGTTTCATTCAGGTATCAATGGAGGATTCATAAAGGATGATGGAGATATTTGGAGATGAATGGAAGCAATTCTAGAGAAGGCAGATTGGACACCAGCCCACTGATGAGAATGTGGGACCCACATTAAAAACCAATGAGGCTCAAATTTTGTGTTATTCTAGAAGACATATATAGGAACAAATAATAATTTAGTATCCAGTGCTAATTCGGCCTCCATTGTGGTTATTTAGGCAGTCCAAGTTAGAGATAAAATTCTAGGCCAGATTCCGTGGGCCAGAAAAACACCACACTAATATAATCATATATCTTAATACACAACTACAAATGATCCCAAATTTTACAGGAGGTTATAATACATCCGGGGATACATTTTATTATACTATGGCCCAGTATAATTCGGCCATAGAGAAGGTCTTCCAAGCGCTTCTGTTCGGTGGATGAAAGTTGGATGCCACCCGGGTCAAGGGTGGAAAACAGACTCTCCCTCAACTTTCCACCCACCTATGGTCTACCAAAATTAATTTAGGAGACTTGGAATATTGAAGGATCAACCAAAGGAATCAAAAATTCCTATTTAAGGTAGTGTTGGAGGATTATTTGAGGATATTTGAGCTTTGTTTCATTTTAATGTTATGCGGCCAATTTGATGTTGTAATCGCATTCCTTCAATTGTAAGTTCCTTGAATTACCTGAGTTTCTTTATAAAAGTTATTCATCTTATATTTTTATATTCTTATTATTATCACTTTGATACTATTGACTCAAGGTGTGAACTTTTTCATACCAAAACTTCTGATATTATCACACAACAGTGGAGTGATTGTTTTTTTTCATTGTTTTTTTTACTTCTCCAATTCCTCCCTCATGAGTCTACTTTCCGCTTCCATTGAAACCATGGGATTAATGGAGGGATAAACCACTTATGGGTTGATCCAAGGGAGTATAAAGGGTATGTATTGGATGTTATTTCTCACTCCATTAATGGATAATCACTTCTTTTAAATGAGATTTTTATTTGTTGACTTTAAAACGTCTTCATCCTTAATGAATTTAAGGTCACACATTTCAAGTGCTAATAAGAACCTTTACCTTGGAGTGCTCAAAACTTTGATCCTTCAAGTGTATAGGTTATTAGTATTAGAATGTGTAGGAATTAAACCAGTATGTGATGATTTTGTTTGATCTCCTTAAATGAACCCATCTCAACTATAAGAAATTGAAATATTTTTACAGGAAAAAGAATGCATCCAATCTACCCCTTGAAATAACCTAGGATCAACCATTATCATAATTTGAATTCACTTAATAATTTTAGTGTTCACTTAAACCCATATAAAATAAACCCAATGTTGGCCACTCCATAGCCAAAAACAGTCCATAGAATGTATGTGTCCATAGGTTACTTCTTAGATCTCTGAGGATTCGACAACCCAAGCTAAACTACAAAGATCGTTCTACCTTATTCTCTTGGGTAAATTTGAGCATGAATAAATTATAAATACTTTGGACATTATATTCCCTTAATATCTTGGCATTGTGTGTCATACACACTATTGAATACAATGTTCCTACTTTAGATTTCTGGGGCGTTACATATGTGGTATTCTTTCTATCAATATTCTTATTCTTATATTATTATACTTGGATGCATTATATGGTGACAGATATTTGGTGAGGTCAAGAACTAGTAGGCATGATATGTTTTTTTTGATTCCATGGTTTTTTCACTAGGACATTAGTATGTTCTTATCACATTTTAATAATATTCCTTGGGTGTGGTCTCACCTAGTATATATGTTATTCTAAACCTAAGTATCTATAAAATGTTTTTAATATTATTAGTTAATTGGAGACTAAGATGGAAATTTATAGTTTTGAGTTTAGAGATGTTGAGTTGTTACCATAGGATTGTCTTTTAGTACTTCATTTAGAGAATTTAATTTTTATTCATACAACATTACATACATGGTATAATTTGGTAAGTTTCCCCATATTATTATGTTATAGAGTTTTTTATTCATTGATATCCTATCTATTATCCTAAATTTTGTTTTGTTGGGGGTAATACCCCTTATACGTGTGACCTTATTTATACCCTTGGTGATAGTTTCAAACTTGGATCCTACTAGATTCATTACTCGAGGGTCATTATATCCCTTTCTCCATTTTCATCTCAAAAGGGGTACCTTTGTTGTGAGGTGGTCATGATAATGTAAAAATCAAATACATGTCATTCATATACATGGTGTTCCCGGTATGACTCAAAGTTCATGTTTTCATTTTAAAAGTTATATTTTTGTTCAAAACACCTATAACTTACTAAAAACCAATAAAAAATGATCATATTGTCTTGATACTTTATAAAACTATTCAAAAAGTTATTTTTGATTTATTTGAATCAACTTGACACCAATACAAAAGACAGTGTTCCCATTATGACTAAAGATGTGTGTTTTTATTTAAAATTGATATTTTAGTTCAAAACAACCACCACATACTCAAAATAAAAACACACACACACACATTTTATTGATAAATTAGTAAAATTATTAATAAATCATTTTTTATTCATAGGAATCAACCTCACATCAATTCAAAATAGAGTCTTCCTAGTATGACTCAAAGTGCATGTTTTTTATTTAAAATTGAAATTTAAGTTCAAAACTTTCACTACATAATCAAAAACAAGTTTAAAAACATATTATATTTATAATTCATTAAAATAATTCCTAAATAATTCTCAACATATAGAAATAATTCCTTTATCAATATGACACAAGGTGTTCCAAATATAACTTAAAGTATGTTCTTTCACTTTAAAAGTGACATTTTAGTTCAAAACGTCCACCACTCATTGGAAAATGAGTGAAAACACTAGAACTATCTTCATAATCTAGAAAAAAATTCCATAAATCAGTTATGACATATTGGAATCAACCACACATCAATGAGGCACATGATGTTCCTGGTATGAATCAAAGTGCATGTTTTTAATTTAAAAGTGGTATTTTTAGTTTAAGACATTTGTTACTCACTAAAAACTAATCCCACACACTTTTATTATATTTATAACTTTTTAAAATAATAAAAAATTTATTTGTGACATGTAGGAATTAACATCATGCTAATACAAAACATGTTGATCTCGGTATGATTGACTGTGTGTGTTTTTATTTATAATTGACATTTTAGGTCAAAACACACATCACCTAATAAAAACTTAGAAAACCCACTCATATTATCTTTATAATTTATGAAAATATATATAAATGATTTTTGATGTGTAGTAATAAACCAAACATCAATTTGATAAATGATGTGCTCGGTATGGATAAAAGTGTGCGATTTTAGTTAAAAGTGACATTTTAGTTCAAAACATGCATGAATCATTGAAAACCAAGAAAACACACTTGAATTGTCTTGATACTTAAGTAAAATGATCCATAATTCAATTTTAAATTGTATTAATGAAACATAGTGTGAAAGGTGTGACCAAATTTATGTGTTTTCATTTATAAACGACACTTTAGTTCACAATGCATGTCACATACTGAAAACTAATCGAAAATTATGAGATATTATTGGTACTTTATAACAATGATCCATAATTTATTTATGATGTATAGGAATTAAATTCACATCAATATGACACATGATGTGTCCTATATGATTAATAGTGTTTGTTTTTATTTAAATTTTAAATTTTAGTTCAAAACTGGCATCATATACTCAAAATTGAAGAAACACACTTAGTTTGTTTTAATTTTTTTAGACAACAATCCATAATTAATTTGTGATGTGTTGGAATCATCTGTATATTAATCTAATACATATTATGGAATATATGATTGAAAGTTAATGTTTTTAGTTTAAAAATGACATTTTATTTCAAATTGCGTGTCACTCATTAAAAATAGACAACCACACTTAGATTCATTATTGCATCATATCCATGTTTAATTTTTTATATTATTACTAACATAAGAATTATTTTTTAATAGAGGTACACTATTATTTTGTTCAAGATGAGTTTGTTTGTTTGGAAACTAGTAGAACAACTATTCTCTTTTTGATGGGGTCCCAAATACAATAGAATAAAGTGTTTTTGAATTTTTTGTAATAATGTTTTTAATGAATTATGCATATCAGTGTATGTTTTTTATTATATTGTGATGTAAATTTATTTTAAATTAAATTGAATATTTTTTTATTTTAGTGTTCTGTAAATTGTAGTAGTACACTAGTATAATAAGGATTTTATTAATGCTATTTGTAGTGATGATAAATGGTATTTTATTAGTGCTATAAATATCATTGATAAAAGACCCCTTATTTAGTGCTAAACAAATAGTTCATAAAGGGACACCTTCATCAACACTAAAAGAGAACTAATAATGGTCTCCTTCATCATCAAAATTTTAATGCTGATAAAGATATTACTACAGTATTTTAGCATAAATAAAAGATATAGGATTTTAAAGGTTCTTATAACATCAATGATTTTTAATCAATAATAATCACCATTTCTAGTTCTTTTAACAATATTTTCTATAGTGATACCTACCAATAAGGTAAAACACAACCCTTTATTTGAAATTGTAAATTTGTGTGGGTGAATGGCCATTTGATAGGTGAAAATGCACCCATCACTCTTTCAAGCCACCCACCCAATGATGCTTTCATGGCACCACACTATGTCGCGCCATCCAACTGGTTCCACTATATTGATCATCACATGAATGATTACCCCTCCATCCCAAATTGAAAGTTCAGGTGGGTAGAGATATGATTGATATGCACCAATACACCCATAACTCATTTGAACCACCCACTTGATGGTGTCTTCATGTTGCTACACTACACCACCTTCCAATCGAACTACACCATCTTACTGGTATTGCCATGCCACTTGTTTCATGCTACTTACTTATGTGAATGAACATAGTGTGGTCCAATTTTTACATTAAAGGTTTGATAAATCCCCCTCAAAGGCAGCTTCTAGGATTTGACTTTTGTACTAATTCAGAAATATGGGGTGACTTTACCACTCAAGCAAGCCCCAAATTTCTTATAAATTATCATTAATTAAAATAATAATTTTTAATAATAGGTAAATTAACCAGGAAATCTAACATGAAACCTAGGTTCAAATCGAGGAGAGAGTGAATTACCATGGAACTGTAGCAGTATTATATTACCATAGTAGGTATTGCAGTGGGGTACTATTGCAGTGGTAATATTCACTATATTTGGGGTTTCGAGCCTGTATTGGGACTTCATTCCATTGGGGCTTTGGGCCACCAAGGTTGGGCCTTCAAATATTTTTACTTGAGTAAATTTAGACTGAAGGAGTGCAAGAAGGTGCATTGGCATTCGCTAGGAATGTCATGATAAATGGGGGTAGGACCATCTATGGAGCGACAAACATACAATGATATGTAGGCCTTGCACAACTTTACACATGGTTATGATAGTGGGCCCTGGACGTGACATCAGAGTGGTGAGATATAGGGGGTGAATGAAAAGGAGGGGGGGGGGGGGGTCCTCCATTATAGTACCTATGGTCCACTTATCAAAGACTTATGTGCATCTGCGCCATCAGACCATGCAATATGGACCTTTGAGTCATGTAACAATTCAAAAATTTGAGTATCTGGGCCTTCGGGTCATGTAAGGTTTACTGCCCAACCCAATTAAGAAGGGGTTTTTTCCCGTTAATAAAATATTAATGGCCTTTGAGCGAGGGGCTATTATAATTTATAATATTAATTACTAATGATTATTATTTTCAAATTACATTATTGATTATTAATAATTAATTCACAATTAATTAACGTTGATTAAATCATTATTGTAAATTAATATTAATTATATCATTATTTATTATCATTACTTATTTTTAATGTATTATAGTTAATCATTTATGATTGATAACGTGATATTATTAAGAATATATTATTATTCTAATGCTAGAAAAGGGTAAGCTTAATACCACTTTAAAAATTTAAAAGGATTCATAAAAGAGATCATGAAGAGGGGTCTTAGATAATATTTTCAAATTAATTTAATTAATGTAACACTGAATATAATAATAGTTAAATATTGCTTAAAATTTTCTTATATATATATATATAAATAAAACAATTTTTTAAAATACCACTTACATGAGTATAAATATATATATATTAAGAGATAAAAAATAGTTTTTAATTTTTTTAAAATTTCTTAAGGGAATTAACACCTTTTCCAACAAATTTTATGGAAATGCATTAATTTCCTAATGAATTTTACAACCAATATTCAAGAATAAATTTATCCAAAACCCATTAATAAATATATATTTCAAAAAAATCATCAATAAATCATTATACTTTTATAATAACTTTTGACATTGTTCTAGTTCATTTTATTTCCCCATGCTCTATTACTAATACCATCATTAAATTTGAAGGATAAACATGCTAAGTTAATAATAACATGTGTCAAAAATATCAATGCACGTGTGTGGTATGATTCACACAATTTATTTATTAATCAAATAATCAAAACTGTGTTTTGTCTGGATTTAAGAATGAATGTTAGTTTGGGATGAAAATATCAATATATATTAATTTTCATAAATTTCAACCTTATATTTTTGAATAAATTGAGTAATAATTTTATTTATTTAAAAAACCATTAGTTATTTTGAAAAATTCTCACTCATAAATAATTACTATTTATTTATTGATACACAATATTTAGATTAATTATAATTATTTTAAATAATAAAAATTTATCATATTTAAGGAATAAAAATAATTCACAAAAAATAAATAATATTTTTTTAATAAATCATAATAAAATTAATTAATTCAATAATTTGTAAAAATATAAACTTAGATTCCCCATAAATAATTATATATATATATATATATTTTACTATTAAAAAATATAATTATTTTTAAAAAATGTATCATTTGAAATTTATGGTGTTTAAAAAAATATTATATCTATTTATCATTTGACATTTTATCATAAATTATAAAAAAGTTGTTTAAAACATGAAAATAATTTTACCTGATAAATATTTTGTTATAAATGAATTTTATTTTACAAAATATGTGATATAAATTGTATAATTTGTTTTCTAAAAAGTAATTATAAGTTTTTAAAAACATGTTTGAAAATTTTATTCCAATATTTATAAAAATAAAATTTAACTCACAAAAAAAAATTATATAAAAAATAACAACTATAATAAATAAAATTTTATAACTAATCTAAAATAATGTTATTTTAATATTAATAATTTTTTTTTCAATTTATAAATTGAAAATACTATCATAAACACTTTTAAATTATTACATATAACATATAAGATAATTGTTTTTAAAAAATGTGGGATAGAAAAATAAATTTCATTTGAATTTATTAACAAATATTTCATTCTAGGTGAAATTTATTTCATTTATTATATGAGATAAATTTCATTTTATAAAATATGTATCATTATGCATACAAATTATCTCATATGGTATATAAACTTTATCTCATATAGTATAAAAATTAAATTTCCATTTTAATAGAATTATTATTTTATATGAGATTTGAAACATCAGATACATGGGATAAATTTTGTTTTATAAAAGATATATCATTATGTATAAAATTTATCTCATAGAATATATGAGAAAAAATTCACTATTGGTAAAATTTATCTCATCTCATACAAGAGATAAATTTCATTTTTTAAGAAATATAAAGTATAAAAAATATATCTCATCTTCTATATGAAACAAATTTCTTTTTAAAATGATTTATTAGTGTATATAAAATTTATCACATCTCATAAATGAGATAAACTTCACTTCATAAAATAATTATTATTATACAATAAATTTATCTAATTTTATACATGATATTAATTTAATTCCATAATATATGTATAAATGAACATGAAATATATCTCATCCACACATGAGATAAATTTCACTTCCTAAAATAATATCATCAAAAAATTAAAACTATTACATGTAAGATATGAGATCAATAACACCTAAAACATAAAATGTGAGATTGGGAAAAAATTATATATTTTTTACAAATGTTTCATTTTTATGACATTTATCTCATCCCCTACATGAGATAAATTTAATTTTATAAAATATGTGTCACAATATATAAATTTATCTCATATCATGTGTGGAATAAATTCATTTTAAAAAAATTATCATTCATTACAGGTGAAATTTATTTTATCTCATGCATGATATAAGTTTCATTTCATAAAATATATATGAATTTAATTTTATAAATTTTAATTAATATAATATCATATATGAAATCAATTTAACATATTATATTATATATTTGAAAAAATTAAATTTATCTGTTATATAAAATACACTAAGTTTCATGTATAATGAAACATCATTTATAAAATAAAATTTATCACATTTACATGATGAGATAAATTTCACCTAGAATAAATGATAAATCATTTATAATATAAAAATTATTTTGTGTAGTAGATGAGATAAATTTATCTTAAATGAAACATCTTTGAAAAATTAAATTAACATCATGTACAAGATGAGAAAATTTTAAAGTACACAGATATATCATTTTATGAAATAATTTTTTTCCATGTACAAGATGAGATAAATTTCATTTATTAACAAATTTATTTTTCCATGTTAAATTTATGTCATATCATACCTAAGAGAAATTTAAAATTTTAATATATGTTTCCTTGTAGGTGAAATTTATCTCATATCACACATTAGTAAAATTTAATTTTATAAAACATGCATCATTAAATGTATGTGAAATTTATTTCATCTTATACATGAAGTAAATTTCATTTAATGAAAGAAAATTCCACTTTAAATTTGTCTTAAATTGTACAAGAGATAAATTTCATATACAAGAAAAATATTTTAAAAATGAAATTTATCTTGCACACACAACGTATTTCATCACATTCATGAGATATTGTTTTTGTAAATCCTACATCACTATATATAAAAATTTTCATATTTTGTATATGAGATAGAATTCACTTTTAAAAAATATAATATAGTATGCAAACTTTATCTCATATTATACATGAATTAAATTTTATTTTTTAAATAATGTCTCATTATAGTGGAAATTGAATTCTTTTTTTAAATAATATGAATTTAATTTTAAAAAATAAATATCATTTTATATTAAATTTATTATATTCCATACATAATATGAATATTCAAATAGTTTTTTTAAATATTATAATTTTTAATGGTTTAAAAAAAAATTATTATTAATAAAGTAATATTATCTCTATTATTGTTATATTGAATATATCTCAAATCTTTTATCTCATTTTTACATGAAGTAAATTTTTTTAGCATCTTAAAAATATCAAAATTTAGATTCTTTATTATTTTAAATGATATTTTTAAAAAATAAAAAGTATCATACATTATTAAAATTTATTTAAAGATGTTACTTTTTTTTGTGAAAAAATAGAAAAAAATCATTGTTATCTTTCTCAATTAAATAATAATAATAAAAATTCTAAGTTTTATTTAATTATGTTATTTTTGAAAAAAATACATATTTTTCATTGTTAGAAAATTTTATATAAATTTTACTATGACTCTAAATGTAAAAATTTATCACTATAAAATTAAATTAATCACATGGAAAATATAGAATAAAATAAAACTAATTAAATAAATAAATAAAAGCATACATACATAAATAAATTTTCTCATTTGATAACAAAGTTGATATGTTAAATTAAATTTTTTATTTAAATAAAATTCATGGGAATAAATTGATTATATATATATATATATATCAAAATATCTTTTTTATAACAAATTTATTTTATGTGGAGTTTTATACTATAAGATCCCACTGGGAACCTTGGGGGGGGGGGGTGAGTTAGGATGTTTGGAAGTTTCTTTTTTTCCCAAGATTAATTTAATATTGTCTTTATGTTGACAAAGTCACCTTGAATCTATTCATTAATCTAAAAAAATCACAATAAAATGTAGTAAAATAAATAAGAATAGACATACAGATTTTACTATGTTCACCCACATTGGGATATACCTAAGGAGAAATATCAATGATGTGTTGATATGACAAAACAATCACTCCTTCACTAGTTTTTGGTTACAATATTTTGGATAAGCGCATTGCTCACCCAAGGTCCATGACCTATTCCTCTCTTCCACTCACTACTTTATAAAAGGGTCATAAAATATAATATTGACACATAATTCAAACTTATAAAGATATAAATAAAATATATAATAATAATAAAAAGTGTTCTCCATGATTATCTGTTCTTTACTTTGATGTTTTCAATGAATTATATAATTGTTTTTACTTTAAAGCTCGATTTTATATGGATTTTAACCCAATCACACCTCACTTAATAATTCAATATATTTAATAAAGAATACTTCTAGTTTTCACTTCTCTATTTATTAGATATTCAATTTCTCTCTATTATCTATGTGACATTTTATTTTATCAGAAAATTTCTCTATATCCAGGAATTTTGAAATTAAAATTCAATATTCAATCAACCCGAACATTTTCTATATAAAATCCCACCATTAGGTCATTTCCAAATAAATCCACACCATTTAAATTCAAATAGGTAGTTGATGGACATCATATAATTTCCAAACCATTCTTATATATCCATGAAATCATGTTTTTTTGAATTCTTTATATTATAGAATTAATGACATGATGACATGTATCACATGTGGCATCCCAGTTTCTTCTATAGTTTTCATCTACTACTAGTATTATAAAAACATGACAAAAAGATTAATGGAATGATCTATTTTTTGTTACAAAATAAGCCATACTTTTATATTCTCCAACTAACCATTTTCTTCCTTGGTCATAATATCATGAAATTATTTATTCAATTGTGGTTTGAGATTGATCCTCATAACATGATCTTGTTTTTTAATTGAAAATAGCTTGATCCTTATATTTTATGGCCTTTATCCATTCTTCATAGCCTAAATATCATGATGCGGTACTTTCCATCATGATGTGTCCTTTTTATCATGGAATTTTTTTATTCCAAATATATTTGATCCCTATTTTACTAAATTCCCTTCACAACATGATTCACATGTCATGGTGTGAAATATCCTTACAAAATATTCAGAACTCTTATGTATTAAATATTCATGAAATGAACACCATTTTCATAGTGTGAGTTATTCCTATAATCTACAGAACATAGGATGTATATCTCCAGATACCTCAAATAAACTCTATGTATCTTCTAACATTTAAAAATCACTAAATTCATTTATAATTAAATTATAGTCGATAAAAATCCAATAATTATAACACATGGTTGAAAATTCTCATCCTTTGGATTTTGTTATCAATTCCCAATATTATATATTTAATAATTATAAGCAATCCCCCTATAATATACATGTGTTGGGTCCATGGTCACCATATGGTTAATCCAATAGTACGATATGCTAGAAGAACTTAACATGAAAAAAAATTATAATGAAAAAATTAACTATTATGGCCAAAATTTGGAATTCAAACCCATAACCAAGTAACCTCAGCACAACACACAACCTCTAGAAGACTCTGAAAAGAACTATCGATTCTTACGGTCAAAAAAATAAAAAAGGCACAAGAATGAAAAAATAGATTACATGGTTCAGACGTTCATCCCAATCCAAAGGGGAATTCTTATTTACTTTATTCAAGTAAACTAGAGAATTATAGTTCTCATTGTCAATAATCACAATGTGATCACACCATATATATATATATAGATCCCAATCAGTGATTTTGGTTTTTAATGCCACACTGTCTTCATGGGTTGTAATCCACCTATTTCAATCTCTACAGATGAATCTCTATTTGGTAAATGTATCCCTCTTCCTTAAATGGATCATATAGTGCACTCTTCCCATCTTCTGATGACTTCACAAGATATATTCTCATAATAACATTTAGTGATAGAAATTTTCATGTTTTTTTCCACTATAATTTCCCAGCCATCATCCAAGAATTTCAATGAACTAGACTTCGCCCACTACCATTCCATCACCCCATCAAGTAATTTGAAATTAGGATACCATAGCTTCTAATTATTGTGGTTATGGTTGTATTACTATAAACACCATGAAATGTGTTCCATTAACTTTTCTACAAATATGAAGATGTGGAACTCACTTAGACAACAAATTCTAAGTTTGAGTAAAATAAAACTTTATAGAGGAAGAAGGATAAGATTGGATTTCCTTGTTTCGAGACCTAAAAATTCCTCGACCAGGCTTAAAATGTTTGTAGTGATACTCTCCATTTATCATGGTGTTCAATGACTGTAGTGAAGGGACTGACCTGAAGGGCTAAAACAAAAGCCTGTTACTGATCATGAGCAGGGGTGTGGGGGATCAACCCCCATGGTATGAAGAATTATGTTTTCCAAGGTGGTTTGACCAGCCCCCTAGTGTGGTACACCTACTCTTACCACCTACGCCTAAAACAACCATTACAGGTCTTGCCCATGCATTCCAATGCACAACCCCTACGATGAGGACCTATACTAAGGACCTACTCTGGGGACCTATGCAGCAGTGTAATTTCTTCACCCCTGAATAAGGGGACCTATGCTATGGATCTATGCCTAATACCTACACAAAAAACATACTTTTGGTCAACCCCTCCTTACCTATATATAGGACCCTTGGGCTCCCAATTTAAACAATTGTAAATTTTCAGAATAAATCTAAAATCTATTATTACGTAGCTCCTTCACCTAGGTCCCCAAAATTTTCTTAGGTATCTCTCTAAAACATGACAAAAGAGAGAATTGAAAGGGATAAATAAGATCAAAATACATTTGGTGTATAAAATAAAAGATACTTGTTTGAGGAACCTCCTTCCATAAGAAGAAGTCACCTACACAAGGTCATTTACTTAAGCAAATAAATGAATGAGATTCTTCTAAGAATATCAAGGGATACCCAAGGTGCTTAAGATAAAACGTGACCCACGTTTTGTTTCCTCAATAGTCCATTTCCCGAGAAATATCAAGCTTTCACAAGCTTTTTCTTCATATGTTAAACATTTTTCAGTTCCTCCTAGGATCTGTACTACATACATATGCGACACACCTACGTGGAATACCTGCACGACATACCTATGCAGAACACCTACACGAGTTATCCTTTAATCCCTCTTTTAATCAATTCATGGTAGGTATTAGCCTTCTTTGGATCCCTTGTTTGAAAGGGACCAATATAAAACCTCCACCAAGACCATCTGATTTATCATTCCTTTAAGAAAGTTACATCAGTGTGTCTCCCATTTGGATTTGGATATCTGTAGTTATGGGTTTCCCACAATCATCTTACCAGAGGGTAAGGATTATTAGAGTGTTTATGGATCTAGATATCCATGGTCACATAGACCCTTACCCAAGGGACAATGTTGTTGAGTTCCATATTTCATATTATAGAGATAGGACTCTGTCCTTCCCCTCTCATCTCTGAGATCTAGAGCTTCGAGTTCCTAGCTGGGAGGATAAGGATAAAACTTGATTTTCCCTTCCATATGGGATTAGATCCTCCCTTTATAAGCACAAAATTTTAGTTATTTTTTCCTAGAATAATCCCCAAAATTTTTTGGTCAGACCCAATGACCTTCACCATCATTTCACAATGAATGGTTCATTGCTCTGTTCTCTCATCCACTATCACCCTGACTTCTTTCAACGTAGGCCCATCCTCTTCCACCAGTGGAGGAAGAAAAGAGTGTGATTTTTTGAATATTTCACATCATCCTATTTCTCACACTGATCATGACTCATTTTCCTTGATATATTTTTTATGATTATAACAACCATACAATCCATCTGAAATAATGAACTATGAGAACTCTGATTCCCACCATAACTAGGATATGTAGAAATCCTTCTCAAGGCCTAATCTCTACATAATTTTATTCAATAAATGATAAATCATTCCCCCTAAATGGGCCTCCTCCTATGTGTAATCCCCAAATAGAATGAACTATGAGAACTATGAATCCCCCTATAATAGGGATACATAGGAATCCTTCACCCAGGGCCCGAGTTCAATGGACATCCTCCTCATGAGTCTAACCTTAATTCCATTTGTCCGAGCATCCACCTTAGGAATAATCCCTAAATTAAACCCCCCTAAATCTAAATTTGTTAAGACGTATCTTATGGACCCTATTATAAGGTAACACTCTTTATGAGTAAGCCCCAACCTATTTCTCTCAAAGGGCCATACTCCCATAGGAGACTTACCAAACTACAAGGGATTTGATTCCCATCCAAACATGATATGTAGGAATCCCCCTAAGGTTCAAAATAAACACTCGAAATCCACCTTTTTCACATTGTCCCACATTCCTAGAAAGTTTTAATCCAACTTGGAAACTCATATCCTTTCCAATTTTCTTGGGATGCTTGGGCATAAGTCCCACACCATATTTTGACTAGGAACCTTCCACCTAGATGTCCTTGCCACATTATGTTAAACTGTATGATTGGGTCCTTATCACATGAACTTAAAATTTATTTTGTGTCCCATTAAGTGGTACCAAACTATGTGGGTTCTAATTACTTTCACAAGAATATGCATGAAGCTAATTTATGGGTTTGATCCCAACATAAAAATAATTCCCATCTCCCTAGATGAAGATAAATTCTAGAGTTCCCGACTGAGTGTATTAAACACCAGAATTGTCCTAATAATGTCCAAAGAATATCTAATTAGTATATGAGAGGATAACATTGATGGATAACCTCGAATACATATAGATATCTCTATTTATGAAGAACCTCGAATACTTATAGATAATTCTTAATTTCATACAAAATAATAAAGTAATTAAAATTTCCAAGGAAAATTATATTACACTTAGTAAATTAATAAGGATTCATGAACATATCTTAAATGTATAAGAGAGTCAGGGAGTAGGAAATAATTCCCCTCAAAAGGGTGTGATGTGCCCGACCTCCCATCCCATCGACCAATGTAAGATCTTAAGTATCATGGGTCAAAATCGATAACGAGTGCCTGCCTTTGGAAAGTAGTTCCCTTTGGATATAGAAACATCATGTGTTTATAGTTCTATAAAAAACCCATTGGAAATTTTTTGGACGTTGGGATTTCTAACCAGAGCACACATTCTGGGGGAAATAATAACCCTAAAAAATGATTATTATGTACCCCAAAAATCTATTACTTTAGATTATTTTCCTAGGATTGTGAAAAAGTCCTATACAAGCTTCTATAGAAATTCTTCCTTTCTATAAAATTTTAATTTAGTAGTTACATGGTTCCCCAACCATAATTTTTTGTCATCCCAATCTAATTAAGATGTCGCACTACCCCAAAACTTATTTGGAGACAACCTTTGTTAAAATGTCTACTAGATTTTATGCCCCTTATATCTTCCATAGATCTAACACTCCATCCTCTAAAAAGGTACGAATAAAGTGGTACTTATATTGAATCTTCTTCATTCAATAATGACACACTGAATCCCTAAAAAGGTGAATCAAACTTTAAGAGTCACAATACAATGATCCAATTTGTGATCTTCTTATTAGTTCCACTAAAAACCCTTTAAACCAAACCATTTACTTCCAAGATTCCATAAAGGTGATGTAATCTAATTAAAATATTGAGAGTGAGACTATTTGATGAATCTTTGAAATCCAACATACCACTATTATACGAAAAGTGAACACATAACAAGAAGTGATATTTTGTGTATTTGAATCTCAACTAAATTCCAAGTCTACAAAAATCTTGAAATGGTTTGTCTGTTCTGAAGTAAAGTGCTATGATTTTTTAACCCTTTAATTATCAAAAAAATTCATTTCAAAACCTCCTAGTTCTCTTTCTGGGTTCTACATAAACTATATAACTCCTCTTACCACTTGCACAATGTCCAGATGAGTACATACCATGTTCTACATCAAAATTCCATTAACTAATGTATATAGAACCTTTACCCTATACTTGAATTTATCTTTCATTCATTTTGATCCATCCTTTCTAGTATTAACATAACCTTTTAGGTACATTGAAACTATATTTTCTTCTAACACGCAAAATAAATCCACTATATTTGAGATGTATTCTTCCAAAGTTAGGTACAAATTCTCAAAATTTTGGTTCCTCCCAATCATCATCCCAAAAATTTACTTTTTCAAACCAATGCACTTTATCACAAAAAGTCCAAACAACTGAGTTCTCAACTCATAAATCTTTTCTTTTATCAGATCTACAATCAATATATCATATATTTATAGAATTAGAATAATCAAACTCCCCTTACCAAACTATTTGTGATATTAGAAATGACTATAATTTCAATGTCTGATCATTTTCTCTTTAATGAAATCATTGAACCTTTTTTTCCAATTCCTTGGTGGTTGCTTCAACCCATAAAGACCACGTGTGAGTTGAAACACAAGTCCCTGGTTATGGTGAACAAAAAAACCAACCTATATATATATATATTTCTTTATATAAGTCCCCATGAATGAAAGTTGTCTTCATATCCAATTATTCTAGATGAATTCATTTCAATTCAACCAAACTCAACATCGTTTAAATATTTATGTGATTAATAACTGGTGAAAAAATATCTGAAAAATATACACTATTTGTTTACTAAAAAAATTTCATAAATAGCTAGTCCTTGTATCTCCCACCACTATACGCCTATTACTTCATCTAATAAACCCATTTGTTTTTTAGACTTTATTTCTACTAGGCCTCCATGTCACCTCTCATGTTTTAGCCACATGAAGGAAATCAAGTTCATCCCTCATGGTTAACTCCCACTATTTTGAGTATTTCAAACTTCTTGTCTCTTTCGAGATCTCAATCTCTCCATCATATATTATATGTATTCGACATCCCAAACTTGGTTTACACTCAAAGGTTCTTTGATACTAGTTGACTACATGGCGTCAATTTTATCTCCTCAAATGCTAGTGGATACAAACTAGAAGCAAGGGAATAGGGTGTGTATATGGGTAGACTATTCATTCATTACCAGAGTGTAACAAAACAGGTAACTGTAATAATAGTTAAATAGGAGAATAAATATATATAGAAAGCACAAAAGAATAATAACAATTCATAATAGACATGTGAAACTAATAATAATATAAAAAATATGATGATACATGTAATGTATCCATAAAACTGGAAAATGTGGATATATGGAAGCATGTAGAAGTATGATAAAAAAGAAAAAAGAATAAAAAAACTATCCAGGCATCCTGATCTCCACCTCATCCATATTCTACAATGATCTATCGTAGGAAACAAGAAATATCATGTGTCCAAGGTGGGATGCTTCCCTTTTTCAACACCTGTATACATGTAATCTACTAGGGTACCAAGGGAAGCCTGAATAGTGTGTGAGATAAATCTTAGTAGGCCAACACCAATGGTATCTATAACATCCATCCCATGTAATATAAACTCAAATAGTATGTAGGGATACATAAATAAAAGTAATGTAGTACAGTAATTTAAATACCCATGTACCTGATTTAGCCTCAACTGGTGTCTGAACATGTAATATTTTTATAAATTAATTATATTCAAATTTATATAGTAAGTCATATGAGGTATAACCAAAATTGACATCCTGACATGATTATAACAGCGAAGGATCCAAGATATAACAAGGTATCCTATAATGATGATAAGAATGAAAGGTATCTAGGGTAATAACCAAAGCATCCTTGACCTCAATGGTCAATGCAACTCAGTAATAATATGTAGTATGGATATAGGGTTAAGAGTGTTATCCAAGGGGAATCATCCAAGGAATACAACAATAATGTAATTTTTTCCGATTTTAAGGAAATAATCCAAGGGAAAACATGATAAGAAATGATTCAGACCATGGGTGTAACCAAGGTGCCACAATTCCATAAACATCATGCTGGATTCAAGGAGTGTATCTAAGGTATCCTATAATAATACTATAGGTATCCTACAGTGTCATACCAAGCATTCACTAGTAGAAAAGGATCAGATTCCAAGGTGGGTATCAACCTTATCAATCAACATCCCTGAATTAGAATGGAATCCATGAGTGCTCTTGGCATTCCCTTGGGAGTCCATGTCTAACCCAAGTCTGACCACACCTATAAATATGTCAAGGTATTCATACATTATGAACCTTAAAATTAATTCATTTAATTAATTAGCCCATGTAAAACTCATTCTATTTAATAAATCATTTGGTTAAAGCCATTTCCTTTCATTAGCATGACGAAGATAATAGGGAATGAAACCATTTATTCATTCATATTTTTCATATTCAATTCATTAGGTTCATTCTAATACCTTCTATAAGCATGGAAAGGTGTACTATGGTGGTTAAACCAAGTTATTAAATTATGTTCATTGAAATAGTCAAATTAATATCCTTAATATACTTTCAAATTCCATTTAAGATTTATTTATCAAGTTTAAAAACTTACCATTTAAGGGTCAAGAAATAAGCATACATGTCCTAGTAATTAACAATTGATAGATTTAATTAATTACTTACATTTATCAAGGTCAATTCAAGGTACTCTCGAATGGTGGCATAGATAATATTAAAAATCCACTAGAAGCATAATTATGGAAACACCCTACTTGGGATGGATAACATTAATGTTACAACCTCTAATGACATGAATAAAATTTATGAAACAAGCTCTAAAACATGATCCTAATGATTATAAGCAAGAAATATGAATTTAAAAACCCACACCTGATGAAATCGGCACACACACAACTGTGAAAATTTATAAAATGATGAAAACCTAAGGGATGAGTTATAGACCACCAAACTTATGCACACACAACTCTCCTCATTCAATATTAGCCTCTAGTTTGGCATGGATTAGAAGAGATGTGAATAACATATCAATTACCTTAAAACATAGAAAAAAAATCCTATATCTAAATAGATTTTTCAAGGGGAAGAATAATAAAAACCAGATAAAAAGGAACTAATATCTTATTGGTACACATCCTACACGATGAACAAGGATCGAATAAAACTTTAGATCAGAGATTGGGATCAAAAGATATGAAATATGGATTTGGGAGATCAAAAAAGACATAATGGGGGTGATATCTTCTAGAATGATCCAAGGGAAGAAGAGAAAAGGTTTAAATTTTTTTATTAAGGGTGGATTCATTATTTCACCATAAAATCCTGGGTTTAATGGTTCGTCCATACAGTTGGACAAACCTTGTACTAACCATGCACCCTTCACTACTTTAATGGGAACTTTTCAAGGTTAGGCTGCACGGTTAAAGAAACTATATACCAACTATGCATAACACATCTACTAAAATGTATTTAGTTTATTCATGGTATTTAGGCCATTGGAGAACAATTAAGGAAAACTATTCACCCTAGTTCACCCCACTGTCCAGCCCTGAACAGTTTGGAAAGACCATGCGGGATGGGTTGCACGATTTCTGCTAACCATGCGGCCTAGTGTTTTTCTCCACCAATTGGGGTTTCATGCCTTGAAAACTCCCCTAAAACCCCATAAAGCTTTAAAACCTCATTATTCATCTGTATTTAGTCTGAAATAAAGAACTAGACCAAATTTAAAAGGATCAATACCTTAGTGAAAAACTGGGTTCTTACAATCTTCCCCCCTTAAAAGAAGTTATCACTGAGTTCACCTTCCAATAGTGAAAAAAACACTATTTGATAAAAAATCTAGCCACTAGTCACATACGTTGACCTCCCGCTCCCAAGTATCATATTTTATATGGATGTGTTCCCACAACTCCCACACTAAATGGGCATACTTTCCACAGGGAACATTCATTCTTTGGTCGATGATGCATATAGGATACTCCTCAAAAGATGAACTGATATATAACTCAACCTCCTCAGGATAAAAAGAATGAGATGGGTCCACATGATACCAGAGAAGTTGTGAAACATATAAGACTTTATTCATGGAATGGTGTCTCTGTGGTAATAGTAGCTAATAAGCTACCAACCCGACTTTCTCTAGAATCTCAAACGAACCGACCAAGCATGGTAACAGCTTCTCCTACCTTTATATATATCTATTACCAAGCTTGGATGTACCCATAATAAAACATGATCCACAACCTCAAACTCCAAAGGTCACCAATGACGATCGACATAATATTTTCTTCTAGAATGAGTAGTATACATTCACTTCCTCGTCAACATAACATTTTCCAAAGTCTTCTACATGAGTCAAGGACATAGTAGGGATGCCTCTCGCACCTCTAGCCATCATAGAGGTGAACGAAATGGCCTACCATAAAAGGGATCAAAATTATCCATATTAAATATTACCTAAAATATATTATTTTAGTTGAAATTTATGATAGGGATATGTTTCTCCTAAGAACCACCAAAATCAAGGATGAATTCTCAGAGAATGTCCTCTAGAACCTATATCATCGTTTCTGATTAATAATTAGTCTATGGGTGAAAATATGTTCTTAGAAGAACCCGTGTACCCATAGTCTTCTACAACCCCTTGTAGAACCGTGATGTGAAACATGGATCCCTATCTGAAATGGTAGTACACAAGACTCCATGTAGTCAGATGACCTCAAAGACATGAAATATTCCCATCTCATCAACTGAGAATGTTTCTTGGATAGGAAGGAAGTGGGATACTTTCATCATTCTTTCAATGACAGCCCATACATTGTCAGTACCTTGAGGAGACCTCTGTAAAACAGACACAAAATCCACGGAAACATCTTCTCATTTCTATTATGGGATTGGAAGTAGCTGTAAAAATCATTTAGTTCTCTGGTGGTCTACCCTAACCTATTGATAGGTGGAACACCTAGTGATAAATCCTGATATTTCATGTTTCAACATAAGACACCAATAATGTCATCATATATATTGATACATCTTGGAGATGCCTAGATGAGCTTCCCATTGAGAAGCATGGGACTCCTACACCTGTAAGAACCCAAACACATCCAAGTATACATTGGATGTTTTCTCACTACATAGACAAATGCAGAGGAGGTTCATCTCCTAAAATACTCTCATGAATAACCAAGCCTTCGGTATCTTAAAACTTCCTTATGTTCACCTTATCAAGAGGGAAGATGTAACTATCAAGGATGAGAGATAATACTACTCGCGACTATCATGAAACATAAAATTTAGCTCAAAAAACTAGGACATCAATTTCCATTTAGTGTCTTCCCGTATATCTTGTGTGTTAGTTTTCATACATAGAGCATTCACTACCGTTTTCATACATAGGGAATTCACTACCTTAATGCCTTTTCTAGGCATATAGACAAGCTAAAAATCAAAGGATTGAAGGTATTTGACCCATATACACTGTATGAGGTTAAATTCATGCTATGTAAATATATATTTTAGGCTTTTTTGGTCTGTATAAACCAAAAATAGCTCACCCATTAGATAGTTTCTCTAGTAACTAAAGGCATAGACAAATGCTGCTAGTTCAATGCCATACGTCGAGTAATTTCTCTCATGAGGCCTCAACTATTGAGATTTGTGCATAGTGACTCTATCCTTTCATGTCATCACTGCACCCAACCCAATTTCATATGCATCATAGAACACTGTATATCCACTTCTAGGATCTAGTAGAATCAGAATAGGTGCTGATACAAGGCTCTCTTTTGACTACTGAAAGGATTTCTCACACTCTTCTAACCAAAATAACTTAATAACCTTCTTTGTAAGACTTGGAAGAGGAGAGTCAAGGTCTATGAAGTCCTGTATGAAATGCCTATAATAACCATCCCACCTCAAGAAACTCTATATATCAAACAAATTCTTGGGATAATCCCTAAAAAATATAACATTTACCTTCTATTGGTCAACAAAGACTCCTTATTTTAAGATAATATGACCCAATAAGTGGAATTTATCAATCAAGAAGTGGAACTTATCAAGATTGGAATAAAGATTATTCTATCTTAGTATACTCACAATGGTATCATGGGGCTTAACATGGTCTCTACAACAATGAGAATACACCATGATTTCATCCATAAATACTATGAAAAAAGAATCCATATAAAGATAAAATACCCTATCAATCAAAGACATGAAAACAAAATGTGCATTCATAATACCACAAAATATAAAATGATACTCTTACAGACTATACCTACCATGGAAATCTATATGAAGTATTTTTGAAGGCCTGACTCATACCTGATGATATCTCGATCTTAGGTCGATCTTAGAAAACACCCTAGCTCTTCAGTCCTGGTCAAATATATCATTTATTCAAGGCAACATATATTGGTTCTTGACCATAAGCTGGTTCAAACATATGTAATCCAAAGATAGACGAAGAGTCCCATATAAATTATTGGAGAAAAGAACATGTGAACCCCAAGTGGATGTTATAGGCTATATAAAACCTTTAGTCTCTAAATCCTCCAACTTCTGGTTGAGCTCATAGAGCTCAGTAGGTTCCATACTATATAGAAGAATAGAAACTGGATATTCTCCAAAAATGAGCTCAATCATAAACACTACCACTCTCTCAAGTGGGAATACATTAAAATTATTATGAAAAATGTCTCTAAAATGATCTACTATTGGATGGAATTCAACATGATGTTAACATGGATTTGTTATGAAGATATTAATAATCTAGGTGATCAATCCACCTGGACCATGATGATCTAGTCCATATCTTCAATCCAGGACATCCCACTCGCCCTTGGGTAGATAAATACAACCCTCTCATGATGTAAATATACCATATGATAATATCATTCTAAAAATGCATGATACCATACCAACCAATCCATCATGAGAGTGACATTGAACTATGTCATTCAGAGAACAATGAGGTCCCATATGAAAGGGTAATTGCCTACCTCAAGTGGACATTCCCTGCCTTGGCGTATTCCTTATGAATTTAATTAATCCCAATGGTGTATCCAAGGATATTACACCATAGTAATAATAATTTCTAGCCCAAGAATTATTAGGATAGAAAAAGAGATGAAGGATTGTGAATCACCTATATCAAAAAAAAAAATAGTAGAGGTCACTAGAATAATACCTTATACTATAGATGGTCCTACACTTTGATCCTTAGGTATCATCTGTAGAGCATGAATCTGACCTAATCCACAACCTTATTCTACAACTGGACTACCCTGAGTATGAAATCTCTACTAGTGTTGATAATCTAGTGTCCGGCTTCCATGACCATGACCTCCTCATCCAGTCCTCCCAATGCTACTCCCACTCCCCACCTGATGTGAAGTAAAATAATCCACCCCTAAAGGGGATTTATTTCAGAACTTGTTCCACTACAAGATGATATAAAGGTTAGACAGAATCTATGAAGGTTCCCCATACGACTGCAATCCCAACAATCTATAGGATATCTATCACAACAAGACTTCATATGCCCCTTCCTTCCACAATGATGGCATACAACATAGTTTCCAGTTTGGTTACTGTGACCACCACTACCCTGATGTGAAACCTCAAGGGAAAATTTTCTACGACCAGAAGAACTACTGGACTACCTTAACACTAATCCTCTATGACCAATACTTCCTACTTCCCTTAGGTTGTTCTTAGTGATAAGATTTGAATTTAATATTTTAGATAAAGTAGGCAGTATAAAAAAATTCACTAAAGTACGACTGACATACCAAAGCCCATCCTCAATGTATCTATCATGAAAAATCTCATCACCAGCTTGAAGTAATGAAAAGAAATATTACTTAGTAAAACACACTGAATACAACATGAATGAAATAACATTCTGCTCTAGGTTCAAGAACTATATGGACCATTCATCTCCCATCATGTGAGGAAAGAAGTAATCATAGAAAGAAGTATGAAAGTCAGCACAAATCATGCTCAGATATCAACCAGCCTGGGTAATTACATCTCACCAGCGCTTGGAAAAATCACATAGAATATAGACAAAAATTATAACTCTTCACTCTATAGGAATATATAGATGATCAAATATAGATAAAGTGTCCTCTATCCAAGGCTCAACTTCCTATAGATCGTCATCCCCTAAGAAGGTAGGAGGATGTTTTTACTGGAACTCATGAGTCAGATCATAAATTATAGGTGCAGGTTGTGGATCACCCTTCATGGACTGCATTAGATGTAATAAACTCTCAAGAAGATGGAAATAAATTACTAGATCAGTTATAATATATGGTTCCTCAAGTGTCACTCCTAGCGACAAGACTGGAAACTCAAGCCCCACCACATCTAAAGCATGGTCATCGCCACCCTCCTGGCGAATGTCATGAGTAAATCATGAAACAATTGATCTAAAATTACCAAGAACATACCTAAGAATAATCTATAATTTGATAGAAACACCAGTGGAAGCATAACATAAGAAACAATTCTCATTACCCAAGTTATACTAACCCAACTACCCACATAGAGTTCAAGGTATATGCAATTGTTAAATTATAAATTACAGGGGTTTCAGTAGATGAATGGTCAATAACACCTTGCCTCTTCATTTACTGGAAACCATTTATCTTATAAGTCATGTTTCACATTATTAAGTTGCATTTTATTATAAAAATATATCAAAGTCCAATTAAAAAGTGATTTTTAGTCCCAGTGAATTAGTGCCTATAAACCTTATCACTAAAATTAACACCCATTTAATTTTAGTTAACCCAATCCACATTTGGACTCAGAACGTAAAAGGTTAAATATAATGTATTAACTTGATAAAATACTCATTCCAACCTATGAGGTCCGTTACACCTCATGAATTTAAACAAATAATCACTCAATCCCAACCAAAGAGCAGCACAATAGTAATATATAAACAATGCTCACTGAACACTCATAGGAATATCAAGTAAATTAAAGTAGTATAATGTACCAATGCAATGGAATATGTATGGAATATGATTTCTAGGTGCCTATGATGATGCATGTTTGATTATCCTTGCCATTATCTCATGAGGACAAGGATAAAACACAAACCTCAGTCACACTAATAATAATAACCATAACATTGAATATGAATCAACCAATAGTTAAAGAATATCAACTGTAATAGGAAAAACTAGAACAATAATCATAATTCAGAAAACTCAATATTTACCCCAAACACGGGTTAGATACAGACAATAATGATTTATAACCAAGTTCCAAAGTGTTACAAATATCACGTCTATTATCTCCAAATAGTAAACCAAAAAAGGAACCACTATTATTCCATTTTCTGACGTCCCAAACTCAGGTTCCACTCAAAAGTGTCCTAAGACCGGTTGGCCACATGGCCTCAAGTGCATATCCCCGAATGCTGGAGACTATTTACTAGTATTGAGGGCCTAGGGTGTGTCTATGAGAAGACCATGAACTCATTACAAGAGGTTAGAATAAAGGATAAATATAATAATAGGTAAATAGAAGAATCTATATAAATAGATGGAACAATAGTAGCAGACAAAATAATAATAAATAGGTGCACCTGATAATAATATACAAAAGATTATGATACTTGTCTTACCTCTATGAAATTGGAAAACATGGATACAAGTCAGTAGGTATTAATACTATACAAAATAAGAAAAAATAACCCAAAAACTATCCAAGCATCCTAAGCTCCAGCTTGATTATTTTCTACCAAGATCCATCCTATGAAACAGAAAATATCAGGTGTATAAGGGGAGATGATTCCCTTTGCCAACACCTACATACATGTAATATCCCTAGGTACCAATGACATACTAGATAGTGTGTGACATAAATCTCATAAGGACACCAGCAACAACATCTATAACATATGATCCATGTAATATAAACTGAAATAGTGTGAAAGAAGGCATATATAAAAGTAAAGTAGTATAGTAAATTAAATACTGAAGTACCTATTTCAGCCTCAGATGGTGTCTGAACATGTAATAATTTCATTAATTAATTATATTCCAATTTATAAAGTTATACATGTGAGGAATAACTAGGAATGAAAACCTGACAAGATAATAATTGAAAGGGATCCATGATATAATAAGAAATCCTATAATGATGATAATAATGGAAGGGATATAGGGTAATAACCAAGGAATCCTTGACCTTAGGGGTCAAGCCAACTTAGTAATAATCTATAGACATGATATAGGTATAGTATTTTAATCCAAGGGGCATCACCCAAGTCATTCTACAATAATGTAATTCTGTTAAAGTCCAAGGAAATCATCCATGGTAAAATGGGATAAGAAATGGTTGGGACCAAGGGTGTAACCATGGTGACACATGTCTATAGATGTTAGGATGGATCCAAGCAGTGTATCCAAGGAATCTTATAATAATAATAGAGGGATATTATAGTGTTATACTAGGCATCCACTAGTAGACAAGGATCGGGGTCCAAGGCGGTTATCAACCTTGGAAACCAACATCCCAAAATCATAATGGAATTAATGATTACTCATGGAATTCCCTTAGAAATCCAAGGCTAACTCAAGTCTAACCACTCCTATAAATATGTAGAGGTCCATATACATTTGGTACTATATAGTAAATTAATTTAATTAATTATTCCATGTAATATACATTCCATTAAATAATCCATTTGGTTCAAAATTTGCCTTTCATTAGTGTGATAAGGACAATAGGGAATGAAACCATTTATTAATTCATTAACGTCATATTCAATTCATTAGGTTTACTCTATTGCCTTCCATAAGCATGGAAGGGTGTTCTATAGGCATGAAACCATTTTCTTCATGTAAATTCATTGAAATAGGCCAAGTCGTATACTTAATATCCTTGAAAATTCCATTTAATATTGATTTATCAAGTAGAAACACTTAGATTATAAGGGTTAAGTGATAAGAATACATGATCTAGAAATTAAAAATCCATTGATTTAATTAAACACTTTCCTTTATAAAGGTCATGTCAAGGAACACCCAAACATTGGTGCATATAAGATTAACAATCCACTAGAAGCATAATTATTGAAACACCATACTTGGGATGGATAACGTTTTGGTTGTAACCTCCAACAACATGAATAAAATTTATGAAAAAATATATAGAACATGAGAATAATGATTATAAGAAAGAAACTTGAATTTAATAATTCATGCCTAATGAAATTGGCTCACACACAACTATGAAATTTTTTTAAATGATGAAAAACCTAGGTATGAGTAATATAATACCTAAATTAGGCTCATAAAACTATCCTCATCTAGTATAAACCTATAGTTTAGCCTAGATTAGAAGAGATGTGAAGAATGGATCAATTACCTTGAAATAGGAAATATGATCCTCAGTATAAATAGAGTTTTCATTGTGAAGTATAATGATGAATGACTAAAAAGAAATTGAGATATTACCGATACACATCCAATATGATGAATGAGGATCAAACTGGACTTCATATTAGAGCTTGGGATCAAAATCAATGAAAGATGGCTTTAGCAGCTCAAAAATGTATAATGGAGGGTGTTTTCCACTAGAATGAGCCAAGGGGAGAAGAGAAAATGTTTAAACATTTCATTAGGGGAAATTTTTCAATTGACCAAAAAATACCAGTTCACATGGTTTGGCAGCATGTTTGGCCAAACCATGCACCAAACATGTTCCGTTCACCACTTCAAGGGTAACTTTTCAAGATTAGGCCACACTATTAGAGAAACTATGTGCCAACCATGAAAAAAACTTCTTCTAAAATTTTTGTAGTTTTTTCATGGGTGTGTGGCCCCTAGCATAGGGTTAGGTAAAACGGTGTGACTTGATTCACCCCACTATCCAGTAATGCATGGTTAGGAGAGATTATATGGGCTGGGTTGCACAGCTTCTACAAACTACACAGACTAGTTTTATTCTCCATCGGTCGGGGTTCTAAGATCAGAACAAGCCCTAGAAACCCCCTGAAACCTTTATAACCTCATTAGGAGTCTATATTATGTCTAAATTAAAATATTATACCAAATTTAAAATGATCCATCCTTGAGTGGAAATCCAGGTTCTTACAAGTAAGTAGTGAAAATTATCATGATACCATTTCATGGGGTATCTCACCTTGGTAAATCTTCATATATTTCCACAAGGGTGAGTTCCCTCAAGTAATTAACCCCCCAAGTTGTATTTGTTTCTCTAGATTCCATAGTCCTTATAATCTCCAATATATTTGGGCTGGAAATCACCATAAAAACTTGACCTCCTTTTTCTAGAAACTCATCTATATGGTCTAGTGTTTCCAATATTGACACACTTAATAGGTTTTCTAGATAATCTATAACTTTTGGATTCCCATCCAACTGATCCATATATTTATATTCTACAACTTTATATCATTGAAACTTTTCAAAAAATTATGATCCTTATAAATAATTGCTTCACTGAAGATTACATTTCAACTTATGATGACCTACTGAGTGTTATTGTCCCAAATTCAAAAACCTAAAATCTTCATCACTATATCTAATAAGATAACATACTCATGACTTAGCATCAATTTTATTTAATTCCTTAGCATGAAAATGTGAATAAGGTATTTCTATAAATACTTTTGGGTGGTTAAAATCAATATTCCTTCCAAACTAATAGATATCTAGAAGTTATTTTCCAATTAGATATGATGGACTTTGATTGATTAAGTTTTACACACAATTCAAAACATCTTCCCAAAATACCTTGGAGAACCCTATGTGAATTCACATACTCCTTTACTTCTACACCAAATTCATATTTATCATTTTCTAAACTCTATTATGTTCTATAGACCTAGGAAGAGTCTTTTAAAACCAAATTCCTTCTACTGCAAAACATTTAGAACTACCTACTTCCATACTCACCACCATTGTATGATCATAAGTACTTTAATTTTCATATAGTCTCTTTTTTAACTATAGAACTCTAGTGGATGAATGTTTCAAACACTTCCAACTTGTGCCATAGAAATTAAAACTATACTTAATGTGTGGAATTTTTAATTAGAGTCACATAGAAGAGTGATCCTCCTTGAGAACACAATGAGTGGGCCACTAAACATCCATGTGAACCAATCCAACTTCTAATGTTGTAGTGTTTTTATCTAAATATGGTAGGAAACATTCCAAAACATTCCAAATATTAAATCATCACATGTTTCATATTCTATGCTTCTTACCTTCAAAAATCCATTATAAACAAGGATCTTTATCCCTTTATCACTGAGGTGACCCAGATGGTCATTATATAAATTCAGGGAAGATAACTCTCCAACATGAATCAATCCTTATGGTGAATCCTAAGGTAAAGAGTACCATCATTCACTACTCTTATGATGACCATGGTGTCTTATGATATTTTCAACATGCCATATTTGAATTTAGTATAGAAAAAATCATCATAAAGTTTTTTAATCATGATTAAATTTTTCCTTAAAACTAGGATGTTCTGCACATCCTTCAACTTTAGTGTCATTATATTCCTTATCCTAACTAGGATGACACCTTTCCCCACTATAAAAAGTTATTTATAATCCACAAGATAAACCTTTACATATCTTTTATAAGTTTAATTCCTTATACTTCATCTCTTGAATTTTTAGTGGAATGAAGCTCTATAGTTTATCACATAAGACCCTAAAAAACTAGTGTCACTTATAAGTAATCCTATCCTATTTTCTAACATAGGATTCATAGATCCTATTTCAGAATAATAATTTATTTAATTATCCTTACATTCTTTACAATCCTTTTTAGGTTTCCTTTTATCATGTAATGATAGATCAAGGGAGAATAATCCACTAAGCAACACCTACTTCCTTTTATCTTCTAGGGACTTTTTATTATACTAATATGTTCTATTAATTTTTTATTGTTTAAATTACTAGAAGATTCTTAGATATCATTTTTATGAATTTCATAATTTAAGATTAGGTATCTAACTTTTGTATACATAAATTCTACCTTTCCATGGGAATTTATCATAAAAAACACCATCACATCCCATAATTCTAGGAGTGAAGAGTGTAATAATAGAACAAAAAATGGGTCTCCAAATATTTCCTTCATTGCATCTAGATGAATTATAATGACATTGAAGTTATCAATATGATCAAAAACCTAACTAACATATGAAATTGTCATGTAAAATTGCCCCTTATCAAAAACACCTTATTTTTTACTATGGGATTATCATACAAATCAGCAAGGGTCATCAGGAGTTATGATACAATAATCACTTCTAAGATTTTTATGCTAATTTTAGTGTAAGTGAAATTCACATAAACCATAATGATTTCTAATATATACTTTTAGATTCTTCCAATCTCATCTCTTCCATCATAGTTCTATTAAAATATTTCATGGTCATTATGTAGAAGGAAATATTCTATATATATTCCAGAACCCAAAAATAAATTCAATAAAACTTACCAATTTATATATTACTCTCCTCCAATTTGATACCAACAGAAATTATAAACTCCCAATACATTCATAAAATTTAAGGAAAATAGATTTGGAACTTATTAACAATATTCTCTTACATTTTTTTAGTTCCAAAATCACTATTTAGTAAAACCACTGATATGATATGCCATTTGAGATTAATACACAAAAACAATGTTTATAATGAAAAGATACACTGTGATAACCAGAACATAGAAGTCAAACCCCTATCTAGGTCACTACATAACAACATATAACCTTTGGAATACTGGGATAAGAACAATTGATTTAAATTATCATAAAAATAAACAATGTATAAGAATAAAACAAGATATTACATGGTTCATACTTCCCTCCTAATCCATAGAGTAATTCCACTTTACTTTATTCAAGTAAAAAATATAATTACAATGCTCATTTTTATCCATCAAAATGTGATCACACCCTATATATATAGATATAAAAAATTGTTCTTTCTGTCACCACTACCATCCTATCTTCACAACTTAAAATCCACCTATATCGATCTCAATAGATGATACTATATTTCGTTAAAGTCTACCACCACCTTAACTATCTAATATAGTGAAGTTTTCCCCACTTAAGATGATTTAAAAGATATATCACTGAAAAAAAAATCCAATGATAAAACTTATGATGTTCCATTACACTTTACTTTCTTATTTTTCACCCATAAATTCCATAGAAACCCAATTCTTCCACTTCCATTACATCATCCCATATGGCGATTGAAAATTAGGTTACCCAAGCTTGTCTTTCTAGTGGTCTTAATTTCCTCTACCAAAACAATTATTCTCAAATTCCCCAACAACATTCCATGTTCTCCTTTCAATTATTTAACGCCTTTTAATATAAAATTAAAAGGGTATTTCCTTTCCCAAAAATGATCACATCCACAATTCCAATAACTAAGAAAAGATTCGTTAACAAATTCTTAAAACCCATTTGATTGTGAGATTATTATAATAAATATGATAAAGAGCAAAATTTTACAATACTATCCACATTTTTTATCTATATTCTTTGTATTTCTAATTCCTCATTGATTGTTTCTTCCCCATATTCTTGAACTCAACATAAGATAAATTTATATAAGGATAATGAGTATACAAGTATTACACTATGCATAATGTAGATATGGGAAGTTAAAACCTTTTTAGGATAATGAGATTGGTTAAAATCTAAGGTTCAACTGATGAATCTTTAACACAAGAATAACTAATAGTTCAATAAATATATCTACCACTAGATTATATATTATGAAAAACTCAATCTTAAAATGTTGTCTTCCACCTTCTCTATTATAAATTGACACATTATCTCTTTGTAATTTGTGTGAGAGTGTTTAAATTGATTATTTGTTAAGTAAATATCATTCTTGTTGTCACACCTAACTAAGATTTGTTATTGTAACACATCTCAAAGATCATTCAATTTTTGTTTCATACATATCAATAGTTTACACACCATAGTAGCCAAAATATATTCAGAATATACTATAATCAATAAAACTTAATACAATTTATTACTTATCCATATAATATAAATTTTCCAATAAAGAAATCTCTATTACTTATGGAATTTTGATCCTCAGTATCTCTATCAAAGTTGAAATCAGAATAAGCCATCAAATCTAGATCTCCCATTATATTGAAAACAAACCATAGTTTAATATTCATTATATGTACCTCAATATCCTATTTACCATACATTTATTCTATTATTTTTTAAAACTCTAAAAAAAAGATTTTATGTATATATCATAAAATATGTCAGACCTTATTTCTACTAGATAGAGTAGGGTTTTAATAATTCTACATGACAATATTTATTCCACTCCATTCTTTTCCTAATGCATTCCATGTTTTATTCCAATAGTTATTGGAGTTGAATATGGATTTCATTCATCCATTATGAATTTATTTAATATATCTCTTATAAATCTCATGGGTGATATGAATGTGTTTCCTTTATTTTATTGTACTTACAATCCAAGAAAGTAATTAAATTCTCTCAAAAATGACATCTTAAATTCCTAATAATTCGCTTTTGAAAAACTATGAATGGATTTATACTTGTTTGTAATGAATATGATATAATCTACATACATAATCAACATGAATTGTTACTTTTATGATATTTTCACATAAAGGTTGTTATAAAACACTCCTATATTGAATAAAAACTTTCTAAAATACAAGTCCATCCATGAATACCAATTACGAGGTTCTTGATTTAGGCCATACAACACCTATTTAAATTTGTACACCTTTGAAATATCATTTCCAATAACAAATCCCAAGTTTTTTTTCAATTTAGACTTATTTATTAAAAAATACATTACAAAACATTATATTCACATCAATTTTATAAATTCTAAACTTCTTTGAACAACCACTATAAGAAAGAGTCTTATTTATTCCATTATTTCTACTAGAGTAAGTGTTTCCTTAATATCAAATCCTTCGACCTGTTCATATCCTTTGCACACCATCCTCAATTTATTTTGGGTCACTCTTCCAAGTTCATTAATATTTTTTAAAGAACCCTTTTCTACCAATTAATTTTTGAATGTTAATTTTATACAAAAACTCCTAGGATTGAGTAATGTAAATTTGGTCAAACTATTTATTCATGGATTTCACCCCTGATTTTTCCATTACTAATTCTTTGAATTAATTTGGTCATAACTTTGATAATGGATTAGTTTATTTCATTCTGCTTATTCTTTTGGTCTGAATTGGAATAGATTTTCCACAACAATATTTCCATGATAAACACCACTTTTATTCCTCCATGTTTGATCCATAGTTTGAATACCTATATCACCTCTCTTACTCTAATTCAAATTTAGAGTCATCATCATCTAGGGGATTCAGAGATCCACCCAAAGCCAATGTTTCCATAATCCTTGTTAGATGTATACTCAAAAAATTTCATAAAAAAATTTCTAATTTTTATTTAGTATTTTATTGAGACATTTATAGGCTTTACTATTTAATGAGTAGCCTTAAAATATACATTTATCCACAAAATATCCAAAATTTCCCTAATTTATCTCTTTATTTTTAATTAAACATTTTCTTCTAAATACTATGAAATTTTTCAGTGAGGGTTTCCTGCCATGACATATTTCATATGGCATATTACCCTCTATATAACTGAGTAACTCTTGATTCTGAGTGTACACATACACATGTACTACATATTTCTAATAGTGGTGAGAGATGCCATGTTTTATAAACAATGTTTTGGTGATATTATTCACTATAAAATTACTATTTTTCTTAAATCCATTCTACTGAAGATCCATTACCATTGAAACTTCATGTTTTATTCTATTTTTTTATTATTTTAAACTTCAATGGAATTATATTTAGTTCTATTGGTTGACTGTAGTATCTTCATTATTCTTCTAGTTTTATTTTCTAAACTTATTCAAACCATTTTAATGTAATCTAACACTTATATATTTTACCACATAATTATAAAACATCATGTCCTACTATAGTCATTAACAAATATAACAATGTAATTCTCACCATATAATCCAGCCTGACTGATTGGTCCACATACATCTGTGTAGACTGGACTTTTAAAATTTATTACTCATTCTTTTGATGACAAGGAAATCACACCATAATTCTCCTCAAGAATGAATGATAAATCTTTCACCTATTAATATTTAATAAATTTATATCAACAAAAAATTCCTACCTTGATAGATTCTCCATACTCTACTAATTAATGGGACTAAACCTATGATCCCATAAATTGTTCTCTTCTTCTATAGCAGGGAGGAAATAATTCTAATTATTTTAAACCTAATATTTATTCACATTCATTATCAACCCTTTAATTAGAGAATTTACCACCTTTCCTTTGATATTATAGACATTTTGGTAGCATGTAACTACCAATCATGGGACACAGAACTGGCTGACACAATTGAAATTATGTTGAAGGCCATGAATATAGAGACCATTAGTATTCTTTAATTAAACTATTTATTGTATAATATTACCACTCCATTTGATATTTAAATATCTATCATTTTCAAACTCAATAGTTCCATCAACTCTTTCTTTGAGATTATTGAGTTGATTCCTGTTTTTCATCACATGGGATAAACTTCCACTATCAAGAATCGACTTGATATTATTATTTTAGCCTTTAAATCTATCCAAGTAATAATATATTTGCATTCAATCTTTAGATTATTATCTTTATTGTAAATTATTTAATGAGTGGAGATATGCATAAATTTATTCTCTTCTTTTTCAGCACAGGTAATCATATCATATTTCTATTCCTCCAATAGACAAAATATTTTTTTTCTAATGAATTGAATTATATTTTCTTGAATACAATCTTCTTTGTATTATATATGAATAATTTACACTCATTTTCATATAATTTATATCTTCATTCACAAAGTTATAATATTTGAAACAATATCCATGTAATGTGTTTCTATTTTGATAAGAAGTACATGTTTCTTCTTTTCCTTTAATAGATTATAATTTTTTATCCTCTAATATAAATCTATGTTTCATAATAATAATACATAATGTGTCCTAAGTATCCAAAAAATCATTACTTCATTAGATAAAATATCATATTTCATCAATCTCTCTATATATCCATTGATCTTTAATAAATCACTGATTATTTCTAAGATCTCAGTGATTAAGAACTTCATATTTTCATCTTCTTCCATTTTTAATCACATTTACTAACTTTTATTTTAATTATTAAGAATTATATACAAGGAAAATTTTACCTATAAAATTAGGACTTTGACCATTCACCAATTACTCAAAACTTGTTTTTACCCATTCAACCCTTTCCTTTAAAACTTCACAGATAAAATTACCAAACTGTATATTAATATTTAATCCATATGTTTTTTATTTATAACTCAAGATTCTTTTTTAATGATATAAATTCCTCTTAAAGTGTTTTAGTCTTCTTAAAATTCTCTTTAATGGAACTATTACGAATATTGATGATATTTTCTCTAAAGTTTTTAATAATAAATTCACTTATTATTCTTGTTTCACTTGATCCTTTTCAAATTCTTCCACAAATTTATCCAGATGGTCAATTTATAATTCAATATCATCAATATATCTTAATTATTTCTTTATTAATCATCTAATATTCCTATTCTAATTTATGTTTAAATCAAGTTCTATAGGATCTCTTTCCAATTCCACTTTGATATCAATAAATCCCTCTAGATCTATTAATCATATATCTTTGATTTTTATTTCTCTATAGATGGAATCATATAATTATTTCTATTTAAGATATACTATTTTTCAATAAATTTTATATAATCTTACCCAAAAAACTTCTTACTATTTTAAACTAACAGATTTATCTTAAATATATTTCCATTTCCATTTCCTAAATTAATGTTCCCTTTAGAAGGAAACTTTATCCATTTCTTTTGTGAGAATTCAAACTCACCAACCTCTCCATCATATCCTTTTAGACACCTACAAATGATGTATCTAATATTTCCATAATGAAATAATTCCAGTGGTAGCTTACCCTCAAATATTCCTTTGTCTATATTAATATTAGTTTCCAAAAGTGATAAGAAATTATTTTTCCCTTATCAAGGATCATATTGAAATACAATAATTTACCCCATATTAGGGTATATTCCTTGATAAGGGACCAAAAATTGGAACCAAAGCATTGGTTTTATTTAGGTGACTCTCTCTACCTAAATCATTATGATGATTATCAACCACAAATTCAATCCTATATTTGAAGGTAATAGTTTTAATTATTTAAGAATCATATGCAACATTATTTCCTATCATTGGAAATGGATGTTTATTTGACTAGTATACATAGTATTTACTTGAGAATATGTAGTATAGATTTATTAGAGAATGAACATAGATAAATGGATGCAAATTTAATGGAAATTAATACCTTAGTAAGTGAAATAGAAAATCCCATTTACACAAAGGAAATTTCTGGTAAAACCTCTCATGTCACGTGGGAAAAATGAGACGGTTGATTATTTTTTGATCAACTAAATTCTCATGTTTAAGATATATGTAATTATAGTTAGGATATAAAATATGAGAAGATTGTGAAAAGAAACATGAGAAGACTTCCTCCTTTGATAAATGAAAATTTTCAGTTCTAGATGATAAAGAACAAAAGTAAATATCTATGGATAGCTTACAAAATCCACCCATTTCATATGATATGAGGAATAAATAACATGTTTCCTAGGTTAAGGGATATTCTCATGAAGTAGATTTTAAAGCTATGAAGAAACTCATGGGGAAGGAAGTTTCAAAAGAAGAGGAAATTGATGAGATTATTTCATTTCTTTACTATAGACTTATAAAAGGAAAAAAGTAAAGTTTAAATTTAAGATTTTAATTTCTAATTTTAAATGTGGAAAAAAGGGACATCATGTGGCTAAATGCCCAAAAAAATTTAAAAATTATGATGAGGAAGATGTGAAGGTCAAGAAAATTAATTTCGAAATTTTTTTCTTTCATAGGATGATATAAACTTTTATGAAAGAGAAGTTGAATAAGTCCAATATTTAAAGGATCTTGATTAATATGCATCAATAGCTGTTACATAAGACAATTATAGTGGTAATACAAATAATATATATGGAAAGGATAATATTTTGGTCAAACTAGAGGAACCCCTTGATGAAATTTATAGTTGGAGGTCCAATAAAATTAAGGTTAGTACAATGTTTCCTTAATCTAATATAAATATACACTAACAATAGGGAGAGATGTTAAAATTAATATATTAAATAAAAAATATCAAATTTGGAAATGCTATAATTTTAAAGAAAGAAGTTTATTTTATACTAAAAGATGAGAAACAAGACTAAATCATTGGTGGGATATCTAAAGCAGTGAATGAGAAAACCAAGAGAATAAAGGATTTGGAAGAAGAATTCATGAAATAAAAATATAATTATAAGGATCATGAGCGGCTTATTACACCTTATAAGATAATAATTATCTCAAATAATGCATCTCTAGTCAAGGATAAAATGTTTTTTGTGGATGACACTAAGGAATTTATCCCCATTCTATAAGAATAGTGCTTCAAATAAAAAGGTAAATCTATTGTGGAGAATTAACATTTATAGAAGACATTTTTGGTTGGTGCTAAAACTCAATAATCAATAACTCAAAGGCAGGTGGATATTCACAACACTCTAAAGGGTACATTTGGAGCAATAAATGTTATTAAAAATATACTAGGAACCATATATTTTTATTTGGAATGACGAGGGACACCAAATATGCGTGTTCTATTAATAATATATATCTATGAAAACATGATTCACCAAAACTAGCAAGAAGGATTTCAACACTTTTTTATGCCTTTGATGTCTATTGTTTCTATTGTAAAGTTTTTGGGAATTAATATATCTATTGTGAATCAAGAGTAAAATAGATGGTTCTAAGAGAATCTTAGAAGGGTAGAAAAAAATAGTTGGAATACTAATCTCATAGAATAATAGTTTAAAATATATTATAAATAATGTGAGATGAATAATATTCAATGGAACTAGAAGAAAATCATGTTCATCCATCAATAATATAGGTGGACCAGAAATCTTGGGTGAATAGAAGAAAGTCCAAAAATGATAATGTGGTTGAAATTTCTTTGAGAGCAGTATATAAGTCTAGTTTATATATTTTGGATTGAATATACAAATATCACATGGGCAAAAATGAATAACTCACCATGGTAATCAAATAAAATAAATATGGATTTAGTATTTTAGAAACAATGATATTCTCACGGTAATTGGATATAGAAAATCCAAAGTTATTTTTAAAGATATGAGAAGAATAAATGTGGTCTTGGTGGAAGGAATCAATAAAAATATTATTAGTGCTATTTAATTATGTGACTTAGGTCATGTTGTGGAGTTAAATAAGAAGGTATTCATAGTTAAAGAAAGTTATGGTTTAGTTATTCTAAAAGGAATATAAATAAAATGGAATATTTCCTATGTTGGTGAATAAAATTAGTGTATGATGTCTAAGGATGATTAGAAAATACTACGGGGGAAAAACATTCCATTTTATCGAAAAATCCTTGGAAAATCTGGTGAAGTTTAATGGAGCTAGAGACATCTCGAAGATTAATTATGACCACACTCACACTTGTGATTCTTGTCAAAAGGGAAATATTATTCAAAATACTTACAATCCAAAGAAGTGGAATTCATCAAGATTTCCTAAGCTAATACTTGTGCATGTATGTGGTCTAATTACACCCAAATACATTTATATAAAAATTTATTATGTCTTTTTTTGATTATTTAAGTATAATGGCATGGATTATGGTAATATCCCATAAACTTGAAGTGTTTAAGTGTATCCCACAATATCAGAGTTTGGTTAAAAATATGTTTGGTGTAAATTTTTTAAAGTTTCACACCAAAAAGTATTAAATTTATGAACATTCAGGTGAACAAATGTATAGAAATTCATATAATTTAGAACCATGTTTTAGTGGTTATAAATCCTATTTAGAATGCATTTGTTTATAGGTTCCCACCAACCCTCAAATTGGATTTTCAATAAAATAAAAAATGGATTGTGGAATTCATTTGTTTAAAGAACTAACCACATCATCAATAACGTAGATCAAACAATGCTTATTGACAAGGGATTATAGATAAATATTAGAAAGAGATCATGAAATTAACTTTATAAATCTATAATAAAATCTCATTATTTACTAATTAAAAAAAACTCCATATAAAATATTGAATAGGAAGAATCATATACTTAAATATTTAGGGTGTTTTGAAGTAAGTTCTTTATTATCAATAAAAAAGAATATAATGTTAGAATCTCATAGTGAAAAAGGAATTTTTATCTGATATTTATCAAAGATTTTATACAACCAATGTTATAATAAAAGTATTAGAAAATTGATTTAAAGTAATGATATTGTTTTAGTAGAAAATGAGGAGATAAAAATGAAACTTGAACAGAATTCAAATTCTTGTGAGCAAATTTTACATTAAAAATATTCAGTTTTGGAAGATAAAAGTTGAAGAAGTGTATATATCAGGTAACTTTCTTGATACTATATATATGTAAAACCCTAATATTTTAAAATAATATCATTATTTTCGATAGTATATATGAATCACAATATCGAGCTTAAACAAACCACACAGTATTATTATTTAAATACGACCATTATAACATAGCCGTTGAATTGGTATGTATGAATAGGAATAAAAATATTATGACATATATATAAATTTCCTACTAAATAATTTTTTATTAATTTTTATAAAATAATGATTCAATTTTTTTAATAAATTCATATTATTGTTCAAAAAATATTTCCACAAAAAATTATTTTATTGATTTTTATGAGAAACAGAAATTCTATTGTTTTTTGTACTTTTATAAATTTAATCTAAAAAACTAACTTTATTTTTGAAATAATCATGAAATAATTATCTCATGGTGATTTTTTTAGATTTTTCTAAAAAAATTAATTTTCGATAAATAATAAAAAAAACTTCTTTTTATTGAAAACTATTTTTTAATCATAAGAATTTAAAAAGTTAAGTTTTGTTTTAAATGGTTTTAAAAGTAAAATTATTTAATTTATATTATTAATATTCCAATTAATTTCATTGTAATTAATTTTATATTGATCTTGGTATAAAAACATTTTGTACTTAAAAAACATTTTTCTTCTACAAAACTGATTTTTGTTGCATTTTGAAAGTTTAATTTTAAATTTATTTTTCCCACTTATAAAAATTTAATTTTATAAAATGAATTATATATTTAGAATTTAAATTCTTAAATTTGATAAATAGGTTCTTTTTATTATTGGTCATTATAAATAGTAACCATGATAAATATTTGTTACCTTGGTAAGGGTAAAATTATAAATTAGAGCTAAAACCATGAGATGGGATCTAAAAATTAATGCCAAACTTGTTTGTATCCTATTATATGGGTTGAGTTTGAACATTAACATCCAAGTATCTAAGATATTACCTCTTATTTATAAATGGTTATTTTAAATATAAGTTATTGTTTTTATCATGTTAATTTATTTTTAAAATTTGGTGATTTGATAATTTATTTAAATTCTTACACAACACCAATATAGTATTTATTCAATTAAAAGAAAAATAAAATAAACAACTAAAAAATATTAATATTTATACAATATGGGAGGATTATGGTGATCTAAGAATTATGTAGATAAAAATTACATATTATATATGTGTTAAAATTTTGGATTCAAATTCCATTACTATCATATTTTTTTCAAAGTCAAATTATGAGAATTGTTCTTCAAATGAAATTAATAGTATTTTATAAATAAAATATTTTAAGAAATTATTTAAAAATAAAGTAAATAATGAAAAAGGACAAGTAGAATGATAAATATTCTAAAATTTCATCCCTTTTTAATTCATGAACATTTTTTACCTTTTATTTTAATTTATAACCCATTAATATTAAAAATTCATTACCACGGTTAAGATTAGAATTGGTTAATCAAGGTGTTAAATAAAAAAATAAGTTTTAAAGTTTCCCTAAAACCTATATAAATCTAATTTGATAACGATATTTTGAACTTATTCTATTTTTCTTAGAATATCTTTCCATTTGGAATCATTTTTCTTGAGAATGACTTAATTTTATTTTAATATTTTTAGAGACTCCATGTTTTTCATTTCCCTCCATTATAAAAGGCCACCCCTTTCTCTCAATTATTCACACCACATTGAGCCATCTAGATCATCTAAACCCTGAAAATTTATATTTTAAAATTCCTTATATACTAATTATAGGTTATGGTCTTCTTAAAAGACCATTACAAGGGTCACTAAGAAGGAATATAAAGGAAGTTTATCAAAGAAGTGATAATCATCTTTACCGACTCTTTCAAATTTATTTCATTATCTACATCCTATATATTTTTTTAACCATAATAAAAAATATAGTACAATTAAAATACTTATATTTTATTATGATTATGGGACAAACATTTTCTATCTATTTTCCATCCCATGAAAAGCAAAAACGTCACACGTGCGTAGGTCTGGATTACTGTCTCCATCTAATGGTGTAATTTGTATTTCATCACCAATTTAAATGGTTGGTTATAAAGATAGAAATAATTATAATATTTGATATTTTTTATATTATTATTCTTTTTTAATAATAATAATAAGTTTTACCTTCTTACCTTCCAATCTTTTGGAAAACAATAATGCCCCTAGTGTGTACTGGTGGACTACCACCTCAACGAAGTGATGTGATCATTTTTTCATTTGAACTCTACATAAATGGTAATAAGAACTGATTTAATTAATATGAATGATATAAATGATATAATAATGATTTTATAAAGTTTAATTATTATGTACCTTTCTTTCTTTCCATCCGATGAAAAGTGAAAAAATGTTTTCGTGTTCGTATGACCTACCATCTCAATGAATGATGTAATTAGTTTTTCTATCTCTACATTTCATTATTTATTATAAATATGTATATAATGAATATATATGATATTTTTATCATTATTATAATTCTTTATAGGATGGAACCATGATCAAAGTACAAGTACTTGAGCAACTTAACTGAAACATACATGAAAAATAAGACAGTTAACACAAAAAAACTACAATTTCAACAAGGAAATATTAATAAATTGGTGTTAAATATTATAATTGGATAATATATGAAAATATAATTATAAAATTTAATCTTTTATATCATTAAAAATAAAAATAAAGTTATTATACAAGAGTTTAAAATAACTTACAAAACATATTGGATATAAGTAAAGGGTTTCTCTTATCACTTTTGTTTTCATGAGATATATGCCATATTCACTAGTTGTTTTCATTATGTGGTTTATAAAAAACCCCGGAATGTATTTTCTAATGCTTATCATGAAAATAATGGGTATTTACATATCTATATAAGGTTTTCTTTATCATGAGTTTTTTATTCGAATGTTACAAACGTGGTAAGAGTTTATTTAACAATCTCATCATTTTAAGGACTGTTTTTGTTTAAGTCTCCATTAGGGGAATTATATGAGTTTTATATCTTAAAACCAATATATTTTATTATCACCTAATAATTTATGAAAATTATAATTTTTCCTTTCATTTTCCACTTTTAAATACTCAAGTGACTGTAAGAATTTTTTATGGAAAATCGACTATGTTTTCTATTTTGTTAGGAATATTTTTATTCTATGTATATATTTTATTCAAAATTATTTTTAGAATGTTTTTAATATTATAAAAATAATGATTAAATAAAATTTTACACCTATTTTTATTTCTATATTTTTTTACAGTAATCTTCTTTTCATTTCCAAATGAGGTATATTTGAATTTTTATAGAAAAAGTGATATAAAATATTTTCCTTAATATTTTATAATTGTTTAGATTTTGAATAAGTGATTTTAAAATCGAAAGGGTATTTAAATCAAGATCATCCAGTGATATTTTATAATTATTTTATTCTATGTCTTCATTATTTAGTGAATATTATGATTTATTGGGGAATTAATATTTTGATACCATTCACCATATTACTTTTTATGGCTATTGATTGTGTTATATTTATTTATTGGAGGAAAATATTAAATATTTGTATGCTAGTTTTCAATAAAAATGTTTACATTGATTATGTTTCACTCCTTTCTTATGATGAAAGAACCAGACTAACAAAGTGTTTAGAGAGGCCAGATATATCCCACCAATTCATCAGTAGGTCTCAAGAAATAAACTAGTTTGGGTATTTAGTTTATACGTAACCATGTTAAATATGATTTCTTATAAAAAGGCCTTGACGGTAAGATTATGATGTCTGGAATTATGCATTCCATCATTAAGAAACTAGTTATTGTTGTCCTTGTGATCATTTTAATAGTTCTAATATCCATTGATAACTTTAAAGATCATGTGATTATTTATGTTGAATTATTTTATCATCACTTATTCCAACCATATTATTGTTAGTGGTCAAGTTATTTACTAAATAACATGTGTTTTTAGTTATTCACTGTAACACCAAAGAATTATAAAGGGTTAAATGTCTTAATGATAAGAATCATGTCAACAAGGTGCACCTTCCTTTTCGGTAGCCTTCCTGATTAGAACTCCATAGTTAAGCGTGATTATCCTGGAGTAGTGATCAGGATGGCTGACCTTCTGGGAAGTTTCCCAGGGTGTGTGTGAGTGAGGAAAAAGCACACTAGAAGTGACATGTGTTGGCATGTGTGGACTCTCATTAGTAAGATGACTCGTTCGGGAATGTGTGTGGGCCCTATGGTGGGGACGACGTGTCTGCAGGGTAACTGGTGGTAACTGGCAGGCCAAGACGCGACGACCGTGTTAAGGCGGGGTTTCTATGATGTCAATGGGGCCCGGTTGTCACAACTGGTATCAGAGGTGGAACCAAGCCTTAAGTGGGGTGCACTTTCTGGGTTGATATATAGAGCCCACAATGAGGACGTTGTGCTCTAAGGGGGGGGGGGGGGGGGGTGATTGTGACACCCCAGAATGATAAAGGGTTAAATGGATTAATGATAAGACTCATGTCAATAAGGTGAACCTTCCTTTTCAGGAGCATACCTGATTAGAAATCCACAGTTAAACATGCTTGGCCTGAAGTAGTGATCAGGATGGGTGACCATCTTGAGAAAGTTTCCCAGGGTGTGTGTGAGTGAGGAAAAAACACACTAGAAAGGACATGTGTTGGCCTGTGGGGACTTTCATTAGTTAGAAGGCCTGTTTGGGCACATGGGTGGGCCCCAGGGTGGGGATGGCGTGTCTGTGGGGCAACTGGTGGTAGTTGGCAGACCAGGACCGGACAACCGTGTTAAGGCGGGGTGTCTGTGCTATCACTGGGGCCCGGTTGTCACAACTGGTATCCGATGTGGTACCAAGCCTTAAGTGCGGTGCACTATCTGGGTTGATATGTAGGGCCCACAATGAAGATGTTGTGCTCTAGGGGGGGGGGGGTGATTGTAACACCCTAGAATGATAAAGGGTTAAATGGATTAATGATAAGACTAATGTCAACAAGGTGCATCATCCTTTTCCAGAGCCTACTTGATTAGAACCCCACAGTTAAGAATGCTTGGCCTAGAGTAGTGATCAGGATGTGTGGCCTTCTTGAAAGTTTCCTAGGCTGTGTGTGAGTGATTATAAAGCACACTGGAAAGTAGATGTGTCTGATTGTGGGAAATTTCATTAGTTAGATGGCCGGTTTAGACACGTGGGTGGGCCCCAGGGTGGGGACCATGTGTCTGCGGGGCAAGTGGTGGTACCCGGCGGGCCAGGACCCGACGATTGTGTTAAAGAGGGGTGTTTGTGCTGTCAATTGGGACCAATTGTCATAACTGGTATCAGAGGTGGTACCAATCCTTAAGTGTGGTGCACTGTCCGGGTTGAGATATAGGGACCACAATGAGGATGTTGTGCTCTAAGGGGGGTGGGGGGTGATTGAAACACCCCAGAATGATAAAGGGTTAAATGGATTAATGATAAGACTCATGTCAACAAGGTGCACCTTCCTTTTCAGAAGCCTACCTGATTAGAACTCCACAGTTAAGCATGTTTGTCCTGGAGTAGTGACCAGGATGGGTGAACTTCTGGAAAGTTTCCCAGGGTGTGTGTGAGTGAGGAAAAAGCACAATGGAAAGGACATGTGTTGTCTTGTGGGGACTTTTATTAGTTAGATGGCCCGTTCGGGCATGTGGGTGGGCCCCAGGGTAGGGACCACGTGTCTGCGGGGAAAATGGTGGTACCTGGAGGGCCAGGACCCGTTGACCGTGTTAAGGTGGGGTGTCTGTGCTGTCAATGGGGCCCGATTGTCACAACTGGTATCAGAGGTGGTGCTAAGACTTTAGTGTGGTGCACTCTCTGGGTTGAGATGTCGGTACCATAATGAGGACGTTGTTCTCTAAGGGGGGGGGGGGGGGGGTGATTGAAACACCCCAGAATGATAAAGGGTTAAATGGATTAATGATAAGACTCATGTCAATAAGGTGAACCTTCCTTTTCAGAAGACTACCTGATTAGAACTCCACAGTTAAGAATGTTTGGCCTGGAGTAGTGACGCAGATGGGTGAACTTCTAGAATGTTTCCCAGGGTGTGTGTGAGTGAGGACAAATCACAATGGAAAGGACATGTGTTGGCCAGTGGGGACTTTCATTAGTCAGATGGACTGTTCGGGCAAGTGGGTGGTCCCTAGGGTGGGGACCACGTGTCTGCGAGGCAACTGGTGGTATCTGGCGGACCAGGACCTAATGACCGTGTTAAGGCGGGGGCTTTGTGCTATCACTAGAACCAAGTTGTCACATTCACCTTTCCATGCCGATTCTTCCTTATTTATTATATGATAGCTTCAGATATTTTCTTCCCCTTACTTAGAATCTAAGATCACCCTTTATTTGATTTCTTTTCCCCATGATATGAAGAAGAATATTGTAAAAGATATCAAGGATACAAGTCTGATGTACCGAACTCAGCTGCCCAAATGGCCTCAAGTGTACCTCCATATACACCAATGGATTCCAACAAGTTTTGAGGGTTCTTGGTGAAAAAGTGGGGAGACTATGCCCTCATGATCATAGTGCAGCATAATGGTATAATAATATAAGTAAATAACAGAATCATATCAAATAATCGAATATATGAATAATAAATATCCATCGTATAAATAACCAAGTAATCTCATCCAATAGTTTCTTATAAAAATGTAGATCATGTAATACTATAAAAAAGATATCAATACCTAGAAAGATGCATCTAGTACAATAAACACATCAAATATACAAAAGTTGAAAAAAGTAACTATCCCCAAATAACATCATGATCCATATACCGGTCCTATTATCCATACTCCTATGTGACAATCAATCAATCATCAAAGGAGGGAACTTTCTGATATCCATACTTTCATCCTTGAAGTCTTTCTGGGTACCCAACAATGGCCTAAACTGGGTGTGAGATAACACTCAGTAGGCCACCATAAATGGTGTCTATAACAATTCCAGTTCATGTTTATAAGTTTAAATAGTGTGAATATATAACAAAATTAAAAGTCAAAATAATAAATGTGTTATTTTGTAGTCTTTCAGGACTCACTATGATCATGGAATTATAACATAATGGCTAACTATAAATCATGATAAACATCATCAATAGCCTATTTTGAGTAATTGTATAACAAGTCTACATGGGCGAGGGTCCAAGGAGTAGAAATATCCAAGGAAACTGAGTAAGCTAATAAATAAAGTAAACATGGTCCAAGGATTATAAATGTACAAGGTATCCATATAAGAGAATTAGATTGGATCAAAGGAGTATAAATGTCCAAGTAATCCAAATAAGCTATGTCAATTGGATAAAAAGAGTAAAAATGTCCAAGGCATCCTAATATGTTAGTAACTAGAATCGAAGGGGTATAAATGTCCAAGGAATCATAGGGGGTTAGTTCCAAGGAGTATAAATGTACATGGAATCCTAACAAGTCCATTAAATCAAATATAAGGAGTAGAATTATCCAAGGCGTCCTAACATGTTAAGTAAACTAGTTAAGCTGGATCCTTAGAGTAAAAATGTCTATAGAATCCATGTAATTTGGATCCTTGGAGTGGAAATGTCCAAGGAATTTAATCCATCCAAATAAACAGGATATAAGGAGTAGAAATTTCAAAGGCATACAAGTGGGTCATTAGTGCCATACCGTGAACCCCATTATCAACATTACCAAATAAAAACCATTTAATTAATTATCTCATTAACCATACACAATCCATGAGTTCATCAAACTCATTATACATTTTCCATTTAAACCATTAAAATATTTAACTTCATTCAATAAAATGTAAAGGAGGCATAATCCCTCTCATATTAACTAATTTAATTCAATAAGTATCCCACTAAAATTGGAAATCCCACACACCCAATAGGGTGATATATCATGGGAAGATACATGAACAAAACTCAAAGATAGCCCAGGTTGAGGTTGAAAACATCCAACCATAACATGGTGATAAGTGTGAAACCTATCAAGGTTCCAATAATTTAATCAGGGCATTTAATCAATTTTAGAGCAATGTTTGGAAGGGATGACATGCAACACAATTACTACTAGATATAAATCAACCATGATTTATGGGGAAATGTATAAACCACCCACATTATGACCATAGTGGAACAATACTCCAATATCAGTCTATGATTCTTCTTGTATTAGAAATAAAATAGAAGAATGGATGAAGGATTTAAAAATTGGGCATAATACCCTGAAAAAAATAGCATCACTGATAGAAAAGGAAACAACAAACGAAGAAAGATAAATAGAAAACTCACCCATGCTCATCCAATGAGACTGATGTCAATGGAATCAGAGACCAGATGATAAAATAGGAATAATGCCTACATTTTTCTTGTGGGAGATGTCCCATGGTAGACCTCTTGTGTGTGAGATAATATGGGTGAGGGGTTCTATCAAAATAATAAAAAGCCCTACATCCTTTTAAAAAACTGACCTAGGGATATTACAAGGTATATAATCTTTACATTCCGTGTAATGTTCGATTCCCCCCCCTCCAAGGAAAAACCATTACACACTATTATAATATTCTAGATAGACCAATAAATTTAATGTATTAAATATATGTTGTGTATTATAAATACATGTCATGTATTTGTTCTTTAACCAGCCTTCAACTCCTCCTTTCTTCTTTCCAAAAACATACCAACCAGCCTAACTGCTCAACTTCCAAGCCTATGAAAAAGAGAGATTCCACAAGGGTTCAACTAAAAGTAAAAAAGGATCCATACCTCATAATAAAACCATGTGATTAAAATACTCCCCCTTAAAATAAATTCATCACTGGATTTCCCTTCCAAGGGTGGTTTAGCATCGTCTGAGAATAACAATGGCCACTGCACACGTACGTCATCCTCCCACTCCCAAGTCTCTTATTGTATAAGGTAATGATTCCATAACTCCCATACTATAATAACTAAACATAATTAGAGAACATTAATGATGTAATCAGTAACACGAATAGTATGATCCTCAAAGAATGCATCTTTCCCCAACTCAACCACCTCATGCTAAAGAATATACAATGAATCAGAATGATATCGACAAAGATGAGATACGTAGAAGACCTCATTGATGGATCAGTACCTCTGAGGTAGTTTAAATCCATAGTCTACCATATTGAATCTCTCTAGAATCTCAAAATGTCAAATATAATAGGGATATATATTCCCTTTTTTCCAAATCTGTATACTTTCCAGTCTAGGTAAAACTCACCTGAAAACTTGACTCCCACCTCAAACTCTAATAGTCGATGATAAAGATTAGTTTATGACTTCTGTATAGACTGAGATATAGAAATATATTTCCTAAGAAGCTGAACCTAATCCAAATTCTCCTAAATGAGATTAGGACCTAGTAATCCTACCTCTATTACCTCTAACTGATATAGTGGTGAAGGACATGGTCTATCATATAAGGCTTTATAAGGATCCATCTATATGGTTTCTTAGAAGCTATTATTATAAGAGAATTTAATGAGATGGAATTTTTTCTCCTAAGAACCTTCAAAATCAAGGTTGAAAGATTGAATAAATTCCTCCTAAACTTATATCATATGCTTAGAATAACTGTATATATATGGTTGATAGGTTGTACTCAACAACACCTACGAACCGAGTTCCCTCTACAACCCCTACTAGAGTTGCGATGTGAAGGGTGCATGTATGTTCGATATGATAGAATGTTAAACACTGTGGAGGTGTATGATATCATTAATGTAGAGACTCTCAATATCAACCACTAATAGAGTCTCCAAAATAGGAAGAAAATGGGTGACCTATGTCAACCCATCTACAATAAGCTATATGGATTCACTGCCCCGAGGGGATCTAGGTAGTCCCGTCACAAATTCAATGCTGACATTATTTGATTTCCACTCTAGAATAGGTGATGGATATAAAATTCCCACTAGTCATTGGTGCTATGCCTTCACCTACTAACAAACTAACCCAACTACCTCTCACATCATCCTCAACCACCAGTATTGAAAGTGTAATTCATGATACATCTTGGTAAGAACAGGATGTACATAAAATATAGAGGAATGAGACACATTTTTCAACTCAACTAAGATGTATTTAGGAACCTATAAATGTCCATGGATATGTAAGATCTCATCCACATAAACAACCCAACCAGGTGGCATGTCATCACCCGTAACACTCTCCCATAGGACCAAGCCCTTATAATATGACAATTGTCTCATACTCACCCTATCCATAGGAGTGAAATTCACTACCAACGATGAGAAAAAAGTATTCTCATGATTATCCTACACCACCAAGTGCATCTCATTAAACAAGTCCATGAGCTTCTACTCGCTATTGGCCTTCTGAACTACCCGTGACAGAGTCTTCATGCTCAGATTATCAATAACCACATTAACATTTCTGGGCATATAGAAAATCTCTAAGTTAAAATAATTTAGGTGTTAAACCCACCTTTATTGCCTAAGGATGAAGCCATGCTGTGTAAAGATGCAATTGAGGTTTTTTTGGTCCTTATACACCAAAACAATACTCTCCTATTATAGAATTCCTCTAATAGAACAATGCATGAACAATAACGGCTAACTAGAGACTGTGCATTGGGTATTTCCTCATGTGTGGCATCAAATGGAATTAATTGAATGACATGACCCTATCCTCCTACATTATAACTGATCCTAGAATGATAACTAATGAATCATAATAGATTTTATAACCCATTCCTTTCTTTGGAAGAATCTAGATCAACACTGAATTGTCGTGATCCGTCCACATGGGGATCGTTCCGCGACTCCCCAAGACCTCCTCCAATATTCCAGAGGCTGGTGACTAGCACCGAGTAGTCATATCACTAACATGGGAGGAATTTACTATGTTCTTGTACACATTCAAACTTCTCAAAGCAAACAAAATGATGAAATGTAAAACCCACTAAGAAACCAATGCATGCATATATCTATATCCCACAACCAAAGTAAGATAGGAAGTAATGTAATGTAAAACAGGGCTAAATGCAATCCCAACACACAGTTTCTATAACCACAAGTCCAAAAAATAAGTATAGGTTCTGGAATTGCTGTCTAAAATCTATAGGAACACATCTAAGTTTTTCCTATCTCACTAAGAACCATATAGTCCTGATTCACCTATGACTCTTTCAAAAGGTAGATCATCTGCATAAGACATGAGACATGAGAGAAAAGATCGTGCAGGGTTGGGTATAACAATACTCCGTAGGATACCCGAAAAACACAAATAAATATAAAAAAATAAAGTACAATCATCTCTATACAGGTATATGTCTACACCATATATAATAGGAATATCTAGATATACTCAATCCAATACATATAGTCTAGTGGTAATCTATAACCATAGTATACTAGGATTATAATTCTAGCTCGAAGATTCCACAAAGCACTCATCATGGAGAACACACTCCTGAGGCTGATAGCAATGATGGCGTCTATCCGAGAGGTACTTCTCATAAGGTAATTTCATTATAGAGATATAATGATAAATTTGACGAGATTGCAATAAAAAAATGAGGATCACAACCAGGTCCATGGGGTGATACCAAAAACTCAATCTAGATTAACACTGCTAAGTAGAGGATCGAAGCCCGCATAGTGTTGGCCATGTCGATACTAAGAAATCTACCAAGGGAATGAAGATGAATAGAGCATCCCACCGTGGGCCTCTTGGGGGGATTCCAACAACTCTATCCTAGAAGTCATGTTAAAGGGATCATAATCCTAGGAGTAGGAAACGGTTCACACAAACATTCAGGGAAATGAAAAAGGGAACGAACCCTAACAAAACATTCCCATGATATGGAGGACAAGAGATCCAAGCAACATAGAAAGGTGTATACGGTGTGTAGTAAGGGTAAATGACATGTCTCTTAACCCTGAGTACTTCCCTTGTAAAATGAACTGTGTCATTCAAACTGTGTCATGTAGAAGAGCACATGACATGTAAATGTGTTAAATGACATGTACATGTATCTAGGGTCCACCTATGTACTCCAACCGTGTGCTAGCACACATCATCATCCCATGTATCCCTGCCTGTGTACTAGTACGTGGGGTATCCTATGTACTAGGGCTAGGTTATGTTGTGTGGGAAAGTACACACCATGTAGGAAACCCTTATACTCCACCCAATGTCCATGTACCCTGTCAAGTACATACCGAGTTCATCCATGGGGGACTACATACCCTGTGGATAGAGTTTTTCCAAAAACATATATATTTTTTCCTTTGTACACCTCATATGATTCTTTGGTCTCCATTCCATAGATCTATATGCCATGAAACTTGATATCTGAGGTCATGTGACCATCCTATCACCAAATCAACAAGATTCGGTCCTTCATTCATCTCAGAAAACAATATCATCACCATTATACGTTAATGAAAAAGAATGAGAAATTGACACCCACTGTCGTTAGATACACTACTGTAACCACCGTCATACCTCTATGAGTTGTACCAATGCTAGATCTATAATTTCCGATCATTTCACCAAGAATCAGATGTGTAATGATCGATCATTCAGTAGAATTCTAACCACTGGGAAGAATGATAAATACCCTGAAGAAAGGTGAATTTGGGGAGAAAAACACAATCCAAATCGAGAGGGAAGAACCTCAATCAATGTTCATGTAGATCTTGGTTTATAACCATTAGAACGATAAATGAATCCAATTAATTTCAAGGTAAAAATCCCGATAAATCCCAAAAAATAACTCACCCTACATAATGATCGGTCCGTAATCCAATATATTCATTGGTTGGCCCAATTTTATCATATAAATCAATAAATGTTAAAATAAAATCAAAATAATAGGCCCTAATTTAATTCAGATCATTCATTGACAAAGAACGATCACTGTATCATCGTTGTTGGGAATATCCCTCAAAATTGATATGCGTCGATCATCGATCTGTCACTGTTTGTTCAAGAAAATTATTCAGAGGTTATGTCCAAAATATATCTAGAGATTATAGGGTTATGAGGATAAACATAGATGTCAACTTAAGGATTAATTTAAAGAGTATTAGGTAGATCTATCAACATAATTAATTTAAAAAAGTTTTTTAAGTAATTTATTCATTTTACACTAGTGACAAATATTTCAAAAATGACCTATGCCGACCAATGTTAGGTAACACCTAGGGTAAATCCTCTATTATGAACTCAAAGGTGCCTTCATATTTCTGATCCAAACACCCATCTATATGTTCTTAAAATTTTTATGGAAAACCATGAAAGTATTCAAATTAATAGTTTAATATTTTTCAAAAATTTATTTCGACACACCGGGTCTTGGAATCACACACCATCTCAGCTCTTAGTCATGAAATTAATCCATTTAATATTTAAAAATAATATATGTAAAATAAAAGACTTTAAATTCTCCACACATTAGGTCTTTACGACCCTAAAAACTGAAAAAAAAGTCTACTAAAAAAGATGTGAGTACTGAGCACGAATCTGAGTCTCCCACTCCCTTGTGATCTCTTGAATATTCTTGTTCTACCACCAGACACACACCAAAGGAATCAATCATCCACAAAGGATCCTCTTATGATGATCCTTAATATCCATCGGGTTCTCAGAAAAATTCTCTCCATCTTTGATCACTAGCTTGCCTCAGTTGATAACGTGCAATGGGTCATATACGTACCTCCTCACCTGCAACAAGTGGAAGATGTTGTGTGTCCTGGTCTAACTACATAGATTATGATAAGTTGTACACCACCTCACCAACTCTACATAGTATCTGTAAAGGGCTGATGAACCTCATAGATAACTTTCTTCACTATCCAAACATCCATAATTCACATCGAGGTGAAACATATAGGAACACATGGTCTTCTTACTCATACTCCAAAGAACAACACTTCCTATCAACATAAGACTTATGATGGATATGTGAATTCTTTATCTAATTTGGAATGATATGAACCTTCTCTATAATAGCTCGCACCAACTATGACCCCATGAGTGCTGAATATACTGGGATAGTCTAGAAAATTGGTGACATGAAAGGTCAACCATACAAAGCCTCGAATGGTTCCATACTAATGGTAGAATGGTAGTTGTTATTGTATGCAGACTCCACCAGTGGTAGATGATCCTCCCAACTATGACCATATCTTACATGAAAGATCACAATGAATTCTCCAGAACATAAATAGTCCGCTATGTTTTCCTTTCAGTTTGTGAGTGAAATAATATTCTTAAGCACAACTGGTTCCCAAATGCCTCCTATAATCCCTTCCACAATCAGGATGTAACGAGAGCATCATGATCAGAAACAATCTTTGATGGATATCCATGGAGTCGAACTATCTTTTACACATAGCAACGTCCTAATATCTCTACTAAACTCAATTCATAGATGGCTAGGAAGTGGGATGACTTGGTGATTCGGTCAACAATCCCCCAGATGAATCTTGTACCCTAGACATATGTGGTAATCCCATCACGAAGTCCATAGATATCCCATCCCAGTTATATTCTGGCACCTCAAGGGGTTGAGCTAAACCCACTTAAACTTGGTGGTCAACATTCACTTGTTGAAAAGTACGACATCGAGTGACAAACTCTACAACTCCTTTCTTCATCCCTAGCCATTAAAATTGACTCCAGAGGTCCTAGTACATCTTTTCCACACCTGTATGTACCGCCAAAGGGGATGTATGAAACTTCCTCAAAACCTCCTCTTGCAACGTCATTGGTACCATCATGCATCCAATGATTATAATGATGTTCTTACTACATTTATAAAATCCATCAAGAGCATTCCTTGTGGATATTTGAGCACGTAGGGTCTCACAGTTGGTATCCCCAAGCTATGCCTCCCTGACCCGCTGTAAGAGAGGAGGGGTAAAAAATAATCACTAGAGGAAAGATTCCCCATCTCTATCCACAAAAGATAACTACATTGAGAACAAATGCTCTAATGCCTCATTCAAAAACTACAAAAAAGATCTCATGCAGAGAGAATCTACCACTATGTTCACCTTCCAAGTAGTATAAAAAATGTCAAAGTCATAGTCCTAGAGGAACTCAAGCCGTCACCTATGTCTCTATTTGAGGTCCTTAAAAGAGAAGATATACCCGAGACTCTTATGGTCAGAGTACATGATAAAACACTCTCCCATCAGGTAGTATCACCACATATTCAAAGAGAATACTACCACTGCTAACTCAAGAAAATGGGTTATGTAGTTATCCTCATGTGGTCTCAACTGATGTGAACCATAGGCAATCACCACTTGCCTATGCATAAAAAAAAACCAATCCTAATTCCTGATATATCATATAACACTACGTACTCGAAACCCTCCTTAGACAATCTCAAGATGAGAGCGCTCATAAAACATTTCCTCAATTTCTGAAAATTCTATTGAAACCATTCCATCCACACAAAAGGTTTCATCTTTTGAGTCAAAGCTATCATGGGTGTTGATATCTTTGAGAAATTATGTATGAATATCTGATAATAGCCTCCCAACCCAAGGAAGCTCTACACCTATGTCATGATCTTAGGTGACTCCCATGATAACAATGACTCGACCTTGGATGGGTCCATTTCCACTCCATCTTCTGAGATAACATCTCCCAGAAAGTAGACTTCCAAAATCTAGAACTGGCACTTTGAGAGTTTTTTGTAAAGCTAGTTATCTTGAAGTACATCTAGAACTATGCTTACATGTATCACATTCAACTCCTCAGCCACCAATTACACAAGTATATCATTGATGAATACCACCATGAACCACTCATAGTAAGGCGGAAATATTCGGTTAATGAGTTCCATGAACACTAATAGGGTGTTCGTCACACCAAATGGAATCACCAAGTACCCATAGTGACAATAGTGACATCAGAACACCATATTCAAATTATCCTAATACCGTACTCATAGCTGGTGATTTCCTAATATGAGTCTAACTTTTGAGAACCATCATGCCCCTCTCAAATGATCAAGGAGGTCATTGATCCTCGACAGTGGATTCTTGTTCTTCATGTCACCTGATTTAAGATTTGGTAGTCCACACACTACCTCAAGATCCCATATGCCTTCTTGGAAAATAAAACTATCGATGCCCAGGGTGAAACACTGGGTCTCACAAAGCCCTTTCTCTCTATATCCTCCAGCTACACCCTCATATCGTGAATCTATTTTGGAGAAATATGATATGATGGTGTATATATTGGTTCTATCCTAGTGTGTAGATAAATTCATAAGTCTATATCTCAGTGGGGAGGTAAACATGAAATATCTTCAAGAAAGTTGTCTTCATACTCCGCCATCACTACATGAAACTGGGAACTCACAACATCCACTGCATGAAGGGTTTGGAAATCCAACTGATAAGTAATCGAATTCACCCTCCTATGAATGAGTCCATATTCCACTACATGGGTTTTGTTTTCTCTAAAAAAGGAAAAACTGGTTCCATCACTGAAGAAACACCACACCCTTTTCCTAGAACATTCAATATGGGAATGAACTGTAGAAAAACAATTCATACTAAGAATGAACTCATAAGGACTCGATGTTGCTTCCAAGATATTCCATAAAAAAATATCACCTCCAAGAGTTCGGTCACACTGTCTGCACAAGTGTGTAAACTCTGAGTCTTCTCTAGTAGGAGTCTCTAAGCGTAAGGGTCGAGTCAATATTTTAACTAAAATCTCTATTTCTTGCACAATATTTGTGGAAATAAAGTAATGACTATAACCTATATTGATTAGTACTATAGATAAATTAGAAAGGAAATATATCATACTTCGAATCATTCATGGAGCCCCTCTATCATAAGCCTTGACCACCTGTAGCTATCACATCCCATTTACTCCATCTCTCTAAGCTAGGCATGGACCAATTAGGGGTGGTGGTGGTAACAAGTCAAAATGTAGACCACATCATGTTGCTCACCTAACTCCTCTTCCATTTCCACCAACCTATTTAACTACCATCTCCTATTGTTGTCCCTACCATGGTGTTCTATCCAAAGTCTCTCTGTCAGTAGTACAACGGGTCAGAAAATCTCGAGGGATATGTCCCCTAATGCCAGATGAATAGAACCAACTCTATCTAGGATGAATGGACCCACCTTGTGAGCCCTGAACTGTAGACCCTCTATCTTGGGACCTCGTTTTGAAATGTCTCCATCATCCAAGTCCCTAAGACTAATGTAGGATCCCTGCTGTCGAGGTCTATGTTCCTACTTGCTCACTGGTGACTTTTACCGGCGGTATCTTCTCATACAAGAATCCTTCAACCACAAAAGACAATTCAAGAACCATGACATAAGTAATAATACATAGAGGGATAACACAGTCTTGGATGTCTCTATGCAAACCTTGGTTGATCGTTCAAGACCTGAAGTACTTCTCTCGAACCATATCTATCGAGTTCCTAGAAAGGTTGGTAAACCTTGATGAATAATCTTCCACTGAACTACTACCCTACTTGGGATGAAGAAGATTTTAGAAGTGAAAACAACTCAGCGTAGCTGGTGATAAATCATATCTGAAGAGTAACTTGAACTATGTTCATGAAAGAGTCACCTCATAGTGAGTCTGACAACCAAACTCCCCCATCATCCAACTAAGAATTGAAACTAAGACCACCATCTGATCTGTTAGTGTAATAACTTGATGAAAACATAGGTCACCACCTCAATACATTCCTCAGCTAAATATGTGTTAGGATCACATTGGAACCTAAGGGGTCTCTATCACTACAACTCATGAAGTGCACTAAGCATGCGAACCTCATCCGTTGGTACGACGAGTACCACATGATTCTCTACAGGTGGTGGCATGGATGGTGAACAACCTGGAGGTAACATCATAAGAACTGGTCCCTCTATCAAAGCCTCTTCATTGAGGGGGTGTAAGAACCCATTTTTTTCTATAAAAGAATTTGGAATATTATTGCTGTAATTCCAGAACAACGCCTTCAGATGGAGTGAAATTCCAAGCCCCGGTGTGGTCAGAATTAAATTTTCAGTGCGTTCACCCTGGGCACGCCAAATAAATGGAATAAATCCTAAAAGGCAACTTAGATAAGAAAACTGAGGGCACCGTTGAGTCCGGAGCATTCCGTTTACCTTAGGAGGGGTGTAATTTTCGTGGGCACGGGCCTCCTGTGAAAAATGTCACCGGGGGCGTTTTCGTAATTTAGTGGCATCAGGCGTTAAGTTTTTTAACTTTTGAACAGGGCCTCAGATTAAAATTCTGAGACCATCGTTGTGCTCGGGAGGTGGTGTTTAACCTAGGGGAGGCTTAACCTTGACCTTTTCGGGAGGTTCGGACATAGGTCTTCTGGTGGGTATTAAAAATTAATAAAATGTTAATTAATTTTATTCAGTTAAACACTTAACCGCCTCCCCTACTCCCCTTGTTCTTCCACTGGCAGAAGGAGCTCCCAACCAAGGAGCTCTCAACCTCATGGCCCAATATCCTCTCTTCCTCCAAGGCAATTGTGGATCTGGCGAGGTGCAGATCGACCTTGAAGCTTCGGGCTACACCCCTGCAAGTAGGTGATCTTTGTTTCGTATTTTAATTTCAAACCTCTCCTTTGAACTCTATTTGTAGCATCAAAATGTTATTGAATTTTTGAGCTAATCCCCTGGTTGCATATAATTTATTCTGATCTTTCTGACTCATGTTTCAGATTTGAATTCCGAGTCCTGAGCCGTCCACAGCGGTCCGACAATGTTTCAGTGTCGTTTTGGTGTATTCTGGCGGGTCTCTAGTGGTGCAGGGCGGTCGACGGCAGTGCGTGGTGTCTCTAGGAGGCGGCGAACGGTGGCTCCAGGTGGCAGGGCTTCTCGGCAGCAGAGGATGGCCAGAAGGTCGGTGGGCCAAGGGCGACGGTGGTCGGGCGAGGGAGCGAGGCAGGCAGCCGGGCGACCGAGCGCGGCAGGCGGTCGTGGCGTCAATGGGGTCGTCAGCCCTTGGGTGGACCGGGGTCGCGGCCGCGACTCCATTCAGGAGACCGAGACTTAATCTCGGAGGGTCTCCGCGTGAAAAAAAGACCAGCCATGAAGGCCGATCAGTGCTAGGGTGGACAGCGAGTCCACGACCGGTCTGGCCGGTCCATCCCAAGGGGATTCGTCCCCTCGACTTCGGACACCCGAAATCTTCACTACGGGTGTCTATTCTGTGTGCCGTCTACGGAAGTGTGATCCTCGTCTTGAGAATAACTTTTTGAGATGGGATGGGTGATTTTTAATTCTCGAGACGAGGGGCTCGGTGGCACGGCACGAAAGTTAAGTGGTTTAGTGCTTTTCATGTGGTTCTTGTTTTGAGCGGTGCAGACATATCCAGAATTAGTTTTGAGTGCCATCAGCGGTGTTGTGACCTTGGAATCAAGTCAGAGTTTTCCATAGGGTTTTCGGGCATCGAAGCTGGAGTTGAGATGTGGCCCCCACGGCCCGTCTTTTAAGCTGCGAGCCGCATTTCACAACTTTTTCATCGAATGTCCATTCAGGGCATGTGAACAGTCGATTATGAGTGCTTTTCCGAGGGCATTGCAATGGCGTAATCCACCTTCTTTAATTAAAGATAGTGGTGTGGGCCCCATTAGGGTCGTGTTGGAAGTTGACGTTGAATTTTATCTTCTTCATCGGGTGTCCGTTTTGGACAAGTAAATATGCGATCTTGTGTACTTTTCCGAGAGGATCGAAATGGTGTGATCCGTTCATATTTCTTCAGGACTGGGATGTGGGTCCCACGTAGTACCGATCATGTACGGTATGGAAAGACACATATTTTTCTCTAGATATTCGTTCCATGTAAGTAGGCACTCAATTTGATGTGTCTTTCCGAGGAGATCGCAACAGTGTGACGTGCCTGACTGTTTTTGGGAATGAGGCTCGGGACCATGGGATGCCGTTCAGGTGTAAAATGGTGTTGGAAACCTTTCTGTCAGATTTCTGTTTGAGGCGAGTAAATAGTCAATCTTGTTTGTTTTTATACAATGATTACAACAGTATGATCTGTTTGGATGTGAAAATCCTCATTCAAGATCTCATTAAATGTGGAGGCATGAAAGGTGGCCTAGTGGCGGTTCTTCTTGTTGAGTTTGGAAGTGAACCCTTAGAATGTGATCGCATTCACTCCTGTGCGAGTAAATTTAATGTTTGAAAAGATATGGTTGGCCGTGCTAGGGTCGTGGAGGGAGAAGGTTGGCGAAATTATGTTTTCACCCATCGCACTGACGTTGGGTGTCTTGTGCACGATAGCCTTCAGGCTAGAGATGTGGTAAACTCTGGGAGTATACATGCATTCTTGGAGGTACATGTTGTGGTTTGTGTACTTGTTTTGGAGATAATATAGGACCACACGTCGTTTGGGCCCCTTGTGTGTGCCATGTTCTGCTTTACGTACCTTTGATCTCTCGTGACATAGAGGGTCCCTCTGTTCACGATGGTTTAGACAAGCAGGGTTGAGTGGTTTCCCTTGGTTCTATTCTCGACGGTGTGATCAGTGTAGTTGGTTGGGGTTCCTCTTTTTTCCTTTATCCATGTGTACTTTCAGTATCACGTCCCTTCATGTTTGCTGAAAGGGTTACTGTGGATTCGGTGTGACCAATACTTTACACAGGCATAGATCCTCTACCCAGGAGGTTGTTTCCAGTAGGGTATGGAGCCCCAGTGAGCCTGAGTGTAGTTTCCCTAGCCGAGTATCGAGATGATATTATACTTCCACGATCTACCCTGACATGTTTCTCTAGGCAGGAGCTCCAGGTATCGGCGTGACCCACACTACACGGATGCTGAACCTCTACTAGGTGATTTTTTTTTGGAGTTGGGTGGTTGTGTGATACCCACTCCATGTTTTGTTGTCCAGTGTTGTACCATCCAGTTGGAATGACCAAATAAGTTCTAGGTTTAACCTCTAATGGGGTTGGGTAGTGGGTTTCTAATCGACTTCTTTGGGTTTACCCTCCAGTGGGGCTCGGTAGTGGGTTTCTCATTGACTACTTAGGGTTTGCCCTCCAGCAGAGACTGGGCAGTGGGTTACCCAATGACCTCTTAGGGTTTACCCTCTAGCAAAGACTGGGCAGTGGGTTACTCGACGACCACTTAGGGTTTACCCTCCAGCAGAGACTGGGCAGTGGGTTACTCGACGACCTCTTAGGGTTTACCCTCCAGCAGAGACTGGGCATTTGGTTACGCGACGACCTCATAGGGTTTACCCTCCACCAGAGACTGGGAAGTGGGTTAACTGATGACCTCTTAGGGTTTACCCTCCAGCGGGGCTGGGCAGTGGGTCAACCAATGGCTTCTTTCTTACTCAGTCCTTTATACTAGGGTAGTATGTGGCTTTTCTCCATGACAACCAGAGTGGGACCCTTGTTTGTACGGGTCAGTGATGTGACAACTTTGACTGTTAGAAGACCTATCAACTGTGTGAAAGTGACGAGGTGTGGTTTTACTTTCCCCAGAACTCTCAAGTATGAGGGGCACTTTCCCCACAGAGACACGTCCTTGTGACGCGACCTAAAACCGTGGGGGAAAGTCAGTGCCGCCCAAAGCGGATAATATCAAGGTGTGTGATTTGAACCCCTTGACTTGCAGTTCAGGACAAGCATGTGGGATGTTGGGCATCGATGGTGTTTACTTCTAGGACTGTTGGCGACTCACTTTCTTAGGCTGAGCTACGGGATGGAGATCCCCTTATGATCTTGTTCGGGTTTCTTGTTTGAGCATAAGGATATGTATATACCTTGTTCTAGTACCCACTTATTGGGTTTAGGTTACTCTCCTTCCAGGAGAGGCGAAGACACATGAGGTATGCCACGTGATTTCTGTGTCTATCTTCTCATGGTTCTACGAGTCTACTCTCCTACTATAGGTAGCGAAGACTCGAAGAGAATTTAATATTCTCACCATTTCTAGATCCTTGTGTTTTGACAGGTCTACTTCCTTCCTCTTGTTGGGTTGAGCTATATTCTTTACTGTACTCTCGGTTGTACTCATTTACTATTCCCGATTTGATCTACTGCTCACTCTTCGGTACCTCCTTTGTTTCTCCCTTGAGACTTCGGGGATTCCTACTAAGTATTTTTATACTCACCCCTGATTGGGATTTTCCCACACTTGGTGTGAATTTGTAGATGACAGATAGGTTGCTCGTGACTACATAGGATCTTAGGAGTTCAGGAGCTTGTACCGCGTACGGTAGTCGTAGTTAGGAAAAGGACTACCCGAGTTGTTTAGCCTTCGATGCTTGTTTCCATCCCTTGGCCTATGGAGGTGGGCTTGAGGTAGTTGCGGCTCGAGGCCGGGTAGGTTAGGGTCCTGACAAAGTGGTATCAGAGGTGGTCCATTCCTTGGGACGTTGTTCGGAAGTCCCTAAAAAGTAATTGATTGGGATATAGGGCAACAATGTCAATGTGTCTCGAGAGCAGATCTCAGGCCAGGGAGTCCAGTGATGGTGCAGTGGCCGACATATCCATTCACTAGGACCCTGATAACCCACTTGTCGACTCGACATGCTGAGACACCCGTTGTAGGGAAAATTGGTTTGTGCATCACATTGGGTTGAGTCTTTGACTGTCCTTCTTGAGTTATCTCCCCATTGTTGTGACTGTTATATATACATATATTCTCATCTGACTGCAACACTCATTGATAGTATTTAGGATGTCTCCGCGAAGACAGCCAGCTAGGATACTAGCCTTGGTTTGTGACGACGACTCTATGAGCGACGAGTCCTCAGTCCAGAACCCATTAATTGAGCCCCATTCTCTGGGTGGTCCAGTAGTAGCACCCCCATCTGGTGAGTAGGAGATAGCTCTTGTAGAGTAGACAGAGCTTGAGTGCGCTCCGTGAGTTCCAGTGACAGAGACCGCTGAGGTTCAGTGGTGAGCCAAACCCTCAGGCAGCAGAGGTTTGTCTTGAGACAGTGGTTTGCCTCTTCAGGATTGCATAGACACCGACATATAATAGGCTGTCTTTGGAAACCATCCTTTTTCACAGAGCATCTAGGCATTAGTGGATTTTGGAGACTCAGTTACTCGATGAGTTGTCACTTTCGTGGGACGACTTTCAGCTACTGTTTGTTGTGGACTTTTACCCCTCCCGCTTATGCTCCATTCGGATCCAGGGGCTCATACATTTTCGGCAGGGAGGGATTATGGTGATTGAGTAAGTGACTAGTTTCCCAGACCATACACGCTTTTACCTGGACTTGGTCCATGACATAAACTTCTAAGTGCGGAAGTTCGAGCATGGTCTCCAAAGAGAGACTCATGCCATTATAGTACCCTTGTGCAGTTCCACTTATGCTGAGGTGCTAGAGAAGGCACTGGTGATAGAGAGCTTCCTGTCACGCTCTACAGTTGGTGCTGACATCAAGAATTATGGATATGAGATGTCTATCATAGCTAGCAGGTGCCGGATGATAAAACCCTGATGCAGGTGGCCTTCCCACCGCCGGTTTTGGAGACGTGGTCGTGCACCACTATGGCGGCAAGGTGCATGGCCTCATCCGAGGAGAATCTTCTGTGAGTGGACTCCGGGCCATGGTCGTACACCACTGTGGAGCCGGAGGGCACCAGAGAAGTACAGAGAGTGCCATTTCTATGCTTGTGATGGGTGAGGTCACTTGGCACGGGACTGCCTGACCAGGTACACTGAGAATATCGGGCAGGCAGCAGGTGCACCACCGCAGCAGAGGCAGCATCATGATCTGAGTAGCGCCCAAAGAGGTGGTGATAACTAAGGAGCAGGAGGAGCTGGCAGTGGGGGACAAACTTACGAGGTCATCCCATCACCACCAGGCGGTCCACATCAGGCTCTGGGAGCTGACAGTTGGGACCACAAATAGCCGCGAGCTTTGGATGTTTACGATCCTCCAAAGCATGAGGTGATAAGAGGTACACTTTACAGCTCCTCTACTTTTTGCAGTGGAATTGTTAGACTCTGTGTGTGAAATGGTTTTCTCCATGATCCTTGCTTTAGTTATTATCGGTTTGACACGGGGCGTCGATGTAACCCTGTGTTAGTGGAATAGAATGCGTGGAACCTTTCTCTTTAGTCGATGGTGGTGAATCCTTCACCTTTAGCATGTAAGAGATTCTAGATCATGGGACATCGACTGTGAAATCTTGCGTGACTAGATATCCTTGGGTTTTTCACCAAAAGTATATTCTAAAGAAGGGAATCATCGGGCTTTGTCCCAAGTACAAACGGTGATTCCAGACATGGTGTGTGACATGGGGGTTTGACCGGGGAGGTGATCTACCCTCGAGGGCCTTCGGGCCATTTGAGACTGTGTGAAGGGATGGTGAGTTCTCTACCGCCTTTCCCTAACCCCAATGTTGGGAGTGGGTTCACGAAATTTCCCATGTGGCATATATGTATAGATGTGTGCATTCTACTATGCACATCATCAGCAAAGACATACCTCATGTGAATAGATCAAATCCTTTGGTCTGTGTGCGGCGACACGGGACTGTGCAAGAGTTCTTCTGGGTACGGGAGAGATAGGTGTGAGCTTAGTACCCTGAGTTATTCCTTGGTTTTTCTTTTTGGGGATGAAAAGCATGAAGGAGGGAATGATGTAAGAACCTAGTTTTTTCTATAAAAGACTTTGGAATATTCTTTATATTATTCCAGAGCAACGCCTTCAGACGGTGTGCGATTCTGAGCCCCAATGTGGATGGAATTAAGTTTTTAGTGCGTTCACATTGGCTTTCCAAATAAATGGAATAACCCCTAAATGGTAGCTCAGATCAGAAAATTGAGGGCATCATTGAGTCGAGAGCATTCTGTTTACCCTAGGAGGGGTGTAATTTTCATGGGCGTGGGCCTCCTGTGAAAAATGTCACCAGGGGTGTTTTCGTAATTTAATGGAATCAGGTGTTAAGTTTTGTAACTTTTGAACGGGGCCTCAGATTAAAATTCTGAGACTGCCGTTGTGCTCGGGAGGTGGTTTTTACCCTAGGAGAGGCTTAACCTTGACCCCATCGGGAGGTTCGGACGCAGCTCTTCTGGTGGGTATTAAAAATTAATTAAATGTTAATTAATTTTCTTTATTTAAAGACTTAACCAACTCCCCTCCTCCCCTTGTTCTTCCTATGGTGAAAGGAGCTCCCAAACAAGGAGCTCTCAACCTCAATCCCAAAGATCCCCTCTTCCTCTAAGGCGATTGCGGATCCAGTGAGGCACAAATCGACCATGAAGCATCGGGCGACGCCCCTGCAAGTAGGAGATCTTCGTTTCATATTTTAATTTCGAACCTCCCCTTTCAACTCTATTTTTAGCATCAAAATGTTGTTTAAATTTAAAGATAATCTGATGGTTGTGTAGAATATATTATGAGTTTTTGACGCATGATTTGGATTTGAATTCTGAGTCTCGGGCCATCCGCAACGGTCCGACAAAGTTTTGGGTTTGTTTTGGTGTACTCTGGCGGGTCTCCGGTGGTCCAGGGCGGTCGACGGCGGCACATAGTGGCTCCAGGCGGCGGCGCGTGATGGATTTATATGGTGGGGCTTCTCAGTAGCGGAGGTCAGCTAGGCGGTCGATGGGCCGAGGGCGACGACGATCGGGTGAGGGAGCGCGACAGGCGGCCGAGCGAGCTAGCACGGCAGGCGGCCGTGACGTCAGCGGGGTCGTCGGAGCTCGGGTGGACCGGGGTCACGACAACGACTCTGTGCGGGAGACCGAGACCTGCGATCGGCAGGTCTCTACATGAAACAAAGACCGGCCATGGGGGCCGGTCAGTGCTAGAGTGAACCGCGGGTCCATGGCCGGCCCAGGCCGGTCCAGCCCAAGGGGATTCGTCCCCTCGACTTCGGACACACGATATATTCACTACGGGTGTCCGTTTTGTGTGCTGTCTATGGAAGTGTAATCCTCGGATCGATAAGAACTTTTTGATATGGCCTCAGGGATTTTTAATTTTCGAGATGAGGGGCTCGGTGGCGCGACACGTACTTACGTGGTTTAGCACTTTTTCCGAGGTTCTTGTTTTGAGCGGCACAGACATATCCAGAATCGATTTTGAGCACCATCAACGGCGTTGAGACCCTAGTGTCAAGGAGGAGTTTTCCAAAGGGTTTTTGGGCATTGAAGCAAGAGTTGAGATGTGGGCCCCATGGCCCTTCTTTTAATCTGTGATCTGCGTTTCACAACTTTTTCATCGGACGTCCGTTCGGGGCATGCGAGCAGTCAATTCTGAGTGTTTTTCCGAGGGCATTGCAATGGAGCAATCTTCCTGCTTTAATTTGAGATGGTGGTGTGGGCCCCATGAGGGCTGTGTTGGAAGTTGACGGTGAATTTTATCTTCTTTACTGGGTGTCTGTTTTGGACAAGTAAATAGGCAATCTTGTGTACTTTTCTGAGAGAATCACAACAGTGTGCTCCGTTCATAGCGCTTCGGGACCGGGATGAGGGTCCCACGTAGTACCGCTCATGTGCGGTATGGTGAGACACATCTTTTTCTCCAGATATCCATTCCACATAAGTAAGTAGTCAATTTGACATGTCTTTCCGAGGAGATCACAATAGTGCGACAAGCCCGACTGTTTTTAGGACAGAGGCTTTGGACCACGGGACGTCGTTTGGGCATAAAGCGGTGTTGGAAACCTTTCCGTTGGATACCTTTTTGAGGTGAGTAAATAATCGATCTCGCTTATTTTTTCACAAAGATTACAAATTTATTATCCATTTGGATGTGTGAAGCGTCATTCGAGATCTCATTAAATGTGGAGGCATGAAAGGTGCCCCGGTGGTAGTTCTTCTTGTTGTGTTTGGAAGCGAACCCTTGGCGTGTGATCGCGTTCACTCTTGTGCGAGTGAAGTTGATGTTTGAAGAGATATGGTTGTTCGTTCTAGGGCTGTGGAGGAAGAAGGTTGGAAAAATTACATTTTCACCCTTCGCACTGACGTTGGGTGTCGTGTGCATGATAGCATTCGGGCAAGATATGTGGTAAACTCTGGGAGTATATGTGGATGATTGGAGGTACATGTTGTGGTTCGTACCCAATAATGTTTGTGTACTTGGGTTGGAGATAAGATAGGGCCACACGTCGTGTGGGCCCCTTGTGCATGTCGTGTTCTACTTTACGTACCTTTGATCTCTCGCGACATAGAGGGTCCCTCTGTTCACAATAGTTTAGACTAGCAGGGTTAAGTGGTTTCCCCTGGTTCTATTCTCAATGGTGTGATCGGTAGAGTTGGTTGGGGTTCCCCTTTTTTCCTTTAGCCGTGTCGGCTTTCAGTATCACGTCCCTTCGTGTTTCCTGGTAGGGTTATTGTGGATTCGGTGTGACCAATACTTTTTGTGGGTACTGATCCTTTACCCATGAGGCTGTTTCCTGTAGGGTACGGAGCCCCAGTGAGCCTGAGTGCAGTTTCCCTAGCTGAGTATCGAGATCATATTATCCTTCTACGATCTACCATGATGTGTTTCCCTAGGTAGAGATCCAGGTATTGGCGTGACCCTCACTACACGGGCGCTGAACCTCTACTAGGTGATTTGTTCTAGAGTTGGGTGGTTGCGTGATACCCACTCCATGTTCTATTGACATGTGTTATACCATCCAGTAGTAATGGCCAGAGCAGTTCCGGGTTTACCCTCCAGCGGGGCTAGGCAGTGGGTTACTCATCGACTTCATTGGGCTTACCCTCCTACGGGGCTAGGAAGTGGGTTGCTCATTGACTACATAGGGTTTACCCTCCAGCAAGGACTGGGTAGTGAGTTACCCGACGACCTCTTAGGGTTTACCCTCCAGCTGAGACTGGGCAGTGGGTTACCCGATGACCTCTTAGGGTTTACCTTCCAGCAGAGACTGGGGAGTGGGTTACCCGATGACCTCTTAGGGTTTACCCTCCAGTAGATATTGGAAAGTGAGTTACCCGAAGAACTCTTAGGGTTTACCCTCCTACAGAGACTGGGTAGTGGGTTATCCAACAACCTCTTAGGGTTTAACCTCCAGCGGGGCTGGGCAGTGGGTTACCCGATGACTTCTTTCATACTCAGTCCTTTCTACTAGGCTAGTATGTGGCTTTTCTACATGACTACCAGAGTGGGACCCTTGGTTGTATGGGTCGGTGATGTGACAAATTTTACTATGAGAATACCTCTCGACAGTGTGATAGTGACGAGGTGTGGTATGGATTTCCCCAGAACTCTCAAATATAAGGGGAACTTTCCCCACCGAGACGCGTCCTTGTGACGTGACCTAAAACCATGAGGGCGAGTCAGTGCCACCCAAAGAGGATAGTATCAAGGTGTGGTGATTTGAACCCCTTGACTTGCAGTTCCAGGCAGATGTGTGGGATGCTAGGCATTGATGGTGTTTACTTCTGGGACTATTGGAGACTCACTTTCTTGGGCTGAGCTATGGGATGGAGATCCCCTTACAATATTGTTTGGGTTTCTTGTTTGAGCATATGGATATGTATATACCTTGTTCCAGTACCCAATTCTTGGGTTTTGGTTACTCTCCTTCCAAGAGAGGTAAAGACACGCGGGGTATGCCACATGCTTTTCGTGTCTAGATTCTCATGGTTGGACAAGTCTACTCTCCTTCTATAGGTAGTAAAGACTCAATGAGAAGTTCATCTTCTCACTGTTTCTAGATCCTTGTGTTTGGATCAGTCTACTTCCTTCCACTTGTTGGGTTGAGATGTACTCTTTACTTCACTATCAATTGTACTCATTTACTATTCCCTATTCAATCTAATTCTCACCTTCGATACCTATTTTGTTTCTCCCTCGAGCCTTCGGGGTATCCTACTGAGTATTTTTATACTCACCCCTACTTGGGCTTGGCCCGAACTTGGTGCACCCTTGCAGATGATAGACAAGTTTCTTGTTACTACAGAGGATCTTAGGAGTTCGAGAGCTTGGACTGTGTACGGTGGTCATTATCAGGTTTTAGGTGTGGGACTCTCCCAGTTGTTTAATTTTTTTTACCTGCTGCTAGGTTGTGGCACTTTTCTGGTTGGGCGCGTGTTTTGCCTCTTTTCTTTTCAGTTTACCTTTAGTATTTAATTTGTATTGTTTAGAGGTCGACACACTTTTTTGGTTGTTTATACCAGTTAGTACTTTACTTTTCTTTTACTCTGCCCTTCTGTATTGAGTGGGCTGTGTGTATGTGTACAGATACTCAGGAAAAGGCCTCCCCAAGTTGTTTAGCCTTCGACACTTGTCGCCAGCCCCTGTCCTATGGAGGTGGACTTGGGGTAGTTGTATCTTGAGACCGGGTAGGGTTGGGTTGTGACAAGGGGCTATCCTTGTGATAACATGGTGGAATCATGGTTGGCTGTCTATGTGGAGGTATCCTGAAATAAAAAATGTACCATGGTCAATGATTATATTTCGATAGCTGACTCAAGGACATGAATACCACAACCCATTACTATATGATATAGGTTCCATTGTTTTTCCACGAAACAAGTGTTTTCATATACTAAAATGAAAAGCAGGTGATCGGAGTCTTAGTGCATGGATACATTGGCTACCACACCAACATTGGAATCTCTGGCTAGAAATACGATCTTGAAACACTTAACACCGTTTCCCAAAACCAATCTCACAGACTCCTAGTCCTAATATAGAGCTGACCACTTTTATAACACTCTATTACGATCCGTCCTTATTGTTCCCATGCCATGACTCCCCAATCCCACCTCCAATAGGTTAGGGACTAGTGACTGGCACTGAGTAGGAATATCACTAACATGGGAGGAATTTCCTATGTACCTTTACACAAACACACATCTCCAAGCCCACAAAATAATGAAATTAAAAAACCACTAAGAAACCAATGCATACATACATCTATATCCCACAACCAGAGCATGATAAGAAGTAATGAAAAGTAAGATAGGGCCAAATACTAGCCCACCACAAAGTGTTCATAAAGGTACTACGACTTTTGTCTGAAAGCCATAAGAACACACCTCGTTTTATCTAATATTAGTAGGCACCATCTGGTCCTGGTCCACCTAGGACTCCATCAAGAAGGTTGATTTTCTGTAAAATACATGACATGTGTAAGAAAATCTCATGCTGGGATGGGTATACCAATACTCATTAGGACACCCGAAATACAGAAAGAAATATAAGAAAGGAAAGTATAGTCAGATCTATACAGATATATGTCTATATCACATATAACAGAAATATCCAGATATACTCAATCTATGACATATAATCTAGAGGTAAGCCACAACAATAGTATTCCAACATTATAATTCCAGATTGAATATTCAACAAATAAATCATATAGGAGAACAAAATCCTATGTTTGATAGCTCTAATGGTGTCCATCTTAGAGGTATTTTTCTTCAAGTACTATCATGATTGAGATACAATGATAGATCTGAAGAGATTAAGATACATAGATGAGGATCATAGCTTGGACCATGGGGTGATACTAGTAACTCAATCTAGATTAACCCTACTAAGTAGAGGATCAGTGGCCAAGTAGTATTGGTCACGTCGATTCTAATAACTCCACCCAGGGAATGAAGATGAATATAGGATCCCAATTAATGCCTCTCAGGGTGATTCCAACAACTCTATCAACAAATTCCTACTGAAGAGATTGTAGTCCTAGGAGTAGTAAATGATTCACACCAACCTCTAGGGAAAAAATTAAGGGAATGAAACCAAACAAAACATGACTAAGATATGTAAGATAAGAGATCTAATCCATGTAGAAAGTGGTACATGTCATGTAGTAAGGGTACACTCCGTATCCCTTAACCCCAGGAACTAGTAGTGTAAAATATCCCATGTCATTCAAACTGTGTCATGTAGAAGAGTACAGTACATGTGAATGTGTCACACGTCATGTCCCTATATCTGGGTTCCACAAGGAACTTCGATCGTTTCCTAGTACATGGCGTTATCCCATGTACCAAAACACAAGGTATCCCATGTACATGGTCTAATCCATTTTGTGTGGGAGAGTACATGCACTGTTGTAAACCTATGTACCCCACACCATGTCCAAGTAAACCATTAGGTACACATTGAGTTCATCCATAAGGGAATACACAGCGTGTAGTCAGGGATCACATGCCATGTAGATTGAGTTTTTCCAGAAACTCGTCTTCTTCTTCTGCATGCCTCGACCAATTCTATGACCTTCGTTTTGTTGACCTCCATGCCATGAAACTCGAGATCTAAGGTTTCTAGACATCCTATCACAGAATCAACAAGATTTGGGCCTTCAATCAGTTCAGAAAATGAGATCATCACCATTCTATGTTACCTATGAAGAACGTGAAATTGAAACCCAACATCATTCAATCCACTACTACAACCACCATCACACGTACGTTGGGTTATACTAATGTTGAATATACAATTTCAGAATGTTGTGTCAAGAATATGATGTGCAACGATCAATCATTCAAGAAAAGTCAAACCATGAGGAAGAATGATAAATACCACTAAGAATGGGGAATCGGGGGATAAAAGTGAAAACTAAACCAAGAAAGTCCAACCATGATTAATGTCCATGTTGATCTTTGTTCATCGCTTTTAGAATAATAAACCAATCCAATAAATTTCAAGATTAAACTCTTGATAAATCCCACAAAAATAACCCATCCCATATAATGATTGATACATGGGACAATATTTTTGTTTATTGGTCCAAGTTCATCATATAAATCAAGAATTGGGAAAATAAAATCAAAATAACTTGCCCTACCTCGATTTGGATCGGTCACTGATGAAGAACGATCGTTGCATCATTGTCATTGGATAACTCCCTAAAAATCAGTGTGTGTCGATCATCTATCTGCCGTTGTTTGTTCAGGATAATTCATCAAATGTTCTCTCAAATGGATCTCTATAGATTATCAGATTATAAGGATAACCCTAGATCTCAACATAAGGTTACATTTAAATAGTATTAGGTTCCTCCATCAACACAACAAATTAAAATAATATTATTCCATTTATGCTCGTGATAACATTTTCACAAAATACCCATGCCGACCAATGTTAGATTTAGCCTAGGGTAAATCATTCATTCTGAACTCAACAATGCACTTATATTTCTAACCTAGGTACCCATTTATAAGTTATTCATCTTTTTCAAGAAAACTTTACATGTTATCTTTTTAATAGTTTAATATTTTCAAACATTTATTCTAGACACATTGGGTCTCATAATCACACATAGTCTCAGTGCCTAATCTCAAAATTAATCCAAATAATATTTAACAATAATATACAGAAAATTTAGGACACTAAATGAATTCATTATCCCTTTCATTTCCTAATAGGTTGTCTCACAGTTGTGTGACAATACAAACATCACACTCTTCTTAGCAAAGAATATTTTAGGTACTGGTAGGAATGATAAGTTCTGTATGAAATAAATATAATATTGAGATATCCCCAATAAACATTATATGTCAATGAAATTCTTGGGATGATCCCAGGATACTACAATGCTCACCTTCTCTTGGTCAACTAATACTTCTATCTATGAGATAATATGACCTAGTAAGTGAATCTTATCCATCCAGAAGTGGTAATTTGTGATCTTAGAATATAACTGATGCTCTATCAATGTATAATAAATGAAATCAATATTTTTTTCATGGTCATGTAGAGTGTGAGAATACAATAATATATCATCCATGAATACCGCTAAAAACGAATCCATATAAGGATGGAAAATTTGGTTCATCAGTTCCATGAAGACTGTTAGCACGTTTGTGAGACCAAAAAACATAACCAGATAATCATATTTACCATACATGATATGTAAAGCTTTATGAAGTATTTATGAAGGTCGAACATGCAATTAATGATAAACAGATCTCAAATCAATCATAGAGAAAACTCAAGTTCCTCAAAGCTGGTCAAAGAAATCAAATATATGAGGAAAAGGATACCAGTTCTTAACCATTAACTGGTTCAATTTTGTGTATTCCACACATAAAAAATGGGTCTATATGCATTCTTGGAGAAAAAGACTAGAAAAACCCAGGAAAAATTAGTTGGTCATATAAACCCCTTTGCTTCCAAATCCTCTAGTTTCCTCTTAATCTCTTGGAAATCAGTAGTAGCCATCCTATAAGTAGGAATGAAAACTAGTTCACTCCTAGAACTAGATAGATGAAAAAATATACCTATCTCTCAGTAGTTATTCCTAAAAATTCATCTAGAAAAAATCCTTGAAATGATCAACCACTAGAGGGAAGTCTTCCTGACATGTTCCCTGACCATCCAAATATAATCTAGCAATCTAGGATTTCATCAAGTCAAACCTACGATGCTCGAGTCCAGATCAACTAAACTAGATGTCACATTCACTCTTGTGAATAAGAACCCCTCCATCAAGTGATGTGAAACTCACCATTCAGTGACAAAATTCAATGTATACATGATAGAGAAACAAACAATCCATCCTTAAAATGATATCAAATCCTATCATCTCGAATTCAAAGAGGTGTCATATGAAATGAAACCCACCTATTTAATGGGGGATCACCATGTACTAGGTTACAATCTCTCATAATATATAAAACAAATTATCAAGCATCATCATGCCATTGGGAAACTGAACATCATGCCTAAGGCTCCCCACAATAGGCATTGATATGAAAGAATGAGAAACCCCTATAACAAAAATAGAAAATACTAATATAGATGCAACAAAAAGAGAACATATCATTGTAAAAGGTCTTGAACTCTACTCCTTAGGTTTGAGATACACTATATATATCTTCCATAAACCACAACCCTGTGATATAGCCTGACTATTATTAGGAGGTCCTCTATATTGGTATTTCAAGTCTGGTGTATGGATTCCTCGAACATGACCACCACCTTTTCCGGACTTGACTGACTTTCTCTATCTCCATACATAATGAGAATATTTTGGCCTTGCTCCTAAGCATGGATTTGGTGAAAACCCCACCTCACTGGCTAATGGAGTAAAATTCATGTAAAACTATAGCAGATGGCTCATCCTGCTACAAGATCAGCACTCAACTGGGATTCTATCACATTGGCTCTTCATTTTTCCATATCTCACACACCAATGATATAAAATAGAACTACTAACACTCATTATTTTTAAGTTATGTACCTCATGAGGGACCTCAAAGAATCTCTTTCAACCACCTAACACTTTGCCACTGGGTTGAGAAGCTGAATTATTCTTTCTACCACCTAGCTTCCCTCAGGTTATGTTCAGTAATCGGCAAGTAATTTACTATTTATGAAATGGTAGAAATACAAAAAACATTTTCCTATGATAGTATTTCATACATAATATCATCTTAGAATAGGATAGCTTTTTATACCTCATCACCTAAAAAATTGGTTTGAAACACTGGTGTTCGGTAAAATGGGTAAAATAATCAATAATTAACAAGGCTCCATGATCCAGATGAATAAAATATTTGTGCTTATTAGACCCTAGTGTATTGGGATAAAAATACTCATATAAGGATGTTTAGAAATCCCTCCAAGACATATCATGATAATGAACTGTCTGAGTAATCACATCCCACCATTTCTTAGTGGAGTCTTAAATCATATACATAGTGAGATTCACTCTCCAATTATGAGGTGTATCAAGATGATCAAAAATCAATAAAATGGCCTCTATACATGACTCTAAAGTCTATGGTCTATAATCCCTTAAAACTGTGGGTGGATGAATATTTGGAAAATCTTGTTTCAAATCTTCCATAGTTGGGGTAGGTCAAACGGCTCCCTGAACTATCTATTTGAAACATAGAAGTCCCTCTTGAAAATGGGTATCACCACCCATATTAGGTATAACAAGAAGTTACATAATAGGAATTTCTTGTGGTTCTTCTAATGGTACAGGGACTACCACCTCTAGAGTATTGTCATTTCCACCCTTCTTGTGCATAACCAGAGGTCTTCGCGATGGAATAATTCTACAATTTTTCTTCTCACACCTCATAAAATATTTAATAACAATAGAATAAAAAATAAATAATAATAATAGGCACAATACTTCCTAAACCTATGTCAAACCCAACTTTTTTCTCCCTAACACAAGTCTGAGTGACATAAAAGTCACAAGAGCGCAGGATATACTACCTACTTCTCACTACTATGGTCAGGTTAGGGCCAAGTTCATTGCTAAAATCCAGGGGTTCCTATAAAAAAAGTGTCAATTGTTATTCATAGAGGAAATATTACTCTAAATTAAAATTTTCAACCCAATTTAATGGAAACAATTCATTTAAAATTCAATTTAATTTAATTTAATTCTCATTTATGTAGAAATTTTCTCAAAAAAGTTGAACCACATCGATCGCCACTCCAATTTATAAGGGCACATACACCTTATTAATTGAAGTGTGGTCTTAATTTAATCCAAACAAGTTATTTATAATGTACCTAAATGAAATGTTACACAATTTCATGGAAGAAAAAATACAACACTAAAATATTCTATAAGAAATGAATTTAGTAAGTAAATATAGAATGACATAATGAATGAAATATAAATCCTAAAGTGCCTATAATGATGAATGATGCAACACATACATTCCATAATAGGGAAATGATAAAATATGAAATCCAAAGAAACATCAACCATCAAGTTTGTCACCCAATAGTGAAGTCAAATCAATATTAATAGGCACTATCCAGAATATCATATCCCATTTGGGGTAATCTAGATTTTTCCTGTATGTGTGATAGCTACTCCCAAGAACAATGCATTACCAAACTCCAAAACATCCTTAATATCTTTTATGATATTTATAAATGTTAAAAAAATAAATAAAATTCCTCTGATATCACTTTGTGACATCTAATACATGGTTCACTTAACAATAACTGAACCCATTTGTCCACATGGCCTCAAGAGTGCCTCCCCATATGTCAGAGGCTGCCAACTAGCAGCAATGATCCATGATGGAATATTGGGGAGACTATAACCTCATGATCAGAGTGTAGCACGTTAGTATTATAATATAATTCAATAGTGAAATTATATAAAACAATTTAATAGATTATGAATAAACATCCATCATATAAATAAAGAAGCAATCTCATCCAATAGTATCATTTACAAATGATGATCATGGTAAGTTGTACAAAAGATAATAATACATGGAAATAGGGATATAGTACAATACATTTATTGAAAGTAAAAAAAAACCACAAATAAACTATTCCAATATAGCATAATGAGCCACTGCCTCGTCCTATTCTACTATGCTTCTATGTGATAAGAAATCAAACATCATTAAGCAGGAGATTTACCCTATCCCAACTTGCATCCATGAAGTCTGTCTAGGTACCCAACAATACCCTGAACAAGGTTTTAGATAACACTCATTAGGCCACCATCAACTGTGCCTATAACAATTCCATTCCATGCATATAAGTTGAAGTATGGTGCATAAAAAATAGAATTATAAGTGAAAATAATAAAATTGATACTATCTAGTCTATCAAGTCACATTATGATCAAGACACCATAACACGAGGGATACCTATGAAGCATGATAAGCATCATCAATTTCCTACACTAATTTATCAAATAACATTCCTACATGGTCCAAGTTCCAAGGAGTAGATATGTCTAATGAAATCATGTTTGAAAAGTAAATCAAGTAAACATGATCCAAGGAGTCGAAATGTACAAGGCATCTAAGTAAGCTAAGTAAATAGGGTCCGACAAGTAGAAATCTTTGAGGTATCCAAATAATATAATTCGATATAATCAAAGGAGTAGAAATGTACATGTAATCCTAAAATGTTATTAAGTAGGATCAAAGGAGTAGAAATATTTGAGGCATTATAGGGGGTTAGATCCAAGGAGTAGAAATTTCCAAGGTAGCCTAGCATATCCTATAAATCAGATTCATGGAGTAGAAATGCCCAAGGAATCCTAACATGTCAAGTACCTAGTTAAAATAGATCCATGGAGAAGAAATGTCCAAGGCATCCAAGTAATATAGATCCTTCGAGTAGAAATTTCCAAGGCATCCAATCCTAACAAATAAATAGGATCCAAGGAGTATAAATGTCAAAGGCATCCATGTGGTTCATCGATGCCATACTAAAAACCCCATAGTCAAAATTAAAAAATCATATTAATTTTATTAAAATTTTATTAGCCATACACAAGCCATGATTTCATCCAACTAATTCCACCTTTTCTATTTAAACTATTTAACCATTTATCAACATTCAATAACATGTTAAGGAGGTTTAATACCTCCATTTTGAACTCATTTAATTAAATATGGATGCCACTACAATTAGCAATATCACACACTTAATGGGGTGGTATATCATGGAAAGATACATGAACACAGCTCAAAGGTTGATTAAGATGGGGTTGATAACCTCTAACCATAACATAGTTCAATGTGGGAAACCTAGAAAGGATTTATTAATTTAATAAAGGTATTTAATCAATTTAAGAGAAATTCCCAGAAGGTATGACTTGTGGTACAATAACAACTTTTTATAAAATAACCATAATTTGTAGGAAAATGTATAGAACACCTATCTTAGGCCTGTATAGGAACACTTGTTCATTATTAATATCTGATTTTTCTTGGATTGAAATAAAATTTAGAAACATATAAACACACTAAAAATAGTATATAAGTGTTTGCACGGAAATAGCATCGAAAATAGAAAGGAAAATGAAGAATTAAGAAAGAGGAATAGACAACTCACTAGCACACACCCAAAGAGACCGACATTGAAAGAATTGTATTCTGGATGATAAAATGATACCAAATCCTAGATTATCCTCGAAGGATATCTCCTCTAATGATAATCTTATGTGTGAGATAAGAGGCTTGAGGGATTCTTTAAAAAAAATAAAAGTACCTTCTTCCTTTTAAAAAATAACCTATAGAGATTACACGACATGTAATATTTACCTTACATGTAATGTTCAGGTTTCCCCCCTCAACAAAAAAAAAACATTCAATGCCTTGAAAAAGGTCTATATAGACTAATACATTTCATATATTGAATACACACCATGTATTTGGCATGCAACCAACCTTCACCCCCTCCTCTCCTCTTTCCAAAAAACATACCAAATGGCCAAATCGATTGATTTCTGGGCCTAATCCAAAAAATATAGCTTCAAATTATTTTAATCAAAAGTTAAAAAGGATTCTTACCTCATAGTAAAACCTGGTTATTATAGTCAGAATGTTTCTTATGCTATGTTTTTATATTTACAATGTGATATGTGAATCAATTATGTATCTAGTTTACCTAGACTACTAAACTATTTGGTCCTTTCAGATTCAATCTCTTGTATCTAGTATCAATGTAATAAATTAACCAATGTATTTGGTCTATTAGGGTTGGGGTCATTATAGTTGGTATCAAAGTAAGTTTAGTAAAAACCATGGGAACAAGATTTAGGGAAAAAATGATTAGGTAATATAACCCTATGACTGAATTTGAGAGTCATTCTAAGTATAAGATAATAACCTAAAGTTTTTATAAGTTATAGATTATGTGTTTTTCATATAAATGAATCCTTTTCTAGATAATATAAGTGGAAATGGTTTTGGAACACATGCATTTATGGGTAATAACCCTAAAATAGTCGTTTGAGTATATATCGGCCATCATTCAAGTGCATGGTGACTGTTCCCTTACTCTGCATCTTGTTTGAAACTCATGGGGGGATATTCTCTAGTTAATTCTAATTTTACTTATGAATAGTTATGAAGTATTTGAATAGATTATGACCATGAATGACATAGTTTAAACCTAAGGTGTCTTAGATTGAAAATTATGCATCATGATTTAGACATTCTATAAATTATTTTCAGAATTATATGGTTTCCCCCTGTGATTATTGTTACTTATACTATGTTTTTTGTTTTTAGTAAATGGTTGTAACCAAGAGGAATCATGTTAGCAATGAGTGTGATTGAAAATTAAGTGATTATAAATAGCCAAATTGGATTATTAATCGTATTGAAATATATTTTTATTATTTATAATCAATTTTCATGATATATGACTATTAATATACAAGTTAACCCACTCTCAAACTCCCCAAAGAATAGAAGAATGGAGTTTACTGAGAGATAAAGTCTTGGTGACCATGGAGGAAATATAACTCAATTTTAATCTTGTAAAAAATATGGAAAGATAAATCCTAGATAATGTCTCAATGGAAGGAGAAAATGTCTTCTTTGTGGAAAATAATGGCGTAGATCAACATATTGTTAAGGAAAAATAAAGAGTTCGATGGAGGGATTTGATGTTCATCCTAAGGTAACATTTATATTTCAATGTATTATGTGTGTGTAACATAGGCATCATCCAAGATAATTCCCTAATACAAGGGTTAACTTCTAGACCAAATAAGGTCCTATGTTATACAAATTGTTGAAGTATAACGATTGAAGACTTTATGTATTGGGATATGAGAATTATGTTTTAGAAGTGTTAAATCAATGATATTATGGATATAATAACCATGAAACATCTATGAATTATTCCTCAATAGTTTTTATTTATGTATTTGAAAAAAAATGTTGAATGGTAATAATAACAAAGAAATGCGATTTAGTGGTAAGATGATGATGTTTAGTTGGGATGAAGATATGATTAAAATTTATGAAGTAAATGGGATAGTATTTATGACCTTGAATTTTTTTTTGTGATTTAATGATAAAGTGTTTAGGTCATCTTTAATTATTTTTATTGTTTTTTTATATTTATTGAAATAGTATGCAATTTTATTTGTGGAATAAGGAGTGTGTTTTCATGTGAGGTTAACTTAAGGGTAATGGATACCATCATGGGTTTATAATTTTAAGGTTTTTTCATATGTTAAAAATCATAGAAACCCTTTTTATGGTTTTTAGGGATGGTATTTTAGGTGATTTGAAACATTTATTGGGTTTTAAAAAGAATACTCTATTAAGGTTTAAATAACCATTTTGGTTAGGATATGATTTTATGTTTAGTTAATTATGGTATATTGGATAATGGTATATAAATAATGTTGATGGTTAAAAATAGAATCATTAACAATGTGAAAATTTCAGATATATATTTATGGCCAAGATATGGATTACCTTTCAGGTTATTATCTAAATTTTATTCATGATATTTTGGTGAATTAAATTACATTATAAGATTATATAGTCATTTATCATGGTGATAATTATTTTTTTAGAGATGATTAATTTTGTTAAGGTGTATGAAACTTTTAGGATTAATATATGGTTTAACATGAAAGATTATTTGTGAAGAATTCTATTAAATTTATGGGGATGAAATTTAAAAGGTATGAGATAACCTTTTAGGATAAAACATTATTTACTATTTAAGTAATTGAGTTTAATTGGGTTGTAGAGTAATTTATTTTTGGAATAATCTATATTTAACTTTTCATGTCATTGTGGAAATTTTGAAGTGAAATGTATTTTTTTCATATAAAATTTTAATCTTTTTGGATATTATATTACCTTGTGGTAACCATTTTAGTTTTGATTAATATTTAAAGATAGAAGGAATATATTATTTTACTTTTGGAAAATATGTGATCCATTAGATATTGATTTTACTGACACATAAATGAAAGAAATTAATCTTGAATACTCTTCATTTGGATTAAAACTGAGATTATGGTGGAAATTTATTAAAGAATGAAATTATTCTTTTAAATTAATATATTTATATATCTTTTTAGTCTATATGGTGAAGGAATTAATCGACTATAGAAAAAGGATCTTGAAATAATTGTTTTTCTATAATCTTCAATTTTAATGAATCGATGCACCTTTTAGGGCCTTACTTATTTATGGTTTTTTGGTAGTTAAATTTCTCATGATCATTAAATTTCTTGTGATTAATGTTCTCACTCACTTAACAACATCATTTGAACATCTCTTTTTCCTCCATGTCCATATTTTCTCTTCTCAAAAATGATCTCATACTTGAAAACCTAGTTATGTGTTATTCCAAATGACCTTCATATTACCCATTCCATCTTTTTTGGAAGAAATTTTATTAAAATATTTTACAATGTGGGTTTTAAACAATGAAATTTTTAAACACCAATCCATTGATTATTAAGAACTAGTTCAAATTGAGATGAAATATTTATTAAAGTGTGGTGGGTATGTAACACCATGATATTTCAAAAGAACATTATGATCAATAGCATATACGACACGCAATACTGAGCTTAAAAAACCACAAAATATTATTATTTAAATATGACCATTATAACATAGTCATTGAATTGGTGGGTATAAATAAGAACAGAAAAACTATGAAAAATATATAAATGTCATAATAAATAAAAATATATTTACTAATTCTTTATAAAAAATAATTCAATTTTTTAGTAAAGTTATATTTTAATAACCTGCCTCTCCCCATTGGATCAATAAGTTGAGAGGAAATTACTTGGCCTTAAGAGACATCCCCAAGATTCCAAATGCTAACAATAAATTCCAACAGATTCATTAATATATGGGGGATGATTTTCACTTTATAAATAAAAAACCACTCGAACATGTCATAACTAAGTAAACCAATACATGATGCATGCTACCATTGAAAGAAAAATCAAAGAAACCATTAATATTAAAATCAAACTAAAAACAAGTACCATATAAGAAGACTAAATTATCAAAGTACACAATAGAAAAAAAATATAAAACTAAAAACAAACCACATAACTCTAAAGTTCTATATAATCCATGATCCAACTCCACAAAAATACCCAAGTATCATGATGTAATGATAAATATGTGTTATAAATTACCTTTTCCCATGTCATGATAAAAAACATCTGAAAAGGAACAAAAGTTTCAAATTAGGGGTGAGAAATTAAACCAAGTAGATTTTCACCAATGAATTCCCTACTCATGCCACTAGTATAAAATACGTTATCACATTATATAAAACAAATTATATAAAAAAATTATAAATTTTTTTATAACGGAATATAATTTTTTTCATATAAAATAGTTTTTCCAAAAAATACATCTTTCCATAGAATGAAACCAAACAATACTTTAAAACATTTCACATGTTCCATTTTTGGCACACCACTTTCCAATCCACATATCCTCACATCTACACATGCATGTTTCATTATGACAGTTCCATACTCATGAGTGGCTTCTCGTTGATCTACCAAGTCATCACAAGGTAATTATATCACATGTGAAAATACCACTTTGGAATTTAGAACCAATTTACATTTCAAACGGCCTCATAAATTCAATAAAATAACACACCAACTAAGTATGGAAATCATCCATGCCAATGCAAAAATACCAAAACCATTTTAATGTTAAAACCATTTCAATTAAAAAACCATTTAAATCCCAACAATATTTAAATAAAATAATATTTATATTTAAAACATTTTTACACATTTAAAACTAATAAACTATTTTAAAATAACCATTTTAAAATCATTTAGCAAAGCACTTTGCATAACAAATCCCCAATTTCACACATCATCCCAGACCATCACTAAAAAAAGTTTATACCATGATTATTACACCCATTTAACAATAAATTTCAATAAATGTAATCAATTTAAAACTAATATTTCATGTTATAAATAGAGGAGTCAAGAGTGAATCCACCTACCTTGGGTTTTATAACGAGAACCAATAACGACACTTAAACACCAATGAAACCGGGTTGAATCTCCAAAAACCCTCATTAGATCTCTTATCCTATCATAAAAGACCAAATATAATCATATTTAGGAAAAAATATATCTTAGATCTGTCCACATAGTATTTATATATAAGAAAATTAGAGATATAGAGAAGTATATCTATGAAAAACCACTAATAACTATACAAAACGAAGACTTACTCTGAGAATCTGGCTTCAAAACACCAAGAGAATTCATCAGATCACCTTCAAATAAATGGGAGAATATTATTTAGGAGGAAAAAATAGGTCCTTATAGGAAACAAAATGGGGCCTTATAGGTCAAAATGTGAGAGATCCATAATTTTAGGATCTCACTTTTGACCAGTACACAGTTAGGCAAACCGTGCGCTAACTGTGCACCAACTTTTTTCTCAAGAAGGAACCTCACATGGTTGGATCACACAGTTTCAAAACTATGAACCAATCATGAGAAATAAAATTATATAATGTGACATGGTTAGACTATGGATTCTTCATGGTTTGTAAAACTGTACACCATAACCGTGTAAAAAAAAGTAAAATACCGATTCTTATTGAAAAATGTCTTTTCATCTCATGAATTTTAAAAGTTAAACTTTGTTTTTAAATTGTATTAAAAGTAAAAAATTTTCATTTATATTATTTTTATTCTAATTGAGTTCATTGGAATAAAATTTAAATTGATTTTTTTATAAAAACATTTTACACTTAAGAAAGCATTTTTTCTAGAAAACTGTTATTCCTCACATTTTGTGGGTTTAATGTTAAATTAAATTATTCCACTTCTTTGAATTTAATTTGATAAAATAGACTCCATATTTATAACCATCATTTATTTATTTTTTAAATTTCTCCATTTCATTTTTGGTTATTATGAATAGTAACCATGATAAATATTTGTCACCTTAGTAGGGGTAAAATGGGCAAAATAGGGTTAAAACCATGAGATAAGGTCTTAAAATCAACCAAAAACATTCTTTTTATCCTATTTTATGGATTGATTTTAGACATGTTTATCCAATTATTTAATATATTTCAACTCGTTTCTATTTCCCTTAATTATGGAATTTACTTCAATTTAAGTAATAAATAAATAGAAAATGTCACACTCTTGAAATTAATATGTCTAAATTTTTTACATAAGGGTAAAAAGAGTATAAGTTGGGTTATAAATTTTTATTTTAGATATAAATTTATTTTTTCATTGTGTTAATTTATTTTTAATTTTTTTATTAAATAATTACCCTAAATGCGTAGACAACACCAATATCATATTTATTCAATTAATAGAAAAATTAAATGAATGATTTTAATAATATTTGAATTAATAAAATTTTAGTGTATTATTGTGATCCAAGAATTTTTTATATTAGGATAATATATTAAAGATGTTTTAAAGGCTCATATTTGGATTCCACTACAGTCATGTTTTTTTCAAACTCAAATTAAGATAATAGTCCTTAAAATGACATTAATAGTATTTTATGATACAAATATTTTAAAAAATTATTAAAAAATCATAAAAATATTGAAATAAGACAAGTATAATGAAAAATGGTCTAATATTTTATCCATTGTTCATTTATGTGCTAATTGTTACCTTATAAGTAAAATTATAACCCTTTAGTATTAAAAACTCATTACCCCAGTTAAGATTAAAATTCATTAACCAAGGGGTTAAACCAAAATATAAGGTTTTAAGGATCACCAAAACATGTATACATTTTAATGTATGAGGATATTTCTACCTTATATTATATTTATTCTAATATATATCTATTTTTAATATTTTGGATAGATAATGACTTAATTATATTTTAATATTTTTAGAAATTCCAAGTGTCTCTCTTCCCTTACTCCCCTTTATCTAAATTATTCACACAACTTTGAGCCATATAAATAAAAAAAACCTACCCATTTCTCTTATAAAATTACCTAGAAACTAATTAGAGGTTATTATCTTCTTAAAATACCATTCCAAGGTTCCTTAAGAATCAATCTAAAGGAAGTACACCGAAGAAGTGGTAATCATTTGTACTAGTTCTTTCTAATTAATTTCTTCCTATAATTCATCTAATTTTTTACCTATACTAAAATAATAAATCCAGTATCATAAATATATTTAGATGTTATAATGACTATGGTAAAACCATTTTTCATTTCTCTTCCATCCTATAAAAGTGAAAACATTGGTCATACATACATACGACTTACCATCTCCACATAGCATTGTAATTCATATTTCATAACCACATTATTGGGATATTTAGATAGATGTAAACAATGAATATATATGATATTTAAAAATAATTATTATTTTTGAATTATAATATCATATCTACCTTCTTACTTTCCTATCCATTGGAAAATGATAATGTCCCTCATGCGTATGTGTGGACTATCACCTCTTCGAAGTGATGTGATCCATTTTTCATTTACCCTTTACATATATGGTAATAGGGATAGATTTAATGAATATAAATGATATATATGATATAATAATTATTCTTTAAAGGTGAATTATTAGTTACCCTTCTTTAGTTCTATCCTTCAAAATGTGAAAACAACTTTCATGCGTACGTACGACCTACCATTTCCACGAATAGTGTAATTCAATTTTCTATCTATACCTTTCATGGATGATTATAAATATATATAATGAATATATATGATATTTATATAATGATTATAATTCTATAGATGATGGAACCAAGATCAATGTATAAGCATCATAACCACCTAAATGAAACTTAACTAAAAAACAAGACAATTAACACCCGGAAATGGAAATTATAATATAGAATTATAGATAAATGGATGATGAAATATTATAAGTGGTTTTTAAAATCTTGTGCCTAGTTAAATAAAAAGTAATTGAACCTGTTCATCCATATGGACTCTATCATGCCTCTTCATATGCTAGAGGTCTCCAAATAGTAGTGGGTTCTATGATGGAATGGTGGGGAGACTATAACCTCTTTATAAGAGTGTAGCACATCCGAAAATAATAGATAAATTAGTGGAAGTAAGAAAATAATGGAACAATAGAAGAAAATTAACCATATGATAATAATCGGAAATAAATAATAACTAGTGTCATATACATAATAATGATGTCATGATGCTATATAAAAATGGGAATATGAAGGAAACAAGGGAGTATGCATACAACTTGTACATGCTATACAAAATAAAAAAAATACAAAAGCCATAAAAAATAGAACCACAAGAAAAATATTGGTCCTCTACCAAAGCACTCCATCCTAGTCCATAAATCAAGAAACATATCTAGGATCATTCCCTTAACCCTACCTGCATCCATGAAGTTTTTTCGGGTATTAATTAGTGGCCTGAATAGGGTGTGAGTAATACTCAATAGGAAACCACCAATGATGTATATAACTATCTAATATTTGAATATATAAAAAATTAATGCATAGGTAATATAGTTAAAGTAATAAATTAAATAAATTAATCCCATTTCATCTTAATTTCTCCATGAGACACCCGTTTGTTACTAACTACTTCTGACTAATCCAGAATGTCTCTAAGAATTTATTATTTTTTAACCAATAAGGGATGTCATGTTCATTAATTCAAATAAAACATATGTAATTTTATTTCAATTAACTTTAGGTACCTAATGAGGAATATCATATCCTTTAATTCCCAAATATGGAACATGGAACATTTTCCCTTTAATTATTTCTATATAATATATAATAAGATTTCAATTAATTAATTAATTAACAATATGGAACTTCATGTCCATCTATTTCAAGATAATCAAAATTGATTGACATGTCTTTTAATTTTACATAAACAACAAGGAGAATTGAGTCCCTTTTAGAAATTAAGTGTTAGGTAATGACATCTATGTCTGATTAAAATCAAGGTTATGAAATATCACCCATTACTTTTATCAAATCCATTAGAAAATTAATTTCATATATCTAATAAGTATTAAAGAGGTCCATGGAGTATAATCTATTCCTTTTAATTAATTTAATTCATCACTTAATTTATACAACTCAAGAATAATAAAAATGGTCCAAGTGTAATCTAGTTGCCTATACTTCATTTAGAAATGTTCAAGTGAAATTTTCATACCATTCACTTTTGAGTCATTCCATTTATAAGAGTTCATGTGGTCCATGGATATTTTCATTACATAAAATTTTCAATTAATTCAATCTAATGTAATTCACTGGACAATGCTAAAAAAACCAAACCTTAGTGGTGTTTTGGCCATAACGGTTAAACAATCCATCAAGGCACATAATCAATCATTCCCAAGGGGTAGTCTAGGTTATGGTCATTAACCTTCAACCATGTATATGGGTGACATAACATATCTAAAAAAAGGTTCCAATAATATATCAAATGGTTTATAAATTATAGAATAAATTTTCTAAAGTTCTATCTTTTGAAATAATTATAACATAATATAAACTCCCAAACATTTTTGGAAGTGGTATATACCACCTACCTTATATTGGTAGTCGACTCCCTGTCTATTATCATACCCTAATATAGGCTAGAATGGGAGAAATTGGATAAATAAACAAAAAACCTAAAAATATGGCATATTAGATCACATGGGAATAACATACTATATAGGGGGAGGAAATGAGAAAATAACTAAGATGAATCAAATACTTATCGAGGGTGATGAATTGCGACTGATGATGCTTGAATCTGATGATGTTTGGAGGAGATCTTTCATATCATAGGAGGAGGGAGGAGGATAGATTTAGAGGGGGTTATGTTCATGTAATGAAGGAGGTGAAGTGTCGCTTGAATTTTAAATAAAATGAAGGAAAATTTTAAAATCACACTATTTAAAGGGTAACACAGTTTGGACATATGGTAGGATAAACCGTGTGTCAACTATGCACTGTAACTATCCAAGGTGACACCCCCTCACACAACTAGGCTCACTATTTGAAAAACAATGAATATCCAGTGTGTAGACATTGTCCAAGTTATCCACCCCTCACATGGCTATCTTCACACATGGACAAACCCTGCACATCTTGTACGACTTACACCTGTAATTTATTACAGGGGTTTTTCAAGATCATGAACCTCCTATAAAATTGTTAAACTATTTCGGAACCTCCACTTTAGGCTATACTATTGAGTTATAGGGTTATTACTAGATATGTTACAACCACGTGCCTCATTCTGGATCTCCGAAAACTAGATCTCTAGGATTTGAAAAATCTTCAAATTCTCTTAGACCCTTCATAAACTCCTAGGAATTATCATATAGATAAATAAATATTGAAACTAAAATTTAGAGGATCCACACATTATAGAACAACCATGATCTTCAAACACCTACTAAAAATAACTAATATCTTATTTTTCCTAAGGGAGGTTGATCATAACATGCGACTAATTTTAGGCACTAAGCATGTAAATCAGACTTTCTCTACTAAGCCTCATGCTATACATAGAAGTGATGATATATAATCTAAACCAAAGGAATTGACCTACCATGGAGAGTCTTCATGATATGACCCATGATATGTACCATATACTACCCAAATAAAGAATCAACACCCAACTCAACCTCAATAGAATTAAATACATGAGACATGTCTGAATGATTATGATATAACTACAAAATGTGAAAAAATAATGAATAACCTTGTATATGTAAGGTAGTACTATCTTATAATCCCATTGTTTAATCCTCTCCAAAATCTCCAATGGTTCGATGAACCTAGTAAATATCTTACCTTTCCATATAAATAGATAATTCCTCATTATAGTCAAAATACACAAGATGAATCGATCCCCGACCTCAGAATATAGAGGGCATTGACGGTGATCAATATAAAACTTCTTGTAAGATAGAGTTTTATCCATACACTTCTTGATCAACCATACCTACTCTAATTACTCTTGAAAAGGATGTGGTCATAGTAATATTTCCTCCCCGACTCTAACCATTATAGAGGTGATTGGAATGTCATAATATATAATGACATATAAGGATCTACCATTATAGTCACTCAGAATTTATTATTATTACTGAACATAGTAAGAGGTATGTTCTTTTCCTAAGAACATACAAATTCTAGGAATCATGATCGGATCATGTAATCCAATAACTGTATGGTATTTTCAAACAAACCATCAGTCTAAGAGTGATATGCAATGCTTAGAAGCACCATTGAACCAATATACTTCTACAACCCCCACCAGAAAAATTATTTAAAATGTGATTCCTTATATGATATGATAGTATGTGGAACTCCTAGAAGGTGTCTGATCTCCCTAGAATATATCCTCACTAAATAATCTACTAAAAAGGTCTCCTGAATGGGAAAAAAGTGGATGATCTTTGTGAACCTATCCAAAATCACCTAAACTATTTCACCACCACAAGGGGATTTTGGTAAACCCATAAAAAAATACATAGTGAAATGATCTCATTTTCAATTTGGAATGGGAAATTATAGTAATATCTTGAATGTTCATTGATGTTCTTCCTTCACCTGTTGACAAGTGGAACATTGAGTAATGAAATTTTCTATCTCCCTTTTCATCCCTGACTACCAATACATGCGACATAATTGAAGGTATATATTAGTAAGTCCAAGTTATAATTACCATTTGGAAGTATAGGATTCTCACATCAGTTCCTCTCATATTTCTATAGGTACACATATATGACTATGAATGTGGCTGCTATCATTTTCATCGATGGAGCAAAAAAGTGGTGGTTCCTCACCTAAAATATATTCCCTTAGGACCATGCCTTTGGGATGAAAAACCTATCTCATATTCACTCAGTGGAGAAGTGAATATATCACTGATAAAGTTTTAATAATAGGATGATCATGACACTATGGTATCTCAATATGTATCTCTAAAAAATGTGTCATCAGCTTCCACTCTCTATTGGATTCATGAATTTATTGTGTCAGAGTCTTGTGGATCAGAGCATTAGGCACTATATTTCCTTTCCCGATTGTGTAAGTACAGTCAAAAATTGAAATATTTTAGGTATTAAACCCATATTATCTGGTATAAGATTCAAATAACACTAATTGAAAATGAATTTGATACTTTTGGTTTCTATGTATACAAAAAACCATTCTCCCAATAGATAATGTCTCTAAAAACAGAAGGCATGAGAACCTGTAGATACATTGAGGTCATGTGTTAGATAATTATGCTCATAAGGCCTTAACTGATGAGACCCATAAGCCATTACTCTATCCCTTTATATCAAATACATACCTATCCAAATTCATAATGCATCACAAAAAACTGTATAACCTCTACCCGGATCTGATAGAATCAGGATCGATGCTGAGGTTAGTCTCACTTTTAACTCATGAAAGGCTTTCTCACAGGCTTTAGACATATAATTTTCTCACCCTTCTTTTTCAATCCTGTATGAGGCACTAAAAGGCATGATAAATCCTAGAATAAATTACTATATTATCCATATATCCCTATGAAACTTTCTATTTCAAAAATCTTCTTAGTCTATTTCGAAGAAACCCCTATTCTCACATTCTCTAGGTCAATAGACACTCCTACCTTTGAAAACATGTGACCCAAGAAGTGAACTTTATCAATATAGAAGTGGAATTTTGTGAGATTTTCAAATATCCTATTACATCTTAGTGTACTCAGTATGATGTAAAATTGTATGGAATGATCATGTCAAGTATCGAAATACACCAAGATATCATCCATAAAAACCACTAAAAATGATTCCAATTATGATTAGAAAACCTGATTCAGTAAGTCCATAAAAACTATTGGCATGTTAATGAGACCAAATTACATCACTAAATACTCTTACATGACATATATATTATGGAAATTTATACTAAGTATATATTAATTCCTAAATCATACCTAGGGATTTTCAGACCTCAAATAAATTTTTGGTAAGACCCTCACTCCTTGTAGTTGGTTGAAGAGGTTGTCTATATGATGTAAATGACAATAGTTTTTAACTATAAGATAATTCAATTTTTGGTAGTCCATGTATAGAATTAGAGTTCTATCCTACTTATTAGAGAGTATAAAGGGTGAAACCCATTGTAAATTATGGGGTTTTATAAACCCCTTAACTTCTAGGTCCCTTAGATGTCTCTTGAGTACCTGAAGCTCAGTTGGATCCATCCTATACGGAGGAATAAATACCGATGATAATCCATGAACCAAATCAATAAAAAAATAAAAATTTCTCTCAAGAGGTACCCCATAAAAATACCTCTGGTAAAACATCCCTGAAATGGTCCACCACATTAAGAAAACATATATGTTTCATTCCTTTGTCATTCAAAAAAATAATTTCAATCAGGACTATCACTCCACCCAAAACACAATGATTAGGTATATCTTGAGTTTCCTAGATATCCCATTAATCCTTATGGATATAGATACTGACCTATGGTGATATGATGTATACCCTCCAACTATAGAAATCTATATGAGCTTGATAAGGAACAAACCGGTCTATCCATAAAATTATATCACATCCCATCATCTTGAGAGTGAAAAGGCTACATAAGAAACAATAACCACCTATCTGAAGAGGACACTCTCTACAATTGTGTACTCATACTGATCATACTCATAACATAGTATCAAGATTGTTCAATCCATATAAATAGTCATTTTCAAGCCCTATATTTTCCATAACACCCATATATATGAATGAGCTCAATGCGCCTCTATCAAAAAGAGAAGATAGTAAAGTAGAGGATACTAAAATCGTACCTCAAACTGTAGTGTGTGGGTTTTACAACATATATCAAGAATGATATATGGACATAAAATACACCCTAAATAACTAAGTAGGTTTTCTATACTAGTGATACATATAAGAGGTCTGTCTACCACATCCATGGCCATCTCCTCAGTCTAAATGACTTGTAGTACTCTAGATCCCTCCCTACCTTGGAGCTACTTATCTTACTTCAGATGGTGGAACTCGTGAAAACACTATCCTTATATAAATAGGTGGGAATGTTTAAAAAAATCCTTGAAGATAACTCATATTACCACAATAATGACACTCAACTAGGTCTTTATCACATTGAGGCTTTAAAATACCTAGATTTCTAGACTGATGGAATAACACCTAGCTACCTGGTCCCACAGTCTGACTACTACCCCCCCCCCCATAAAAATGATCAAAATGATATTTTATAACTATATACAAACTATTCTGCAATCAAGGAACTGAACTAATGTTCCCCACACCCTCTGTTTGCCTCGGGTTATGATCGAAGATGAGGGACAAGTTTAGTATTTCAAAAAATGATACTTAGATAGAAAACATTCCCCTGAGATCCAATGGATTTCTTGATCCCATCCTTAAATTGTTTTTCTTGGGTCAACTCATCAATGATAAGAGTAGGAAAAAAATGATAAATCTTAGTGAAATGATCTATGTAGTGAACAATGGATAGATTACCCTACACCATATTCATAAATTCCCTAGATCATTCGAGTCTCAATGCCTCTAAATATAAGTAATCATAAAACACAAATCAGAAATCCCACCAAACCAAGTCCTGATGCTGACCTACCTAATTTAGAACATCTCACCAGCTATTAGATTAACCATGATGCATATAAGATGCAAGATTGACTCTAATTCTTGAAGGAATATCTATATTCACAAAGATAGATAACATGTACTCTAGTTTTGACTCAGTAGCTTGGGGACCACCATCCCCTAATAAGGTATGTGGGTGCTGCTACGGGAACACTCTAGTCAGCTCGAACATAGTCAATGTAGGCTATGGAACTCCTTACATATACTAAAAGTTACATAAGAAACCCTCTTGAAACTGAGTATTAGTGCCTATATAAGTTATAAAATTATGTTCCATAGGTTTCAATACTAATGGTTTCAATCTCACTAATTCAGGAGAATGGTCATCACCACCTTCCTAGCACTCGACCTGAGGCCATCATGGTGGAATATATCTACAATTCCAAACACATGCCTTAAAAAAAATCTAACAACTAAATGATCACTATTAAAACTAAATTTTTCCCAAAGACTCTCTATATGATAATGAAACATAAGTAGTTAATTTACAATATCAAGGTTAGCATAAGGGCTCACTACCCACAGTAACACAACTACCCACTACCAAGTCCATATTATTGGTGATATTCCAATTTTCATTTATAGATGTTCCACTATATGGTGTATCAATAAAAATTTATAAAGAAAAATAACTTTTAAGTTATAATAGAAAACCAAATTTAAAGACAAAAATTCTATTTAAGAATTTCAAATTAGTAACTGTATATATATACCATGGTTTAGTTAGACGCCTCTTCCATTACCATGTTATAAAGTCCTACACTATGTAAGTTTCAATTGGAATTTAATGTAATAACAACCATATTATTATGATGGTTAAATTATATGGATCATGATTACTAATTTATCATGGCATGTACACTTTGTAAAGTGAAAATTGAATCCATTTAATTGTGACCACTAATGTTTCATCTCATAAAACCAATGGTCCATGACTCAAACATGTCATAATTGGATGTTTAAGGTGACACATTCAAGATATGTGTGAAAATACCATTTAGGATGATTTATACACTTTAATTAACCAATTATTTACCTCATCCATCATTTAGAAACATTAGTCAAATAATAGATTTACCTCCCAAGGCACAAATGTTAAGTATCAGAAAATGAATCAATGTAACATAAATGGCATGGAATATGCCTCAAAAGTGAATATATGCATGCCTGTAATTATTCATGAGATGATACTTCCTTTTCACATAAGTCCAAGGGTAAAAGAAAATCTATAATGATAATAAATTGTAAAATTCACGTGCTTTACCCAATCGTGAAATAAATAACTTTATAGTATAAAATACAAGACAAATAAGTCCCTTCTATGGAAACTTGGATTTTTCCCTATAAATGAGTTAGTTACACCCTAGAAAATGATCTTTAAAAAATCCATACACTTACTAATCTTCTCTCTGAAATACCAAATTGTAAGAAAAAGGAAAATAAATCTTTGATACCAATTTTTACATCCCAGACAAGGTTCACTCATACGTAGCTGAATCCAGTCATCCACATGGCCTCAAGCGCACCTCCCCATATGCCAGAGGCCATTGACTCACAATGAAGGACTATGATGGAATTTTGTGGAGACTATATCTTCTTTACCAGAGTGAATAATAATGGTAGATAATAGATATATCAGTGGAATCAAGATAATAATGGAATAAAGTAAATAAGACAAGTAGATGATAATAATCAGACATAAATAACAACCAGTTTCATATATATAATAAAGATGTCATGATTCTATATAAAATGAGAATATGAGGGAAACAAAGTAGAATTAATATAACAGGTATATGATATACAAAATACCGAAAATACCAAAATCCATCACTAATAATATCATGATCCAAAGATCGATCCTCTACCCCATACTCTATAATAGTATCATAAATCAAGCACCCATAAGCTGATAGTTTCCCTTATCCATACCTAAATCCATGAATTCTGTTTGATTACCAACTAGAGGCTCGAACATGGTTTGAGTAAAACTCATTAGGCCACTACTAATGATGCCTATAACTATACAATCCATGAATATATTACATATCACAACCCAAATCGGGTCACCATCAAAATGATTCCCGACTCGGTCCGTGGTAAGGACCGAATGGAGTTGCCAATCCCCACAGGTTGGAAAAAGTGCTCGTGTATCAATAATAAAACATGGGAACAATTTCCCCAAATAAATAAATATAAAAAACAAATAGAAATATAAGAAAAACTAAAACTGAAAATCAGACAACCAAACAGACCCTTAAAGTAAGTTCAGACTTAATGTTTACAACATGAATTAAAAACCCAAAAGAGACTACGAAAAAAGAAAACCAAAAATCCAACTTAAACCTCTAGAAACCCCTCATCTCACTCGGTTAGCTTCCCATACCCCTGTTATTGGTGTGTTTTTATTCGTTCAGTTAATTTATTCCATTGACAGTTTATCGGGTTAGAGTTTAATGTGGAGTTGGTTCAGTTTCACTGATTTTGGGTTCGAATGCTTGAAAAATGGTTCTCTTTAGATCCATTGGGGTGCGATGGTCATTCGGTGGGAGATTCACACCGCGATCACGAGGTTTCCTACATTCTAGGTAGGTGGTTCCACATCCAATTATAATTTGATTAATTATTTCAAAGTTTAACTAGTTTAGAGTGTTATTTAATAAATTTGTATGGGGTGAAGTTGATTTTATTTCAAGTTTGATATGATTTGAAATTTTTTAGTAGTGTGTCATCATAATATGTATTCTTTCTGCTGAAATATCATCTCTAGTTAATTGTTAGTGATTTTTTAAATTGTGCGTTTAGCTTACTAATTAGTTTTCTTGTGGGAAATTTATTTTTAATTGAGGTTTAATATGTTTCAATGTGTTTATTAGTGTTTTTAAATGATATGTTTATGTTGTTACTGTTAAAACCCATGTCAAACTGTTTACTATAATTTTATAAATTGTGCAGTTACTTTGATAGGATGCGCAAGGGGTGAAATTGGTGCTTTGGTGTAGCGTCTGTATGCCTTTTTTCTAAAATGAGTGTTCGAGTAGATTTTCGGTATTTAAAGACCTGAAAAGTGTGTTGAATTTTTTTAATAAATTATTTTAATGGTTTTTTTGAACATGAAAGTTCTCTCTTTGATTGCTCATTGGTTTTAATTAGTTTGGTAATTATTGTAGATTTAATTTTGAAATATTTTTAGTGTGCTTAATATTTTTAAATGGTTTTAGTGTGTGTAAATGAAGGTGGAACTCTTTTGATATTTTTTTATAAACTTTTTAAAAGGTTCATTAAATTATGTTAATTGTGTGAGACATGTTTGGAGAATTTTTTAGTGTGTGTATTCTTTTAAAATGGAATTTCTGATTGAAAGTAGTGGTTTTTGGCATGTGTTGTGTCTTGTTTTCTTTGGGTGCATAAAAATGACATGTGACCTGAACTCGACACTTGTTTGAGCACAAAGTGGGAATCCCAAGTAGTTAGGAGGGTGTACTAGACTAGTGGGATAGTGATCCAGGGGTGGCTTTGAACCTGTTTCACTTAATAAGATTGACAAATGCAACACTAATTAAATATATGAATGACTAAGGGTCGTGGTTTCTAAGCCACATTTGCTGAGGGCCATTGTTTTTATGCCAAATTTTATGAGGGATGTGGTTTCTAAGCCACGTTTCACCGAGACACGAAGATCTGAGGACCCAATATAACTAATACCCATGAGGCCTATCCCATATTTGGTGGACCTTGCTTACTTTCTGATCTTTATCATGACACTTTGGTTATTTTAAAAAGTATGTGTGTTTGTGTTTTAATTTAATTTGTTTCATTTTAAATTGTTTTATTTAATAATGTTTTCTTTAAAACTGTTGAAGCATTTAATTATTTTCTTTTATTAAAATTGAAAATGTATTTGTCATTTAATAATTATGTATGGAAACGTTTCTTGGAGTAATCCTATTGGGCTTTTGGTTCACAACCTACATACACCTTTGGTTGTTTGTAGATCCTATTTATTTTTTATTACCGGTTGAGGCATCAAGCATAACATGGGTGATTCAGGTTGTTAGTGACATCCTCGTGTTGGTTTGGTAAATGTGGCTTGAGGTTGTAGCACCTTATATTGCTTGGAGGTTTGATTTAGTGTTTTTTTAGTATTTCCTTTATTGTCCTTCCCTTTGGATTTTTAGTTCATGTTTTAAACTTAAAATTTGACCCTAGTTTAAGGGAATGTTTGACTGTTTGATTTTAGTTTTGAATTTATTCATCTTGTGGTTTATTTTATGTTTATTTATTCAGGTAAATCATTCAAAGTTTTATTTTGATACCCAGGCACTTGTGCCAGCCTATGGGAATCAGGAACGCCCCTCGGTACTTGCCGTAGATCGGGTCAGGCAGCGAGTCGGATGGCGAACCGGCTTGGTTCATGACAAAATAGAATCAGAGTAGGTTTTGTTCTTTTTATTTGGGCTGTTAGGAAGATCACAGATAGAATTTTCATTACTCGAGTGATAGGTGCGGGAAAAGAATCGTGAACTCTTGCTCATTCCAAACCTCGAGTAACCTGAGATAGTCCGAGATTTATGTTTTTGGCTTTGGTCTATGTGGATTGGGGTTGACAGTAGGAGTAAACTGGTACTACGTGTAGTCTCACATGGAGTAGTGACCCATGTGAGGACCGAGAGTATGGGTTGACACTCTCAGTGGTTAGTTCTTTCCTAGGGCATGGTCTGCTAAACTATGTAGCTGGGTTAGACATGACCACTAGACCTCCATCAAGAAGATTTAGTTTTTGTGATGCCTTTATTGAATTTTGGGTAGGCAAAAAAGTTTTTTTTAAAGGAAATCAGACTTTGGGGTTGCTCTTATTTTATTTTGGTGCGAGTTCAACATGATTATTGGGGTGTGATTCTCTTAAACCTTATTTCTAGAATTTGGATTTTGATTTGTAGAAGTTGTATTTCTAAAAGAAAAACTTGATTTATTTGAAATTTAAGTGAGTTATTTTGGAAATAGGAATCATTTTTAAAATTTCTCTTGATTTTTTGAAATGGTTTTGAAAAAAGGGGTATTTTCAGAGTATTGGGAATGTTTTGTTTTGAAAGCGGAAGAGCCTTGTTTGGTCAAGTGGTATTACTATGGGTGCTCACGTGTGCATGTAGATGTGATTAATGGAATGTTGGTGGATTGTGTGGATGAGTTTATGAGTGGCATGAAAATGCATATTTTCAAGGCATCATGGAATATCAGTGGTGATTGATTGATTTTTAAAGTTTCTTCTTGTTTCCTAAAAAGTGGGATTTTCTCTAAAATGGATTTTTGTGCTTAGATGGTTTTGGAAATTGGAAACTGGTTGTGAGTCCAAAGTGAAAGCGATGAGTTCAAAATAGTTGTTGGTTTTTATAGTGATGTGATTGGTTTTTCAAGATAGTGTTTTTCTTTAAAAATGAATTGATGTTTTAAATTGGAATTACTAGAATTTTGTCTGAGGTGTGGATGTTTTTTTGTGATTTGTTTGGATTTTTGGAAGGTTATTTTGTGTTTCTTTTTTCGGATATGACCCTAGAAACGTCCCATGGGTTTCTAGCAAGTCTCTTAGTTCTTGGTTCAACCTAGAATCCCAGTGGAGTGGTGGTGTTGGGTTCTGCTCGGTTGTGTCGACTGTCTATAAACGTCGAGGTCAGTTGAATATCATTGAGTGCTTTGGGAAAGTTGGAAGTGTCTTTGGTCTTTAGAGGAACTCTAAATGTTATGTGGGTTTAATTTGTTTTGAGTAAGTCTGGTGGAGTGGGACTAGACTGGTAAATAGGTATTGTTCTATTTTCATTGCAAATGGGGATGTCTTGAGTGATCCTCAAGACTAGCCTCATCCCGTGGTCATACCTAATGAAGTGAAGACGAGGGAAAATGATAGATCTCATAGGTGCTCGACCAGTCAACTGGCAGAGAAGGAGGCGTGTTGACCTTTCTAATGAGCTAGTATCATGTTTCTCAAAGGTTTTACTGAACAATCAGTTTAAAGCTAGTAATAGTTTATAGTCTTGTTCATGTTGTGGTAAGTGGAGTTTCCTCATTGAATGCGGAGGGTGAACCAAAGGTACATGTTCTTCGAGTGCCCCTTCTGACTGCTACAATTCTCAGTTGGTATATTGATGGAGTGGCTGATAGTAATGTGAGGAGAAGTTTGTATATTGCTTTTCTAGTAGAGAAAGTTCTAGTCAAAGGTGGTCAGCTTATGACTGCAAGGTAGTATATGCTTTAGACATTAGGGCCCCATCCATAGGTCTCAGGGTGAAGCTTGCACACATTCAAAACTCATCGAACGTGGTATGGGATTAGTTTGACTTAAGTTCTCAATGATGGTATAGGGATGGATTATATTTCCCTATTGTGGTATCATCTTTGAAGGTTTCATTTTTTGTAAGGGGATTGAATCCCTTGTCTCCTTGCAGTGATATTAGTTTATGGGAGTTCCTCTTGGGCCTTAAAGATATTCAGATAATCCGTATACTTATAAAGTCACTGGGTGTGAACTTTGAACCTTCTTGTGGTCGGTTGTGGATTGAAATTGTACTCATTTTAGAGATTCTCATGTCTTGTGTAATTGATGCATGCATATCAAGTTTTCCATTAGGTTAGGGGTTTATTCTATCAAAACCATCTCATGTGGAGTAGTGTTGGCTAGTGTGGGACTTTTCTGTGGAAGTCGTCCTGTGTTGGAGGGTTTGTGATGAAGAGTTCAGTCTATATCACTCAAAGTAAATTGGGAATTCCCACACAGGTGTCGTGGTTCTAGGAAAATTTTAATATGGTGGGGATACCCAATGAAGGTCTCACCAGTGCCTCCTCTTGTGTTGGTTTGGTTAAATATAGGGAACTTTGAGTTTCAAGTCAGTATTAGAGGTTGTCTGAGTTCATGATTTGTTTCGGTTTGGAGAACCAATGTTTGAAGTGAACCCTAATATAGTGGGGAGACCACTATATGATGAACTTATGGGAAAACTCTATCTTCAAAGTGTTCTTGGAGGGGAAACCCCTTACTTATGATATGCCTCACCTTTACCATGGTAATTGGTTATCTTGGGTAATGGGTCCCTTAACGAGTGTTCTTGGAGATCTCGGGCAGCCCTAGTGAACCCTATGTTAGGGGTCGGGGTGTTACATGTTGTAGTTATGTTTGGAGGTGAATTCCTTATTGTTTTTTATTCTTCATGGTGATTCTGGTTTTGAGATTTGTTATGTTTTAGGTCATGGGAATTTGTAATTCTCTTTTTTAGGTTATTGAGGGTTTTTTAAGTGTCTTCACAGAAATTCTTGGAATCTTGGGTTGACTAAGTCTTTTGGGAATTTCTGGGGGTAGAAAGTGTCAGGGTGGGGAGAATTGTCACACCCTAACTTGATGCTTTATTTTATTTTTAATTATTTTTGGTTTCACTTTTGAGCCGCTGGTTAAGCTGATTTTAATTTAAAGGAAATTTGGTGTCATACACGGTTGCGCAGTCGTATGCGCGATCATGTGTCATGCCCATCCTTAATTATAGTATGTATTATTATTAAATGTCTTATTATTTATTCATGAGACCTTGTTCACGACTATTCCCATTTTCCAGCCTCAAAAATAGTAATATTATTGGTTTGGTTGATTCTATTATTTGGGTTTTATTATTATTAGATTTTTTATTCTTAATTTGAATTTTGTTTTATTTTTTTATTTTTATTTTATTTTTATTCCTTATTTCTTATTATATTCTCTTATTTATTTTTATTTCCTTCCTATTCTATTTTATCTCTTTTATTCTCCCCCTTCATTTCTCTTTATATTTTCTTTTTTTATCTATATTTTCTCTCCCTCTGTTTCTCTACCTTCTCCCCCACACAAACACCTTCCCCCTTCTGTTTTTGTGCAACGGTCTCTTCCAAACCCTACCTACACTACAAACCACCCACACCCCTTGCTCTCCTTCTTCGACGAGCTAGTTAGAGCCCCGTCAGCCTGCTCCTGTCCAGCCCCCTCTCTCTAGTGCCTCACCATCATGTCACCCTCACCAGCCATGATGCCACCCCCTGCTACCTCCGAACCAGATTCACGCCACACCCTCCCCTGGCTGCACTGCCCTCCTTTGCTTCAGCCCTGTTGCACGCGTTGCCCTGCTTCCCTCGAACCGGCGCATTTCTCTTGACCACTGTCCCTTGCCACTCCCCCTTCTGACAATGTCTAGCCAATGAAAATCACATTTGGAAACCCCTCATCTCACTCGGTTAGCTTCCGCACCCCCTCCACAGGTGCATTTTTCTTCGTTTGGTTATTTTATTCCTTTGACATTTTATGGGGTTAGGGTTTAATGTGGAGTTTGTTTGGTTTCATTATTTTTTAGTTTATATTCTTGAAAAATGGTTCGATTTAGATCCATTGGGGTGTGACAATCATGCGGAGGGAGTCTCACGCCAAGCCCATGAGGTTTCCTACATTCCAGGTAGGTGGTTCTATGCCCAATTATTATTTGATTAATTAATTTGCAAGTTTAATTAGTTTAGAGTGTTATTTAATAATTTTTTATAGTGCAATGTTTATTTTCTTTGATGTTTTATATTATTTGAAATTTTTTAGTAGCATTTCATCATAATATGTATTCTTTCTGCTGAAATCTCATCTCTAGTTAAATGTTAGTGATTTTTTTAAATTGTGCGGTTTGATTACTAATTAGTTTGTTTCGTGTGAATTTAATTTTTACTTGAGGTTTAATATGTTTTAATGTGTTTATTGGTGTGTTTAGATGATATGAGTTTGTTTTTGTTGTGAAAATCCATGTCAAATAGTTTACAAGCAATTTATAAATTGTGCAGCTACTTTATTAGGAAGTGAAAAGGTTCCAATTGGTGTTTTGGTGTAGTGTCTATATGTGTTTTGTCTAAAATGAGTGTTCGAGTGGATTTTTTGTGTTTAAAGACATGAAACATATGTTGAGATTCTTTAATAAATTCTTTTAATGGTCTATTTGACCATGAAAGTTCTCTCTTTGACTGCACATTGGTCTTAATTGGTTGTGTAAGTATTGTAGATTTAGTTTTGTTATATTTTTAGTGTGGGTAATATTTTTAAATGGTTTTAGTGTGTGTAAATCCTTGTGGAACTCTTTTTATAATGTTTTATAAACTTTTTAAATGGTTCATTAAATTATTTCAATGGTGTGAAATATGTTTTGAGAATATTTTAGTGTGAATATTGTTTGAAAATGGTATTTTTGAGCAAAAGTTGTGGTTTTTGACATGTGTAGTTTTATATTTTAATTGGGTGCATAAAAATGACATGTGACATGAACTTTAAACTTGTTTAAGAAAAAATTGGGATGCTCGGGTAGCTAGGAGGGTTGGACTAGACTAGGGTGCGAATGATCCAGTGGTGGCTTGGACCCTATTTGACCTAGCAGGATTGATGACTACAACACTAATTAACCATATGAATGACTGAGGGTCATGGTTTCTGAGCCATGTTTGCTGAGGGTTGTCATTTATAAGCCACGTTTTCTGAGGGTCATGGTTTCTAATCCATGTTTCACCAAGACACAAAGATCTAGGGACCCAAGCTAGCTAATACCCACGAGGCCTCTACCATATTTGGTGCTCCTAGTTTACTTTATGATCTTCCGTGTGACACTATGGTTATTTGAAAAAGTAATTATGTGTGTGTTTTAATTTAATTTGTTCCATTTGAAACTGTTTTCTTTAATCATATTTTTTTTAAACAGTTCAAGCATTTAATTCTTTTCATTAATTAAAATTGAAAATGTATTTTTCATTTAATAATTATGCATGAAACCTTTTCTCGGTGGGATTATACTAATATTTCAGATCACACCCTAAATACAAATTTGGGTGTATGTAGATCATGTTTATTTTTTATTCTTGGTTGAGGCATTGAGCATAGCATGGGTGATACGGGTTGTCAGTGGCATCCTCATGTTGGATTGGTGAGCATGGCTTGAGGTTGTTGCACCTCAAGTTCCTTGGAGATTTAGTTAGTATTTTTTTAGTTTTTCATTTTTTGTAATTCCCTTGGGGTTTTTGATTCAAGTTTTAAACTTAAAATTTGACCCTAGTTTAAAGGTATGTTTGGTTGTTTAATTTTAGTTTTTGAATTTATTCACCTTTTTGTTTGTTTTATGTTTATTTATTCAGGTAAATTGTTCCCGAGTTTTATTTTGATACCCAGTCACTTGTGCCAGCCCATGGGGATCAAAAATGCCCCTCGGACCTTTCCGTGGATTGGGTTGGGCACCAGGTGGGATGGTGACTCAGCTTGGTTTGTGACATTACAAATTGGAGCATATTTAAGATAATAAATTTAGTAAATGAAACAAATAAATCCCACATCATCACAGTTTCCCCATGGTAAACACATCCAATACAACCTTCTTTGGGATAATTATTAATGTACCTAAGAATTTACTATTTTATAAACAATAAGGGTTGTCATGTTTATTAAATCAAATAAACCATATAGATCATCATGGATATTAACTTCAGGTACCCAATGCGGAACATCATGTCCCTTAATTTCCAAATAAGCAATATGGAATGTCTTGTCCATTATTTTTAGATATAAAATATAGAACATCATGTTCATTAATTAAATAATAACAATATTAAGATTCATGTCCATCAATTTCCAGATAATTAACAAGGTATTCCTTTTCTTTTAATTCTACATAAACAATAAAGAGAATCATATCCCTTACAGAAAGTAAGTTTCATTTAATCACATATATGTCCTATTAAAATCAAGGTTAAGGAATGTCACCCTTTCCTTTTATCAATTACATTGACTAATTGATGTCATATAACTAATAATTATTCAGGATGGATAAGGAGTATAATCCATTATTTTTAATCAATTTAATTCCTCAATTAATTTATACAACTAAAGAATAATAAAAGGGACAAGTGTAAACTACATACATTTACTTCATTTGAGAAGGTTTAAGTGAAATCATCATATCAATCACCTTTTATTCATTCTATTTATAATACCCTTCATGGAATATGGTTATGTCTATTCCACACAATTTTCAATTAATTTAGTCTAATTCAATTTAGTAGAGAATATAGATCCAACCACACCTTAGTGGTGTTTTCATCATAAGGGTTGAAAAATCTATCAAGAAACATAATCAATCCTACCAAAGGGGTGGTCTGTGTCGAGTTTTTCAACCTCCGACCATGTATAAGCATGTCATAACATGTCTAAATTTTTTTTCCAACAATATATTTAATGGTTTATGATTTTTATGATCATTCACTGGATGGTATAACATTTAGCACAACGATGACATGATATAAACACCCAAAGTTTTTGGGAAAATGTATAAACCACCTACCTTATACCAATAGTTGACTCCTCATCTAGTATCAGACCCTAATTTGGGATTGAATGTGAGAAATCTTAGAAATACAGAAATTCCATGAAAATAGGCATATTAGATCACATGTTAATTACATCCAATACAATGAGATAAAATGAGAAAAGAAACAAGATGAATCAAAGACTCACCAAGGGTGATCCATTATTATTTAATATACTTGAATTAGATTGTATATATAGAAGATATCTCAAAGCATAGAAGGATAGAGGAGGAGGTATTCAAAGGGTATGTAATGATTTGAATCAAGGAGGATAAGTGTGGTTTTATTTTTAAATAAAATAGGAGGAAAATCATCAAATAACGATTTTTAAAGGGGTGCATGGTTGGAAAAACCAGGTGCCAACCATGCACTAGAACTATCTATGGTAACACCCCCCTCACATGTCTAGACACATTCTTCAAAACCATGCACAACCATGCATTGAAACTTTCAAAATTTCCACACCTCAAAAATCTAGGATCACAGTTAGACAAACCATACATAGCTCATGAAATTTACACCTAAAATATATTATAAGTTTTTCATGACCATGAACCACCCATAGAACTAATCATGAACCTCCTATTTTTACCACATATTTGATCCACATGGTTTCTACTAACCATGTTCCAATGGTTTGACTTATAATTTTTCTCTAAAAACTAGAGCTTCGGGCTAAGAACAATCCCCAGATGCTCCCAAAGCCTTCATGACCCCTTATGAATTATCATATAGATATAACATAAGATTAAAACTAAAATTTAAAGGATATGTACCCTGTATAAAAACCTAGAGGTTAAAATCTAAATTTAGGGTATACAAGTATAATAATTTTTAATTTACTATACAAGAGGTTAAAATCACTTATGAATCATTTCAGAGATGAGGAATGGATTTCTCATCTCACTTTTTTTTCACGAGACAAATACTACATTCACCACATTTTTTATGTTCTGTATATACTTCCAATGAATGTACTTTCTGATTCTTCTCATGAAAATTTTGGGGATTTACTTATCCTTATAAGTTTCTCTTTTTCATGAGTTTTTTATTCGAATGTTACTAAATTTGTAAGGTTTTATTTAAAAATTTCATCCTTATTTGTGATTGAATATGTTTATGTTTCTATTAAGGTAATTATATAATCTTTTTATCTTAAAACCAATCAACTTTTTATCCTATTTTTATTTGTGAAAATTATAATTTTTTACATCTTCTACTTTTAAGTACTCAAGATGCCTAAATAAGGTTTTTAAGGAAAACCAACTTTTTTACTATTATACAATGAATATTTTTTATAAATGTACATATTTTCTTTAGAATGATTTCAAGAATGCTTTTATCAATTCTCATATGATTGATGAATTTTCCCCCTTTTAAATTTATTTAAAAATATTTAAAAGAAATCTTATTGCCTTTTTTTTGAATGAGTTACTTTTTAATTTTTATTGAAAAAGTAAAAGTAATTATTTTTAACATGCACGGCATTGAAATAATGTACCAACATCATAAAAAATTAATTATTTGAAGCTTCATTTATAATATTATAGGGTTTTATTCAATTAAAATCATTTCCTTAATATTTTGAAAATTTTTAGATTTTGAATATGTTATTTCAAAATAAAAAAGACTATTTTCCTTAATAAAATTTCCAATTATATTTTAAGGTATTCTTATTGATTTTAACATTATTTGGTGAATATTATACATTATAAGGATGTATTATGTTTATAAAATTATTTATATTACTCTGGATGGATTATAGTTATGTTTTATTTATTTATTTTTGAAAATATTAACATTTCAAAAGCTAGTTTTCCAATTCAAATGTTTACATTGATTATGATTAACCCCCTTAATATTATGAATGCATTGGACTTAGTAAGTGATAGGTGGGACCCACTATAGGACCTTGACACTTCGATAGGCCTCATTAGACAAACTAGTTTGGGTATTTGGCATACAGAATACGTATTTACATATTTTGTCTTAGAACCAGGACTTTATTTCAATATTATAATGTCCGACAATATGTATCCCATCATTATAAAAATAGTTATTGATGTACCTATGATTATATTAATATTTATGATATCCATTGATAAGTTTCAAGATCATGTGATTATTTATATGGTATTATTTGGTCACCATGTCTTCATGAAATGTTATTATTCAAGAACCTTTACTGAACAAATGACATGTATTTATAATTAATCCCTTTTCCATATTAAATATTTATTTTTATTCTATGATAGGTTATGATATTCAAATTCCCTTACAGATCACCATATCTCACCCTTTATTTTTTCCCTTTCCCTAGGATATGAAGAAGGATATTTTCAAATATATCAAGGATGTTAGAATTTTTCATAGGATATTTTTTTATTTTTTTAAATGAAAAATGGTAATCATTTATGTATTTAGTTTACCAAGACTATTAAACTATTCAGTCCTTTGGGATGTGATTTCTTGTATATATTACCAATGTAATAAAGTAACCACCAAATCTAGGCTATTAGGGTAGGGGTATTTACAAGGTAAGTCTTATAATATCTCTAACGATGAAGATAACATATGTTGAATAACATGTAAAAGTAGATGATCTAGATTGGCTAAAATCACTGAAAACAAGGTTGTTAGAGATCAGTCAACCCTTATTCAAACAAGAATATGAAGGTTCAATAGTAGGTGTCTCTGTTAACTCTATTGGAACGAAAATATTTTCAATAATCATATAAGGATGAAACTTGGGTCAAAGAAATTCCTAAGGATATTTAAATAATAAAAAAGAACATGACATGGGAAGTTGTTCTGTGGCCTCATGAAAAGAATATCATCAGTACCAAATGGGTGTTTTGAAATAAATTTAATACATGTTGATAGGTTATAAGGAACAAAAAAATTATATGTAAAGAGAATTCCAAAATTTAAGTATTAATGTAGATGAAACATTTTCACCTGTGGAATGACTTAAAACAACATTATTTTTATTTTCTATAGATGTGAAGAAATGATTCAATGTATTGAAAATGGATGTCAAATACAAATTTCATAATTGGTTCCTTGAATAAGAGGTCTACATCAAGAAGACCAATGTATTTCTCATTTATGATGATGAAAATATAGTATTTCATTTGAATAAGTCCTTGTATGGGAAAAAACAAGAACCAATATCATGATACTGTCGAATGAACCAATATATGAAGAATCTAAAATTTCAAAGAGGAGGGGTCAATCACAACCTCTATGTTAAGAAAGAAAAAAAGTACTGGATGATGGTTCTTGTATACACATATTACAAAATATTTATAGTCTTTGATGACACCCAATGTAATAAATTCTAATATCTCATGTTGTGAGAGTTTAATATGTCTCTTATTGGTGAATTTTCATTTTTTTCATGTCCTATAGGTGACTCAACGAATGGATGATCTATTCATCTCTCAAATGAAATATTCCAAGAAGGTGTTGAGAAAAATTCCGATGGATAATTAATGACTAATAGAAACTCTAGCCAATACCTAGAAACAATTATCAAAATACAAATAAGGTAAATATGTCTATGTTATACTTTATAGACAAATGATTGGAAGTTTACTCTGCTTGACTAATAATTGATCGAATATTATGTGTTTCATATAACATGCCACAAAATATAAACACTTTACCCAAAAATATCACATGAAATAATGAAAAGGAAACTTCACTATATAAATCATATGATTGAATATAGGTTTTTTACTATAGTAATTTATAATATTAGTTGCTGGGGTGTTATGATGTGGATTTGGAAGGTTCTGCTAATGCCTAAAAATCAACATATGGTATTGTATTCTATATTAGGAGTTCTTTAATTTCATAGATCAGTATGGAACAAGACTGTATATCATTAATCATAATGATTTGCGAGTATATTAAAACTACTTAAAAATTCAATCAATTTTCCTAAATGAAACAATATATCGAATATGTTGTAATTAAATTTGGATGATCTCTTCAGATTATGTGGGAAAAATAAAAGTTATATAAACCTTATTAAAAATACCTTGCATTATTCAAGGAAAAATAACATCGATATTAATAATAATTTCGTAAAGGATAAATCTGAAAACCATTTGTTATAATTGGAGTATGTGTCAACTCAATATCAAGTGGAATATATTATGACAAAGTAATTACCCAAGGGGAAATTTGAGAAGCATTTTTTTGGCTCTTTGAGTACAACTGAATCCATCTAAAAAGATAGATAATGAATGCAACCCAACTACTACTATGTAATTTATCTCAATATAAAGGCATTAAGCACTTTTACATTTAATTTTTATATTTTTAACCCTCTCATATAACCTCTCAAATAATTTATCTCTTTGGGTTGGTTAAAAAATGTGGAGAAATGTATTTTGATCAATAAGAAGTTTTGAAAGTATATTTGAAAGGGGGATAGAATTTGATGTTAAATGAGAGGTAGAAGTTTCTAGGACAGAGTGTTATCATTGCATTAGGGTATGTTCTCATGGGAATATTTTCATTCAAATTTTGTTTCTCACACCAATCATGTCTCGTGTGGGATTAGATTTTGTGACTATTGAATCATTGATACACAACTCTAATAGTCAAATGTTGAAGATTTTTTATTTTTCTAGAAGTATTTGAGAGTTTTTTGTTTGGTATATTTCAATAGACCTTAAGGGGGACATTATTAGAAAAAAAACCTTATTTGGAATTTTTTGGGTTGTTTTTGTTGAAAACTCTAATGGGGGATGTTTTCATAGAAGATGAAGTAGTTCACAAAATTATTATTTGGGAGTTTTATTCAAATTTTTGAAGTAGATCTTCACCATGGGAATGGTAAATTAATAAATGCTTTGTTAAATAATGTTATGATTGGAGTTTATGACCACATCCATTATAATTGGATTTTGTTATCTAAGAAGTAACTTGTGAAAAATAGACCATACCTCTATTGTTATGTTAGTGATTATGGTGTCTACCGATGAAACATGTGGTATCCTACTATGGGAATGTAAGAGACTATAGAAGACCCAATATTTTTTTTTTAAAAATCTCTCTATCCCATGGTGAAAAAGTTGTTGGCATTTTCCCTATTTTGGAATTAAAATGATGGAAGAGGAAACATGATATGGACCACAATGCTTCATTGGGTGTAGTACCCTTGATATCCACTTGGGAAATAGAGGGAGGCTCTCTATAGCCATATAGAAATACAAAGTGGTGCTACATTGAATAAAATCATAAAAACCACAATGAAATCGTGGAAAATAAATATGTGTCATGTAATTCATGTCGAAGGTTGAGTAAAAAACTCTAGGAGTTACTCGATATAGTTTTTAAAGTATCCATAAATGTTATAACAAACAATTTTCTGAAAAATTACGCTAAGTTTTTAAGGACATAATTACATGAATCCAAAGTTATAGAGTGATTACATATGGAAGAGTTTATTTAAAAGTGATCTGATTTAGGGTTAAAGGATGTACATAGAAAAAAAGGTGGACTAAAGGTAAATTCTAGAACTAAATAGAAATTTATAAGGTTATTCATGATTTTCTATATAAATAAGAATTCAAATATATATGTGTGCTATGATTTCCATTTCTCTCTATAAGTCCAACACAACTGTGATGATGAGAAACATCATATATGGTGTGTATTTCCATAAAAATTATTTTAAGAAGAAGAATACAACATCATGAGGATTATTGAGTTCCCATGTGTAAGAGAGTAGTGATATTTACAATCATTCATGGTAGTGAACCATAAAGGTCACTGAGACCACTCCAAATTTTTAAATGTTGAAATAGTGATATTTTATTTTTTTTTGGGCATATGAACATCACTGTGCATACTCTTTGTATACAACCCAGTGCAGGTGAAGCAAGTAAAATCATTTATGTCATTTATGTCATTTATGACATGATCTTACTCTATATTTTCTTCAATGAATCACCACCATTGTTTTCTCTACAAATATATTGAGCCTTCCCATGTTTCATGCGTAGATTTCAAGGACACCATACCTAATGACATGGTGTGGTACACACCGTGTTTCCTCTTACTTTATTCGAGTTCCAACACGAGAACAAAACACCCTTAAATTTTTCAACACATCATAGGGGACTTTCAAAACTTCTTTGATTGGGTCCACCATGATCTATTCCAAACCATTATTAGGAAACCTCATATTTCATATGTGTACAACCAAGAATCCATGACCACCAAAAAGCCTGTAGAGGTGTTGGAAATTTTATACTTGTGATTTCAGAGATAAAAAATTCCTTTACTATAAGAATGTCCACCAACTACATTTGTAACTTTAAATTTACCACTTCATGGTCTAATCCATGGTTAATAACTACTTCACCAATTTTAACAAAACTCCAAAAATCTTCTTTGTTCATACAAATTTGTCTTCTGGGAAAACAAACTCCATCAAATCTATCAACAAATTCAACACAAAAATAATTAAGAATGGATTTTTTCTAATAAAAATAATCCCTTACATTTTCTTTGATTTTATCTTCTTAAACCTATTATATATCCACTATTTGGAATAACATTTCTTTACATTAATGGTCTATATATATTCATGTATTTACTCACATTTCATATGAAACCAATTTACTATGTATATCATCATGATATATTTCCCCAAGATTTATTTCTTCATGTCATGAAACATTTTGATTATAAATTTTTGATAATCTCTAAATGATATTCTTTATAATATTAGTATATTTTATCCCATTATGAAGTTAAAAAATATATATCAAACCAATTTTATCTGATATATTAATAAACTATCAATATTCTCACTCAAACCAATCTTCAAATAATCAAATATATTGTTATGAAATTGAGGCTTTTACACATTCACTTTTCTATCAATATCATAAGTATTGACAAGATTGTCCCAAATTCATTTGTCTATTTTTTTGTCCAAAAAATTCAAGTATATCTAGTTATTCAATCCTCTTGAAAATTAATTTAGTGAATTTTCATTATCATTCATTAATTTGTTGCCTTCTTTCATTATTAACCATGTATTATAATCACTTACATGAATTTCATGAACTATTTCCAAATAAATATCAGGGCTAATATATAAAAAATGAGATACCATTTTATTCTTCCAAAATAGAAAATTACAACCATCAAATAGAGTTACTCCCTTTTCATTAACTATATTCTCAATGACAAAAACTTCCTCTAACAGATTCACCAAGAAGTAACCAGTGGTTTTTATTTTTCTTATTGTAACCCAAGGTCCCAATAAACACCATAAGATAGAGGGGTGAATTAGGATATTTTGAAATTCCTTTTTTCTTAAGCTTAATTAGATCATGTATTCACATTGTAAAAAGATCTTGGATCTATCACATTGATCACACACAAATCATAACCAAATACAGTAAAATAAAAAATAATGAACAGAAAAATTTCACTTAGTTCACCCATACTATGATATATCTATTAAGAACATATCAATTATGTGTTGATATTCCACCACATTCACTTATTTACAAATTTTTTATCACAATCCATTGGACAGGTTCACCACTCATCCAAGGTCTACAATCTCTTAATCTATTCCACTCACTACTTTCCATGATGGTTATAAAAAATAATGTTGATATTCAGGTTGAAATCAAAAATATATCAACAATAGGTATAAAATCAAACAATAACGGGTGTTCTCCAAGATTCTCTATTATTTACATACATATATTCAATGAAATACATAATGACACTTAACTTCAAAGCCCGATCTTTAATGAAATTCACCCCAATCATACTTCAGTCCATAAATCTAGATATTAAATAAATTACACTTCACATTTACACTCTGTAATTTTTTAGTTTTTCAATTTACATTTATTTTTAAATTATTATCTTTTTCTATAATAAAATTCCTATATATTCAAGGGATTTTCAAATTAAAATTCATGGTTTAATATTTGACTGAATTATAAAATTTTATACTTATAATAAAACTATTGGGTCATTACAAATGAATATCCACTATTCAAATTAAAATAGGTAATTGGTGGAATTATTATAAACTATAAAACCTTTATATGATATCTATGTCATTATGTTTATTAAAAATATTTAGACTAAAAAAATTCATGAAATGATGACATATATATGGATTTTTTTCTTCTCTAATTTTCATCAATTTTCAATATCATAATTATGTGACACATATATTCACAATGTAATTTATTTTTATTGAAAAACATACCAAACCATAACATTCAGGACCTCCATTTTTCATTCATAACTTGAATATCATGACATGTTTTCTTTAATTACAACATGATAATGATCCTCACTATGTGATCCTAATTTTTCACTAAAAAATTTCCCAAACCTTAACTTCCATAGCCTTAATCCTTTCTTCATAGCCTAAATATCATGAAATGGTACTTTTCATTAGGATTTGTTCGTTATATCACAACATGATCAATTTTAGATATCTTGGAACTGTATTTTACTAAACCCTCTTCACTATGTGTGTAACATGGCATGATGTAAAATATTATTATTAAAGATCTATATATTATATATATAAAATATTTATGATGTGACTTCATTTCCATATTGTGATCTATTCCTATAATCTCTAATGTTGTCCAAATGTGAGATATAAATATGGTATAGAGGGGGGGGGGGTGAATAAACCAATTCAAAACTGTTAAAAATTTAATGTTAGAGTTAAACAAAATATAAAATTTATTTTTATAAAATAAAAAATGTATTTTAAGGTGAATGTGAAATGAAATTATGTGTAAATTTTAATAAGTAGAAACATCATATTTTTACAGTATTTTGGGTTCAATTGATCTGACATCTAATATTTACATATATTTTCTCCATGAGATAAATGGAACCTAATTTTATCCATAAATTCATATTATTTTATTAATATTCAATTAATTTTATTCTGCAACATTTATTTACTATTCATGTTCTAATATTTTTTTCAATTAGAGTGTCAAATCATTTGATTGTGTTAGTATTGTTTGAGATCACGAACTTGAGAATTTAATTTACTTATGTTTTGGAGTATATTGCTAATGATTATTATTTATATTGACATTATGAATGAATAATATTTATTAAAATACTCTATATTGAGTGTTTTACTAACTTCTAAGTTTTTTAGAACAGGATATAAGGCCAAAAATTTATTTCAAGAATTGGGAACTTATTATAGAAGTATAATACATTAATAAAAAAAATCTAATTAAAAATTACTAAAACAACCTTTGAAATAAAATCTGTGAGCCTCATAAGAGAATGATCCTATGCATAAAAAGTTTTAACATCTTTAAAAATATTTTGATTTGTCATATGATATTTGAATATGTTAATGAAGTTCCCCAAACCCTCACTCCTAGGACCAGTTATAAAAATGCATTCTTTAAACACTTGATTTGATAAAAAGTGAGGTGAAAATTTATTTATTTTACATAATTTAAATAATTTAAACATTACAACTCTCAAAAATCACATAATCTCAAGAATAAAATGTTTGATTACTTTGAGGATTACCTATATAAAAAATATAATTTTGAATACTAGTGATTTTTTTTCAAAATAGAACCACACTAGAATTCCTTCTAGATGTATGATAAGTTATACTCATATTCATAACACGATGAAGAGATATATAAGAATGGGTTGAACTCGGAATCCCAGAAAGGGTAATCTTAATTAATAACAATCAAAGATCATAAGTGAGAATATGATGAGCATATAAGTATAATCAGAATACAAAATAATTCTATACTCAAAAAAACATAGATAAAAAATCATGGATTAATGATTTTAATAACATAATAATACATAATGAAAATTCCATATATCATAGAAACATGGAATGATAATATAATTGTGGCATAACCATAAGAATTCGTAAATTATAACATTGCAAATAAATAAAATATCCCTGCATCATGTTTCGAACAAAGAAAATATCTATGATTTATGTTGTGAAAACAATACACATACTATATGTTGTGTACAAAAAAAAGTCCCATGCTTCATGTTGTAAACAAAAAAATGTATTTGATTCATATTGTGAACAAAAAAAATACCCAATCATCATGACATGAACGAAAAAAATGCTAATGCTTCATATTAAGCACAAAAAACAAATTCAATAATGAACATAATTATCACACATGATATTAAGATATAATCAATTCACTAGAGGGAGATATAGGACTCCATCCATTAATCATCCTTAAATATGAGTGATACTTGAAATCAATCAATCATTATATTATATATATCGCATGAAAATTTAAATGGGTTTCACAACACTTCATGATGTCATCACCAAAATTAACCTCATCCATGTAAACATTTCATAACCAAAATTCAATCACCCACCAAATTTATTTCAAAAGAAAATTTAGAGGGTGGTTCGTTAAAAATAAATTCCATGCAATTATGTTATTTAGTAATAAAAAAGAAAAGGGAAGTAAAACTATTTAATAGTTTATATAATTTTTTCAACATTTTAATAAAAAGAATGTTATGGATCATTTTGGAAACAAATTTTTTGGAATGTCACTTTTGGGAAATTGATAAGAAGGAATTAAAAAAATATTTAGAAATAAATATGAACAATGAATCCTAGAAAGACACATAAAGGTTTTAAAAAGGATAAGTGAAAACATTTTTAAAAAATTTATTTTTAGAAAAGTATCTTTAATAATGGAGCCTTGAGAATGAAATAAATGTTTCAAAATGATAAGTGAAAAATTTGGAAAAAAATTACATTTTAAAAATAAAAATCAAGTATTTATCCTTGAAAATAATTAATGGATATTAAATAATGGTGGGTTATAAGATAAAAAAATAATTCCAAAAGGAATTTTTTTTTAATATTTTGAAATATCTTTGTTGAAAACACACATCATAAAAAGTGTAACAATATATAATTTTTAAAAAAGGATAAGTGAAATATTTTTGTCACATGAGATAAAAAATAATTAATTTTTCAATTATAATGAATAATATTAGCATCAATGAAAAATATGGATAAGGAGGATAAAACTTCATTAAATAGGATGAGAATTATTCTATACAATGATGTACGTTTTGGGGAAGATATTTTACAAGTTGAAATCATTGGATTAAAAATTAATTCTCTCAAAGAGGAATATAAAGTAACATGAAATAAAATAATATGGTCTAAGAGAAAAACCAAAGAAGGAGTAAGCTCATGAAAATTCATTATGACTCAATGAAGGGATTTGAGTTAACAAAAACCCTTACAACTTTGGTATCTTCTAAAAAAGAAGGCAATAAAAGAGATAAAATGACATGGATATTAAAATCCCATGAATTAAATGAATATGTTAGAATACATAAATTAGGTAATATTCACACCATAGTACAAATATCACGGTGCATAGTAAGAAATATTTTTGAAGGAATTTAAATTTGAGACAAAGAACCCATTACTATAATTCTTGACTTCCACTAAGGTACTTGAATCTCTATTATAACAAAAATAAACATCATAATAACCTATTTCATAACCTTATTAATATCCATAATATTTTATAAACTTAATTTATAATTATTTTATACATTTATATAAGTTAGTTATTATTTATTGTCAATATCGAGTGTCAGTAATATTTATTGTTTTGAACTATTTTCCTATTAACGGTGTTCTTCTTCAATATTCACCAAAAGTTCATCATTAATATATCATAAAACGTACTGGAATTTATTTTTTATTATTATTTAAAATTTTATAACTTCATTGCATGGGTTTTTTGTTACAATCCTTAAATATGAAATCAATGATGTGCAAGTATCGGGGGTTTTCAGCGATTAGATATTGGTACCTTAATTTATGAGTTTAATATAAATGTTAACATTATAAAACCAGAATAAAAATATTCATGTGATTGTTTATATCATATATTATTAGTAATAAAGTTCTCATAGTAATCCATTATATTATTTTATAGCATTGTTCACATTGGTGGTTACATCGACACAAACATGAACATACATTAATTAATGGATGATTATGATTATAAAAATGGTTTCATTTGGAATAAAATCATTATTATAAAAAAATAATTAAATTATTTAGATAATTTTAAGGTGTTAAATCATATTATAATATATTTTAATGAATAATAAATAATGTAGATGGAAAATGAGACATGTAACTTTTGTAGAGGTGATAGTTCACACACTCACAAATAACATTATCATTTTTCTTAATGGAAAAGTAGAAATGTGATGAATATTTATTACCTTTTCATAATTAAATTCAGTATACAGAAATTATTTATTTCATTATGTAATTAAAAAATTACATTTGGTAAATTGAGAAATAAAAGAGAAGGATTTACAAAAAACATAGTCACGTTGAGGACATGAGTTTTAACTTCAAGGGATTCTTGTAAATGGATTTCCTAGGATGTATTCTCATGAACATAAGATAAAGGACACGAAAGAGGATTCTTGTTGAATGAAATTGGGTATATTTCCAAGAGGAGACTAAATTTTTTAGAGTAGTCTGGAAGGGGTGGTGAGATTCCCCTTTCATAAGCGGTGAGGATATCTTTTTTTGTAAATATTTCAACTTAATATAAAGAGAGAACATGTTTCATATGCCAAGAAGACTCCAAAATGGAAAATAATGGAGTCATAGATGATATAAGTTAACTAATCCCACAAATATTCATTTTCAAACATATTTTAAACATTTATTTAAGTCCTTTACTCTTATAATTTTCTCTTTTACAATTTTTGATTTTACTATGGTAACAAATGTTTTCCATAAAAAATTTACTATTTAATGAATAAATATAAAATATAACTTATTAAATTTTAATTACCCACAGATTAAAAATATAAAATACATTTTATTAGATAAAATTTCTAATAATAAGAAAATTTAACTTTAATAATAACACATATAATGCATAAAATCTTATTTTTATAAGAAGTTTATTTTTAAGATTAAAATTTATATGAAAGATAAAATTACCAGTTTATTTTATTTTTATGATATAATTTTTTTATTATAAAATAAATAAAATTTATGTTTCTTTAAAATCAATACTAAACTAAATTTTAAAAAAATGAAATTTAATTAGAATAAAGAAAAAACAGTTTCTTTTATTGGAAAATATTACTTAAGTTGTTAAGCATAGGATTTCAAAATTAAAAATAGTATTCATAAAAGTGTAGTTTTAATCCTTAGGATAATATCTCAATATTGAATTCAAAAATGATCTTAATTTTTGTCAAATATATATTCTAGAATATATAAATTTATCTTTTATATAAAAATTGAAAATTTAAAGAAAATTCCTTTTATTCCAAATTGGCCTTCTTAAACAATATGTGTTACCAATATTATCTCATACTAATTTATAATTTTAATTTATTTCTTAATTTAATGATTATATATTATCTTAATAATCATTTAGAACAATTTTATTAAATTTATTAGTACTTTAAACAGTTTCTTGATAGTGAATAATTCATTTTTATATTAAATCATATTAACTATATATCCTCCAAATATAATAATTTATAATTGGTTGATATATTTTAATTTACAAGTTGTATTATTATTATTATAATTTTATTGATAATATTCATCTGATATGTTGTTGTTCGGTTTAGTTTTTTGTTTCATGTGTAGAAAGCTATCAAACACATTTGATTTTATTAATGGAAAGATATATAGTAAAATATTTGGGTGTTATATTCTCCCCCTTTAAATAAATTCTATCCTCATAATTTTAATTATTAGTTTATAATTACAATACTTATGTGTATCTATGGATAATTATGTCTCAATATATAACTTTAAAGAGATATGAAACATTATATCATAGGGAAGACTAAGTAACATATCTTTTCACTCATAATAGGCATAAATTAAAATTCTAAACCATTTAATCTAAATATGACTCAAAAGTTAAAAGTTAGGATTTTCTAGATACATACTTTCCACAAATTTGTTTTTATGATCCTCTTTACAACAAAAGATTCAAACTAAAATGATTATGATAATATCCATTAAAATCATATTGAATGAAAAAATTAATATGAAATATTAATCCTAAGATGTTTTCTCAAATGAAACCTTCATTTCAACCCATGACACTATTCAATACATGGATTATCTTATAACACAATGGATTAAACCTAGGTTAATTTATTTTGTGTTATCTCATACATTTTAAAGTAATCGTTTAATGTAATTAGGAAATAAATCCTTCATAATGGTTTATTCCACCAATTTGTTTTTATTTTATAAAATAAGATAACTTTATAGTTAGTTGAGAATCGTACAATAGAGAAAAAGCTGGGCAGAGAGCCCAAGAGGTTCCACCATTATAGGAATGAGTGAGACCAAAGATATAACACTAAAACTGCCTTGGGCGAGAAAACAAACACCAACCAAAAAGAACTGAAAATAATGAAAAAAGGGGCACTGAACCCCATAATTCCCATTACACCTCCCCAAAACCAACCCATCATATTGCGCCACTGCACAACACTAGTAACACCCATCCCTTCACCAAACCTTAGGTTTCTATCCAAACTGATTCCATGTCAAAAATCAGAAGGCCAGAACACCAGAGACGAAAATGAGGTAAGCTTACCATGAGTGAATATGATGATCAAGAGCCCAAAAAAAACAAGATATTGTGGAGAAGCCGCAATCAACCACTGTAAAGGAAACTGTAACCATGTGACATGAAGCACAAATCACACTAAAAACCACCAAGAGTAGGATCATAGTCACCAGATCCAACATCACCATCCAAAATTAGCAATGAATCCTTAAAACCTAACCAGATGTGGGGTCGATCATGAAGGGATATAGAAACAAGAGTAGAGAAGGGTCATCGATGGGTGGAACCATGCCTTGGAAAACAAAACTAGAAAAGCCACACTAGGCTATACAATGTCAAAGTAGGAGAACAAACCACCCACCACATTGAAACCCACCCAGAAGAACACAAAGGAGGGTGAACGACAGATGATTATACATCTTCAGGGCTCCGAACATGAATATAGTGAGCTATGAACCATTTTGGTGATCTGCACTTGTGCCTGCATCCATTTTGGGGTGATTACCCCTAGGTAAATATGTACAATAACTTTATCCACTTTTCAATATCCATACATTGATTTAATTTCTAGGATAACCAAAAAATATAACTTTTTCAAAACATTGGGATGTTATTAAATACTTAGACATAACCCTTTTATGTATCCCTAGGTATTTACTAAAGTTATATTATACTACTACTAAATAATAATTAAACTAAAACCTAAAAATAACTGAAAATTTCTCTGAAACCAACATAAGAGACCTAAGCCCACACACCTGGGTGCAGGGCTATTTATTTCCTTTAAACATTAGATTTGATATAAATTTAGGTGAACCTATATTAATTTTACATAATTTATATAAGTTAAAAATTACATCTCAAAAAATCTCATAATCCAAAAAATGGGAAGTTTAGTGTCTTTGAAGATCTTATACATATAAAACTTATTTTACAATGCATGAGAATATTTTCCTATAATAGAACAACACTAGATTCCCTTATTTAATTCTTGTAACTTATACTCATATTCACAACCTTGGGAATATGAATATAATAAATGGTTGATCTTAGGTTCTTAGTAGGTGTAATCATAATCAATAACAATCAAAGATCATAAGTGAGCATAAAATAAGTATATAGGTATTGTTAGGATACATATTAAATCTATACCCAATACATTATAAATATAAAATCATCGAATAATGCACGAAATAACATAATAATACATCATGAAAATTTCACATATAATAAAAACAAGTCATATTAAGAGAATTTTGGCTTAACCACAAGCATAGAGAAATTTTAACATTGTGAAAAAACAAAATTTCCATGATTCATGTTCTGAAAAAAATGCTCACACTATATATTGTGAACAAAAAAACACCCATGTTGTATGTTCCGATTATAAAATTTCCCAATATTTATTTTTTGAAAAAATATGTCCACACTTTATATTCTGAATAAAATAAAATTCACCCGATTCATATTATAAACAAAAAAATCTCATTCTTCATAGTGTGAACAAAAAACCCCCACTCAATATCATTATCTTATAGGATATAAAAGTTTTACAAATGTATAATTGGGTGATATAGTAACACCCACATCAATAATCCATAAATATAGGAACCAATTTAAATTAATAAATCATAATATTATTAACCACTAATGGAAAGAAAAATTGGTTTCACAATACTTCTAGATGTTATCACATAAATTTACCTCAAGCAAGAAAATGATTGATATCTAAAACTCAATCACCACTAAAAAATATTCCATAATAATATATATATTTTGGTTCTTAAATAATAACTTCCATGGAATTAATGAATTTTGATATAGAGGAGAATGGATGTTAAACCATACAAGAGTTTCTATAAAATGTTTTTAACATTGTAATATAAGCAAAAGTTATGGGTTATTTTGAGAAATAATTTTCAAAAAGTTCAATTTTGAGAAATTGACTAGAAGTAATATTCAAAATCATTATTTGGAAATAAATATCAATAATTAATCCTTGAAATATATGAAAAGGTTTCAAAAAGGATAAGTGAAAACATTTAAGAAATTACTTTTAAAAAGAATATTCAATATTAGAGCTTTGAAAAAGACATAAAGGTTTAAAATGTTGAAGTGAAAACTTTTTAAAACATTTAATTTTGAAAAATAAACTTCAATAATATATCCTTTAAAATACAAAAAGGTTATCAAATAAATTTGGGGCAAAAATACAATGTTTTATTTTTAAAGGATGGAAAATATTTTGAAATTTTGAAATATCATTATTGAAAACCCACACTGTAGAAAGTGTAAAAAACATAAATTTTAAAATAAAAGAAGATTTATATTTATTTAATATAAGATAAAACACAAATATGTTTCTAATTATAAATGAAAAAATGTGCGTGAAAAAAATATGGACACGGAAACCTTCATTAACAAAGATAAGAATTATTCTAAACAATGATATACTTTTTAGGGAATAGATTCATTAAGGTAAAATAAATAGATCAAAACTTCATTAAACTTATAGATTAATATAAATTATAGTGACATAAAGTATTATGGTGGAAAAACTAAGAATGGAAGTAGAAAGTTCAAGAAAAATTTGAGACAAATAACCCTTACCTTAATATGTCTCAAGAAATTTAAATTTGAGACAAAGAACCCTTACCTTAATTTCTGATTTCAACTACGGTGATTGAATATAATATATAAAAAATAAATAAACTATTAAACTATATAATTACTTTATTAATATCCATGAAATTTTATAAACACAATTTATAATTATTATCTACATGTATATTATTTAGTTATTATTCCTATTTAATATCTGGTGTGAGTAATCTTGATTTTTTTGAACTAGTTTTATATTACAAGTGTTATAATTTGTTATTATACAAAATATCATCATTAAAAGAACATAAATGGTACTGGAATTTAGGTTTTATTATTATATAAAATGTTATAATTTCATTATATTTGATTTTTGGTTACGATCCTTAAATATGAAATTGCCGATCAACATGTCTCGGTGAGTTTTAACGAACAGATGTTGATATCTTAATTTATGAGTTTAATACAAATGTTATTATTTGAGAACAAAAATAATTTTTTTTATCTATTATATTATATATAATTATGTTCTCATAGTTAACTATGATATTATTTTATATCATTTTTTGAGTAAGTGGTTATACCGACCCAAACACAAACATACCATAATTAATGGACGATTATGATTATGAAAGTGGTTTATTTTGGAATAAGATTATTACTATAGAATAATAATGATATTATTATTTATTTTTAAAATTTTGAATCATATTATAACATATTTTAATAAATAATAAATAAACTATATGTAAAATGAGATATATTACTTTTTGGAGGTGGTAGTATGCTCACTCACAAATGACATTTTCATTTTTCTCAATGGAAAACGAGAAAGGTAGTTAACATTTAAAACCATAGAAAAATTAAATTCAGTATAAAAACAATAATTATGTAATTATATAGTAATTATAATATTATATTTGGTAAATTAATAATGAAAAGAAAAAAGGTTAGAAAAAAATGTAATCATGTTGAGGACTTAAGTTTTCCCTTAGTGGACCCCTTAGAAATGGAGGTCTTATGAAAAATTATTATTACTATATTCTAAAGGATTTAAAATAATATTCATGTGAGAGAAAATAAGTAATATTTTTTATAGGTAAAATAAATTTTGGGAGTGTTCTCAAAGGGATGGTGAGAAGTCCCTTTATAAATGGTGAAAATGATATTTTTGTAAATATCTCAACTTAATATAAAGAGATCACATTTATAACATGTTAATAAGACTCAAAAATTAAAAATAATGGATGGGGTAATTATATAAGTTCAATAGTACCTAAAAAATTAATTTGCACACATGTTTTGAACATGTTTTTATGTGCTTTACTCTTAAAATTTTCACTTTTACTATGGCAACTAATTTTTTTACCTAACTAATTTACTTTTAATGACTAAAAATAAAATGAAACTTATTGAATAATTGTTACATGATTTTTAAAAATTTTAACTCAATTTTAGCAGATAAAATGTATACATATAAGAAAATTCAACTATAACATTAGCACATTAAATATGTAGAAACCAATTTTTAGAAAAAGTGTATTTTTAAGCCCAAATTTTACGTGCAAGATAAAATTTAGAATTTCTTTGATTTTAATGATTTTAATTGGTTTATAATAAAAAAATAAAATTTATATGTATTTCAATTAAATACAAAACCCAATTTTAAAAAACTATATTTAGTTAAAATAAAAGACAAAAATAGTTTTTTTATTGGAAAATATTACTTTAGTTGTTAAACATATGTTTTTAAAACTCATAACAGTATTTATAAATGTTTATTTTAATACTTAATACATATTTGATCAAGGAAAGTGTTTTATAAATTTTTATGTAACCCTTGCATCTTAAGATATGCATAAACACTACGATTTTAGAAAAACATTATTTATCAATATTCACAGGAAAATCAATTATTTTAGAAAAATCTTAAAAACTAAAATTAGGTGAATATTGGTATTTGGAATTAAAAGATTAATTTAATTTTGTGAAATTAAAAATTTAAATTCATAAATTTATCTTTTAAACAAAAAATCAAAATATGATGAAAAATTCCTTCATTACAAAATGACCTTTTTAAACAATATGGGTTCTCAGTATGATTTTAGACTAAATTAAAATTTAATTAATTATAATATATTAGTTATATGAAAGATTATATATTACCATAATAAAAATCTAAACGTGTTTAAATTAGTTTTTAAAACATGAAACAATTATTTGAGAATAAAAAATCCTTTTAAATGTTAAATCATATTAATCATATTTCTTTTAAATGTAAAAATTTTAATTGGTTAATATATTTTAAATTTTTGTAGGTTTTATTAATCTGATAAAATTATCAGTAATATTCATCAAATATGTTGTGGGTCATTATATTTTGGTGTTGTGTGTGGAGAATCCCATCAAACACATCAGTTTTTATTAACAGTAATATATATATATATAAATCTTGGGTGGTTACAGTCAAAATTTCTCAAAGGAAATTTTAATATTGTGTAAGAATTTTATTTTTGTGTAAGAAATGTTATCTAGGTATAATATATTTGTCCGCACATAGGAAATTTTGTTTACTCATAAGAAATTTGGCTACATGTTTGAAATTTCATCTATGTGTAAGAAAATTTTCCACACATACAATGATTACTTGGTTTTGAGATTTGAGATGTGGATTTGGACACTACATCAATATACATGAAATAAATTAATGGATTGCACATGGGTCTTAATCTGAAAAATATTTCAATCTAGAACTGGGAAGAAATATATGGATTTTTAGGATGCTAAGATCAATTTGGGACTTGAGGCCATGTGGAAAATGGAAACATCCCCAGAATATAAAAGAGAGGATCTAGGTGGTTTAACAATGACTAAAGAATATTGAAAACAAGGATCTATAAGAATGATACTATAATTAAAGAATAAGATTTTGGAGAGAGGCTCATTTATGACTGCTACAATTTAATGTTTTTTTATTTTCTTTAGTTATATAAGGATTTATTCTTCTCCATTCATCATTGATGCCCTTCGCATGGTGGGGTGAATTCTGAGTTACTATGGAGGCTAATATTTTCCTTTTTTAATGCTATAGTCTTTACACTTTAAGGGAGAAAATGCTCGCTTTCTTGTTAACTAGTTTTGAAATGTAGTAGTAGTTATTAAATTTTAATAAATATATATTTGATTTAATTATATTTATTGTTTATTTCTTTGGTAAATGATCCATAATATCCTTCTAATTATTCTCGTACTATATATAGGGGAATATTCTAAGACAATTAGTGATGTTTTTTTGGTTGTAAGAACATGTGGGATGGGAAGTAGTTACTCTTACTTTGATTAAGAAGCAGAAGACCCAATGGGGTGTTGCCTATGTAAATTTGGAGTGATTTACCATATCACATACACACATTGAAATGGGGGTAGAGTGAAAAATGTTCTTGTTAAGTAAATTATCACAAAAAACATTAGACCAAGGGTGATAGAATAAATAGTTATGAAGCCTCTCATTCATTAGTTAATAAAAATAGAAAATAGTTTTGGGACTTGGATAACATTATAATTGGAAATCCAACAATGTACTAATCATACATTCATTATTATTATTTTAAACTTCATTTTTGTATTACATTTTTTTTATTAAACTAAAAAATTTCATTACACCCCCTTATTCTATTACCAAAGTGACAACTGATTTTATGCACTCCTCTATGTAGACAACATTAAAGTTACCACTACAACTACATTTATCTTATGAAAATAATTTATTTTTCAACACATGATGATAGGTGTACTATCAAAAATTAACATCATTTTTGGGGCATGATTTCTAAAATATAATATTTAAAATTTCCTGAATATGACCTATAATACTAATCTTTATCATTTTGATCGTAAAATTAAATTAAAAATGTTAGATGAGATTATAAAATTTTACCTTTAATAAGAATTTGGGGAATTTTACTTCAGAAAATCATGTATAAATATTAATTTTTATCTTGAGCCTTCCACCATGAAAATCAAAACAAATATAGAATTAAATGACACATGTGAACCATAATTCATAAGTCAAAGTAATAAAATTTCAATTCCTATGTTTCAAAATAACATTGATTAAAAATTTCGTCAGATTCAATTTCTTAAAAAATTATACATATTGGTAGGTAAAGACCCAAACATACATAAAAAATAATTTACATTGGTCTACTTCACTCTCATTCCAAGTGGAATGGTATAAAAACTAGTTAAGTGGAGGGAATTCCCCTTTTCACTTGAAGGAGAAACCAAGTAATGGTTTTAAAACCTACAACTAGGTGAAGTTTTTTTGACATAGATGACTAACAAAGATCCTTTTTATCTAGATTATTATTTAACTATAGAATTACATCCATCTTGAAGAAGTTTTATTCTATTCAAAAATATTCTAGAGATACTATCTATGAGTACTGAGAGAAATCTAAGAATTTTTGTGTCAATTTTCCATACCAATCCATAGAGGATATTTAATTCCTTATGATATTTTATCAAGGCTATTTGGAAAATGATATTAACCTATTAGATGCATCATATAGAGGATATTTGATAAAACAATTACTATTATAAGACAACATATTTATTGATATCATTACCCAAAACTCACAATAGTTTGGAACAAGAGATGTAACGACCCTGCCCAGGTCAACTAGACAAGTCACTAAAAAAGGTGTTTCACGTGGAGGGGTTAAAAAGAATGAAACAATTCTATTATATAACTGAAGAAAAAAATAGATTATAAAGATAAATAATAGTACAATTCCTTGATACATACAACATCAAGACCAATGTTATTAACCATAAAGAGGAAACAGGATAATCCAAAAGTTGAAAACTCCATGTGATCATTTTTTAGCACTATATAACCCCACTATGAAGGCAATGATAAGCTAGAGAATATGGAAAAATACATGATTCCATTCCATTTACTTGAATCCAAAAAAACCCACTTCTATAAACACCCAATGTCAAAAGTAGAGTGTCAACACAAAGCCCAATAGGATTTCACCAATGAATCTATATAAAGACAATTATGATGAAAACATTAGTTCTAACTTTAAAACAAAACCAGTTTATAATGTATTTTTATAAGATATTTTTTTTTGTAAAAACATACGTTGGTTTTTATAAAACCTTTCATATTCACAAAAACAAGGAATATGTCAAGTATATGAAGGAAAGCATGATATCATGAAAAAAACAACCATGAATACAAGGTTAGATAATAAAGTGAGAAACCATCCATGAAATATACAATATTTTGTAAAACCAAGATAAAATAAAGAAGCACCAGTAGTAGGATCTAGCCTATGGTAATATATAATCAAACATATAATGAAAACAATATGAAAGACATCACATGAATCCAACTGATATAAAGTCCCATCAAATTCTTCCTATATAATATCTCTAGTGGTATAACAACCACTATGTATGACACGTCCATTTCCTAATTTCCCCAAGGTTCCCAATGTGCTAAGTTTTCCAAAACCATTTGAAAACCATACTCACAATTTAAGAAACATTTTCACAGTGACTCATTACTACTACTATTCTTGAAAAACCATTTTATAATCAAGACCACATTTAAATTATTTCATAAAGCCCATAGTGTTCATAAACTATTTTTGAATACAAATACCTCTAAAAACATATATTTCAAAGTGAAAATAAACCTCAATTTCAAAACCAACCATTTTATAGCACAATCAATAAATTTAACAAAAAAATCCAATTATTCAAGAATTAGAACCATTATATATAGATACCTACCTCAATAATAGAGAGAAACTACCATGAATTGATCTCCTAATGTTGGGGTAAAAATCCAAAAAAGGGGCTTCAAGTGCCTCCAAATAGCTCTCTTGGTTGCTTAAGGTTTGAGATAGTAAGTTGGAATAAAGGATAATTCATAGGGTATTAGGGTATTTATACCCATTCTGTAAAATATAACACCATGGTGTAGCTTTATGAACCATAAAAAAACTTTTCTAAAATAGGGAGAAACATGAAATAATGCAAGGGGCAATGCCACAACCATTCCAGTCAAAGATGCATATGAGAATCTTGGTATAGATCATATTTTCTTAGAAAATGGGGCTATGGAACAACTATGGCCACCACACCATAGAGACCCTTTTCAAAAGAGATACTATTACTTATCCAACTACCCATGACAAAACTACCCCCAATTTCATAGAACTAGGAAAATAAACCCTTGTAGGAATCTACGTTACAGTCTCTTCTTTTATGCTAGAGTGCTCTGCTAAACACAAATTTTATATCAAAGAATCTCTTCTATAGTGAAAGCATGCTGAATATGGTAGTGTCAACAAAATTAGTCCTCCATGATACTATACCAAAACCCACTAGTCTATACTACAATACACCCACTTTAACCACTAATTATACTCTCTATGGAGCTGTCCCTAGAAAAATTCCAAAACAAATCCAAAATACCTCCAAAAACCCTGAAACTCTAACTAAAAACCCTTAAACATATAAAAGGAGAGTGTACAAAAAACTGAAGCGAATCACAATTCTCCCCTCTATGAAATATTCTTATCCCCAAAAATTTCTCAACATTCTGAACTCTCAAAAAGAGAAGGTCACTACTGCCTCACCAATGATTCCTGCTCCCATGTATTGTTGCTATCAAATCCACACTTCCATAGTACACAAACCAAAGGAATAATTTTACCACATAGTATTCAATCTCATTGATCCATAATATGAATTGGTTTCTTAACCATAATGGTGTGAGGATCCAGATCATTGTCCTCCCATTCAATGAAATGGGAAGGGTCTAGTTGATGCCTCATCAGATAGGAAATATGAAACATGAAACATGGCATGACTCAATATCTAATGAGGGGAAAATTCCAACCAACACACCACCTTTTCAATACATTCAATGATACTAAAGGGGATAAAAACCCTCGATGCCAACTTATCTTTCTTACCCAAATGACGGTGTCCCAAGATAGATTAAACTCAAATAAAGACCCAATAACCAACTTTAAAATCTAACAGCCACAGAAAATTTTCCTCATAGGATTTCTGATGAATCTTTTCCATGAATAATCACTTATGGATCAACTAAACCTTTTCATTCGTTTCCTAGATAAGACTCGGTCCAACCATCAAATTCTCTCCCAACTATTCCCAATACAAGGGCGACCTACATGGACACCCATACAATGCTTCATAGGGAACTATCTTAATTAAATCCTTATAAATATTATTATAATAAAATTGAACCAAAAGAAGTTTCTTTTCCCAAAAACCACCAAAATCATGAAAACATTCCTAGAACATATCCTCAAAAACCTAAATAGATCACTTTGTCTATCAATCCATTTGTGGAGAATATTTCATTCCAAATTTAAAATAGTAACCCATAAACTCTTCATAACCTTTCCAAAACATAGATGTGAATTGAAAGTCCCTATAAAAACAATCACATAGGTAACCCCATTTAGTCTCAAAACTCTGGAAAAATAAGTTCCCTAACTACTTCACCATCATCATATCCTTGATAGAGTGGAAATGATCCGATTTCATGGGTCAATAAATGATCTCCCAAATTGAATCATCCCAACTAACATCATGTTGTAAACCAATGATGAAGTCCATAAAAATAATTTCCTACTTATATACTGAAATGGGAAAGGTTGAAAAAAAAACTAGTAATCCTTTGGTTGTCCTCCATTATTCTCATTGAAGTCAGGAACCATGAAACAAAGTCTTCAATAGACTATCTCATTCCCATCCACCGATACTAATGTCTCAAATCATAATAATTCCCAGTAGTCCTGAGGTGTGAAGACCAACAAGACCAATTTCCATCATCCATTAATTCCTACCTCAATAATATAGTAACAACCAAATTTCCTTTAAAACACAAATCTCCCAAAAGAGATTGAGGCCTCTCACCAGAGGTCACCCCACCATTTAGGATTTTATTATATCACAATAAATCAGTGTCTACTACTCACTCGAGTGGAATATAATCATTAAATGATTATTCATCCTTTAAAATATCCAATAACACCTTCCCTATAGACTCTCGTACTCCCAATATCATATTAGGGAACAAAATCATCAGAGTCCATTATTTTATAGATTCCTTCAAAGATTGATTAAGTAATTTTCCACTAAGTTCATCAAAAACTATATTACCTTTTCATGGAGTATAAGCAATACATAAATAAAAATTCTAATGATTCTCAACCTAGTATCTCAATCGCAAGTTTAGATCCCTATGATTGAAAATGTACTTCAGGATCTTATGATTAGAATATTTTGTAAACTACTCCCCTAATAGATTGTGAAACCATGTTTTTAGTGGATACACAACCAAAACCAAGTCAAGATCATATGTAGGGTAGTTCTTCTCATGAGGGAATGGTTTGTGAGATTCATAGGCCACCACTTGATTTCCCTACATCAAGAAACACCCCAAACCTATACCAGAAGAATAACAGAAAACATCATAAATTGAACCTAGTTCTAGAAGAATCAGAATGAGAGTTGAAGTAATATTTACCTTAATTTCCTCAAAATACATATATATTTTCTTGTTACACTCAAACATTATACCCTTATTGTTCAAAGTTAAAATCATAGATGAAATCATGGAAAATTCCTACATTAACTAGCTATAGTAACCAGACAAAACCAAGAAAATCTATATCCCAAACATATTTATGGTCTTGTTCTAAAACATTACCATTTTTATATCATTAGGATCCACTAATACCCCCTTCTTAGATATAAAATGCCCCAAAAATTTAACTTCTTAGATCCAAAACTACCATTTAGAAATATTATCATACAAGTGATGTTCTTTCAATATTCGGAGGATAATATCCAAATGATTCATGTGCTCCTCCTTCGACTTAGAGTTCAACAAAATATCATTAATGAACATGACAACAAATGAGTCTAACAAATGATCAAACATCTAGTTTATCAATACAACAATTATTATAAGAGTGTTAGTGAGACCAAATGGAATGACCAGAAACTTAAAATTCCCATATGAGCTCCTAAATGATGTATTAGGTATGTCGTCTTCCCATAATCTCAAGTAATGGTACTCAGATAGGAGAAAAATCATTGAAAACCAAAGATACCATTTTGTTGATAATATAGATCAAATATTCTTGGAAAAGAATAATTTTTCTTAATGGTAACTTGTTTTAACTTTCATTAATCAATGAAAATTTGGAATCATTCGTCTTCTTTCTTAGAAAATAGAATAGTAGATTCCCAGGGTAATGTGCTAGGATAAATAAATCCGTTATCCTCATGGTATCTAAGATTGAATTTCAGTTATTCCAACTTATAAGGTGATATATGATAAGATATAATAAAAAAGGGAACTATACTAGGGAAAATGTAAATAGTAATATCAACCTCTCTCTACCATGGTAACCTAGGAAAATCATCCATAAATACTTAGGGATATAAAAAAACTACTAAATCAAGTGGAATACTCAAGATAGATCCTAAAAAATCTATGGATATCTCTGAAAATTGGCTTGAAATTATTTTATCTTATGGAACAATAGGCCCCACCCATCTAGATCTTGAATCAAAATCACCCGGAATGACATGACAAACCTCATAGAGAGATAAAAAATAAACCCACCATTGATAAAATTTGACATGGGAATTAAATCAGATCATCAATCTATGCCAAATATCTGGTTGAAGATAAAAAGGTCAAGAACTAATAAATCATGTGCCACTTCAAATTCGACTATCATCACCCGACACACATGACATCTGAAACCATGTTCGGACCTCTTAACCCAAGGTGTGGAAAGATACAAAAAATGGAATAAGTTTTGAATGAAATCCCAACACATCACCCAATTTTTATTATATATAATAATTAGTAACACCTATGTCAAATAATAATTGTACCATAGAGGATGAAATAAATAGTGTACCTTTAACTATAGTTATCCCTACTTAAAATTCCTCTGAGGCATACTGCTCTTCATAAAGGCATAAAGTCTCAAGTACTCCCTAAGATTTCCTAGCCACATGAACATCCCCGTTGTCTTAGGGATAATACCCACCACCCTCGAAATAATTAGAACAAACATGAGAACCCTTGGTGATAGTGGATCCAGCCTCACTGCCTTGGGATATCCTTAGAAAAATGTATGAGATGACCATATTTTCCATAGTGATGACATGTCCAAGGGGATTCCATTTAGTTAGGCTTGGTATGACCATACCATCACATAGTAATGGAAAAAAACCTGAAACTATCATGATCAAGCCCCTAAAATTGGTCCTGATGAAAACTAGGAACCCTTGCATTCCCTTTTCGGGCTAGAGGACACACCTTAGCTAACGATTATACCAAGAAAAGCTCTACCCAAATCTGTTCCCCCAGCTATGTATGCCTCTTATATTTTCACTTTTTCCAATACCTCCACAATGTTCAAAAGGAATAAAAAAATCATCATTGGATTAAATTCAGTCCTCTGACCCATCTCTAAGATCTTATCCTTCATGTAATCATTTGCAATAAGATATGGTTATAGGTGCACTAATTGAACAAATGGGTGGAATAATCCAAAATTGTACGCTCCCCTTGCTCTAACGTTATAAATTCATTAGTATTTTACACATTGAACACTTTTGGATAAAACTACTGATTAAATATTTTCATGAAAGGAGTCAAGGTAATATACTCATGAAAATTAGCATGCATGATGGAATCCCACCATCTTCTTCCTGGTACTTCAAGCATATAAATGGAAAAACCATACTTAGAGACCTCAAGTGTTTCTAGGAAATAGAAGATCATCTCCATCTACTCAATCCATTCCTCAAATTCTTTGGGTCCTTTATCACCATGGAATTTAGTTGGATTCTTCTTAGTAAATACCAATCCATTACACACCATACATCACTGGTGTGCTACACCCACCTAACCAAAAGACTAAATAGTGAATATTATAACTTGCAAAAAAGGGTCTACCAAAGTATTCACCTATATAAATTTTATTGCATCTTCCTTACAAGGATTAAAAATTTCTCTTCAAGGATGAATTATCTAATAAATATAGCATGATAACCAATCATTTTAAAATAAAATTACCAAATAATAAAACCAAATTATAAAATAAATATTAATCACTTTAAATAAAATGAATATAAAGAAATCTTGTATTATAAAAGTTAAGGAAAAAAAGGAATAGGTCCATCCATATAAGCCCAAAAACCACTTAATTAAAATAACCTCAATCACCAAGTATCAAGTTTGGAAACAACTCCCAACCACCCATAGAAAATCAAGTTCATACATAGAAGTGATATTTCTAGGAACCCTTCAGTACTTGCTACCCAAATTATGATGGTCCTAAACCCTATCTACTAGAGATCCAAAACTAAACCTAGGATGTTTCCAACCAATTTAGGATAGGTATCCACTCTGATACCATTTTTTAATGAACCATATTGGCAGAACTAGATAAGCCAAATAAGAAGGTCCACAACATGGTGTGGTGAAAAAAAAGTCTATTGTGTAATTGGGGAACAAATATAGTACAAATTGGAAGAATAGTAAAATTACATGAGATATACAACATCGAGACCAAAGGGAAAAACCTAAAAGTGGAAATAGGATAAGACAAAATTTGAAAACTCATTATGCCCATCCATCACCACCACACTTCCCCACTAAGAAGGAAACATTAAAAAAGAGAAGTTGAAGAACTATATGACACCCTTACCTTTACATATGTCCTTCAAAACCATATCTAAAAACACCCAAATGAAAAAGTAGGTTGTGAGAAAAAATCCTATTTGTACATCACCAAAGAATCAATAAAAAGTCTATTATCATGAATACATTAGATACAGTTTTAAAGTAAATCTATTTTATAAATATTTTTTATAAGATAAAACATTTTTTTGGGAAAAACAACCATTGGTTTTCTTAAAATACTTTTATATTAAAAATGTATGTGATATGAAAAGTACATGAAGAAAAGAAATAGAGATTAAGAAAAGCAACAATGGATATTTCATAAGACAATAATGTGAGAAACTATACATAAAATAAACCATCATTTGTAAAACCAAGCATAAATAATAAATATAAAATATTTTGTTTTAGCCTATTGGAATATATACTCATAAATAAATAAAAAATTAATCTAGATGATTGTGAATCAAACTTATATATATTCCTATCACAGTTTGTTGATATCTTACATCTAGTGATATAACTCCCACTAGGAGGGAGAAGTCCATTTCCTGACACACCTAAGGTTCCTAATGTGCTATGTTTTCAAAATTTGTTTGAAAATCATTCTCTAAAATTATAAAATAGTTTCACTGTGAAGCATTACATCTTCTATATTCTAAAATTATTTTAGAATAAAAAACAACTTTATGGAATTTCATAAAACCCATAGTGTGAACCAAATAACTTTAAATAATAATCCATTTAAAATGTATATTTCATGAAAAAATACACCTTGATATCAAAACCACCCTTTTTAAAACATAACCAAGTAATTTACCAATAAAAAAAAGTAATTCAGGTGTTAGAACCATTGTATATAGACACCTACCAAAAGAATGGGGAGAAAATTACAATAATTGATCACTTAAAGATAGGGTTTAAATAAAACAAAAGGGGCTTCATGGTACTTCAAAGATATCTCTTAGGTGCCTAAGGTTCCATAGAGGATATTGGAATAAAGTTTAGTTCATAGGGGCTCAAGGTATTTATACCCATTCTGTAAAATAAATCACCATGGTGAAGCTTTCTCAACCATGCCAAAGAATTTACTAAAATAGGGAGAACCAGGGTGTAACAAATGTGGCTATGAAATATACATACTAGTCAAAAATGAATCCAAGAATCCTGATTTAGATCATATTTTCCTTGAATGGGGGGATATGATGTAGCTAAGACCACCGTTCCAAAAATCCTCTCATCCAAAGAGAGGATATGATGTATCCCACTCCCCATGGTTTAGTTGCCCCCAATTTGGACTAACTAACACAAACTAAACCCTATAGTACTATATGTTTCAACCTCTACTTCTATGTCATAGAACATAATGGAACATAAAGCCTATATCATTCCCTCACCTCCAAGGTGTAGCCATGATGAATATGGATGTGAAACCAAAGTTATTCTTCTAGGATACAACCCCCCAACCCACTGGTACACACTATAGGAATCCCACTACACTTCGCATCGAATATCATCCATGGCACAGACCCTTGTAAAATTATTTAATAAATTTCATAAAACTCCAAAAAATCTCTAGGTCCCTCAATATTAAGACTACCAACCCTTAAAAATTTTAAATGGGAGTGCACCAAAACTCGAAGGGTGTCACAAGATATGAGTAACAAAGGTATTCATGATATAAGAACATATAAATTATCTATATACTCTAAAATTGAAGAGATAAAAATACTTTTGAGAAAAAATTCTTTAAAATAATAGAATTAACAATAATAACTATCCAAGGTTTGTGGTTTATGTTCATCACATTACCATTTTACAAGACAATGTTTTGAGTTGTAGGGAACTGAGAATTTCTCAGTAACATTTGAACCAAGTAAATTTTAGTATCCTAATAGAGGATGAATAGATAACTATTAAGTACAATATGGGTTTATAAACCAAAAAAATTAATCCAGAATAACTCTTCAAAACCAGTTTCCACAACAACCACCTTATCAAAAACAATTCTAAAACTGACTACCTTTCCAAAAACCATAAAATTTATCTTCACCCAACCTACGTATCCATAACCCATAATTTCTATCAAAATAAACCCTATGAACAACCCTATACTAATGGAAAAACCCTTTTATAGATCAATAAAGACCAAAAGTATTATATTTGAATAATGAAGTGAAATATCTAAAAAACTATCTGTAGTATAGTTTAAATTTTTAAAACAATCCTAGGAGAAATTCCAAACTAGTCATCCCCTAATACAAATGTAAATTTATGTATGATGACAACAAGAAGGGGAAAAGAAAATCCCTGCCAACCACACCTAAACCTAATCCATAGTATCCAAAACAAATGGTGAATGAATAAAAAAATTCTATAAATTTTATAAAAAATCCTAAAAATAAGTCTAGAGAAGAAAAAAAATAAGGGAAATATGAGGTTGGTCTAAGGAGAAATTAACAAAATATCCCACTATAAAATTAAATGGATAAGAACATATTCCACTTCTATTACCATCAAGAATAATTTAATTTTATAAAATTTTAGAAGAATAACATCAAATAGAAACTCAAGAAATGTTTTTAAAAGTACATATCAATATGTACTTTTGGAAGAAATAAAAAACCCACAAGTACACAAAATTTATTTTTTTTAAAAAAAGACTACTCAATGTAATTGAAGGATCAACATGGGATGGAGTGTATCAAATTTGATCACACCCTAACATCCATCAAAATGTTTAGATATAGGGACATTTTATATCCCTTTAACAATTGGTTCAATGAATTTCTATGACAATTTATGTGATTTTAGTTTTTCTTTTAATGTTATGGTTAACTCATTGTTTATTTCATTTTATATAAAGTAATTGATACCATTAAAAGTGGTCGACTAACATTTAAATAGATACACTAATTTTATAGTATGAATCTTGGAGTATGTTCTAGTTAGAGTTCCAAATATGATCTTTCTAGTTTAATTTTATGTGTTGAAATTAGTAGAATATAAATCACCGCCCACTAAACTATCATCTTTGGAAGGCTATTTTTAAAGACAACCAAGACCATAATCTATGTTTATGAAGGAACATTCACCATGGACTTGGTAGGAAACATTGTGAACATAAAATCTTTTAACTACATGAGGCACCAATAATAGGACCATTAACTTCTTAAACATTCCCACATTGAAGATACTAAACCTAGTAAAGATCCAAGTAATTTGAAATAATATTTAGCTTATAGAAAAATTTAATGATTGCACATTCCATGAAAAAAGAAGTTGTCCATAAATTACAAAAAACTATATTTAGATTATAATAAGAGGAACATTTTGAGTTTTTTTGATCAATTTTAATGTTTTTTTCTATTAAGAGGAATATTATATTTCATATTTCATGCAAGATACTCATGATTTAGAGGTAGGAAATCCCAATTAGGTTTTATCTTTAGAACAACCTCTAAATGTAGAATTAAAACCTTTTCCTACTGATTTGAAGTGTGAATACCTCAAGGAAGGAGAGAAAATACTAGTTATCATCACAAAAAACTTTTCCATAAATCATGAAGAAAAAGTTATTGATATTTTAAGAGAGAAATGGAATTATATAGGTTATCTTTTAGGTGATATTCTTAGAATACATCCCAAAATCATCATGCATATGATTCTACTTTATGTAAATTAAAAACCTATTAGGAATACCAAAATAAGTTCCAAATCAACAATGATAGATGTTATTAATAAGGTTAAATATAATATTTTATTATTATACATCGCATATCCCATTTAAGAGTCGCAATTTATCACCCCTATTTATATTGTTCCTAAAAAAATAGGGGAGACCATTGTGAGGAATGACCAAAATAAGTTAAACCCTATAAGAATTAAGAATGACTATAGAGTTTTCATTAAATATAGTAAGTTTAATCAGGTAATAAGAAGGATAATTTATCTATTCCGTTTATTGAACTGATGTTATAAATATTTGGAGGGTTAATGAATTATTCTCTTTTATGGGATTTTAGGTTACTTTTAGGTACCCATTGCTCCATAGAAGCAAGTGAGGATATCTTTTACATGATCCTTTGGAACATTTTCATATAGGTGGATTCCATTTATATTGTGTAATTACATAGGTAAATCTTATAGGTGTAAGGTAAGTATATCTTATGATCTCATTGATGAATTCCTGGAGGCACGTTTAAATGATTTCATGATTTTTAGCGATTCTTTGGACCATTTCTTGAAAAAATTGGATTTTTTTGAAAACATGCATAAAAAATAACTTGGTATAGAATTTTTAATGTTTTTTTTCAGTAGAAATAGGAATATTTCTTCAGAATAAAATTACAAAAAATTAATTAAGGTGAATAAATAAAACATTAAAGTGAAAAATTCTATACCTTACCAAAATTGTGTGAAACATGTTAGATAATTTCTAAGATATATAGGTTTTTATTGAGGTTTAATAATGTATTTTAGTAATATTTCTCTTCCCTATTACAATTTAATTTTTAAATGATTTTAATTTTATTTTCCTAATGAGTTCATAAAAGCTCTTAATGAGTTAAATGGAAAATTAATCACCAAACTAGTAATTAATTCACCATAATTAGAGCATCCCTTTGAATTACAATGTGATTCTACAAACCATATCATTAGAGTATTTATTTCCTAATGAATTCATGATATATCTCAATTCATTTCATATGATTCAATAACCATGAATACTACCCAAATCAAATACACAATCACTAAAAAGGAGTTCATATCAGTTGTGTTTTATTTAGAACAATTTAGATCTTCCATTATTGTAACTAATGTCTTAGTTATTTCTAATAATTTAGATCATTCATACTTTATTTAGAAGGTGAAAACCAATATCAATATGGTCATATGTATACCGTTACATCAAAAGTTAAATCAGTATATTAAAGAAAAGAATAGATTTGAGAACTAATTAGTCGATCACCAGAGTAGACTTCCCAACAAAATAGAGGTAGAGAATCTAGACCAAGAACCACTGAATAATCATATTATAGGAGATCCATCTTAATTTATTGGAGGATAATTTCCTAGTAATAACGACATGTTAAATTATATGGTATCCTCTCATGTCCCACCCCACTTGAATCCCTGAAATATTTAAAGATTTAAATATTGCTCAAAATTAAACATTCAAGAAAATATATATAATAGGAAAAACTTTAATGAACAATTACTAAAATGATACTTACCTAGAAGTGAGATCCAATCAATTTTTGAAATTTTCCACACTCTTTCCTATAGATTCCACTTTATACCCCAAAATACAACAAGAAATTTTTTATATTTTGAAATTTATTATGACACTTTCATTAAGATACACACGATTGTTGTAAAAGGTGTGAGAAATGTTAGTTCATTGGTATTATCTCTAAAATATAAGAATTTCCCACAAATATAATAAGTTTTTTAAAAGATAAAAACTTCTCATATATAAATGTTATATATTAATAGATGAAAATTCATTACATAACATAACGAGCCATTCCATAATTTTTTGATCTATTTTATTTAAAAACATGGAAACATAAACAACTCTTTCATAGGTGAATTATAAATTCACCCACTATTTTATTCATATATAGTACCCTTATTAGGCTTATCATATATTAAACATTTCTTCATAAACCAGGGAAGAAAATATAATAAAGGGTTAGCTAATATTCTTAGTAAGGGTAAAAAAGGGATATATCATTGATAAAGTAAGAATAATATAAGCATAAGGTTATGAGAATATGAGATTAACATTTGAAAACCATATAATGTATATCTTATATCACAAAATTAATTCATTCCATAAATCTTAGAAGTTCATAATACAAGAATCATAAAGGAATCAATGTATACATTCCATGAGAGCATAACCATGGAATAATAAATATATTTTTGGCATAAAAATAAACTAATAACATTGTGAATATGCATAAATAGAAACAGGTTCACACATTTTATTAAAGAGTTGAAATAAATCCCTTACATAAAGCTATGTATATCAAATTAGGCCCATTCATAAACTTGTGAAGATGTAGTCAGGTTCAACCATAACATATCAATACTCAAGGAATTGGAGGGAGATATAGGTCCCACCCATCATTTTTTATTACATGACCACCTTCTTAATTTATAACGCAACCACCATACTTGGTTATAACATAACCACCACCCTTGGTTATAATAGGACCACCATCCCTTGTCATAACATAAACACTATCAAATAATGAAAACCATATATATGAGTGCCAAAATATCAAAAAACATTCATCATATCATAACCCAAAAAAATAAATGGGTTTCATAAACATTTCTTCATAGTATAACCCATGGAAAAGGAATGGATTTCATAATCATGTTTTATCATAAAAATAAAGCATATAAAGGAATAATTATTATGATATCATCAGATTATATTCCCATTAAAACTTTAGTAACATCAAATGATTCCATTATATACAAAAAATGATTTTAAAATATCACCTGAAAAATTTCTTGAGGAAAATAACCTTTATTTGGGTATCAATTTTAAAACCTAAAAGTTAATAAAATAATTTTCTTTGAAAATTAACTTTGAAACATATAAAGTAATATATAAAAAATTTAGTGTTTATGGTCAATATAAATTCAATTTATGTCGTACATATCAAAATGAATATTCCTTTCAAATTTTTTTAGTAAATCCAAACGAACCTTGTCTGGAAAACGACATGAATATTTATTTTAATATTTTTTAAAAGTAAAAAATGGGTAAAAATGACTTTAAAAAACATTTATAGGACATTAAAAATTTCTTTAAATCATTTTTAGAAAACATATACATGGAAGAAAATTGGATTTTTACCATAGAGAGAAATAAATTCAGTTTTCTTTAAAAAACATTATTTTGGAATATTAAATGTATAAAGAGAAGAAAATAAATATAAAATATTTATTATTAATTAATAATAAAATGAATAAAAAATTCATTATGTTATTGAGAAAATATATCTTAATATTTCATCAACAAAAGCTTAATTATAATCAATCTCGATAAACAATGAGATTATAACTTCATACTCTTACAACTTCAGTACCTTTTGAATCATAAGACCCATTAAATAATAAAATAATTTTATTAAATATCATGAAAATAATAATATTAATGATATAAATTTTCAATAGGTTAGTTTATGCACCTTATAAAATAATACAAGTTTATAACATAACATAAGTCTCAAAGAAGGAAAACTAAGAAAAAATCCCCTACCAATTTTGTAAATTTTGATTCATAGGAATAAAATATTGAATAAAATTAAATAAAAATTAAATGATCATTAAGATAAGTATATTTATGATATAAAATTTAAAATTTTCAATAGTTATACTACACAAAATAATCGAGTGGTGAATATGACATGTATCCCAGAAATAAAAGATAGACTGGAAATATATTATATTAAGTTTTGAATTATTTTGTATGCATTAGAACCTAAAATATAATAAATATAGGTTTATTATAAATCTATTAAATAACAATAATCAGATATATCATACCATATATGATCTATTTCTGAATTTTTATTACTCGTTTATTAACAATTCCTTGTTAAAATCACATTTTAGGTAATAATTACTTTGTTTCTTCACATTTATTTTAATTTGGTATATTTAGTAAGTTATTTTTTATCATAGTTCCATAATATCCATAATTTTAACCATGGTACAAATATATTTTATATTCATTATATAAGTATTTATATCAATTCATTAAAGTTAGATAGTGAAAATGAATTACACTATTCATGGAGACAATAAGCCGAACGTACACATAAACATTGTTTTCATTTTCTTGAAGGATGAAACAAAAGAAAGGTAAATAATATATTACCCTTTAATAATATTTTTTAGGTAATTTTTATAACATATATTCAATAAATTTACCATTATTACCTTCTATGGTAATCTTTAGTAAAGAACGAACCACATCACTTCGCGAGGCGGAAGTCATCTTTATACACGAATGACATTACTGTATTCTCTACGGAAGGAAAATTAAGAAGTTATATGTGATATCATAATTTAAGAAGTATAATTCTGTTAAAAATATCATATAATTAAATATTCATTTAATATATCCTTATTACCATCTATGTAAAATAGAAATGAAAAACACATCACATCGGTTCGCGAGGTGGTAGCCCACTATTCGCACAAGGGATGTAATTGTTTTCCAAGAGGTTTCGATGTAAGAAGGTATATGTGGTATTATTATTAAATATATATAATAATATATTAAATACCATATATAAACATTAAATACATCTTTAAATCTTGGTGTGATAGGTGGTGATGGAAAATTATTAACATCTCTTCGTGAGGTGGTAGTCTGCCGTACTCACAAGTGACGTTATTGTTTTCTAATGAGTTTGATGGTAAGAAATTATATGTGGTATTATAATTAAATAGGTATAATAATATCATAAATATCATATATAGACATTAAACTAATAATTATATCCATCCTTTAAAGGTGTTTATAGAAAACGAATAACATCGGTTCGCGAGGTGGTAGTCCACCGTACACATGATTGACATTTTCATTTCCCATTTGATGGAAGAGGAGATGTATATTGGTTATTACATTAAAATAATAACATATTAGTATATAGGTTACCCTTTTGTTATTATATCCTCATAATTAAAGAATATGTTAAGGATATGAGAGAAGAATTAAAATAAAAAACACAAGTTTAAAAATTTTACATCTTCATTTTAGAGCCTCTTTAGGTTTATACCTAATGCTTTATTTAAAGTGATTAATAATCAAAATGTTTTCACTATAATGTGAGGATGGAATTAAGGAATATATTCTATTATTTTTAGGCAAATAAAATTGTTTTATAAATTTTAATAGGATAGGATAGTTAGTGGCCTTTTATAAGTGGGGGAGAGTAAACACACAAGTTTTTTGAAAATAAATAGGGTACCCAAGTTTTCCCAAGAAATAAGGATAAAAAATGAGTCATTATAAAACCTTATAGGTGATATTATCTAAATATATCCATCCAATTAGTGACGAAAACGTTTCTAGGTCATTTTATACCTTATCTTTTTAGTTTAACCCCCAGTAAATCCATTTTAACATTAACCGTGGTAATTAATTTTTTTGGATCATTACTATTCATTTTCACCAAATGTCAATTTTACCTTATTATATGATATTGATTATTTTGATTCCAAATATGGAATAAATTTTCTAAATTTCACTAAAAAAAGAATAAAATTTAAATTTAAAAATAAACCTACAGACGTGATGAAAAAGAGGTTTTCCAAATATAGATTTTTCAAATAATTTTATTTTTTATACAAAACATTAATATTAAATTTATTAAAATATCCTTTAAGGGATTAACTATAATTTAATTGAGTTAATTTCACTTTTTAAACCATTTTAAAACAAAATGTAATCTTATAAATTCTTAAAATGAAAATTTAGTTTTCAATAAAAACCGGTATTTTTAAATATTCATCAAAAAATTAATATTTTTAGAAAAATATAAAGAATACACACTATGATAATTTTGAAATGTTTATTAAAAAAATGAAGCTAATTTTGTAAAAATAATTTTCTAAAAGTGTCAAAAAATAATTTTATTATTTGTTTACAAAAAGCAATACAAATCATTTCTTCAAGAGAAAAATATTTTTTGAAGCATATAAAAACTTTAATAAAAATGAAGTACTTTTTTATCTATATGATTTCCTTATATAAACCCATTATACAATTGTTTTTTAAAAAACTCATTACTATTTGTCTCAAGTTGTAACAACTAGTTAGCAATGGTCAAGTTTAAATAATAACATTAATAATTTTCCATGTTTCATTAAAGCTTGGTAATATGAGTAAGATAGTCTATCAAAGAAATTAAATTTATTTGAATAAAAAATATTTCATTAAAATTTTAGTTGTTAAAGTTTTTGTGAAAATATTAAAGTATTGGGAATGCATTTCATTGAACAATTTACCATGTGTTTTAATAATTCTTAAATCACCCTTATAGTTGATTATGTTTAAAAATGGGTGGAATCCAAGGACACGAAAATTGATGATGATAACGTTTTTTGTGCTTTTTAGGACTAAAATATTTTATGAGTTTGTTATTTGAAGATCCCTAATCAATGATCAAGGGACACACTATTTAGAAAAATCATGGAAGATTTTATGAGGACGTATTGATTGTATCACTTGAAATCCACACCCCCACTATTTGTAAAAAAATTGAAAGGATAAATTTTTGAATAGTGAAATGAAAGGAATTTTAGAGGAAACTATTAAACCAAACTAAACATATTGACCCAAAGGATATAAGATACCTTACGGTATTATATGACAACCAAACCCCCACCCCCCTTTGAAATGAGTTTATATAGGTTGGTTTATAAAAATATCTTTCACATACTGCTGGAGTTGGAAATCAAAGAATACTCTGTAGTGAGAGAAATGAATTTGGATATCAAAAGAGCTAGGAAAAATTGAAAAAATATAGCTACAAATGTTGAAATAAATCTTTTTAGAATCATTTATGAATTTTATAATTTTCAAATAAATGAAAATAATGGCTCATGAAAAGATCATTCAGTAAAAAGAATTCCATACAGAGGACCAACTGTTTATTTACTAATCAAGACTCAAAGTGATTGTATGTAAAAATAAATTCATATATGAAGGACCATTTATAGTCACTCATGTCTATCCTATAAAATCTCAGTTAGGGAGCCACTAATCTGGTTCCCCGATCTGGTTCACCAAATGACCTCAGGTGTGCCTCCATGTAAGCCTGATGTTGCCCACTAATAGTGTGATTCAAAGGAGGTACAATATAGAGACTATACCCACTTATGGGTGTGATAAGAAATGGGAAATAATAGAAAAAAATAACAAATGGTATCAATGTAAAATGGGGTAAAAAATGGAAAGTTCAAACAATAACCATAGTGAAACAAGATATAATAATGAAATACATATTCTAAATTTCAGGTAGTAATAAAATAAAAACCTCAATAACAACCATGAAAATCCAAAAACACTATCCTAATCCCTAACCCAGTCCATATATCCCATGATCCAACCCTTCAGATCATGCATAAACCAGAAATAAAGTCCATTCCCTAAACATGTACCTAAAATATTTAGCATCTACTCTCATACCCAAATTTCATGGAGGCCTGAGAATGGTGTGAGTACAACTTAGTAGGACGCCACCAAAGGTGTCTAATGTAATAACTAGTCTAAACAATAATGTATACAAATATCTAAAGGAGAAAGTAAATAAGATAATAAAAGTATCATGTTTCATAATGAAACATCTAACAAATAGTATTTTTAAACTCATGGTTCCATCGTGTCACCTAATCAATAAAATCCACTCTGACTAAGCAGGGATCCTAAGCCATAAACCAAAGGTGTCATAATGTTTATGTGACAAGGGGGAATTAGTTTATCAATTCATCAATCTTGTACCTTGTGGAATCATTCAAGATACTTAATCTGTGGATTTAGAACACCATGATCAATCATCCCAATCTATGATGTGGGCTTCCATGAACAAAATCATTATTGTGTTATGGTCCATCCGGACCAAAACCAAAACCACTATGTGGACTATCATGACCACAAACATTATTATGGTGTGGACCATCACTACCAACACCCAAAAATAGACGAGGACCACCATGACCACCATCATTACCAGGTTGTGTGGACCGTCATGACCAACATCCAATCCTAAATGTGAATCGTCATGATAACCATCATTACCGTGTCATGGACTATCATGACCAATCCCAAAACCATAAAATTTATTATCAATATAATACATCTATTAAAAATTATTTAAAACCACTTAACACTTAAACATTTCCCTACATTAATTTCATAAAACACCACTTAAAACATCATAAGAGGCCAAACAAAACCACACACATCATTCAATATTTCAAGATTAAACATCAACATGTGTCTTTAGTTTTAGAAAAACTACGAAGTCCAATGACCAACCATTCCATTTAATCGATTTTAAATAAAACACCATGAAATTTCAATAAGGAGTAAATTAAACACACATTTGTAATCATAATTTTAAAACCCACAAGGCACCCCTTTACAAATAACATTGAGGTGAACACCTTGTTTTGTGACATTATCCCCTTTAAAACATATTTCCCCCCCCATTTAATACCAAAATAGGATAAAAACACAAAACAAATAATTTAAACCATTTTAAAAGATTCTTAATTATTTCACAAAGCTAGTATATATAACATTTGAATCATTCCTTTAACCATGCCCATATTCAAAATAGAATTTCAAGCATTTTTACTCCCATAAATTATCTTTCTCATCATTAAAAAATTAATTTCATCATTTTCAAGGGATTCAAATACCCTATGGATAACCCTAAATCTGGTTTCAAATCATCAATAGATGTAATAGGGTCGGTCAGGGGTGACACACCACAATTTCATTACCAATTTTCATTCCTTATTCAATGATATGAAAATACAAAAATGAAAAAAATCAGCACAACTATATACACTTATGAAACATTAATAAAATGGGAAATTTTTTTAGAACACCTACATCATGATCATAAAAAATCACTCATCCAACATAAGGCATTGATTAAAACTAAAAAAACCTTATAAACAAATCTGAATAAACCCCTAAAGATAGGGATCATGAAATTTTCAGAGATATGAGATAACCAACAAGGCTTGTTCCTGGAAATTTAAGGAAATAGAGTCAAAGACTTACCTGGATCTTTGATTCACAACCAATGAAACTCTAAATAATTAAGAATCGAGGGAGAAAAAACCATGTAGGATGAGGGAGCTACCAATATTCACCCTAAAATGATTGGGGGGGTGTGGGTGAATTAAGGAGACAATAGGGGGATAAAGATATAATACTGAGGGAAAATGGTAAATCTACCTATTTTATTGAGGAGCACCATTAGGATGCAAGGTTTTTCCAAAAAATTCACCAAATATTTGACCTCCATAGTTTGAAGTTTCAAGGTTTTATGGGGATAAATTTGGCTCTATCCAAGACCACATGGTTTCCCCTTACCCATTTCATGGTTTAAAAAATTTCACTCTTTCCCTCCTTGTCATACTGCCTTGGAGCACAAGTAGTACGAACCTTGCGTCATGCTGGCTCGATGCACAATGTGGCCTATTTTTCTATTATTTCACACACTAACCCATGGAACACCCCCAAGATTTATCGTACTCTTGGGAAACTATTCATTAACTTATTTAGGAATATTTTATCCTAAAATCTAAATCAAAACTAACCACATCCAAAATTGGGACCTTACAACTTACCCACCTTATAATAACTCATGCTCGAGCTACACTTTAAAACATCACTAAACCCAAAAAGAAAAAGTTTCAGGACACTAGGCCCACATACCCTTTCCCTATCTCATGTTTACTCTTAAAAATTTCCATTTTAATATAAAATTTGAATCAAAAGTATGGTCTTACCCCGAAAACACTCTCACTAAAATTCACAACACAAGTTAGATGCTCATCAAAGGACACAACAACCTCAGGATCATTATTGTCAAAATTTAACATATATAAAAAGTATATACAATATCATTGAAACTAATACACAAGGAGAGTATCAAGAAAACTATAACACCAACTAGGGAGATCCAATCGGTACACTTTTAGTCTAACTATTCACATAATCTCATACACCCTAGCACACCTGGTGTCACCTGAAGGAACATACAATTTTCCAACCACATTTCCGGACCTACATCAGTCCAAAAATCAAGGTCCAATAGCCTAATTCCACATCTAACAACTAAATAGAAACAAAATTAAAACCTTCAACCGAAGAAACTAAACCAATCCAAACCCTAGATAGTACCTTTTGCAAAAGACAAACACTAAGGGGTCACTTACAGAAGCCCATCCAACCTATAAAACCAATCACATCGTCAAACAAACAATCATCCACTATGGTGATTCCCCACTATAAAATTTATATTTAAACACACATATTATTGTATTTATAACCTCCACTATCGGTAAATGCCACTAGAACCTTGAAACTCAACCTTCCGTAACTCACCCAACTCATTTCCAAACTCACCAAGACAAAAAACCCATAAGAACATCAATCGAAATAGACATTCATTCTTATCATCTAAACCACCAGAAAAAGTCAAAAATCCACCATCTATACATGATTTAGGGAAAAATTGTATTTTTATCAAATCTCCCTTCAATTTACTCAATGTACTTATCATTTAAATATATCAATTGGAGGTGGCTTGCATGTCAAGAAATTTGTTTCTTTTTCTCTACTGTGTCAAGCCATCACCGACCAACTCTTCCTAAAAACTCACAACCACCTATATTGGAATGTCATAAATTTAACTAGCCAGGATTCCTTCTCACTTAAGGTATACCAGCACAATTATAGTGCACTTACTGGAGTCTATCAATGACTTATAAAGAAATTCCAACATCAAATAATCCAATGCTTCCCAAAAATATCATCATGCTCTACTACATCCAATGATACATATTCAACAGAAACACCCTATATTTCTTTTAGAACCACCCTGAGCCTAGATCCAATGCTTGTCTTGATCAACCAATTCATCCAATACCCACCTATCCTTCCTCTAGTAATAAAAACATGTACCTCACTAGTTTCTTATTGTCATCCCAATTCCACCACATCCAACCCACAGTATGCTCCACACATCTACAACTGACATATCGCTCCCCACCTTGGGATTGTCATTGTCTATGCCTCACGCAAGAAATTAAAACCACCAATAATCGTGATACCTTCACTATATATCCCAATAAGTGCATGCAAACATCTCTACCTCACTATAGAAATATAATAGAAAAACACAATCACCAATTCCCAGCCTTTGAGAACTACACCCGCAACATCCATTGACATTTGGTTCCTCCCATAGACCTCACCAAAAACTGGAAATGGTGCACCCCCACCATAAGAAATACCTTGAACCATTTCATGTGTCAAACCTCGAAGAGTATCTTCCTTAAACCAAGAAAAAACATTTAAGTAGTTTGGTGTATTGCCAGTTCATTCTTAGTTTACTTATGACGATGTCAAGATATTGGACATGATCTTCTTAAATATGATAGAACACCAAGATGTCATCAATGAATAACACCACAACTGGTCCATTTATGATATCACTTCTCAATGTAGTGACACATAATTACCTTAAAAGACCTCATGGCTCCCTTCCCCCAAGAAACTCATTAACCACTATCCACCTAATTCAAGTGGGATTCATTAACCAAAACTCTACATTATCTCACGACTCTCTACCGAGAATCCATGAACAAAACATTCTATGGGGAACTACCATCACCACACTAATTAAGGTCCTCCACCATGAATTGAATGATTTTCAATGAAAATTCACGTAGTCCATCAAACTGATCCAAAACCAAATGGTCTCATGCATATTCAAAATGCATTCCCTTAAATTTCAAAAGAAATGACTGGTGATTATCTCTTATCCACCTGATCACATATCTCAAATGATACCATGCATCTCCAATACGTTCTTATCACCCTGACCTTACCAAAAACATTGGTGTCACATTTTCCTATGATCATTCATTGAACCCAAAACAGAATCTGAGGAGTCATACGCTATCAGACCTAGGATCAAATTCCCACTCAAACAACTATTAATGTCTCCTGACCTGTCATCCTAATTATAATTGAGCAATCCTCGATGTTCCCACAAAATAACTTTGCATTTTCACATATCAGGTCCAACCACCTGACCACCCATCACCCTAGTCATTATTTACTAATTAGAAGTGTTTATCCAAACTTAAGTTTACACTGCCTTGTATCATCCATCAAAATCCAACATCGATCATCACATCGAAGATTCCCATTATAGTAGGGATAGGAATCTGAATGATCATACCCTTAGAAACCAACCTTACAATAAAATATATTAACTCAAGTGGTTCTCTTAGAAATAAACCAAGGAATGACCTTTCCTTTTTTCCAAAAATCAATATCACATATCATTGAACGATTTCACATATGAAGCATCCACTCGTGCTTCACATCCCAAGGCACCAACCACACTTGGGTAAATTCCATCATAGTCACCCCCAATTACCCAAATCCACTGACTCATGGACATAACCCCAGTTATATTTCCCAAATCCAATGTATCTCCTAGATATCTGTTTACATTTATTCTCAAACATGTCATATCTCATGGACAACATTCATGCCCCCATTCCACAACATATGATGGTCGAATGGTCACAGAAAATACTTACCGAGTGTCTTGTTCCCATAGTTAAACAACCAGTACCAAAAGTACCATAAACCAAGACACCCATTTCAAGGTCCAACACACAACCACATGATCAAAAACTATGAGGTTTACTACATCTATGTTATCAACCAATACCTCACAATATTAATGCCACAACCTAACAAAAGGCACAACAAGAAACATCCTACTAACCAGAAAAACAAAACTCATCAAGGTCTCACAACCTATAACCCAAGGTCTCAGAACTAGGGAAATCTCAATATCCAAACCACCCATGAATGAGGTTGGATAAAAAATCTGGGGTTACTCATCGAAAATCATCGTAAAGGTTCCACAATTTCTTATTTCCCTTTAATTAAGTGTTACCATTTAAGGTCCAAGATTCACATTTTAAAAACACTCAATAACCAAAATTTCAAAAATTACAATATTTATTAAATTTAATGATTCATAGTTTTATATAAATTTAATTTCATTAAAAAGTTATAACAAGATACACTATACAAATTTATTTCTGAAACTTTATTTAACTAGAATTATAAATTTATAAGTCATTATACAAACCCCTTACCCAAAATTCACCTAAGTAGTTGGTAAAAAAAAGTTCCTCTAGAAATAAATGGATGTGGCCACATTAAATACTAACCCATTTAAATTATTTACAATCATAGGTAGAAATTAATGACCAGAATGTATAGACCATATATAGAAAATTACACTACCAGAATAATGAATCCTAGAGAACTATAAATCACAGAAAATATATGAATAAACTACCAATCCTATGTTCCTAACATTATGTATAAATTCACACCCTCTCTTTCCATACCATGATAAGAGGTCAAATTAAAATAAATCAGTATCATCACACCAAAGAGAACCATTCGAGGTATAAAATACATAAATAATTAAAGCATAAATAACAAACTTAAATTTCCCTCCCATGAATACTTGGTTTCCCCACATACAAGGGGATACATGAACCCAAAAATGAGATCATTACCAATCCTAGATAATACCCTTGTCTCATATCTACCATTCCCTAACAATTATACAAAAAAACCCCTTTGATACCACTTTGTAACATCCTGTCACGAGAGCAACTAATATGGTGGCCTACTCTGATTAACAAAACGACCTATGGCATGCCTCTCTAAAAGCCAGAGGTCATCGACTAGTAGTGAAGGTTAAAGGAGGTATGATGGGGAGACTATACCTTCTTATCGTAGTTATAAAATATTGGAAAGTTATAACAAGTAAATACAAAGAAATATAAATTTAAAATGGGATATAAAATAGAATGTTTGAACAAAAACAAAAGTGGATCATGATATAACAATTAAATTCATACTCTATATGTCAGGAAGTCATACAATAAAAACCCTAATACTAACTATGAAAATCCCATAACATGCTCTTGAGTCCAAACATGGCCTTGACATCCCATTATCTAACCCATCATCCAATACATAAGCCAAAAATCAAGCCCTTAGGATAAACCTATAATTGAAAAAAGTATCATCCTCTTAGGTACCCAAGTGCCATGGTGGACTTAATAGGGTGTGAGTAATAGTAAGTAATCCCCCACCAATAATGTTTAAATAAATAACCTGTATGAATAATAGATTATGTAGATAAATAAAGGAGAAAATAAAAAGTCAATAAATGTATCATATTTCACAATTATACAATTAGAATTTAGCTCTTCATACTCATTGTTGTATCATGTCTCTCAATCAATCAAACATGCTTTGGACAAGCAGGGAGCCAAAGATATATATTATAGGATTCACAATCCTTAAGTAATAGAGGGGTGTTCATTTTTAAATTCATAACCCATGTTCATTGGAGCATCGATCCAAATACTTAAAAATGAGTATTCATAATACCATGTCCGACCATCCCAATATACAATGTGGAATTCCATGACCAACATCATTATCATAGTGTAGACCATTATGGACAACACCCAAACCTCTATATGGACTACCATGAAAAACATCAATACCTTGTTGTGGACTTTTATGATGAACACCCAAACCTATATGTGGACTACCATGACCAACATCATTACCATGGGGTGGACCATCATTACCAAAACCAAAACCTTGATGTGGATCTCCATGAACACAATCATTACCATGGTGGTGACTATCATGACCAACAACCATAACCATATAATCATTATACCATATAAAAAATTCCTTAAATATTATTTAAAAAAATTCAACAATTAAAAATACCCCCTTATTTCATTTCATAAAACTCAACTTAAAACACCGTGAGAGGCCCACTGAAATCTCCTACCTCATTGAATATTTTTAAACTACCTTTAAATAAGGTTCTTTCTCTTTTGAAACCCAAAATTCCACCATAGATCATCCAATCATTACAATTCATTTTCAAGAAACCACTATGGAATTATACAAGGTTTTAGTCACACACACCTTTCAAATCATAATTTTAATACCAATAAGGAACCCATTTATAATTAAATTTTATGTCAAAACCGCATTTTGTAACATTATACCCTTTAAAAATAGTTTTCCCCCTTGAAAACAAAAACTGGATCAAAATCCAAAGCATATCATTTAAACCATTTCATGATCCTCCTAGGTATTTTACACATCTATCATATAAAATTTTTAAATCCTCCCTTTAACCATTCCCATATGTTAAAAATTATTTAAACCAATTTACTCTCATAAATTATTTATCTCGTCATTAACTAATTCATTTAATCATTTTAAAGGGATTGACATACCCCATGGATCGCCCTAAATATGGTATCAAATCATCAATGAACCCAACGAGGTCGATGAAGGGAATCCCACTTCAATTTCATCCCCAATTTACCTTACTTAGTAAAAGATACAAAAATAAAGAAATTTAATAAAATAGCATAACTAAATACACTTATAAAACATCATGATTATGGGAAAAATATTATAAAACACCTATGTCATGCTCATAGACAACCAATCATTCAACCTTAGGACTTGATTCAAACTAAAATAGCCCCAAACACCAAGTTCAAACACCCATTGAAAACAACTTTCATGAGATTTGGAAAGACTGGAGACAACAAAAAATAACTATTCCAAAAAATGGAAATAAAAAAAGTCTAAGACTTATTGAGAGCTTTAATTCACAACCAACAACACTTCAAATTCCTAATAATCGGTGGGAAACATCTATAGAGGAGGATGGAGTTGTGGGTTTTCTCCCTAAGATAATGTGTGTCTAATGGGGGAGAAAATTTGTGGAGAAAAATTTAAGATTGATTGGAAAAATGTAAAATTCCTCTCTTTTAATAATTAACACAAATAGGGTATATGGATTTCCTAATCATCCACTAACCCTAAAACCTTCACTATTTGTAGATTCATGGTTTTCTGGGTAGATTGATGGTTTGAGGAACCATGAAAAGACCATGCATTTAGATCTGTCCAAGACCACACGGTTTCCCATTCCCCCTTACATGATTTAAAAATAGTTCACCCTACTCTTCCATGCCACATGACCTTGGAACATGGTTAGTACTAAAGGTACGCCAACCATATTCAATGAACAATGTGGCATATTTTTCTCCGTTTTCATGTCTTGATTCCTAGGAACACCCCAAGACTTATTATACTCCTATTAAACACTTCAGTAACCCATTTTGGAGGAGTTTATAAAAGATATGAAATGAAAATGAACCCCATAAAAAAAATACATTAAATATACTTTTGGTGTTATGTAGGTTGTAAAAGGAGAAGGAAAAAAACTCAATAGGCATAATCTGAAGAAATTCTTTGAAAAATTTCCCAAAGAACAAGGGGAGAAGGATACACGTCTAAAAAATATTTATCAATGAAGACCCATTTTTCTATCCATGTCCTTAATAATTTATTTATTTATATGATTCTATTTAAATATTTTTGGATGATAAATTTGTTATAATTAATTGTGTATAGTTTATCATGTATGATTTGATTCTCAAAAGTTTTATTCAATATATAGTAAAAAAACAATTTTTTATTATGAAATATATTTTAGTTTCATGAATTTTCAAAGTTAATTTTTTTTAAAATGGTTCAGATAAAAATTAGTTCAATTAAATATTTAAAAATATAATTGTGTTCTTCGGAATTAATTTTATAATTGAATTTGGTATAGAAACATTTTTATACTAAAAATTATTTTTTCTAATAAACTATTTTTCATTGTGTTTTGTGTTTTAATCTTCAAAATATTTTGACAAATTATTTAAATTTAATATTAGAAAATGGATTCTATATTTTATATAAGTAGGTACAAATTTGGTAAATAGTTCTCTTTTATTTTTGTTCATTATGAATAGTAATAATAGTAAATAAGTGTCGACACGATTAGAGTAAATTGGGTAATTGAGGTTAAAAATTATGTGATAAAGAATTAAAAATCCACACCAATATTGCCTTAAAATTAATTTCATAAGACTATTTACTAGATAATGCTTCAAAATTAAAAAATATTACCTTTTGTTTTCATTTAACTATGAATTTGACCCTTATAATATTTAAGTGAGAGAGAAAGAAAAAAATGCCACTTTTCTTATTTTAATATCTAAAATATTTTATGGTCGTGATAAATACAACATATATTATATTATAAATTTTCATTTTAAATATAAGTTACTTTTTTTGCGTCATAATTTATTTCTAATTTTTATTAATGAAGTAATTACCTTCAATGTATGTGCAATACGAACACAATATTTATTTAATTGATAGAAAAATAATATAAATGATTTTAAAAATACTAAAATTAATATAATTGAAATAATTATTAAGTTCCAATTATTTCATATACATATATAACATTATATTTATTTATTAATGTATTTTATTCGAATTACCTCTTTGTATTGGTTTATTTAAAGTCAAATTAAATGAATAGTATCAAAAATGACATTAATGATATTTTAGAATAAATAATATTTTATTAAATGATTTGAAATTAATAAAAATATTATATTAAAAAATTGAATTTTATATGTTTTAAAACATCATAAAAGGTCCATTTAAGGGCATTTTTTTATTTTAAGGTAACATTCTTGACCCTTAAAGGATAAAAAACTTTAATAGTATGATAATTGTCATAAGGGATAATAAGGGGTTAAAACTAAAAGTTAAGGGTGAAAAAATAACCAAAACTTGTCAAATTTATTTTAAGATATGATTTAGACTCATCTCTATATTATATTCTATTTTTGTCAATTTGGATCTATTTGGACAGAAACAATCATTTATATTAATTTAATATTTTAAGGCATTCTAAGAATTCTTCACCCCCATTTATAAAAGGACACCCCTTCTCTAAATTATTTACTACATATTGAGAAATATATCTTTTCCAAAACCTATAAAAAAATCTTAAATAAATTATTATCTATGTTATGGAGGTTTTGGTCATCCTGAAACACCAACCCTAGGTCCCTTAAGAGAAGATGTAAACAAGATCTTTCAAAGAATATGTAATGATAATTACCGAATCTCTCAATTTTATTTATTTTTTAAATATATATAGATGTTATTATTATTGTGGTATAACAATTTTATATCTATTTTCTGTCCAAATAAAAGTGAAAACATCACTTGTGAGTACACATGGCTTACTGACTCCACATAACATTGTAATTCATTTTTCAACACCACTTTACCTAGATGATTATAAATTTGAAAATAATGACTATATATGATATTTATAAAAAAAATATGACTCTAAAATTTTAATATCACATATACCTTATTAACTTATAATCCATTGGAAAATGATAACATCGTGCTTAGGTACGTAAAGACTACCACCACCATAAAGCAACATGACTAATTTTTAATCTCCTCTTTACAAGGAAGACAATAAGAATATATTTAATGGATATATATATATATATATATATATGATATTTATATCATTATTAAAATTCAGGATATTTTTGTACAATAATCAAATTAGGAGTGTTATAACTTCCGTGAAAAAACATGCATGAGAAAATAAAGTTGTTAACACCCAAATACAATGTGAATAATGAAAGATTATTTTCAAACAGGAGATAAGATTTTATAAGTGGATAATATATGATATTTAAAATATAAATATGCTTCAATTACAAATTAGTAACATTTTTAAAACAATTATATAGGATATTAAATAATTAAAAACTATGTGGAAATGTGAGGTAAGGGATTTCATCTCAAAATCTACTACATTGAGACATATTTGGAAATATTCAACTATTTAATTTGTATGTGGTGTATATATTTCCTATTTTCATTATTTAACATTAATATATATTTATTAATGATTATTAATTATTCAATTCACACTAATCTTTAAATAGAAATGTTTAAAATAAAGTTGATCTTATTTCTCTTCTTAATCAGCTATATTTTTCATTCATACCCATATTTTTAAAAATTATTTTACATAAATTATTTTTATTTAAAAAATAGAAATAAATAATATTTCAGGTTATCCTTGAATTTTTTCATGGTATGAAAGTAATATTTATAATTTTTTCTTAGGAGGGTTTATTTTCATCTTTTTTAATAAGAAAGGTCAAAAAATGTTTTTTTAAATCGTACGACATTAACAGACGTTCCCAATTCCAAAACCATTTTACACTCTTTAGATTATTCAACAAGATTTAAAAGGTATTAAAAATGAAACCCTTGTGATAATTTGTTTATTTAATTCTCTAAAAGGAATGAATTTATTTCAAAACCCTTATTTTTGATGAATTGAAATCCATTTTTTAATCTTTTTTTATTAACATTATCTTGAAATAGTAACGTTTTTTGTAATTATTAAAAATTAAATTTCCCTCAAAAATCCATATTATTTGGATCATGGATATGATTATTTCCTAAATTTTATACTTTTTTACTTATAGTATTTATTTTGAAAGTTATTTTATTGACAAGGGAAATATTGACATTATTTATTCTCTACTCAATAGAGATATTTTTTAATAGGGAATATTGTTAATTAATTAAATTAATCATTCAATATACGAGGAATGCATTAGACATGTAGTGATGTATGGGGACCAAAATTATATAGCCTCTCGATGCATTAATAGAACTCCTGAGACAAATCTGTTAGCCAAATTAAAAGGGTATTTACCCATAGTTCAAAACAATATTATCATGAGGTCTTGATGGTAGAGATAGTATTATGTCTGAGATCATGACGTCAAATAGTATGAATTTAAATTATTATGGATTCAATTATTATTACCCATGAGATTATTTCTTTAATATTATTCATGGATTTAGTTTGTGCTAAAGTTATTCATTAAACAGAAGATGTATCCTATTATTTAACTTTTCATAATGATTATGACTTATTTAGTCATGATATATTCTACTATACATAACCCTTAATAAGAATATGATATCACCCGTATTCACATTCCTTTCCCTAGGAGATAAAGAAGAATTATTTCAATTAATTCACGGATTCAAAATTTTCTACTTTTTTATTCCCAATGTAAAATTGGTATCGTGTATGTATCTGGATATCCAATGCTATTAAACTAATTAATCTTTCAAAATTAGATCCCTTGTATCTATGAAATTTAATATAGCAGACGCTGGATATTTTTTATTGGAGTTGGGTTTGTTATAATTGTTATTAGATTAAATCTAGTACAAATCTTTGGAACTAAATTATAAATTAACATAACTAAGGTGAGAATTTTGATAATCCCTTAAAGAATTTGAGAAATTTTAGGAGGTATTTTTATTTTACTACTCAATATTCAGGAAGATTATGAGATAACTCATTGTGGGACCTTAGTTAGTTATGGGACCTAATAGACGAAATAAAATCAATACACATGGTCAGTGTAGGGATTACCTCACTGAGAATAACAATATATTTGTGTTGGAGCTAATTAGATCAAGACCATATTAGGGCATCTGAACCAATTTATGTCTAATATCCTTGAACGTATGAAGTAACAAGATGTTCCATAGCATGATACACCTAAATTGGATCATTTCATGAAATACAATCCTCCATAATTTAGTGGAATGACTAATATATAGGTAGTTAAAAAATGGAACAAGCTTCTTAGATAGATATTACACTCATTAGGATATAGTGAAAAGGAAAAGGTTATGATAGAAGGGAATTATCTTAAAATAAATACTGATAAATAGTTGTTATGGATCCATAATACTAGGTAATAAGAATAAATAGAACATATAGGGTGGATGAATTTTAAATTAATATTCTTCATTAAATATTTCCCTCAGGAATAACAAACTAAAATGAAGAGAATGTTTATCAATGTAAATCAAAAGGAAAAAGAAAGTGTTATAGAGTATGATTATAACTTTAAAAGATTACCTAGGTATGATATATTTTATATACATAATACAGATAGCATGTCTAACCATTTCATTAAAATACTTAAGAAAAACCTCTGACAAGAATTATTTTGTAAAAAATTTTCATTATATGATGAAATAGTATTATGTTCTGTTAAAATAGAGATAGAATTTTCAAGATCCTATATCTTAAAGGTGAATCAATAAAATAAGAGGTCATCTAAAAACCATTAAAATACTAAAGAATCAAATAATATGGGAACAAATAAATTCTCATCATGTGAAAATTTTGGAACCAAACTTCCTAGAAAAATATTTATGGGAATGAGAGTTTATTACAAGTGAGGAGATAAATGCCATATGGCTAATGAATAGAAGGGGAAGAAACAAATAAATGATATCTATAACTTCAAATGTATAGAAGTGGGAAATTATTATAAACAATAAACCATACATCAAGGTAACATACTACAGAATTGGATGATGAGAGAAGGAAAATATTATGTAATCACAACAGTTAAGGTTGAATTTCTCAAGGATGTGGTGGTAGGTACTTTAATCATAACCTTAAATTTAGATAATTCTTTGTTTGATATTTTATCATTTAAATCTTTTATATATTTTATGTTTTCCAAAAAAAATATATATTTCCCTATAACCTTAAAAAGTGAGTTTTCAGTCAAAAATCATAGTGGAAATCTTAGTGCAACAAGGATGTGTTATTAGATTCCCATTATGACCCCTAAAAATTCCCTATTTCTAGAATTGATTTTTATACCTATGATTTAATTTCATATATACCTTTGTATAGATTGAATTTAAATATATAATGAAAAACTTTTATTACAAAGAGAATGAAATTATGATTCATGATAAAGATATATAATTCCATATCTTTATTAAAGACACATCATCATCATATTCATGTATAAATACATCTCTAGTAGATCTTATGAATAAGATTATTGGGGAGTATGATCAGAGACAATATATGGATGAAAAATATGATCTTAAAATTCAGTATTTACTTATTATACATGAATATATTATTTTACTTCCTACAGAATTACCATGACATCCACTACAATTTGACATTTAGTTTTTCATTGATTTTAACCCTGATGAAAGACCTATTATAAAGAATATATAGAGAAGGGACACCGTTGAATTAGTGTAGTTAAAGAAACAACTATCAGAGTTGTGTTAAAAGGGATTTATATTCCCTAGTGCTCAACCTTAGGGAGCCCTTATTCTTTTCATTAAGAAGAAATGTGGATATACGAGTCTCAATATTGAGTAAAATCAATGGTATTATGATAAAGAACAAGTACCACCTACTTCACATTGATGATTTATTCAATAAAATTCACGAATATCAATATTTTTCAAAGATTGAAATTCATTCTAGGCATCATAAATTGTGAGTAATGAATGAAAATATTCTGAAAAAAACTCTCTAAATGAGGTATGAACATTATTAGTTAATGTTAATTCCATTTTAATTGACAAAAGGATCCACTGTTTTTATGTATCTAATAAACAGAGTATTCAAGAAATATCTTGATAAATTTTTTTGGTATTTATTTATTATATATTAGTTTACTCAAAAATCTAATGGATCATTAGAATCATTTATTGATCATTTTTGAGACCCATATAAGAAATTAGCTATATGGGAAATTGAGTAAGTGTGAATTATGGATTTAGAAAGTTTATTTACTTCCCCACATTGTCTCAAAATATGAAATCATAGTTGATCCTACTATAAAACCCAATTACCTTTCTATCAATAATGTTTTTGACCCATGTGTTGGTTTTTTATTTTCATTGGTTTTGGTATGCCAGAATGGAAATCAGGAGGATACCTATAATGGTGGTTTTTGGAATTTATTGGATATTCACAATAAAACTTGTTATTTTTAATGATTGATGGGTACTTACACTTCATGTAAGTGAAGTACATGTTATTTAATTGCTATCAAGAAGATTTTTTGAATTGGATACACAAAATTAATGGTTTAATCTACATGTAATAGGTGCATTTTGTGTAATAAAATATATTTCTTTTAATAAAACATGATGCATTTTTCAATGCATACGAGCCTTGAAAATTATATACTATGTAAAATAATTACATTCTGTGTAATTGTGAGGACTTGGGTTTTTAAGGTACCTCTCGACTGAATTCTTATTTCACCATTTCGAATATCTTCTCCCTATCATCCTAGAAGCTCTTAGGGATGCTTATAGAGACCTATAACATATCCATATCATTTTTCTAATCAATTTTTTCATTGGTACAATTGTTTTTCATTTCTACAGGTAACATTTACTTAATGTTATTCTTTGGTTTTGGTTACAAAATTATTTTTACTGTTGATGTGTGATAAGATAGTGTTTTATATTAATCCTTTTCAGTTTCTTATCATGACTTGTCTATAGAATGTTATTCTCTTGGTTTCCAATCACAAATGTCTAAAGAATCTATGTTTTCTTCCATATTGAGGTAGGTGTTTCTAATGAATGGGTTGTTTTGAGTAATTCCATATTGTTCCTGATAAATTACTTTTTTTTTGTTTATTGATTTGATGTTATAATTGTTTTCAATAGATTTACTGAAAAGGAAATTGTTTTCAAGAAGGGGGTTTTGGTTTATAATGGATTTCATAGGTTTATAAATGGGTTTTCATACTCTAAAGTAAATTGGATTGGCTTTGAAATTTTTTTGAAAAATTGTGAGAATGGTTTTTAAAATGTATGGGACATTTACACAATAATAACCTTGGTTGCATTGGGATAGAGATATGGGTAGTCTTAGTCTGTGTTACACCCAAATGATGTACATTTTGTGATATAAATCAGAAGGACTTGATATCATTTTGGATCCAATGTATTCTAGTTTCGAGTTTTGAATTTTTAGTACGCATTTTCTTATAGGACTGATCCCAATATGTGAGGTCCTTTGTCATTTTTCATCTTTGGTTTTTTTTTGCCTGATTTTTTTTACATTATGGATTTTTTCTCAAATAGTTTTATTATGAGGTTATACCACATAGATTCACATGATTGGTAATTTCATTGATATGCGTTTAATTTATTTCCACTTGATTCATGGATGTTATATCTTATTTTCATCAATTATACTTGTCCTAATTATGGTTTTAGAATATTAAAGTCTTTATGAGAAACAATGTAAGAAAAGGGAAAATGATTTTAGTTTGATTTTTTTATGAAAATTATTTGTGAAACTATTATGTTCTAAAATATTGAATTGTTTCATCAATGATATTAGAATTTGTATAGAAAATGTGTTGGTATCCAATAGGGGATTATCTGACACCCTATATGTGCCTTGGGGTGTTTTTAAATGTTGTATTACACGATTTATGAAAAAGGAAGATCATCCTGTAGCATGTTGGTTTCTCTTATTGATGTTACTTTTGGTTTGGGTTTGTATGGAGTTGACTATTGGTCATGTGGGGACTTGAATAAATTTATTCTTTTTTATTTTTTGGATTAGATTATATGTTTTTGTGGTATCTTGTCCATTTAAAATTCTTAATTTGGTTTTTTATATTTTTTATATTAATGACTACTTTTAATTATGTTCTTTTACCCATATCATGTGACAGTTTGGTTCTAGTGACTTTTCACGTTGGTCTGGGTTGGTTCGTTATAATTTGGTATCAAAGGGATGTTCATATAGAAGTTTGATAACACTTCCTGAATTTGGTTTTGTGTCTTTGGTATAATAGATATAAGACCATTATAATTTGTCCATTAGGAGTTGAAACAGGGCTTGGCTAGCTCACTTTCGTGACTGAAACTGAGTTAGCATGGGTGGACATGGATTTTTACCAAGTTTGAGACATAGAGATTGAGGTGATTTGAATAATTCTAAGGTATGTTTATTTAAATGTACATGTTCATTTTTAAGTTATGATTTTCATGAATTCTTTAAATTCATAATGCATTAATTGTTTTTTATCAATATCTAAAGTTGGTCATTTGATATGGGAATGTTCTCATGGTCAATTTGGTTTTCCTATTTTGTTAGACAATGCTATTGAGAAGAGATATTTCAAATTTTAGAGAGAAATATGCAAGATGGTTTCTATAGGTGAGCCCTCCAATGGACCCTAAATTGGTAGAATTTGTTATCTTCAATGTTTAGACCTTGTGTCAGGTGGGTGTTAGGAACCCAAGATGCATAGTGGATAATTTCTTGGAATTTACTAAGCAACATCCACCCAACATTCATGGTGAAAATGGACCACATGAATCCGATGAGTGGATTAAGTGGATATAGAGGGTCCTAAACATCTTAAAGACTCCAAAATACTCTAAGGTGGGGTTTTTCACATATATGCTCAAGGGACCGAGAAGAAGTTGGTGGGACTCTATTATGAATGTTAAGTTGCATTACGATATTACCGAGGAATACTTCAAGAAAATATTTAAATAGTAATTCAATACTGAGAAATTATGTGTAGAAAATATGAAAGAGTTTATTAAAATAGAGTAAGGGTATTATACCATTCTATAGTATTCTACCCATTTTGTTGATTTAGTGCATCTGGCACTAGAACTTGTTAATAATGAGTACGTGAAGGATTAGAGGTTTGAGTTAGAACTGAGGCCTGATATTCTGTCAATGTCGATAATCTTGTTCCTTATGACCTTTATAGAGTTAGTTTAAAAGAAAACTTTAGCTTAGAGAGACCTAGATGGAATGATAGGTTTTAGTGGATACTTAGTTAGTTCAATGGTTATCCTTTGTGTATCTTCTGTCCAGAAAAGAAGAATAATAGTGGTTAGTTTTCCCCAGGACTTGTCTTAGGGGAGATATTAGGGAAGCATCAAGTAATATGATACCAGTGTGGGAAGAAATTTCATACCAAGCGTATCTTTGTATATGATCATAATAATTTTGATCAATGTGGATGATATGGCCATCTACAACAATTTTGTGAAAATATACTTCAGGGAAGTAAGGTAAGATACACACTCAAAAAGGGTTCATAGGTTCGTGCAAATGCTTCTAAGGATAGTGGGCCTATTCATCAGGAAAAGGGATATGTTCATGTGGATAAGACCAAATTACTTATGCATTGAAGAATATTCCATAGTAATCTAAAGTAGGGATAATTTTATGTAGAGATATGGTGTTTATGTTTTCTTGTATGGTGAGAGATTTGTTTTATATAGGGTTTACTCATACTTTCATATCATCAGATTTGTTTTATTTGTTGGGATTTCATTTGGAACTTATGACATTCTTATTAGATCTTTTGATGATATTATGAAAGATGTCCAAACAAGGATTTATATTTCCCACCTTTCGAGTGATGATAGCTAAACTTAAGGTGTAATAGGACTTCTTGGTTCTTGATCTTGACATATTCAACTTGATTATCATCTTGGATTCGATGATTAGTGTTAAGGAAAAAATATATTCCTATCATCACTGAGTATAGATCATATTTATCGATGTGGTCACTGATATTTTCTAAGGTTAGTGGGACTCTATATTAATAAGTAAAGGGCATGTTGTTCCATATGATAGTGTAACCTTGTACCCATTTTCAGAGATATTTCATGATGTAGTTGACTCTTGCTGGGGAGGTCAACTTTCTATAGTTTTCTGTGTGTGCCCTGAGGTCTTTTCGGATTATTTTTCTATTTTACCACCACTAAGATAGGTTGAGTTTACTATTGACCTACTCCCACGAATGATAACCATTTCTAATCTATCTTACTATGTGACACCCATTGAGTATGTGGAACTTAAGGTCCATCTTGAGAACATAGAGGCTAAATTATTTATTAATCCTAGTGATTCACCATGGAATTTTCTTTTCCAATTTTTTAATAATTAATATGGGATCCTTAGACATTTTTTTGATTATATAAACTTTTATCGGGTGACCATTAAGAAAAAATATCCTTTACTGAGGATTAAAGATCTCTTTGATCTGCTTAGAGAGGTTCATTGGTTTTCCAAGATTTACCTATGGTTAAGGTATCACCAATTGATATTTTAATGGGAGGATATACCTAATAAAAAATTTGGGATTCAATATGGGATTTTCAAGCTTCTAGTTATTCCATCTTGTCTCACTAACTCTCCTAAAATGTTTATCAATTTGATGAACCATATCTTTCATTGGTTATTGGTCTATTTTTTTGTGTGTCCGTGTATGATATTTTAGTGTTATCCAATTCAAAGGAAGATAAAATATTCCATTTGTATATCTTCTTCAAAACATAAAATAACTTTGTATATATGGTATGATTTCAAAGTGTGAGTTTTGGATCCAAGAGGTGAATTTTCTGAGAAATGTGATATCTTAGAGTGGTGTCTCATTGGATCATAAAAAATGTAAATGAAGTTATGTCTTGGTAGAATCCCAAAAATGTGTTTATGATCCTAAGAATCTAGGGTTTGGTTTGTTACTATAAAAGGTTTGTTTAGGACTTCAACATGATCGCATCTTTGATGAAATATTTAACCAATAAGGGTGAAAAATTTTGATGGAATAAAAAGCATTAGAGATATTTTGAGGAGCTAAAAATGAGGTTGACTTTAGGATTAGTATTGATTCTTCTAGAAATAGGGTTAGGTTATGAATTTTTCTATGATTCTTCTAGGGAAGTTTAGGGATGTAACTTTTTTTATGGTAAACAAGTTATGGATTATGTATCATTATAGATTTGACCTCATGACAAGAACTAATTTACCCCCAATATTGAGTTGACAATTGTGATGTATTCACTCAAAAAGTGGAATCACTATCTCTTTGAGGAGAGATTTATGTAATATTATCATCATAAGAGCCTAAAATACATTTCTACCTAGAGAGATCTTAATTTGAAACATAGATGCTTGGTGGATTATCTTCATAAAATTTATATTGATATACCTTATAAATTTGGGAAATAGAATGTGGTTTCTGATACATTAAGAAGAAACTTAATGATACAAGCTGTGAAGGAATCAATTGAGTAGTGGTCTAGGATGAGTTTGTTTACAAAGATGTGATTGGGAGTGGAACAGGTTGGTGGACAAGCCCTATTAGCTTTGATAAAAGTTGATTCATTTTTTATGGGTGATTTCATTTATAAGAGGTATTAGAAACTGAGTTCCAATGCTTTAGTGAAAGACTTTATGGTAGGGAGACATCATGTAAGTGGTTTCGGTTTCATAGTGGAGCTTTGTGCTTCCATAGCGGGTCAGTTGTTCTATTTTCCTTGTGATAAGTGTTGTTGGATATTGGACACCATTTTTGTTGGTCCATGCACCCTGGGAATACCAGGATGTATCATGAAATGTGGCATCAGTACTGGTGGAAAGGGATGGGGCTATCGATAGAAGATTTTTTTTCATGATTCCTTGTCAAAATATTACATAGAATCACCAGAGACATATAGGTTTATTGAAACCTTTACCAATACTGGTATGGAAGTGGGATGATATTTCCATTTATTTCATCATTGGTTTTCTAAATCATATTAGTGGGAATGATTTTATTTGAATAATTATTGATCGACTCATGAAGTTAGTGCATTTTTTACCTATATGAGAGGCATAGGAAGTGGAATAGCTTAGGGAGTTGTGTATTTGAGAGACTCTGATAATTTATGGGGTTCCATATGAAATTTTTTCTGATAAGGATATGAGTTTCACATCCTATTTTTTTGGAAAGTTTTATAGGAGGTGATGCATTCTCAAATTAAATTAAGCACAAAATATCATTGAAATATAGATTGATAGTCATAGAGCAGTATCCATGTTCTAGAGGATATTCATTTATCTTGTGTACTTGATTTCGAAGGATATTGGGAAAAGAATTTTCCTTCGGTAGAGTTTTCCTATTACAATAGTTATAATGATTTGATAAATATGGCACCCCATGAGGCTTTTTATGGGTATCCATACAAATCTCCCTTGTGCTGGGAAGAGTTGGGAGAGAGTTCCTTAGTTGGGCCTAGTATTGTTGAGGAGATGATTGAGTTGGTGCAGTTGACCCAGAAGAAATTGATCATGACATAGAGTCATCATAAATCCTATGTTGACCATCATCATTGGCTTCTGGATTTAAGGTTAGTGATCATAAATTTATTAGAGTTTCACTTCACTTGGGACAATGTCGGTTACCTAATAAGGTCAAGTGGGCATAAGGTTTGTGGGGCCCTTTTAGATCATTGGAAAACTGGGGAGGGTGGCCTATCAATTCAACTTTCCTTCTAGTTTAACAAATATCTATGACATATTTCATGTTTTCAAGTAGAGGATGTATATACCTGATCCATCCCATTTAAATAGATGGGAGGATATTGATCTTGAGCCTGATACCACTATGGTTGAGTAGATAAATGAAATTATGGATCACCAAGATATGTTATTGTATAGTAAAATCATCCCCCTGGTCTAGTTAGTATAGAAGTGCAGACATGATATCCATGAAACATGGGAGAGGGAGTCATTGATGAGGTATCAATGACATTACCTTTTTTTTCTGATCCAGAATCTTGAGGTATTTCTGGGTGTAGAATGCACTTATGGTGGGGAGATTATAACGCCTTGTTACCTTTCTATCAAGTTTGTTTATGAAACTTGTTTTGGATTTCCTTTTTTATTGTGGTATGCCAGAATGGAAATTGGGAGGATAATTTTAATGGTGAAGTATTATATTTATTTGATTTTTACCATATAACCTATAGTTTTTGCTGCTCTTGGGGCACTTAGATGCTATGTAAGTGAAGACCACAATATATAATGGCTGCCTAGAATAAGCTGTGAACTCGATACATAAAATTAATGGTTTAAATTCCATGTAATAGGCAAATTCTGACTAATAAGAAAATATTAGTTGATAATAAAAAGAGACAATTTTTTTGAATATATGATCCTTAATCATTACACTCGATGTAAAGGCATTAAATTCCATAAAACTATTAGGGGTTAGGTTTTTAGGTTTCCACTTAGCTAAATTTTTCTTTCACGCTTCGGAAGATATCCTCCATCTTGAACTAGAGTCTCTTATGGATGATTTTGGAGACCTCCAACCCTATCAAATTATTTTTTAATAATTTATCATTGTTATGGTTGTGGTGGATTTTTTTCGTATAATCTTTCCTTATTATTCTTATTTGGTTTTGGTTGTGGTTGTAGTTTGGATAAGTATTTTTGATTGGATAGTGTAATCAATAGATCCTTTTTAGTTTCTTGGGGGGGCTTGTCTATCAATGGTCGTTCTCTTGTTTTCCATTCACCATTTTTGAGAGAATCTAGGTTTTCTATCGTGATGAGCTAGGTGTTTATATATAATAAGTTTATTTGATAAATTTTATGTTATTATTGATAATTATTTTGAGTTATTCATTGATTTTATGTTATAAATGGTTTCAAATGATTTCTTAGAATGAAAAATTTTGTCAAATAGTGGGTTTTTATTTAAAATTTATTTTATGAGTTTGGTAATGAGTTTTCAATTTGTAGAGAAGATTATCTTAGATTTGATTTTTTTGTGAAATTGTGATCATGGTATTTAAAATGAATTGAAAAATTACAGATTGGGAACCTTGGAATCATTGGTATAGACACATGGGTAGCCATAGTATGTGTTGAACCACTAGGAGGCAACTTTTGTGATATCAACTAGTAGAACTTGAATTTTTTTGGATCCAATGTATGCCAATTTAGGCTTTCGAGTGTAAAGTATGAATTATTATATTTTTTTGAGAATAATACGTTAGGAACTTTGTAATTTTTTATTTATAGTTGTTTATCACTTGATTATTTTTGTATCACAGATTATTTTTCACAAATATTTTATGAGGTTATATCACATAGCTTCACATGATATATTATTTCATGTATATGTTTTTACATGCTTAAATATGGATGTATGGATATAATTTCATATTTTTATCACTTATACTTGTCATATTTCTAGTTCGAGAATATGAACGGCTTTATAAAAAAGGATTAAAAATGAAAAATGATTTGTATCTCTATTCATTTTATGTAATTTCTTTGAAAAACTATTTTTTTTAAAATTTAATTATTTCATTCTTGATGTTAGAACCTGTATATAAATTGTTTTTATATCCTACAAGGATTTTGATCACACCCTACTTGTGCCTTTATGAATTTTTAGTTGTTCTACATCATGATTTAGGTAAAAGTAAGAGTATATTATAGCATATTTGATTCTCTTGATTTTTTCTTTTAGTTCAAGTTGGTCTAGAGGTGACTGTTGGACACATGAGGACTTGAATTACAATTTATTTTAGCCTATTTTGTCTTGGATTTTATTATTTTTTGGTGTCTAGTATGTTTCCTCTTCATAATCTAGTTTTATGTCATGTTTGTTTTATATTTAATATTAGTTTTTATTATCTTATTTTACCCATACCATGTGACGATTATATTTGGGAGACTTTTCTAGTTGCCCAGGTTGGTTCACCACACGAGAAAAGACCAAAGAGGTCAAAGAATGTACTACACAAATGAACATAACAGAGGTATGTAGTTTCGTTGATTTAATAGTTTACGGTTGGTTATTTGTTCAAAAATATTTCACAATTGGCTAACCCATTAACCAAACTTACTTGTAAAGGGGATAAGTTGATATGCACAAAAGTAAGTGAAGATTGTTTTTAGAATTGAAGAGGATTCTGATGAACAATATGATTCCTACTCTTCCATAATGAAATGATGTATTTGTGGTATATATTGATAAAACAAATAATGGACTTGGTTGGGTCAATATAAAGAATGAAAAGGTTATTGTATATGCATTAAGGCACTTAAAGACCCATGAATAGAAATATCAAACTCATGATCTTCAGTTGGAATCTATAATATTTTCTTTGAAGATAAGAAGACATATATCTTTGATGAAATATATGGTATAAATAGATACCACAAGAGTATAAAAATATCTTTTCATAAAAATATCTCAACAGGAGTTAAATCTGATGACTTGATCTACTCAAAGATTATAGTTTCTTAATACACTACTATCCATGGAAGGAAAATAAGGTAGCAGATGAATTGAGAAGGAAGGATGATGATGTTATGTCCAAGATGAGCTTTGAGAGAGATCCTACGTTCATGGACTTAATAAATAAATATATGGGAATTATTATGGAATGGTAATATCACTATATTTTCAAATGATTTACAAACCATATTTATTGGAAAAAATAAAAAATTATAAACATGGTGATGTGAATATTCATTATAAAATTAAATCCATGAATGATGGGAAATTGGAATACTTCATATATGAAGATGGAATTCTAAATTTTGGATAGATATTATGGGTCCCATCGATACCTGAGCTAAAAATTAAATTATTAGATGATTCTTGTAGGTCAAAATTCTCTATACATCATGGTAGCACCAAGGTGTATAGTGATTTTTAGGGGCACTTTTTATGGGAAAATATAAAGATGGAAATTTCAGACTATTTTTCCAGATGATTATTTTATCAATAAGTGATAGCTGAGAGATAATATCTTAAAGGATTCATGCAACCTCAACCTGTCCTTATGGAGAACGTTTATGACCTTTTTATGTATTTTCTCACTAGATTACCAAATAATCCTTGAAGGAATGATGTGATATGTGTTATTACTGATCGCCTTACCAAATATATACATTTACACACTATAGGAGAATATTTTACTCTTTATCTCTTCTTAAGGATCTATATTAATGAAGTTGTAATACTTCATGGTTTGCATCTTTCAATTGTTTCTGATTGTGATCCATGATTCACATCAAAATTATGGAAAAGTATTAATAAGGCTCTAGATAATAAGATTTATTTTAGCACTACATATCTCCAATAAATCAATAGATAGTCCAAAAAGACTATTCATAAATTGGAAGAAATATGTAGGTTATGATTAGTTGACTTTTTAGGTATCTGGGATTAATATTTACCATTGGTAGATTTTACTTATAAAAATAGTTTCCATTAAACTATTTAAATGGTTCTATATGAAGTATTATATGGAATGAGATGTCATACTATAACATGTTGGTAAGAAGTTGGTGAAATAAAACATGTGGGTCTAGATATTTTTTAGGAGACAATGAAAAAGGTAATGTATATTTGGACGCATATTAAAGAAGCTCAATTTAAGAAAAATAGGTATGCCGATAACTAAATGATAGATTTGGAATTTCAAGTGGTAGATCACATTTTCATAAAATTATATCCATTTAAGGGGTTTTATAAGGTTAATTAAGAAGGGAAAACTGAGCCCCATGTACATCATAACTTTTAAATTTACAAAAGTATTTGGAGTGGTGCCTTATTGATTGGAAATCCCATCACGCCTCTCAAAACTACATGATGTGTTCCATATCTCTTTATTGAGGAATAATATTCCAAACCCAACTCATTTAATTCTCTTTAAATAAATATAAATAGATAATTATATATCATACTATGAAGCACCTATCCAATTTCTTGACATTGGATAGAAAGTGTTGTGGAATTAGATGACTCAACTGGTAAAGGTACAGCGGAGAAATCATCAAATAGTGGTAGTAACATGGGAAATTGAGGATTGCATAAAGAATAACCACCCTCAAATATTGAGAAAGTAATATTCATTAAAATTTTAAGGAAATATTTTTTATAGGAGGGATGAATGTAATATCATGAGTTTTTAAGAACACGATAGTGTATACAACAAGCAACACCCAGCCTAAATGAACCCTGGAATATTATTATTTGAATATGAAAGTTATAACTGAGCCATTTAATTGGAACACATGATTATTAATAAACACATTATGAGATATATATGAAATTAATAATCAATTAAAATTTATTTATTAAATCTTAGGAAATAAACAATCAATTTTTAGTATTAAATTTATTCTTAAAAAAATGTGATTTCTTCACAAATTGTTTTATTACATTATGTGAGAAAACAATATAATTAATTTATTACACTTATTCAAAATGTATTTGATGAAATGAAATTAATTTTTCAAATAAAAATATAGAAATTTATATAGGGTGAAGTTCTGGGAATTTTTTGAAAAGTTTTATTTTTTAATGAATTATGAAAAATAATTCTTTCTATTGAAAACTATATTTTTTGTTTTAAGAATATACAAAGTTAAATTTTGTTTTAAAATATTTTAAAAAAAATTGTTTAAATTCTAATATTAATAACCCAATTATTATCTTTTTAATAAAAATTATAATTGAATTTGTGATAGTAATATTTATATACATAAATAGAATTTTTCGGGAGAACTATTTTTCATTTCATTTTGTGTTTTAATATTAAATTAATTTATAATAAATCCGGAAATTTAATCCTAGAAAATTGATTCCATATTTTGAATCATGAGTTACCAATTTTTTATGTAGTTACCTTTTATGTCTAGTCGTTATGAATAGAAACAATAGTAAATAATTTTTACCATGATAAGGGTAAATTCAGAGATTAAGGTTAAAAAAATGTAACAAGGCATTAAAAATCAACCAAAAACTTCCTTAAATTCATTATATGAGTATATTGCATACCTAATCCTAGAAACATTGAAAATATGATATTTTTCCATTTTTCTATGATTTTCACCTTTATAATATTTAAGTGAGATATAAAGACAAAAGTATAACTTTTATTATTTTAATATCTCTAATATTTTATGATTGGTATAAATACATATTATTTTTTATTCTCAATAGTGATTTTAAATAAAAATTATTTTTTTATATAGTTAATTTATGTCTAATTTTTTGTGATGAAATAATTACCATAAATTCTTGCGCAAATCTGACACAACATTTATTTAATTAATTGAAAAATATAATAAATGAATTTAAAAATACTGAAACTATTATAATTTGAAGTAATTATTGTGTTACATGAATGTGTTAGAAAAATATAGCATTATATTGATGTGTTAAAGGATTGTATTCTAATTATGACTTTTCTTGATGTATTTAAATTAAAATTAAATGAATAGTGTAAAACATTAAATTAATGATATTTTTTAAAAAGTATTATTTCATTAAATGATTTAAATATAATAAAAATATGATATTCTAAAAAATGAATGAGATATGAAAAGGCCACCCCTTCTCTCAATTATTTACAAAACTTTGTGCCATATATATCTACCAAAACCTTCCCAAATATATTGTAAACATATTTATACATGTTTGGGAAGTTATTTTATTGAAAAAATACCAACCCAAGACCAATTAATTTAATACCTAAAAGATCTCTTTTGAAGAAGGGATAATCATCTTTACCAACAAATTGAATTTTATTCCTTCTTTAACTTCCAATAAATAAGTTATTACCATAATAAAATAATAAATACACTATCAGAAATATATTGATATGTCATTATTATTATTGTAAAACCATTTTCCATCTATTTTCTATCCTAGAATAAAGTGATAACACAACTCGTGCGTACGTACGACTTACCATCTACACATTGTGGTAAATTCTTTTTGTCACCACTTAATTAGAAGGTTATAAATATAAAACTAATGAATATATATATGATATTTATGACATTAATATTTTTATATGATTTTAATATTATATATACCTTGTTACATTATAATCTATTGGAAAACGATAATGTCCCTCGTGCATACGTGTTGACTACCACGTCCACAAAGCGATGTGATCTAATTTTAATTTTTTCCTTACAAGGAAGGTAATAAGGATATATTTAATTAATAAATATTATATAGTACATTTTATTAAAAATATATAGAATATGGAACAATAAAAAAAGCACAAGGGCTATATATTCCATGTCAAAACAGGTATGACAAAATAAATTTGTTAACACCCAAAACAATGATAATATAGAAACATTATTAAAAAACAAGTGAGAAGCTTTTATAAGAGGATCATATATGATGTTATAAATATTAATATGATTCTAGTATAAATTAATAACATGTTTAGAATAGTTAAATATAAGGTTAAATCATGATCATCTAATTAGAAATATGAGGTAATAGATTTCATTTCAATTTCCACTTTATTGAGACATATTTGGTAATATGAACTTATTTAATCTTATATGGATTATATATTTCCCCATAGAGTTATTTAACATGAATACATATTCATTCATGGTTATTAATGATTCAATTCTAGTTACTCTTTAAAGATAAAGGTTTAAAAGAAAATTTGATCTTATTTCTCTTCTATTGGGTATATTTTTATCCATATATTCATATTTTTCAAAAAAAATACATAAATAATTAATATTACCAAAAATGATTTATAAAGTACATTTAAATTTATCCATGAATTTTCAAATGGTATTAAAGTAATTTTCTACAATTTTTCTTTAAGGGGTCATTTTTAAATTTCTTTACAAAAATAGTCAAAAGAGATTTTTTTAAGTTGTACAACAAATAACAGACCTTATCACCACCAGATATTTTTTTTAAAATTTATCTTCTTCTATAATATTTAAAAGGCATTACAAAGAAATTTTTTAGTGAATATTTTTTTTATTCTCAAAAAGACAAGAATTTATTTCAAAACATTTATTTATGAAGAATTGAAATAAATATTTCTAATTTTATAGTTATTAACTTTATATGAAACCATTCACTTTCTTATGATAATTGAACAAAACATTTTAATTAAATATACATACCATTTATATATTAGATATTATTATTACCCAAACTTTATACAATTTTTAAATATGATTTATTGCTTTGGGAGTTATTTGATTTGTTGGGGAAATATGGATATTTTATATTCTTTATTGAATACAAATATTTATTGATAAGGGAAATATTTATTGAATCAAATTAATCATTAGATATATGGGGAATTCATTGGAAATGTAGGGATGGGTGGGATGATAATTATTTTTCTCCTCAACACATCAGTAGGACTTATGAGACAAATTATTTTTCCAAATTAAATAGGTCTTTACCCATAGTTTTAAACTATCTTTGCGTGGGGTCTTGATGGTAGAGATATCATGATATCTAAGATCATGACATCCAATCATATGCATTTACATCATTGAGTATTCAGTTATTATTATCCATGAAATTATTGAATTGATATTACCGATGGATTTATTTCATGCTTCTGTTATTTATTAAATAAAATGTGTTTTTTATGTAACTTTCTATATTGATTATGCATTATTTACACATGATAACTTCTAGTTTACATAACCCTTACCAGGCATTGAATCCCAACCTTATTTATTTTTCATTCCCCAGGATATGAAAAAGAATTATTTGAATGAGTTTAAGGATTCAAAACATTCTCTTTTATTATAATTAGATTTTATTATTAATGTAAAATGGGTATCATGTATGTATCTAGTTTTCTAATACTACTAAACTGATTGATACTTTAAGAATAGATCCCTTATATCTATGAAAATTTAATAAAGTAGACACCAACTTTGGGTTTCTGGAGTTGGGGATATTACATGCTTTGAAATCTTTTTTACAGTGGAAACTTTCTTGGTAGAATGAAGATATTATAGAATAAATAAAACATCTGGAATAATTTTTTCAAACACTTCAATAATTCAAGGACATTGTGCTAAAAATTATTGGGTCATTGTTTTGATTTGAAATCCCCCTTCTCAATAAACATTAATTTTTGGACTATGATTTCATTTAATCCTTGTATCCATTAGCATCAATAAATTATAAAACCCCATGATTTTAATATATTTTTCGTTAAAATTATATGAGTTTTGACAGCATGTTCCACACACAAAAACTATCTTATGTGAACTACGATGTATTATTAAAATATTTTTATTTAAATACAACCAGTATGACCCAGTTGTTGGTTTGATGGGTATGAAAAGGAATTAACACATTAAGAAATATATTTTGAAATGTTTTCCTTATTAAAATTTATTTATTAATTTTTAAGATATAAGTACTCAATTTTGAATAATAAGAATTAAATAAAATAAAGATAAAAACCTTTAAAAGTATAAAAATCTATATTTATATAAAATCATGTTTTAAATATATTTTTTCATTTTTATTTAAGAGATAAATTTAGGAATTTTAAAATTTTTATTTTATAAAATGGTAATTGTCATTGATATTATCTTATCAAATATAACTTCAGGAGAATTTTTGGGATTTTTCTGAAAAGATTGATTTTGGAGTGAATAGTGAGAAATACAAATTTTAATAAAAAATATATTTTATTTTAAATTATTCTAAAATTCCCTGCCAATTTTGGACTGGTTGTAAAGTGGAATTAGTCACATTTTTTTATAAATAATCTAATTAATTCGATAGTAATAAATATTATACATTATTTTGTTTTAAAATCATTTTTATTCTTAAAACGTTCATTTTTCTAAAAAGATGATTTCCATAACGGTTCACACACTTATATTAAAATTAATATTAAAAAATTATAAAAGTTAAATAAAATAAAAAAAAATCAGAATTTTTAAGAATCATATTTAATTTATGTTAAAAGGTCAATTTCATTTTTTTCATAATGAAAAGTAACCATGATAAATTTTTATCACCACGATAAAGTGTAAAATGTGTAAAATGTGATTAAACAAAGAGATGAGCTCTAAAAAACAAATCCAAAACTTGAATTTGTTTCATTTCATGATTTTATTTTAACAAGAAACATCCTAGATTTGAAAATTTTCCACTTTTTTTCTAATTTCATTTGATTATAACCTTTATATTATTTTAAGTAAAGGAATTTTAATAAATGTCTATATCATTTATTTAATATCTATAATATATTTACATAGAGATAAAAATAAGTTATGAATGGATCTAAACATTTATTTTGAATCTGAATAATTATTTTATTGTATTAAATTACTTTTACTTATGGTATAATTATATTGAACTCTTATATAATGTCATCGTAATGTTTATGAAAGCACCAAAAAAATGCGGCAAATGATTTTAAAAACATTAAATATAATATGATTTGGATTAATAATTGTGTTAAATAAATTTAAGGTATAATTATAAATTGTTAGTGATGAGTTTAGTATTTATATTAAAATTTTATTATTATTATATTGATGCCTTTAAATTCATATTTTTTAAATAGTATAGACAATAACATTAAATTGTATTTAATGTGTAAAATTTATTTTAAAATAAATATAAAATTATAAAAATACAATATTAACCCAATCATATAGGAAATTTTCTTAGATATCATGAATTTTATATTTACGTTCTTCTTGGTATTTTTAAAATTTCTTTCTCAACCCTTTGAAATTGAAATTTTTCTTACAACGGTTAAGGATAAAAGGGTTAACGAAGTGGGTAAACTAAGAGATAAGGTTCAAAATTTCACTTAAAATCATATAAAATTTATTAGTCTAATTTATTTAAAATTTATTCTCCCTATATTATAATATATGGAAATATGAATCCATTTTAATTGAGTTAGACACATATTATAAATTAATACTTTATTGTATTTGTAAGATTTCTTCCCTCCTCACTTATAATGGGTCACCTACAATACTATCTTAATCACATAAACTGAGCTATTTATATTGAAATAAATATATTAAATTACATTACCAAAATTCTTCACCGTGTATTCTAGGTTATGGTCTCACCAAAAGAGAAACTTGGATGGATTAAGTTGTAATCCAAAATAGGTTTCTTAATTAAGAGGTATAACAATTAACGGAGTATTTTCATGGTTATTTATTCTTCCAAATCCTTCAAATATTATATAAACATGGTATATATGAACATAAAATATAATTAAATTTTACTATTTTTATCTAAAAACCCTTATTCATATCCTTTTAGATCCTATAATAAATTGAAACATTGCCTACATTTACATGTAGACAGCCATATTTAAGAAATGATGTCATTTTGTTCGATCACCTCCTCACAAAGATGGTTATAAATATTTAATTAATTAATATTCAATATATTTATGAGATTTTTATTATTATTTAAATGTGATATGTTACTCAGCTTCTTACACTTACCATCTATTGGAAAACAACAACGTCAATGCATACTAGTGGAATACCACCACCACGAAGCATTATGATTCATTAATCATTATCATCTTGCATGGTTTTAAGTAAAATAGAAATAATAAATAATAATCACATTAATAAAATATTTATTACTCCAAAAAAGTAAAATGGTATTAAATTTTTCTCTTTTCCACCATTTAGAAAAATGAAATTGTCTTTCATGCGTACATACAAACTAACATCTCTATGAAATGTTATGATTTATTTTTCTCGAATAATATAAATTATGGTGTTTAAAAGTGTATATAGTGTATAAATATGATAATTATAACATTTTTAACATTATAGATCTAATTTAACCATAGAACCATTGACCACGGTCAATGAAATGATGTTATTTTTTTATTATAAATCAAAGGAACCGAAAACATCCAATGTGGACTTAACAAATTTAGTAACTAAATAAAACAAGGCAATAAATGATATAAATGAAATAATGATAATGCAATTAAAATTAAAAAATTTACTAAAATTTTTAAAAACTAATATAATTTTATTATTCGGTAGTTAGAGAATATATAAATCTAAATGAGACTTAAGGTAAGGGATTGTTTGTCTCAATTTTCTTTATTTGAGACTCATGTCATTTTCAACAGACATATTATTTTTTACAGTGTATATACTACCGTAAGTATGTATTCTATTATTAATTTATTAATTTTCATATTTTTTAAAAATCCTTTTCAATTTCTATCCATAAATGTTCTTTTGATTCAAAGTTACTAAAGTCATAGCTCAGTTTCTGTTTAAGCCCATGTTTTAATGTTTTCCTTCCAAGTATTATTCATCCAAGTCAAGGATCTTTTAAATGATGCAAGAATTTAATTTTTTTTAATATTAAAAGTTATTTAAAATGAAATATGCAACTATTTTTTCCTTTCTTTATAAATTACCAAAAAATAATATTTTTATTATTTTTTCCGTATAGGTAATTTTGGACATTTTTTATATAACAGTGAAAAATAATTATTTTTTAATATATAAGGATTAACCAATTTTTTATTCCATCATATTATTTATTCATTATCAAGATTTATCCAACATTTAAAATGGGTTTTGAATTTTATCTTATTACAAATCCTATATGAATTTTCCTTTCTTAATATTTTTTGAAGAAAAATGCCATATCTCATTATGATTATATTAAAATGGAAAGTTTTTTTTATTATGGTTTAAAACGAGTTTTTAAAGGGGTTTATGATGAAAAAGTGAAATATTGAAAAAAAATCATTATATGGTACATGATCTTTACATATAATGGGTGATCCTGATTTGGCTCATGAAAATGGGTGACCCAAATATATTTCCTCAATAAATTGGGTAATTATATAGTTATAAAAGGTGAAAAAAAGTTAGATAACTGGGTGGGTTACTCCTATGGAATAAATTGGGATCCAGTTATTTTTACATGGGTTAAACAAGAGTGAATAAAGGCTATCAATTTAATGTTCCATGGTACCTATATTATGCTATAAAAAAAGTTTTTTATATAAATTGTATGATTTCATGAGGTAAAGAAAGTTTATATATTTTTAATAGTGAAAGATATGTTTTTCAAAGAAATGTTTTCATGAGTTCATGCATGCCACATGATGAATTCAAGGTTTTTATATTATTAATAATGGGTTATGAAATATTTAATTTGATAAAATTATGATTTTCATATGTGGAAATGATTTATTTATGTTCTTAATGTTTTGTATGGAAAAGGTAAATATTTTCATGCGTTTTCATGTTTTTACTAAAATAATGGGATTACTCTATTTCATGACTCTTAATGTTATTTTTTTTATGATAATACCACATTTTTAAATGTTTTTCATAGGGTATATGGATTATTAGGAACTATAGACATGTAAAAAATCTTACTTTGAAATCATCTTAAAAGAATTAAAAGTGTCTTTAATGAAACATGAGTTTAATATTAAAGCACAGTTTTTATAAAAAATCATACTATGTAAAAGTATAAAATTTTTAATATAATATTATTCTTATTTCTCTAAATATAAAATAATAAATGATCATAAGAATATTAAAATGTGAAATCCTTTCAATTAAACTCATATTTAGGAGTTTTTAAAGTGCTGAGTTTTTATATAAATGACTTTCTTAGAAAGACACATTATATTCTAAAATCAATATATATATTGTTCTAGATGTTTAAGAATTATCTAGATTGAATTCATGTGTGGGGTAAGGGAGTAATTGAGTTGGAACAAATTTGTTTTCAGAATCTATTTAAATATAAGAGAGGAAGATCTAAACCTTTTTTGTTGTTGATTTATAAGAAAAATCATGCATAGAAAGATTACATTATGAACTATATTCATCCCAAGTTGAGAATTTAAGTTTAGAAATATTTTTATGTTACTAGAACATCTATTTCTCTTATAGGTTCAATTATTTGAAAAAATTATATATTTTATTTCAAGTTGAAATAATGCTACAAAGGGAGAAAGTGGGTACAAATATATAAGGGATTCGTTAGCTCTATAAGGTAGACTTTCTAATTATATGAAGAGAAGTTTAGAGGACAAATGAAGTTATTTTTAAGATAAAATATGATATTGAATATAAAATAAACGTTTTTTCCTATATGATCTATTTTTGAGAAATATATAAATTTATGGGAAGATAGGGTCTATAACACAACCAAAGGGAAGGGGAGTAACTCATAATCCATGAAATGGCAGACCTGACATCTACAAAACTAAATTAAAGTTTCCTTTTCCTTCAAGAGTGAAACCAAAGTAAAAAACCATAAAATCCAATTGAAGTAAACAAAGAGAGTAAAAATTTTCAACTGTTGAAATAAAATAAAAGTGTGTGATCTACCCTATTTAATTTTAAGGGGTGGAGCTGTATTAGTGGAAAATGAAGAAAAGGATAAATCTATTCTTATATGGAATTGAAAATAATGAATTATAATTCAATAATAAAAACAAAACAATTAATCCACCTTATAATTTTCTCAATATAAACCACCAACCCTAAATCTATAAAAAAAACTCTAAAATACCCTCTTGATGTCTAGAAATACTTGAATCATTGGTTTGACATGAAGAAATTAATCAATCCAATAACAACCTGAACAGAAATAACTCTATGGTGATGCCTAATTTATTACATTTTCATTGATAAAAGAGATATAATCTTGAAGTACTTATTTGTTTAGTACTCTTAGAGAACCATATACTTACATGATACCCACTTTTAATTGGAAATAAAATATAAACATAACAAAATATAAAGTTTGGCATCCTTGAAATCATTAAAATAATTATTCTTCAAATCATGAGGAAAGGGAAAAAATAAGTGTGATAACATTTTCATAATAAGGGTTACTTAAAACAAAATCAATCATGAGTAAATAAGGAATAATGTATATTTCAAGGTAAGTAAATGGAAACACAATCCATTTAATCAACAACTTGAGCATGAAATGCATTCATGGATTATATCAGTGTAATAATCTCATAGATAATAATAAATTAATTCTTATTGAATTAATTGTATAATATTAGACTTCATGATATCAGATATCATTATGTTATTACTATCAAACCCTAGTTCCAAGACAATTTAATTTATGGGTAGGTATATACCAAAAACCAATTTAATTTGGTCAATTGATTTATCTCATGAGTCTTGTCGATGATTCAAAGAGATATATAATTTAAATCCCTACCTATCACTATGTCTGCAATACATTCCTTATATATTGAATGAAAATTTTATATCATAAAAAATATTCTTTTTCAATAAATGTCACTATTTAATAAAGAATATCGATATTTCGTGATTCAATCAAATTAATTTCAAAGTAAAACACCATATATAGAAATGGTATACTGCTTGGGAAATAATAATAACCAAGATACAATGAGTATGAATATTTAAAAACAATAATGTCCAATGATAATAATAAATTTAATGTTTCAAGATAAATTTGATGACCAAAAATAAATAAATGATAAAATATAACCATTAACTCATCAAAAATATATGTTTTTTAATAAATTCACACCTTTTAAAGAATAAAAGAAAATGTACCTGAAAAATGAAACTAAATTCTAATTAATGTGTTTTTATAATTAAAATCAAATAAATCATTTTTAATAATATATATATCATAAAATAGTAACAGCGGAAGTAAATAGCATTAATACAATATGCATTAAAAACTAACATTCCTTTTAAATTTCCGTAAATAATTCAAAAAATGAACCTTTGAGAAAAAATTAAAAATATTGCATTAATTTTTTTAAAAAAATTAATGGATAACATAAAATTGTATTCATAAATAATTTTATTAAATTAAAATGACTTTTGTAAACAATGATCGAAAAATATGGTCATGGATGAAAAATATACCTCATCAAAAGAGAAACAATACCCACTTTTATTTTATATGTTTATTTTATTGATTCAAGTGTGAAATTGAGTAAAATATGAATCAAATATGGAAAATATTAAAATATTTATGGGAAAATTAAATATATGTATTTTAATAAGTTTAAATTATATGACTCCTTTAGTGAAAATAAGAGTAATCCCAAAACAATGGGATTGTAAAATAAATTTTCACCGCTTTGTAAAATTTTCAATTAGTACCCAATAAAAGATTAAATGTGAATTTAAATTATTAGTCACAATTAATAAATATATATTCAAGTTAAATTCATCATTGTTGTACTATATATAAAACATAAAATTAAATTGGTTCAAAATACAAAATATGCCTCAATGTAGTGGAAATGGAGACGAACTCTCTTACCTCATGCTTCCCTTTAGTTGAATGTGAATTAACCTCCAATATAATGGTTTTAAATATCTTTTTAACTCAAAAAACATATTAATATTTATAATACCATATATGATCCTCTTATAACATTTTATCACCCAATCGTTAATAATATTTCATTATTACCATTATTTTTAGTGTTAACTATTTCATTTTCTCATGAATATGTTTCACCGATTTTTTGAATATTATGCATAGAATATAGTTCCATAATATCTATAACATTATAAATTTTATAAATATCATATTTATTCATTATATATGTGTTTATAACAATTTTTTAAATTTGAACATGGAAAATTAATCACATCACTTCATGGAGACAGTAAGTTGTACGTTTACACATGCGATATTATCATTTCCTTAATGGGTGAATGGGTAAGGAAGTAGATGATAAATTAAATTTAAATAATAAATATTATTTCATAAGTATCATATATATTCATAGGTTCTATCATTATTAATATCTATGTGGGTTGGTAATGAAAAAAAACCACATTGGTTCGTGAGGTGATAGTCCGGCATACACACAAGCGATGGAATTGTTTCCCATTTGATGTATAAGGGTGTGGATAAATAAAATATCATAAAAATGGAAAAATAACTGTATTTTTAATATATTTTTGTTATTGTATTTTAAGTTTTATGGATTTATTTGAGGTGGTAAAAGAAGAAGTAGAAAATAAAGGGCTTCATTCAGACGATTACCTTTTCTTAGAGAAACCTCCTTTTGATCACCTATTACGGAACCTAGGGTATTATTTTGGGAAGAATATAAACTTTATAAAATAGATAAGTTTTTTGGGGATATATTTTTTTAGTGTTTTTTTGTGATAAATGTCTCAATAGGTTTTAGTAAGTGAGGGGATGAGGTGTTGTTTTGTAATTGAGGTAAGTGCCACACTTGTAATTTTTCGTTGTTTGAAAATAAAATTAAGTCACTTTTTTAGAAAAATTTAATCCAAAATTGAATAATTTTATAAATAGACAAGTTCAATTTATAAATATGTCCAACTAATGAGGTGGAATCAAATTTTATTTCATTTTAACCCTAATATATTTATATCAACCCCTGGTAAACCTCTTTTGACCATAACAATTGTAATTAATTTTTATTATTTTTACTATTAATTATAAAAAAATTAAGTTTAACTTATTAACTAATATTAATTATAATTATTAAAAATATGAAATCAATTTTATCAAATTCAATTCATAGAATTTCTATAATTCAATTTTAAAAACCGACAAAATGTTTCAAAAAACAGTTTTTGAAGAAATGCATTTTTCAAACATTCAATGAAGTTATATTAACTATATGACTAGTAATAGTAATTATATAGATTTAAATTAATATATTCAGATATATAATAAATAAACAAATTTAAATAACTCATCATTAAACATTACTTTAATCAATTAAAATGGAAATACTTTGTGATTTTAAAAATAATTTTATAAAAATATTTCTTTTTACCTCTAAATGATATTATATTTATTTCTATGAAAATTTTAGTCAATACATGGTTACTAATAAATATCATAAACCATTATTATAAATAAAATTAATAATTTCAAAATACTACATTTTCAATTATTCAAAAAATATTATTTATAAGGAAAAACTTCAAAACCTCATTCTTGAATTATTTTGACCTCATAAGTTTAAACTTGATATTCATCCTCTTAAATTAGAAATTTTGTTACACAAAATATTGAAATATGTAATTAATTATAGTTTTATTATAATATAATATTCACTTAAAATAATTTAATAACAAGTGTTATAATGCCTATGTTGACCCCTGCATGAACTAGGTATGAGGAGAACATTGCTAGAAATTCACTTTTGAGTTTTGATTGAGAAATTATTAGTTTGGTAGGTATAAGTGTGAATTAGATGATAAAAGAAGTTTAAATTAATTGGATACACTTAATGAATACAAAATAATCAATAAAACATAGTAGGCATGATAAGTTTAAAAGCCATGATATACAAAAAGGGAACTAAAATGGGAAAATATATGACTTTTTCTTTTTTAATATTTCTCGAGATTACTTGTCTTGGAGTCCAAGAATTAAGTGTGGTACGATTAAAATAATAAAACGTTCATAATATTTTGTTGATATTCAATTAATTTTAGTCCCTCACATTTATTTATTTATTGATTTCGAGTTATTTTTAGAGTTAAGGTTTCAAATCATTTGATTGTGAGAATATTTTATGAAAAATAAAATTTATTTATTTAATTTACTTACATAATTTTTATAATTGATTGATACTGAGTTTTGATTATATTTCTATTTTTAAAGTGTAATATTTCTTGAAATTCTCATTCTTGACTGTTTTTCATGCTTACAAGTCCTTTAGAATAAGCTATAAATCCCCTTATTAATTTAAAGAAGTTCAAAACATATTCTTGAATTCATTTGCTGGAGTCAAAAAAAATAGCTAAGGGAAAACTCCAACTATATATTTGTAAGAAAACATGTGATTTGTATAGGATAGTTATCCTACACAGATGAAACTTTAAGAGTTCACATGATATTTTGAATTTTCATATGATATTTGAGTGTGCCAAAAATTTTGATAAGAAAAAAATCATATGGAATAATACAAATGGCCACATATAATAAATTTTATCTATGTGTAACATATTTTTATGTGCATATGAAATTTTATATTTGTGTAATACATTTGGACATGTCTAAGAAATTTCATATATTTATAATATAATTTTCTATATTTAAGAACATTTCTCTCTTGTGACATTTAATTTGAGGTTTTAGTGTTCCATTTCAGCATGAATATGACCAATTAGATGAGGCCACATGGATAGTAATATGTAAAATATTTTGATCAAGAAAAGGGAATAATGTTTTGTATTTTAAACATGTAAGGATCACATGAAGATTTCTAGTTACAAAAGAAAATTGAACTTTTAAAGAATTCAAAATCAAGGATATTGAAGGTTTGAAAATTTTTAAAGAATACAGAAACTAAGGATCTAAAAGAAGAATATGAATAAAAGGTAAGAGGATTCTAGAGAGAGGTGTGTGCCTGCCTTTTTTTTGGAGTCAATAAGGTTTCTTTATGACTTTTACATTCCTTTATGTTTTGGAAATCAAAGACACGCTATCTCATGGAAAATGTTTTTTCCCTAAAGATATATCTTAATAAGGAAATTTTTCCTTCCCCAAGAAAATTTTCTCTTTACCTTTGTTTTTATTGTTCATGATTTAGTTTCACTAAATCTAATTCTTTTAATTTCTAAGTGTAAAATTCAATTTCATTTCTAAAACCTCGGAATCCTATAAATACTTAGATATAAAGCATTATATTTTCCGGTTCTGAATTCACATACCGAATTTTCTAAAATTTAGATTCTGAATTCTCTAAAATTCAGAATCCGAGTTCTCTAAAATTCAAATTCTGAATTCTCTGAAATTCAGATTCTGAATTCTCTACAATTGAGATTCTAAATTCTCTGAAATTCGGATTCTGAATTCTCTGAAATTTTTATTCTGAATTGTCTAAAATTACGCCTCCAAATTCTTTTAAATTCATACCCATAATTCCTCCAAATTCAGACTCCGAATTACTTAGAATTCAATCTCCAAATTCTCTATAATTCAGGTTCTGAATTCCTTAGAATCTAGACTCTGATTTCTTTAGAATTCAAGCTCCGAATTCATTAGAATTCCAACTCCTAATTCCTTATCATTCATACTCTAAATTCCTTAGGATTCAAACTCAGAATTCCTTAGGATTACGACTCTGAATTCCATAGAATTCGAACTCTGAATTCCTGAGAATTCAGACTCTGAATTATGAGGAATTCCAACTCTGAATTCCTCAAAATTTGAACTCTAAATTCCTTATAATTCTAACTCCAAATTTATCAGAATTCATACTCCGAAGTCTATAGAATTATGATTCTAAATTCCTCTAAAAAAATAATCTGAACATCCTTGTAATATAGACTCTGAATGTTTATTTTCTTAGGCTATAAAATTTATTTTTCCTTAGACTTCAAAAAATAGATTTTATTGAGCAACCATATTTACTTACCCATGTTATAGTTATGAAATGATGTTGTTTATTCTGTTTCTAACTAACCATTGTTTGAGTGACACATGTATAGGTCCCTCCTAGATTTAAGGATAAATATGAATGTTGGAAGAGGGAGCCAAATGTTTGAGAAGTGCCTATAAATAGGATATCATTTAAACAATCTCAAAACACATGACACGTTGATCAATCCAGAGACAACATGAAACTGAAGTTATTTCTATAGAGATATACTCTCATGCTTTGTGCATTCTAAAAATCTTTTTCACATTCCATTGAGTGACTCTCATTGTTGCTATATACAATAGAGGACTTCTGGGGATATGAAGATAGAGGTGCCTACTACCTTAAAGTTTGGGGACTTCCATGAAAATAAAGACAAAGGTGTTGACTAACTTGAAGTTCAAGGGCTTCCAGGGATAGCAAGACAGACTTCGATATTCCTATCAATGGATTACCCTGGTGTGGGTAATACAAACATTCATGAAAGTATAAATTAAGAGACTTTTATCCTAGTTTGTTGGATACCCTACTCTTTGAGTTAAAAGATTCTATAATTGTTACTTATATTATTTCAAGTTTATTTTCTGCTGATTTTTGATTAATAAGGAAAGTATAACTATCTAATAATTTCTTGTACTTGTACTTTGATTAGTAATATTTTATACGCTTTATGGTAGGATCTTTGTCCTTGTAAAATTTTCTTATGTTTCATTTCGATAACCATATTTCTGGAATCTAGTAAGTTTGTAGAACTAAGAGGTCTAGTGAATTTAACTTGTTTAACTTTTTAAACATATAAAGTTTTATACCAACTTTAAAGGTTCCAATGGAATTTTTTAAAGTATAAAATTATCCACCACTTTTATATTGAGCATCTACATTCAATAATTTGATCCTACAACTAGTATCAAAGGAGGTCTCCAAAATACTAATATTCACATATAAGTTTTCTTCCTCAATTTTCATTGTTCTTTTTATTTTCCTTGCTTACGATATTTTTATATTTGTTTACAAACTTTTTATATTAACAAGTTTTTGTGGAATTATATTTTCTTTTAGATGGTGGGAATTTATGTTGGTTCGATTAACAATATATCCCTCTTAATTTTTTCCTTTCTACCCTTCATTTCACCCGTCATCACGGCTTCTCCGTGTTTCTTCATCTTTGGTCCAACTTTCCACTTTCTCTCCGGTTAAGGCACTTCGGTCTCCCTCGAATCGACGATATATTCTTTGGCCTCCCTCAAATCGATGACGTCTTCTTAGGTCTTCTTCAGTTCAACGGCATCTTCTCGGTCTCCCTCAAATTGACGGGTTATTCTTCAGTCTCCCTTGAATCGATGACATATTCATCGATCTTCTTCATATCAATGTCATCTTCGGCCTGGGTTTCCCCGCTTCTGCTTTGACGGTTCCCGGTTTTTCTGCCTCGTTGATGATGCCTTCGTTCTGAGCCCTTGGTCACTTGAACCATTGCTCTGACCCTACATTATGCTGCTCCTATCCTGGTTGAATCTAGAGTGGGGGTTACAATAGGGTTTTGGGATGTTTGGTTCGATGACCATCGATGTTCCAGGCGCGATCTCCTCGACATTGGATTCGGTTTTTCAGTTTTCTTCCTCATGATATCAGTGAAGGTTTGTATGATTTTTTTCTGCGGTCCATATTTTTTATGATTATTCAGTGGTATTACATTTTGTGCTTAGGATTTGGTTCTGTATATGTTTGGTTGTGGTGGTGGCCATCAGTGTTTCTCACGATGGTGTTGTGCCGATGTTTCGTGATTTTCGATGAGGTGAGCTCAATCTGTTTCAGTGGCTTGTTTGCTTTAGGTTTGTTGGGTGATAATGAAGGCTTGTTGTGGTGTTCAACGGTGGATTCTATGGACTCTGATGTCTCTGGAGACTAGTGTGGTATCTGGAAGGCAACTATAATTTCGAGATTAGGAAGGAATTGATGGAAGTGGTGACTCGTGGTGAGTCATATTGATGATGTGACCTTTGATGTTGGCGAAATGATTTTGTCTTATTCGGGTGATCTTGGAATGTAATCTACTCGATTCCATGTTTGATTTGAATTTTGAATGGGCATTCTCTGTTTTTGGTTCCCATCTATAGGTTTCCACTCACCCTGAAAGCGGTTTTTGAAAATCAAATAAAAATAAATTTTAAGTCAACAAAGATTTATGACTATTGTTAACAGTTTACAATCCATGGGTGAGAAGGTTTTAGATAATGAGGAACTTGTGGATATGATTATAGACATCTTTCCTAATGAGTGGGGATCTAATAGAACAACTATTGATGAGAATAGAAAAGTACCTCATATTACTCTTGATGATCATTTTGGAACTCTTCTTCAACATTAGATAAGAATGAAAAGAGATACTGATTTGAACAAGAAGAATAATGTCAATGGAAGTGCAGCCTTTACTACTATTAAAGTCAATACTACTGAAAGGGTTATAAGATCCAAGTAAAAGAAGGTCACTATTTTATCTGAATCAAGTGAAGGTGAACATTCTGAGAATGAACTAGCTATTCATGCTCGAAGGATGAGCAAGATATTTGTGAAGAAATAATTTCAGTATAGATATAAAAAGAAAGAGATAAAGGACAATAAATACTCTAAAGTCAGTTGATATGAATGCAAAAGAGATGGGCATATTATCCCAGATTGTCCTATTCTTAAGAGAAAGGAAAGAAAGGAAAAGCATTCTAAGAGAAATAGAAAGAAGTAATACAAAGATAAAGCTAAGAATTTTTTGAAAGCTAATGAAACCTAGAGTGCCAATGGTGGAGAATTTTCTAATGAATCCTCAGAGTATGAATCTTCTGGTCATAAGAATCTTGGTTTACTTTCCAAGTTACCTATTCAAAATCATTACCAGAAAAGTCTGAACCAGGCGAAAGCCCGATCCCGAAAATTTATTAAGAAAAAAGTGCAAGTAAAGACAGTAGAAAATGAAAATGCTACATTACATCAAACCCATACTCATCCCTCTCCCTATCATCAGATAACTCATCACCAGGATCAGCTGACTCCCATTCTGAAGATTCATACCTCCGCATCATCTCAAGATACATGTTTTTCTTCCTAAGCATATCCTCAGACATCTTCTCCTTGATTTTCCGTTTCCCACTATGTCCATTATCCATCTTAGAAGACCCTCCCCTTCGCTTGCCACTGTTCCCATTTGCATGAAGAATCTTTTTCTGATGAAGATAATACTTAACCTGCTTATGAAGAAGTTTCTAGTTTTTCTAAGCTCCTTAAGAATAAAAATTCTAAATTCATGAAAAAACATGATAAGGAAAATTATAGAATTTATATTATTACTAAAGAAGTATTATATCTTTCTAAAGATATTAATAATAAAATTTATGATTTTGAATGTATTTCGAAAAACCTTGGGTAAGTTAATTATAAAAAGGATAAACTTTCTATGGATCTAAAAAAAGTAATTTCTAAAAAAACTGTTTTAGAGACTATCTCTTGTGCTAAAACTAATATTTTTTAGGTTAAAATCTTAGTTATTAGACTAAAGTTAGAAATATTTTCCTTGAGGAAGTTATTTTCAAACTTTACTTCGGGTAAGGAAAACTTTGACAAGATGTATTCCCAAATTTAACCTTTAAGTAATAATTCTGGATTTGGTTATACTCATTCAAAACCAGTTTTTATTAATAATTATTTTGTTCCTCAAAGTTATTCATTCTGCACTAAGTGTTAGTGTGGTGGGCATATTGTTCCTTTAAAAAAACTCAATCTCGAGGTTTTCATAAATCTTATTTTTCAAGAAAATGTGGATTCCTAAGATATTGCTTTCTAAAGTTTCAAGATCCAAGAATGTTTGGGTTCTGAAAGTCTAACACTTTTATTTTCATGAAAGTAAGATAATACCCACAAAAATATATGGTACATGGATAGAGGATGTTCCCGACACATGACTGGTAACAAAAACTTTTTTGAAAAGATTATCAAGATGAAAGGTGGAAAAGTAAATTTTGAAGATAATGCTTAGGGAGAAATTATTAGTATAGGTAATATTGTTCTTCTTGGAAAAACATTGATTTCAAAAGTTTTATTTATTAAGGGTCTTATGCACAATCTTATTAGCAGAATTCAATTATGTGATAAAGGTTAACTTTTGAATTTTTTGAATGATAATTTTTTAGCACACAATTCCAAGGAAGCATTTATTCTTTCTACTCACATGCAAGAGAATTTATACACATTAAACATAGAAGACCTTAGGAGCCAAGATCTACCTTGTCTTAGTGAAATGGAAGACCATTCATTGTTATGTCATAGAAGGTTAGGACACTGTAACCTTAGGAAAATATAAAAAATCTCTACGAAAATGACGAGTTAAGGATCCACAAAATCATATATTTGATTCTTCAAAAGATTGTAATCCTTATCAATATGGAAAGAAACATAAATCTAGTTTTAAATCAGTCAGTGAAGTCTCAACCACTGATGAATTACAGTTGGTGCATATGGATCTTTTTGGTCCAACACAAATTGGAAGCATTGGAGACAAATATTATGTATTTGTCTAAGTTGATTATTACACTATATTTACATGGGTTTATTTCTAGCAAAGAAATATGAAGCTTTTTCTTATTTGAAAAGTTTTAGATCCCAAGTTTAAAATGTGAAAAATCTTTCTTTGATTACAATTCATAGTGACCATGGATGAGAATTTCAAAATTATACTTTTGAAACTTTTTGTAATAGAAAACATATTACTCATAACTTCTTATCACCAAGAACTCCTCCACAAAATGGTGTTGTTGAAAGAAGAAATAGTATTCCTCAAGAGATAACAAGAACCATGTTGAGTTAATACCTAGTAGCCAAACATTTTTGGGCTGAATCTATAAGTACTGCTTATATACTATAAATTTTGTTTTGATTAGAACTTTTCTTAATAAAACTCCTTATGAGTTATGGAACAATAGAAAACCTAGACTTTCATACTTCAAGGATTTTGGTTGCAAAGTATTCAATATGAATACTATAGATAATTTACATAAATTCTCACCCAAATCTGTCGAATTAATCTTCTTATGCTACTCCACAACTTCTATGAAATATAGTGTTTTTAATAAAAATACTTGTACTGTGGAAGAATAGTACATGTTAATTGTTATGAAACTAATCCCTTTGTTTTTAAACATCCTCAACCTACATCTTCAGATGTGTTTTAAAAAACTAATTATCAACACTTTATAGAAGATCCTTCTGATAATGAAAAATGTTCAAAAAGATATTTTTGAAGCATTTACCCCAGAATATTTCATACCATATGTTGATAAATATGTTTTACAAAAGCCAAATTAGTTGTTTCTTAATAATAATCCCAGTGATAGTATCATTGGAGATATAATTCAACTTGTAAGGACTAGAAGATCCTTAATAAATGAAGTAGAACATCTATAATTCATTTCCCAATTAGATCCATAAAGAAATAATGAATCTTTAGGTGATGATTATTGGATAAAATCATTGAAAGATGAGCTAAATGAATTCAAAAGGAATAAAGTCTGGACCTTGGTTGAAAGACCTAAGAAAAATTTTGTTCTTGGAATACAATGGGTCTTTAAAAATAAGTGTGATGAAAATAGAATAATAGTAAGAAATAAATCTAGATTAGTTGATAAAGTCTATAATTGACAAGAAGGAATACACTATGAAGAAACATATGCTCCAGTAACTAGACTTGAATCTATTCATATTGTACTTGCATTTGCAATATTCTTTAACTTCAAACTTTTTCGAATGGATGTTAAATGTGCTTTTCTTAATGGTTATGTTCAAGAAGAAGTTTTTGTTGAACAACCTCTTGGTTTTGAATATAAAAAACATCCTGAACATGTTTTCAAAATTACCAAAGCTTTATACCGACATAAACAAGACCCTAGAGCTTGGTATAATAAACTTACTAGATATTTGTTACAAAACAAGTATGTTAACGGAAATGTTGATCCAACCCTTTTATAAATAAAGATAAGAAAAAAAATTTGATTATTCAAATATATGTTGATGACATTATATTTGGTTCAACTCGACAATATTTAACCGATTTCTTTGTGGATCTAAGGAAATATGAGTTTGAAATGAGTATGATGGGTGAGTTAACATTTTTCCTTGGTTTTAAAATTTTTCAAAAACCAGAAGGAATTTATATATCCCAATATAATTATATTAAATATCTTCTTAAAAAGTATGGATATGACAACACTAAGAGTATAATTACTCTCATTGGTACCTCAAATTCACTTGATCTTGATGAATCTAGGAAACTAGTAGATCAAACCTCTTTTAGAGGTATGATAGGAAGTCTATTTACTTGACAACTAGTCGTCCTGACTTAATATTTTTAGTATTCTTATGTGCAACATATCAATCCAATCCGAAGGAATCTCATTTAAAGTTAGTGAAATGGATTTTTCTCTAATTAAATGGAACCATGGATTTAGGTTTCTTTTATACTTCTGGAAATGATTTTGTTTCAATTTTTTTTTCATATTCTAACATTGGTGGATGTATAATGGATAATAAAATTACATATGGAACTTTTCATTTCTTTGGAGATTCATTATTTTCTTGGTCATTCAAAAAGCAACACTCAGTAGCACTTTCCACTGCTGAATCTAAATATGTAGCAGCTGGGAGTTGTTGTGCTATGGTATTGGGGATGGAACACACACTCACAGACTATTGTATGAGTTTTACCAAAACAAAAATATTGTGTGATAATACTAGTAACATCACATTAAGTAAAAACCCTACACATCACCCTCGTGCAAAACACATAGATATTAGGTATCACTTTCTTAGGGATCACAAACAAAAAGGAGATATCATTTTTTAATTTATCGGAACACAAGATTAACTTATTGATATTTTCACAATATCTTTACCCTTTGATAGATTTGAATATATAAAACAAAAGTTAGGAATGATAACCATGAGGTAACCTTCCATATTAACTCCATGTCGAAACATATCTCCTTATTGTAAGAAACTACCTTTCATAGGGGGAGTACATTTTTTTATTAGTCAAAATAAATTTTTCAAAGTCTAAATTTTTCATAGTCTAAATTTTTTTCGTAGCCTAAATTTTTCATAGTTAATATTTTTTATAGTCTACATTTTTTGTAGTCTAAATTTTTCCTAGTTGAAATTTTTTTAATCAAAATTTTTATAATCTAAAGTTATTCAAGAAGAATATTTCCTCATTACAAATAATCTTCTGAGTATTCCAAAAGGTATGTTTTCTTTTCTAAATTTTCATAATAATCTTTTACTTGTTGGTATTTTCTTTTTGTTTTAAAATTTTCAGATTCATTTCTTTTTAATAAATCTGAATTTTTTTCTTAAAAAACCTCAAAATATTGGATCCTATCAAATTCCTTCTTCGGTTATCATCTCAACTGTCAGATTTAATCAGAAGTTTTACAACCATTAGATCAATTATAAAAGTTGAAAAGTCACCTAAATCATCTATATAAATCCCTACTGATGGTTTTCCCACATCGGGTTTTCATGATCTTGCGTGTTTAAGCTCTGCCTCTTTATTTTAAAGTCGTTCTAAATCTTCAATGTTTCCTCAGTTCCAGATGTCTGCTAAAGCCTCCCCTCTGAAATAAATTTCAACTATTAAGGAAATCTCCGAGTGGCAGATATACAGAGAAATGTTGGTGGATCCAGAGTTTTTTGATAAGTATGACTCTATTGTATCTACGAATATCAAGTTGAATGGTTGGGAGAGTGTTTGTGTATCAATACCAACAGCACAAGATCTGGTGTATCTGGAGTTGATGGTAGTTTTATGAAACAATTAGTTTTATCAATGGAGGGAAAGATAAATTTTCTTTCAAGTGTTATGGAAATACCTACTCTCTTTCATACAACAAGGCAGTGAGCCTGATTGGTATTCATTATGAAGGGGAAACAGAGTTCTGTACTCACAAATTACCTGATGAATTAGGATATTTTAATAAGGAGAAGTAAATTAAATTTCTTGGCTTGAAAGGAGTGAACATTTCGAAGATCATTCATCTCTATACGAATTTGCAGATTCTTAAATTATGGGTTCAAGGGTTTATAAGTCCAAGGAAAGGTGATAAGTATACTCTGAAGAAGAGTGATATCTATATATTGGACTTTTTTCTAAAGCTCATAAAGATAAATTTGGTTAAGTATATCTTGGTAACAATTGAGAATATCCGGAATGGGAATCTGAAATCTCAAATCAGTATGTATCCAGATATTCTCTCATAGATTATAGTTCATTATTTAGAATAATTGAAAATTCCTTACAGATCCATGCCGAGAAATTACAAGGTGATGTTGTAAAGTTATGAAACATTAAGGAGAATGAAAATTTTATTTTCTAGTGAATCCGAAAAATTCTATGATCTTTCTGAAGATGAAATAGAAGCTCTGAAAAAGAACCCGGAAGTGGATAAAACCTATAAGAATGGTGGAAGGAAGAGAAAGGTTGTGGAACTGGAAGAGAAATCAAAAACACTTGTGCCCAAGCAAACTCAATCAGCACCTCCAAATCCAAAGAATCAAAAAGCGTATCCTAATGAAGTAGTGGCTAAGTGGAGAGAAGAACCGGAAGGAAGGGGAGCCTAAGTTTGGCTTGGACCCTGCCGAGGAAAAATCATTAAATATAAAGGCTATTAAAGAGATTGAGAAGCAACCAAAAGAGAAGAAGAAAAGGAAGAAGTTATCTGAACCTAATATAGTACAATAACTCCTCAAAGATGTTGTGAAAGCATCTGAGAAAATTCTAGCACCATAATAATTTTTGATAAAACCATTACAAAAGACTCTGGGAAAGAAAGTGGTGATTCTAGATTTTCCTCAAGAAGAAGAAATTGCCTAGAAACAGGAAGAGGAAATAGAATAAGAGGAAGAACAGGAAGAAGAAGAAGGTAATGAAACTGGTGATATTATCAAGCAAGTTGAAGAATACCATGAGAAGGAAATTCCATCGATGAAATTATAAATCTGGACTTCCCAAGCCGAATCCTAAAAAATTTCTACAACCGAAAATATGGGAAGGGTGAAGAAGAAGTGAATAATCCCACAAATGAAGAATGTAGTAATCATTATTTTATTCATCTGGAAGATGTAGTGGCTGATGTAGAGAAAGAATAAGTTGAGGAAGATAAGGTTGTTCAATTATCTAATAGTGAGAATGATTCTCCTAAAGAACAAGACATCATTCTGACACTAGATAAGGGAAAGTGGGTGGTTGTAGATACACCTAGTAAATCAGTGGTGAAGAAGAAAGATGTTGGTGCTTAAACAAAGAGGAAAGCTATGGATATTGAAAAAGAATGCTCACTAACCAATCAGATTCAGAATCATCTTCCCTAGGACACAATTTTGTTGTCCAGTCATTGAAGAAGATGGTTGGTACTATTCTATTATTTCCAAGCATAGATTCAAGATGTTAGATGCTTTCTCATACAGTAAATCAGAAGTCAGATTCAATTTCCATGGTGATGGAAAAGTGTGTCCCACTAGAGGCATATTTTAAGACCTTCCTCATTGGTTATGAGTCTCATAAAAGATTGTGCAAGAAGATGATAAGCTATTCAAAGAAGATAATCGAATAAATGATAATATTTGATGAATTCTATGATAATTTCAAGGATGAATTTGATACTGTAGATGGGAAAATCAAAGATCTAACAAATATTTTTGAGGAAAATTTAAGTATTGAAGAGACTACTTGGAAGCAGGATGTTAATGATTTGAATGGTAATATTAATTATGCGGCCATGAATTGGAAGCGGGAAAGAGATCTTAGGATAGATATTGAAGGAAAGCTTGTTAAGCAAGAAGAACTGTTGAAATCTCAGGCAGACATTCTTAAGGCTCAGGAAGAAAAAAATCAAGCCTTAGAGAAGAAAAGTAAAGATCAGGATTAGTTGCTAAATCATGTAGAAGAGGATCACAAAGAGCTCAAAAAGCTAAAAAATATTGTAAATAAGATGATGATAAAGTAGAAAGAATGATAAAATCTTTATATTCGGATCTTTTGTTGTATTTTCTTCATTGTAAAAATTCTTTCAGTCTTAATGAATTTTTTTTTGTTCTCCATATTTTTGGTTGTTTAGTACTAATTTTTTTGGTACCAAATTTTCTATTCCTTCTATTTCTTTATGAAAATCACAAAGGGGAAAAAAGGAATGATAAAATTAATACAATGTAAAGAAGAAATTTATCTAAGGGGGAGTTCATTTAGATAAATGTTCTTATCAGTGATATTTTTCGAATGCAATAAAATGAAAAATATCATTCAGAAAATCAAGAATATGATCCTTAGTGTTTAAAAAGACTAAGGGGGAGTTAATCGTATTCACTATGATCCATATGTAAAGGGAGATATGTTTTTTACTTTCATGAACAAAAAAATTCTTAGTCCTTAGATTCTTTTTAATAAGGATGTTTGTGTTTTCCAAAAGGAAGGAGATTGTTGAGTAAATAAGGTTTCCTTAGGAATTTTCCATTTATTTATGTTTCGAAAATCATAAACACTCTATCTCAAGGAAATTTTTTTTCCCTGAAGATTTATCTTAATAAGAAAATTTTTCCTTCCCCAATAAATTTTTCTCATTACCTTTGTTTTCATGGTTCATGATTTTGTTTCACTTCTAACTATTTTTATTTCAAATTGTAAAATTTAGTTTCATTTCTAAAACCTCAGAATCCTATAAGTACTTTGATATAAATCAGTCTATTTACAGGTTCTGAATTCAGATTCTAAATTCACTAAAATTCATATTCCAAATTCTCTGAAATTCAGATTATGAATTCTCTGAAATTCAGATTATGAATTCTATGAAATTAAAATTCCAAATTCTCTAAAATTAAGATTCCAAATTCTCTAAAATTCAGATTCTGAATTCTCTAAAATTCAGATTCCAAATTATCTGAAATTCAAATTCTGAATTCTTTGAAATTTAGAATCCGAATTCCTCATAATTTAGACTCCAAATTCCCTATAATTCATACTTCAAATTTATTATGATCCGGGTTCCGAATTCCTTATAATTCATACTCTATTTTCCTTATAATTTTGGTCCTTAATTTATTAGAATTAAGACTCCGAAATCCTTAAAATTTAGACTCTGAATTCCATAGGATTCAGACACCAAATTCCATAGAATTCATACTCTGAATTACTCAGAATTCAGACTCTAAAATCCTCCAAATTTAGACTCTAAATTCCTTAGAATTCAGACTTCCAATTCCTCCAAATTGAGAGTTTTAATTCCTTAGAATTCGGACTCTGGATTCCTTGAAAAATAGAGTCCGAATATATTTTTAATATATTCTTTAAATGTTTATTTTTTAGACTCTAAACTATATTTTTCCTTAGACTCGAAAAAATAGATTTGGTTGAGAAACCATATTTACTTACCCTAGTTATAGTTATGAAATGATGTCGTGTATTCTATTTCTAACTAACCGTTGTCTGAGTGACACATGTTCAAGTCCCTCCGAGATTTATGAAAAAATATGGCCATTGGAGGAGGGAGCCGACCATTGAACAAATGCCTATAAATATGAGCTCATTTGAACAAGATCAAAACACATGATTTGTTGAAAAATATAGAGATTACATGTTGCTGAAGGGATTTTTAGAGAGAGAGACTCTCATGATTTTTGAATACTGAACATCTTGTTCAAATTGATTCGTGTAACTCTGATTGTTTCTGTGTACAATCGAGGGCTTCCGAGGATAGAAAGACAAAGGTGATGACTACCATAAAGTTCAAGGACTTCCTTGATAATGAAGATAGAGGTGTCAACTACCTTTATGTTGGAGGGATTTCAGGGATAGAAATATGGACTTCGATGTTCCTATCGAGGGCTTACCCAAGTGTGGGTAAGACAAACTTTCTTGAAATTATAAATCAAGAGACCTTTATCCAAGGTTTTTGGATACCATACTATTTGGGTTATGAGATTCTATACTTGTTACATGTATTGTTTCAATTTTATTTTCCACTGAATTTTGATTAATAATGAAGGTATAAATATCTTATACTTTCTTGTACTTGTACTATGATTAGTAAGATTCTATATGCATTAAGGTATAATTTTTTGTCCTTGTAAACTTTTCTTAAGTTTCATTTTTGGAACCATATTTCTGGAATCTGGAAAGTTTGTAGAACTAAGAGGTCTTGTGAATTTACCTTGTTTATCTTCGTTTAATATAGAATGTTTTATACCAACTTTAAAGGTTCCAAAGGAATTTTTTAAAGTATACAATTCACCCCCTATTGTATATTGAGCATCAACATTCGTTATTTTGATCCTATAATTCTTTTGTTTTTTACCATCATTTCTTTAGTTATATAATTATTTTTTCTTATCCATTAATCTTTAAAACTATTCATATGGAAGGTAAAATTATGAGTGACTGGGGAGGTTAAGTTTTTACTTTTATAATGCTTTAGTCATCACACTTAAATAAATAAATCCCTCTTTTTCCTGTTAATTGATTTCAATATTCATATTATTTCTTAATTAAATATGTGATTGTGTTTGGTTTAATTCTATATATTAATTATTAACGTTTTGATGACCCATAATATTCTACCAATTAGTATCATTATATATAAAATTGAATATTTTGTGAAAAGTAGTGAAGTTCTTGGTAGTTTCTACTACATTTGGAACATGAATTAGTTTCTATTGGGTATATTAGGAAGAACCAGACCTGGTTGGGAGTTCCCTGAGTAATATAGGAAGGATTTTCTATATCACGTACACACATATAAAGTAGAATATATTAAAAAAATGTTTTTATTTAGTTATTTATCATAAAAACTGTATAAAAAATAATGAGAGATAAAATAACTATGGAGCCTCTTATTCATCAGTAAATAAGAAAAACTAATAATTTTGGGACTAGGTTAAAATTATAATAGAAAATATAAACCTAAACCAATCACCCTTTTATCATTATTATTTTCAATATATTTTTAATATTTCATTATTTTATTTAAAATAAAACAATTTAAAAAATACCACTAATTTTCTAACCAAAGTGACACCTAATTTTGTATACTCCTCTAAACAAATAACCTTTGGGTTACCACTAGAAAAAAATTTAACATAGGAAAATAATTTATAACTTCGACCTTTCTATGGACTAAGGAAAAACCAGTTTTATTTTTTATTTCTATAAAATGCGGCACAACCACTAAAAAACGACTTTTAACAGTTTATCACAACCAAAATAAAACTACATTTTATAAGGGTGGTATAATCATCACATGAACCTTTTGGAATGGAGTTATACCCATTAAAAACTTATTTTATAAAGAAAAACCTAAATGAACATGATAAATAAAAATAAAATGAAACCACAATACACTTCAAAAAATAAAATAAGAAAATTTTAGAATGTCGATGTATCTTAATCACTTAAATAGTGTGATTTCATGTTATAACGCTTAAATTTATTTTGGATATGTATAATAGTAGTCTTAGTAGAAATCATTCAATAATTTCATAAATCTTGTATCAAGTTATTACATCTCACTTATTATCCATCAGGTTACATCATCTATTATTTACAAAAAAATCCTTAAGGGTTAGTTCCCAAGAGTTCCCTAATTCATGTTTGATAGTTGTATATACTATAGATTAAATATTTTAATTATTAATTTATTCCATAAAATATAATTTATAAAATACAAAAAAATACATGGGAAAACTAAACTAAGTAAAAAAACATTAAATATATATAACAAAATAAAATAAAATAATCCATGTTATCAATTAGAGTAAACATAGTTCGTATATATAAATAGATTTACGTTCTTAAGAATAATTTTTCAAACCTTATAAGTTTGATTTTAAATTTTCTAAAACATAATTTTAAATATAATTAGGCATTATTTTGAATTTTCATAAGTATAATTTTAATACTTGTGTACGTGTCAATTTTGACTTCTATGTAAGAGACAATTCATTCTATATACGAGTGATTTCCTTTTATGTATGAGTTATTCTATGTCAGTGTATAAGTCATTACATACTTATAAAAACTTTAGACTTTAAATTAGTCATTTTATTTTTTCAAATGATTCATTTTATAGAAATGTACATGTCAATATATAAAACATATGAGTAATTTTACAGTTAGAAATATTTCAAGAGAAAAACATCCAAATATACATAATATGTAGACATGATGATATTATAAATTTATAATATGTAACCAAGATTAATAATAATAATATCAAATAAAACATCATTTCTATATTTATTTCTTTATCAAGGTTAGAGAGAATAAATTTGGTATTTTTAATTATGAAAACATGGAGAAATCAAAGAATAAAGAGCCATAAAAACAAAATTAGTTCAAACAAATTCCTCAGTCTAGTAATATTACCCATTTTTATAATTAAAAACCAAAAAATTATTATAAATATTTAAAAAACAAATCCATGTTTCAAAATTATTTGAAAATTTCGAAAATGATGGCAATATCAATTCTCGCTTTTTTAAATATTAAAAAAAATAAAACATTATTCTTAAAAATACTAAGTATAAGTATAATAAGTAAAAACTCAACCCTATTATAGAAATATGATAAATAAAAATATCACCCCTAAGTGAATCAAAAATAAATAATCCTCAATCGGTGAAGAAATAGTTAATGTTGGAAAATAATATTAACACACTAAATGATAATGAGCTTTAAAAAAATATGGACTATAAAAAATAAGATCCACAAAATAGTTATAAATAAAAATATATTTAACAATTTATAATAGTATTACAATATATAAAATATCACTAAATTTACATCATTAAAAGTTTAAATTTATTCTTTTCATGCTCTACTACATCCAAATGTTTAGTAAAAATATCATCTAATTGATTATCAGTTGAAACATATTCCAAATCAACATCTTATTTTTGAACAAAAGATATATTAAAATGAAATTTAATACCAATACAATTAGTTATTTAATTCTTAAAATGGTTCTTATAAATTTAAATAACATAATAATTATCATAATATATAGTCATTTTATCAAAAAAAAATCAAAATTAGATATTTTTTTATGTAATCTACATATAATGATCATAATAGTTGACAACACCAATATACTTCGCCTCATCTATGTATAAACTAGTGTATAACTATTTCTTTATGATCAATGAAATTAAAATATTTCCTAGAGAGAAACACACTCTTTATGTACTTTTTCTATCATTTATATATCCACTAAAGTCAAAATCAGAGTAACTAATTAAATTAAAAAAAGTCCTTATTGAATAGAGATATATAGAATTTTTTCTTACTTTAAAATATCTATTAATTATTTCAATATATATTAAATTAATTTATTTTGGTTTAATAACAAATATTGATCAAATATATATACTAAACATAATAATAGGTCTACCTTCTATTAAATAAATTAAACTTCCTACCATTTCTATAAAAAATTTAATTTCTAAATAATTTCTAGAAATATATAAATCTAATTTATAAGAATTTATCATTGGGGTTTTCATACTTTTATAAGAATCAAGATCAAATATTTTGTAAAAAATATTATAATATTTACAATGATTAAGAAAAGTACGAACACTTCTTTAAAAATTTGAATTCGTTGAAATAATTTTAATTATCCCTTGAGAATAATATCAAATTTACTCATCATTAAACTAGAAAAATAATTAAAATTTAGTTCACTATGATCCAAAAATAATATAATCAACAATGTTTTATATTATTAATATATCGTTTACATACATATTATTAAAAAAATAAGGATATAGTTTACCTTTCTGAAAATTATTTTCAATAAAAGTAAATATTAAATTTAATACTAAGATATTGGTACTTTATTAATTCTATATAGAGAATTAATAAGTTTAAAAATATGGTTAGGGAATTTCTCATGTTCAAAACAATGTGGTTAATTAATATAAACATTATTTTAAACAAAAATATTTATGAATTCACTTTTAAAATCAATTTAAAATATTTTTAAACTTGAAAACTATTAGAAAAAAAAATTATTATAGATTCAATTCAAATAACAGGTTGAAAAGATTCATCAAGATAAATTCCTTCTTCTTGATAAAATCCATGAGCAACTAGTCTAGTTTTTTTATTTAATATTTTCAAAGATCAATCTATTTCTGATAATCTATTTTCCATTTAGCGGTTCAATTAAATTAAAAACATTAGTCATAAAAAATTTATTATGTTATCCTTCTATAGTAAAAAAATATAATTATAATATTTTAAATAATTGAAGAAATCATTGAGAAAAAATTAAGAAATGGGAAAATGATTTTCTCAAAAATTCATAATAGATTTCTATTTTGAATTCAATATTAAAAATTACCAATTATAATATATAGAGTGTAATATATGGGATTTTTATAATTTATATTATTATGTTGGTAAGTTATATTCTCCCCATCAACTGATACATTGGGTTCTTAAGGTTCATCTTCATTAAAATTAAAATCTTTAAATTTATCTTCAATCTTCTCTAAATTTGAATTCTATTTTTTTCTATTTTCATCTAATTTAACATGAATAGATTCTTCTAAAATCATAGTTATTTTATTATATACTCTATAATCCTTAATAATAATATAATAGTCTAGAAAAATTCACTAATTTTATTTAGCATCAAAATTTTCAAAATTATCTTTAGTATTTAAGATAAACAATTTTCAAATAAAAACATTTAAATATTAAACCTTGGATTTATTTATATATTAAAATTTATAAGAGATTTTATTTTAAATATCTCTAGTAATAATTCTATTTGATATAAACTAAGCTTAATTTTCTTCTTCATCGAAAAAAATAATTTTTTATATTAAATTCATTTAACATAGTACATGATATTTCTTAAGTAGTTTTATATTTCCTTTCAATAACACCATTTTTATGTGGTGTTCTATGGGAAAACTTTTTATTTGAAAATAACCATTTATAAAAAAAATTCAAATTAATGATTACGAAACTCTCCTCCTCTCTCACTTATAAATGAAATAATTAATTATATTTTTAAATTTTGAATTAATTTTTTAAAAGAAATAAACATGGATAATGTTTCTTGTTTATGAGACATAAAAGAATTCGAATTAAATATATTAAAATAATTAACTATCATTAAAAAATATTTCTTAAAATCTAAAGTAGTATTTTAAAGAGGTAGAAATAAATAAACATGTAAAAGTTCAATAGGTATCACTATTTTAACATCTTTAATAGATAAGAATATGTCTCTGTTCCAGCTTACTTTCAAACATAAATCATAAACCAGATATTTATTTACTTTTACTTTAAGAAATTGTTGAACCTGACCGTGATTTAATAGTTTATGAAACAATTATAAAATGACACGCCTAATATGCTCTGTTTCTATAGAATTTAGACACTTAACATTCTAATTTTTCATCTCTATAAAATGAATAAAATATATATTATCTTTTCAATTATTATAAAATGGTACAAAATTATTCATGAAAATATGTCATTAATTATCATCAAATTTTGTGAAAATTACATCATGACACTCTTATTAAATACTAATTAGATTATGTTGTAATCCTTTATCAAATAATACATTATAAATTATAATATTTTTAAAAATACCCACTTAACTAAATCTTTTAACCCTTCCTTCAGAGTAGTCTCCAAAATTCATAGAGCCCCCATAACATTGATTATAGGATAGAAATTTTTATAGATCTCTAGTCAAGTACTCGAAACAACCACTATCAATATACCTTAAATCATTATGTCTCTTAAAGAACATTTCATAAAAAATAGTGGAAAACAATTTTTTGTACGCATACTATTTTGGGTATAATAGGATTAGTACAAGAATTATTAGGTATCCAAAACGATTTTAAATATTTATTTTATGGTAATATAAAATAAAAATATTTAATTATGATATCTTTATTATGACCTAAAGGCCATGTATATCTAAAATAACTGTCACTACCATATTTACCTTCAATATTACACCTAAAATAAGTAACTTTGAAAATACTTCCTTCTAAAATTTTAAAAACTAAAGTCTTATATTAGTTAAGTAGCTATTTTTCATATCAGAATCTAGTTTTATATTTATTTGTTTTATTAAATGATATCATATTATCATAAATATATTTTTCTTGAACAAAAATCTATAGTTATTTATTTAGTCCAAAAATAACATTCTTAATATCTTCATTTTCCTTTTGAATAATTTCTAAATCAGCATAAACCTTTTCAGAAGAACCAGAATTGTGTAAAACATTTTCACCTTTTCATGAGTAATAAATTTATTTTTCTCAACAAGTTTATTGTTTTATACTTTTATATCCTTATAAAAATGTCTACTGATTAAAACACCTCTATTTAATTTTAAAATTTCTTTACTTATATTTTTCAAACTACAGTTTTCAAAATATGAATAATAATCTGAAATAAAACTAAAATCACAACTAACCTCATTTATATTAGAAATTAAGAACAAGTTAGCTGACTCTATCAGATTTCCAAATTCATCATTTGCCTTAGAATCTTCTTCATAGATGGATCTAGCCACCAATGCTATTTTTTTATTATTCTTTGTTTTTCTCTTTTCATTCATACATTAGTGTGTAGAAATATATCTTAGTCTGGCCTTTATTATGTTGGATTTTTTATTCTAGGACCAACTACTTTCAAGTTGGATTACATGTATATTTAAATAAGTGAATATTAATTTAAATATATTAATACAAATCGTTCATAGTTCTGTATGAATTTAATGCAATAATGTCATAGAATATTGATTGGATTAAAAGGTCATGATGATATTGTTAAATATAGTTCTATAGTCATATGAAATTCTTTGATATTGGAAATATCATGTTGACTATCGATTGTGAGTACTCATTAGCATATGAGACTAATTATAATGAATTTCTCACACATAATCTCCAAGATGAGAGATTAAGTGAACATACCCACCGATTGTAATTCCAAATGTTGTTGTGTCATTGGATATTCTTGTCTATGATCATGTGTAATTGTCCTTAGACTTTAATATTATTGTTAATACATGCCATGACTCACACAATTAGATGTATTTCCATGGACTCTGATGATAAAATTTCATGGAAATTTTGGATATGTTGGGTGTGTTACAAGTGACATATTATTAATGAATAAGTAGAGGAGGTATTTTACCCTTATATATAATGGAAGTTTGTATCTTTAACCATTGATTGAAATATAAATGTCACATTAAATTTCATGGTCATGGTGTAATGACATGTTTATTTCATATAGTAAAAGAAATATATATTAATCATACAGGTTGATGACACAGGTGTGAAACCATCTTGATTAGATATTGTGACAAATGGATAAAATTACACAATGACTTCTTGTATGTGGTTGTAAAAATAAAAACATTAAATTATATCTATTGGGTTCCTTGACCCATTTCAATATATTAATCATAGAATTTGGGAATGCCTGCCTAATTCCAATGAGAAAGAATCCTATAGGGTAATACAGTAAGTGTTTTTGTTAATAACAATTGAATTATATTTTATTTTTTTTATGGTAACAAATATTATTATCAATATTAAGGAATAAATTTATTCAGGGTTAATTATTTCATAAACTAATTATATACTTATTCATATGGTAATTGTTAAATTTCATGAAGATATAATATTTATTTATTTATTAAGTGAATAAATATTTAATTTATTTGTGCATTCAATAAATGTTGAGGAGAACTAGCTGATCAAGGATGATTCTGATAGTAAATATCAATTTACAATATGGAAATGTAATATTAATAATTACATCAGTTAGCCTACACTATATAATAAAAATAGTATTATTATTTTAATACGTGGAATGGGGTCAGACATGGGTTCAATATTTTATTAAGGTCACCTTCACAATTAATTAAATTACAAACCCTAACACTTGGCCTATAAATAGACCACTAATACATTCAAAGAGAGGTTAATCATTAATCATTGTGAAAATATCATTAGTCTCTATAATCTTCTTCTTCATTCTCACGCCCTCTCATAAAATAGAATATCAATAGAAATTTCCTCAAGACTGAAGAAATGTGATATTATTAATTCAAACAATAGAAAATTATCAATCTACCTTGATAGCACCCATTGACTTGTCGATTTCATTTAAAGACCATATGATCATGTGTGAATCAATGCGGGAGGGATTTTATACTTGGATCGGAAAAGGTAAATAAAGGATTACTGAATAGGTTTTCAGATGATCAACATATACTATAAAAAAAGATCATAAGAACGAAGTAATCTTTCTATTAATTTAAATAAATTAATTATAAATTTCATGTGAAACATGTATTTTATTGGTTTCAAGGTGATTTATTTGTCAATATTTATTATAAACTTTTTATTTTTCATGATGTTTACACATTCCATGAGAATGATCTGATGAATTCCGAAATTACTAATTTTAGATCTCCCATGATAAGTAGTATTACTACACCCAAAACCATCAAGCGGTATCAGATCCATCACATTCAAATTTATAATTTTTTATTTTATTATTGCTCATTATGCATTTAAGATTTAAAATTATTTTCATGTTTTAATTTTTTTATTGATATATTAATCAAACATCTTCTTCCTCTTCTTTTTTTCTCACTCTTATTACTAAGACCGGTTAATAATTAAAAAAGATCACATCTTAAGAACACATTTTAAGGTACTAAGAATTATAGATGGATTATATAAGACTACATTGCATGTAATCCATTGTTACATGACATGTATTCTTTTTCATTGAAAAAGATTGTTTTCATGGATCCTGGGTCATCATGTAATTAATATACTCCTCATGTAACAAATATACCATGTCTTGACCAGCCAAGGTGGAACATGAATTTACAAGAGTACACTCCATGTAGATCAACTACATGCCAAGTATTCCATGTGTTTTTTTTTGGAAAAAACACATGTTTAATAAATGTTTTGTAATTCATACACAATTTATATTTAATACACAACAAATACATAATGGAAGGACTGTAACATGAATTATATTCCATATATTCTTTCTACATGTTGATTCCCTAGCCATATAGTATGGATATCAGATTAAGAGAAGTAAACACCATCTATATAACCTATTTATATAAAAATAATTAATTAATTAATTACTCCATTAAACCTCATTGACTTTGTTTTGGGGGTCATTAAGCTTATAATACACATTAGTCAATAGGTTTTATATTATATTAATGTTAAATTAATTTTGTGTAACATTCAAAACTATGAATCATGCATGGTTATTATATACAAAAGACCTAGTGCATTAAAATATATAGACTAGTTAATTTTCATGTGTTCTATAGGGAATTAAATTAGAAATATTTTACATGAAATTATGACACATTCCATATATATAAGATGTCATGTGAGTGTGTTTTTTATAATTAAAACCATACTTAGTAGTTCGAATAAGTAATTATAGAGTTTCTTCTAAATACAAATTTGTGTACTCTTTTATAGACTTTTAAATTTAATTTAATTATTTATTTTATTTAAAATCGAAGAGGATGGTAATTTCAATAAAATATGATGAAATAAGATAAAATGAATTTATTTATTAATATGATAAATAATTTGATTATTTCATGAATGTTTCATCTTATTAAATAATGAAATGAAATGAATTATAGATAGTTGTTTTAAATGTGTCATAATTTTATGTTTATGACCTATCATGAGCTTTGACCTGACCTATGTATGTGTTGGTTTAATTTAATTTATTTATATTGAATGGTTTTTAAATTAATTATAATTATATTAATTATAATGTCATGTGATTCATCCATACCACTTTTATTATATAGGACCTGCATGTCCAATGTTTTTATGTAATTATCCTTAACCAATTATTTGGTTCCCCTCTCTTGCATGTGAGTTATAAAAATATATATAAAAGAACGAGTATCTGATGGTGCATAGATTATGTTCAATGTGGGGCTGAGGGAGAGGCTTCTCTAGATGGAATCGAGATGAAACCAACACATGATATACAAACGTACATAGGAGGGGTGCTACATTCTCTATCAAGAATGACTCAAGGTGTTTTTTCGTTGGGTAATTAATTGATTTACTGTATACTCAAATAATAAACCATTATATAAGATCATGAACATGTCATTTATTTATATAATTTTATTTATTTATTATTAATGATTTACTTTTTGGATGAAAGATCATGATCACATTAATAAATAAACTAATATGAAAATATGGAATTAAAATAAATGGTTCATGCATAAATATTTTATTAGATTATAATTAATCTATATTGTAATATCCATTTATATTAAAAATACATGGTATAGATAAAATAATAAAATTTATGCATAGTAACCAAAATCCATCAAGATAATATTAAGTCATTAAACCTTCAATCATCTGAATTAAGATGAACTCATAATTAATGTGTCACTTAAGCCTTCACCAGGGGAACTTTTAATTATTAACAAGTGTTAACAATGATAGTGGGTTAACTTAACTAAAACTATATTGGTTTTAATTTTATCTTTCTATCCAATACAAGTTTTTAGGAAAGTGTTGAGGAAATTTGAGTTTGTATTTTTGGATTGAGGAGTTAGCTAAATGGTTCAAGGAGTTTCTAGTTTTAAGTAAGCAAGAAAACCTACCAAATTTCATTCCTATAATTTTTATGGCCTTCATCTTGATTATAAGAAGGAAAATATGGAACATTTCTAGTTGGATTCCTAAAGTGATGGGAAATTCTAATTTCTATAGTGAGGTCCATTGAGAATTGATAAAATATTCGGAGACTTAATAAAATTAAAATAATTATAGTCTGACATAAATTCTAATCAACTGAATTAAATATATTATAATATTTTATAATTGTAGCATAATTAAAATTTCATCAACCAAGTTTTCCTTATTATTAATTTTTTACAAATACCATTTTATTATTTTAGGCTTTTTGAGTTGGAAAAGTTCAGAAGGATTTTCAACTTTCAGTTAATAGATGATAAAATCTTTATTAGAGGTTTGGAATGAAACTCCAAAGGTTGAAATGCATCAAAATGATTTTTTAGATACTGTTAGAGGATCTAAAGGTAGCTATAATGTTTTTGGAGCATCCTAGGGGTTTAGGACCTAAATTAAGAGTTTTGATAAAATGAATCATAAGGAACACAGTTGGAGCATAGATAGTACTAACCTTATAGCCTAACAATTCATTTAGTTTTTACTTGAACACGGTTTGTTTAACCATAAAATGGATCCCAGATAACCATGTGTATTGGTCCATAAGTGTAGAGGTACTCAAATGGTTGGTGAACGGTTCCCTAACCATGTGATTAACTATACAAGGGGGGGGTCTTCAAACAGTAAATCCTGCATGGGTGGCAGATGGTTTGCATAATCATAGAGCCAAACCATGCACCTCATTAAAAAATAAAAATGAACATTTTCTCCTCTTAACATTAAATCTTCTTGCCCCATTTTCTCCCCCATTTCACAATGAATCTCCTCCTCATGCGCCCTCTTCTTTATCCCTTCTTCTATGGGTGATTTCCCTTATTCTTCATCTGAAATGAACATTGTTAGATGCATTGGAATCCTGGAAGAATGTGTTCAACTCAATTAGTATCCATTGTATTTTTATTCACCTTCTTATTGCTTGTGTTTCCCCTATTTTGTGTTTTTATTACTAATTCCACAAGAGCATAGTGTAATTAGATATGGTATATGTGGATTTTTCTATACCTAAGAAGAGGATGACTTGGTAGGATGTCTACACTTTTCCAAATGTTGTATCATAAAGGTATTGCACCATAGTGTTTTATTAAATATTTAAAGCATAAATATACTTTCTCAGTGTTTTTTATTCCAATTATTAGAGATTATGTCTAGTTCATGGTTAAGGATGCATTGTGGGTTGATGGATGGTGTTAGGTCACGGATTCCGGTGCGACAGGACTAAACAATGAGATTTTGGGAATTATTCCCTTGTAAATGGTTTTCTTTAATTATTTATAGCTTGTTGAGTTTAATTTTTAAATTATAATATAATTATAATTAATTGATTTTAGGTTATTTGGTTGTGATGTAAGACCTTGTATATCTTGGATGATCTTGGACAACCATTAATATTTGTTTTCAACCCTTGGAAAATAAATGAAAATATTATTTTGAGGTCGGTGGTCTATTTTACTTTCTCTATGTTATTAACACATGTTTATGGTAGTTTTTGTATACTTTTTCTCACCCATGATGGAGACACAATATTTTTAATTTATTCCAATGAAAATTTTAATTAATTAAATGATTATTTAATGGATGAATTATAAGGATCACTGAAATACCTCATGTGATATTTTCATGGATTAGTCCTTTGAATGACTGAGTAACCTCCATACCTCTTACGGGATAGAATATACTTGCTAATGAATTTCAACCCTTATCCCATCTCAGTTGGATAGGAATTAGGCAGACTGGGTCCAGGGTAGATGTTCAGACTATCCTAATGAGATCTTGGCACTAATATTGGTTCATGATGCATATCATATTGGTTTCCTTAGTGTCATGAACCCATGTATCTAACATGGTTGTGCTACCTTTTTCATGATTTCTTTAGATGTAATTTCCTCATGCATAGAGTTTTAACCAATGATCGTGAATCTGTTTTAGAGGATCCCAAGAGGGATAGATCCACTCCTATTACATTTATGAGCATCCCAATAGGGACAAATTTTCTTATTTGTTGACATGAAGGAACCCATGAAGGATGTATCTCCTGTGTTTTGATCTAAGGGACCTAGTAGGTCCCTTAGTGGTAGAATAACCCTGACCGAGAGCATTGGGGGTTTGGGTAGAGATTGTTGTGGGGGTCACCCTATATCTTGTACCAAACTTTAAGTCCCTAGGGTCTACTGTAGGGTTCCTATTTTATGCATTCTAGAACCATGAATCTTGTATTATCCTTTCACATATTTACTCATGATGCAACTATGATTTCTAGTGGTGTTTCTTGGAACTAGGATGATGAGCCTGATACGATGCGATATATGATCTGGATACCTAGATTTACTTCCTGGGATCTGGCTGATGAGAATTTTGGTTAAATATTTATTTATTGGAATAACTACTTATACATATTAGTATTCATATTATGAGCCTTACATTATCAAATGTTGGACATGATTATCCTCACTATTTTTAGAAATTATTGTACATGATGCACCACACCCACTTGGTTTAGGATCTTGGACATGGTGCTCCTCGTCATTATTGCAAATTTTTGTACATGAAGATTCATTCCATTTTGGGTTAGGATGTTGGACATTAAACTCCTCGCCATTATTGATAATTTTTTGACATGAGGCTCTACACCCTCATTCTTTAGGATTTTTAACATGTCACTCCACATCATGGATTTGTATTGTCATACATTCTATTATGAATCCTCAGTTTGGATACTTGTAATGAAGCAAATTTTTTAAAATATTATACCCTTGTGATATGTGGTTCATAGAAATTTGTTGTGTAGGAAAAATAGGTATGGTTTATTAGGATTATAGTCCCAAGTATTGACTTGACTATATATATATATATATATTGAATGTCATGAAATCCACCTCAATTCCCTACAAACATGATGTCTAGTCGATCATGATCATAGAACTGATGATCGATTGTGGAATTCTTTTATTATTTTACTTCTAGTTATGCATCGACTAAGCTGAGAATATTTCATGAGCATGTACTTACTAAAATATTCCTTAGTATGACCTTTTTCTTTTAGTTAATTTGTATAAGTTAGTTATTATTATTTTTATTATTATTATCCTGATGAGTAGTTGAAATATACATACACTGTATTTACTATCTATATATGAGACTGCATTGATTGTTCCCTAAAGAGTTTTTTTACATCCATCTTAGGACTCCATTGCATTAGGGAACCCAAGAAAAAGTGCACTTTATTATATGTAAAAGCTAGGTAGACTCCCAAGACTGATCGAGAGGGACAGATAAGATATGTATTTTGAGATTAGGTATATGGATTGACTTGGGGTATGTATTAGAGACCTATACTTTTATTTCTATTTCTTTTCTTATTCATGTATAAGTGATTGTCCAAGTGGGATATTTGTTATTTATGTATTACATAGTCATTCGAGACTTTACTATGTTTCATTTACTATTACACCATGTTTATAATCAATGCTTTCACACTCTGATTATTCACTACTATATATGATGTTTTTTTATGTAATCTAATTTTTTATTCTGATATTAGGTCATAGTATTCCCGTGAACACACCCTAGGCCCTTACTGTTAGTCAAAAAATATTGTGTATGGCGATCGTGTTGGAGACATTGTCACTAACTAATTCAACTACTATTTATAGAGTGATCCAGGTCGGTATATGATAAAGTTTATCAGAAGAATTTTATTTTCCTATTGTTTTAATATTTGGGATATAGTGGAAAAGACTGTTAGGAATGGGTCAGAGTATGTAAGAGATTCTAGACTGGTATGTTGAGAACACTTGTTTTGGTAAGAAGTCCTGGTTTCCATGGTTATGGGATTGATATTCTTGATATGTGATGTTACCATTTTATAATATTTTATAATTGAGTGATGATCATTTTTATGGGTTTTATGATTTATTATGTATTTACAAACCTCATCCTATTGGTTAGAGGCTAGTGATTGATTTTAAATTTTGGTAGGTAGAGGTAAGAGGTGTCTCGGGTATAAAATTTGACACATAGAGTCCAAATATTATTGGCATGATAGTGTGTGTATTTTAATTGATGACTAAGACCTAATTTTTTTAATAGTTTAATAATAATATAAATTGTGTTTTCCCATATAGGTTCTTTGTGGAATTCTATTCAATTGGGCGGACTTTTATATTTAATTTATTTTGATGTAACGTCATTTGGATCTATCATGAGACATTTTAAAGTGCTATTGGTGACTCATTCCCTATGCAAATGAGGTACAATATTGATATAGAACTTGGTATCTAATTCATAGACATATCATGGGGTGTTATTACTTACGTTAGGTTATTTAAAGTCTCAGTAACAACCTATAAACTGTTTTGACATTCTACTAAACTGAACAATGGGAGGTTGGTAGGACATAGATCATTGAGAAACTATTGTAGATATACTATTGATCTAAATAGTTGAATATTGGTAGCTAATTCCTTTATATTAAACACATTATGGGTATGTAATTTTTAGGTGACATTAACTAAAGGTATGTAATAACCTATATGAACTTTTCCCATCTAGATTACAATTATAATTTACTTAGAAAACATTAATCTATTTTTCTACTCATATTATTTAGTGTGATTCTAATAGGTACCTAAATTTTTACAGTAAACTGGTGCCTCAAGGTTGTATTACGGTATACAGATGCTTCGTGAGGATCAGTTCTTTATCTTTTTTACTTTATATCATGACCCTACATGGAGGATTTCCTTATGAGTATTCTTAGAGGGGTTCATGGAATGATATTATGATGCTCGATAGGTGATTCCATTAGAGTTCTCCCCAAGTTATGAGTAGTTAATGAGTTATAATTAAATAGGTTCCAAATTACAAATTATAGTGTTCCTTCATCTAAAACATGGAATTGAAAACCTATATAATTGAACCCAAGTTGATTGGTTTTGGATAGTCATAGTTAGATGAACATTTTACCTACCTTCTTTTTTACATATTTAGAGAGATTTCTTAAGCACTTTAGATACCCTACATTGAGATGTGTGCATAGTTGATTCCCCATGAGATGTGACCATTGTGATAGGCTAGAGACTTATGGTATAAGTGCTCAAACCTAGTGACCATATTATGAGACTTGATCGGTGGGTCTAGGTGGGAGACCAAGAGCGCCCTGTGATTTGAACCCTAGGGATTTAGCATTTAGTTTGACCAAGGGAAACTGGTGATTGGAGTTAGTCCAAGTTTATTGATTCCATTTTCGGTATTGATCTTGGTGGTACACTCGTTTTGAAACAAATGCATGGGATGTGATTGGTTATTGTGATATATGAATCATGATGCCTATGGATTCTAATTAATAACCTTGGGTGATTGGGTTTCAAGACTATCTGTGATGGGAAGGACTATTTGGGTTCTTAGACCATTTGACCGATGGTTGTGTGGATGACTCTTTAATTTTGGAAAAATACACCATGTGAAAAGAAGTCTTGGAATAAATCATGGAAAAAGTGAGGTGCCAAATTTGAATATGAGTTCCCAAGGACCTCCTCACGTGTTATTATAGAAGTGTCAAGTATCATTATTAACATGCAATTATAACATACCACTCACTAAAGCGTAATTCAGGTGGTATGGGTATGTACCCCATCTTCATTTGGCAGGTTTAGTTCATACTGGTTGTTCATGGTAACTATTTAAAATTAATCATTAGTGATCGGTCGTGTGTGAGGTGAGGACCCATGGTGTCAAGGAAATATCATATTCATAGTAGATAAAGACATGAAATGAAGTGAGGAAATTCCCTCTGAAATAAATAAGGCATTACGAATTGATCAGGTGTGGCAACATGACTGACCTGGCTCAATCATGGTCACATATTGATAGGATGGTAAGATTATCTAATTAGGTGCAACAAAAATTGGTGATAAAACCATTAAGATTTTACTCAAGGAGTGGTATACGGTAAACCATAATGGGGGGAGTATACCATTTACCATTTGAGGGTATTGGTCCTGTTATGAGTTGATACCTAGATAATGTTGTGATTTCTATTTTGTAGGATTTGGGAATGAGTGGTGGAAATGTTTGTGTTGGATTTTGAGTGTTAGATATTTTGAATCCATTCTCATTTTTATATATGGATATGGATGTAGCATGGGATTTTGTGATAATGAACTTGTTTTTTGGAACAAAAAAAAGGTGCTCCTAAGGTGGGGAGATAGGTATTGGTCGCCAAATTTTAACCCTTATGTGAGAAGGGTAAAGGGACCATGAGGCCCAACATTGGACATTCGTTTTGGATTTCAAATTCTATTAGATGAGTGGAATCATGTATGGTAATATTTCATGAGAAATTCTTGGAACATGTTCGAATACAAGCATGGGTGGAGTTCAAGTGCAGGCGTCAGGACTGAGATATCTGTGACGATCCAAGGGTGTTGGAATGGGAATGCATCAGTGTTTATACTATGAAAGGATAATGGGAATGGATATGGGATTTTTTGGCCAGGAGATGTCACTTTATGTTGTTTACGGTCATCGGTGAGTGTGATCATAATGATCTCGATGTGACTTGGGATAAAGGCATTGATATTCGGTTTTAATGAAATATCAACGATGGAAACATGGATTTTTTAGAATAGTCATATAAAAGTGGTTTAGCTTAAGTTCTATAGAATAGTTAGACTAGTTTAACAAGGAATGACGTCATGTATTCCATTAGGTTAAGAAAAGTTCTTTCTCAAAGTTGTTTGTGGATTTTCAATGAAAATATGGAATGAACCATTAGAGCTTGGTCAATTGGAATTTGACCATTCAGATCAAATCAAGAAACTAGGGAAGTGTCCTCATCTGTGATCATGTACAAAATGATGAAAAATTCTAAAATTTTCATTAGTACTCTAGGGATGTGTTTTTTTAAGGAATTGTGATGGTGGAACTACTATGGATCATAATTAGCTGTTAAGATAAAAAATCTATGGTGGGGAGAACTATGGGTCATCTGAGGAATCAGATGATATCGTGATCATAGTTCAAGTTGTATGGGATTGGCTAAGTGTCATATTTATGTTTCAGTAATAGTTATGAGTATTGGTTCATGTTTTTAGACATAATTTTTGTATGTTTAAAGGGGCTTTTGGAAGCTTGTTGGGTGTTTTGAATCACAACATGACATTTTTCTAAATAATTCATGGACCTTGTAGTTCATGTTGTTTATTTTGAAGCCAATATGGTTTCTTTGGGATAATAATGTTTAAGGGGGAAGTTTGTAAGATCCATTGTTTTTTGAATTGGAAATATTCATAAATAATTTGAACTCTAAATTTTTGGATGATGAAAATCCTGACCAGAGGTTCATAATGGGACAATGAAGGTTGGAATAACTCAAAATGATGTTTTTAGACATGGTTTGAGGAAAGAAAGGTATATATGACGTTTTGAAAGAATCCTAGCTATTTGGGACCCAAAATAGGTGTTCTGGGAAAATGCAGCATAGGGAACACAGTAAGTGCATAGTTAGTACTATCCACGTACCCTAACTATGCATCCCAGTTTATACTCGACCACTATTTTTTAACTCTGTGAGGGGGATTAGATAATGGTACAGTTTGGTATAGAAGTGAAGAAGGATGCACATAGTTAGAAGTTTTGTATAAAAGTGTAGAGGGATGCACAAGGTTAGATCATTGTTTTCTTAACCATGTGCTACAAACATGTGAAGGGAAAGTTATCTAGATAGAGAATCCCAAATAGTTGGTGAATGGATTTCCAAATAATGAGGCCTAACCATGTGCCTAATTTAAAAGGTAAAAATTTCCATTTTTCCCCTAGGACCCTTAATTATTCTTAAAAACTTTATCCCCCCATTTCACCCAACATCTACTCTATGCATGTCCTTTTTTCTCCCTTCCTATATGGGATAATTCCCTTGTTCCTTTTCTGAATTGAATGTTGTTAGATGAATTGGAGTCCAATATATAAGTATTAAACTTTTTTTATCATCCTTTGTGTTTTTCTTCACCTTACTCTAACATGTGTTTCCCAAGAAAGGGTTTTAATTCTCGATTCTACTGGAACATGGTGGGATTAGATTAATGTTGTGAGGATTTTACTCTACCTAGGATTAATATGACTTGGGAGGCTATATTGACTTTTTAACATGTCATCTCATTGAGGAATGTTTCCATGTTGACTTAATAAATCATGAAATCTTATATTAATTTATTGTTTATTTGTATTGATGCTATAGATTATGGATTATGCTCAGTTCATTATCACTAGTCACATGCTCTGTACATAGTCCAAATCATTTTTATGTTCATTAGCATCATACTATTGGGATTTGAGAGATATGGGCAGCATTTTTTAAGTGTATATCTACCCGAATGTGTTCCCCTGACGTTAGCACTAGTACTCATACTACTCAAGCTCATCCCTCGTTATTTTTTTGCATTGAGCTCAGAAATCCCTTTATTTTTCAATATGATGGCCATGCATAGTTCATTAAATATCTTGAATGGTTTCGCTAGGATGATGCTCCTACTACAAGATCAATGCTATTTGATTGGCGATCTAGGAACTCTGTTGGTGGTGCTAGCGTTAACTGGGTCGGAACTGGGGGTAGCGATCTTACAAGATCATGTTTTTACTATCTTAATCTGCATCTACTTTAGTGATGCTCCAAATATCCATCGATTCAAATTAGTACTCTACTCTAATATTTCTGGTTGATTTCCCAAACTTCCCTATGGTGATACACAGATCAAGGTATATTGGTTGTGTCTTGGTATAATATAGATAGTGGAGTCATTCATTGGGGGCATTGGAAAATCATTGTGATTTAATGGGAGGTTGTTCATGGTGGTAGTATGATCATGGATATGTGTTTCTAGGTATAGAGTTTTTACTGTTATTTATAAAATGGGATTCTTTTCCACCTTTAAGTCCATCAATACTCTTCTAATAGTGTATATATAGTCACAACGTCAATACTCTACTCTAATAGTCTCAACTATCGGCATCCTTCCAGTGGTACAACCTGTGCAACAGTTTTCATGGCATCGCGTACCATAGTAGCTAGTAGTGGAATGTGTTGGGAATGATAGCTATGATACAAAGATGGTAGTGGGTCGAGTGCGGAGTGTGGGGTTCGAATGCACTGTTCTGATGCGGTCAAATGGCATTTTCGAATGCATCATCTGAGTGAGACCTTTAAGGCAAAGTACTGTGATACAAGGGGAGGGTGGAAAGAGAGATCAAAGTAGGGGTAGTGTGGAGGGCATGGACAAGTAGGGTCTTGGGAATGGCCAACATATGCACTATGAACTCCATGATATATGGTTCTTATTCACATATATAAAATCACAGTACACTATTACACATCCTAGCAGTTTTTCTTGGTTTTTCAGTCATATATAAAGGGGAGGGAGTGGTCGATCACAATTGAGATCTTTGGGACTCGACCCTTTAGCTGGTTTTTGTTTAGAACTGAACCTGGTCTCTAACGTTTTTTTATCAATATATCACACACTGAATATCGATCTCGCATTCTCCTGCGTGGAAACCTTAATGAGAGATGTTTTTGGGGGATAGTTTCTATGATATCTTCATTCTAATGGGCGAGTATGTTTCTCTTATTCGTTCACCTGCATCTCTTTATTGGTCTCTATCATGCTAGTTTTAGCAGTCCTTGGGAATGGGTTTGGGGTTTCGGTGTGCTGCTACTACTCTTATTGATTGAGACAACATTTTTGGGATACGTTCTTTTTTGGGGGAAGATGATAATTTGTCCAGAAACTGTCATAACTAGCTTTATGAGAATAAAAACCCTTACTTTGGAAACACAAGTTAGAGTAAGGTGAAGAAAAACAAAAATAATGATAAAAAGTTTAATACTTAACTATAGGAATCCAATGCGTCTAACAACATTCAATTCAGAAAAACAATAAGGGAATTATCCCATGTATGAAGGGAAAAAATAAGGACATGCATAGAGTAGATGTTGGGTGAAATGGGGGATAAAATTTTCAAGAATAAATAAGGGTCCTCGGGAAAAAATGGATAGTTTTTCCTTTCAAATTAGGAAAATGGTTAGGCCTCATTGTTTGAAAACCCATGCACCAACTATTTGGGATTCTCTATCCAAACACCATTCTCACAACATGGTAGTAGCACATGGTTAGGAAAATAGTCATCCGACCATGTGCATACCTCTACACTTCTATACCAAACTTCCAACTATGTGCATCCCGATAAACTTCTATACCAAACTGCACCATTCTCTAATCCCCCTCACAAAGTTAAATGATAGTGTTCCAGTATAAATTGGGATGCATAGTTAGGCTACGTGGATTTTACTAACTATTCACTAACTCTGTTCCCTATGCTGCATTTTCCCAAAACTTTTATTTTTTTATTCAGTGATATATGTCATAATTTTGAATATGTGTCATCGGTTCAGTTAATTTTTATTCAAGGATATGGGTTGTAATGTGACCACCATCTCTTTACTAGAAGTAACTTCCATTAATTTTTCAGACACTTATGGGTAGTGTTGTTACATACAAATAAATATTACATTCAAGAATCCTCACAATATGATCTTACAGATAAGTAGGAATGTGATGAGTAGTTGTATTTCAATGGTAAACACTCAAGTGACCTGGTCTATGTTCAATGATTAATGTTTTTATCCCTGTATAAGGAACTCATGAAGTCTCATGAACACATAGATGTTGATATAATTCCCCTAGATCTCTCTATTCTATATCTGGTGATAGCTAGAAAAAAACAATATGATATAACCATGGTGAAAAAACATGGATAAGGTGCATCATTGGGGCCTCATGTTGTCAAAATCATTGGCTACAGTGAGAACCTAGAGGTTTTAGGTTTTAAATTACTGTATGAAATGCACAATGATATCATTCTTTCATCACTCCATAAAATATCCTTATATTTTTTTCTGTAAATTTCAAAATAAACAACATAGATAAATCTCTCTAGAATTTTCTCACTCTATTTTTCCTTGTCTAAAAGGATATGAAGTGTAAAAATCCTTCCATACTTATGGTGAATAAAAGAGAAGTTCGAACGAAGTACTTTATGTCCAAGGCTTCTTCAAAATGCCAATCCCATAAGATAAAGAACAAGGGAAAATCAAGGGAATATAAGGCTATCTATTTCACATGTGGCAAGAAGTTCCACATGAAAAAATATTATACAAAGGAAAATAAGAAAGGGGAAGCTTTAGGTGAATTTTTTATAGTGAAATTTATTTGTTTCTACAAATTTTGAATTATATATTACTTACGGTGATCATATATGAATTTTAAAATCTGAACCAATTATATTATATAATATTTATTGAGGTGATTATGATATATGGGAAACCAACATAGTTAGAATTACTGTTGTGGATATCATAGAATGCTTCCATATGTTTTTGATGAGAATGCTATTGATTTTCAATGATTCTTATTATGTATTATTAGTTACACAAAAACATTATATCTATGTACAGGATTGATATAAATGGATTTATTTTCATTTTTGGGAATAATTTTTGCTTATTTTATAAATAAATAATTTTTTATGGTGAGGAATATTTAAATAATAGTCATTACATGCTGGATTACACAAACCTAGAATTGTAAATTGATAACGTAAATAGTTCTCATGATTTATACCACACCCAACAATGGAATCACAATCTAGGTCATGAAAATGAAAAGTATTTGACCATATTTCACTAAGATGGATATATAGATTCCTTTGAACTAGAACCACTTTGTTTATATCATGTATTTTTATAAGGAAAAATGACCAAATCTATTTTTTTCAAAAAGGGGTGAAGGGCCACTAATATTCTTGATTTATATCATACCGATGAGTATGGTACATTTATAGTTGAATTAAGGGGTGGGTATTTATGCTTCATAACTTTTAATAATGATTTTAGTGCTTATGAATATGTCTACTTAATTAGGAATAAATCATATTCTTTTGATAGATTCAAGGAATATAATAATGAATTTTAGAACAACATTGGAAATATGATTAATAAAATCTTATGAGACCATGGCTAATAATTTTTTAATCAATTTTTTAATTTTTTATTTACAGTATTATGGGATTTTATCCCAAATCATGCCTCCTTGTACACTATAATGGAATGGTGTATTTTAAATGAGTAACTACACCCTTTTAGATTTGGTGAGATAATTGATGTGTCATGGGATACCTATATTTTCATTTTTTGGGATATGTATTACAGAAAGAATAAAAAGTTCTAAATTGAGGTCCAAATAAAGTGGAAATTGACATTCCATATGAAATTTGGTATAAAATTAAGCTTGTATTGTCACATGTATGAGTGTGGGGATGTGAAGCGGTTATTAACGATGTTTTTGGTAACAAAATTTAATATTGTGGTAGTAAGTATATCTTTATTGGATATCCCAAGGAAACAAGGGATACTACCCATATGACCCTTTAGTTAAAAAGGATGTGGTTGAAAGATGTTCCACAATTAATGAGAAGGATAATATCTCTAAAAAAAGATAGTGGGAGTGAGATAAAATTTGATGAAGTCTAGGCTCAAGATATATATGAGTTGGAACAAGAATAGATTCTATAAATACCCATCGAAGAGAACATTCAAAAGACACAAGTACTACATAGGATTACAAAATAGGTTAGAAAACCCAACTGATGTGTTTATCTTATCACTAATGATTGTTCCCCATTAATAGTTGACTATAATTATCACATAACCTATAAGGAAGTAATAAGTGTCATATATGTTTTGAAATAGAAATAATATACAAATTCTTCAATGAACTCTGTATACTAAAATCCACTCTATATTTTTTTAGATCCTCCCATGGATGTAAATCCCATTAGTTGTAAATGGGTATTAAATATAAACTGGAAATAGATGGACAAGTCAGTACTTACAAGGAAATAATTATTGAAAAAGGGTTAAAACAAAATCAATTCATTGAATATAACAAAACCTTTTCACTAGTTTCTATAATGAAATCCATCATAATTCTACATTCCATAGAATATTTCCACAACTATGATATTTTGAAAATGGATGTCAAAACATCCTTCCTTAATGGAAACCGTTGGGAAGATTTCTATATGATATAACCTGAAGGATTTGAAACTCCAAAATATACCAACAAGGTATGCACGCTTTAGAGATCCATTTAAGTATTAAAGTAATAATTTATTTCATAAAATATCTGTTTTGATGGATCCATAACATAATTTGGTTTCATAAATAATTAAAGTGGTCCTTGTGTCTATAAAGGGTTTAGTGGGAGTGTAAATGATTTTTTAATAGTTTATGTAGATAACATACTAATTATTGGAAATGAAATACTAGAATTATAATTTTGTAAAGATAGGATAAATACATAATTCTCTATAATGGAATTAGGTGAGGTGGTAAATATCCTTTCGATCCATATCTATCATGATATATCCAAGATATTTCTTGAAATAAGTAAAAGTACATATATGGACAAGATATTGAATAGATTTAATATACAAAAATACAAGAGGGGGTTGTTTCAAGTGTCATGTGGCATTAATTTTTCAATGAAAATGTTTCTTAATACACATGAGGAAAGAAAAATTATGGAAAGGATTCCATATGGGTTGATGATTGGGTTAGTCATGTATGTTATGTTATATATTAGGATGGGTGACACATATTCTTTAATTATGATTGGAAGATATCGAGATGACCCAGGTGACCACCATTGGTTGATAATAAATAATATACTTAAGTATATGATATAAAATAAGAATATATTGATGATCTATGGAGTATATGGGAAACTAGTCATTATAGGATATGGAGTTTCTAGTTTCCCAACAAATCAAGTTGAGATGAAATCTTAGTTAGGAAATATCTTCACCTTAAATAGAGATGTTGTGAGATAGAAGAGATCAAATAAATCCATGTTCATATGTTATAAAATATAAGATGAGCATATTGAGGCCATTGATACAGCTGAAGAAGAATTTTGGATACGAAAATGCATCCAAGGTATTGATGAGGTATTTGTAGTAAAGACCCTATCACACTATTTTGAGATAATACTGTAGTGGTATACCTTAAAAAGGATCCAAGATCACATCAATTCTTGAAGAACAAACTTAAAAATTCATCTCATCATAGAGGGTAACTCATAGTGATTAGAGTCTCCATAGATGACAACATGGTACACCCCTTGACTAAAGCCTTAACTCAATAGAAAGAAGATCACCATGTGAGGTCTAGTAGACTGACATTCATAGGCAGTTGGATCTATTCCAAGTGAGAGTCTGTTGAAGTTAGTGTTCTAGAGCTATCCATTTTTTATTTTGGATTAAACTTTTATTCAAATAAAAGAAAATATAAATTTAAATATCTTATTACATGTCATTAAATTTTTTTCATGAATTTAATTTAATAAATTCTTGGAATATCTAACGCATTAAAGGTTCATAGTAGTTTCTATCAATGGGGAGAACCTTAAAATTCCATTATGACATTATTAATACTATTTCAATAGCCCAATAAAATTATATGATATGTAATATATCATTTTAACTATTAGGTGAGAGTACTCATAATAATATGAGACTTATTCTCATGAATTTTAAACTTGGTAGTCTCCCAAATGGTAGATTATGAGAACAGGACCTTCAGTAGGAATTAATTATGTTTCTGTTTCCGTGATCATGTGAAATGGTCCTTAGATTTTAAGATTATTATTAATAAATTTCATGTCATACACACTTATATGTATCACCGCAAAACTTAATGATAACAGTTCATGGAGAAGTTGGGTTTGTTGGGCAGGTCAAGAATGAAGTGTTATTAATGATTATGTTAATTAAGGATTTGTACCTTCCATGTTAATAGAAATTTATATCTCATCCATTTGAATTAAATAATACAATCACATTAAATTCCATGTCCATGGTTTAACAATGAATTTATTTAGATAGACAAATAAATAAGTCCTAAGAATATAGGTTGATGACACGGATGTTCAACCTTCATGATGAGATGTTGTGAAAAAAAGTTATTGTGTTACATAGATAATTCTTGTATGTGGTTGATGACATTGTGACATTAAAATATTTTTCTTGTGTACATTGATGTGTCTCTAGATATAAATCTTGGACTTTAGGTAATACAACCTAATTCCAATGAGAAAAAAGCCTAGAGGGTCCTACACTAAGTGTTTCTATTGATCTCAATTAAATTCTATTTCTATTTAATTAAATAAAACAAATATTTTTCTCAATACCAAGGAATGAATTTATTCCAGATTAATAATGAAATACATTAAATTGATATTTATTAATAAGGTAATTGTTAAATTACAAGGATATATATTATTTATTTATGTATTGAATGAATAAATATTTAATTTATTCATTTATTCAATAAATGTGTAGTAGGAATAGCATACCAAGATTGATTCTGGTAATAAATATAGAATTAACAAGCTGTTAAGATAATAATTATTTTTTTTCTAGTTATCACATAATGTGGAATAAAAATAAAAATATGATGTTAATATGTGGAATAAGGTCAGATATGGGTTTAAAATTTTATTAATGTAACTTCTGAAATTAATTAAATTAAATATCCAAACCCAAGATCAAAAAATAGATTACTAATACCTTATAAGAGTCGTCAATTGAAAATCATTGTTCATAAGAGATTTACCTCTAAAATCCTCATCTTTGTTATCATATCCTCTTAAAAATGATAATATCAATTGAAATTTCTTTAAGATAGATGAATCATGAAGCAATCAATATTAATAACACAAGGTGATCAATCAATGACCCTAGCCCATGATGATTCATTGGTGTTTTTTAGAGATCATAGGAGCACATTTCGATCACCACTAAATGGATTCTAAACATAGATCATAAAAGCACAACGATAGATTACCGAAAAGGGTTTAATATGATCAATATCTATAAGTAAGAAATATATCAAGAATGAGGTAATCATATGTGAAAATAAATTAAATTAATTATTAATTTATCATGATAATGATATTATGATGGTTCTTACATCCTTTCTTTGTTAAAATTATTTTGAAAATTTTCATTGGCCATAGTGATTATCTCATGGACACTATGAAAATGATCAAATGAATCTGAAAATTTCTGAGTTAAGATGTTCCCTAACAAACACTTCCACATCACCATAAACCATCATCTTACTCCATTCAGAACAAGTCATTTCTAAAGAATTATTATAAAATAATTACATTTCTTATTTACTTTCTGATCATATTGCTGAAATCCTATCTGAACTTCCTTTTCAATCCTCTATTTATTTTCATATTTTTATAGAAACCTTTAACAAGATGCGCAACTTAATATATCTCACTTCCCTATAAATCAAATATCATATGATCTAGAAGAAATATATAATTTAGATTTATATGAAATACTACTTTTTAGTTTATTCATCCATGATTTTCTTTATCTTGAGTTAATAATGTAATAATGAACCAATATGTTCAACCACAATGTTCTCTTTTAAAATATTACTTTAATCAATAGAAACCTTCTTCACATGTTAATTATTCAGTAGAAATATCAACTCTTTTTTTAACAAAACTAGTTTATCCAAAGATTTACAAAGCACACTCATCCTATTAAAAATTATCATATATATATAAAACATTCGGTTCACTGGTTCTTCTTCTTGACCCACTATAAAATCTTGATATTTATTATGTAACATACTGATATTAGTTCTCTTGGTATTTTCAATTCCATAATGCATGACTTGGAATTTCATCTATATGCCTTGATCATAATTGTATAATAAAAAAACTAAATAAACTTCTACAAATAGGGGGAAAATATTCATTATATAACAATTTAAAATATATTTTATCTCCTCGTTCATCATGAGAGTATCTAGATCAAAATATGGTTAGGTATATGTTTTTATATTGGTCGTCCAGTTATCAATAAAAAAGTGTTTCATATATGCTTCCATCATCAATTTCCAATATCCATAATCATTATCGTCAAAATATGGCAGTCTTTGAGGAATGAAATCATCATTAGTATTTATTCGTAAAGACTCAAAAAGAATATTTTCCTTATATGATTGTGTCTAAAAAATGTTAGAATATAATTATATAAACTAATCAAAGGAACTTATCTGAAACCAATTGTTGGACAGATGTGAGATATCAAGATAGTGTCATGGGGGGTAAATAGGCCAATTCAAAAATTTAAACCAAAATTTAATATTAGAGTTAAGGAAAACATAAATCATAGTTCATTAAATAAAAAAATATAGATTAATTTGTATGTGCAATGTAGTGTAGTGTAAATTTAAATATGAAAAGAACACAAACTATTACTGTAAATCAGACCAAACTGATCCTACATAGAATATTCACTTTTCCCTTCTACATGATACAAATAGTACCCATTAAAACACACCTTACTTTTGTAAGGATGTGATAACCATTTAAAACTCCAACATTTCCATGGACCAAGGAAAAACTAGAGATATCATTTCATTCAATGAAAGAAGGAACAACCACAAAAAATATGACTTTTAATGAGGGTCCCAACCTAAACAAATCAAAAATTTATAGTGAGGATATAACCAACACACATACCTTTTGTAATGGATGCACAACCTGCACAAACATTTTTTAGAAGTTAAATCATAAAACAACATGATAATGAACAAATATAGAGATACAACAATGCACTTCAAAAATAAAGAACCATAAATGATTAAAATATTTATTTATTTAAATCACTTAAGTAGTTTGATAAAACATTGTAGAAATTTGGAGATGATCATAGTTGTGTAATAATAGTTTCATTAGAAGTTATTCATAAATCTATTAATTAATGTAGACAATTATCAAATATTTTATATCATCCACCAGGTTCCTTTGGAAAATATTTAATGAAAAATGTCCAATTTTTAGTTATAAGGTGTATCCTAATTCATATTTTACATTTGGATCAACTAATGATTCCATCTTTTAAATATCCATCAATTACTTCTAAAATAGTTTCTATAATATCACGTCAACTAGTGTGAGAAAAATAAAATAATCACAATATATATATATATATTTATAGATAAATGAAATAAAATAATCCACATTATGACATAGAGTAAAATTAGTTCCTAAGTATTAACATATTTGAGTTCGTGACCATTATTTTTAAACTTTGTAAGTATGAAATATATGTCTGTAAGGATAAAATATAAGTTTTTAAGAATGAAATATAATTTTGTAAGGATGATTTGAAATCTCTGTAAGTATAATTTTAAATATACATAAGAATCATTTTGAATCTTCTTAGTTATTATTTTGATACTTTCATATGATTCATTTTTCACTTCTTCTTGTGAGTGAATTGATTTTTTATACTAGTGAATTCATTCTATATACAATCCATTCTATATCTGCATACAATTAATTCTGTATATATAGACACTTTAAACTTAGTATGATTCATTTTAAAAGCCACATGATTAATTTTAAATTTTGAAATTTTTATTGGGAAAAATTTGAAAACTATAGAACAAGTCAACTTGAGAAAATTATAAATTCCTAACATAAAAAATAGTGTAATAATTAGAATAATAAATAATAAAACATAATACCTGTATTTCTTTCTTAAATCATGTTATAGAAAATAAATGAGGGATTTTTAATTATTAAAACATGAAGAAATTAAAACACAATGAGCCAAAAACTAGAAAACATTTTCAATTACATCCCATTCTCTAACATCAAAACTCTAGATACCTAATACCGGAGACATTACTCTAGTATGTAAACACTACATCCCGAAACTATTTCATAATGTTCTCTCTAAATATCCTAAAATGATTTCTATATTTAGAACATAAATTTATAAAATTCTATAATTTGATAAAAATGATTTCATATTTATATTAATAATTTCAAAATTAGCTTAGGGAAAATTTTCAAGATTTTTATAGAAAAAATTGATTTTTAGGAGAATAAAGAATTAATATTGTTTCGACTAAAACCATAATGTTTATGATTATGTAAATAATAAAGTATAATTTAAAAAATTATATAAAAAATCATGATACAAAATATATTTAATGAATAAAATGATTCAACAAAAAATACTTGGTTGAATTTATAAAACCCATGTTTAATGTTTTGGAAACATAAGTAATATTTTACTATAAAAATTATATTATTCTCTTATATTAAAAAAATAATCACTTGTAATAATTAAATCTAAAAAACTTAATTTCATATTTTATATTAGAATGTTCATATTATGTAATAAGGTCAACACATTTTTAGTGCATAAAAATAATGTTACTAGGATTAAATATCAGTACCGTGATAATGGTAAAACTATTATTTCCAAATAATTATTTTATTAACATTATGTACGTTTTTATATAATAAAAAAATTAAATTCATTACAAAAATGACTCTAATATAATTTTTAAACCTGTATGTAAATATATTAATACTCATTAAATTCGCAATCAATCCTAAATATAATTAATAATGCATAGTGGTAAAAAAATATAAAATATGTTTTCCATATATTATGTTTTTTAATTCAACTGTAAATTTTATCTTGTTTAATTAAAATATTTTTGGGAAGGGAATTACAAAGAAATGAAGAACCTACCGGGACTACAAGTACTCAGGGAGACATGACATTAGGACCGACCATGAGACCCACATAAATGATACCAAAAGGTAATATGAATCATAAATATAGATTCAAAACATAAAAATTTTGTAGGAAGATTTACCATATATTTTTTAATAAAATATAAATTACATGGGTAAAACCTAGTGACCAAGGTAAAAAAGATTTGGGTCAAATGTTAAAATATTTTGTTAAAGATGTGAAACATATTTAAAAATGTGTGAAAATTAATGACAGAATATTTATAAACCTTATCTCACCCAAAAGTCATTATTTCCCACTTTTAGTGTCATTAAACCTTGAATAGTTTCATGCCATCCATGAAAAAGTAACGAATATTTAAAAAATTCCATTTTCTTTACTTATAAAAGGAGATCAATTACATCACATTTCATACCGATTCCAAAAAATTATATTGAAAAAACAAACATCCCTATTTTCTCCTAAACTCTCTCCCTTTGTATTATAATCCTTAACCATTCCAAAATTCCAAGTTAAGAAGCTTTAAGTTGTTACCCAAGGGTTAATATCTAAAGGGAGATGCAATGTTCTCAATCACACTCTCTTAATTATTACCTTCTTCAACAAACTCAAACAAATTCTATCCATGAAATTATGATAACAAGGTTATGATTAATTTGATAAAGTTTTATTTTACTAATGGAATATCCATTTTCTACTCTCCTCTTATTAATATGAAAAATGGATATGTCACTTGTGTTACGTGTATACTACAACCTCCATGAAAGTAAATTATTTAATTTTTTACGATAGTATTTTTTTATTTATCTAACTAACTTATAATGTAACTCACCAACTTAAAAAATTAAATAATAACATTATTCTACCATAATAATGATATTATACTAGAGGAATCACTTTCTTGACCATACTCACCCATTAATTATATCTTGTTCTTGTTTGGTTTGGTTTAAATATCTACTTGAACAATACTATAAATTTCTATCATGGATGACTATGTTATAGGTTATGGGAATAGAAAAAAGCACCCATTGATGGTATGAAAAACTCATCATTTAGACTTAATTACATGTAATCATTTCTGAACATGATTAAAACATCATGTCTAATAAAAATAATATCTTACCTAACTATATTAAAACATTAGAACCATAATATGATGTTCTTCAAATGTAATTTATAATTAATTTATGAGAATATATAGAATTAACTCAACTTGTAATTACACTTTTATTGATGATCCAGTTATATCTCATCCTACCATTATTTTGAGGAAAGATCAAATTATATAATTCATATAGTGGTGATCCACACATGAACCTCAATCTATAAACACCAATGTAAAATCTCTAAGATCTTTCCTGACCAATCGTAATTGCTTTCAATTTTTGTGGTTTATCGAAACAATATTCTTCTAAAAGGTGGAAGAGCTTGTTATTTTTTGTCAAAGGATTGATAGATAAGGAATAAAGAGTTCATTATAGATATATAGATCTCTCTACATGGATTGATAGAGTCTCTCTCTATCCACTATGCACACAAAAAGAGTGTTATAGAAAGTGATATAATAAGATATTTATTATAGAAGGTTTAGGGTTGGAAGGTCGAGCACAAGACACTCTCCAACCTAAAAATGATTAATTTTACCCATGTCCAATAATAATGATAATATAATTATTAATCTCTTAACATGTGAAACACATTAATAATATGAATAAATATAATTTATATCATTTACAATCAGACCACTATGCTCGGTTCACTTTCCCTCCTTAAAATTTATCGATCTATAAATAACGACTATTTAAAAAATAAATGTCACTACATTATTATATCATAAATATAATTAATTTTATTTCCACAAAAATTGAAATAAATATTTATTATTATCATTTACCTCATTTATTCTTTCAAATAAATTCTGATTAAATTCTGAAGATCAAACAAACACAAATAAATCCTACATATTCTAACTTGATAAATAATATTCTTGAATTTAATAGAGATTATAGATAAACATAGTGCGTGACCCTATATTAATATTTCTTAGTGGCATTAAGTATTACTTAATAAGGAGAAAGGTTAGAATCTAGAATAGTTCTATGAAACCCCTAAAGAAATAAGATTATAATGAAATGACATTCAGCCTCTTATGGATGATTATCATGTAATTTAATCCCTTTATCTTGATATCTAAAATCAAGAAGGTTTCATGTTGATTCCATAAACCTATATTGTTGATGTTTATTTCATTTTTTCGGAAATGAACTATCCCATTGAACACCATGGATTTGGATTTATGTAGATAGTTCTATTCCCCCTAAAGGGCATGAGATATTAACTTTTGTCAATAGACATAAAAGATAAATAATTTCCCAAATTATACATTAATGAGATTTTAGTCATGACACAACCAACGTATCCTACCATAGGACAAGAAAATTTGATCATAGTTTTTCTTAAAAGATCAAATTATTTTACTCATGTTATCCATTTCTTATAATCTTAATTTCTAAGGATCGATGCACACTTTTTTATATAGTGACCTATAATAAAATAGGAAAATTTGGATTTAATATTAATTGGTTTATTATAATAACCTCAAATATTGGTGATTAACAAGGGATAACACCATGAGAAGGTGTCTCGATGTATTATGAGCCTCTAACCCCTAATATCATTAATTTTATATGTATTGTCATACAATACCATTTGGCTATAGAACATATATTCAAGAATGAAATTTTGGAACCTCTAGGTTCTCATCATAGTAGGGGACCACTATATACATTAAGTATGACATATATTCTTAGTAAATTTTCATTTACAATATTAAAGTGAAATTAAAAATAGTTATTTGATTATAAACGTATTTAAATAATGTAAAAACATGTAATAAGTATTAAAAAGTTGATTCTAGTCCACTAAATCCAACAGAGTTTCACTTTCACTAAATTCGACTAACAATATCTTTCAGTCCATCAGCTCACACATGATATTCATTTATCTTCTAATACATGGCCTTAGTCAAGGGTTATTCTATATTTTACTCCATGAATACTTTTCTCAACACAACTTCTTCTCATTGGAAAAAATCCCTCAAGAGATGAAAATTCTAAAGTCTGTGCTTTTTCCTTTAGTGTGACCCCAACTCTTTAGATAGATCCACCACTGTAGTGTTACCATCATAATATATGATAGGTTATTTACTACCAAGTAACAGATAAATATATCATACAAATTTTAAAATTCATACTACATCCTTGAATGCCTCATAAGCTACAACATGCTCAGACTGCACTATAGAATTAGCGACAATTAACTACTTAGAACACTTCCAGCTCACTTCTCCTCTGTTGTGACAACAGATATATAGAAACTGTGACTTTAAATCATTTTTATCTATCTAAAATATAGATTATTTATAACCTCTAATGAACAACACTTCATTTTCTCAAAATTCCAAGAACATGTCCTTAGTTCACCTCAGATACTTAAGGATAACCTTAACTGTATTCCAATTCTATTCTCCTAGATCTTTCTAATATCTTCCTACCATGCTCCAAGAATATAAAACAATAAGGCTCGTATATAACCTGAAATACATGATAGATCCTATCACTGAATCATATGTAATCTTACTCATTATCCCTCCTTCCTTTTATGTCTAAGAACACATTTTCTTGGAAAGATGCATACCATGGGACACTGTAACCAATCCCTGATTGAATTGTTCCATAATAAACCTTCCATGTATCTTTTAAACATATGTACTCTAAATTATCTCAATCAACCTCTTGGATCTATCACACATGATCTAGATCCCTAGAATGTAGGTTCCTTCACCTGCGTCCATCATGGAGAAGTAGTTACTCAACCATTCCCTAACCTCATTTAAGGCTGGTATATCATTTCCAGTTATTAACGTTTCATCATCATATAATACTATGAAAAACATTACACCCACTAAAACACTTATAATAATAAGACTCATTATTAGTGAAACTAAATTCCTTCAGTGAATCATTGAACTTAATATTTCATGACCTGGATTCTTTATTTAATTAATTAATGGATATCCACAACTTGTATAACTTTTTTCCATAACTTGCACTCAAAATCCTTCTTATTTGTATCATATGAACAACCATTTTAAGGTTCTCATTAAGGAATATAGTTTTGACATACATTAACGAAATCACATAGTCATGGTAAGGTGTTATGAAAAAAATCGTATGGATTTAAACATGGAAACTAGAGACAATTTTCATCATAGACAATGCCTTTATAAATCTTAAACCCTTTATAAACTATCCATAATTTATAGGAATCTAATTTAACTTCCATGTCTAGTTTTCTCTTGAATATATATTTACATGAAATAGGTTTTACATCAACTGGATGATCAATCAGAACCCAAAATTGGTTTTGATATATGGATTCCAACAAAAATTCATATCAAATTCCCACCATACATATTCTAAGCTCTATATTGTCTACCTATAGGATAAAGGATCATTATTTTCAACCAATAATGATTCACCATCATTGGTGACTATAAAACCATATATCTTTTGTTCCCTTACCACTCTATATCTTCTATGTAGCACTTCTGTTTAAGGAACAACTTATTCCATGTGGACATGTGTAATCAGTTATTTTACAAAATATTGTGTATATTGAGCATCAAATTCATCAAATTAAATATATCTCCCACTATACTCATTAAGGATATTATCATTCCCTAGAAAAATGGTATGTATTATCACATACACTTTCTTCTATCAAGGGCTATATAGGTATTATCCTCTTGTTTCCTTAGTATACCCTATAAAGATATAATTCATGCCTCAGGGTGCTAGTTTATTTATTGATCTAGCCTAAAATAACACATCAGAACTCAATGCATGAACATGTGAAAAATGGGTTTATTTCCACTCCACAACTCGAAGGGAATACCATTTTCTACTTTATTCAGTACCCAATTTAGTAAGTGTGATGCAATATGTAATGCATTATCCTAGCAGGATAATGGATGAATTACATGAATCATCATCGACCTTATGATAACAAATAAGTAAGACTCCTCATCTCACTAACACCATTATACTATAGTGCTAAATATATAATTATTTGAGATTGAATCCCAAAATCTCTTATATTTTCAATAAAGAAAAAGTTAATATATTCATAACCTCGATCTAATTGAAGTCAATTTATCTTCTTACCATACTGATTCTCAACATCATTCTTATACTCTTAAAAAATGTTAAAGGTTGCATAGTTATTCCTATTCAAGTAGATATATCCATAAATACTCATGTTTTCCTTAAAATTAATAAAGAATGAGAATCCACCTATAGCCTTTAGTTTAAGAGTTATAAACACATTACTATGTACCAATGAAAGAAGTTATGTGACCTTTAACCTTGACCATTGAATGGTGGTTTCTTCATATTACCTTATAAACATGAGTGACATATTTCAAGTCTTTTAAGCTAAAAAGAGTCTAAGTAACCATCCTGATAGAGCTTTATAAAATGATTTTGGTTTATGTGAAAAAGACAATGATGCCATAAATGGGTGTTATATGAGTCAAATGCATTGTTTTCATTTTAAATTTCCAATATTTTTTCATAATTTAATACATAAAAAACTTTATTCAATTTTTTCATATAATTACATATTCAATCATTATAAAAGTATAAACCACTATTTATAAATCTAAAAATAAATCCATCAATATTTAATCAAGAAATTAAAATAATTTTCTTGGTAAAACTATGCACATAACAACAATAACTTAAAAAAACCAATCCTTTTGGAAATGTAAGGTGTTATTCTCCATTTTTTATAGCATCTATCCTCACATAATTGGCCATTGATCCACCTTATATTTGTTAATCTTCCTAAATCAACTTTGCTTCTATATTTGTATAATAATGCGAGAACCATATAAAACTTCTAATAAAAAACTTATAGATATAGAAATATTACACTAAAAACAAATTCACTGAAATATTCCTCTTAATTATTTGGTTGGGTTAATTTACTATTTTAGTGGCCTTTCTTTCCTCATGAAAAACATGCCACATCATATTCCTTTCTTTACCTCTGAATATTATTCTTGAATGGATAGTTCTCTAGATCCTTGGACATAGAATGATTCCTCAGTGGATTTATATTGTTCGTCCACTTCTTATTTACAATAAGTACTATGGGTTTTTCATAAATGAATTCTTTATCAATTTGGAGAATAAGTGTAAGAAGATTTGAAAATGTATTCTCACTATTGTTCATATTTTATTTCACAATAAAACTGGAGAATTTGTTCGTTGTGAGGATAGAATGAGATATATATGAAGCTAATAAGGGAACCTAAAACCCAAGATATCCAAGTGATAAATGGATTTAATTATACATACTACCTATTACATAGATAGAACTAACTCTCCAAGATTTCATGTGTACAATGCATTGGATATCCCATATCTATCTAACATCACACTCTATTGATAGAGAACCTTAAGGTGAGAAATAATTCTACATTCATACATATCCTTATATTGATTTAGAATATCATTATACATGGAGGATAACATCAAACATTCGATATACATTGGATCATCCACATGACTCAAACAGAGATATACTTCTTCCTCACTTTCCTCTTTGAAAATGAACTCAATAAATGGGTTTTCTAGCATATATAATTTTCATTCATGAACTTTTATAACATGCAAGACCCTATACTATTCTTGGAAGTTCACATTGGTTATAAGGTTATGTTTCCCCAATAAAGATTGTTTTCATATTTTCAATGTCATTTGATTTTTAATTTCTACAAATTAAGAGTAGATAATTAGAACATGTTTTGATTACAACAAACTTATTATTAAATTTTAAAATTTAATTGAATTCCATTAATATACCACTATCATCTAAAACCTAATATCCCTCAATATATATTTTATAATACCTTTCTGGTTAGATATTATAGTGTATAGGATCCATATTCCCGTATCATAACATAATCTAGTGCCTAATAAGATATTTGAAGGATAACTTTCCAACTACATTAAATCATAGTTTTATGATTTGTTGTGTTGACTCCCAAATCTGGAAATTCTGAATAAATAATTCCACAATATTTAGCTCTTAGTTGCACCAAGTATTTCTTTGGAAATAATCCCCTGATGTGAACTACGTTAAGATAACCCAGAACATAAGTCTTAAATTTTGAGGATAATTTAAAGCACCCCAACTTGGGTTTTTTAAGAATAGTGAAATATGATGTTATTTATATCTTCAGTTGAAGAAGGATTTTCATAATTAATATTTTAGTTTGATGCATTTTTTCCTTATGTTTCCTGGACACTTTATCTTTTCACATGGCTTGCTAATATTATGTGGATTTTACCTAATTGAATAATCATGTATGATAAAACATTTATGCATAGTATTGTTATGTTTTCGTCCATATTGCATGCTTGTAAATTTATTTATTTGGTGATCCCACAAAATTCACAAACCTAAATAATTAACCATAAAATCATCAAGAATAAAATATAATTGGAATAATAATGATATTATCTAATGATTAGTTTATATAGAGTATGATATAATAACCCTTGTCCCTATGGGAAAACATATCCTAAACCATAGCTTGGTTTGTGTTTCTACATCCTGCCTTTTCTATTATGTGTCACCATGATTGGTTTCACCTCGTCTCCTTGACTCAGACCACATCCTATAAATAGGGAGGTCCATCATTAATAATATTTTACACACACACAAGTTATGGGATCCAATGTATTGAATAAAGTGGTTTATATAAATGAAACTGTAGGCACACATGACCTTACATAATAACTGGGAGGAGATGAATTTCATTCCATTATTTTAATTTAATATAAATAAATTAAAAGAAAACAATCACATATAAAGGTCTAGTATATTCTCATGATCATCCACACAATATGAAATAAGCATCCATTTGAAACCATATTATTAATTACTTTTATTCATAATTTGATTAAGATAATGAACCATGAATTAATCTAATTCATTCATTTTATCTTAATTCGGTCCGAGAATCCTTAACTCGCAATTTTATATAATTATCAAAATTCCAATTTCATTTAAAATCAATAAAGTACCCAAAATTAATTGAAGGAAACATTGTGGGATTATCCTAATTTTAACAACAAAATGTAATTAATATATATAATTATAAACCCAAATCCATGGAATGTACTATCAAATAAATGAAACATGGAAAAGATAAAAATATGTTTAATTATATATTTAATTTTTCTTCATGAAAAAATCTGGAACACAATTTCTAGAATACTACATGGTATATACAATAGTACATGACATATATTGTCTCCTACCTTTTTATGGATCACATGACTTGGGACTAGGCATTTTGCCTACTACACCTGAGCTCAAGGTACACGACATGTAGTTGAAATTACACGACATGTAAACTTAGAGTTGCATTCATGTTAGTAACTATATCGTGTATCTAATACAAGGAATTATAGGACACACAATGTTCTTTCCTTTATGAAAATAGGGACCGTATGTTGTTTATAGTGTATACATTCCGTGTTGTTCTTCAATCCATTTTCTATCCTATTAGGATCTACACTCTGATCCACGTTTATTAGATATTAGATCTGATTTTAGAAGATATAAATAACTTTATCAGGAGATAATGATGTGACAAAAATTACATGGAATGCATTTAGGAATTATATTCCATTTACTTTGATTCTTTCTATCTAGATCCTTTGGAACCTCCAGCTAGAATGAATTAAATTCCTCCATTTTTATAATCATTAGCCAATTACTGTTTATGTTATCGAGAATTAAGAAAGTAAAGAGATGGTAGTGTTTAGATATAAAAATGATATATTATAAGTAAAATGAAACAAAAACATATTTAACCATTTAATCAATAATAAATAACAATTAATTAAACATGTGACCACTCTGATGCCACTTATAGGTTCCATGTGCAGTGTATGCATAATTTGATGGTATAACCAACTCAGCTTTTAATTTTAAATATGTGAAATCATTTTTGAACAATATTAAATTGTCATTTTCATTTAAAACAATCAATTACTTGACTATATTAAAATACATGATCCTTAAGTGAAGAATATTCAAATGCTAATTTATGATAAGATATAAAATTACCTCAACTTGTAATTCCAATTTTATTGATGATATTGTTAGATAGATATCATCATACCATAATTTTTCTACAGGATCCAACTCCGTAATCCCTCTGGAATTGATCCATATGTGCACTAAAATCTTTAAACATAATCATAGAATCACCAAGTGTTATCACAACCAATCCTAATATCTTACATTGTTCAGGGTTGGTCGCATCGTTATGCTTCTCAAAGGAGGAAGAAATATTCATTCTCTATTGAAGGATTGAGAGAAAGAAAATAGTATCTGATTCATATCTCTATATCCATATCTAGGTTTTGATAGTGTCTCACTCTATCCTTTTTTCACACTAAATGAGAGTTTTAGAAAGTTATATAATCAAATATTTATTATGGAAGGTATTGGGTTAGAAAATCACAAACAATCCCCTCTCCAACCAAATAATTCTTAGTTGACCCCATGTCTAATAATAATAATAGTATTATTAATAATTTTACATGCCCAATGCATTGAGAATATATATATAAATTTCATTTATACCATTTCCAAATGGACTATTAAGCTCATTCCTCTTTCCCTCGTTGATATTTATCAATCCTCGAATAATGAATATTTAATAAATAAATGTCACTACATTATTAAATGATTAATATAATATATATTATATTCACAAAACATGAAAATAAATATTAGTCATTCTTATTTAATGAATTTATTTTTTGTATAAATTATTATTAAATTTCGGTAATCAACCAAAACTAAATAAATATTTTTTATTTTAAATTTTTAAATCCATTACATTAATTTAATTTAAATTTTAGATACACTTATTGTGTGAACCTCTATGCTTTTTTTTAGTGTCATTTGACATAACCACCCAAATTCAATGGTTAGAATATAATAGCATGATAGTGAACCCATATATAAAGAAGTTAATGTTGTAATGAAATTCAACATTCTATGAATATTTACCATGTAATATAATCTATTTATGGAAATATCTTGAATAAATTAGGTTGTATGCCAATGCTATCAACCTATATGCTTGATGTATCTTTCTTTTTATTCAAATAAATAAAATCTCCCGCTTAACATCATGCCCATGGATTTATGAATGTAGTTCCATTCCCATCAAAGGGATTGAGATATCAACTTCCATCAGGGGATTGAAGGGATAAATCATTTCAATCCTTATCCATTAATTCAAAATGACCCATGATGCACACAATATACACAACCTCATTATGATCATATGTCATCAAATTTTTATCAATATATTGAATTACACAAGTCGTGATATCAATTGATAATAATAATAAATTATACGAATCAGTAGAGGCGTTTGTATCTTGGAACATCCAATGAAACATAGAAAAGTGGATTTCCTATTGAGGAGTTTCTTCTCATAACCTAATATATTAGAGATTACCAATCTAAAACACCAGGAGAATGTGTCTCAATGTCTTATGAGCCACCTACCCATAATATCATGTATTATCTATATCCTATTAGACAATATATTTCATTCGTATAAAAAATATTTATGAATGATGTCATGACACCTCTAGGTTATCATCAGAGTAGGGAACTGCTACGTCCTTTCGATGTGAGATATATTCTTAGGACATTATCTCCTAAAATATTAATGAAAATGAAAAATCATGATCTGATAATAACATTTATTTAATATAAAAAAACATGTGATCAAGTACTAAGAAATTTTGTTCTAGGGAACCAACTCAAACATATATAAACTTAACTACTTCATTTATTATAAATTAATGATTACATAATGTTTGAGTTATTTTTCTAGAAGTGTTATAGTAGTATTTACTTATTACCATTGTACCACTCTTTTTTTCATTATAAATTACTGAATCAAGCTCTTCCCCAACATTTTCATCACAAATATCATCCAAAAGACATATGAAATGAAATTAGAACCTTATAAGTCACCATTAAACAAATATTTCAGTATCTTCAATACAATAAAAATGATGAACTTTGAATCTTTAAATAAGAATCGATAAAACCATTACTAAACTAGTACAAAAAAAAATTGAATATTTAACATCGGATGATGAAAATAAAATATAACTAACTAATATATTTCCAGTAAATGATTAGATATTATTATAAAAGGTTATAAGAATGAATAAAAATTTGAAATAACTAAATGAGATATTTATTTTTTTATACATGAGGATAGAGAATGTTCAACTAAGTGGTAATAAATGCAATGGAATTTTCTTCTAAAATTCCATTTCCTTGAGACATGATTTTTATCATGCACCTAATTTCAAATATATGATATATATACTACCTAATTGATTTATTAAATCATGAATTATCAATTATTAATGGAATTTTATGTTCAATTACTAACTCTATATTTCAAATGGGTTTTTGATTGAAATATCACCTAAGATGTAATGGTTTCCAATCATTTCATTCCATTTTAATTGAAATTATTTTATTTTAATTCCATTTTCATATATTTTCTTAATTATATTTTTTTATTATCTTTAATTGATATATTTTTAATGATAATTTACTTATTTACTCTCATAATAATATTTTACTAAGTCACCATAATCCCTAATAGTCCTAAATTTTGGGTAATAAAGTGTGCATGGATTTCTAATAAATTAAATCCTTGTAAGGGTACTAGAAAGTGGATGCGGCACTGGAACATATACAACTAAGGGTCACAAAGTTGAAAATGATGGCTAAGTATCAACTAGATATTCACTTGGTTCACAATGAGTGGGATTTAGAATGTAAACCTACATATATAGTCTTGTGGGATGATATTTGGATAATTCACACACTCTTTACAAACCATAATGAAAAACTTTCCTACCATTGCTCAGGTATCCAACCGTAAAAAAGTATTGAACTCAATTAGAATCATCTATTGATAACCCACAAATTTAAAAGTACCCATCACCACTACCTTATCAGCCTTTCTTTGATAGGGATAATTCCTATTATATTAAGAATACCCAATAGGTTATAGGTTTATTAATGGATATTCTCTCAGGAAACCAAATTCTGTCATTCAATGGGGAAATTGTTTTTATTCATATTTCTATTTTATGGATATCCATTTTTTTATTCTATTGTGATTAATTAAGGAGATGATTTTATAATTATATGAAATGTCTTGTTAACAAATATGATGAATGCATTGGGCATAATTAGTGATTGGTGGGGTATTGTATGGATAGCCTCTCGATGTATCGATATGTGTCATAAGAAAAACTAGATTGGTTATTGGAATATTCCATATTTATGTATGATGTCTTTACACAAGGCCTTGGTGATATGTTTAAAATTTCCAACATTTTTCATTCCATTAGTATGATATCTTTGATATCCCGACCTGGGATCCACTGAACGGTCCCCCGAGCCGATTGTCCACATGCCCTCAAGTGCATCTCCCCATATGCCAGAGGGTTCCGACTAGCAGTGAGGGTCTATTAAGTCAGTTTTGGGGAGACTATACCCTCTTTTGTCAGAATAAAACATCTGTGGAAGAAAATAACAATAACAGAGTGAAGAAGAATATACAAATAACTAGAACAAATCCATTTCATATGATGACCAAAGAAGAAAATACAACAGTCAATTGAAAGGTAAATCATGATATGATAATGAAAATGTAATGTTCCTACAATGAAACTAAATGTAAAGACACAACGACTCCTAAGTGGGTCCTGATCCACATATGGTTCCCTCTCCCATGATCCAATCCCAAACTGAAACTCATCCTAGGGACTTTCCCTTATCATGTCCTACAATAACAAAATCTACTGGGGTTTTGATCAGGCAGCCCAAATAGAGTGTGATTGTAACTCAGTAGGCCACCACCAATGGTGTCTAAAACAAGTCTAGTCAAAAGATAGTGCATGCAGATTTATGAAGAAATAAATACAATTCATAATTTAAATAGTTTTCACATTGTCATTTAATCTTCATTCATCATGTTAGACTGATTCAATTCATGTTTCCCATTTGAATCATCAGTCATTATCATTAATCATTTTGTGATGGTCATCATGCCTAGAACCCTAATTCTCTGTTTAATCATCATTCATTATTATCATTAATCATTTGATGTAGGTCATCATGACTAGTACCACAAATCTCGTTGAGTGTATGTAGTCCCCTATAGAACTCCCATTCTTATTCGGTGTAGGTCATCATGACTAGAACCCCATAATCTCAAGCTTGGATATCTATTGGGGAGGAACTCCATGTCCAAGTCCCAAATTCTGATTTTTTTAGGACGTCGTACCTAGAACCATAAATTCTTATCCATTTAATTATTCTTTAAATAATAAGAAATTTCAACAATATTCATTTACTAATCCAATAATTAGTTAATAATTTCAAAGGACATTAATTAATTCAACAATTAAATAAGCACAAAACCCATTAATTAATTCATCAATTAAATAATCAACTAGTGCCATTCTAATTCCATAATTAATTATTCATAATTAATTATTCATTTAAAATATCAAATTGTGATAATTAATTCTCACAGTTAATTATCTTTGATCAATGTCATGACATATAATATATTATCCCAATTAATTATCTTTGGTCAACTTCTTGGTACATAATTAATTCTAACAATTAATTATTTCACATATCCAAACATAATTCCATAATTAATTTCCCCTAATTAATTATCTTATTACAACAATTCAATATTTGAAGACAATATCTCAACCCAAAATCAATCTCTAAAACAAATATCAATTTGAGAAACCCCCTACATTTTTCCATGATCAATTATCAATTAATTGCCAAGGCAGATCACAAGTCAAATCCATATTCATAATTACTCCAATTTAAAAATTCATTTATGAAGGGAATATATAAAATTCATAAACTCATACACATATCAAAAATCATGAATATGGGAGTTCGATTTAGAACACCTACATTGATTTATTGATAGAAGTTAGCCAAATAGAAATCCCAAAAATCCATGCAGTAGTACATCGTCGATCAAGCTCCAGATCTAAATCCCTAATGCCAAAATTAAGATCAAAGGAATAAACATCTTGAAAATATAAATCTAGATCCACAAACCTAGATCTAGATCCCAACTCATTGAGTTAGGTCTTTGTAAGTGGTGAAGATCCTCCATGAAAATATCATTGAAAGGATTATAGAAATAATGGAAAAATCATGGGGATGAAATACACTTACCTGTAGGAGAGAGGATCTTCAATCCAGACATTCAATCTCGAGGAATTGGGTTCATATCACCTTGGAATCTCTTCAGGAGGCTTTGGAAACACCTAGAATTCATCAAACCTAATCCAAGGTAAAAAATATGGGACTTCTGGGGGTTCAGGTGGTGTTAAAAAGGATATTCAAAATTAAAATCCTGCACACATGGTTTCCTGGGTAGCGGCGCACAGTTAAAAAAACCATGCGCCCACCATGGAGACCTCTCTATCAAGGTTTTCAAAGTTTTAACAGATTGGATGCATGATTCTTCGAACCATGCGCAAACCCTAGAAAACCCATTATCCATTATCTTTCCTTAAAAATATACCTAAATTCACCCCAAGACACTCATCCATGTTAAAGATACATAAAAGATTCAAACATTATCTGAAAACATGCTCGAGATGACTCTAGAAAATTCTGGAATCATACAATCTCCCCACCTTATTACAGGTCGTCCTCGAGCTGTACTCCTGAACTTCTCTATGATTGTAATCCAAAAATATTGGGCCATTAATCCCGCATATCTACTTCCCATTCCCAAGTTTCATCTTGAACATTTTCATGTTTCCATAACATATGAACTAATGGAATGGTATTTCCCCATAATACTTTCTCACTACGACCCAACACACATATTGGATGCTCCTCAAAGGACGCATCTATCTCAAGGTCAACTTCCTCTACATAAATCACATGAGAAGGTTCTGGGTGATACTTCCTTAATTGTTCCACATGGAAAAAATCATGCATAGCGCTGAATTTATATGGATGTGCTAATCAATATGCCATCGGCCCGATTATCTACAGTACCTCAAATGGCCCCACAAACCTGGGTGCTAACCTACCCTTCCTCCGTATCCAATGGTGAACCTACCTGGTAAACATCCGAAGGAATAAATGTTCACCCTATGTAAACTCTATGGGTCATTTTCCTCTATCTGCATATGACTTCTATCTACTCTGAGCTGTAGCAATTCATTTCTGAATCAACTGCACCCACTTGAATGTCTCGTGAATGAGACTTTGTCCCAACAGCTCTGACTCAACCACCTCTAACCAACATAGCAGTGATCAAAAAGGTCTACAATAAAGTGCCTCAAAAAGTTCTATATGTATATTTTCCTGATAAATGTTGTAATAGGATAAATACACTAAATCCAAGTGATTTTTTCAAGAACCACCAAAGTCAAGAACACATGCTCGTAGAATATCCTCTAACACTAGTATGGTACTCTCTAATTGCCCATATTTATGGGGGTGAAATGACGTACTTAACAGAACCTATGTACTGATCGCCTATTGTAATCCCTGCAAGAAACATGAAGTGTAGTGTGAATCACAATATGAATCTATAGTCTATGGAACCCCATAAAATGAACTATCTCTTTCATGTACAGTTCTCACAACTCCTCTACTGTGATGTTTTCCTTAATAAAAAAGAAGTGGTCTACCTTTGTTATTCAATCCACAAAAACCCAAATAGAATCATTATTCCTAAGAGCCTTTGGAAGTCCTACCACAAAATCCATAGTCTCTTTATCCCACTTCTATTCCGGAATACGTAACGACTGTAATAGGCCTCTGGGTTTTTGATTCTCTGCTTTCACCTACTAATAGGCGAAACAAACTCTCACGAACCTTTCTTTCTCTTCTTTCATGCATGGCCACCAAAACTATCGTCAAAGGTCATGGTACATATTTGTCACCCTAGGATGTACCACCCACCTTGATGAATGATATTCTTGCATTAGTTCCTCTCACATACTCGTAGGCACAACAACACGATTTTCACATTGATGATTTCATCCTTATGTATTTTCCAGTGTGATGGTGTCTCCCCAACTTCAAGGTTTTCCCTTAATGCTAAAAACCCTAGATCCTTGTACTTGCTATCTTTGATCCATCTCAAGAGTGAAGACTCCATTGCTATAGAAACCAGAGTCATCCTCTCCTGACTCTCCTGAACTACCGCGTGTATTTTCTCCAGTAAGGTCATCATGTTCCACTTTGTACTCGACTCATGTACAAAATCAGTCTGAGTTTTTTTGATCAGGGCATCAACCACACTATTCCCCTTCCTGGGTGTATATACTAGTTCACAATCAAATGAATACATATACTCTACCCATATTCACTGCCGAAGATTCAAGTCGCGTTTTGAAAATATATAATTCAAGATTTTGTGATCCGTAAAAACTATAAACATTTCACCCAAAAGATAGTGTATCCATCACATAAAAGCATAAACCACTACTTCCAACTCCAGGTGATGTTTAGGGTAACTCTTTTCATGTGGCCTCAACTGTCATGACTTATAAGAAACAACATTTTCCCCTTGCATCAACACAACTCCGAGTTCGACCCCAGAAGTGTCACAATACACCGTGTACCCTTCACCTAACTCAGGTAATAACAAAATTGGTGTTGATTTCAGGAACTTCTTCAACTCCTAGGAAGAATTATCGCATGCTTCTGTCCAAATTAAGTTTATCCCTTTTCTAAGACTAGTAAGTGGGGATTCCATTTGAGAAAATTCATGGATTATCCTCCTGTAATGACCATCTAATCCAAAAAATCTTCGAATTTCAAAAACATTCTTTGGATGCTCCAATGAAATTACTGCCTGAACTTTCTCTGGGTCTATATCCACATTGTCTTCTGAGATGATATGCCCTAAATAGTGTACCCTGTCAATCCAAAACTAACATTTTGATAACTTGGCATATAGAAGATGCTCTCTCAATGTACTCAGGACGATGTCAAGATGATGGGAATGATTGTCATGAGTCTTAGAGTACACTAATATATCATCCATAAACACCACCACAAACTGATCTAAGTATGGATGAAATATCATGTTCATCAAGGCCATAAACACTACTGGACCATTTGTCAACCCAAACGACATTACGACAAACTCATAAAGGAAAAAACTTATTCTGAAAGTAGTTATTAGTATATCAGAAGTCTGAACTCTCACCTGATGATACACTGATATCATAAAAATCTTTGAGAACACACTAACCCCTTTAGCTGGTCAAAAATATCATTGATACACCAAAGAGGATATCAGTTCTTTATAGTCATTTTATTCAACTTCTGGTAGTCGACACATTAGCATAATCTTCTATAGACCTTCTTTGAAAACAAAATAGGTTATCCCGAAGGCAACATATTTGGATGGATAAAACCTTTATCCTCCAACTCTTCCAACTATGTTTTGAGATCTTGAAGCTTAGTCAGTACCATTCTGTATGGTGTAATAGATTTCGTCTCAGACCTCAGAATGACCGCAATAGTGAATTCCACATCTCTCTAAGGTGGAAACCCTAGATAGTCTTTAAGAAATACATCTTAAAAGAGTTATATTAATTGTGGAAGGACATCTTTCCTACCACACTCATCATCCAGCAGAAGACTAGAAACTTGGGTCATGAGCTCTCTCAGTTGTTGAGTAATTGGCCCAACTCTACCTACATGGATATCTCATTCTCCACGGAGGACATATTGATCACCCTTATGAGATAAAAAGAACACTCCCTTACGGTAACAATCTATGTGGTCTTGATATGCGACTAGCCAGTCCATACCCAAAATCATATTGAATCCTACCATATCAAGTACATAGATATCCCAAACAAAATTGTACTCTCTGATCTCTAGAGAACATACCTTGCATAAACAGATATCCCTAGTTTGTGTCACCAACGGTGTATCGATATTTTTCATACCACTTACGGACTCCACCTCCATGCTCAAGACATTAAAAAGATTTTCATATATGAAAGAATGAGAGGCACCAGTATCAAACAAGGTGGTAGCTAAAGTAGAAGCAACTAGAATAGTACCTCTCACTGCTGAAGGACCAGCCTCGCTCTCCACAAGTGTAGGTTACACTGCATGTATCTGTCATTCACCTCTTCCCTTTGGTGTCATCTGACTCCCCAGAGTAGCACTACTCAGATGACACGAGTGATAATTCCCTGAAGCACCATGGCCACTTCCACTACCACCTATACTAGTATAACTATAGCTTTCAGACCTATATGGTGATGAATACCCCCTTCCCACACTCTGACTCTAAGCAGCTACTCCCTCAGCACCAGCCTACGACTACATCCTGCAAAACCTCTGTATATGTCCCATGTTGAAACAAAACTGGCACTCCACTAGGGGTTTAGGAAAATGTGTATGATAATGTCCCCACCTACCTCACTGGTGGCAAATCACATGAGAAAGATCTTGTGTAACTGTTCCTCATGACCGTCCACCTTGCTTTCCACTATTTTGACTAAGATTCTTGTGAAGAAACTTCCTCCTCTCAGAAGGAACACTCCCTAATCGTCTAGATACATGTCAAGGACTAGAATCCTCCTTCAGGTTCCCCTATGAAATGAGAGTGTGATTAACCAATTTTGAGAATTTCTTCAGCCTAGATATATTCACCAGGGACTCAATTTCACACTTTAGTCCATCCGAAAATCATTTTACTGAATATGCCTCATCAACCTCCAAAAATGGAGAAAAACATTGTAAATCTGTGAAATGTTCAGCATACTCCATTATAGACATTCTTCCTTATGTTAAATGCATAAACTCTAAAGCCTTCTCTTTTCTTAGTGTGTCTGGATAGAAATGTTCCAAAAAATTCTCCAAAAAATCCTTCTATAAAATATTATCAGTATTTCCAAATCGTACCTAAATGTCCTACCAGAATTTCGCTGAACCTTACAGCATATAAAGAGCCAACTTAATCCTCCTCTCAAAAAAAGTCTCTAAATGGTCAAGTATTGATTCTATGGATTCAATCCATAATTTAGCTCCATTATGTCCACCCGCTTTAGAAAAATTAGGAGGGTGTCGTAGCTGAAACTCTCTTTTAAACTCAAACATGATTTTCTAAACCTGTGTTGTGTCTCTCTCCATGAATTGTATGGATTGAGAAATGTTCTCTCGGAACTGTTCCACTTCTTCTTCATCTTGTACAAATGGTTCCTCAAGATCCAGGTTTGTAAGTTCATTCCAGGATGTACACCTCGGTCTCTCCCTCAAGAAGCATCGTGGATGCATACTTCTACAAATCCAAACCCACATCTCAGGTATCATAACACAACCATATAACATTTACATAAGAGGAGAAACTAACCCAAAAAGTGTCAACATGTCTTTCACCCCATTTTTCTCACCACACGGTCAAAACTGAGGCATCATCACTACCCTTAACCATCCTACTCCTAGGTATTTGTTAACTTGGGTATATTTATTGACATTAATTTATTTAACCATTAATTAATCACACTATTTCAAATTAATTAATTCAAAAATTAATTAATTTATCAAAATCATTTCATCAATCAATGTTCTCATTAGACACCCATTCATTCTCATTTTCCATTATTATTTCAATATCACGTCAAGGAAAAATAGTTGAAGTTCAACAACTTACCCATAACCCATTTTCCCATGAGTTTCTAGAATGATGTATGTCACAACAACCATGAGTGCCTAGAATGATGCATGCAGACTCAAATATCATGCCTCTTTAGGCCACAAGTCAAAATTCAACAATTTACAAAACAAATATCACATCACAACACAAGTGCATCCCCAAAGGTGAAATAATAATCAACTGTAACAACAAACAACAATCACAACATTCCCACCTTGAGTGCAGAGATTTTCCCCCATAAATGGATTTTCAAATCCCATACATGAGCTCATTACCAAGCCTTGACTCTTCCTAGTGTTATGTCTACCTTTCCCAAAAATAGTAAGATAAAAGAAGAAGAAAGAAAAGAAAACTCATCTGACACAACTTTGTGACGCCCTAACTCAGGAGCCACTGAACAGTGCCCCAAGTTGGTTAGCCACATACCCTCAAAAGCACCTCCCCATATATTAGAGGGTGTTGACTAGTAGTGAGAGTTTAGTAAGTCGGTGTTTCAGAGACTATAACCTCTTTTGTTAGTATAAAACACCAACAGAAGCAACAAACAATAACCACGCGCGTAAACTTATATAAATAACCTGAACAAATCCATGTCATATGATGACCAAAACAGAAAATTAAATACTCAACTGAAAGGAAAATCATGTTATTAACATGAAAATTTGAAGTTCCCATAATAAAACTAAATATAAGGACACAAAGACTCCCAAGCGGGTCTCAAACCACATCTAGTTCCCTTTCCCATTCTCCAATCAAAAACTACAACCTATCATAGGGCCTTTCCCTTATCATGTCCTGCAACAACGAATTTGGCTTGGGTGTCGATCAAGAGACCCAAATAGGGCGTGAGTACAACTCAGTAGGACACTACCACCATTGTCTAAAATGAGTCCAGTCAAAAGATAGTGCATACAGATTTATGAACTAATAAATAAAATGCATAATTTAAATAGTAATCACATTGTCATTTAATCTTTAATCATCACATTTGGCCAATTCAATTCATATTTCCCATTTGAATCATCATTCATCATCATTAATCATTTGGTGTAGTTCATCATGCCTATCACCTAAATTCTCAATTGAATAATCATTCATTATTATCATTAATCATTTGGTGTAGGTAATCATTCCTAGCACCACAAATCTCATTGAGTGTAGGTTGTCATGCCTGGCACTCTCATTCTAATTTGGTGTAAGTGGTAATGACTAGAACCCCATAATTTCATGCTTGGATATCTATTGGGGAGGAAATCCATGTCTAAGTCCCACCTTTGAATTGGTCTAGGATTCCATGCCTAGAACCAAAAAACATCTTAGCCATTTAATCATTCTTTAATTCATAAGAATTTACCACAATATTCCTTTACAAATCCAATGATTAGTTAATCATTTCAAAGGCCATTAGTTAATTAAACAATTAACTAAACACATAACCCGTTAATTAATTCATCTTTTGATTAATTAATCAATACCATTCTCATTCCATAAATAATTCTTCATAATAATTATTCATTTAAAATCTCAACTTGCATTAATTAATTCTCAGAGTTAATTATCTTTGATCGACATCATTACATATAATTAATTTTCCAAATTAATTATCTTTGTTCAACTTCTTGGCACATAATTAATTATCGCAATTATTTATTTCATATAGCCAAACATAATTCCATAATCAATTCTCCACAATTAATCATCTTATTACAACAATTCAATATCTAAAGAAAACATCTCAACCCAAAATAAATCTCCAAAAAAATATAAATTTTGGAATCCAACATCATTTGTATCATGATCAATTATCAATTAACCTCCAAGTAAAATCACAGGTCAAATATATATTCCAAATTACTCCAATTTAAGAATTCAATTATTAAGGGAGTCTAGAAAATTCATAAACTCATAGACATATCATAAATCATGATTATGGGAGTTCAATTTAGACCACTAACCTTGGTTTATTAAAATAATTTATCCCAACAGAATTCCAAAATATCTGAGTCACACAACGACGTTGATCAAGCTCCAAATCTAAATCCCTAAAGCCAAAATTATGAACAAAGGCATCATGATCGTGAAAATATAGATCTAGATCCACAATCATAGATCTATATCTCAAATCATGGGTTTAGGTTTTTGGAAAAGGTGAAGATCCTCCATGAAAAGATCATGGAAAGGATAAGAAAAAAAATAGAAGAATCATCAAGATTAAATCAACTTATCGGGAGGAGAGCAGATCCTCAATTCTAGCTTTCAATCACGAAGAATGGTGTATATATCGCCTTAGAATCTCTCCAGGTGGATTTGGAAATATTTATAATTTTTCAATCCTAATCCAAGTTCAATAATATGTAAGTCTTGGGGGTTTGGTTGGTTTTAAAAAGGAATTTCAGAATTAAAATCCCATGTGCATAGTTTCCTAGGAGGAGACGCATGGTTAGGAAAACCCTGAACCAACCATGTGGACCTCTCTATCCAGGTTTGTATGGTTGGCAAGGCTTTTCCACATGGTTTTTTAAACCGTATGTAAACTCTGGGGACCCCTCTATCCAGTTTTTCACTCTTGGAAGGGTTTGGTCACACGGTTTGTCAAACCGTGCGCAAACCGTTCACAACCCATTGTCTATTATGTTTCCTTAAAAATTCACTAAAAGGAACCCCAAGACACCACTCCAATTTAAAGATACTTAAAATCTTCTAAAAGTACTTGAAATCACACCAGAGATTACTCCAGAAAAGGCCTGGATCTTATAATATCTGTAAATATTATTCATGTTTTTATTGATTATCATAGATATAGTGTACCCTCAATTTCATTAGATTATGTAGTTATTTTAATCATTTATATTTTATATGAAATATATACCATGATTATGTCAGGATAACTCCCACACTCTTCTAATTTTTATATATCATCTGAGATCACCCATAATTTTTTTCATTTACCCATGAAACCCAGAAGATAATTGTATTAAATTTTCAATAATATTCTATAAAGGATAACAATAATCATATGGATTTTTTAGGTTTTATTTTATTTTTTTATGTGTAATGTTAAAAAATATATGTATCTAGTCTTTTAATTCTACTAAGTGGTTAGATAATATAGTTACTCTTGTATTTTATACCAATAATTTAATATTACTGCCAGATCAAGGTTTCTAGAGTATTGTTTTTTACAAGATGAATGACTATAACCACCTCAACACAACTCCAAACATATTCTTACATTTAAAATACTTGAAATATACTTCCAATTTAATTATAATTTTAAAAAACAACAAAATAATTACCACATGTAGTTTTAATAATAGTGGTGAGTTAAATTTTATGATTAAATAAATTTTAAAAATTTTAAAAAGATAAATATAATTTTTCATATATTTATTGACCAATTTAAATTAAGAAATTTAAAGGTAAAACAAAATATCATTCCAGGCATGTAGTCACTATTTTTTTTTGAAACATGGATTACACCATTAAATGTAGTAGTCAATGAAAAAAATGAAACTGATGTCAATACATTAAATTATTTGTTTTCTTAAAAAAAATGGGTAACCAATTAACCATATAATTATAGGATGTGCACTACGACGTCAAAATAAAATTTGTTAGAGAAAAATTTCTTTATATTCATTATTTATTTTAATAATTATTTATTTATAGGGATTCAAATAAACAAAAAAAAGTTATATATATCATAGTGAGGGTTCTAATATATATTATCAGGGAAATATTCATGGAATTCTCCCAGTGGTTTAGAGATCTCAAGAAAATTGATAGATCATTTAAGGTTTTGTTTCATGCCTTCGTGACTAAACATGGATAAAATTATGAGAAAATGTTAGAGATAATTAATTCATTATATTTTTCTGATATTCGAATCATTTTATTCTCTATCATTTATTAATAAATTCAGTTTTAAGAAGTTTTGGAATTAAAGGAACAATTCATTAGATTTTTTGAATATTACTTTAAATGGAAAATAGGATGAATTTATTTGATATAATAATTTATTGAATAAAATGTATAGACAACTAATCATAATACTTTGAATTATTGTTTTCAAAGTAAATTTTATTTGGTATGTAAGTGTTCTTTTGGTTGAGTTAAGAACACAAGTTTAAAATGAAGTGTAAATTTTAAAAATTCTTTACAGGTGGAAATCTTGATACACAATAGTAATATGATAATGCATAATATTAATTAAAGGGAACATTTTTTATACATGAGAATCTATACTTTACCACAAATATGGAAGGAGTAGAGCTTACTGTGATACAAAATATTCATTTTAGATATTCATGAGATACATAATATTAAATTCAATGATATTTAAGAAATAACATGGATCTCCTGATGGATATAAGATAAAAATGGTATATCTCATAAGAATCACCCACATAAAGTTTATAAGGTGTATCATAAGTGGTGTACAAGTACATAATATTGGTTTCTCATAGGTTTTAATTGATAAATCCTAATAACTGTATGACCACAACCTCATAATATCTTAGAGATGTTATTTCACATTTAATTTATAATAAATTTAAAACATGAATTACCTCAAACGAAAATATCTTTCTTGATCAGTTTTGATGTTGTTGTTTTCAATTCGTCTTTAGAGTGGATATTCCAGGTGATGATTCCTCTAGTTGTATCCACATATGCTCCATTAATCTCTAAACAATGTTATTAGTATTTTGTGTGTTAACACAGAGTACCCGAGAGAATTATGTTGTTTTTAGTGGATCAAAACAAGATATTCTATTGTTCTCTTTAATTATTGAGAGCGAGGAAGGATGATTTTATCTCTATAGGGTTTGAGATAATTCTCTAGAGTTTCTTCTATGTAATTACCAATGTCTAATAATATTATTATTATTATTATATCCCAAACTATGTGCATATTTAAATATGATTTACTAAATAAATAAATATTTATTTATTTAAATGATATTAACTAAAATATTTCATTTTCATTTGCTTCCTAACTTGGCCAGTCAATCCTCCTTGGAATTTATCAAATCATGAATAAAAATATTTAAATAAATAAATAATATTATTTTAATAAATAGTATTATATTATATCCACTAAAACCATGAATAAATATTTATTCATATATTTAGGTAAATAGATAAATATTTATATTAATATATTCACTAAAATATAGAATAAGTATTTCTTTATTTATTACCTTATAGATGATAAACAAGAGATAAAATTCAACTCAATTTTTTTAAATATGAAAATATCATGAACGAATATTTATGTGATCAACAATGCGAGAATAATTATAGAACCAAAATTCAAGAGTTAGTTTGAATATAAAATTTGATATAATTTAATGAGATTAGGGATATAATTATTTTATAAACCTCTTGGAATTTTTCTTAAAGGAATCAGGTGAACATACTTGGTGTCTGAGATCAGCATTTGATAACACATAAATCCATCCATGGAGAAACAATTTAATGTACCAATGGAAGAAAACTTTCCATCAATTCTACTATTAAATGTATTTCTTTTTCATGATATATCATTAGAAACATTTCATAATTTTGTCATCATCCTACATGGATCATTTATATTTCTTAAAAATTTAGAAATAAACTTTCTGATGAACTAATATTTCCCTGGATTTAATCTAATTGTTACATTTAAATAAAAGGTCTAGATATATCTTACTTCATTAACTCATAACGGAAAAATACTTTATTGAGTAATTGAATTAATATCATATCACTTACGAAACCCTCAACATATTCTTCCTCACCATGAGGATAAGGCCTCACAATTCTCATCCATACATCAAAGTATGTGATTCATAATACACATTAATGATAATATCAAGTCCATGGACCAACAAAAATGTTCACAAATAGAAATATCAAATGTAACATAAAACATATCGATTTCATATTTTAGTTTTTCCCCTCATAACTCCTATCCTAGAGATTATCATGTGAAAACATCATGAGAATAATTATGAATGTTTTATGAGCCTACACAATATGATAGTTAAAAAAAATATGTTCCCCATTAAATAGAGGTTATATAGACCATAGGAAAAATGTTTAAGAATATTTTTCACAGAATCCAAAGTTTTTCATTATAGTGGGAAACTACTATAACCTTATAATGGAAAAAATACTGAAAGGATATTATAAAAAAAATGTTATGAAGAATAACGGAGATCATACGATCTGATAATCAAAAGTACAATGTCAGTTTCTTCTAGGGTACTAACTCCCATGGACTCGAACTTGAACTTGTGAAAACTATAAACTATTACCTTGTTATCTTTAAAGTGATAAACATTATTTTGCAGATATAGTTACATTGTTTTTTGTCCCACCACATTCTTCTATGTCTACACTTATTTATGAAACTTCACCCCTTAAATAAAATCCCTCAATAAGTGTTATCAATTAATAATTAAAATTTTTCATTTATCATAAACTTGAAATATTTTCTAATACCACAATCAAAATTTTGCTATAATATATACTATGATAATACATTACTATCTATGTATAATTCCAAAATAGAGAAAAAATTATTTCTAAATCACTTTATAAGCCACATCGAAAGCTATAATAAACAATATCTATATAGATTTTGAAACCATTGAATATAATAAGTTTATCTAGAATATTACCTTATACTTACTATAGTAGATAATATCAAATTTGTCTGAAATAAGATTTATTTTTTGTATCTTCTTAATATCCAGTATTACCACCTCTCCAATTACTAAGAACTCCTCCATCTTACTTTCTAGAGTATTGTTGAACAATTTTGACTGCTACCACAAGTAGTTCTCTTATTCTATTTTGATATTTTCCCACAATTATTCATTCATAAGAAATATAAAAAATATATATATATCATGGTGTATGTGATAAATTCAACTAATTAGTTTTTTATAATTATATTCATCATTATAATCTTATATTATATTCTAACACATCATCTTAGGGAGATTTTACACCATGTTACATAGGGGACAATTCCCTCTTAAATCGTTCAATCTTATATTGTAGTCAATACCTTATCAAGGTATATACTATGAATTGGTCTAATAAACCCCATATGTCTCTCTCGGTAGATCTTACTACAACATAAAATATTCAATTATCAAACTATAAGACTAATCATATGTTTTACATATGTTACTAACATATATAACATGGAAAACTATAGTACCCCCACAAAACTTTTATAGAAACATGGATTGCCTTTACCCTTTATAAAACCAAACTCTCTTATGGATCCATAAAAATGAATCTTCCATGGTTATTGTGCTTTCTTTAATCTATAAATGTATACCTATATTTTTCATAACTTATTGGAATTCATTGTTGTCACCAACTCTTCTGGTTGCATCATATAGACATCTTAGACAAGGTTTACCTTAAAGAATGTGGTCTTGAAATCTATTTTATAAATATCATGAACAATGAAGGTTTATTTGACAAGTAAAATTATAATAAATTTTTATATGATGGCTGTTAAGAGGTATCATCATAGATAATTCCTAGATATCACTTGAAACATTCAATAACCAATCATGCCTTATTATTATCGATTTTAATATCCATGTCTATTTACTTCTTGAATACCCGCAAAAAATTTAACCAAAACTGGATAATCCATATAAATAAAAATAAACACTATATTATTGTATATATAATCCATTTATTAATTCTATTAAACAATATAATCATTACATATTCTTATTTACTACTTCTTTATAGGTTTCATTATTCTTATCGAATATTATATCACCTAACTCAATGGAAATAAAACCACCTCTATGGATCTAACTTTATTATACTTTATATGTATCAAAATAAATTCCTCTCACTAAGTCTGTATATTTTTTTATTCCTATGATTACTAATGTGATTCTGGAATGTAGACTTCATTTTATTTCAAGGTTACTCCCACTATATAAAAAAACATGTTCACCACACATAGAAAAATATAATCAATCATTTGACTAGCACCATTTTATCTTAAAAATAGTTATATCCTAAGTAGTTTTTAGGATAATTTACTGAGATGAACTTAGTATTTATTTTTTGAAAGTATGTGACTATGATTTGTTTTATAAAATGGTTCTCAAAAAAACACATAAATATTTAATATAATTTCTTTATTTAATATTTCTATTTATATTTTATCCATCATTAAATATAGTTGGTATATAGTTATGTTTTAACATTGATATATGTGAAACGTTTATTAAAATGTATTATAGAAAACTTTTAATAATTATATGACTAATAATTAATCCTCCTTTTACTACCATCTTATCTATGGTCTGTGTAAGGTTATATGAGTTTATAAATAACTCCACTATACATTTAAATGATTAATTAATGATTGGTTAAGATATTCCCTAACTATCATGACCATAAGAAAACATATATTTTACCAAGATTATTATCTACTTGACCTTGAATTCATAAAATATCTTAAATTAATGTCATGGAAAATATGAATTCACCTCTAGATTCTACTCAAAATAGTTCACGTGTATCTTGCAGAATAGATTCTATAATCTTTGAGGATTTATGTCCTTTTATATCTAAAGATTTTTTTATTAAATCTTAATAAGTAAGTACATATAAATACCTAAGGTTTTAATCTACAATGAGTCTAAACCCTCCTCTAAGTATCTATATGATAGAAACCTTTAGTTTTACTTGGATAAGAATTATCTTCCCAAAACTCTGTATTATTTGAGTCTTATATTTTTATTCATTATTAATATATAATATCGTATATATGTGATTCAATTTTAATTAATATATTAATTGATAGTGATACAAAATAATGAAAATCAATTCAAATAGAAAATAATGCCTCATTGTTTCTAAAATTGAACATTAATATAGTTTTTTTGGTAAGACTTTATACAAAATAATAGTTTATCAAGAGTTATCCCACTTAGAAATATCATGTTATGACCTTCCATTACCTAACATAGGAATAAAAAGCCTTCATCTAATTCGGAATTTCACCTTACTTCTTGTAAAATTGTTAAAAATCCTTTTTTCTTATATTTGTATAAATGTATTCAAGTTTCATATTTTATTTAATACCCATGAATTAAGATAGAAAAGTTTTCACATAATGATAAATATACCTAAAGTAGTTTCTCCCCCATTACAGTTATTTAATTAATTCTAGTTCATCTTATGGTGACCTTTATTTTTATATGTGAAGTATATAACCTTTTATTCATTGATCTCCCTATGTATATTTTTTTGTTAGCCTAACTAGGTTAAGTACCCTGAGGGGGTCAATCAGGGTATGAATGTTTAAAATGACTTCCCGTTTGGATATTGTTTCCTAATTAAATAAAACACTATACTTTAACGTTTACAAAGAAATTTATGAGAATAAATGTTGTAAGAACCCAGATCTTAGTTTCAGGTATGCCTTTCCTTTTCTGGAGTTTTTGAGAAAAATAAAGTTTCTGGACTTTTTTGATGTACACGTCGTGTACTTTCTGAGTACACATTGTGTACTTTCTGAGTACACGTTGTGCACTCTTTTCCCACTCGAAGTCGTGTACTAGCCAAGTAAGCGCCACACACACGGTGTGTAGGGGTGATGGAGGCCGATTTTGGCGGAGTAAGGAAAGACCTAGCACACACCGTGTACTCTAAAACTACATATCGTGAACTTTATTTTTTTCATTAAACGGACTGCGGTTGTGCCCGATCGCCATAAACATCTTCTTCATGGAAATGTTCATCTGAGAGAGCCAGGAATCAGTGGATCTTCGGCGAGCAACCTTTCCTCCGTCTGTTCTCCGATTCGAGCACCGTTGTTTGCGGTGGAATTGCAGCGGTGAGTTCTCCCTTCTGCTTGAGCCTTATTTTCCAATCCCCCCTCCTTCTCAAGTTATCGTGGTTTGAATGTTTTTGAAGTTTTCTCAGATCTACGACATTTAGGGGAGAATCAATCATCGTGGTTCAAGTATATCGATCTCCTAGGATTGAGGTAGGTGGTTTTTTCCTTACCGTTATAAGTCCTTGAGTTTTATAAGCAAATTCCACCAATACCCATGAACGGGGTATTGCGTGTTTACCTTTTTTCCCTTGTTGTTCTCTTTCCTTGCTTTTATGGTTGTGTAGAGGTAAATTAACAATTGTGAAGGATAATTTGTGTTTCTTAGATGTTTTTCCCAGGCTTTTCTCTTTTTACGACCTTTGGGTCTTGTTAGCCTTTGGCCGTTACAACTGTTTCCATGCCTTGTGTCTATAGGATGGAGTGTTTTGTATGACATGCTTGTTTTACTGTAGAATGTTAGCCAAGTAGCTCTATAGGTGTAATTTGGTCTTATAGCATTATCATGCACTGACTGGCACGGGGCTGTGAGAACCTGGTTCTATAGACTATAAGGGATAGACCGAGTGAGATTCCCATAGAGTCCATGACATTATAGACTATTGGAGGGTAGACCGAGTGAGCTTCCTCAGTGAGTCTTAGACATTATAGGTCACAGGGGACAGACCGAACGAGCTTCCTAGGGTGCCTTCAGATATTATAGACTACAGGATGGTAGAACAAGTGAGCTTCCTTAGAGAGTCTTACCTTGTTTGAATCTTTTAAGAACCTTCCCAGGCTAGAGGGGGAATTTACCGAGTGAGCTTTTTCAGAGAGTTTGTGGTATACCTGAGGCTATAAGAGTAATTGACCGAGATAGCCTCCTTAGAGAGTCTCTAGAACTTTGGGATAAGAGGGTTAGACCGTGTGATCTTCCTCATAGAGTCCCTGACTACCCAATATTATAAGGGGAATTGATCGAGTGTGCTTCCCCAGAGAGTCTCATAAATTCATATGACCAAACCAGAGGGGTTAGGCTGAGTGCACTCTCCAAAGGGTTGTGGTACTTCTTGGATAGCACCATAGGGGATGGCTGAGAGTACTTCCTAGAGGGTTACCCTCTTGTTAGCTATTTGCTTCACTACTGTTGTTGGTTGTGGATTGATTACTGTTGTGTATCATCCTGCTTTACTGGTTACTGTTTACTTCCTACTCCTTTGTTGTTGTTTTTTACTGGTTATTGTACTTTTACCAGCCATATACTCACTGACACTTAGGCACAGATCTTCGGGTGAATGTCTACTGGGATTTAGTCTCACACCCTATTTGGGTCATGCTTTTGGGCCCAAACATACTATGTTGTTTCAGGTATAGACAAGGGAAAGTTCCCTTCGACTTCTGGTACTTGATTGCTTGGAGCAGAAGAGCAAGGGACCAAGCTTTGTCTTGCGATGATGAGAAGCTGTTTACTTTTCTTTTTTACTTGTTTTGGTACTGTGGTGTTTTTTAGCATTGTGTCTTGTTTGGCTACTTTCCTAGATATGTATATTAAATCATTACATATATATAAATATATGCTTCAGTTTGTTGATTTATTCTTCCGCTGTTTATTATTGTTGGTTATTTACTGCTTCCGCTATTGCATGTTTACTACTTTCGATGTGTACTCTGCCAATTAGGGCATAGTTTCCCCACTATCACACTCAAGGCCCACGCTGCTAGTTGGCAGCCTCTGGAATTTGGGGAAATGCACTTGAGGCCATGTGACCAACCAGGTACGGGGCGTCTCAAGGTGGCTTCTGGAACCGGGATGTTACAAATTTAATCATGCATGACACATATCAATTATACATGATTTACCTGCATTGGGATACATCCAAGGGGCATACACTAAAAACGTGAATATGTACCAAATCCACTGAAGTTAACTTCTGATACAAAGTTCATAACTGACTCATTATCCCTCCTGATTCACTACCATTCACTATTTGAAATCTCATTGCTCTCTTAATTAATGTTTAGTCACTACTCATTCAGAAAAATATTTTCTTGATCACTGGAATCAATATTATTTAAAACTCAATTGGTGCATCATAAAGAACTACTTTTATCAAAATGATGAATAAATATTTATCTCATAATTTCTAGGAAAATCTTTCTTTTTCATGTGATATTCACATTCACACAACCCTTTTCCCAATTTTTGTATATCTTTAAAGAATTTCAAGAAAACATTCTATTTTTAGAAATAATTATATTTCTTGAAACTTTTATATTTTTCAAAGCTCATAACCTACCATGAAACTTTCATATTTTGTGAATCTTTATTTCCTCGAGAAACTAACTTTTTACACAATAAAACCCATCACTAAACTATTTCATAAATTTTGAGCCTCTATGTATTTGTTTTGGATTTCTATATTTAAATGAGGGGGGAATCGGCCTATTTATAGACATTTCCTCTCCTTTATAAATATTTCAAGATCACAACCTTCTTTTCATGAAACTCTTCATACATGTTTGTGAAACACCCAACCTTCATGAAACATTAGAGAAATTTTCCATTCAGAAAAGTTCTCATAATCGTGTAACTTACTTCCTTTTTTCCATTCTAAAAACATCTCATAATCATGTAACTTATCACTTTTTTATTTCACAACTCAGTAGTATTTTATGAAATATTTAATTTTGAATCTCTAAACCTTAAGGTAAAATAAATCATGAATTCAATAAATTTTCCATATTTTTATAAGGTAGTCCTAGAAATCCATATTTTTTAAAACTTGTCCCTTCCTCCAAATTTTGACCCCAAAATCTCAAAAACACTAGAAAATAACATGACCTTTAACACACAATTATCATTACCACTTACTAAGATTTCATACCTATGTCTTGAATATTTTTCAATATATTTGGTAAAAAATAATACTGAAACTCCACCGTTGACATTGTCAACCTCCATTGTCCAAAAACAAAATCAACCTAAAAACACTATAAATTTACCTTGATGTATTTTTTACAAATATTTTTTTATTTGAATTAATTTTTAAAGGAACTATTTAATGTGAACATTTAAAAGAATTTTTAGCCTTTTATTTCAAATTTTTTACTAATGGGTTAGGAACCATGTTTCTAAAAATCCATATCTTCTTGGAGATTCATAGTTAACCGATTTTTGAGTGGCTTCTCCATATTGTTCATTTTGTAATTATTACTGAATAAGGAGAATATTGGGGGTAATGATGATTATACAATATATATGAAAATTTTCTTATCCATATGGAAGATCAAACATTTTAACTTATCAATGTACTTCAAATTCTTGAAAAGGATATCACTAGCTAGGTAATTGGCTTCTGGTTTACACATATATGTTGTAGTGACAATCAATCTCTTTCTCATTTTTAATGTTTTGAGATATGATTTATCATGCTGTATGTACCCATATATTTGTGTTTTTTATTTATCTATCTAGATATAATTGAAATCATGATGCAGTGTAAATTTGAAGAGTCCTCCATATATCTCTGGTTGGTATGCTTATCATTATTATTCACTCACTGAGGTGGATCATTAAGAATTTTAGATTTTATCTCATAGTTTAAATTCTTCTATAGTAGTTCAATTCTCAAGTTCCTATAACACTCATAGAATTTTGTGATAGAGTTGAAATTGTATTTTTTCAGGAATGATTATAGTGTTCCCATGGTTTTTCCAATTTTTATATAAAATAACAAAATATTTTAGTATTTTATCTTGATTTTCAGTTATGGTGTAATAAATTAATTTTTTATTCTCCCACTATTTTATAAAATCCCAAAATCCCTCACTAATAAATTAATAACATCTTTTAATTTATATATTATAGTGTCAATGATCTATATTATCATTCAAACAACCAATATTAGGGCCAAATAAAATTATTCAACGGTATTTAGGTTGGTTTTTCAAGAAAACAACATTAACCCACAACTCCTTGATGTTTTGAGAGGACTCCATATTCCTAAAATCCTATATTCAGATCTCCTTAATACATTCCTTGAAGTTATTCCATTTATTATGAGCATAAATACTATGATTGCTATCATTATTAGGTCAACCCAAGACTTTCATTAGAACACCCCAATAAATAGAAGTGTCGTGACAAGGGATAGACCAATACGTTGTTCTATGGATGAATTATAACTCGTGTAATGAAAGGCATTCTGACATAATATTTTCATTGAGGTATATTTTAAAATTATGTGGAGACAACATTTATTTTACTTTTTACATGATATTTAATATTTTATGGATTTTGTATGATTAATTAATCATGTTTTAAAAAATAATTTAAGGATAATAATTTTATTTTATTTAATCCTAGAATTCTTGTAAATTTATTTAATTTACATGGTCTTGTTTATTCAACCAAAAAAATCATCCACCATATAAAAAATGAATAAGTATGTATTACAAAATAAACATGTATAATCATGAGATTTTATCCGTAATTTGGTTTATCCAATAGAGATAAAATAACCATAAACCTAGGGGAAAATATCCTTGAGCCCATGACTGAATCAAGTTAAAACCTTTCTCCACTAATATATGTATCTCCTTTGTTGGTTTCACCTTGGATCAAGTCTTGAACAATTTTTTCTCAATGATAACTCTATCATTTAAAATTTTTCACCCATTCCATGGTGAGGGGTGCCATGGTTTTACAGTTATAAAAAAATAAACCTTGGACACATAGAACCGCACATAAAAAAGGATGAAGGGATGATTCACATATTATAAAATTTCAAATAAAAATAAATTTTCATATAAAACCATGTAATAAATAATTAAATTAAATGAACCCAACACATACATAGGCTATTGAAGCTCATGATCAACCACAACGTGGAACAACTATGCATTTAGAACTTCTTTTATTCATTTCAATTCATTCTAATTAAGATAATTTTAATAAAATAAATGAAATAATATACTAATTTTTTAAAATAATATCTATATTAAAATTTTATCCAAATAATCCTTAAGATATAAAAATATACCCATTCTATATTATATTTCATAATTTTTATTTTATTTTTTATTTTTCTAAATACTAAAGAACAAGATGTGTGCTGATGTGACCATATGACATGTAACTTTCCACTTCATATTAAATTCATTAATATAATTATATATATATATATTGTGTGTACACTGGAAGTGACACAATTTGTACATTCTATATTAGAATAAATCCATTACTATAAATACTTACATTTCATGTACTATCATGTGAATTATGTCAGGTTCAGTTATTATCATATAATGTGTACTTAGATTCCATGTATTCCCACACGATGTGTTATGACATATAGAATGTTTGGTTCCATCATCCAAGTTTTATAGTCTATGTGGAGTGCATAACCACATTATGCACTGTAAATATACTTGGCACGTACTACTGGAAATGCACGTGAATTACATGGTTTTAATACCCATTATTACACGTTTTTTAGTGGTATAATTTATTTAGTTAATATATATGAAGTATTTATATCTACATGACAAGACAAATATCACTGACCGTGAAAATAGTGTGGAATGACACATGTCAAAGAGAATACACAAAATGTTAAATTTTTTGTATTTCACATATCTATTTAATTATCCACATGTTGACCCACATAACAAGCCTCTCTCATTGTGTACCCTGAATGAATTTTGATATGTTACACGGTGTGTACAACCAACAACACACCAAGTGATTCACGTTTTTTCACCCACATAACACATTTAAAGTATTAACTGGTATCTTACAAGGTTTATCATATGGTACAAGGTGTATACAACTAGATTCATGTCATGTAATTCGTATCTTAGCACATCTCTCATTTAGTAGTCAATACATAGTTTGTAAAAACACCACATAGTTCACCACACAATATGGCATGATTTACTTAGTGTCAAAATAATGTGGTATTACATGATATGTTTTCCATATACATGTCAAGTGATACTTATTAAATATTATTTCACATTGGCATCTAATGTGTGACATGAAATGGCATGATTTAGAAATCCATAGAACATTCCACGATTTTCATGGAATATACCTTCTGTGGTTGAACATGGGTACACAACATGTAATTAAATATTACATGTCATGTACCGATGTCATGCAACAAGTATCCTTGGTAACTCTATATGATATCTTCAAGAGTTATTCATGAATTTGTTTCCCATTCTTTCCCACAAAAACTAGATGAACATGTTTTCTCGATTATTCCACTACTAAAAATTATGGCATTTACGACGGGGCATTTGCGTCGGGACCCCGTCGCTAATAGGCTTTTGCGACGGGGGCCCGTCCTAAATAGCTCGTCGCGGAAAACGGCGTCGCAACAACAATTATTTGTGACAGGCCCGTCGCAAAAGGTATTATTTGCGAAGGCGATCCTTCCCGTCGCAAATATTAGTCTGTATATTTGTGAAAACTTTTTAGAAAATTAATTTCGACGGGCCCGTCGCAATTACTTTTTTTTTAAAAAAAATTAACAAATATTAATAAATTATTTTAATGAATATAATAATAATACTATTTGCGACGGGCATAGTATCCCGTCGCAAATACTTTAAAAAAATAAAAAATAAATTATTAATAAATTATTTTAATTAATATAATAATAATCCAATTATAATTCAAAATAAAAAAATTTAATAAATAATTTTAATTAATATAATAATAGAATTATAATTCGAAAATAAAAATAATAAATTATTAATAAATTATTTTAATTAATATAATAATAATAGAATTATAATTCAAAAATAAAAAATAATAAAATATTAATAAATTATTTTAATTAATATAATAATAGAATTATAATTCACAAATAAAAATAATAAATTATTAATAAATTATTTTAATTAATATAATAATAATAGAATTATAATTCAAAAATAAAAAATAATAGAATATTAATAAATGATTTTAATTAATATAATAATATTAGAATTATAATTCATAAATAAAAATAATATTAATAAATTATTTTAATTAATATAAAAATAATAGAATAATTTTACATTTAAATATTAAAATAATTCTAATATTACAAAAAAAAAATAATATTATAATATTATAAATTTTTAATATATATATATAATTTAATATTATAAAATATAAATAATATTATTATTCATATTAATATTGTTATTTCAAAATATAATATTATTAATATTTTATAATGAGATAGAAACTATGAATAGAAAAAAAGTTCATATTTTGATTTAACAAACTTTATAACATAAAAAAACTCTAATCTGAAGGAGGGGGGGAGGGGGAGCGGGGGATCTGCAGATGCTGGTGGAGGAAACTTCATCCCTAAAGCATAAGTGATTCGGTGCATGTACTCCATCTGCTCCTAATGCTGCTACTGCCACCGACTCATCTGCTCCTCATACAGGTGCTGCTGGCGTCGACGCTCCTCCTCATGCTGCTGCTGCTGCTGACGCATCTGCTCCTGATCCTGTCGGAGACTCTCTATCAGTGCAGTCTGAGATCGCAACTGATCCTCATACTGTGTAGTAGAAGAAGATCCACGAGCTCCTCTCGAGCTAGACGCCGACATCGCAGCACTTCCATAATAATCTCCGGGAGTCAGTCGAGAGCTGATACCAACTACCCGGCCCTTCTCGAAGGCATACTGGGTGGCCTACATCCATTTCGCCTCATCAAACTGACGGACAGTGGTCTGATCTGATGAATCGGCCTGACTCTCAGGCTGGGTCTATAACGCTGTGGCCTCATATGACTCCTGTAGTTGCAATTTAAAATTAAAATTTTGAATATATTATATGCAGTTAATTTTTAAACTTGAAAACAAATAATACTGACCACGATGTGACGCTGACAATCACCTCTGAGCTCCCCAGTAGCAGGATCACTATACATCTGCCGATATACGCCGTACTCCGTAATATCGGGGTGCTCGATAGCCTATAAGAATAAAAAATAAACTGTTAATATTTATAGTTATATAAAATATTTATAAATAATGTATGTACCAGATGTTGTCTATGAGTACTGAAAGTACGACTCCCAGCTCGATGAGTTACCTCCTGTCTCCCCCGATTCTGCCTCCCCACCGATGATCTCCTCTGAAAGGCCTCACACAACCAGGGCACACATAATCCATCCCACACAAGGGATGAAATGTACTCTGGTCGGTGTGCTTTACATGACTCGTCAAAATTTGACACTCCTGCTTTCTTCGTGGCATCTTTTCTTAAATTGTGAAAAAACTGATGAAAGAGATCATGCATGGCCACCTCCCATGCCTCGCGGATGGCGTCACGCATGGTATCCTCGATCAGATACCATAAACCCTACAAATAAATCAAAATATCAAGTTAGAAATGAAATAATTTTCAAAATAAAAATTATTTATTTACGTACGTACCAACCAATGGCCGAACATGGCCTACTACACATCAATGGGAATCTGCTCCCATGTGGTCCAAGGCTGAGGGAAATAGTTGTGAAAAATAGCGCTGCCCTGTCCGACTGCTATATACGGAAAACTGTAAAAATAATAAACATTTATTATGTGAATAGATTAATGAAATCTTAGTCAAATCCATAGGTTATCACACAGGTTATCACACCTCCGTGTGCGTGGATCAAACCCAAGACATGGACATCACTCGGGTACGGGGTCAGGAATAATCAATCGTGCAAGACCGCACCCCCTCCGCGTACTCCCTCGAGCGCCTGCAGGATGAGGGTCATCTGCCAGCAACTCATCTGCATCGAAAGGCAGGTCAGCATCCGCCAACTCACGAAATGCCTCGTCGTCCATCTGAAATAGAAAATGTTAATGTTGTTAACAAATAATTGATAATTACTATTATATATACATATATATTAGTTATGATTGTATATAACTACCATGGAATTCTATCAGTGTTCATCTTCATCATTATCTTCATATATGTCAATGTCATCTTCATATTCCTCCTCAACATCATCGATATCCATTCGAGTTCTAGTTGCTTCATCTCTTACCATTTCAAATTCACATGTGACATCATTAAAATCATCGTCATCACCGACTCTTGAATGTGGGGTGTCGTCATCGATACTCATGTCTCATTGTAAAAATGATTGATTTTGAGTACTCTCTTGAAAAACTTCAATTCTTTGCACATCAGTGAAAGCACATTCAGTTTGACTAAACTGATTGTCTCGAATTTTGATTTTTATTATACTCCACTAATCAGTCAAGTCTCTTGATGTAGCACAGTACTTTGCGTAATAAACTTGATGTGACTGTTGAGCCAATAAGAATGGTTCATTTACTGCGAGAACACTTTTACATTTAATATCGATGATTCCATGAGTCGGATGAACACACACGCCTCTCTCTATATCCAACCACCAACATTTGAACATGGTTTTGTAATGTTTTCCAAGATAACAGAGTTCAATGATTTCATCAAGTATGCCATAAAAGTCAACTTCATTTTCTTGATGACGAGATCCTCTCAAGCTAACTCCACTGTTCATTGTTTTTTTTATTCCCCATATGCATGTCTATGAAATCGAAATCCATTCACCACATATGCATTATAAGTTTTAACAAGTTTTGAAGGTGGGTTACTCAATATACACATCCATTTGTCAATTTTATCAGCATGTTGAGACACCTGAAATTTTTTGAAATAATTATCAATATAGTAAACTATACATTGAATGATTTGGTTAAAGTTAAAGAGTTAATGTTACCAGTTTTTCAAACTACTGAGAGAAATTTTTATGTCAGCGTTCTTCGAGAGCATCTGCTATAATTTGTGGAATTTGTTTCTTGATATGATTATCATACAACCTATAAAAAACAAAGTAATTTAATGTAACATAAATGATAGAATAAGTGATATAAACACTTACAGTACAACTGATGTCATCTCTTCACAGTTGAGCAGAACATACGTATGAGCTCTGTGGTGTTCATCATCCGAAAGCCAGCGTTCATAAAGTCCACTAAAACCAAGCTCTGGCTGGTTGAAAACAGATAATTGATTTTCGATTTCATCAATATTCCTCTTGTTCTGTCCCATTCTGTTGTGTTTTGAGGGATACTCAGATTCAAAATAATGGGAGTAGAAAAAAGATATTTCCTCTTGCAAATAAGCTTCTGTAATAGATCCTTCAATAGATTCTTTGTTACGTACTTTTCTTTTCAATTTTTGCATGCATCTTTCAAATGGGTACATCCATCGAAACTGTACTGGACCTCCACATATGGCTTCATATGGAAAATGTAACATCAAATGTTCCATTGAGTCGAATAAGACGGCGGAAATATTTTTTCCAGTTTACATATAATTACAACAACATCTTCTTCAAGTTTTCATAGAGCATCATAATCTGCTGTAGCCGCAAAAATTTCTCGAAAAAAATGAGAGATGTCTATTATGGAATCCCAAATCATATAATTCAATAGACCTATTAATCCAATGGGTAGAAGCCTTTCCATTTTAACATGACAATCATGACTTTTTAATCCAGTAATATGACTATTCTTTACACACCTAGCCAAATTGGAAGCACATCCATCTGGAAGTCTCAAATATGCAATCCACTGACAAAATAATAAACGGTTTTCTTTAGACAGTGTATAAGCTGCTTTTGGTTTCAGTAACCTTTATGTTCTGACATTCTCAAACAGTTCCAGTTCAGGAGGCCTGCAAATTTGGGTAAGATCTAAACGTGCATTTACATTGCCTTTGATCTTTCTTAGCGTATCCAAAACTGTATGAAACAAATTATCAAAACAGTTCTTCTCAATATGCATGACATCCAACATGTGGCGGATAAACAAATCAGACCAATATAAAAAATCCCAAAATATTCTACATTTAATCCAATTGTGTTCTTTCCCAAAACCAGAAATTTTCTGTTGGTTTATTTTGGGACCAAAAGTGATGGGAGGTAATGAAAATACAACTGATTTTAACTCTGAACCTGATAGCATTTTTGGAGTTCCATCTCTTTCAATTATTTCTTTTCTGAAATGAGATCTGTTTCTGCGAAAAGGATGATCAGTAGGAAGAAATCTGTGATGACAGTCAAAATAATAAGATTTCTTTCCATGATGGATCCTAAATGCTTTGTTCTCTCCCATACAGTAATGACATAATTTCTGACCATGTGTACTCTAGCCAGATAACATCCCATAAGTCGGGAAGTCACTAATATTCCACATCAATGCTTCTCTCAGTATGAAATTCTGTTTCGTAGCAACATCATATGTACTGACACCAGTACTCCATAATAAACTTAATTCATCAATCAATGGTTTCAAATAAACATCAATATTCTTCTTCGGATGTCCTGGAATTAGTAAAGTCAAAAAGATATATGGCTCCTTCATCAACATCCATGGAGGTAAATTGTACGGAGTTAAAAAAATAGGCCAACATGAATATTGACTACCATAAGATCCGAACGGATAGAAACCATCAGTGGAAAGGCCCACTCGAACATTTCTAGATTCTAAAGCAAAGGATGGATGCGCTCTATCAAAATGATTCCATGAATCACCATCGTCTGGATGATTCAAGCTTTTATTAGTTGAAATATTCGCTTTATGCCATGACATCATTGTCACTATATTCTTAGACATGAATAAACACTGAAGTCTAGATGTAAGAAGAAAATATCTCAACTGTTTTACAGGAATCAAACCAGACTTCCCATGTTTCCCTTCTTTATATCCCAGTTGCCCACATGTGGGACAACTATCCAATGACTCATTTTCCCCAGAATATAAAATGCAATCATTTGAACATGCATGAATCTTCTGACAAGTAAGTCCCAAATTTCGAACCAGCCTCTTACTCTCATAGTAATTTACAGGAAAAAAATTTCCTTCAGGTAAAAGTGTTTTAAGTAAAGCAAATATATGGTCAAAACTGGTGTTTGACATTCCGTTATCTGATTTGATAGCCATAAATTTTTCAACTGCTTCTAATTTTCTCATCTTACATCCAGGATATAATGCATCCTCAACAGACCTCAACAACTCATAAAATTCAGACGGTGCCAACTCAGGATCTAAAGCTACATCAGCCGGAGTTTCTGTATGTTGAGAAGATGAACCTGCAACATCATGTACTAAATCTTGAAACCAGGATGGATGCAGAATCAAGTTGGTATCACCTACTCTGGAACTGCGTTCACCGTGTTGATACCAAAAAACATAATCTGGTTGAAAACCAAAATGCAAGAGATGTCCCCCCACTTTGTCAAACGTGTCAAACGTTCTCAATTCACATTTTATAGAAGGGCATTTTATTTTGCCTTCTGAAACAAATTCTGGATTTGATGCCGCAAATGATAAAAAAGTCTCCACACCATCTATATATTCTGTATTTAAACCAGAACCGTTTGGATTTCTACGTTGATTTATCCATATGCGGTTATCTAATAATGACGGTTGATGACCTCGTTGTTCCATATTTTCCTATAAAATATAAAAGCATTACTGGTTTTGAATAATTTGTTAGAAAAAACACTCAAACAAGGATAATTATAGTCTACATCAGACACGACTGACGCTAACTTTTTATTGAGATAGACCTAAAAATTGACCCTTTAAGAATTGAATATGTTGAGAATAAAGCAAAACCTGTTACAAATATTGATAATTTTAATATTATATAAATTATTTATTATTTTAATAATAATAATATTATTTTTTTATAAATATTAATTATATAATAATAACATTATTACATTATTAGTATATTTTGTTATTAATATTAAAATAATATAATTTTCTATATTATATACAATTATCATTTCATTTGTGTGTTTAACATTCTGTCTCCACATGTAATATTTGCATTCACTTTCACCTCTCCATTGGTGAGTAGGTTGATAATTTTGAAAAAGAATGCAAATATTACATGTGGAGACAGAAAACACACCGATAAAAGGGGAATTGTATATAATATAGAAAATTATATTATTTTAATATTAATAATAAAATATAAAAATATTGTAATAATGTTATTATTCTTAATTATTGGTAATTGTTCCTAATTATTGGTAATTATTCTTAATTATTGGTAATTATTCCTAATTATTGGTAATTATTCCTAATTATTTTAAATTATTCCTAATTATTCTTAATTATTCCTAATTATTCTTAATTATTCCTAAGTATTCTTAATTATTCCTATTTATTGGTAATTATTCCTAATTATTTGTAATTATTCCTAATTATTGGTAATTATTCTTAATTATTGGTTACTATTCCTAATTATTCCTAATTATTAGTAATTATTCCTAATTATTGGTAAATATTCCTAATTATGGGTAAATATTGACAAGTATTGGGAATTATTGGTAAATATTGACACTATTGGCAATTATTGGTAATTATTACTAGTTATTACTAATTATTAATAATTATTCCTAATTATTGGTAATTATTCCTAATTATTACGAATTATTACTAATTATTGGTAATTATTACTAATTATTGGTAAATATTAATAATTATTACTAATTATTGGTAATTATTGGTAATTATTGGTAATTATTGGTAATTATTGGTAATTATTACTAATTATCGGTAATTATTGGAAATATTACTAATTATTGGTAATTATTGAAAATTATTACTAATTATTGGTAATTATTACTAATTATTACTAATTATTACTAATTATTACTAATTATTACTAATTATTAATAATTATTGGTAATTATTGGTAATTATAAGTAATTATTAGTAATTATTACAATTATTGGTAATTCTTGTTAATTATTACTAATTTTTGGTAATTATTACTAATTATTATAAATTATTACTAATTATTACTAATTATTACTAATTATTAAAAATTATTACTAATTATTACTAATTATTACTAATTATTACTAATTATTACTAATTATTGGTAATTATGGGTAATTATTGGTAATTATTGGTAATTATTACTAATTATTGGTAATTATTACTAATTATTACTAATTATTACTAATTATTACTAATTATTACTAATTATTACTAATTATTAATAATTATTGGTAATTACTGGTAATTATTAGTAATTATTAGTAATTATTGATAATTATTACTAAATAATGGTAATTATTACTAATTACTGGTAATTATTACTAATTACTAGTAATTATTGGTAATTATTACCAATTATTAGTAATTATTGGTAATTATTGGTAATTATTACAAATTAATGGTAATTATTGCTAATTGCTGGTAATTATTACTAATTATTAGTAATTATTGATAATTATTACTAAACATTGGTAATTATTACTAATTATTGGTAATTATTGATAATTATTAGTAATTATTGGTAATTATTACTAATTAATGTTAATTATTGGTAATTATTTCTAACTAATGGTAATTATTGGTAATTAATTCTAATTAATGGTAATTAATGGTAATTATTACGAATTATTGGTAATTATTACTAATTATTTCTAATTATTGGTCATTATTACTAATTATTACTAATTATTGGTAATTATTGGTAATTATTACTAATTATTACTATTTATTACTAATTATTGGTAATTATTACTAATTATTGGTAATTATTACTATTTATTCCTAATTATTGGTATTTATTACAAATTATTAGTGTTTATTCTTAATTATTGGTAATTATTACTAATTATTCCTAATTACCATTAACTATGAACAATGAATACTAATAATTTAAATTTATTAAGTAACAAAACAATCTAAACATAATTAAATTACAACTAATTAAGAATAATTCAAACTAATAAAAAATTTAAAATAAATATTAAATTAAAATGAACATAAATCCCTTTAAAATTGATCTCAGGTTGATCTCTGATCGTTGTTGCAGACTTCAATATCAACTCCGAAAATAGAAATTAAACTTAAGAAACTCTGAACTCTAAAAATAGATTTTTGAGAGAAGTAGAAGATAGAGTTTGAGAATGAATGGAAAAAAACGTATGGGGGTATTTATAGGTTAGCTTATTTGCGACAGGACCATTTGTGACGGGTATCCCGTCGCCAATACCTTAGCCCGCGTTTATCATGGTCAACGGTTAAATAGTTATTTGCGACGGGACCAGTCGCAAATAATAACCTGCCAACAATCTATTTGCGACAGGGGTATATTCCCGTCGCAAATGTTTTTTACCACCGCCAGTTATTTGCGACGGGGGGTTACCCCCCGTCGCAAATAACTTTCCCGCAAATAACCTTTTGCGACGGGTGGTAACCCCCCGTCGCAAATAACTTTCCCACGATTTGGCGCGCATTTCGTACCGGACCTTTTGCGACGGGTTAGCTTTCCCCGTCACAAATAATTAGTTATTTGTGACGGGCAAATTCCCCCGTCGCAAATAAATTTCTAACGGGACTATTTGCGACGGGATTTATCCCCGTCGCAAAATACCCATTTTTTCCGTAGTGTTCTATTAAAAAATATCTAGAAATGAAAAACTTTTCACTAATCCAGAAATTGACCAAACAAAATATAAATAATTATTTATTATAATTTGACTTCTCTAATATCCCTTGAAGGTTATGAGGCATAGAGAAAGTTGTGGGTCGATTACAAATAACTGGTTTTCATCCATCTCAATCGACAAATCTGAATAACTTGATGAAAAATCCCTAAAAACTCCAATATTGGACCTTTCACATTTAATTTATAACTAATTTAATAAAAATTACCTAAATCATGATAATCCATCTTCATAAATTTCAATGATTCTCTTCTTTTCATCATTGTGATAGGGAATTGAAGTGAGGATTCATCTAGTTGTATCCACACATGCACCACAAATCTCCAAAACAATTTTTTGGTATTCCTACTGGTAGCACCAAAGAACTTAGTACCTTACCTTGTTTAGGGGCCCTATATCAAATATTTATTCTAAATAATTCCTCATTTCTAATAATAATAATGTTATTATTATTATTATTATTATTATTATTATATCAGTTGACATTTTCATATTTAAGAACCATTTATTAAATAAATAAATAAATATTTCCTTAGATTATATTAATTAAAATATATCATTTCCATTGGTCCTTTAACCCGACCCATCCATCTTCCTTAAAATTTATTGAACCCAAAATAAAAGAAATATTTATATATATATAGTATTCATTCAATAAATAAAGAAATATTATATTTAATAACTCATTAATTTAAATTTATTTTATTATTCATATAAATAAATAAACATTTCTATTAATCTATTCACTAAATATGTGACTAAATATATATTTATTAATTACCTCATGAATAATAAATAAGAGATAAAATTAATATCACATATTCTAAACTCTAATATATCATCATTGGATATTTATGTGATTAAAAATAATTGAATAATTATTAATCCACAAGATGATAATAATATTTATTCTTATTATTAAGTTTGATTTAATTTGACGACATTTTGGGTAGACTTATTGTATAACCCCCTACACCTCTATCTTAGTAAAATTAGGTGAACTTACCTAAAGTACAAAATAATGGTATAGAACTATGTCAAAACACACATAAAGAAAGTATTTAATGAAAAAAAATCCTTTCTACAAATTCTATTGTGTAGTATAATCCCATTGTTGGGATATCTCATCAAGCAAGATGCATATTTGTGTTATCATCCAACATGATTGTTTTATCTTTATTTTAATTTTCAAAATAAATAGTTGAAAAACTACCATGTTCATAATGTTAATCAGATAGTTCTATTTCAATCAAATATATAGATATATCTTATTCTATAAACTCATAAGGTACAAAACCTTTCGTGACTTCTGTTATTATTGTCATGTCACTTGTGACAAACCTTTCACATTCCACCTCACCTTGAGAAACTTTATTCATGGTTTTCATCTATATATAAAATTATATGATTCATGATACACATTAACAATACTATAATGTTTAAGGAATAATACAAGCATTGAAAAATACATTTACCTAATGACACATAAACCATTAGAAATTAATATTTTTGGTTCTATCCTCATAACCTCTTATCTTGAATTTTAACATTTGTGACCTTCATGAAAGTAATTATCAATGTTTGTGAGTCCAAAACACCTAATAGTAAAAAATCATCCATGTCCCATTAGAAAAACGTTTTTTATCCCATATGACAAATGTTTAAGTATATTTTCATAGCCTATCTATATTCTCATTGTACCAGGGAACTACTATAACCTTTCAATGTGATAAATACTATAAGGATATTGTCACATTAATGTTACATAGAAAAAATCATAAAGTGATAAAATATTTATTAATATTTTGGTCATTAAAATTAAAAAATGAGTTAGTTATTAGGAACCTACTCTAACAAAACACTTACATAAGAATCATTTAAACTCAAACATGATACATAATGTTCACTCCATTCTGAAACCAAGTCATTAATTTGGGATGTCCTATCACAAAATAATAAAATAATTTCAATCAATCATAAAAAACAATGGCTATGAAGATTATCTCACTGCAATATAGCTCGATCATACCGAGGGGACTAGGATATGATCATCCGATGTGAATGCTTATTTGAACTAGGAATTAAATAATCTCATAATCCAATTGTCATCCAATCTAGGGATGAAATGTTTTAATGTAAAAATTTATAGGAAACCTAATATTTTGAATGAAATATTAAAAATATACCTCGAGAAAAACTCACAGAGCCTGCTACATGTGAAATCATATATGAAATCAAGGAAGGAATAGTGAAGATATTTAAAGAGATTAACACCATGAGGGAAACTTTCATCTATTTGATCATTTTTTATTCATGATTTATTATTTTCATAGAGTTTTATGCTTATAAACCTACATATGGAGGTCTAAAATTCTTTTTATTTATTGGGGTGGGGAGGATAAACTTTAGTTATGTTTGAGTCTAAACATCATTATTAAATTATTATATTATTATTTAATCTATATTTTACATAATAAGATATTTCATTAGAAGTAATTATATTTTGTTTTATGCTTTGTGAACTGTTGAATGCTTTAGTTGATAAAAATAAGTATCCCTCTACTATATCTTCCCTACATACAATAAAATAGAAAATGATTTTTGGTGAAGTATCTAGAGATCAGGGATATGTGTGTATAGAATTGTGAATTATTCTTAAATTACATTAGATTACTTCCACATGATGGGGAGTTTCCTTAGTAGTTAATGTATGGTTTATTTTTGATATATTCCTACACACACAAGAAGGAGGATTAGTCAACATTAATTATTTCAACATTGGGACTCACATCACTATCAATCCAAGATGAAAGATCATCAACAAAGTTACATTTTTATTAAGAAAGATACAAGATATCCAAAACAAGAACATAAGACAAGAAGTCTAAGAAGTCAAAGGATTAAAAATTATTTTAAGACAAGGATCTCATAAATATTGGTGATACAACCCCTAGAGAAATCACTAAATCCATATATTAATAATCACATATATTTAACATTTCTCTTATTTATCTCCAAAATATAAACCTAAAAAAATATTTATTAATTATGAAAATAGGATTTTAACCTCTATTTGGAGACAACATTTGATCTCAACTATGACATTTGTTTAATCTAAGTTCTTAATTACTTTTTACACAAAAATGGTATGTTTGTGTCATAACATTTTCTCTGATGTCGACCAAATCTAACAATAAAAATCTATTTATATTTTTTCTAGAGATAGGGAAAACCTTATTTTCTAGACATAGGGAGTCGATACACATTGATAATTTCCCACTATAATTTAATAAAATTACATTGATTGAATAAAGTGCAAATGATTTTGAATACACTAATTCCATATATAAATTAATATATGGAAATATAGAATATACTTTCAGAGATATTTTTTAACCCCTTTTCATAAACCAAGATAATTATATTGTAATTATAACTACACAACCTAATTTTGAACTCAAAACTATCTTAACCTAACTTTTTCAAAAGTTTCATGGTATTTTTTTATAAGGATAAAAAAAATCACATTAAATAATTCCCCACATTTTGTGAAACATTTAATACCAGAGGATTTGAAGACGGGAAAGTGAAGTGGAGAGTATTCCCCTTATATCTTAAAGAAGTAGTAAAGGAATGGATATAGTACCTAAAACCAAGAGAAATCAATTGTTGGGATGAATTTAGAAGGATATTTATTCATAGATTATTTTAAACATCATAGTGAAAAACATTAAGAAGATGATCTATATAATTTTAAAAGAACCAAGAGAGACCAGAATGATATTTAATAAATTGTGTGTAATATTTTCACACTAATAAATTGAATAATCCCACTTCATTCCCTTTTTCTATCAAGGATTACTTTAAATTTATGGTAATTTTATAGATGAATAATAAAGAGAATTTTTCATTCATAAATAATAGGTAAAATATATATGAATGATTGAGAATATATCTAAAAATCCATAATAGTTCTTTATATAGTTTCCATTAAAATAGGAGTGTATGTGGTAAGATATTATAAATGAAATTTGCTTGAATATAAACTTCAGGTGATAAGTACTTTTCTTAGATAAATGAATCTTGGGACATATAATGATCAAAAAATATAAATAAAGGTTTATGGCATTTTTTCTTCCACAAATTACTTTACCAACCAATGTGTTAATGTATAGGATATTGAAAGATGTGTACTTTCTTATTAACAAAAATATTTTCACTAGTGTGCAAAAAAATAATGATGGGGAGATAATTATTAAGTAAAATATGGATTTAGGAATCAATAAAACCAAGATAGAGTACAATTTCAATAATAATTACATTAAACTAAACCCTTTTAGTAAAATTTAAGTCGTAATAAAATGAAAATTTCCACCGAACACCCTTTCAAAAACAAATAATAGATACCTTAAAAAGGTTTAAATCAAGACACCCCTTATTGAAATATTTAAATATATTGAAAAATAAACTATGATACCAAAATAATTATTCACTAAGAAAATTAGGCTTTAATGGAATGAAAGTATGAATTTAAGGGAGAATGAATCATCATTGATCACACTATTACCTACCACAAAATGTCATGGTATTGGGACCTTTTATATTCCCTACACAATTATATCCATGAATTTCATAGTTGAATTGTGTGATATTGTAGATTCTATTAATTTCATGCCTCATATTAACTTTTATTCCTTATAGATTTGAGAGCTCAAGCCAATAAAAGTGGTTTTACACCTAGTAAATAGGCACATTGCATTCCCAGCTGGAGTTATAGAATGTATTTTGTTATGTTAATATAATTTGATATTTCAATGTATTTTCTATGTACTTAACATAGAGAAAAAATAGATATTAGCTCAGTCACCAGTGATTTTTGGTTGGAAATTCCTAAAAATAAAAAATACAATCATAAATGTTCATAAAGGTACATTAACAAAATAATTTGGGTAAAAAGGTTTCCAGTTTTACATCTTTTATTCTATGAAATACCCATAAGAAGAAAATTCACTTTAAAAAAATTCACATTTAAATGAGATTTTTACATGTGAAAAACTAGTTTATTACATAAAATTTGGAATTCAACTAAAAAAATTATATTTTTAGATTCTATTAAATAAAATTAGGACATAATTTAGGATGTTGTGAAAAAACATTGGGTTTAGTAAAATTATAAATTCTATGATACATTTTATAATTTATTGAATAATGAAAGAGCTTATACTTTACACTTTTTTCATGATATGATTTCACATTTGATTAAGTCCCTAAATATGGAAATGAAACTACTAACACTATGTATATAATTTTTGTTTTTAAGGGGAGAATATAAGATTCCAACAATTATTGATAGTAAATTCTCCTCTAATAAATAACATATATTGATAAATTAATCAAGGTAACATCTTAATGTTATACAATAAAGTTCTGTATACATTCTTGGGCTAAGTTATAAATTCTGAATATATATAATTCTATTTTAAAATGAAGCAAAACATGTTATAAAACGTTTTTGGAGACTTAAACAAACAAAGATATAAGTTGATAAAAAATAAATTGAGAAATTATTTGAGAAAAAAATAAGCTACCCATATATAATTCTTAACAGTTTAACACAATCCAAATTATGGAAAAATAATATATACTCAACATTATGAATAATTAAAAACAAATTACTCCCCATGAGAATCCAAAATACTAATAACATTTACAATGAATATAGAATACTAAATCAGGACACAAGAAAACATCATTTTTTCCATACTATTTTTTTGACATGATGCTTAAAATTATATAAATAAAAACCAATTATTTATATTGGGATGGATTATTAGGACACCTTTAAGCTCCCATTGCACCTAAAGACTAAGAAAAGACAATATTCACCTCACATATTGATACATTTTCTAAAAAGTGGGTACATTTGGATTATTAAATACCCCTTGTATATTCCAAATATGTATGGTAAAAATTTTCTCTAATTCAACTAAAATTGTTTGGATGTTTTATTAAAAAATATTTCAATGCTTTTGGAAATTTATTAGATCATTGGTTCTAAAACCTATTTAAATTTTTTTATAACTTTCATATAATATAATCCTGAATTTAATTTTTAATAATTTCATCTCATAGTTGTAAAATGATTTTTTTTGGAATGTAAATTTATAAAACAGGATTATGGTTGAAAAATAAAAAATTTAAATCATCACTACTTTACCTTACTTAACCTATGTGAAACAAATTAGATCATTTTTTGATATACATTATTATATGTAAGATTTATCAAATAATTTAGTAAGATTTATTTACCACATTCTAGGTAACTTTAATAACATTATCAATTCATTTTTTTATGATCACTATAGTGTAGCATTCAATTATCAAAAGTGTAACTTCATGACCCCATCCCTCCTATGGTACCTCAAAAGAAATAATAATGAAGGAAGACCATCAAGTTAAACTCTTAGTAGGCCCTGGTTTCAAGACTATCACTGAGGGTATAAAAATAACACATATGAAAGTCATTACCCTAATTTATAAAAGTAGGATCAGGAGATAGAATGAGAATCACCCAAAAACACCATCACATAAAAAGAAAAGGAACCCCCCCCCCCCCCCGATGCATATTCAATATTAAAACATAAAAATAATGTTTCAAAATAAATACCAAAACAATTATTGTAGAAACTTAGTAATAACTCCAATTTCTAGGTTAGTAATGTACAATTTGGTCCCCAAAGTCCTCCTAGAAAACTGAAAAATAGTATATATATATGTGAGGTGACTATAACATGTATACTCAGTGGGATAAATACCCATGGTCCCTCAAACACATTTGAAAATATAATACTAATGTGCTAATGGAAAAATAGAAAAACCAAAATTCACCTAGATAGGTTGATTAACTAATCACGTCATCATTATGGAACACTGATGAAATAACACATCTAAAGTAGTTTCATAATAAGAATCAAATCTATAAAGGGAATCCAACACCACTTTATCTTTGATTTGATGATCTAAATCCATGATGTTGTAAACCATGGTTCTCCCATCCCTTATGTAATAACAAATCCCAATAACAAATGGTCAACCACATCAAATCCCCCCTAATGACACCAGAGAAACCACATTTTACCATGCACCTTGTTCAACATGTCATCACATTCTGATCCTCCCATAACTACTACCATATAACCCGAATAATAGGGTATCATGAATATGAAGGATATAAACCATGTTCCCTCCTCCTACCATGAACAAAACCTACCATTAACCACCTCATTCTCTTATCAAACATCACCACTAGTGCACTTTTGACCTAAGTCCATTGAAGACCAAGCATATTGTTGGACTCCTCATGTATTAATCATGTTTTAATGATCACAAACCTTATTCATATTAGTTAACTCCTATAAATTATATCCAATCAGGTGTATTTATGTTTAAAGTTTTCTCATGATTTAAGAAGATCCATGTAATATCTAAATTTCTGTACATTCTATTTACCAAATTTACACTATCTTTGATCTGCTCTAATAATAACTTCTTTGAAAAATGCTTAAGTATAATCCTTTTTATTATCATCATTATTTAAGTCTGAACATAGTTACTTTGAATAGTCTAAGACACTGCGAGTCTACCATTGGCTTTGTATTTCTGACACCGTGAAGCTAGACACCGTGAATCCAGACACCGTGAACAAGACACCATGACCATGAGACACCGTGACACTCTGACACCGTGATCAATCTAGATACCATGTGAAGGAGACACTATTTCCATGACTTACTGTGACACTGTTTCTTAAACTATTATTTCGTCTTTCAATTTAATTTCTAACGGTCATATTTGATGATTTTAATGCACTGACATAATTTATATTTCTTTGTAGACATATCATCGGACAGTATGAGGTATGAGGTACAGAATATATGTAACCTGTCAACTCCAACAAATTCATTCCAAGTTAAAAAGCGATGTGTGGCCAAGAATCATTGTGGGCGATGAAAAAATGAAAATCAAGGTTGTCAGCATGATAATAAAGAAGATACTTAGAGTAAGTTTCAAAATAAAGGCACACTGCATGCGACTCAACACTGCTAAACACACAAAGAATATTTGAATCTTAAAGACCATCTTCAGTCTACCGAACCTCACGAAGAACCCAAGCTGAATCACGACACTCTATTTTTCACACAACATCCAGAGAAGGACTCAAAGCTTCATCTGCATCAATCCAAAAGAGTCTAGATCTGAATTTACATCACACAAGAGCATTCTAAACTCATCTCTATATTCTGGCTCTGTTGTGATCATTATTTTCTTTACATTACGAGCAGTGTATACTTCTGTCTGTTTGAACACACACTCACTCCTAATCTGAACTGGAGGATACATAAATCCTCACATCAAACTCTTTATACCTTTGTGTATCCCACGTTGAAATGTGGTAGAGTTCTGAGGACCTCGACAGCCTATGTTCTATTATTGTTGCTTTCCCATGTAGAATTGTGGTAAACATCGGAGGACCTGTACAGTCTGAGTACTATGGTAAACCCTGATCCAGGGTGTGTATCAATTTTTTAAATAAACTATTTGAGAGGAGTAAGTCTCAGCTTGAGACTGAACCTCTTGGTTAAAACTTTTGGGCATCTAACTTCAGTTTAAACCTTTTTCAATATTCCACTGCTAATTACTTTAAAATTCAAATCTATTTTAAAGTAACTCTGATAGTTGAACTATAAATTGTTTGTAATTATTACTAGCCAGTAAGTTAGTTTCAAAAAGCTAACTTAATCTTCAGATTAAGTTAACTGAGAAATAATCAACCTTTGAGAAACTAATTGAACACATACAATCTTTATAAATTAACTACAGTTTAAATCTTTTTATTAATTGGGGATTTTAATATAAATCTTTTAAACATAAATTTTTAATAGGAACTCAATTCACCCCCCTCTTGAGTATCCACTCTGACCAACACTTATCAATATCTCATGGAAGATAAATTGGGGAAGAGGGACTATCCATCTATCCATCCATAATATCATGGATGTTTGGGAAAAACAACAAGAACTCAAAACCATTGTCCACCATTTTAAACACACAACTCATGTGGGGAGAGTATATAAATAAAATAAGAGTACATGATATAAATATAACAAACAAACTGAAACTAGGGGTTCACAAAAAGAAAACCAACATGTCTCACAAAATCTCTACAAGGTCACATGACCACTTCCACTACCACATATAAATGCATTACACCACCTATGTATGTCACACACAATTCATATTCCATCATTTCAGTCAAAACTACCCATCTTTAAATTTTCAAATTACCAACCATCTTTATTTAAGAAGACCTTAATTTCATATTTTAAATAATCTAATTCATTATCCATTCCATAAATTACTTTATTTGCAAAATATTAATTCCATCCACATTCATTCCCATCTCAACATTTCATGTTCATTCCATGGATATCGACAAACTACACAACTCAACACATAATGGCCCACCAATCCCATTCCAACAAACCCCACTTCAAAACCACCCCAAATAAAAACCACTATACATATCATCCACCACACATGAAAACCACTATAAATTAACATCACCACCCTTCACAACCACCAAACATCTCTTTTTAAAAAAAATGCAATGTTCTGACCTGGGTGCCACAAACCAATACCTTGAGCCTATTCTCCACATGACCACAAGCATGCCTCCCCATATTCTATAGGTTTTTGACTAGATGCAAGGTCCTAATAAATCAATCAATGGAAGAGTATACCCTATGTTATTAGATTAAAACATCAGTAGAGTTAAATGAACAATAGAGGAAGCTTATGTGACCACAAAAAATACCAATATTCCAATATAATCAAAGTAGGGAAAACAATTTCCAACTAAAGTAGAAAACATGTCATGAAAAAGTATGTGTCAAGTGTCTACAATTTAAATCAAAAGAAATACATTGATTAGTACCATGAGAGTCCAAAACCAAATCTAGTTAGCTCAACCATGCTCCATCCTGACTCATCCATCTAACATGGGCTCTTTCCCTTATCATGTCCTGCATCCATGAAATCAATTCAGGTACTGATCAAGCAGACCGAGTAGGGTGTTAGTACAACCCTTTAGGACACCACAAATGGTGTCTAAAACAAATCCAGTCAATAAAAAATGTATTCAATTGTATAAATAAATAATTAAAATTCATAAGTAAATAGTTATAACATTATCAATTTATCTTTATTAAATCACATAGACCACTGAGTTACCAAGGAAAAAAGTACCTCAATACTTTCTTTGGTGTACAATAGGTCTAAACCTTGATGAATATTCAATTTACATTTCATTAATTACGACTAATTGGCGTCACGTTCCAATGACATTTTTTTGGGTGTACAATGAAATTTTTAGTACCCTGTTTATCAATCACGCATATATACCTCGGGCGTAGAATTTCAGGTCTAGCACCCCAATTCTTAATAATGAATATATAACATTGGTTTAGATCATTATGTCTAGAACCACAATTATAAATAATGCATATATATAATTAGCGTATAATGTTGTGTCTAGCATCACAATTCTCTATCTTGCATATATATCATTGGACTACATCGTCATGTCTAGAAACCCAAATCTCAATCATACATATATATCATTATCATAGATAATCGTATATAGAACCCCATTTATCAACCATGCATGTATATATATATCCTTACTAATCACATTACCACATGTATCTTATTATCACATCAACTAAGATTAAACTCTGTTAAACCCATTCTCATAATTAACCATCACAACTTCCCTTAAATGATTCATAAATTAATTAATCCAAGACTATTAATTAATTAAACAATTAATTAATCTTTCGACAATATCATAATCCAATAATTAATTCAATAATTAATTATTCAAACACACAAATTGAAAATATCATAATTAATTCATCAGTTAATTATTCAATTCATAGCATAAATATCCCATAATTAATTCCCCAACTAATAATCTCAAGTCAAGATATCAATATCACATATTTAATTCCCAAATTAATTATCTCAATCCATAACATCAATATCTCATAATTAATTCACCAATTAATTAGATCAAACCATGAATCACAACTCTCATAATTAATTATCTCATTCAAATGATCCCTAAATCAGATAATTTAATAATTATCTCAATTAATTAATTCACCACATTAATTAATTAAATTCAAGATTTAAATTGCTAAAAAAATATTAAAATTATACAGATTGAATAGATAAAATCAAAATAATGACTAGGGATTTTAATTTTATACCACCTATATCAATTCATCGAAGAATATTCTCCCAACTGAAATCCCCATAAACTGAGAAGCACAACAACATAGATCGGAATGTAAAACCATAACCCTAAATTAAGATTAAAAAAATCAAGATATCTTAGATTTAGATATTGATCCATGATCCTAGATCTAGATTTATAAAATCTAGATGTAGATATAGAAAAATAGGGAGCAACATCCCACAAAAAAGAATGAGAAAATAAAGGAGGCTGAACGGGAAAGCAGTGAGATAGGGTCTACTTATAAGGAGGGATGAAGATTTTAGATCTGAGCATTGAATCATGAATATCAGAGGTCATATGGCCTTGGAATCCCTCCAGAAAATTATGAAATCATAAAAAATCATAATGGTATGTGTTTGGGATGAATGGGGGAGTTTCAGGGGTTCTGGTGAATTTAAAAAACAAATTCGTACCATTAAAAATTTCACGCATGGTTTCCTAGGAAGGGGCACCTGGTTTTCTATAACCATAGACCTATTATTGTAGGGGTGCATGGTTTCCCATTTTAGATTTCATGGTTTGAAAAACCATACACTAGCTATTCAACTCTCCACTATCAAGGTTTCCATAGTTTTCTTGGTTGGGCGCACGGGTTTCTCTAATTGTGTTCCAACCACACACAATCCTTTTTCCCTTAATTTTTCTTAAGTTTCACCCAAAAAATCCCCAAGGAAAAATGTAAATGAAAAGTAATAAAATATCAAAAGAGTACCTATAAATGATCCTGAGAAAACTTCAGAAATGTTAGGGATATTAAAATCTCTACACCTTATAATAGCTTATCCTGAAGCTGCACTCCCAAGCATCCCTAAGATTCTGAGCCAAAAATATTGGGCCGCTAAGCCTACATATCTACTTCCCTTTACCATGTATCCTAATGTAAATACCCATGTTTCCATAATACATGAACTATTGTCATATTATTTCCCCACAAAACATTCTCAGCGCGATCCAACACACTTATCAAATGCTCCTCAAAGGATATATCTACCTCAAGCTCAAGGTCATCCCCATCAATCACATGACAAGTTTTGGGGAGATACCACCATAGTTTTGATACATGTAAAACATAATGAATAGATCTATATTTATGTGGAATATTCAATCGGTATGCCATCAACCTAATTATATCCACAACCTCAAAATTTTCAAAAAACATAGGAGCCAACTTTCCCTATCTCTATATCTTATAGTGACCCATTCTAAGTGGCACATAAAGGAACACAAGATCGCCATTTATAAACTCAAAAGTTCATCTCTATATTTTTGGGTGTGAATTTTTCCTCTTTTGATCAGTATCCATACATTTAATAATTAGTTTCACTCGTTCCGACGTCTCCTATATGAGACTCAGTCCCAAAAAATATGACTCACTTACCTCCATCTAGCATAACGGTGATTTGCAAAGCCTACCATAAATAAACTCATATGGTTTCATCTGTATCATTTGCTGATAACTATGGTTATAGGAAAAATCCAATAAGGCCAAGTGATTCTCCCAATATCCCCTGAAGTTAAGGACACACACACAAATCATATCCTTAAGAACATGTATAGTATGCTTTGATTGCCCATCTGTTTGTGGATGAAATTTTGTACTCAATAATACTTATGTACCAAGCACCTTCTATTCGAACTATTTCAAGTTTGTATTTAAGTTTGAATATAAATATGAAATAATAGTCTATGGAACACCAAACAAACATACTATCTCCTAAACATAAAAGATCCCAACTACTCTACTGATAAAGTCTACCATTTTGGCATGAAATGTGCTACTTTCATTAGTCGATCCATAAAAAACTGAATAGAGTCATTCTTCCTTGGAATATTTAGAAGACCCACCACTAAAACCATCATCATTTTATACCACTTTTATTCCATAATGGGAAATTACTGCAACAAATCTCTAAGTCATTGATGATCTGTATTCACCTGCTGGAAAGGGTAACATCATTTCTTGAACCCTACTATCTCTTTTTTCAAGACCGAAAACCAAAACTATCATCATAGGTCGTGGTAATTTTTTCTACACTTGGATTTAACTCTCACATTGAGGCATGAAATTAACACACAAACTTCTCTCGCATTCTCATCAGCACAACAACCAGATTCCTAACATAGATGATCACATCCTCATCTGTGATCTAATCTGAAGGTGACTGCCCACCATTAAGGATTTCCCTCAAACAAAAACAGTATGGTTCCTCATATTGTCTTCCCCTAATACATCTCAAAAGGTTCTACTTGACTAAAACTGATACCAAATTAATCTGCTCTGGACTCTCCTTATTGGACTCCTCATGTTTTAATGCTCACAAATCATGTTAATCATCAAGCATATAAATCATGTAAATCATTTTTAAATCTTGTAAATCATGAGTAAATATTCTTCTATTATATTTTTAAATTATTATGTTTAACCTTAATCTATTATGTGAGTATTAATTCTCAAGATAGATGGTAGATATTTGACTATGTACGAGACATTATTTCTATGATAAAACTGTCTCATCAGTTAGTCTAAAAAACAACAAGTATGTTACACTGTTACCCAGAAACCAAAACTGTGATACCATTTACAGAAGTCTCAAAGGACTGGACACCATAAATATGATACTGGTTCCATAATTTCAAAAGGACCAGACACCATAACCATGGTACTGGTTCCAGAATTCAAAAAGGACCAGACATCATAGTCGTGTTACCTGTTCCAGAAACTACAAAGGGCTAGACACCATTGTTGTGAAACTAGTTCCCGAACTTGCAAAGGACATCACCTCTGATAAAATACAATGTGGTTCATGAGTAAGAAAAAACAAGGTGGCGCACAAGGTGTGGATATTGTGCTTATTGTCTTCCATAACACAAGAACCCAAGATAAAATACAAGGTGGTGCATGATCAAGAAAATGTGATGAATGAATGATACATTAGAGTGAACATACATTCACACAAGAACACATAGAATAACACACAATGAACCCTCATTTTCATCTAGCTATATTTCTAGGGATCAAAATTGTGAACATCCTTGCAGCACCAACTCAAAGAAGAAGAATTTATAATAATTTTTACAAAAAACTCACAGGAAACCAAAACACAGAACTCACAACACTATGTTTCTGATTTTTCTTTTATAAGAGGAACTGAACATCAAATCAGATAAACCCTATATGTCCATAGATGCATAGAACAACACCCAGATCATTTATAATCCCTTATTATTATATTATACCTTATTTTATACTATTTTATTAATCTTTCGAGTAGACTGTGTGTCTGTACAAACAATACACACTGTATCATGTGCTAAACTAGAAGATACCAGAAATCCTCTCATTACTACTCTCTTACATCATTTTTTCACCCATGTAGAACTGTGTAAGAGGCCCTTATGTGTCTTGGTAGTTTTAATTTCCCACATAGAACTCGGGTAGAGGTCAAGTGACCTGTAAAACTCTATATGTTTTTGTAAACCCTGATCCAAGGAATGGATAAAAGTCTATTAATATAAATTTATTCGTGGTAGGTGATCACTAAGTGGAGTGAATTAGTTCTTGGCTTGAGACTAAATAACTTGTTTTATCCACTATGTTTTTCAATTTACTTTTTATTTGTTTTAACCCATATTTTATAAAACTAAGTTTCACTTTGATAGTTATTCTTGGATAGTATTTATAAATATTTTGATTTAGTAAATTGGCATAATTTGTTTTTAGTATTTTAGGTTGATATAACTGAGAAGTAATCAATCACTTCAGAAATTAATAGAACAGTCAAACTATTTTAAATTTAATACTTTGATTAACTGGCCTATTTTGTTTGTAAATTGGGGGATTTTTATATTAATATTTTTACAAATAAAATTATAGGAACTCAGTTCAATCCCCTCTTGAGTTTCCTACTCCGAACAACATTCATTATCATAGTTATTTTAAAAAAAACTCTTTTCAATGGTTTCAAAGCTTTTTAAAAAAAATTCAATTTTGATTTAGTTGTGTTTTAAATATCTCTAAATTTATGTTTGTTTTAAATTTCTATCTCTTTAAAATCTAGCCTTTATTATTTATTATAGATAATACATTGGAAGGTTCTTCTACCAATATACCTCCCATCTTTAATGGAACAAATTATCCTCAATTGGGAATTAAAATTAAAATGAACATAGAAAGTATGGGATTTGATATTTGGATGGTAATTGAAGATTGATGTGACATACCATAAACTCAAAGAAATACATAGAGTGAAGCTACAAAATTTTCATATAATAATAATTATAAATCTAGGAATACCTTTTTTGTGCTTTAGGGAATGAATAATTTAATAGAATATCTGCTTGTAAATATTCCTATGAAATATCGGATACCTTTGTTTCACATGAAGAAACCACTAATGTTAAAGAAATGAGACCTAATACCTATACTATTATATATAATAACTTTGATATGGAGCATAAATAACCCATTTATGATATTTATCTCAGGTTTAATGAAATAATCAATACAACAAGATTTCTTGGAAATCGTGTGGATTCCAAAGAAAAAATTATGCGGATACTAATATGTCTACTAAAAATATGGAGAGGAACATCAATATCAATTAGAGAATCATGTGATATGAGTAAGATTCCAATCAAGGAGTTGATAGGTAAATTGATGATGTAAGAGGATGAGTTAAAGGTAAAAAATAGGAAGTGGATAAATAAAAGGGAAAGTTAGTGGCTTTCAAAATCACTAAATCCAAAAATAAAGAAAAGGAAATGATACAAACGCATTATGACGGTACATGTAATGATGATTCACTTTCAGTCAGTGATGGGGAAATGGATAAATTCGAAATAAGGATTAAGAAGTTTTATAAAAGAAAAAATTCTTTAGGAACCTGAGCTATAAAAAATATGACGATAAAGGTAATTGAAAAAGGCATTGGAAGAAAGGTAAAAACTCTAATGAGATAGTTTTCCATGAATGTAAGAGAATGGGACATGTAAAATCTAAATGTCCCAAGATAAAGTATAAAAATAAGTATGAGAAAAAATGTAGAAAGTAAAAAAAAATGAAATCAACATAGAGTGAATATAAGGAAATATCAAGTGAATAAGAGTCATCCCATGATGAAAAGGTAGAAAAATAAAATATGTGTTTCATGAAAACATGTCTGAGGTAACTCTTGAGTCTCTAATACAAAATACTTATTATTCAGTATAAGAAAGTGATTCTGAAAATATGAGTAATGAGGAAATTTTTTAATACTACCAAATTATATAAGATGCATTAAATTAATTAAAATATAAATATAAATATTTGAATAAATAACATGCTCTTACATCTACTATAAAATCTGATCTTACTATAGAAAAGGAAAAGAATTATCAATTACTTAAAGAGAATAATAAACTTAAATTATCTGATGAGTAATTGGAAAAGGACATAGAAATATTTTCCATTGGAAAGAATACTCTAAAATATAATTTTGGTAAACTAGTATCTCCTAGGTATATTATTGTTATAGGATACCATTCTAGACATAGAAACATAGTTAAAACTCATTTTATTCCAAAATAAGGAAAATATGTCTTCATACCCAAAAGAGAAAATCTACTAGTTCTAGCTCTTGGAAGTAATTAATTGCTACTAATTTTTTAGGACCAAATAACATTTAATTTTCCAATATGTTACAATTTGTGTAGAGGATACACATGAATCAATTATGAGTTCCCAAATCTCTCATTACAAATGTTACTAAACACAAAAAAAATCTGTGTACCAAAATTTTCCCTTTCTTAATTATTTAGTAGGAAAGATGTTTAAGGAGATCCTTTAAAATTCTATAGTACTTGGATAGTGTATATTCAATAAAAATGATAGTATATTACTCATGATTCAAGAATCTAATAGAGATTAGTGATGGATATGTCACTTTTTGTGACAATTCTAAAGAAAAGATAATTTTACTTGGCCAGATTGGTAACTAGAACTCATTTTTAATTTCCAAATTACTTTTTTTTGATGGATTAAAATATAATCTTCTTATTCTTTAACACTTATTTGATGATGTTTTTCATGATAAATTTAAAAATGATTCTTGATATGTTTTTAATTCTAAAAATTAATTAGTATTTTTTTCATTTTGAAATGAAAATGGTTATGTAGTTAACTTATATTCTTTAGCTTCTCAGAACGTTTATTTTTTGAGTGACTTTCACAAAGTTTCTTAGATTTGGCATAAAATACTAGGAAAATTTAATATACACTCCCTTAAAAAGCTTACCAGAAAATTCTTAGTCAAGGATCTACCCAAACTTGAGTTTCCCAAAGACAGAGTCTGTAATCCTTGTCAAAAGGATAAAAAACACAAAAGCTCTTTCATACCAAAGAAATAATTTTCAACTTCTCAACCTATTGTGTTGTTTAATATAGACTTTTTTGGACCATATAGAGTTTCAAGTATAAATGGGAATCACTATGTCTATGTTCTTGTAGATGATTATTCTTGATATACTTGGACTATTTTCTTAGCTCACAAAAGTGAATATTCTTCTCATTTTTTCAAGTATGTTAGAACAGTATAAACCTTAAGTGGTCTTATAATTAAAACCCTAAGAAGTGAAAATGGTTGTGAGTTTGAAAACCAAGAGTATAAATCTTTTTTATTAAAAAATGTCTATAGTCATAACTTCTCTGCCCCTAGGACCCCTCAACAAAATGGTGTTGTAGAAAGAAGAAGTAGAACCTCATAAGAAATCGCAAGAGTCGTGCTTAATGAATATGACCTACCCATATAATTTTTGGATGAATCTATCAATAAATATTTCTATATTATTAATTGAGTCTTAATAATAACAATTCTTAAGAAAACACTCTATGATTTGTGGAAAAATTAGAAACTCAAAGTTATTTACTTGAAATTTTGGGATGAAAAGTTTATATTCTCAATACTAAGGACAATCTTGAGAAAGTTTCATCCAAAATTGATAAAGGAATATTTATAGGTTATTCAGTATCTAGTAAATCCTATATAGTATTTAACAAAAGAAACAAATGTGTGGAAGAATATGTACTTGAAAAATTTGATGAAACATATCCACATGAACCTAAGACCTCTATTGAAAACCTTGAGAATAATGTGTCAAATCTGGACAAAAATGAAAACTCTTATGATGTTGCAATTAAAAAATATGTTAAATATTCTTGTTCTAGAAATTCTCCAGAATCTAGTCATGATGAACCCGAACCTATTGAAGAAACTGAAATCACAAACCCTTTGATTTATAGATCTATTATAACCCTTAAGAACCATCCTTTAGATTCTATAGTTAGAGACTTAGGTAAAGGAACTTAGACTAGAGTTTCTCTAAGGAATTAGTTTGAACATCAATCTTTCTTGTCACAACTTGATCCTAAGAACATCAATAAGGAAATCAATTATGAATTTTGGGTGATGTCTATAGGGAAAGAGTTAAATCATTTTGAAATAAATAAAGTCTTGAAATAAGTGGATAGACATAAAGACACCTTGACTATAGTCACTAAATGGGTGTTTAGGAATAAAGTAGTTAAAGCCTGTAATATTGTGAGAAACAAAGCTATATTAATTGTAAAAGGTTATAGTTGAGAAGAAGGGATATATTATCAGAAAATATCTTCACGTTTTCTACACATGAATACTTTAGATTCTTGATTTCATATGCAGCACCTCTATATTTCAAACCATATCAAATGGATGTTAAGAGTGCATTCCCAAATGGGTATATAGTTGAGGTTGTTTTTGTTGAACAACCCCATGGTTTTACAAAACCTCATTTTCCAAATCAATTTGTTAAATTAACGATATCCTTATATGGTTTCAAAAAATATCCAAGAGCTTGGTATGATAAACTAAGTTGTTTTCTTATTTTCTAAAGGCTTTAAAAAAGGTATAGCTGATCCTACTATCATTATAAAAATAATTTCAAAAGATTTTTTAGCTATTCAAATATATGTTAATAACATTATTTTTGGATCTTTAAAAAATTATTTATGTGTTTATTTTTAAAATATGATAAAAATGAATTTGAAATGGGTTTGATGGATAAACTAAAATTATTTCTTGGATTTCAAATATTTCCAAATAAGGAAGGAATAATTTCGAATCAAGGTAAATATACTAATGATATTCTATATTTTTTTTTGATAGTACTAAAAGTAGTGATACTTCTATGACTACCACTTATAAATTTTATCTTGATAAAAATCATAAATCTGTTGATCAAACCACTTACAGAGGAATGATTTAGAGTTTAATTTACATAACAGTTAGTTGGCCTGATATTATTTTTATTGGGTGTATGCGAGCACATTTTCATGAAATTCCAAAAGAGTCATATCTTATTTTTATTAAAATTACTTTCAAAAACCTCAAACATAATACTAAATTAAGACTGTTCTATCCTAGTGGACAATCATTTGTCTTAGTTAGATATTTAGATGATGATTTGGATGTTTTAAGTTAGATAAAAAAACTCCTCTGGAACATGTCACTTTTTGGGAAAGTAAATAGTATCATGGTTTGGTAAAAATAAAAATTATGTTGCATTATCTACTTCTGAAGAGGAGTACATAGATGTTGGTAGTTGTTGTGCTCAGATTTTGTGGACGAATTACACTTTTTTAGATTATGGTTATTCGTTTAGACATGTCCCTATAAATTGTGATAACACAAGTTCTATTAACATCTCTAAGAATCATGTTTCTCATTCATGAAAAAAAATATTTATGTATGAAATAAATTTTTGAGAGATCATTATCAAAAGGGTGATATTAATTTAGAATTCATTGGCCCTGAACTATATATTGCTAACATTTACACAAAGCCATTAAATTCTGAAAGGATGAGTTACATCATACATGAATTATAAAGGAATTATGATAAGGTATTAAAGCTTTATGAATGCTAGGAATGGGAATTGGTGACTGTGGAGGAAGCTTTTTACTAGGGATATGGAAATGGGTATGGTTTTTATGATATTTAGTTGTCTGTTTTGGATTGCGGTACTTGTTTAATGCCCTTTTCTTTTATTATAATAAATGGTTTGGGGGATATACTCTGACTATGATTTTCTGGTATAAATGATCATCCTTGAGTGACCAATTTATTTTCTAACAGTTACTGTCTCACAGTTACGGTCTCTCAGTTATTGTCTCTCAGCTTTCTGTCTCATGTTTTCTATATTATATTTCTTTTCTCACTAGTTATGGCTGGACCATTTAGAGTCACACCATTATGATGACACTGTTACTTCTTGTTTTGGTCTCACTGTTATGACTCAGACTTCTATTTTTAGAAATATTTTTCTAGTATCACTATATTAATTATATTATTTATTTTATACCGAGTTTTTTTGTTTTTTGACATTTGAACTCCCTAAATAATAAAATCCAATATCTTCACTTCCCTCTTCACACGTACTCTCTACTCCCAAAGCCAATATATTTTCTCTCTCTAACTCCTCATCTTTTTTTATTATATGTTGAATTCCCAAGATGAAGTGTCCATCTTCATCATCTCTTCGAAAGCCCTGGTCTTCAAAGAAACAGAAAAAGGCTCTGATTACCATGCTCGAGAAACCACTCAAAACAGGTCTTATAAATTATACAGTCATGCCAGAGAAAGAAATATGTGCGAAGTAGCTCCTATCAATTAAGTCACTTGTTCTAAAAGTCTTTAAATAACATGAATTTTTATAGTGGTTTTCAAAAGAGAAAAGACCTATCTATTCGAATATTTTTTTCTAATTTTATCAGTTTGTTTAGTTATATTTCAACTCTAAAGATGATTTTGTGGTTAGAAGCTTGGTGAATGGACAAAGATGTACCTTTTCTTTAATGTTATGGGTTGCCTACTTAGAAATCAAACATGAATTTTTGAGGAATACCAAAGATTTAATCTTCCACCAAGTGATTTTTTTATCCTATAAGAGGCCATGGGTAGTTTGACTAGAAATAAGAAATAAAAGAAGACCTATTGCTGCTGAACCGGATGGTGATACTAAGTTGTTTTTTAATTTTATTCAACATATTATATGTCTAAGGAAATGATAATTTTCTACACTAATGTATCAACATTTGTTTTTAAGCATATTCTGAAGAATGTTCACAAGATTAATTAGTGAAAGTACATTATCTTTCACATATGTGACATGATAAAGACAACATCAAAGTCAACTTATCTTTTCTATTCAAGTTTTATCTCTATTATGCTACTAGAAAAAGGTGTGTTTGGTAAGAATGAAAAACTGGTTGAATATTATTATAATTTTATATTTATGGATATATGTAGACGAATGAATATCATTTGGAATCCATGGAATAGATCATATGTTGAAGATAATGACAGACTGTGTGAGGATTTTAATCCTATTGAGAATCATTCAAGTCCTAATGATGTATCCAATCCCAGTTTAGAATTTGATGAGATTATAGAATACTTATATGAAGGAATATATGTTAATATAACTTGAGAAGAAAAACCTTTATATGGAGGATACAATAATCCATACAATCCTCAAAGGACTGGAGAACCCACTCTTGAATCTCCTAGACAACCACATAATGTTCCCTCTAGAGAATATCCTCTCTCTAAAAGTGATAAAGATTCTAGAAAAGTAAGTTAAGCTACTTATAAGAGTAAATATGTAGAAGAATAAATTCTACTATGAAAGAACATATTGTAATTGAGAAACAAACAGAGGAAGAATCAGTAGAAACATAAGTTATTTTTCCTGCTGATGTAAGAATGGAGCAAGATTTTCAATTATCTAGAGAAGTGGTTGAATCTGATAGAGCATATGGTGTGGAAATTGGTTAAGAGATTCAGTCTCTTAGTCATAAATGATATTCATCTATTGAGGGGAAGAAAAACCCCATCTTGGAAAGGATTGAAGTGTTAAACCCTATGGATTCAAGTTCAGTGGAAACTTGATATAGGTTTCCATGGTATTTTGATGTCGATGAGTCTCAAGGAACCTAACTTCAGGGATTGGATCTTTCAACTCTGTTTCAGCTCAAACCATTCATTTCTAAGGAATTAATATCTTCTAAGGAACCAGAATCAGTTTTATTTCATGCTCCTGAACCTATTCAAACAAATCATAGTTATGTAATTTGTGATAACATGAAAGTGTTTAGAGACAATATATTGTCTGCTTTTGTGAATCTCATAAAGTCTCAAACTAGTCCTTTAACCAATCTCATTGAAAGGGATGTTGCATTACTTCTGTAAAAAATTATATGGTAGATCCAATCCAAGATGCTTCATAGTATTCAAGATGTTCATATTGAAAATAGGTTGTAGAGTGATGAGGTGAAATATTTAAGATCTATGGTTTAGGAAATGAAGAAATACTTACAGGTTTCTCAATCCCATGTTGCTCATCTAAGTGAGGATGACACTGATAAGATCCCAAAGAAGGTTGTATCTATGATTCAACCCAACTTGATGAATATGGATAAAAGTGTTTTTGTGAACAACACCAAAATAGAAAATGAGAAGTTTTTTCTTGTAATTTGAATGAATAATATAACCACTTAGTATAAAGGATGTTTACAGACTATTCTACAATATCTTAATGCTCTCACATTAGCTATTTCTACTACATGAATTTCAACCAATCCATCTCATCCAATGGATAGTGAAATGGTTAAGTTTTTAATTAAAGAAAATATTCAGTCTTTGATTGAAGGTTTCGATAAGGAATGTCTTGATAAAGTTGTTATGAATAGTGACCATGTGCTTGTACTGCTAATAATTTACTCATAAATTTACATTGATTCTCAAGAAGAAATCTGTAAAAAAGTGTATTACTACTTAATGAGGACCAATTACGAACATGAGTTGACCAAACATTTCAAGTATCTTGTGGATAATTTAAAGCCTCCTCCTGTAACTCAAGTGTTCAAAAAATAAATTTCAGAATCTAAAGGACTTCACATATACTCTATAGAAATTCCTAAAAAATAAATATGAATTTGAAAAGACTATGCAGTATTGGGGTGAAATCATAACAGATTTTATCAATATGTTGGAGCCTTATCTACATGTCTAGAGCATAGCCATTATGGCTCCTACAATATATCCTTTGACGGATGGTCTACCTACTACTTCCTATCCTTCTACCTCCACTTCATTTTGCCTTACTACAATTTCTGTTTATCATGCTTTGAGCCAGATCACACCTGTAATTGTTGAGTAAACTTTTCCTAGGTCTTCCCCCATACCAACCCTTTCTCCTTCTATTTTTTAAGGAGTGTCATTACCTTCCCTTACTACAGCTTCTACCACCTCTACTTCTACTCCTATTTCTTCTACTCCTATTTTTTCTGATAATGATATATTTAAGGCATAATAATTTGAAGAGGAGTGAAGAATGATTTTTAATAGGGGTATGTTGTATTTTCTATCAGGATTGTACAATTATATAGAATTTTATCCAATGAAATGTGTTATGATAACTTTTATTAACTTGTTATTTTCATTTATTTCTTGTTTTCTTCCTCTATTTTTGATAATAACAAATGGGGAGAAGAGCTGGAATTTGTGCTAAAGGGAGAAACACTCTTATACCATATATTCTCTAATACTATCATGGATTTTCTTATGTTTATGTATTTCTCTCACTTAGTATATTTGATATGATAAAAACACTTTTTATTCTTTCCTAAAATGTATGGATTTTAAATTCCATGATTTTTTATAATCAAATAGGAAAAGATTGTTGGACTCCTCTTATTTTGAGGCTCACAAATCATGTAAATCATGTAAATAATATAAATCTTTTTTAAAATTTTATAAATCATGATTATTTTTATTCTATTATGATTTATTATGATTGTGTTAACATTAATCCATTCTATGAGTATTACTTCTTAAGACAGATGGAAGATATATGACTAAGTTAAAACATAGTTTTTGTGATCAAACTATCTCACCAATTAGTCTAAAAATCAGCAAAGTTTGTGACACTGTTTCCCAAACACTGTAATTGTGCTACCAGTTCCAGAATTCACAAAGGAACAGACACTGTAACCATGATACCAGTTCTATAATTCGCATAAGGACCAGACACCATAACCATGTTACTGGTTACCGAATTTGAAAAGGACCAGATACTGTAATCGTGATACCGGTTCTAGAAATTAAAAAGGACCAAACACCTTAACTGTACTACCAGTTCCAGAACTCATGAAGGATTTCTCCGCTGACTATGGCACCACTTATGACTCACCATGACTATGTCACCATTCCTATCTCACCATCAATTGTGACACCGTTCCTTTACAAATTTTTTTCCTTTTTCAATTAAATTTTAAATTTGAATCTAACGGTCATATTTTAGTTAGTTAATGACATTAACATATCTTGTGATTTTTTTTAGACACAACACCTGAAATTACGAGGTACGAGGTGTGGAGATCATGCTTCTTTTCAGACAAAACACAAGAACCCATGATAAAATACAAGGTGATGCATGAGATGGAAATTGGGAAGACTAAAAGAGATGTTTGAGTGAACATACATGCATGAAAGAACATACAGAAGAACACACGAAGAACTATCATTTTCTGCTGGCTATATTGATATGGATCAAAACAATGAATATCCTTGCATCACCAAATCAAAGAAGAAGAAGTTCTATGATGTGTTACAAAAAAACTCACTGGAAACCAGAACACAGAACTCGTGACACTCGGTTTATGAGTCTTCTTTCAGAACAGGACCCGAACATCAAATAGTCTACATCCTAGAAGTCTAGAGCTCCAAAGAACAACACTTAGATTAGTTATAATCCATTATTATTATATTTTTCTCTATTTTGTACTATTTTATTAATCTTTCAAGTTGTGTGTGTGCCTGTACTAAAAATTCACATTGTCTCTTGTGAAAAACTGGAGGATATGAGATATCCTCCAACAAATACTCTCTTAAACCATTTTTTCACCCATATAGAATTGTGTAAGAGGACCTTGTGCGGCCTGGTAGTTTTAATTTCCCATGTAGAACTGTGGTAGAGTTCAGGTGACCTGGACATCTTCGTGTGTTGTTATAAACCTCGATCTAGGGTGTGGATAAAATTATATTAATATAAATTTCATTGTGGTAGGTGATCACCATGTGGAGTGGATTAGGTCTCAGCTACAGACTGAACCACTTGTTTTATCTGCACTGTTTATCAATTTAGCTTTTCTCAATTTTAACTAATATTTCAGAAAAATATTATTCAATTTGATATTTATTTTGTGATAGTATTTATAACTATTTTCATTTAATAAATCGGTTTCCAATGTTATTTCAGTCTTTTAGGTTTATATAACTCAGATGTAATAAATCTATTGATAAATTAATTGAACAGTCAAACTATTATAAATTTAAAACTTTGATTAACTGGAAATTTTTTTAAATTGGCAGTCATCAAATAAAGTTCTTAACAAAATTTTTTATTGGAACTCAATTCACCCCCCTCTGGAGTGTCCTACTCCGACCAACTCTCTTGAAACACCACATGTATATAATCTAGTAAATTCATCATCTTACACTCTACAAAAGAATATTGAACCACTTGAGTCTAAGCTTTCCTTCACAAATATTTATCCATGTTATCTTTTTTATTAGGTGTATGTGCTAGCTCAAAATCAAATGACTCCACATACTCAACCCATATCCTCTACCAAATATTCAAATCTAATTCTGAGAATATATACCTTAAGCTCTTGTAATTCATATACATTGTAAAATTATTTCCAAATAGATATTTATGCCTACCCTTTAGACCATAAACCACTAGTACTATCTTGAGATTGTTCGTTAGGTAGTTTCATTCCTGTGGGATTAGCTACTAAGACCCACACACCACAACTTGATCTTTCTACTTTAACACATCTCTGAGTGTATTCCTATAAGCGTCATAATACACCATTTACTCCTCACTTGTCTTGGTTGGGATCAAGATTGGTGTCATTTTCAAATGATTTTCAAATCCTATAATTTCTTCTCACATGCTTCTGACCAACCAAAAATTGTCCCATTTTGGCAAAGCCCAAAAATGGTGCTATAAAATGGAAAAATTCCTAGAATAATCTTCTATAATATTTAGATAACACAATAAATATATGGTTATCAAACATTCTCTTGAGATATTTCCAAGAAACCACAGCATGAACCTTCTCTCGGTTTACTAAAACACCTTCTTTCAAGGTGATGTGTCCAAAGAAGTGTACCTAGTCACTCCAAAACTGACACTTATATATCATGGAATATAGATAATGATCTGTTGGTTTACTCAAAATGATTTCAAGATATTGGTAATGATCATCGTGATTCTTGGAGTACACCAAGACGTTATCCATGAACACCACCACGAACTAATCCAAGTTCAGATGGAAGCATCTGTCCATTAAGGCCATAAACACAGCTTTTTCATTCATCAACCCAAATGGAAATGCAAAGAACTCATATTGGTTTTACCTACCTATAAAAGTAGTCCTTGGTATATTATAATTCTAAACTCTATGATGATGATACCTGTATCTCAAGTCAATCCTTGAGAACATGCAAGTTCCTCTCAATTGGTCAAATAGATTTTCAATGCATGGAAGAGGATACCATTTCATTGTAGACATCTTGTTCAACTTATAGTAATTGAAACACAATTGCAAACTCTTATCGGCCTTGTTTTCAAATAACACAGGTGAACCCCATGGTGACGTACTCAGATGGGTAAACCCTTTATCCTTTAATTCCTCCATATTATTCTTGTGCTCTTGATGCTTTGTCAGTGCCATTATATATAGTGGAATAGATACTAGCTTAGCCCCGGACATGAGCTAAATATTAAATTCCACATCTCTCTTAGATGACAGTTGTGAGAATTCTTGAGGAAAAATGTCCCAAAATTCTTCCACCACTGGTGGGAATATATCATGATTTATACCTCCATAATTCATTAAAAGGTTAGAAACCTAGTTTGTTAGATCTCCCAATTGCTGAGTGATTGGCCCTGCTTGGCCTGCCTAGATATCCCATTCTCTATTAAGAATATAGTTTTCACTCGTAGGAGATGTTCAAGTCATGATCCTATAGTAAAAATCAATGTGAGATCGGTATGTGACTAGACAATACATACCCATAATTAGATATAATTTTGACACATCAATGATATAAAGATCCCATAGAAAAAAGTACTTCCTCTAGGTTCTAGGAATAGTATATGTGTGGGATGGGTGATGCCCAAATTTATTTTTTTCTATATTAAATGAACAAATCAAGATCAATATGATGTTGAATGCCAGTATCAATGGAATTGAATCAAGCATTTAGAAAATTTAATAGAAAAATGTAACCAAGAGAGAGGACCAACATATTTTTTTATAATTAATTTAATTAAATTAAAGAATTAGGACCAAGGTGATTCTTTATTTGTTGATGATTTCAACTAAAAATCTTTAGTGCGCCTTCATTGATCGGTAGAGATCAAGGGTAGATCTCCTCTATCAGTGATCTACACATGCTCTGAAAATCTCTGGACGTCTCTGATGGAGTATATGGGTGCTAGCATAGAAGATCCTTGCATTTATGTCATCCTCCTTCAATCACCTTGATAATTGCTTCCAAATTATTCTCTTTGATCTGGTGGAGTAGGGATACTCTCTTTCTTGAGAAAGTTCTTGGAGAAGAAGGAACTCTCTAGGATCAAGAGAAATTCTCCAAATTTTTTTGCACAACATAATAGCTAGCCTTTGGGTTTCCCCTTGGCTAATTATAGAATAATGTAATCGGGAATTTAATTCACCAGGTAATAAAAAAATTATTTGCATAGGAGCAGTAATTATTTTATTAACCAATTGAAACCCCCCATGTCAAATAATAACAACAATGTTATTGTTTCTTAACATGTGTATAACTTGAAATTTACAATTTGATATTATTTTAATAAAATAATATTTAATATAATTATTTCTCACCAGACCTGAAACTTTGTTCACTGGCCCTTCTCAATATTTATTGGGCCTTGAATAATGAGTATTTATTTATTAAATAAATATAAATGCACTATTCACTGATAAATAAATAAATATTATATTTAATAAAAGAGAAAATAAATATTTATTATTTATTCCATCTGCAATGTATTAACTAAAAAAACTACCGAGGAAATAAATGTGATCGCACATAGATGAATAATTATTAAAACACAATTGGGAATAATACTTATTCAACTTCTTAAATAATAAATTATTTAACTGAGATTCTGGATACACTTAGTGTGTGACCCTATAGGACTCTTTCTCAATGGCATTATGAGAAAATTCTGAAAGTCCAAGGTTAGCATCTAGAAACACACCAAGACACCCATAGAGAAAATTTTAATGTCTCTATAACATCTCACCTCATATGAATTCTTACCAAGTAATATAATACCTTTTTCTCGGTATCTCTAATCAAGTGGGTTGCATGCTAGTGCCATCAACCCATGTGCTCGATTTGTCATTCTTTAACGTCCTTGAAATTTAACTTGACTATAAAACACCAAAGACATGGATTTGTTTAGGATATATCATTTCCATTAAAGGGTCGGAGATATCAACTTTTTTTGTGGAAGATAAGGGATAAATCTTTTCTCACATTATTCATTAATGCAGTATTACTCATGATGAACCAAATATATCCTACATCGTCGCAAACATTTCTTGTCATGGATCTCATCAATAATTCTAAGTGTGCGAGTCATAATACCTATTAATAATAATCTTAAATTCCAATTCCCAATTCAAATATTTGTAAATAGGAACATAAAATGACCATTATAAACTTGGATTTCATATTATTGGGCCTCGTTCTAATAATATCTTGTTGTACATTACCAAGATCGTACGGCATGAGAACGTGCCTCAAATTCCTATGATTCTCCACCCCAGATATGTTTTATAATTTGTGTCCCTCAAAAGAAATGATCTATCTATAGAAAATATATATATAATAATAGTTCCATGGTACTCCCGGGTTCTCATCATAGTGGGGAACTGTTATGACCTTTCAGTGTGAAATATACTCTTGGGACATTTTCACATGCCATATTACGTAGAATAAAACTCATGATGTGATAAGGAATTTATTAATATCCATCCAATGAATATATTTTTATCATAAAGTAAAAATAATTTGGTTCTAGGGCACAAAATCTAATAGACTCCCACTTTAACTAGATCCAACTGCTAACAACCTTCAGTCTGCTAGCTCTCACATGATACTCATGGTTCTATTGAGATGGGACTTTTGTCAATGGGCTCAACATGTTCTCTTATGTAGATACTCTAATCACTACAACTTCACCCCTTTGACAAAAACCCTTCAAGAGGTGATACTTGTAGAGTTTGTGCTTTGTCTATTCATGTGACCTTGGCTGTTTTTCAAGAGACACTGCTACATTATTATCACAATAAAATGTGTTAGGTTAGTTAATACTAGGTACCATATCAAGCTCTTAGACAAAGTTATGAATCCAGACAGCTTCCTTGGATGCATCAGAAACTATTATATACTCGTACATTATTGTTGAATCAGCGAAAACTGGATGCTTTGAACTCTTTAAGGTCACATCTCCACTGTTGAGATAGAAAACATATCCTAAACGTGACTTTAGATTATTCTGATCTATCTAAAAACCATTATCAACACACCTTTTAATGACAAGCTCCTCATCTCCTCTATACACTAGTTACATATCCTTACTTCTTCTCAGATACTTAAGCATAGTCTTAACAGAAGTCCACTTTTTTTCTCTTGGATATGCTTGATATCTTCCTACCATGCTTAGTACATAGGAAACATCAAGTCAAGTACATAACAGGGCATACATGACAGATCATATCGCTGAATCGTATGGGATCATACACATTTTATCTTTCTCATTTTGTGTCTAGGGACACATTTTCTTAGAGGGATATAAACCATGTGACACTAGAACTAATACCCTCTTGTATTGTTCCATACTAAATATCTTTCATATCTGGTAAATATATGTACTTGGACGTAGTATAAGAAACCTCTTGGGTTTATCATGAATGATCTTGATCCCTAAAATATAGGTTTCTTCACTTAAGTCCTTCATGGATAAGAACTTATTCAAATAGTCTTTAACATACTGTAAGACTGGTATGTTGTTTCCAATAAGTAATATGTCATCAAAATATACTACTTAGATAATGAATGCATCCCATTAAACCTTTTTGTAAAAACACATCTCACAATCATTTTTAATGAAACCAAATTCTTTTAAGGATTCATTAAATCGAATGTTCCATGACCTAGATTCTCGTTTCAATCCATAAATCGACCTATGAAACTTGAAAATCCTTTTGGAATCATAGGGCGTCACAAACCCCTCAAGTTATGTCATATTGACATCTTCTTAAAGGTTCCTATTACGGAATATAATTTTGACATCCATCTTCCAAATCTCATAGTCATGGTAAGATGATTTGGAAAATATTATTATGATGGATTTAAGCATGGAAACAGGAAAAAGTATTCATCGCAGTCAATTCCTTAAAAAAATTTAAACCATTTATCCACTTTCCTTTCTTTATAGGTAATTAATTTACCTTTCATGTCCATTTTCTTCTTCAATACTCATTTACATCCAACAGTATTTTCATACAAATTCACATTAACTAGAACCCAAACTTGGTTATAATACATGGAATCCATCTCAAAATTCATATCTTTTATCCATCTTGTAGCTTTTGAGCACTCTACTTCCTCCTTGTAGGAGAGAGTTTGATCATTGACAAATAATAATGATTAACCTCCCTCAATGATAAGAAAATCAAATCTCTATGGTTCCCTTACATATCTTACACTCCTACATTTTACTTTTTTTTCATGAACTAGTTCTTCCACAGGGACCTGTATAATTTGTTCATGTACCAATTCCTATTTATCTTGAGCATCAATTTCATTGAAGTCAATCTTCCTCCCATTATCCATTTTGAGTATATTCTCCCTCTCAAGAAAGATGCCTTGCCTAGAGACTGTTACTTTCTTGTAGGAGGGTTCGTATTACTAGTATCCCTTTGTTTCCTTGGGATCCCATATAAATATACACCTCATTCCACATGGATACTAGTTTTTTTCCAGATAAAACCTTAAAAAATTCCTCTTATCACCATAAATGTGTATACAAAAAAATGGGTCTCTTTCCACTCCATAACATGAAGGAAATTTCATTTTCTACCTAAGTTGGTACTAGATTTAATGTATATGTCATAATTCGTGATGCATATCCCAAAAAGGATAATATAAGATCTTCATGACCCATCATTGACCTTTACATTTTCAACAAGGTACAGTTCCTCCATTCACTAACACCATTCCACTATGTTGTATAAGGTGGAGTGAGTTGAGATAAAATCTCAAACTCCTGTAGAAAGTCATTGAACTCTTGGTTAAGATATTATCTACCTCGATCCGATTGAAGATTATTTATCTTTTTACCAAACTAATTCTCTACTTCATTCTGGAATTCCTTTAATTTCTTAAAGGACACAGACTTATACATCATCACGTAAATATATCCATATCTACTCAATTCATCAGTAAAAGTTATTAAGTGAGAATATCCACCTCTAGATTCTATCATAAACTTTCCACACACATCATTGTGTACCAATACTAGAAGCTATGGGGCCCTTTCTCCTTATCCACAAAATGGTAATTTGTTAATTTTACCTTATGAATAAGTGTGACATATATCAAGTGGTTTTATCTTAGAAGAGTCTAAATAACCATCTTTATAGAGCTTTGAAAGTGCTTCTCATTTACATGAATAAGATGGTTTTGCCCCAATAGGGTGTTATATGAGTCATTTGAACTTGATTTATTATCAATTTACAACAATTTTTTATTCATAATTTAATACATACTGGCCGTTATTTAAATGTGCCACACTACAACATATGTGGTCCTTATAAAAGAAACAACTTCTATTTCAGAATTTTAAAATAAACCCATCTGTATCTAAAATTGATATAGAAATTATTTTCTTGGTAACACTTGGTACATAGTAATAGTAGTTTAAAACAAAAATCATCCATGTTATCAACAAAAGGTAGTAGTCACCAATGGCCAGCGTAGCCAGCCTTGAACCACTGGCAGCTCGTAGATCCACCTCTAATCTAGGAATTTTCTGAAATCTACTTGGTTCCAGAATTTGAATACATATGTGATCACCACAAACTGTATCTTTTGCCCAATGTGTAGAAATGGATAGATTTAACTTGATAACGAATGAAACTTTGGGTTCCCCTTGCCTCTAGGTGTAATTCCTCTTCCATTGACCTGACTTGTCACATGAAAAACACACTGCCTCATTATCCTTACCCTCCCTCTGGATCTTATTCTTATTGATTGGATGGTTCTTGGGGGATTTAGACTATTTATAAATATTAAACCCATTTTCCTTATTCTTCCTCTTTCTATTCACCATAATAACTATGGGATTTTCAGACCCCATGTCCTTATCCAATTAGCAAATCAAACTAAGAAGTTCTCATAGACTCCTCTCAATATTGGGCATATTATAATTCAAAATAAAACTAGAGAAGGTTTGGTGCAGTGATGATAGTATGATATCTGTATTCAACTCATCCATAAATTTAATCCCTAAGATGTCAAGATGCTCAATGTTTCCAATAGGCTTGACTACATGTGTCCTAGCTGATAAAGACTCTTCAAGCTTAGTGGTGAAAAAATCATTGGAGATCTCACACCTCTCTTGTATCTCCTATTCATAATAGAGATAGTGAAGGTGAGACATCATGCTATAAGCATCCATTTCCTCGTGTTGCTTCAAGATCTCATTTTTAATGGATGATAGCATGAGTCACTAAACATTTGTAGCATCATTCAGTTATTTCTCATACATAGAGAGCTCCTCATCACTCACCTCATTTCTCGGCACAATTGGTAATGGTTCTTATAGCACATATAGTTTTCTTTTCATAGAAAAGGACCTCCCAATGTTTCCTTTTCCACTCCTGGAAATTAGTGCTGATGATATGGTTTTCCTTATTGAGTATGAATCTTAATGATATGTTTGATATCATTTTTAATTCTATTTCTAGAAGTAAGATGAACAGAGTTTTAGTCCTTTATCTGATAAAACTATGATAGATAAATAAATAAATATTCATTAGTCTCCCACAATTTTATCGAAATGCAATAGCCCTCACTAGTAGATTAAGAATATCCTATTTCTTGGGCATTCTAGTGGAAAGAATCCATATTTCTCTTCACATTACACCAACTTTGGCTAGTCAAGTAATTTAAATTTTTTGGGTAGGCATTCCAAATAAAAGATGCATTAACTCATAGCTCTTTGATCCGTTGAGTGGACTTCCCAATAATGAAATCCTTAAATTTGGATTTCCTAAACCTATTCCTCTTAGTTACACTATGTCCTAATTTGGCGGTCAACCCTTTATGTAAAATAAGTCAATTAAACCCAAAACCTCAAATTGCAATTCCCCAATAATTGAAATCACCCCAAATTTGGCTAGTTAGGCACTTTGAACTACGGTTCGATTCTAACCAAAGTAATGGAAGGCTATACCAACTTAAAATTTTATAGAGATATTTTTTCCTTTATACATAAATTACCATTTATTATCTTTTCAAATTTTTTTAATATTATGTGGGATAAGATTAAGTGATTTACCATGTATTAGACAATATTTATGCATAATCCAATTTATTTTAGTTCCATCTTGCATGCTTATTTAGTTCATTGATTATGTCATCGTGATAATACATCTATAATAATTAAACCACGCCACTAATAGAAATAAAATAAAGCATATGATCATGATCTTTTTTTAATGGTTATTTTATTTAGCAGTTGAGAAACTAACTATTGACCTATGGGAGAAACACCTTGAACCACTTAGACCCGTGTTTACAGCTTCCCACCTATCCACCTTTGTATCTCCTTGGATTGGTTTTTCCATTGATCCAAACATGAACCACCTCCACTATCCGGGGAGCTCCATCCATTACATATTATATTTTACTCACACACAGGTGAGGGGTAAAATGGGTTTTACATAAAATAAACCATGGGAACACAGACCCTACATATTAATAAGAAGATAAGGCATGCGGGATAACAATTTAATATAATAATAAATTAAAAGAAAAAACAATCACATACAGAGGTCTAGTCTAGCTCATGATCATCTACAAGCATGCAACATATTACGCATTTAATAAAACTACCATTAAATTCTTTAATCATTCTTATTTAAGATAAATCCCACTTGAATGGATTAATTATTATCTTTAATTAATCAATCCTTTTATCTTAAACATTTTCTAAATTCCCTTGATATTCTCATCCATTATAATTTTAACCAAACTAATAATTTCATTTAAAATTAACTGTGTACGAAACATGTACCTTGGAGGTAACTCGGTGAATACCCATCAAAACTACCCAACATTTATTACACTTGTATACACTTTATTCTTTGTGACATATAGCGTGAATGCAGAATTATAATTGTAATACAACTCATAAATGATGTGAATATCGTTTAACATTTTTTAAATTTTAATTAAGCATATATATATATATATATATCGAACACCTATAACATGTTGTGTCCTATATTTAGGCCCACATGAAGGTACATGTCTCAAGGGTTACATAAGATAATAATAAATTTTAAATATGTGTCATTTGGAAAAGCATACATGGCGTGTAGATTCAACTCCACATCGTGTACCTTCCCCACCATCCATCCGAAGTACACACTTGGGGAAATAGCATGTGAGGTGTACATTAGAAATCTTTGGAGTACATGGAATGTCCAATGGGAAACACACCGTGTTGAATCTGTGTTACATGATCACCGGTCATCTAACCCATGTATTGGATGCAAGGACCGACCCTAACCCAAAATATACTACATTTCGTGTTCAGTGGGTCACATGGTGTGTAGTCTGGCTAACTATGAACCAATCTATCTTGGTCAACATGTGGAGTAAGAATTAACTACAATGCATGTCATTAATGCACGCAGGTTGAGTAATTGTCAAACTAGTCTTGATGCATTTAACAGAACCACATGGCATGTAGATCTGAATACATGGTGTGTATTACTATGTTACCTAGATAGAACCCTTGTAACCTCTAGATGAGATCCTCAATTTAATTTTAATAAAAAAAATAATTGTTCCTATAATATCTATGAGAAATGATATAGGAATAACAAATCTCATAATTCAGATTAAAAGAGTGATTAAACAGGAATTGAAAAACTAAATTATTAAATAGTAAATCATAAATGAATTATTTAAATAAATATAAACAATAATATTCCCATTTGTATACCACTTGTAGATTCCAGGCATAGCCAAAGTGAAGGAGGGATGACGCCCAACTTGAATTTTTTCAATATTTAGTGAACAATCCGAGATCAATATGATGATGAATGCCAATATCCATAGAATTGAATAAAGGATTTAGAAAAAGGAATAAAAAATAGGTACAAATAGTGAGGACCAACATATTTTGTTTATAACTAATTTAAATAAATTAAAGAATTACCTCTAAGGTGATTCTTTCTTTGTTGATGTGTTCGACCAAAAATATTCAGTGCACCTTTGTTGCATTGTAGAGATCAAGGGGCTATTTTCTAGATTAGTGATCCCCACATTCTCTGTGAATCTATAGAACTCTTTGAAGGAGTATCCAAGTGCTAACACTTTAGATCCTTGCACGTGTGGCATCCACCTTCGATCACCTTGAGAACCACTTCTAAAGTGTTCTCCTTGATCTTGTGTAAGAGGACCGCTCTCTTTATTGGGAACATTCTTGGAGAAGAATTAACTCTCTAGGGTCAAGAGAAATTCACCAAATTGTTTTGCACAACAAGACTGGCTAGGCTGTGGGTTTCCCCCTTACCTAGTTAGAGAATAATGTAACTGTAAAATTTAATTCACCAAGTAATCATAAAATAATTATCATAGAAGCATTAATTATTTTATTAACCAAGTGAAACCTCGATATTAAATAATAACAACAGTGTTTTTATTTCATGAAATGTTATTAACTAGCTAGTTACAATTAAATATTATTTTAATAAAATAATATTTAATATTATTATTTCTCCCTGGACCTGAGACATGATCCACAAATCCTTCTCAATATTTATCGAGCCTTGAATAATGGCTATTTATTTATTAAATAAATATAACTACATTATTTGCTAATATATAAATAAATATTATATTTACTAAAATATAAAATAAATATTTATTAAATATTCTATCTGTAATATATTCTCTCAAATAACTAGTGAAGAAATAAGAATAGGAATACATGAATAATTCTTAAGCCACAACCAAGAATAATATTTACTCAACTTCTTAAATAATAATTTATTTAACTGAGATTCTGGATACATTTAATGTGACCCTTGAGGCCTATTTCTCGATGGCATTAGGAAAACCTACCTAAATTCCAAGGTTATCATCTAGAAACATGCCAAGGTACCCATAGATAAAGAAGTTAATGTCACAATGAAATGTTACCTCATATGAATGTTTACCGTGTAATATAAACCCTTTGTCTTGATATCTCCAATCAAGCAGGTTGAATGCAAGTTTCATCAACCCATGTGCTCGATTTATCATTATTTGACTACCTAGAGATTGAACTTTACTATAGAACACCACATCCATGGATTTATTTAGGCTATATTGTTTCCATAAAAGGGCCTGAGATATCAACTTCTATTATGTAACAGAAAGGAAAAATCATTCCTCACATTATTCATTAATGTAGTATTACTCATGAGGCATCCAACATATCCTACCTCACTATAAACATATGTCATCATGATTTTTGCCGATAAATCTAAGTGAGTGATTCATAATACCAATTAATAATAATCTAAAATTATAAGGACCTATACAAATGTATGAAAATAGGAACATCCAATAACACTTATAAATGTGGATTTCCTTATGGTGGATCTCATTCTCATAATATCCTCTAGTACATTACCACGGGATTACACCATGATAAGGTACCTCAATCTCAAATGAGTCTCCACCCTTGATATCCTATATAATATTTATCCCTAAAATGATATCATCCAAATATAGAAAAAATATCTAAGAATAGTGTCATGGAAATTCCAGGTTCTCATCTTAGCGGGGAACTCCTATGACCTTTTAGTGTGATAGCTACTCTTGGGACAGTATCACATGAAATTTTACATAGAAAAAAAATCATGATGTGACAACGAGTTTATTTATATCCATCCAATGAATATATATTTTTCATAAAGTAAAAAAAGAAGTTGGTTCTAGGGCCCGATATCCAACACTTCCCGACTTCAAGAGAGCATATTTTGCACAAACTAATATCTCTAGATTGTAATTATAATAGTGTATATTTCATCATATTCCCTCTCACAAACTCCACTGCAATGATCAAACCATTTACATTTTGTGTAGATATTATCGAATGAGATGCACCAGTATCTAATAAGAAACAAGATAACATAGAATCTACAATAATAGTACCTATCATTTTCAATGGCCCAACCTCTCTATCCACAAGTGTAGGTTGCCCCAAATGATCATATCATACCCCTATTCCCTATGATGTTTTCTAACTCCATTGATTTTATCCACTCTACTAATATGGGAACACTTTCCCCTAAGCACCACATCTACCTTCGCAACTTCCTCGACCATTAAAACTCCTGCCGAAATACTGAAATGGTACAGAAGAACCTCTTCCCCCACTCTGGTTCTATCTAGCTCTTCCATAACTAGCTTTTTGTCTCAATCTCCTAAAGAACCACTATAGATTTCCCTATAAGAGTTGGTGTCCTTGAACTAACTAGTTTTTCTTTGATTACATGGATACTTAATGTATTACTACATATTTTTCATTGTTCTACTTGACGGTGATTTAATAATGTCTTAGAGTATTTTTTTTATTGATAAGATAAGGGAAGTTCCCCGCTATGATGAGAACCTTGAAATGATATAACAACATTCTTAAATATAGTACAGTGGTTGGATGACATGATATGATGGGACACATAGCATGCAGACTGTCAGGTGCGAGTAATCATAAGCTGATGAGACTTCCTCTCATGAAGTTCTCACTTGGTAATCTCCAAGATAGAAGATTATGAGAACAGACCTGCTAGTAGGAATTATACATGTTTTGGTGTCATCAGATATTTCTATCTGCAAGCATGTGTAATGATCCTTATACTTTAATATTATCATTAATATATTTCTTGACTTATGCACTTTGATTTACTGACAAAAACCGCCACGCAGACAGTTGGTGGGAAGTAGGGTATGTTGGGTGTGTCATGAGTGGCATGTTATTAATGGATAATTCAAGGAAGGATTTGTCCCTTCCATTTATGGAAGTTGATATCTCTACCCTTTGATTGAAATAGAACCATCGCGCAAAATTCCATGGCCATGGTGTAACGACGAGTTTAATTCAGGTAGTCAAAGAACGATGTATTAAGCATAAAAGTTGATGACACAATCATGAAACCTGATCGATGAGATATTGTAACAAAGGGATTATATTACACATTGAGCATTCATATGTGGATGTCATCGGTACAAATTTATGTTAGTTATCTTGGGTTCCATGACCCATTTCTAGAAAGTACTCTTAGAATTTAGGCAAGCCCACCTAATGCTGAAAAGAAAGTATCCTAGAGGGTCACACACTAAGTGTTTTTGGTGGTCTTGGTTAAATTATATTTGAATTTAATTAATGAAATAAATATTATTCTCAAGATCATGGAATAATTTTTTTCAAGTTACAATGATCGCATAAATTAAATAAGATATATTTATTTATTTTATTGAACATTTAATAAATATTTATTTACTAGTTTGTAAATAAAATATTTATTTAAGAGAATAAATTATTTATTTATTTATTTGGGTGTTCAAAAAATTGAAGTGGGGTTTGAGCAGACCAAGGTCAGTCTGGTAGTAAAATAATTATTTGCAAGAGGGTAAATAATTGGCACAAATTAAAATAACGATTGCTATTATTTTATGATGTGGAATTTTCTATATAATTTCGTTTGGTGCAAGTTGGAACACCATAACTAATGATGCGGTATTATTATTAAATGCATGGGTTTTCACTAAGTTCATGAATGTATTTAATTTTTAATGTGCAATTAAATATTTTAATTGAAATTCCATGTATATAAATAGGAAAGTATGCCTATTGTTCCATACACCACACCACACACCTAGTGAATTGAGAATTGTTGAGCCAAACAATTTATTTCTTGAATCCTCTTCTCTCCCCACTCAATAACGAGAGACGTTCTTCAAGGGAAAAGAACAAGCGATCGAGGATGACCGACATAAGACACTCGCTTCACTACAATAGCACCAGGAGAACGAGCATTTTTGATCGGAGGCCATCTGAGCACATGTGGATCACCACTAGAGAGATTATAGTTTGGATCCTTAAAAGCACAACAAGATAATTTGGAAGGGCCATTCTAGACGATCAACATCATCAACAAACAAAAATACCAAAGATACAAGTATTATTTTCTTTTATGAAATTTATGAAATTAATTATAAACATGATGTGAAAGATCCTCTCTAAGGTTTTTGGACTCTTTCTTCTTTATCAAAATATTTGATTATATTCTGTGCAGTCTGCTTTTCTTCATTGTATTGATCCCGGAATAATCATTGATTGTGGTAAAAATAAATGTTGGGTCTCATCCCAACCATGCTTCCATTGCGCCCGGAACCAACACGTGGTATTCGAGTGGTGTACGTCATGGTTTATAATTATATAAATATTTCGTTGATGAATTACGCATTTCATAATTTAGTTGTTTCAATTCAAGTTAATCGTTCTGCAAATCTAAATTTCGAGATCTATTCCACCACTTTCATTTCTCATTCACCTTAAAGAAATGATATTTTATTTTAATTGCGATTAAAATAAAATATAGGATCTCATCAATAGGTGGAAAATCTTTCGGGTCGTACACCACTAGAACACAGGGCGTGTATTCGGTAGTACACATCATGTAGTCAAGATTCAATGCACTAGACTAGTTAGCCAAACCAAGCCTTGAGTCGGAGTCTTTCTAAGTCTTAAATGACTCTGTGTGTTGACTAGGAACAGGTGGAACACAGTTTCTATATTACACGATGTGTGGTCCAGTGGACACGGCATGTAATCCCTTCGGGTTAGGGTTAGACTGTGTACCCCGTATATGGCTTGCCCGACTGGAGACCGTGTAATGAGTAACTACATGTCGTGTGGCCCACTAGACATGCCGTGTCCTCTGAATATTTCCAAAGTATATGCACATGGTGTTTCCCAGGCAGTGTACTTCATATAAACAATGAAAAATAATACACACAGTGTAGTTGGAACTACACATCATGTTCTCATCCAAATTACACAGATTTATTGAAATTTATTATTATATTATACAAACCCTTGATATGTGTACCATCATGAAATCATAAAGCTGAGGCACAACATGTGATAAGTGTTTTTTATGTATGTGTTTAATTTAAAATATATGTATGTTCATTTCTACTCATTGGGTAGTTATGAATAGGTATTCTCCAGGTTGCCTCCAAGGTATAAGTTATGTACAAAGATAATTTAAAATGAATTTATTTGTGTAAAATTATGATGGATGAGTGATTAGGACATGGGGTTTAAAGATATAATTGGAATCTCTTAAGGAATTATCTCTAATGCATGAGGTGGAATTGGTCCAGGAATTTGTGAGGTATTCATTCATGGTTTGATCAATTACATTCCCCAAGTTTGGGGCTGCATCATTTGGATTTCAATTTTGGTTCCAACCCGGGTTAATTAGTTGGTTTATTTGAATACCTTCTATTGAAATAGGCTCAATTTTTGAATTTGGATTATTAAGAAGATTATGATCTATTTTAAAGAGTTCCCTAGGTTTACATGGCTCCCCAACCCCAAGAAAATCCACCGTAACTAGGCGATTTTATTGGTCATGAGTATAGGTGGTCATGAGCAAAAAGAGAAAAAAAACAAGAAAGGGAAAAGATAATAGAATTTGGATGATAATAGAATAAATGGGGGAGAATAGAATGGGTGTTTAGATGACTTAATTGAGTCCCCGGCAATGATTCCAAAAATATTTCTTCCCCAAATTTACCCAAGTTTTTAGGGTTAAGTGGTCAAATGTAGAGTACTTTGGGTTGTCGATTCCTCGAAGACCTAAGAAGAACCCTATAGACACTCACATTCTATGGACTGATTTTAGCTATTAAGTGGCCAACCTTTGGTTGATTTTAGATAGTTTTAAGATAAAACTACATGACTTAAGTGAAATCAAATTATGATTATGCTTGATCCAAGGTTATTACAAGGGGTGGATTGGATATAATTCTATTTTTAACTATTTCAATTTCTTATATTTGAGATGAGTTTATTCAAGAAGATCAAAAACATTCATCACATACTGGTTTTATACCTACAAACCATATTACTAAACAACTATAAACTTGTATGATAAAATTTATGAGCACTCTAAGGTAAATGTTCGTATTAGCACTTGAAGTATGTGTCCTTAAAATTCAATAAGGATAAAGAATTTTAAAAATAATCAAATAAAAATATCAATTAAAAGAAGTGATTAGACATTGATGGGGTGATAAATGACATACAATCCAGCCCCTTGCTACTCCCTGGTATCAACCCATAAGTGGGTTATCCCTGAATTGATTTTATGGTTTTAATAGAAGCGGGAAGTAGATTCACGAGGAAAGAAATGGAGAAGTAAAATAAATGTTCATAAAATGATCACTCCACCGTTGTTTGAAGAATTTCACAAGGTTTAGTGTGAATAAATTCACACCTTGGGGCAATGGTATCAAATTGATATGAAGAGGAACAAAATAATAGGAAAATAAGAACTTTTCTTAAGTAAACAAAGATGAATTAAAACAACTTACAATTGAGGAAGAACATTACAAAGGAAAAGTGACAGAAAAACATTACAATGAATGAAATAATCCCTGATACTAAACTCCTCCACCACCACTAACTTAAATAGGAATTTTAAGAGGATTAGGTCAAGCTCCCAATTGTACCTAGGATCCCACTTGAGAATGGTAGGCCTAGGGTGGTGGAAACTAAGGGAGAGGATACTTTTCCACCCTTGAAGCGAAGCTGCATCCAGCTTGCATCCACTGGACAGAGGTGCCTATATGACCTTTTAGATTGAAAAATTGGAGTGGGATATAGAATAAAAATGTGAAGCTCTAGATGTGTCCTATATCTCGATAAATTTTCATCCCAAATGTATTTTAGGTTGTCGAAATATCATTAAATGGTGGTCTATTTTTTTGGGCCCCAGAATCTTGCCCATAATTTTATCTCAGACTTGGGTCGCCTGAATAACCACAATGGAGGCTGAATTAGCACTGGATCCTGTATAATTATATGTTTCTCTATATTTATTCTATAATAACATGAAATTTGGGGTTTATTGGTCTGTATTGTGGGCCCCAAATTCTCATCAGTGGGCTGGTGTCCAATTTGCCTTCTCCAGAATTGTTTACATTCATCACCAAATATCCCCATCGGCCATTATGAATCCTCCATTTATCCCTGAAAGAAAAATTTCATATTTAAGTGTACATCCATTTAAAAAAATATAAAATTAAAATATAGATAATAACATTACTTAAAATAATATGAATGGTTGGGCATAAATTGGTGTACAGTAGGCATGAAGTGCACAAATGATGAGAATGGATGTTCAAAATTAAAATCCACTAACTCAGGCCCATAAGATCAAAAATGGACATTTAATACCATTAAAATGTAATTACTATATGTATTGTTATTGTATAATCAATGAGAATCTCAATGAAATTCAGAAAATGGTTTGATATAAAAGGATTTATTAATTAAAGATGATAATTAATTGATTTGAGTGTGATTTATCTTAAACTAGAATGATTAGAGAATTGATTGAAAGTTTTATTTATGCATAAATATCATTACATATATGGATTATCATGATCTAGAATAAGAACTTTGCATGTTGATGGTTTCTTTTAATTTATTTATTTGAATTAAATTTTTTGGCATGCGAGCCTTCTCTTCATTAATGTGTAGGGTCTGCGTGCCCAATGCTTCCTTTATGTAAAACCTATTTTTACCCTTCACCTACACGTGAGTTCAAAAAAGGAATTTGTAATGGATTTAACTCCTAAGCTAGTGGAGGTGGTTCAAGCTAGAGTCGAGACGAAACCAATACTAGTAGATACAGAGTCGGACAGGTGGAAGCTGTAAACACGAACCCAAAAGTTTCAAGGTATTTCTCCCCTAGGTCAGGGTTAGTTTATCAACCACTAGAGAAACTAACAATTAGAAAATCTCATGATCATGTCATTTGCTTTATTGTATTTATGTCAGTTTCATGGTTTTTCATTATTGATGTGTTTTCATGATCACATAATTAATGAATTAAAAAATCATGCAAGATGGAACTAAAATAAACTAGACTTATGCATAAACATTATAAAGACATGGTTAATCACTTATGTAAGTTCCAATTAATATTAAAAATCATGTGATAATTATAATAATCAATTCACTAATAAAAGATAAAAAAATATGTCAAATAATATATTAAGTTAGAACAAGCCTTTCGTTACTTGATTAAGGGAAAAACTCAATAAAACTATGTGTTTGACCAACCCTTGTTGGGACACTTATATTTATATAGGAATCCCTTATGATTGTTTTCAGGTTGACATAACCATATTACATCCATAAGAGTATCCCTTGCTAGACATGGTGTAATATTGGAGGAAAGAGTTGAGGAAAACCAAAGTCATGATTTCAGGATTGGGGAGTCCACTCAACATATCAAGGAGTTTCAAGCCTATAGTTAGAAAATACATGCCAACCTAAATACCATCTAATAGCTTGACCAACCCTTGTTAGGGTTATGTAGAGGGGAATATGGATCCTTTCCACTAGAATGTCATGGAGACTAGATATTCTGAGTTCAATGGTGAGAGCTATGGGGACTTGATAAAATAGTGGGAGACTAAATAAAATTTATTATTTCTTATAAAATGTAATCAAGAGAGTACTAATGATCTGATCTTTTAATTATAGAATAAAAATGAAAAACTCATAAACCACACTATCCTTATGATCAATTCTAGAAAAATACAATATTCTCACTAGCAGTAACTTCTATGAATGATTTAGACTCTTTCGGGTTATCCTACGCAATGAAAAAAAGTCATACCTGCTGGAGTCAGCATTACCTGATCCACCTACCAAAGAGGTGACTGATGAGGATTTCCTAGTCTATGAGAAACCTATGAACGACGTGGTTGACTTTCAATGTTTGACGCTATCATCAATGTCTAGTGAGCTCATGAAGTATCACAAAAACATGGATTATTATAGCATACTCGAGCACCTCCATAGTATTTACTAGGAGAGAGAAAGCTAGGAAAGGTTTGAGATCTTTAAGGCACACTTTCATAGTAAGCTTGGAGACAGTGCCCCAGCTAGGCCTCATGTAGTCAAGCTCATTGGATACATTGAGTGTCTGAAGGTTCTAAGGCTTAAACTCCCCGAAGAACTGGGCACCAATCTCATTCTCACATCACTCCCGTATATCTTCTCTAACTTTGTTGTCAATTTCAACATGAACAACATTGAGAAGTCTCTATCTGATCATCTTATCCTCATTCTCCAAGTGGACAAAGATATGAAGCACGAATATCCTTCTCCCCTTTTCGTGAATAAGAGGAAAGGGAAGGCGAAGAGATTTAAGCCCAAAGATTATTCATATCCTTCCAAGAAAAGGAAATCAAAGGGGAGTCAAGGGAATATGAGGATTTTTCTTCAGATGTGGCTAGAAGGGACACTAGAAGAAGAACTGCACCCAGCCTAAGAAGCAAGGGGAAGCTTTAGGTGCATTTGTTATCGAATGCAATCTATATATTTCTACAAATTGGGTATTAGATACAAATTTTGGTGCTCACATATGTATCCAAATTTAGGAACCAAGTATATTCAAGAAGATTGATAGAGGGGAGGTAGATCTACAAGTATCCAACAGAGCCAGACTTTTTGTTGTAGCTGTCAGGGACTAACACCTCACATTGCCAACTCGAATGATCTTGGTGTTAAAGGGATATTATTATGTTCCTTATATTACTAAAAAAATTATATATTTATCCATATTAGATACATATGGGTTTGTTATCATGTTTGGAAATGAATGTTTCTTCTTTTACAAAGATAGAATTTGTTATGGTAGGGAACATTTATACAACGGACATTACATATTGGATTACACAAACCAAGTAATGGTAATCGATAACAAAAATACTTTACATGACTCATACCACACCCAACTTTGGCATCACCATCTAGGTCATGTAAACAAGAAAGGCTTGACAAAGTTACATCAAGATGGATATTTAGATTCTTTCAAACTAAAACCACTTGGCATATGTCATGCATGTTTACAAGGTAAAATGACCAAATCCCCATTTAGTGGGAAAGGTGAAAGGTATAAAGAACTTCTTGAATTGGTTCATACTGATGTGTGAAAACCATTTACAGTTGAAGCAAGGGTAGGGTACTCATACTTAATAACATTAACTAATGATTTTAGTAGATATGGATATATCTACTTAATGAGGTATAAGTTGGATTCTTTTGATAAGTTCAAAGAATACAAGAATGAAGTTGAGAACTGGCTTGGTAAGAAGATTAAGAAACTCTACTTAGACAAAGGTGGAGAACATCTAAATCAAGAATTCATTGATTACTTACGAGAGTTTGGGATCCTATCCCAACTCACTCCTCCAAACATGCCCCGATGGAATGGTGTGAGAGAAAGGAGAAACCACAACCTGTTGAACATGGTGAGACCAATGATGAGTCATGCAAGTCCCCCATAATACTTTTGGGGATATACGTTACAAAAAGTGGCACACATACTAAACCAAGTACCAACTAAATCAATAAATGGTATTTCATACTAGTTTTGGAGTGGAAGAAAAACCATGTTATTGAATTTACATGTGTGGGGTAGAGAAGCATTTGTTAAGGCCTCTTCAGGTAACAAACTCACACACTGAGGCACAAAATGTACCTTTATAGGTTACCCCAAGGAAATAAGAGGATATTACCTATACAAGCCCTTAGACAAAAAGGTTATAGTGGAAAGACCTGAAATATTCCTTGAGAGAGATAACATCTCTAAAAGAGATAGTGGGAGCACAATAGACTTCGATGAAGTCGAGGCTCAAGGTACACAAGAGTTGGTACAGGAACAGATTCCACAAAGCCCCATGGAAGAAGAATCTGTTCCAGAGACACAAGTACTACATATGAGTACAAGAGATGTTAGAGAACTGAAATGGTACAGTTTTCTACCTACTGAGGATGGTGACTCCTTATTAGTTTATAATAATGATCCTCTAACCTACAAGGAAGCAGTAAGTGGCACAAACATTTCCATGTGGAAAGAAGCCCTGAATTCTGAAATGGATTCCTTGTTCCAAAACAAAGTCAGGATTTTGGTAGATCCTCCAGTTGATGTAAAGCCTGTTGGTTGCAAATGGGTATTCAAGAAGAAATTGGAAATGGAAGGACAAGTTAGTACCTATAATTCACGATTGGTTTTAAAAGGTTTTAAAAAGCATCAAGGAATTGGCTACAATGAAAACTTCTCACCTGTTGCAATGTCGAAATCCATTATAATTCTACTTTCCATTTGGTCTTACGATGACTATGAGATTTGGAAAATGGATGTCAAAATATAATTCTTTAACAGGAACCTTCAGGAAGATGTCTACATGACACAACCAGAAGGGTTTGTGACTCCAAAGGATACCAATAAGGTATGAAAGTTGTAGAAATCCATTTGTAGATTAAATCAAGCATCTAGGTCCTGGAACACTCATTTTGATGAATCCATAAAAGAATTTGGTTTTATCATGAATTAATTTGAGCCTTGTGTCTACAAATATTTTAGTGGGAGTTGAGTCATTTTTCTAATAATATATGTTGATGACATATTACTTATTGAAAATGAGATACCAGACTTACAGTATGTTAAGGCATGGTTGAATCAATTCTTCTCCATGAAATACTTAGGTTAGGAAGTATATATTCTTGGTATCAAGATACATCGTGATAGATCCAAGTGATTTTTGGGCCTATGTCAAAGTACATATATTGATAAGATACTAAAGAGATTCAGTATGGCACAATCCAGTAGGGGATTATTGCCCGCATCAAATGGCATTTATCTTTCCTAGAAAATGTGTCCTCAGACACACGAGTAAAGAAAGATAATGTAAAGGACACCATATGCCTCAGTGATTGGGTTAGTCATGTATGTCATGTTATGTACTAGGTTCGATGTCTCCTACGCATTGAGTAGGGAAGGCAGATATCAAGCTGACCCAGGTGACTGCCATTGGATGGAAGTCAAGACTATCCTAAAGTATTTGAGGCATACTAAGGATATGTTCCTGGTTTATGGAGGAGATGAGGAAATATTCATCAGAGGATATGCAGATGATAGTTTCTAGACTAGTCGAGATGACATGAAGTTGCAAACAGGATACATCATCACTTTCAATGGATGTGCAGTGAGATGGAAGAGCTCAAAGCAGAGTGTGGTCTCAGATTCTATAGCAGATTCTAAGTATATCGCAGCTTCACAGGTAGCTAAATAATAAGTTTGGATGCGAAGCTTTATCCAGGAGCTAGATGTGATACCAAGCAGTAGAGATCTCATCACACTCCACTATGATAATACTGCAATAGTGGCTCTCGCAAAAGAGACAAGGTCACATCCGGGGACGAAGCACATACTTTGAAAGTATCATATTATTTTGTGATTTCTCTTAGAGTGGTGAAGTTGTAGTGAGTGGTATTTCCAAATAAGACAACATGGAAGACCCCGTGACTAAAGCCTAGACTCAGCAGAAACATGATCTTCATGTGAGGTCTAGCGGACTGAAAGTCGTAGGCAGATAGATCTCGTTCAAGGGGGAGTTTGTAAGAGTTGGTGTCCTAGAACCAACTAGTTTTACATTTATTACATTGATATTTAATGTATTATTACATATTGTTCATTGTTCTTCATTACTATGATGTAATAATGTCTTGGATTATTTGTTTCATTTATATAGTCATGGAAATTCTCCGCTATGAAGAGAACCTTGAAATTCTATAACAATATTCTTAAATTTAATTCTATGGTTGGCTGACATGACATGATGAGACACATAGAATGAAGACCATTGGGTGTGAGTACTCATAAGCATATGAGACATTCTCTAATTAAGTTCGTAGTTGGTAATCTCTAAGATAAAATATTATGAGAACAGACCCACTAGTAAAAATTCCTCATATTTTTGTGTCATCAGATATTCTATCTACAAGCGTGTGTAATGATCCTTAGACTTTGAGATTATCATTAATACCTGTCAGGACTTACAAACTTTGATTTAATGACGAAAACTATCATGCAGAAAGTTGGTGGGAAGTAGGGTATGTTGGGTGTGTCACGAGTGGCATGTTATTAATGGATAAGTCGAGGAAGGATTTGTCCCTTACATTTATGGAAGTTGATATCTCATCCCTTTGATTGAAATAGATCTATCATGCAAAATTCCATGGCCATGGTATAATGATGAGATTATTTTATGTAGTCAAAGATCGAGGTATCAAGCATAAAAGTTGATGACACAATCATGAAACCTGCTTGATGAGATATTGTGACAAAGGGATTATATTTCATAGTGAGTGTTCGTATATGTATGTCATTGTTGTGACTTTATGTTCTTTCTCTTAGGTTCTTTGACCCATTGCTAGATAGTACTCTTGGACTTTAGGCAAGCTTGTCTAATACCAATGAGAAAGAATCCTAGAGGGCACACACTAAGTGTATTCGGAGGTCATGGTTAAATTCTATTTGAATTTAATTAATGAAATAAATATTATTCTCAAGACCATAAAATATTTTTATTCATGTTAAAATGATCGCATAAATTTAATAAAATATATTTATTTATTTTATTGAACATTTAATAAATATTAATTTACTATTTTGTAAATAAAATATTTATTTAAGAGATTAATTTATTTTTTTATTTATTTGGGTGATCAATAAAAGGAAGTGGAGTTTGAGCGGACCAAGGTTGGTCCCATAGTGAAATAATTATTTGTAAGACGGTAGACAATTTTCATCAATTAAAATAACGCTTCTAGTATTTTAGGACACAAAAATTTATTTATAATTCTATTTCGTGCAAGTTGGTACACCATAAATAATGACGTGATATTATTATTAAATGAATAGGTTTTCTCTAAGTTCATGAATGTATTTAATTGTTTCTATGCAATTAAATATTGTAACTGAAATTACATGTATATAAATAAGCAAGTACACCTATTGTGCCAGACACCACACCACATGCCTGGTGAATTGAGAGTTGTTGATCTAAACAATATCTCTCTTGAATCCTCTTCTATCCACTCTCAAGAAAGAGAGACGTTCTTCAAGGCTGAAGAACAAGCGATCAAGAATGATTGACACAAGACACTCGCTTCACTGTGCTAGCTCCCAAGGAATGAGAGGTCTTGATCGGAGGCCATCAAAGCATGTGTGGATCACCGCTAGAGGGAGTCTCGTTTGGATCCTTACAAGCACAATGAAAAATACCAAAGTTACAAGTATTATTTTTCATTATAAAATTTATTAAATTAATTATAAACATGATGTGAAATATCCTCTCTATGGTTTCATCCCTCTTTATTCTTTATCTAAATTTTTTATTATATTTTGTGAACACTGGCATTCATCATTGTATTGATCCCAGAATAATCATTGATCATGGTAAAAATCAAAGTTGGGTCTCGTCCCAACCCCGCTTCCACTGCGATCGGAACCTATATTCCCATCATTCAACATGATCAACACTCCATAGGTGGTCTGGTAAAATGCTTATAAAAGTTTCTCGGCTTACCATACCGGTGGAAAATCACTTTGGTAAGATTTAGGGTGATTCATTCCCCCGGCTACCCTAATTCCCCCTACTCTGACTAAAGTTTTCATAACTATGCTACCTACTCTTAGAAGATGTACCTCCAGGTCATCCAAAAGAAACCAACTATCCACCACTAGATGCCTCCTTCAGTTTCCCCTCTGAGATGAGTGCCTAATTTACCACTTTTGAAAACTTCTTCAGCCTGAAGATATTCATCTAGGACTTAATTTCACACTTAATTCCATCTTGAAATCATTTTCATATTGTAGTCTCATCTTCTGCTGATGCTTGAGTAAAGTGATAAATGTTTTTAAATCATCCATAATATTCTATCACGGACATGCTCCCCTGAGTCAAACACATGAACTCAGTTTCTATCTCATGTCTCATCATCCCTAGGTAGAAGTTCTCCAAGAACCTTTTCAAAAAGTCCTTCTATAACATACCATCATCCTATCTAGTCAACGCATTAATGTCCTACTAGCACTTTTTTTGTCCTCATAGCATATAGGAGGACAACTTGACCCTCTTCTAAATTGGATTATCCAAATGATTAAGTATCTTATTGATGGACTCAACCTAGAACTTAGCAACCACATGCCCATCCTCTCGAGTAAAGGTCATAGGGTGCTACAACTGAAACTCAGTTTTTAGGTTTTACAAACTCTTCCAAACACAACATGGGGATATTTCCATGAATTTTATGAATTGAGTGAAGATCTATTGGAACTATCCCTCTACTTCACCAGTTGGCACTATCGGTGCCTCAAGTTGCACTTTTGGAAGATCATCTCCATCCATCTCCTCAGATCATCCTCTCAATCGGAATCTTCTTAGAGGTATAACTATACAATTACAAACACACATCGAAGAACTCATAACATAACTTTATCACATTTATATAATTGGAATAATCATAACAAATATTTTCCCCAAAACACATCACGTGGTCAAAATTGAGGCGCTAACACTACCCTAAACCATCCTAAACCTAGGTCACAGTTAAAAAGGGTAAATAAATTATCATAGTTCATGTTTCTCATTTAGACACCCATTTATTTTCATTTTTTCATCATTTTTCCACTACAAAATTTATATTGGTAACCTTTTTAAAATTCAATTTCATAATCCAAGAAAACAATGTAAGTTTAACCATTCACCCAAAACCTGTTTTCTCATGCATGCCTAAAATTAACCATGTCACAAAATAATCCCGAGTATTTATAATGAGGCATTCATACTCAATACTCATACCATATTGGACCATGAGTCAATTCTCAAAAAATATTTGGAACAATAATCACATAACACAACAAGTGTGTCACCCAAGATGAAATAACATTCAACTATAACAACAAACAACAATAACAACAATACCACTCTAGTAACTTGGTTTATCCCCCATACATGGGGTATCAACTCTCACGCATGAGCTGATAACCAAGCCCTGACTCTTCCAAGTCTCATGTATACCTTTCCCAAATAGTAATAAAAAATAAGAAGAAATTAAAATCTTGCTTAAATACCACTTTGTAACTTCCCTTCCTTGTTTCCAAACATCGGTGCCCAGAGCCAGTTCACCACATTACCTCAAATGAACCTCCCCATATACTAGAGGCTTCTAACTAGTAGTGAGGGTCTGATAAGTCGATAATGGGGAGACTATACCCTATTTTATCAGATTAGAACATAAGTGGAAGTAAATAAACAATAGATGAAGCATATATAACCATAAATGATACCAACCTTTCAAGATAATAAAAGTAGGATATACAATTTCCAACTAAATTAAAAAATATTCCATGATAATGTATGTGTCAAGTGTCTAAAATTATACTAAAAATAAAGACACAGGTGAGTCGCTTGCAGGTCTCTAACCACATCTGGTTCCCTCAACCATGCTCTATCCTGTCTTAGCCATCTAACATGGGGCACTTTCCCTTATCATGTCCTATAACCATGAAATCTATTCAGGTTCCGATGAGGTAGCTTTAGTTTGGTGCGAGTAGAATAAATTAAGACACCACCAATTATGCCTAAAACAAATCTTGAAAATAAAAAGTTTATGCATTTTTATAAATAAATAATTACAATGCATAACTAAACAGTTATAATATTATCAATTTATCTTTATTAAACCACATAGACCAATGGGATCCCGAGGACACTCGTACCTCAATACCTATTTCGGACCGCATTGGGTCTAAACCATGTTACATATTCAATTCACATTTCATTAATTACGGCCACATGGAACCACATTCTAATGGAAATGTTATGGGTGTAGAATGCCACTTATGATACCCCGTTTATCAATTATGAAAATATAACTTAGGCATAGAATTCCATGTCTAGCACCTCAATTATCAATCATGCATATATAACATTGGCATAGATCATCATGTATAACACCCCAATTCCCAATCATATATATATATCATTATCATAGATCGTCATGTCTAGAACCCTAATTCTTAATCATGTATGTATATCATTGGCATAGATCATCATCTCTAGCAACCCAATTCTCAATGATGTATATATATCACTAGTTTAGATCACCATGTCTAGCTCCCAATTTATCGACCAATCATGTATATATATATGTATAAATATATATATATAATTACTTATCACATTACCACATGTATCTCATTATCACATCAACTAAGATTAAACAACATTAATCCTCCTATAAAAATTAACCATCACAATTTCCATTAATTAATTCATAAATTAATTAATACAATCCCATTAATTATTTTGAAAATTGATTAATCTTTTCATAATATCATCATCAAATAATTAATTCACCAATTAATTATTCAAACACACAAATTCAACATAAAATAATTAATTCACCAATTAGTTATTAAATTATTAGCATCAACATCTCATATTTAATTCCCCAACTTATTAACTCAAGTCAGGATATCAATATCCCATAATTAATTCCACAATTAATTATCTAAAACCATAAAATCAAAATCCCATAATTAATTCCCCAAATAATTATCTCAAACCATAAATCCCAACTATAATAATTAATTTTCTAAATAATTATCTCATTCAAGAAACCCCTAAATCCCACAATTTCACAATTATATCAATTAATTAGGTCACCACATTAATTAATTCAGTTAGGGATTTAAATTACTAAACATCATTAACAATTTTATATATTGAATATAAATAATAAAAATCACAACTATGGGAATTTAATATTAGACCGCCTACCTTAATTCGTATAATAAATATCGCCCAATGGAAATCCCCAAAAATTGAGTGGCACAACGACATAGAACAGAATGCAGATCTATAACCCTAAATCAAGATTAAGAAATTAATGATACATTAGATTCATATGTGCATACACAATCCTAAATCTATATTCATCAAATCTAGATCTAGATCTAGAAAAATAGAGAAAAACACCCCACCAAAAGAAGTAGATCAGAAAGGAGGATGAACAAGAAAGTAACAAGATAAGATCCTCTTACTGGGAGGGATGGAAATTTTTTATTTGGGCTTAGAATCATGAAAAACAGAGATATTATGACCTAAAAACCCATCCAAAAAGTAACTTTTTGTCCATTAAATATATCATGCACGGTTTCCTAAGAAGGGTTGCATGGTTTTCTCTAACCATTACCTAACTGTGTGCCTATTAATTTAGTGGTCAAAAAGATTCTCCTTTTAGGGAACATAGTATGACAAAACATGCACCAGATAAAAGAACGACTGATTGTCACCTATCAACCATTCAAGGTTATGATGCTCTAATAATGTGTATAACAACATTCAGGTCGAATCCCCAATGATGATACGTTTTAATAGTGGATTGTTTTTAGTTGATTGTGTTTTGATTGGGAGGTTTTGTTTATAGAGATTAATTAAAATGATTGATTAATTAAGATTGATTTAAAAATATGATAAATATTTGGGTGAGTTTATCATTAGGTAGTTAATCTTTTGATATCCGTGAGCCTTAATTTATATTTCATTAAATTAACACCCACGTAACAAGTTGATGTTGATTGTAATCCCTAAGTGTTAAGGATTTAATCCAACCCTTAACATAACATAGGGTTCTAATCTCAACCAGTATATGTTGATGGTTGTGTATTTATGGTTCCAATAATCCATGTAAACCACACGTTAAAAAAAACAGGTCATTAATCCATGAAATGTTTAGTCTAACATACACAATGTTAAATTAAAGAATACTCATCGAGCAAATACTCTCAATCACTTAACATAACTAAATTTTAACTCACCCCAATGGTAGATTTACTCAGACATTAAGATGATTAGAAATATGGTTTATTATTTTTATGATTATGAGTTAATAAGAGAATAAAAATAATGGGATAAGAAAAGAGTTCTGCACCGAACACACACACACAAACAGTGATGAGAATTAAAAATAGACTTTCGATTGAATGAGGAATAAAAAGAAGGGAAGGTGATTAAATTGTATATAGAATATTTTAAGGACATTAAAATTATTTAACATAATGTGGATGAGAATAATAGACGAAGAAGAAGAAATGTGCATTAAAGTTATAATGAAATGAAAATAGAATTACATGATTACAAATAAGAAGGACACAAACTAAAATGAAAATAAAGAGAGGAGGAAAAGTATCTCAAATAAAAACTTGAGTATTGAAGGTCCTCCCAAGACTTTTCCAAGGCTTTTTTCATGCCAATGTATGATCCTCATTTCTAAAATTCCAACAATTTTGAAAGGAGAGGAGGGGATGTATTTATAGCCCAAGGAGGTGGACTATTTGAATTACAAATATTCCCCTCCACTTGCACCTCCAATTTGGCAATCCAAACAGCTGAATCTCAAGATATCTGATTCTTCAAAGTTTTAGATAATAAATTTTTCAGTCGTCTCTAAGAAGTTTGAGGCATTTAGACTTATGTATCCAAAGTTATGGCTGTTTTCCTAAACAATGTTAAACTGTCCAATTCTATCCATGCTTTTTCAATGGCCAAACTCTAAATGGATTTTTAAATGGGAAGATGCCTTCAAATATGAATACTTTCTTCAAAAAAGTCGGACGTATATATATCATATTTCACATTAAAAAACATCTGATTTATTTGATGAATATATAATTATAAATGTCATGAATACTTTCTTGATTTTAATTACTGGATAGAATGGTGGGCTATATTTCAAAGCATCATCCGGGCCCCTTGTTTTTAGATTTGGGACATAATATTTTTATCGATTACTTATTTAATTTTCCCCCAAACTTCGGTGGATAATAAAGGAATTTTGACTTCTAGAATGGGCCTATTAATTAAATCTTTATAGCTCATCCAGTTTCATCATAAATTATTTTGGCCATCTTGTGTGGACCATATGCCCCTCCAAATGGACAATTTGGTCAAAGGTTCATTCTAATGAAATGTTGTAATTTGATTATATCACCCAAAAAATAGAAATCTGGAAATGTGGATATGAAGGGTGAGAGTTATTTCTTAAACATTAAACAAACTTGAATCTGGATGAATTCAAATAGTTCTCTAAAATTATATTTAATATTTAAAAATTAATATTTCACAAAAATTATGAACATTTCATATAAAATATGTAAATGGAGTATATAAAAAGTTTTAAAAATATTAACAACATCAACTCCCCCACACTTACTATTGTGCATGTCTTTATATTCAATATATATATAAATAAGAAAAAATAATTTTTACTCACCAACAAATATTTAAATTTTGTTTTCCTCAATCAGGGGAGGTTTATACTATTTCACCCATCCATATTTAATTTCACCAAAAACTATTACAGAAACAAGGTTCCAAAAACAATTCATTTTTCATGCTTAAATTTAGAAATGGAAAATGTGGAAAATCAAAAATCACAACTCTTAAGATGATTAAATTCATTTATGGGTGTTCAATCTTTCACCAACCCAAATTATAAATGTTAGAGTTTGAATGATATCTTAGCTTCCATTCCCTATCCTAAAGTGCACATGAATCAAGTGGTATTTTTAGGGTTTTTTCTATGGCTATGGTAAGGTAGAAAGATGATATTCAAAAGATAATAAAAGGGGGGTAAAAACCAACATGGAAAAAGTAATGAACTTTTTTTTGAAATGAGAAAGGAAACTAAAACACATTTTTATGAGGGAATTAAAATGTGAAATAGGACACAAATTAGGAAGGAAATTTAAAGTGGATGAGAATATAAAATATTTACAAACCACAAAACTTCTCTTAATAACCTAAGTGTTCATTTTTTTTCTTTATTTTTATATTTTTTTCTAAATTTGAACAAGAAACAGATCTCACACTCATCTCCCTACCCGTGTTTTATCTCCTCACGATACTAATTGAAAATTTTAAAACAAGATCAAAGGTTGAGGAAAAGTTATTTTTGACCCACCCAAGACACAACCAATTCTTAGTTTCCTTCTTTTTTTTTGTTTTTTTACACTTTTCAAAGTCATTTGTATAGGATAAACATATATACATTCCCTAACCCCACTAAAAGACAACCTATCCCCCACACTTAAATTGATTATTTCCCTCAAGCATATGATAACTTGGTGAAAATAAACAAAAGGGTACCAAAAATGAAATCCATTCCCCCCACATTTAAATTTCAAAAAATTATGCACTGAAAATTCAGGTTGATATTGGGTTGGATAAGGTATTGGGCCTATAATGTGGCTATAAAAGAAAAGGTTTTCATAGGCTTGAAGGGGCTTTCAAAACGAGGATTAATGTATAGTTAATAGGAGGACATTTGGCTATTATAATTTTCATGGGGTTCAGAAATTGCCTCTATCATATTAATGCACAATAAATTAGGAAATTCAGCTCGAAGGTCCACAAACTCAAGACTCAAAAATGGGCTGAAAACACACATTTTGAAAAGATGGTCATAGGTGGCCTTGGAAACAAAGCAAATGTTGTTCCTCATAGGTGGTGAATATCATTTTCCAAATCAAAAATTTATCATTCAAAATTTTTTGGGTTTTACATAATATTCTTTATCCAAATTTATGAAAAAACCATTAATTTTTTGAGATGAAACCATGTCTTTTGACTCCCCAAAATGGTCGGAAAAAATGTCAAAATTGGAAGGTGAGTAAGTTTAGCTCTTTATTTTTCATATTTTTTTAATGATTTGTTTTTTATTTTTTTATAAAGACACACCCACACAAAATAGAAATATAAAAAGAAAGGGTTTGATGAAGGAAGTGGAAAAAAATAAAATAGATAGTGAGAAGAAGAAAGAGGGAGAGTTTAAGGGAAAGAGTTTCCCCTGGTTTGGATTTGGTGGGTCGTCATCTCCATCCAGTGTTTGTTTAGTGGAAGTTTATGTGCCTCATGTGGGATGGTAATTGAAATAGAAAAATCATTATTCATATAATTAAAACTAAAAAGAAATTAAAATTTCATAATTGTAAAATAAAACATGGGTTGTCTCCCAAGAAGTGTTGCATTTATTTTGTCTACAGTTGGAAAATTGTTGTGGACTGCCCATAGTTCGATGGTGGCCACCATATTTTCGAAACTCTATTGTTCTTCAAGAAAAAACTATTTTTTTTAGGAGACCCAATGATTCATTGGATAATTTCATCCCTTCCTTGTTGATGTGATTTCAATTCATTGGGGCTGTAAAGAGAATATATCTATCATCGCGCTAGTCTTCAACTTGAGGAATGATGTTTTCCACAAAGTGATGGTTTTCTATTCTTGGGAATTTGGGAAGATGTTTCAATTCTAATGGTGCATTTATTTAAGAATCTAATAACACAAACCATAGTATGAGATTCCAATTGTTTTTGAATCATTTATTTCATAACTTACCGATGTAGAGTAATGGGGATCAGTGGAGTCATACGACTGAATAAAATTTTCAATCTCCTTTATATCAATGTTGTTTTCCAAACAATGGTCAATTTTAACATCACTAGTGATCAATTTATTAATTAGGAAACAAATATAGCAAAAATCACTCTCATTAGTACAATATAAACACATTGGATCAGGGTTCACCTCACCTATAACAGAATTTTCAGAATCATGGATAGGAAATGATGAATGTTGGGTAATCAAATTTGAATCAAAAAATGAACTTTCTTTTTCGTTTTCCCCATTACTTTCCAAGTTGGAGTAGTGGAGGCCAAAGGTGAGTTTATATTCAAAAGAGTTTTCAAGTTCCTTTAGATCAATGTAGTTTTCATTTTTAATTTCAACATCAACTTATATATTTGTGACTTGGTTAATGAGGATGTAATATTCACAAAATCCTCTATTAGTAGAATAGGAAGAACATGATGGATTGGGATTCAACACACTCTCAGAGTGAGTTTCAAAAGAATGGATAGAGAATGCAGAGTGATCCTCATATGGTTATCGCATGGCTTGGAAAATAATTAAATTGACCAGTTGGTCACCAAATTCCATGGATAAGATGCCTGAATGTACATCAATTTTGGTTCTCGCTGTCATCCGGAATGGTCTTCCAAGAAATAAGGGATATTGAGAAGAGTTCATCTCACCTTCTAGGTCAAGGACATAGAAATCAACAGGAAAGATAAGTTCATTCACACGGACAAGGACACCCTCGATTATACCCTCAAGACAAGCTGTGCTTCGATTGGACAATTGAATGATAACACGCATTGGATGTAAGGGAACAAGAACAAGGTTTTATAAGATGGATTTTGGCATGACATTAATTAAGGTTCCTAGGTCTATGATTACATCATCAATGTTGTAAATGGTTTGGGTTTTGAGGATGGAATTGAGGTGGATTGGAAATGGGAATACCATACCTCAATACATGGTTGAATGTAGAGGATAAGGGCACAAAGTGGGGTTGGTTGAAGAGTATAATGAACTAAAATTATTATTGAGGGTTGTTGTTCCTCTGACCAAATACTGCATTGAGCTCCATTGGTCCAGATGAATCTGAGGGATCCTCTTGATGCTTTGGAAATGTGTCAGTTGGATGAGATGAGGAGCTACGGATTCTAAAGTTCTTGATATGTCCAAGGAATAGAGAATGTAGAGAAGATGAGGCTAGGGATTTGGATGTCATAGCTAGTTGTCTCACAAGACCGGTAAGTTCACTCATCCACTCTGTGATCTTGTTTGGCTCTATCGATTAACTATCTTGGGCTTATTTGACTTAATCAGGTTCTAAAGTATGTAATTTTTGTGTGTTTGCATCCATGTTTCTTATAAGATCTCTTGAAACTGCAGGAGTTTTATCAACAAGAGCACTACCACTTGAGGCATCAATGAGAGTTACCTCCATAGCCAATAAACCCTCATATAAGTATTCTATCAAGTGTTTTTAAGGGATCTAGTGGTGTGGGTAGGTTGAAACAAAAAAATTGGACCTCTCCCATTAATCATGGAGTGATTTATTTTTGAATTGATGAATACCACTTATTTCCTTTCGGATATAAGCAGTAAAAGAAGTAGGAAAGAATTTATCTAATAAAATTCACTTCATGTCATTCTATGTAGTTATCAAACCAAGAGAGAGGCAGTCGACCCATGACTTGGCAGAGTTAGATAAGAAAAATGGAATGCTTGAATTTTTATTTTTTCCTCAAAACCCCCTTGAGGCTTCATGATAGAGAACACAACATGGAACTCTTTAATATGGATATGTGGATCCTCACCGTCTAGCCTGTGGAAATGAGGGAGAAGATGAATCAAACACAATTTGAGTTCGAATTCAGCCTCTATGTTTGGATATTTAATACCAAGGGGTTGGTAATTCCTATTAGGGGAAACAAGTTCATTTAGGGTTTGTTCCCTAGAATTATCCATATATAATTCAATTGGTTGGACAAGGACTAGTTCTTGAATTATTTGATTATCCCTAATGTTCCTCTTAAGTTGGTGAAATATTCGCTTAATTTTAGGTTCAAATAAATTCGAGGGATTGTTTTGGAGGATATGGGGTATTCAAAGAGATTTTGAGAGAAAGAGGAAGATTGGTTTTTTGTGTTTTTTCAGTTTACTATTTTTATGAGAAGGTGGGTTTTCATTGGTTTTTTTCAATTTTGATTTGGTTTAATTTTTTTTACAACAACCAGAAACTAATGACTACTTTATTTCACCATCCCCAGCAATAAAGCTATTTGAAATTGTATATGATTGTTGTTAATCGACCATTCAAGGTTCTTTTGCTCTGGTAATGTGTAGAGCATCACTTGGGTTGAATCCTCGGTGATGATACTTTTTAATAGTTGATTTTTTTTAGTTGATTGTGTTTTTAATGGGGGGTCGGGGGGTTTCAAAGCATAATTGAAATTATTGATTGATTAAAATTGATTTAAAAATTTGATAAATATTTGGTTTAATTCTTCATTAGGTAGTTAAGCTTGTGATATCCATGAGCCTTGCTTTATATTTCATTATATTAACACTCGTGTCACAAGTTGGCGTTGATTGGAATTCCTAAGTGTTAAGTCTTTAATCCAAACCATAAATTAACTTAGGGTTCTAATATCAATCATTAAATTTTGATGTTTGTGTATTTATGGTACCAATAATCCACGGAAAACACCCATTAAAAAATCATTAATCTAGGACATGTTTAGTCCAACATAGACAATGTTAAATTAAATAATACTCATTAAGGTGGACTATTTGCATTCCAAATCTTCCCCTCCAATTGAATCTCTAATTTGACCATATAGATGGCTGAATATATATATATATATATATATATATATCATCTTCTTAAAATTTCTATATATTAACTATTTTATTCAACTCTCAAAATTTGGAGGCATTTGGACTTATGGAGCCAAAGTTTTGGCGGTTTTCATAAACAATGTTAATTTGTCCATTTCAATCCATTCTTTTTAGATGTTCAAAATATGAATGGGTTTATAAATAGTAATATGCCTTCAAATCCAAATTATTTATTCAACAACATTAGCCGCCTATATCTCCTCTTTTATACTACAAAAGCTAAGCTTTATTTTATAACTAGATCATGAGAAATGTCATGAATAGTGTCTTGATTTTAATACCCGACAAGAATGGTGGGCTGGACTTAAAAGCATCATTTGGGACCCTTTTTTGTATTTGGGGATTTAAATTCTTATCACTAACTACTTGCATTTTCCCATGAGGTTTCGTGGATAATAAAGGAATTTGGACTTCTGGATGGAGCTTAGTAATTCAATCTTCATAGCTGGTCCATTTTCATCACAATTTCTTTGGGCCTTCTTGTATGGACCATATAGCCCTTCCAATGGATGATTTGGCTACAGGATCCTTCTAATGGAATGTTTTAATTTTATTAAGTAACCCTAAAAGACAAAAATCATACAATTTAGATAATAAGGGTGATATTTATTATTAAAAAATTAAATAGAATTGAATCTGGATGAATTCAAATAGTGATCTAAAATTTTATTCAATATTTAAACATTGATATTTCACAAAAATTATACAAATTTAATATAAAATCAATAAAGGTGGTATATAAAATGTTTTGAAAATATTTATAACATCACCATCCCTGTAACTCTCCACATTCGAGGGTTGTATAGTTTTCTGGGTTGGGTGTATGGTTTTCTCTTATAGTGCACCAACCCTACACAGTATGTCTTCCTTCAACTTTTATCAACTTTCACACAAACACAGCCCCAGGTAAAAACCAAATGATAAGTAGTCAATACAGAGAAAAATACTACCTTTAAACAATCCCACTTAAACATCATAAAAGGTAGATATCTTACAATCTAACCACCTTATAGCAGTTCATCTTCAAGATGTACTCCCAAGATTCCCAAAGAATCTAAGCCAAAAATATTGGGCCATTGAGCCTACAAATCTTCTTCTCTTTTCCCAGGTCTCCTATTATACACACCCATATTTCCAAAATACGTGAACTATCAATAGGGTCGTACCCCACAACACTTTCTCACTATGATAAAAAACACATATTATATGCTACTCAAAGGATGCATCTACCTCATTCTCAGGGTCAACCACATAGATCACATAATAAAGTTCAGGGTGATACCATCATAGTTGTGATATATGAAAAACATCATTCCAATATCTATATTTCTATAGAAGAGACAATCGGTATTCCACTGACCTGATTCTCTCCATGACCTCAAAATTCTCATCAAACATGGGAGCCAAGATTCCCTATCTCTATATCCTATTGTGACCCAATATAGGTGACACCCAAAGGAATTCATGATCACCAATTATAAACCATAGGGGTCTTATCCATCTTTCAATCTGTGAATTTTGACTTCTTTGATAGGTATCCATACATAACTGAATTAGATGAACCTATTTTGAAGGCTCCCACACGAGACTCAATCCCAACAACTCAGACTCACGTGCCTTCATCTAGCACCATGGTGATCTACATGGCCTTATATTAAGAGACTCATATGGTTCTATCTGTATCATGTCATGATAAATGTAATTATAAGAAAACTAAAATAAGGCCAAGTGCATCTCCCAAGATATACTGAAGGTAAGCACACAGGCACACAACATATCCCCAAGCACCTTTACGGTATTCTCCAATTTCACATCTATCTATGGGCGGAACGACATACTCCATAATTCTTCTGTACCAAGTGACTTCAATAATACTTTACAGAAGTGAAAATTAAAATCATGAATCACAATATGAAACAATATTAAATGTCACCCCATACAGATAGACTATCCTCTAAACATACAAAGCTCATAGGTACTCCGATGAGAAGGTCTCTCATATAATAAAGAAATGTCCAACATTTGTCAGTCGATTGAAAAAAACCATGATAGATTCATTCTTCCTTGGTATATTTGGAATACCCACCAAACAATCATCATCACATTATCCCACTTCCATTCTAGAATGGGAAGTGGTTGCAGCAAACCTCTAGGTTCTTGATGCTCTATCTTCACCTAATGACAAGTGTAACATCGTTTCACATACCATGATATCTTTTTTTCCATTCACAATCACCAAAACTATCATCATAGGACATGGTATATTTTGGTTACACCTTAATGTATTTCCCACTTTGAGGCATGAAATTCCCACATGAGCTTCTCTCGTATGCTCGTAGGCACAATAACTTGATTCTTGACATTTATTATATCATCCTCATCTATGAAGTAATCTGAAGGTGAATCCCCACCATTAAATCTTTCCCTAAAATATAAACATTATGTATCCTTATATTAGATGTGATTAATTCATATAAAAAGTATATAATACATTAAAACTGATACCAGAGTCATCCTAAACAACTACATGCATCTCGGCCAGTAAAGTCATCATCTTCCACTCAACACTAGACTCCTATACCACCCAAGTCTTAGTTTTCCTACTCAAATCATCCACCACATTATTTAATTTCCAAGGAATATATTCTAGCTCAAAAGGAAATGAATTCATATAATCAACCCATCTCTTCTGCTGAATATTCAGATCTCAAGGTGAGAATATATTCATTAAGATCTTTTTATTCATATATGTTATAAACTTCTCACCCAACTAATAGTGTCGCCAAAACATCAGAGCCTAAACCACTACTATTTGAATAGTTCATGGATAGGGTATTTCAATTCATGTGGACTCAGCTAAAGAGTCCCATACTCCATAACTTGATTTCTCTACATCAATAGATATCTAATTCTGACCCCAAAATAATCACAATACATCATGTACTCCTCACCCATCTTAGGTAAGATCAAGATTAGTGTTAGTGAAAAATTATTATTAAACTTCTAGAAGGTCATCTAACATGATTTTGACTAACAAAATTTTATCCCCTTTTTTCAAGATCGAAAGAGGCACTTACAAATGGGAAAATTCCTAGATGAATCTCTGATAATATCCAGTTAACCTCAAAAAACGATGTATATCAAACATGTTCTTGGACTGTTCACAAGAAACCACTACCTGAACCTTCTTTAGGTCCACTAAAACACCTTCCTATATGATTTTGTGTCCCAAGAAGTTTACATGATTTATCCAAAATTGAAACTTAGATAGATTGTTGTATAGTTGATGCTCTCTCAGTGTAATCAGGTTAATGTCAAGATGTGGGGCATGACTTCATGAGTCTTGGAGTATAGCAAGATGTCATCCAGGAGCACCACCACAAATGACCCAGTTACAGATGTAATATTCTATTCATTGATTCCATAAACACTACTAGTGTATTAATCTACCCAAAAAGAATTATATTGAACTCATATAGGTTGTACCTTCTTCTAAAAGTAGTCCTTGGTTTATCAGAAGTCATAACTCTCAGTTAATGATACCCTTATATCAGTCCAATCCTAGAGAACACGCAAGATCATCTCACCTGGTCAAACAGATCATCGGTATGTGGAATAGCATACTGGTTCTTTATTGTCATCTTGTTCAACTTCCTTTAATCAACACACAAGTGAAAACTCACATCATCCTTCATTTTAAACAACATAGGGGAACCCCAAGGTGACAAAATCGGATGGATAAACCCCTAATCATCTAAATCCTCAGGATGATTATTAAGATATTGAGTCTCTTTTGGTGACATTATATATTATAAAATAGATATTTTATCAACCCCTAGAATGATCTAAATAGTGAATTTCATATCTCTCTCAGGTGGCATCCCTGAGAAGTCTTCAGGAAAAACATCCTGAAACAGTTCCACCACTAGTGGAAACATATCATGCTTTAATCCTTCATCATTAAAAAAAATACTAGCAACTTGGGATGTGATCTCTCCAAATTTCTAAGTGATTGTCCTAGATCGGCTTTCCTAGATATCCCATTATCCAAAACTAATATAATTTTAACCCTTAGGAGACATGAAAGTAACTCTCCTTAGGTAAAAATCAAGGGGTGTTTATTATGTGACTATCCATTCTATACCCAAAATTTGGTCAAATGATAAAAAATCTAGGATATAGAGATCCAAAAGAAAAATGGACTCCATGACTTCAAGAGAAAATATTTTTCATAAAAAGATGTCTCTAGATTGTACTCCCAACTATGTATCTATCATCATATTCCTGCTCACAAACTCCACCACCAAGGTTAAACCATTTACATTTTTTACATATATAAAGTAATGAGAGGCACAAATATCAAATATGGCACAAGATAATACAGAATCTACAAAAATAGTACCTCTCACTATTGATGGATCAGCCTCACTATCCACTAGTGTAGGTTATACCACATGCAACTTTCCTTCCCCTCTTCCCTGTAATGTATACCGACTCCCCTTATTTTCTCCAAAATATTAATATGGGTGATCTTGATCAGAAGAACCATGTCTACCACCTCTACCTCCTCAGCCAATAGAACCACAGTTGCCAGACTGATATAGTGAAGAAGACCCTCTTCCTGCACTCAGGTTCTGTATAGCTCCTCTATCAATAGCTATTTATCTCAGGTTCCTACAACACCTCTATAGATATCCCATTTTTACACAACCTCATCACTCTACTAGTGGTCAGGGACAATATTTATGAATGTTTCTCAGCTTACCACACTGGTGGAAAAGCACTTGGGTAAGATCTAGGGTGACTGACTCCCCTGACTGGCCACTCTATCTTCCACTGCTCAAGATAAATTTCACATAAGGAAATTTCTTTATCTAGGAATATATACCTTCATATCGTTCAGAAGAAACCACATGTCAACCAATAGAAGCCTCCATCAGGATCCCCTCTAAGATGAGAGCCTGTTTTACCACTTCTGAAAACTTCTTCAGCTTGAATATATTCACATGGGACATAATTTAATACTTAAGTACATCATGAAATCATTTTTCTGACGTAACCTCATCTACTACCAATTCTAGAGAAAAGAGCTATAAATCTATAGTGTATAGAATAGTCCATCACAAAAATGATTCCCTGAGTCTTCCACATGAACTATGCTGCAATCTCCCATCTCAGCGTCTCTGGGTAGAAGGGCTCAAAGAACCTTTCCAGGAATTCCTTCCATATCATACCATCAACCTATCCAGTTCAAGCATGAATATCCCACCAGTGATTTTTTGATCCTCAAAGAAAATAGGCGTCCAACACAACCCTCTTTCTAGCAGGATTCTCTAAATGGACAAGTATCGTCTCAATGGAATCAACCCATAACTCATCTCTATCAGGTCAACCCTCTCCAGTAAAGGTCATAGGGTGAAGCAACTAAAACTTCATCATCAGGCCAGACACACAATTTTTAACCCACCGTAGGTCTCTTTCACATAATTTCTTGAATCAAGGAATGTTCTCTGAGAACTATTCCCCTGTTTCCTCTATAGACACAATCGGTGCCTTAGTTTCCACTACTGGTATAACATCTCCATCAATCTCCTCCTATCATCCTCTCAACAGGAATCATCTCGGGGGGGATAAATATATAATTCCAAACACACTCTTTAGGACTCATAAGATAACTTCACCACATTAACGTAAGAGGAATAATCATAACAAGTATTTCCCCAAAAACTCAGCACACTGTCAAAACCAAGATTCTAACACTACCCTTAAACATCCTACACATAGGTCCTAGTTAAAAATGGAAAACACTTTCTCATAGTTCAATATTCTCATTCAAACACCCGTTAATTCACATTGTTGCATAATTTTACCAATTATGGTTTCATACTAGGAACCTTTTTTCAATTCAATTTCATAACACTAGAAAACAGTTCAAGTTCAACAACTTACAAAAAACCAATTTTCTTGTGCATACTTAAAATGATGCATGTAAAAAAATAATCCATATTTCCTTGAAGGATGCATGCAGACTCAACTCTTGTGCCATACCAGATCGTGAGTAAATTAATGACATATCTTTTAAACAATAATCACATAACACTACAAGTGTGTCACCCAAGGTGAAATAACATTCAATTGTAACAAAAAAACAACAATAACAACAATTCTAACATAGGAACTGTGGTTTTCTTCCATACATGGGGTAGATACTCCAATTGAATAGCTCATAACCAAGATCTGAATCTTCCTAGTCCCATGTCTACCTTTCAAAATAGTAATACAAAAGAAGAATAAGATAAAATGTGTCTCTAATACCAATTTTTAATGTCCCAAACCAGGATCCACATGCCAGTACCTCGAGCCAATTGATAACATTACCTCAATTGAACCTCCCTATATGCTTGACATTTCTGACATGCAATGTGGGTCTGATAAGTTGATCAAGGGTTCATTATATCCTCTTTTACCAGAGTAAAACACTATCAAAAATAAATAAACAATATTGGTAGCATATATAATCATGAATGATACCTACATTTCATGATAATAAATGTTGGAAATACAATATCCAACTAAAGAAGAAAAATATCCATGATAATGTATGTGTCAAGTTTCTTAAATGAAACTCAAAATAAAGACACTGAAAAGTCCCAAACAGGTCTCGAACCACGTTTGGTTCCCTCAACGTTGGTTAATCCCAACTCATCCATCTAACACGAGGCCATTTCCTTTAACTTGTCATGCATCCATGAAATATATTTAGGTATAGATCAGGCATCCCGAGTAGGGTGTGAGTACAACTCAGTAGTCCACCACACTGGTTTCTAAAACAAATAAAATTAGTAACAAGTGTATGTAGTTGAATAAAGAAATAATTATAATTCATAATTAAAGAGTTATCACTTTATCACTTTATCTTTATTAAACCACAAAGACCATGAGGTTCCTGAGAAAACTCGTACCTCAATAACTATTTTGGATTGTTTTATGTATGAACCATGTTTCATATTCAATTCACATTTCATTAATTACAACCACATGGAACCACATTCAAATGCCAATGTTCTGGGTGCAGAACATCATTTTTAGTACCCCGTTTATCAATCATGCATATATATCTTGGTCATATAACATCATGTCTATCACCCTAATTATCAATCATTCATTTATAACATTGGCATAGATCATCATGTCTATCACCCTAATTCTCAAGAATTCCTATATATCATGGGCATAGATCTTCATGTCTAGCACCCCAATTCTCAATCATGCATATATATCATTGGATTATATTTTTGTGTCTAGTAACCCAATTATCAATCATACATATATATAATTGGCATAGATCATCATGTCTAGAACTCTATTTATCAACCATGCATGTATATATGTATGTGTGTGTGTCATTATTTATAACATTACCACATGTATCTCATTATCACATCAACAAATATTAAATAATGTTAATCCTCTTATCATAATTAACCATCACAACTTCCATTAATTAATTAATTAGTCTAGCTTCATTAATTAATCTAACAATTATATAATATTTTGAAAATATAATCATCCAATAATTAATTCACCAATTAATTTTTCAAACACAAAAATTCAACATGTCATAATTAATTCACCATTTAATTATTCAATTCATAGCATCAATATCCCATAATTAATTCCCCAACCAGTTATCTCAAGTTAGGATATCAATATCCTATAATTAATTCCCTAATTAATTATCTCAATTAATAACATAAATATCTCATAATTAATTCTCCAATTAATTATCTCAAACCATAAATCCTAACTCTCATAATTAATTCTCCAATTAATTATCTAACTCAAATGATCCTTAAATTCAATGATTTGACAATTATCTCAATTAATTAATCCCCCACATTAATTAATTCAATTAGGAATTTAAATTTCAAATCAAATCTAGAAATTATAAAATTTTCATATACGTAATAAAAATCTTGATTATGTGATTTTAACTATAGACCACCTAATAATATTCATTGAAAATGATTTCTCAATGGAAATCCCAAAAAAATTGAGTTGCACAATGACGTAGAAAAGAATCTGGATCTATAACCCTAAATAAATATTCCTCAATTCAAGATCTCTTAGATCTTGATATAGATCCAAAATCCTAGATCTATATTCATAAAAACTATATCATGATCTATCAAAATAGAGAAACACATCCCACTAAAATGAGTGAATAAAGGAGGATGAATGATAATGCAATGGGATATAATCCACTTACAAGGAGGGATGAATATTTTCGATCTATTCTTTGAATCATGAAAAACAAAGGTTGAACAACCTTATAATCGCTTCAAAAAGCCCTTAAATCATTGACAATATTAATGGTCTATGTTTGGGTCGAATAGAGGTATTTTCAGGGGTTCGATTGAATTTAAAACTAATTTTCAAGCCATTAAAAATATCATGCATGATTTCTTAGGTAGGGGTGTATGGTTTACTCTAACCATGTCTTAACTATGCACCTATTATTTTAGGAGTTCACAGTTTCTCCATTTAGGGATCATGGTTTGACAAACCATGTGCTAACCATGCAACTAAACATTATCCAAGGTTTCATGGTTTTTTAGGACGGGTGCACAGTTTTCTTTAATCATGTGCCAAATATGTACAATTAATTTTCCTTCAATTTTTATCAATTTTTACCCAAAACACGCCAAGATAAAAACCAAATAAAATTTACTCAACACAAATCAAAATAATACCTGTAAAAAAGACCAATTCAACTCCAAAAAAATCAGGATCTTACAATCTACCCACCTTATAATAGCTCATCCTCAATCTGCACTTCTAGGCGACCATAATATTTTGAGTCAAAAATATTAGGCCACTAAGCCTACATAACTTCTTCCATTTCCCATGTATCCTCTTATACACGCCCATGTTTCAACAATACTGAAACTATTGGCACATTCTTTCCCCACAACACTTTCTCAATATGATCCAAAACATGTATCAGATTAACCTCAAAGGAAACATCTACCTCAACCTCAAAGTTACCACACAGATCACATGAGAAGGGTTAGGGTGATACCACCATAGTTGTGATACATGGAAAACATCATGCATGGCTCTTTATTTCTGTGGAAGATCTAATCGGTATTCCACTGGCCTGACTCCCTCCACAACCTCAAAAGACCCACCAAACTTGGGTGCCAACTTTCCATGTCTATGTATCCTATGGTGACTCCATCTAGGATATTCCTGAAGGAATATAGGATCATCCTCTATAAACTAGAGGGGTCTTCTACTTTTATCAGCATACAACTCTTTCTTACTTTGAGTTGTACCCATACATTTCCAAATTACCACCACCTGTTCTGATGTCTCCTGCACGAGAATTGATCCCAAAAACTCTGACTCACCTGCCTCCATCGAACATAATGGGGATATTCATGGACTACCATAAAGAAAGACTCATATGGTTCCATCTGTATCATTTCCTCATAACTACTGTTATAGGAAAACTCCACTAAGACCAAGTGCCTCTAGCATGATCCACCGAAGTTAAGCACATAGGTCTGCGTCATATCCTCAAGCACTTGTATAGTATGCTCCAACTACCCATATACCTATGGGAGGAATCTTGTACTCAATAATACTTGTACACCTAGTGGATTCTATAATCCCTATAGAAGTACGAAGTAAAGCAGAGGTCGTGATCTGAAACAATAGTCTATGGTACTCGATGTAGATGGACTATATCCTCAACATATGAAGCTCCCAACTACTCTATTTATCAACTATACCATATATGAAAAAATGGGCTTCTTTTGTTAGTCGATTGACAAAAATCTAGATAGTGTCATTCTTTCTTGGAAAATTCAGAAAACCCACCACAAAATCCATCATCACATCATCCAACATCCATTCTAAAATGGGTAATATATGCAACAAACCTCCAGGTCATTGATGCTTTGTATTCACCATCTGAAATGTGTAGAATTATGTCACAAACCCTATTATCTTAATTTTCATGCACATCCACTAAAACTATATTCATAGGAAACAATTCATTTTGGTTACACTTGGATATACCACCTAGTTCGAGGAATGAAATTCCCACATGAGCCTCTCTCACATTCTCGCAGTCACAGCAACCAAATTCTTGATGTAGATTATCTTATCCTCATTTATGATCCAATATGAAGGTGACTCCCCACCTTTGAGGCTTTAACTCAAATATAAACATTCTGGATCCTCATACTTCCTATCCTCAATCCATATAAAAAGTAAATACTCCACTGAAACCAATACCATAGTCGTATACTCTTGACTCCCCTGAACCCCCACATGCATCTCGGCCAGTAATGTCATCATCTTCCACTCAGAACTAGACTCCTGAACCACCTAAGTATGAGTTTTCCTACTCAAAGGGTCAGATAGACTATTTCATTTCCAAGGAATATATGCTAACTAAAAATAAAATGACTGCATATACTCAACCCATCTCCACTAATTAATATTCAAATATTTATATGAGAATAAATACCTTAAACTCTTTTAATCTGTATACACCATAAACTTCTCACCTAATAGATTGTTCTTCCAAAAATTCAGATAAAAAACAACTGCTTCAAACTTGAATCCATGAATATGGAAGTTCTATTCATGTGTCCTCAGCTGGCAAGGCCCATATGCCACAACTCAATCTCCCTACATCAACAAAAATCTGATTCTGACTCAAGAAGTATCACAATACACCGTGTACTCCTCACCATGCTCTAGTAGGTTCAAGATCAGTGCTAATGTTAAATGATTCTTCAACACCTACATAGACTTCTCAAATTCTTCTGTTAAACCAAACATTATGCCATTTTTGGTTAATCCAAAAGTGGCGCTTCCAAATGGGAAAATTCCTTGATGAATCTCCGATAATATATTGCTAATTGCAAAAAGATATGGATATTGAACATGTTCTTTGGATGTTCTAATGAAAGCACTTCTTAAAACTTCACTTTGTCGACTAACACACCATCCTCTTAGATCATATGACCCAATAAGTATACCTAGTCAATACAAAATTTATACTTAGATTACTTGGAATATAACTGATGATCTCTTAGTGTACTCAATATTATTTCAAGATGTTAGGTATGATCATCATGAGTCTTGGACTACACCAAGATGTCGTCCACGAACACCACCACAAACTGATCTAGGTATAAATGGAATATTCTACTCATTAAGGTTGTAAATACTACTGGTGCATTCTTCAACCCAAATGGAATTAATATAAACTCATATAGGTCATACTTACTTCTGGAACAAATCCTTGGTATATCATGTTAGGTTGGGGTGTTTGCGCTTTCAATAGGGCCCAGTTGTTATAAATGGAATTAGAGTGGATTTTTATTTGATGTTCTTATAAGGATGTTAGTACCTTCTATGGTGGGGGAGGATTATGGAAATCCCACATCGAAGGAGGAGGAGAAAAATACCCCCTTTATAAGGTTGTGTGTATACCTCTCCCATGATGAGGCAATTTCCTCAAGGATGCCTAAGGGATATAGCCCAGGGAGAGAAAAACTATGTAGGCTAGGCCTAAAGAAAACAATATCTTGATTGGGGGCTGGATTGGGCCACTACAGAAAAATGGTTATCATTACAATTACTTCAATATTTTCAAGTGTATTCTCACAAAGATCTATGGTTACATTAGTAACTAATTTTTTAGGGGTGGATATGTTCTTAGAATGTTTTATTTTTTATTTTGATTTTTATCACACAATAACAATAATACACCAATCTAAACCCAATTTAAATTGGTAAATGAAAAGGATTTCACCATTATACAGAAAAATTAAAAAAATTAGTAAAACATAAGTGATTTATCCCCACCCCTTCAATTTTCATTAAATATATTAATTAAATTTGTTATGATGATAATTAAAGTTTACCCAATGGAATGTAAAATAATTATATTCCCACATGAGAAAATAAATAATGAGAGATGAAGGATACCCTACCAGAAATAAAATATCTTTTTCACTTCACCCAAAACAGATGGGGGAGAGTGATTCCTTCTTCTTTGAAATGTAGTCCTGTTTCATGAGGAAGAACCCAGATCAACTATATATGGTTTTAAGACTCAAATAATACAGTTATAGTTACTATGTTTCAATAAAAACAATTAAATATTTGAACATGAAAAAAATACTATTTTTGAAATATGTGTATAAACAAATAATTCTCATTAAATTCATATTAAAATTATTTCCATTTATTTTTATCATAAGAATTTTTTAATACTGATAAAATTAAGAAGTATTGAAGATATAACATAAAACTCTTAACAGATAAAGAAAACTATTTCCAGTATTTATTTCCATTAATTTTCATTTAAAACGCCTTATAGGAGAGGTTGGAAAGTGAGAATAGGTATCTAAAGTAAAATATGGTACCTATACGGAAGAGATACATGCTACGTATGGATAACACAATTTTACCCTTACACAGTTTTTACATATACATTGGTATAGAATGTTTGGGTGGACCCTTATAGGAGCTTTAGGATTCTATATATACCATTACATTAGTTAAGGTCTACAATTACATGGGTAAGGAAAAGGGTAGCATACCCTTACATAGCTTTTGGAAACTCACAACCACCCTTACGGGGGATATTTATGACCCTTATATGGACCATTTAAATGTTAGGATACAGTTGTACAAGGATCGACTAAACATTAAATGATATATCCCACCCTTATTCAATAATGGAAAATGAAGTATAACCCTTATACATGTCAAGGATAAATTTATATAATTAGAAGAAAAAGGAATTTACACTTACACAACTCATAGAAATAAGGATCCCCTTTTGAAACCTTTATAAAAACCTCCATACCTTTACAAAACCTCAAAAACATGTCTTGGGGTAAATATATTAATTTAAAATATTACATTTATAAATAAAAAACAGATAATATCATGCTAAATTATTTATTATAAATTCAAAAATTTAAAAAAACCTCCATAATAAATAAATTATTTTTGAAAAATCCCAAATTAATTTCAAATTGATATTTATAAAACATTGAAATTTCATCCATAATTTGTAAAAAAAAAGTTAAAAGAACTTAATATATTACAACATAATATTAAAATAACTTCTAAAATTTATGAAACCACCCTCAAACCAATGAACACCCCCAAAATAAAAAAGGAAGGGCACGAGAATATCTGATCCCTTGCAAAAATACCTCTCCAAACGATTATCATCCTCAATAATTAAAAAACCAATATGAAGAGGGAAACAGTGGGGAATAAATAGACCACCCCATGAGATACCTCTTAAGTATCCTACTATATTTGAAACAAATTAACCAAAATAGAGGAAAAAATAACATAACTACACAATATATTTAAGAAGTTTCAAAAAACTCTTTCATGGGTGACACCTCTCAAATAGAAACAAGGTCGCTAATAAAACATTGCATCAAAGAGGATAATCCATGTCTTATAATAACATGAGGTCAGATACTTCTTCCTAACAAAAATAATCATTAAACAATTTGGATAATTTATCTCTCTCCCATGACTCTTGTTCCCTATCAAGAAAAAATAATCACATCAAAGGATAAAAATAATCAAAACAATACCAGAATGAAATTCAAGAAAATTTATTAATAGACATAGATATTATATTTATAACATCTCATATTAATTGTTTTTTTTAATTTTCAAATAATGTTTATAAAAAAATTTCTAAGTCACTTGTTTTCAAAATCCATCATAATATAAATACATTAAATGAAAACCCCCTTTTTTATTTATATTTATAACAAGGTGTTTATCAAAATATTTTTTAGGAAAACAATTCCAATGTAATTTCCAAATATTCATTTAAAATTATTTCATGTTTTAGGGAAGAACTGTAAGTGTATGTTTATGAAAACATTCTACCACAAAAATTAATTTTTTCAAAAACATTTTATTACTAATAAAATAACTAAAATTATCAATATATTAACTAATTTAATTCAACATCAATCACATGATTTAATTTATCCATCCACCACAGTAATTTAAAACATAAAAATGATTCATATCAAATAGTTTTATAATGAAATAAATTTAAAACCTTTCAAGAATTATGACTATCCAACCATATTAATCATTCTTTCCATGATAACTTGAATGTATATATATATATTACATAATTTCATCAAATTATCATTTTTTATGTAAAAAAAATCCAGTATTCACTTTTTCAATGTTAATATCAATGCATGATTTCACATTTAAAGAACCCAATTTTACATATGACATGTATCACAAAAAAATAAATTTGGAAAAATGGACTTTACAAAGTTGTAAAATTTTCCAATTTTAACAAAAAATTACTAACTAGGAGAAAACTCATGAAGAAACTACAAGGAATTTAACATTACAATATCCATTTAACACATGTTAATCTGATTACATAAAATTGTTTTAAATTTTACACCACAGAAAATTTTTCATCCACACAAGAACTTATATAAATATAAATAAAACTTCCATAAGAATAAAAATCAAAGTTACCCATCCACTAAACCATGATTATGTCCTCTTTGGGTGGCACTGAATCGATCACACAATTTTAAAATATGTTGTAATATAATGAATCTTAATAGTGAAAAAGGTATCCCTCTATTCATATGCATGAATCCATAACACATTCCATCAGTATGTGGTCAATCAAAAAAACCCAACCAATAAGATAACATTCAAAAACTTCTATCATTTCTTTCATTATAATTCAGTTGTGGCATCAAGATTATTTTCATCAATTTTAATATTTTACAAACAAAGTGGTTGAACTTTTATGAGAGGTCGGAGATTCTATCAAAACAGGAAAAAAACACACAATCCTAGTAGGGATAAATGTTCTCAACAATAATATACTTCATATCAAAGATCACACAATTTTCAAAGTTAAGAAATATAAAGGTTTGGTGGATTGGGATTCAGTATAGAACATATTCTCTGTAAACATATTTGAGAAAACCAACCTTTAATTTGGTAACATTATTTCACCAAAGAATATCAACACTTGAAATTATAAATATGTAAATAATGTAACCATCTAAAACACTCAATATTCCCAACTCCTTTCATGGGAAACATCATGCCCAACATTTAAATAGATCTGATATGTGACCAATTTAAAGTTCAAAACTGCACCTGTTATAGTACTAAAAATCAATATGGACATGCTTAATCTAACAACTTGATCTCAAGGGAAACGTGTTTCACAAAAATAGAAATTTCACATGTGTTGTCTCTTGCACCATGCTTAACATGGTTAAAACAAGACATTCAAGGATCATATTGTGACCATGGAAACACCATTCCAAATTTATATGAAAACTTTAAAATGTTATGTTCTTGTTCTCAATTCAAATACCCCATTACAAATACAACATGCTTTCATAATTCTAAAAATAAAACATGATATCATGTAACAAAATTTAAACTACACATGTTGTATTACTATTTGTCACACTAATCCTGCTCAAACTAAACATTATTTAATCATTCCATTTCATAGGAAAATATTCTTATATACTACAATAGGATTTTACTAATTTTTCATCCATAATTAAATTTAACATGAATGGTACTTTAAATGTTTTCATATTTTAATTACAACATACTAGACATTCTACTGCTCAGGATAAATATTCTAGCAATTTCATTAAAGGTTATACAAATGTTTTCAACTTTAGACATGCTCTCATGTTACATTGAATTTCATTATTCAATTTCAATACTCAAATATGACATGAACATCTATATTTAGACACTTACACATGGTTCAATACTCATAAAGTAACATGAAAATAATTATTACATAAAAAATTTAGATTTTCTTACCCGTGGAAGAATGTGTTTAAATATGTAAAACAAATCAAGTTTCAACAGGCTTCCAAAAATCATGCACATAACCATTCCAAAATTTTATAAATACAACATAAATCATGCACATTACGTAACACTGAAAATAGTTTATTTTATATTAAATCATGATGTTTGACTTGAGTTATAAAAAAACCAAGTTGATCAGGTAGTAAGCACAACATATATTTTATCTTTCTCAATAAGGACCAAAAAGTGTATCTTTCTACTTGGAATATATTACATGCAACACTGACATGGTGTATACAACACACAACACCAAATTGGTGTATGCAACACAAAACACTCATTTATATGAAACATATTTTTATTATTATAATTATTTAAATGATATAATTATAATCTAGCCATTAAAATTAGTAATATTAATAGTAATAAATACTTTCCAAATATTTTCTATAATGTTTCTACATAAATAAAACATATTTACAATGAAAGTCATAATTTTTTGTAAAGTCCTTATATATTTAAAATCATTATTTTCTCAAATAAACTAATTTTCATTTCCTTTTGTGAAAAATAATAAAATTAATTTTTTACCAATTTAGAAATTTAATTTGATAAAAAAACTCCATTTTTTGAATGTATAATTTCTGAATTACTGTAGGGGGAATTTTTGGGATATTTCTAATGAACTTCATTTTTCGATGAATAGTGAAAATACAGGATTTTAATTCAAAACAGAATTTTCATCTAATTTATTTATAAGGATAAATTATATTTTAATTTGGTTTAAAAGTATAATTAGATTATATTTTTATCAATAAATCTAATTTAGGTCATTGGAATCAATTTCACTTTGAAATTGGTTATAAAAACTTAGCAAAATTTTGGACATTTTTACTGTAAAACCCCACAATGTCGTCCCATCAGCGGGAATATTTTTAAAATAATTTCTTCCACTAATGTGATTCGAATTTGGAAAAATGGATTAAATATTTTAAATAAGAATATTTTATAAATTCTAAGAAGGTCAACTTTTTTACCAAAAATAATAGTTAAGGTGATTAAAATTAATTACAACGGTTAAGAGAAAAAATAGATTAATAAATTACTAAACCTTAAATTTAAGACACAAAACAACCTATATACTTCTCCAAAACTAATTTTAGGGACATTATTCGTCCATGAAACTTCCATTATTGAGTTCTTTTGGTTTTTATGTCTTTTTTAAGTAAAAACATGGGTAGGCCTAACTTGTTTTCAAAAATGCAATGTGTGTCATTTCCCTACCATATAAAAGGCCAACAACTATCCATCTTCTTCACACCTCTAAAACCACATTTGTTAGGAAAAAATATTCATAATAAACTTCTCAACATCCCCCAATACCACTTATAATCCTCCCATTGGGATGAAAGCAATCCTATGAAGCCTTTTGGCAGAAACTAAAAGGAGTTACCTGAGTAAGAGGTAACGACTTCTCTCGAGATCCTTTATATTATTTTCTTCCTCCACACCCTACACTATAATTATCTTATTATTTTATAAAAAAAATATTATATTAAATATACTAGGATTTTTTTATACTAAGTTTTCATTTATTAATTACTTCATCTCATGGTGGAAATTACGATGGAAACTTTTTTTATATATTTATTTAATATTTTTTATTCCTTTTACAACACATATCTTTTTACTTTGTATTTGGTGTAAATATGATAATTTTGTTTGAGGAAGTGAGGACTACCTCCCCCTTAATGTGATGTCATTTGTTGATACACTACATGGAATGTGTTAGTAATGGTTTTACTGAACTTATATGATATATATGATATAATAATTCTACTAAAATAATGATATATATAAATATATACATATATATCATTTTATTTATTTCTTTCAATATGATAATAAAAACGGAAACAACATCCATGCGTATATATGAATTACTATCTCCATGAACAATGTATTCCATTTCATACTTCTATATTCTATAGATTATTAAAATAAAAATATACTAAATATAAAAGATATCTATATCGTATTTTAAATTTTTGAAATCATGTTAAAATTATAAGAATAAAAAATATAACAAATTCATATGCATGCCAAGAGGTTATTAACCAAAGTGAAACCTTAATATAGAATTGTTAACAAGAGGCTAATATAAGGTTATGACAAAAACATTTATGTAACTATATATAATAATATTATACTATAAAATATGTATAAAAACATACATTTATTTTTCAACAATATTGTATGATTATAAAGAGATTCAAGACACAAGGTAAAAGAATTTCGTCTCACTTTTTATTTCCATGAGATACATACTTTATTCACCCCCCATTCCTTTTTTTGGGGGTGTATACTACCCATGTATGTATTATATTATTCTTATACATAAATTTATATCTATATAAATATCCTTTTTATGATATTTATCTCACGTGGTTTATGTTTCAAATGTTACCATATTGGTAAAGTAATTTCATAACTAATTTCTTTCCTTGAGACATATGCCATGTTATGAACCTATATATTTCAATGAGGTGTATGTACTTACTTTGAAATATTATATCATGAATATTATTATTTTAATGATATTTTAAGCTTCAGGTAATTTCATTTTTTAAAATGGGTATTATGGTTCAAATATACCAAGTGGTAAGAGTTTATTATAATAATCTCATCACTTTTTGATATTATTTATCTACATGATTCCTTTGATGAAATATTATGATCCATATCTCAAGAACACTCATGCATTTTGTCCCCTTATAGTTATCCATGATATATTCATGTATTGGTACCATTTTTCCAATATTTCGGATAAAATATAGTTAATAATTTTTTTTTAAAAAGCCTAATTTTACCCTCTCTTCCGTAAAAAATATCTATTCCTTGAAAACAATGTTTTCTAAAAAACATTTGAATGAATATTATATTATTATCTTAAAATATTTAGAAGAAAGTTTTAACTTTTTTTATTTTTCCAATGTTTCCAATGGAATATTCATTTTTCATTCAGAATGAGGCAATTTTCTAATGTTATTACTGGACAAAAGGATTATTATTTTTACCTCATACGGTATATACATACTTACCCACCATAAATTCTTTGAAGATTTCTTTTCATGTTTAAAAGTTTACTTATTAATATTTTTTTAAAATATTTTTTCAAATAAATTATTTTTAAAATGTTTCCAATCTTAATTTATAAGCTTTTAAGGAATGGGTTTTTAAATTTCTTTATGTTTTAAAGAACCTTTTACAAAGTAAATTTACCTCAATAAATGTTTTCAAAATATAATTACAAGTTATTTTACAAATAATTTTACATTTTTTGATGTTACTCATTTCTTTAAATGAAATGTTCCAAAGGTTTCGCTCAAATTATTTCTTGAATGGTTAATGATTTGATGGAATGATACATTTGAAAACTATTTCAATTCCATAGGTTTTAGGTTTTTGAAAACCACTTTTCTTAATAGGTTATGATTCCATGAAGTTATTATGAATCCTTTTACTTTTCATATGTTATTATGTGATGAAAGTTTAATGATACCCACTTCATTTCATGGCTTATGATTTGATGTTTATAAAACTTATCTATTTTTTGGGTTTATGATATGATGACACTTTTATTATCTTATAAAACATGTATTAATTATTTTATTATGAGATTGGTGAGACCTATATCACCCTCCAATGTATTGGGTAATGATAATTTATATATGAGCTCAGATGGTACATAGGTTGTATCCGAAGACCGAAAACAATAAGGTACATATGTTGTAGAACAATCCTAAAAATAATAAGGTACATGGCTTGTAGCCCAAACATAAAAATATTAGGGTAATTGGGTTGTATCCAAAACCCAAAACTAAGAAGGTATATGGGTTGTGTCCCAAACCTTAATGTAATAGAGTACATGGGTTTTTATCCCAATCTTGAAGTTGGTGAATGGGTCATATCCCAATACTAATATGTTATAAAGGTCTAGGTAGGTAACCTTGAAACAGAAGTTTCTATTCTTATATATATGCCACAAATTCTTTATCTTATTCCTCAATTATGATTTCATGGTTCGTGATGTTTATTTCCTTATGATTAATGACTTTTTAACTTCCAAGAGCTATCCCATCACTCATGTTTATGATCATTTATATGAAGGGTATGATATTATAATGTTATTATCATGTTCTCATACCCCTATGTTCATGTTTATGCGTACATGTCTTTCTTTTTTACCCCTACTGAGATTTTGAGATCACAGCTTTCTATGTTTCCTTCTCAAGTTTATGAAGATAAATTTCATGTATGATATGTCTAAAAGATTTTCTAGTCTTGGAGAACTTATTTGGAGAAAATGTATCTTGCTTATGTATCAGTGTTTACATTTCTAAGGTTCCAAATGTAACAAAATAATACGGTTTTTGGGTGTTTGTTTGTAAAATGTTTCTAAGTATTCCCCAAAAGTATTGTAATGTATATATGAATATATATTAAAATATAGGGTATCTATAGTTGGAATTAGAGAAAAAGTTTAGTTAACCTTTGGAATCTAGGATGAAAAAACCATAGTAAGAACCCTAAGGACATGTCTATATATAAGTATAAGGATAAAGAAAATGTATTGGAATTTTAGTAAAGGATAGAGTGATTGGTTTCCTAGAAATACATCCTTGTCTAGATATTACAAGTGGATGTGGCTCTAGTACAGATGTACCTAGGGGTAAGTACACAAACAAGACATTCCAAGATAGACTCAGGATAATCTGGTACATGACAACGGGTCTTGCTACACACCTAATTTGACACTCCAGGGGGAATATACATTGTGAATTCACAAACTCTTCATGAACAATCATGAATTATTTAAATATAATTTGGATATTAAAAACCTCGGATAAACCTAATGTTTCATATATGAAAGAATGTGTCATAATTAAGACATCTTAAAAGTGACCTTTTAGGATTATGTGGTTCCTCCCTTTGACAATTTTTTCTTACTCTCTTCTTGTTGGATTTTATTTGAATGGCTAAACTCTGAAGGAACCACGTTAATGGTTATTGTGAGGGAAAATGAAAAAAATATTCTCCTAAGGATATAAATTCTTTGGGAGTTGGAATAAAAACTTGTGTTGCTATTATCATACAACTATATCATTATATGAATCATGATGAACTTACAAATGATCAAAGGGGGGAAAACATTATATTTAGTCCTTCATTGGGAAACATCCACTTTCTTTTAGTGGGTTTTTTGATATACTTGTTACTAAACATTGGATCAGTACCACTAAAAATATATTCTTTGTTATCCAGTGTTAATATCATGATAAAGTCATTCTAGTTGTTTATTTGTTAGAAGGTTATTCAAACCAGTGGTTCACTTTAATTAAGAATAGGAGGAATCAAGATGAAATCGAATCCATGGATTTGGATGAGTTCAAAAACCTATTATTACATAATTAACTTCCTTGTGTTCTTAAAAAAATATGGAAAAGTTATTCCTTGACATGAATCAAAATGATGACGAATGTATCAGTTCCTATGAGGATAATTTCACAGGACATGCAAGGTATGCTTATATAGTTACCATCTAACCATAAAAAAGGTTGATAGGTTCTTCAGTAGCATACAACCATGCCTCAAAAAGGCATTTTCCATGATAAACTTTGGAAGATATGAAGAGATTGTGTGTTATCAAATCAAAGTTGAAATGGAGGTTGGAGTTGTGTATTAATCTCATTGTTTTAACATGAAGAGGAATATGGAGTTCAAAGGACAATTAATAAACTATAGAGATAAAAATATGATCTTTGCTTTGTGCTCTAATAGTGGAAAGAAGTATTGTGGTAATTGTCTTAATGGAAATAGTAAGTTTTCTAAGTGTGTAAAGGAAGGACATTGAACGGATGAATGGAAAAGTTATTTTAAAAAGTTATATAATGATGGAAATAATGAGAAAACTCTATAGAATTCACCTCCCACACTTTAGGGTTTTAATTGCAGGGAGTTTGGTAATTTCACAAAAAAATTCCCAAATCAAAAGGTTAATAATGTTTATCAGTTCAAACAACCTCTAAAGACAAAGTATAAAATGAAAATAATATGCCATCGAAGTGGATAAAGTGAGAAATTACAATTGGGGAACTCTATTGTGGGGAATTTCCTGTGGGATTTTATAAAAACAAGGTCTCTGAAATTCTTGTTGATTCTTTAGTGAAACTTGTTGTGAGTTTAATAATTAATTATCTTTCTCCACATGAATTTTTTATTAAAAAAATCTCATTGATTTTATAGATTTACAAGGATAAACCCAATATTCAAATAGAAATGTTTTTTAAATATAAGATATTATTTAAGGAATAAAGGATGAATTATCTTTTGGAATAATGTATGTTTTCAATAAGGATTTATGTAAATTAAGATTATAAACAAGTTTTAAAGAGAATATATGATAAAGTTATTCACATGTTTGGTGTGTGATGACACATGGGGGATAAATGTTAAGATGATTTCATGAACTTATTTCTATTGTTTTGGATTTTCATCTTTCATAAGGGTTATAAGGTTAAACACTCATGAAAAGTTTATGTTAAACTTTGGATGAAGTATTTATAGATGAATTTTGTATTTAAAAGCTTCGTTAAAAGTGTATTTAGTGATTTACCTTATTTCGAGGATGTCAAATATTTTGAAAATTATATTAGTGTGGTTTTAGAAAATGACATCATGTATATTGGGTTACAGCAAATCAAGTCTATAAAGGTCATGGTTCCTGAACCCATGACTAAAGGAAAATAAGGGTTTCACGCCTACCATAGTTCTACGTGATGTGTTGGTTAATGTTTAATTATATTTGTTGAATAATTATTATTTATGAACCAGTAGAGTAAATTTTTGTATTTATAAATTAATGTATTAACGACATTGATTTTGAAGAATACATAGGGAAAATAGTTATACTATTCATTATTTTTTGGGTCTTAAGACCTTCTAAAAGTGTATTTCAGCACTTTAGGTATCAAAGTTAATTTATCAAATTCCATTACATGAAGTAATGGATGAATTATAAATTCATCAAAGTACAACTAAAGAATGAAATTTTTTTATAGAAATATAACATGTAAGTATATTTCCTTATATTTTTTGTCAATAAAATATTCACTCAACATTAGGATAATGATCAAAATAAAAAAATATCCTAATACCTTAATTTTGTTTAACCAATGGACTTTTAAATCATCACAGATTTATGAATTTAAGGCCCACAATTTTTCTTTGATCATTCACTTGTTTTTTTATTAATGACCCCAATCACTCCCTATAAATATTTATTTGTTTCCTTCATGTTCAATATTCACTCCCAAAATATATTCACCTATGTGGAAACCTAGTTGTATGTTACATTGGGTAACTATTATGGTTCCAACTTTCCCTTTTTAAGGGATGTTTTAGTATCCATTTTTACGATGTGGGTTTCAATAAATAAAACTTTCAAGTATTGAACCTTTGATAACCCATACAAATTTTGAGGGTGAAGTTCATTTCAAGGGGGTAGAATGTAACACCCTAGGATTTTTTTATATTTCTTTTGAAATAATTTAACCTTTATTATATTTTACATTTTCCATAACACAAAAAATAGTTTATCTTGTGTTAACTCGTGATGTTTGTCTTGCATTATATGCAACACCAAGTTAATCACGCACTAAAAACAACATATATTTTATATTGATGAAAAACGAATGTCGAGGTTAGATTTATATGTGGAATACATTACACACAACACTAACTTGGCATACCAACACGCAACACCAATCCGGCGTCCATTACATGCAAAACTGAGTCTCTACAAAACATATTTTTATTATTATAATTATTTAAATCATTCAATTATAATCTAGTTGTAAAACATAGTAATATAAATTTGTATAACTACATTCTAAATATTTTTTGTAATGGTTTTATATAAATAAAACTTATTGATAATGAAAGACATAATTTTTGGTAAACTATTTATAGGTTCTAAAAAATTATTTTCTCAAATAATATACTTTTCATGTACATTTGTAAAAAACAATAAAATTAATTTTAGACACATTTATAAATTTAATTTGATAAAATAAACTTCATTTTTGAATTTATAATATTTAAATTAGCTTAAAGAAATGCTTTTCAGTTTTTTCTAAGAAACATTATTTTTGGATGAAAATAAAAAAATAATAGATTTTAATTCCAAACATACAATTATTATAATTTATTTATAAGGATAAATTATAGTTTAATTTGATTAAAAATTTTATTTAGATCATATTTTTATCAATTAATCCAACTTAGGTCATTGGAATCAATTTCACTTTTAAATTGGGTATAAAAACTTAGCAAAAGTTTGGACATTTGTACTTTAAAACGCGTAGTGTCGTCCTATGAGTGGGATTATTTTTAAATTAATTTATGGAACTTATATGATTATAAATTATAAAAATTTATTCCAAATTTCGAATCAAATTAATTTTTAATTTCTAATAAGATAAAGTTTGTTTTTGACTAAAAATATTAGTGAAATAGATTAATATTAATTACAACGGTTAACAGAAAAATTAGTTTAATAAAATATTAAACCTTAACGTTAAGACCAAAAAAACCTACACACTTTTCCAGAACCCATTAATTTCCATTATTATGCCATTAACCTTCCATTATTGAGTTTTATTTATGAATTTTTCTAGGTAAAAACGTGGGTACACCTAACTTGTTTTTAAAAATGTCAAGTGTGTCATTTCCCTTCCCTATAAAATCCCACCAACTCTTCATATCCTTAATACCTATCAAACCACTTAATATTCACAAATATATACCAAAAAAACTTCCCAGAATCCCCCCATAACTTCTATAATCCCCCCCTTGGGTAGAAATCAATCAAAGGAAAACTTTTGGCAAAAAACAAGAGTTACCCGATTAAGAGGTAACGACATCTCTCAAGATCCTTTCTGTTGTTTTATTTCTCCACCCACTCTACTCTCTTTATTTCAAGATTTTATAACAAAACTAGTATTTAAAATTTACTAGGTTGTTTTTATGTTAAGTTATCAACCTACACCTACACACAACTCCACCTAACGGGAAACTAACATATTGTTTATGTGTGCGGCGAACCACCGCCTCACTGAACGATGATGTTAATTTTTAATTTATCACCTATCATGAAAGATATTATGATGTATACTATATTTATATATGTACTTACTATTATTTATTCATTTTACAACACATATATTTTTACTTTATATTTTTTTTAAATATGATAATTTCATTTTAGGAAGTGTGGACTACCGCCATCTCAAAGCAATGTGATTCTTCCACACACTACATGAAATGTATTAAGGATGGTTTTAGTGAGATTATATTATATATATGATATAATAATTCTACTATAATAATTATATATATAAATATATACATATTAGCCATTTTCCTTCCTTCTTGGAATACGACAATAAAAACGGAAATAATGTTCATGTGGATATACGGTTTACCATCTCCATTAATGGTGTACTCAATTTAGTAATTATATATTATATTGATTATTATCATAAACATATACTGAATATACATGATATTTATATCATTTTTTACATACCAAAAATAATGATATAAGTATAAGGATCAAATATATAACAAATTAAGTCTCCCACAAAGAAAATATTACCCGAAGTTAAACCTTAACATAGAATTGTTAACAAGAGGGTAATATAAGGTCATGATAAAATCATATACAGAACTAAATATAATAATATTATATTTTAAAATATGTATAATAAACTTCCATTTGTTATAAATTAATCTTTTATGAGTATGATGAGATCCAAGACACATGGTAATGGAATTTCATCTCACTTTTTATTTCTGTGAGATACATGCTATATTAACCCACCATTCCTTTTGTGTGGTGTGTATACTACCCTTGTATATATAATATGATTATTATAATTAAATTTATGGTTATTTACATATAAATTTAATTATATTTCTCTCATGGGGTTTATGTTTCAAAATTTACTAAAGTGGTAAAGTAATTTCTTCACAAATTGCCTTCCTTGATACACATGCCATGTTATGCACCTATTTTTTCATGAGGTGTATATAATTACTTTGAAATTTTATATCATGAATCTTATTATTTTAATTTTCTTTTAAGCCTCATGTAATTTTATTTTCTTAAAAGGTGAGTATAGTTCAAAGTTACCAAATGGTAGGATTTTATTGAAACAATCTCATCACTTTTCAAAAAAATTTATGTTTATGCTTCCTTTGATGAAATATTATGATACGTCTCTCAAGAACACTAATTCCTTTTATCCTCTTCTTTTTAATTATTATATATCTATGTATTGGTACTATTTTTAAAATATTTTGTACATAAGATTGTAAAGAATGTGTTTTTAAGAAATTATGGCTTTACCCTCTCTTCAGTTGGAAATCTTTGTTACTACAAAACAATGTTTTCTCAAAAAGGGTTCCTAAGAATATTCTACTATTATTATAAAATATTTAAAATACATTTTTAACATTTTTTTCATTCAACAATTTTTTCAAAGGAATCTTATTGTATCTTTCTGAATGATTCATTTTTCTAAATTTTTTATCATAGCGGCCCTTACTTTTCATAAATTAACCTTACATAAATTTTCCGGAATACTTAAAACAGTATACAAACAGACATTCAAAGAACAAATTAGTCTTATGTCTTTGAAAACATTGAAAACATAAACACTCGTACATAAGTGGGTTACATTATCTCCCACTAGGTTTTTCTTGACTATAACCATCCTTAAACACATCAAAAATAATACATATCTTCATAACTTAGAGATTGGGTCATTAAAAGGTGTGAGATAAAATAATCAGTCAGAGTAAATAAGGGATATATGTAAGCATAATCATGAGAATAAAGGGATGAGAACATGACCATGAAAAATAGAAGATCATACCCTATATAACAAAGATCATATATATGAATCATGGAATAAATATTGGCAGTTCAGAATATATGAATCATAAGGAAATAAAGAACAAAAGACATGAAAGAATAACATAGGATTAAAACAAGTAATTTTGGAAAACACGTACGAATATAATATGATTTAAATAGTATCCAAATAATCACAACCAATACCATCTTATTAGTATTGGCCACTCCCCATACCATCTTCTTAGTGATGGTTCACTGCTATGGCCATCAAAGTAGAATGAGTTCAGTCCTCATTCCGTCTTCGTAGTCATGGTTCCCAATCATTGACATATTAGTAGTCACGGTTTAATCCCAATATTATCTAAGATTATCCCATGAGATATAAATCTTTACCCAAAGCCTTAGAGGGAGATATATCTCACAACCATATCATAGTGAAATCATACAAACATATGCCACAAGGTCATAAATAACCATATAATAACCCATGAAATAAAATGGATATTATAAAAATGTAATCATATAATAACCTGTGCAAAAAGACATGTTTCATAACAATTTCATCAAGGACATGACCCATGAAAAGAAGCAGGTTTCAAATTCATATACCCTATGAAAGGGAAATGGGTTTCATAAACATCATTCCATCAAAACATAATCCAATAAGAGAAATAATATGAATGGAAACATTGAATAATTTACTAATAAAGACATGAGTAACACCAATTGATGTTATCATATATGGGAGATAATTTTGAAAGATCTTTTACAAAAACTTCTTGAGGAAAATATCTTTTCTACATTGAAAAATGATTTTTAAAACCTAAAACATTTTGAAAACCTTTTTCTTTGAAAATATAAAGGAATTATTGAAAACCATAAAACGTTTTTAAAATATTGTTTCCCTAAAAATAGGCATCATATATCTTTTCAGAACATTTTTTAACACATTTTTTAAAATATGGTTTTTTAGTACAATAGATTTCTTAACAGAGAATGGATGATAATATTTTACTTTAAAACATAATCTTAAGTACCAAAGAGTAAAAATGGTAATACTACATGGATATATATTGAATAAAAATATTAAAAGTAACTCACGAGAATTATTGACAGATGGATCACAATATTTCATAAAAGGAAGCATAAACATAAACAATCTGGAAAAGCGATCAGATTGCTTCAATATGCTCTTATCACTTGGTAACTTAGGATTATAATATCCATTTAATAAAATGAAATTTCATGAATCTTAGAATATAATTAAAATAATTATATTCATGATATAACATTTAAAATGGAAGTATATACACCTCAAAAAGAATTTAGTTTCATAACAAAACACGAGTCTCAAAGGAGGTAAATTCATACCAAACTATTCTACCGACTTCGTAACTTTTGGAACATAACCCCATGTAATAAATATCATAAAATTGACATGTGATTACCCATAAATATAATTAAAACAAAAATATAATACATAAAATTCTAGTACATACACTACACAAATGAAGTTAGTGGTTATTAAAGCATGTATCTCACGGTAATATAAAGTGAGAAGAAATCCCCTTACCTAGTATCTTGACTCTCATCGTACTCATTGAATCCACCTATGTAATAAATATAAATTATTAAAAATGTTTAAAATATATATATATTATTATATCTAAAATCATATTTTTTTTATTATGATCTTATATTTCCTTCTTAATAACCATTCCATGTAAAGGTTTTACTTTGGAAAATAGACTCTTTGTTCTTCCCATGTGTCTTAATTTGTTATATCGTTGGTCCTTATAATTATATCATGATTCCAGAATGTCAAAAATGATACAAGTAGCATTTATATCCATTATATTTTTATTATAATAATATATATAATATATAATTAAAATATGGAATACACTATTGAAGGAGACAGTAAGTTGTACGTACGCCTTAACGTTGTTTCTGTTTTTATTATCATATTGAAAGAAAGAAAACAAATGACGTATAAATACATATGTATATAATTATTATAGTAGCTTTAAGATATAATATATATATTATATATTCACTGAAACAATCCTCAATACATTCCATGTAGTGTATGAACGAATCATATCTCCTTGAAGGGGTGGTAGTCCACACTTCTTCAAACGAAATAATCATATTTACACCAAAAAGAAAGTAAAAATATATGTGTTGTAAAATGAATAATTAAGCTTAAATAGATAATAAATATAATATATAACATATATCTATATATAATTTTTATAATAATTTCAACCATGAGATTTTGTAAGGAAAAATGAACAATCCTCATTTAGTGCGGTGGTAGTTCTCCGTACACGTAAACATTATGTTCGTTACCCATTAAATGGATGTTCGTGTAAGTTTACATATAAACATTATCATAGAAACATACTTCTATATTTAGGATATTTTTTTGTTTTAAAATAATGGAATAAATAGATTGGATGTGGTGGATAAGGAAAATAAAATAAAAGAGCTTGTGAGAAGACGTTACCTCTTAATCACGTAACTCCCTTTGGTTTGTGCCAAAAGGATTCCTTGGATATATTTCTACCCAAGGGGAGTATTATATGAGTAATGGAGGGATTTGGGGAATTTTATCAGGTACATATTGGATGAAACGAAGTGGTTTGAGATGTGTTAAGAGGAGGGAATGTTGGTGTATTTTTATAGGAAAGGAGGAGTGGCACTCCTGTAAATATTTGAAGGGAGAAATCCACCCACGTTTTTCATGTTCCAAGTTGATCCAATAATAATAAAAAGTTGATACAAGGTATTATAGGGTATAAATATTTCCATAAAATGGATTCTGGAAAAATTTATAGGTCTTTTTGGGCCTTAAGGTAATGGTTTAGTCCCTTATTAAGCTTAATTTATCATTAATCGATGTAATTAATTTTAATCACTTTCACTAATATTTTTGGTCAAAAAATAAGTTTAACTTTTTGTAAGATATAAATTATATTGATTCCAAATATCAAATCCATATTTACAAATTATAATCACAAAAATTAGAAAAAATTAATTCAAAATTAACGCCACAATCGTGTCGACAATGCAGGTTTATTTATGTAAAAATCATCAAAAGTTTGCTAAGTTTTTACATCCAATATCATGGTGAAATTGGTTCTAATTACCTAAATTAGATAAATTTATAAAAATATAATTTAATTAAATTTTAATCCAAATTTACCTTATAGATAAATTATATGAAAATGCAGTTTTAAATTAAAATCTGGTATTTTTCACTATTCATCCAAAAATGAAGTTTCTTAGAAAAATCCTCAAAAATCAAACTAATATAGTTTAAACATTATAAATTAAAAAATATTTTTTTTATCAAATTAAATTTATAAATGTGTCTAAAATTAATTTTATTATTTTTTACAGGACATGAAAGGTAGCTTATTTGAGAAAAATAGTATTTTTAAAACATATAAAGACTTTAGAAAAAATAAAATATTTCATTTTAAAAATTATAAAAAAATTAAAAGTATTGATTTCTATTCATATTACAAATTTTTTGTCGGAGTAGATTACTCAATAGGGGTGAATTGAGTATTTATAAAAATTTGTGGTCAAAAAGTATTCTTAAAACGGTTTCCCCAATAAGGTTAAATACAGCCCAATTAATCAAGGTTATACTGTTATGAAAGTTTGACTGTTTGAATAGATTCTTATAATATTGATTAATTCTCAGTAGTATTAATATTTGTTATTAAGATTACTTTTGAATATATTCTAATAAGGCAAAACAAATATATATTCTTTCCAAGATTAACTATCAAAGTGAATTTAGTGATTTCTGAATTATATAGTAAAGCATTAAAACAGAGAAGACAAAGTTAAGAAGCACAAAGAATATAAAACAAGTGGTTTAGTCTCAAGCCGAGACCTAATCCAGTCCACATTTTGATCACCTACCACCAATCAGTTTATATAAAAAACTTGATCCACACCCTGGATCGGGGTTAACAACAGTACACAGGATTGTCCATGTCACTTGACCTCTTCCGCAGATCTTCATGGGTATAAACTACCAAGCTAAACAGTGACCTCTTCCAAACATATCAACAGGTATACAAGTTTAAAAAGATGTTTGAGAAATGATATCTTTTATCCTTTAGTTTAATGCATGAGATATATTTTGTTGTTATACAGAAACACACACTGCTCAAAAGCTAATAAAATGATACACAACAGAGCAGAGATATTGAAACATGTTTAAAAGTTCTCGGAGTGTTTGTCTTTGTAGATATGGACTTCTGAGATGAAGCATATGCAGGAATCATGCCCTCTTATAAAAAATTGAGTGTCTCAAGTCATAAATATCTAGCTTGTGTTCTTCGGGATGTTTGACAGTGCGAAGATGTTCTCGATTCTGGGATTCAAGTATGCTTCTTGTGTTCTTCAGCAATGTCAAGTTTCATGTGATAATTCTTTCATTAAAAATCCCTTATTTTTGCTCTTAGTTGTCATATCCTTATTGTCGTTTTCCTCACTTTAATCTATATATATATTGTTTCTGGGCCTCACTACTCTTCTATCTTAGAGTGCTTGTGTTGGAGCAGACAGGTTGCATGTATTCTGCACCTCATACCTCATACTGTCAGGTAACATGTCTACAAAGAAACATTAATTATGTCAGTTCATTAAAAACTTCAAATATGACAGTTAGAGAGTAAATTGAAAAATGACAAAGCATATTAGTAAAAAGTGTCACAATATGTCATGGAAACAATGTCTCCCTAAAATTGTGTCTAGATTGATCATGGTGTCTCGTTCATAGTGTCTAGATTGATCACGATGTCTCGTTCACGGTATCTAGTTCATGGTGTCTGGTTCACGGTGTCTCATTCATGGTTTCTAATGGTTACGGTGTATCATGGTTATAGTGTCTCATCTTCACGGTGTCTAATGGTTACGGTGTCTCAACTTCACGGTGTCTCATGGTTATGGTGTCTCATTACGTTACCAGAAAAACATAACCGGTGGTAGACTCACAGTTTCTCATACTTACCAACATTTATGTATTCAGACTTAAGCAGAGATTTTTCATCGAGTGGGTTAGACTTAATCATTTGTCTAAGAAATTATAAAGAAAATCAGAAGATAGTGTACAATAACCAAACTCAGTGTATAGCACTTAATAGATTTGGATAGCTTTTTCTAAACAATTGTACATTTGATGTGAGATAGATTTCATAAAGTACACAGGGTTTATAGACTGAATAGGATTTGTGATCATTAAAACATGATTAATACATGAGGAGTCCAACAATCTCACCCTTTTTTATTATCACAAATAATGTATATTTAGAGTCTATATTTGTTCTATCAAGATTTTTCCAATGTGTAAATAACATATATAGAGTTCTCTCCAATAGATATTTTTCCATAGAGATTTCTCCCCCTTTTGGGATTATCAAAAATATTGAATAATGAGTAGAAAATAAAAAGGGAATAATACATTAGAGAAAAAAGTTTCAATACAAACAGTAAAGGAAACAACATTAATATAAAATGAGAGTAATCACTGTTCTTCATCACTGGTTGGTCTTCGCTTTTACCTTATCAGCATCATTAGAAGAAGAATCCATAGGATCAGAGGTTGATGTAGAAGAAGGGAGTGAGATGGTTGACAGAGAAGGTTAAGGAAGACCTTCAAAGAAAGAGAGAGCGAGTGTAGGTGAAGTAGATGACTGAGGCAATAGTTGATCAAGGATTACAGGCCTGATCTGACTCAGTGCCTAACTGACAGACAAATAGGTGGAGGCTAAGGTGGAGGTAAAGTTAAGAAAACTAGGTCTCAGAGGTGTAGTCATAGGAGAAACTATGGTAGTACTTTGTACATAAATATAGGGTCTCAGAAGCTTGATAAAATTACCAATTATCTCTTCACCATACTACATGGATTTATCAAATTCATCCTTGTTTTCCATAAACTTATCAAAAAGATGAGTGAACTCTGTGAGCTTTTGATCTTCAGTCTCGAAAGCTTGAGTAACAGGAGGAATCCTCATATTTTCAAAAAGATACACGAAATGATTGGTCATGTCAGTCTTTGAGAAGATTCGGTTGAAGTAGAAGTCCATATTCTTGGAAATTTATTAATGAGCATCATTTTCAATTTTGGAATAGATTTGGACCATATCAAGAACCCGGTCACTATTCGTGATAACTTCAAATAGAGAATATGTATTGAAACCACTATGCACAGTCTGAAGTTATTCTTTGGCCACTATTTTGGGTAGGCCACTATCAAAGGAAGATTGAGATGATTTTCCAGATGCTTTAGAAGAAATGATAGTAGAGGTAATAGATTTAAATTGATTTAGCACTTTTTGAAGGCACCCCTTATACTCATTAGTGAGATTTTTTAGACTAACAATGACTTCAAAAATCTCTCTCAAAATCTATTTGTTTATTTCATCTACCTTTTCAGATGAAGAAGCTAAATGAGGAAAATTAGAGAAGAAATTTCTTGTGGGGTTTGAGGAATAACTGGCTCAATAGTATGAGAAGCAAACTCTGATTTTGAATGCATCACTTTCTTCATGTCTTCAATCAGATATCTTAGAGTCTTCACTTAATCACTGAGCAGTCTATTCTCAACTCTGACTTCCTAATTCTCATGAATCATTTTAGGTGGAATCTACCGAATTATCTTTTCCTACAACAGTGAGGAATATTTCTCACTTAGATTTGTTACAGGAGCTGGTTGGGTATCTTGGGGTTTTATAACCCAGTCAAAAGGGTAGCTCCAAATTCTTTTAGGTCATATTTACTTACCATGGTTGGTTGTTATGATGGAGGTTTAGAGATAGATACTGAGATAGTCTCAGGTTATGTGGAAGAGATAGATTTAGGACCAAATGTCATTTTCAACTGAAACATAGTGGGAAGGTCAATACCTTTGACTGAGACTTCTTTAGAGTCATTCAAATAAAAATAACTAAGAAATTTATACCATGTTTCTACTAATCTTGGATCAATCGTGTTTGGAACATCAACTGATTCCAGATTGGGGGGATGCTCCCCCTAAACAATTGCATTCTTCTCAGGACTGAGAGGCTTAGGATCTTGATCTATTTCCATGAATTCATACCTTAGTTCCTCACCCATTTCTTGACTAGACAAATGAAAAGCTAGCTCCATCCTCTCTTCAGCCGAAGGAATGACTTCAGGAATAGATTTTTCCATTGGGAGTTCCTCAAGGTCATCTTCTTTACTCGAATGGCCCGAAGGCCTTCATTTTTATTGATTTTTGATAACCCCCCTTTCAAGGGATGAGGGGGAACCCTTACAAGGCCCGTAGGCTTAGAGATTACATGGCCCATAGGCTTAGGAGATTACATGACCTAAATGTCTTAGGGAATTTAGCCAGACTATCTACAAGGAACAGCCCCTCCCCAGCATCTGTATCATGATAGTAGCTCTCCACCTTCGTATGGTCCTCTTTCTAGGCTTCCCGTGAAATCACAGGATGGTCCTGATGGCATATCCATACCCTATCATTCTGACAAATCCATTTGGATATTCTCGGGTGAGTGCACCTACTCTGAATCCTATTCTGGGGATACTCCTTTTTTGTAGTGTTTCTAGGGCAGCTGCATGTGGCCCGAAGGCCTTGAGGTGGCCTGAAGGCCTTAAATGTGGCCTAAAAGACCTACTGACCCGAAGGCCTGGGTGGCCTGAAATCCTTAAGGACTCCAAGTCCAAACTGGTGGCCCAAGGAGAATAGTTCCAGCTGCTACAGTGTCGAACATTACCTTCTACAGTAACTACTACAGTGCCTGCTACAGTACCCATGCAATGTACAGTTCTGCTACAGTACCTGTACAGTGTATAGTCCTGCTACAGTACTCGTACAGTGTAGAATACCTTCTACAGTATCCCGGAAATATGCCTTTACTTGGTTTTGAACCTGGGTCTTTTGGATGCACTTAAGGATACCTCACCAACTGGGTCAAGGCTCATGTGTAGGTCAGCTTCTTGCATAACAGGAATTTCTTCTTCTATATGTTCTTCCATGGCATCCTTTTTGGTTTCTTTGGAAACCTGTTCTTTTTCAACTTCGGGTTGATCTTCCATATTAGAAACATATTTAGAAGCAGGGATTTCTTTTTCAATTACTACATGAGGAACATGAGTAGAGTCTTCCTCATCAAAAATAGTTTCTCTAGATGTCTCAACAGACTCTTCTTCCTCTTCAGAATACTCAACAAATTCATCTGGTTCCAAACTAGGATCATAAATACCTTTTGGTCTTGAGGGATGTTCCACTGGATTGAACTTTTCCTAGATCCTTTCATTCTCTTCAACCCATGCCTCTTTCCAAATATTCCAATTGATCTTCATCCACTTGATAATGACTTTTGAAATATAGAACTCATGATCCTTGATAACTTCTACATTTGGTCCAACCAATCCTTTGGCATGTAGCATGGAAGAGATAAGTCGAGAATAAAATAGGGAGTTTGACATGGATGTGGTCTTGACCAACTCACACATATGGTGTATGACATACTTACAAAGATTGATCTTATGTCCACTTTTCATAAGATGACTCAAAAATATATCCTGATATTTAAGTACACCAAAATCACCTTTTCTGAGGCTAATCAAGTTCTGAATAAACTTAAACAGAAGTCTAGATTCTCCATCCAGTTTAGCAGTGGTAGCTAACCTCTGGGTTCTATTTCTAGTTAATATTTTCAAAGCATCTTCCAAAACAATGAATTCACTATGAGGTGGAGGTCCTCTCTGATAGTCTTCACAAATACCATCATGAGGTATCCTAACGCATGAAGCCCAAAACCTCAAAGAAAAACAGAATATCTGGCCATTTATCAACCTCCTTACAATACATCCACTTTCCGAATCAAACAAAAATGGTACAAACTGATAAAATTATGCAACTAGCTTCGGGTAGATATGTTTATCTTCCTTTGAAAACCATTCTAAGCATCCTTTCTATTTTAATACATTCAAAACCAGAGACTTACTTAATAGAAGGATCTTAGGGCATATCTCTTTCTCAAGTATTGTAGTTCGGTTCACCAGATTTGGATTCAGAGGACCCTCTGGTTCTAACTTAGGCACAATTTTCTTCTTATTTGAACTGTGTTTCTTAGGAGTCGATGAAGAAGGTGGTTTCATCTTAGGCATTCACCGAAGATTCTAGGGAGAGAAGGTTTGAAAGGTTAAATAAGGGTTATGTTTTGAGAGAATAGAAGGGTTCTCGAGTGAAGAAGGAGTGAAACTTCCTTTTATTTTATCATTTTGGAATACCAAGCATTGTAAAAAAAAGCAGAAGAAATAAATAAGTAATTACTGCGATATGGATTCCAATTTATAAATAAAATTACAAGAAATTATTTTGGTGAGATAGTAATTGAATCTCATGGTGAGATAGTAACAATTTTTTATGGTGAGACAATAACAATTATTTTACGGTGAGACAGTAATAACTGTTTTATGGTGAGACAGTAACAATTGTTTTATGGTGATACAGTAACAAAGAAATACAAACTGTGAGACTATAAAAATGACACAGTAAGATATAAAACTGTCAGACATAAAATAGTACGTCATAAAATAGTAATACATTTACTTATGATTTATCATGCATGGTTCATGTATGATGTAGTCTATTTTTTCAGAATTTAATGGTTTGGTGAATATATCAGCAAGATGATATTCAGTTATAATGAATTCCAAAGTGATAACATCTTTTTTATAATGATCTCTCAAAAAGTGATGTCTTACATCAATATGCTTTGTCCTTGAGTGTGAAACGGGGTTTTTCAAGATCTTAATAGCACTATTGTTTTCACAATTTATAGGTACATTCCAGAACTGATACCCATAATCTAGTAATGTGTGTTTCATCTAAAAACTTTTTGCACAACAAATACCAATATCTATGTATTCAGCTTCTTCAATAGATAATGCAACAAAAAAAATTTCTTACAACACCAAGATACTAGTGACTTGCCTAAAAAGTGACATATTCCAGAGGTTCTTTTTCTCCCTAACTTAGAGCCACTGAAGTCAGCATCATAATAACTAACTAATTCAAATGATTGTCCTATTGGATAGAACAGTCCAAGATTGAGTGTATGCTTGAGTTATTTGAAAATTATCTTTATAGCATTTAAATAAGATTCTTTAGGATTTTCTTGAAAATAAGCAGACATAAACACACTAAACATAATGTCAGGTCGACTATCAGTTAACTAGAGTGAACTTCCAATCATTCTTTTATAAGAAGTTTGATCAACATATTTTCCACCTTCATCAAGATCCAGCTTACAAGTGGTACTCATTGGAGTGTCACTACTTTTAGTGATATCAAATCCAAAACATTTTTGAAGATCTCATGTGTATTTATTTTGATTTAAAATAATACCATAATTATTTTGAATGATTTAAAATCCATGAAATAATTTTAGTTCACCCATTAAACTCATTTCAAATTCGTTTTACATCATTTTAGAAAAATCAATACATAAAGAATTTTTTGAAGATCAAAAGATAATGTCATCCTCATAGATTTGAACAGCTAAAACATCAATAGAAAATCTTTTTATAAAAATGGTAGGATTAGCTATTCCTTTTTTAAAACCTTTGAAAATAGAAAAGTACTCAGCCTGTCATACGAGGCTCTTGGATCTTGTTTTAAACCATATAAATCTTTTGATAATTTAAAAAAATGATTTGTAAAATGAGGATTTGTAAAACCAGGAGGTTGGTCAATGAAGACATCTTCAGAAATATACCCATTTAGGAATGCACTCTTAACATCAATTTGATATAGTTTGAAATTCGTATGTACAACATAAGTGAGAAGAATACTGATGGCTTCAAGTCAAGCTATCGTTGTAAAGGTTACTTCATAGTCAATTACTTCTTCTTAACTATAGCCTTGTGCAACCAATCTAGCCATTTTTTTTACTATGTTACCAGCTTCATTTTCCTTATTTTTATACACCCATTTAGTGCATATGGTGAATGTGTCCTTAGTTCATTTGATAAGTTTCGAAACATTGTTCCTTTCAAACTAATTAAGTTCTTCTGGCATATCCATCACCCAAAATTCATCATTGATTGCATCATTAATGTATATAGGTTCAAGTTTTGATAAGAAGACTTGATGATCAACCTGATTTTTAAGCGAAGCTCTAGTTTGACTTCCTTTTTCTAGGTCTCCTACAACAAAATATAAGGTATGGTTCTTAAAATTTATAATAGCTCTAGAGAAGGAAAGACTAGTGATTTCAGGTTCATCAATAGGTTTAGGTTCATTGTGACTTGAGTCTAAGGAATTTCCAAAACTGGAAGTTTTCATATATTCTTTCACAGAATGGTTTGAGGATTTTGAATTAACATTCAGATTTCATACATCATCCTCCAAGTTTTCAAGAATTTTTTTAGGCTCATGCGGATCTGTTTCATCAAATTTGACATGGACAGATTATTCCACACATTTAGTTCTTTTTTTTACACTCTATAGGCTTTAATAGAAATGGAATATCTTAAAAATATTCCTTCATCACTCTTGGATGAAAATTTTTCAAGATTTTCCTTAGTATTAAGGATATACACTTTACAACCAAAAACTTTGAAGTAGTTAACTTTGGGTTTTTGATTGATCCACATCTCATAAGGAGTCTTTTTAAGCATAGATCTGATCAACACTATATTGATTATGTAGCATGCTTTATTTAGAGCTTCAGCCTATAAATAAATAGGTAGGTCATATTCACTAAGAATTGTTCTAAAAACCTCTTCTAGGGTTCTATTTCTTCTTTCTAAAAATCCATTTTGTTGAGGTGTTCTAGGGGTAGAGGAACTATGACTATAGTCCTTTTGTGAGAAAAATAATTCAAACTCTTGATTTTCAAACTCGTGGCCATGATCACTTCTTAAGGATTTAATTCTAAGTCTAGTACTATTTTTTATAGACTTGGCATTTTTAGTAAAATAAGAGAAGGCTTCACTTTTGTGAGCTATAAAGAAGGTCCAAGTATATCTAGAAAAGTCATCTACAAGAGCATAAACATAGTTCTTCCCATTTAAACTAAAAACTCTAGATGGTCCAAAAAAATCCATGTGAACCAGTTCAAGAGGTTGAGAAGTTAACACTTCTTTCTTTGGCTTGAAGGATGTTTTGTGTTGTTTCCCCTTTTGATAGGGATTACATGCTTTATCATTTGAAACTTGAGTTTGGGTAGGTCTTTGACTAAGATTTTTATAGTTATCTTTCTAGGGGATTGAATATTACAGTGCCCTAGTCTCCTATTCCAAAGCCAAGACTCTTTATAAAATACAATTAAGCAAGAAGCATTTTGACAAACTAAATAATCTAAGTTTAAGAAAAAAAATTTCATTTATTAATGTAGAAAACACTAATTATTCTTTAGAAATAAAGACATTGCAAGCATCATTTTCAAATATAACATGAAATCCATCATCACATAATTGTGAGATACAAAGTAGATAATATTTCAAACCATAAACAAATAGAACTTTTGAAATCAAAACTGAGTTAGAGTTTCTGATTTGGACAAGGCCAATTGTCTTTCCTTTGTCATTGTCACCAAATGTGACATGTCCTCCATCCATTTTTATTACGTTCTTGAAGCATGAGTAGTCTCCTTTTATTTGTCTTGAACAGTCTCTGTCCAAGTACCATAAACTTTTACTGGAACTCTTTAAGTAGTTTTCCTACAAGATGATTAAGAAAAAATAGATTTTGGTACCCATACTTCTTTGGGTTCAATAACATTAGTGGTAAGTGCTTTAGTAACCCATATCTACCTCATAAGTTTCATATTTGCATTGTGTAAAGTATTTAAAAAATAAACTTTATTCAGTCCAGAAAAACTTAAAACAGTAGAAAGTGTATCATAACTTGAACTAGTTGATTTGTGTCTGGAACTAGGAGTAAAACTATATGTCTTGGATTTAGAAACAAATTTTTTTCTACCAAGATTTATTTTTCCAGGTTGATAACCAATGCCAGTGTGGTATTTAGGGGAAATTTTTTTACCTATCATTTGAGTAAGAGTATTTTTACAATTGGTAACTTTTTCTAATTCATTCTTTAATTTCTCATTATAAATTTTTAATTCATTATTCTCTTTGAGTAATTGAGCATTTATCTCTTATTCAGTTGTGAGTTTAGATTTAACAATCACAGTAAGATAAAATTGTTTCTTAAAAGATTTATACTTGTCTTTAAGTTCATTGGATGTTTCTTTAAGCACGTTATAGTATTAAAACATTTCTTCATTATTAATATTTTCATAGTCACTCTCATCTCAAGAATAGTATGAATTATGCATAGAGTACAGTGTTAAATTAGTTGTATTTGTCATAAAACACATATTGGTTTTAGCCTATTCTTCATGTAATGTTTTTGAATTGCTTGAACTGTCATCAGAAGCACTCCAGGTTTCATTCATTGCCTTTTTATACTTCTTTTCCTTGTCCTCATATCTCTTTTTGTACTTGATCATTGGACAGTCAGTCTTGATATGTCCTTTTCACTTACATTCATAGTAGACAATCTCATCAGCCTTGTCACTTCTTCTCCAATCCTTCTTCCAACTTCCTTTTTGGTCATATCTTCCCTTAATGTTAGGATTTCTGAAAATGTTATTCTTCTTGTAAAATCTTTTAAATATTCTGGGTAATTGAGCCATCTCTTCATCATTGTCAGGTAATGATTGTCCACTACTATAACTTTTTACAAAAGCTTCCAATTTCCCTTTGTCTTTGTGTTTAGAGGTGGTGGTCTTAAATGAAACAGATTTACTTTTTGTTTCATCCTTCTCTTCCTTATTGACTTTCAACTCTTATTCATACATCATCAGTTTCCCAATGACTTATTTTATAAGAATTTTATTAATGTCTCATGATTCTCTAATAGAGACAGAGGTTCCTCTCCATCTATGAGGAAGACATCTCAGAATTCCATGATCTGTTCCTTAGTAGTGACTTCTCTTCCCAGAGAAATCATTGTGTTGAAAATATCATTGAACCTGAGATACATGTCAGAGATAGTCTCATCAGGTTCCATTTTAAAGATATTATATTTAATACTATAAGTATTAAGTCTCATTTCTTTCACACTATATGTTCCTTCATGTGAAACAGACAAGGTATCCCAAATTTCATTGATAGTTTTTCAAGCAGAAATTCTATTGAATTTATAATCTCCTAAATAGCAATATAAATCATTCATAGCTTTGCAATGGTTATTATAGTTTGTTTTGGTAGGTTAATCCCAAGTGATTTTATCACTATCAAGAATCTTATATTCATCTATAATGGAAGACCAAATTTCAAAACACATACTTTCTAAATGCATTTTCATTTTAATTTTCCATTGAGCATTGTTGGTTCTATTAAAGAATGGTGGTCTGTTGGTTGACGTACCTTCCAATATATTATCCATAATAAATAAATACTTTTAAAGATCTAAAAATTTAGAATTAACATAAATTTATAGATCTTTAAAGTATAACTACAATCACAATTGAATAAGGTTACACAGATCCTTTAATAAATAACCTCTGAAACCAAATTTTGGTCGGATTAGATTACTCAAGAGGGGTGGTGAATTGAGTATCTATAAAAATTTCTAGTTAAAATTTATTCTTAAAACAGTTTCCCTAATAAGGTAAAATACAACCCAGTTAATCAAGGTTATACTATTATGAAAGTTTGAGTTTTTGAATAGCTACTTAGAAGATTGATTAATTCTCCGTAATCTTAAGATCAGTTATTAAGATTACTTTTTAAGTTATTCTTCTAAGGAAAAACAAATATAACTTCTTTCCAAGATCAACTATCAAAGTGAATTTAGTGATTTCTGAATTATACAGTAAATCAGTAAAACAGAGAAAACTAATTTAAGCAGCACAGCGGATATAAAACAAGTGTTTCAGTCTCAATCCATGACCTAATCCACTCCACATGGTGATCACCTACCACTAAGAAGATTATATAAAAAACACGATCCACACCCTGGATCGAGGTTAACAATAGTACACAGGACTGTCTAGGTCACGTGAACTCTTTCATAGTTCTTCATGGGTACAAAATACGAGGCCACACAGTGACCTCCTCCAAACTTATATGTGGGTATACAAGTGTAAAAATATGTATGAGAAATGATATCTTGTATCCTTCAATTTAATGTTGGAGACAGAGTGTGTTGTTATATAGAAACACACACTACTCGAAAGCTATTAAAATGATATACAATAGAGCAGAAATATTGAAACAAGTTTAGAAGTGCTTTGAGTATTTGTCTTTGTAGATCTGAACTTCTGAGATGAAGTAGATATAGAAATCAAGTCCTCATATGGAAAATGGAGTGTCGCAAGTCAGACAGATCTGGCTTGTGTTCTTTTGGATGTTTGATAGTGCGAAGATGTTCTTCATTCTGGGATTAAATTATGCTTTGTGTGTTCTTCAGCAGCATCAAGTTCCGTGTGACAATTCTTTCATCAAAAATTCTCTAGGTGTGTTCTTTTTTTCATCTCCTTCTTGTCATTTGCCTCGCTTTCATATATATATATATTGTTTTGGTCCATACTACTCTTCTATCATGGAGTGCTTGTGTTGGAGCTGACATGTTGCATGTATTCTGCACCTCGTACCTTGTACTGTCAGGTGACATGTATACAAAGAGACATTAATTATGTCAACTCATTAAAAACTTCAAATATGACTGTTAGAGAGTAAATTTAAAAACAACAAAGAAGATTAAGAAACGGTGTCACAGTATGTCATGGAATCGGTGTCTCCTTCAAACGGTGTCTAGATTAATCACAGTGTCTCGTTCACGGTGTCTGGATTGATCACGGTGTCTCATTCACACTGTCTGGTTCATGGTGTTTGTTTCATTGTGTCTCATACTTATGGTGTCTCATAATTACAGTGTCTCATGGTTACGGTGTCTCATCTTCATGGTGTCTCATGGTTGCGGTGTCTCATCTTCACTGTGTCTCATGGTTATGGTGTCTCATTACTTTTCCATAATAACATAACTGGTGGCAGACTCATGGTGTCTTAGACTTATCCAAATATAATTATTCATACTTAAGAAGATATTATTCATAAAATGGGTTAGACTTAATCATTTTTGAAAGAAATTATTATGAAAATCAAAAGATAGTGTACAGTAACCAAATTGAGTTTATAGCACTTAATAGATTTGGATAGCTTTTACTAAACTACTGTACATTTGATGTGAGATAGATTTCATAGAGTTAACAAGGCTTATAGAATGAATAGGATTTGTGATCATTAAAACGTGTTTAATACATGAGGAGTCCAACACAAATTTTAATGGATAGGTTTTAATTATCTCATTTAAATAATTATAACATCAAAATGATATCTCGTAAAAGAATTGTGTTGTGTGTAATGTATGCCAAGTCATTATTGTGTGTAGAATATGCCAAGTCGGTGTTTCATATAGCATACATTGAGTCGATGTTTTGTGTAACGTACACTGAGTTGGTCTTGAGTAACATACACCAAGTTGTTGCAGTGTGAAAGGAATGTTTGACTTAGAGTATTTCAAGAAATAAATTAAAATTTAATTTATTCAAACAAAAGGTCAATAAAATCAATAGGGGTTACATTATACCCCGTAAAAATGAATTTCTATCTCCAAATTCATCACTCAGGTTAAAATAAATGAGGATACTTCTGCTTCATCATATCCTCAATTTCCCACATATCTTCCCCTAAATGGTTATTTATCCACAAAATTTTGACAAGGTGATTGTTCCTATTTCATTGAACTCTCTCTAATAATTCCATAATTTTAACTGTCTTTTTATCATAAGAAATATCCAACTTGAATAGTACAACCTCTAAGTTTAGTACATTTGAAGGGTTAGGTATGTACTTCTTTGGCAAAGATACATAGTAGACATCATAGACTTGAGAAAGTTTCAGAAGAAGTCATTAGTGATAGGCCATAGTCTCGATACGATAAAGAATATCAAAGGGAATGATATACCCAGGGCTTCATTTCCCTTTCATCATGAATCTCATAACTTTCTTCTAGGGTGATATTCCTAGAAACACCTTTTTACTGACTTGAATTTCTAGTTTGTGCCAATGGTTATCAACGTAACATTTCCACCGACTTTAAGCTTCTTTGATATGTTACTGAATAGTTCTGACCTTCTCGACCATTTCTTCAACAGTCACATGTCCCAATATCTTTATTTCTCCAGCATCATTGTCACAACTCGTCCTAGAGGATCCCATTCCATAACTACCCAAAGGCCACCTCTGAAAGGAAAGGGGCTGGTGACTAGCACCTAGTAGGCATATCACAAAATTGGAGGCATTTTCCTAAGTACCTATACACACACAGAAATCTCCATGCCTTAAATGCTAGAAAGAAAAAACAAAAAGTGAATAGTGAATGCATATACTAAGATACCAACCATAGAGCATGATATTTGGAAACTCGAAAGTTAATAGGGCATGAATACAACCCCACCAAAAGAATGAATATGTCAAAGTGAATGCACAGGTTCCTAAAACTCATCCGCATAAAACAATACCTGAAGGGTGGGTGTAGGAAAGCCTTTTGAAGCTATAGGATCACACCTCATCTCTCCAAATTCTATAATCACTACCTAGTCCGGGTCCACCTACAACTTCATCAAAGCGTTGATCATCTGCACAAGACACAACACAAGCAGGCAAAGCCCATGAAAGGGTGAGTAAAATAATACTCAGTAGGACACCCTGAAACAAGAAATGAATACCACTAAGAAATACATGAATAGTACCACAAATAAATACATGGATTAAACCACAAAGAAATACATGAAGTATAACACAAAGAAATACACGAAGTATACCAAAAATAATTGCACTTTATACCAAAAATAAATACATCAATTATACAATAAAAAAATACATTAAGTATACAAAAAATAAATTCATGTTATACCAAAAATGAAATTCAAGAAGTAGATTTAGCTCACACCGATATAAGTTTATAGCATGAAAAACAGTATTTTCGGACGTAGTCCACAAAACACCCATTATCAGAAACACATAGAGTTTTGATAACACACAGAGTGTCGAAAACACATGGAGTTTCGATAACACATGTATTTTTTATAAGATGTATATTTTTTATAATTCATGTATCCCCAAAGTCACTTAGTCACCAATTCACTTAGCCACCAAGGAACAACCAGACGTAGGATTCTGCTCGTAATGAACTTGTACCGGTCGAACCCACTCCTCAAGCCATTAGGTCATATGTAAATATCCACAACAACTCACTTAGATTATTTCAAACTAGATTTTTCATCTAAAGAGTCCCAATTCTACAAACATCACATCAAATGGAAATAAAATTTGAAAGTTACGGCTATTTTATTGAAAAGGTTTGACCCGGGTCCAGCCCGGGTTTGATCCAACCCGCCAGACCCGACCGGAACTGCCATACCCAACCCAGTCTGGCCAACCCTTCCCGACCCAGTCCTACCAACCCAAAATGATCTCACTAGGTAGATGGGTCCATCCCACTTGGCCGCTGGAGCGTCCTGACTCTTCGGGTCCAAACTATGCTGCATGTCGGCTTGGTGTTCACCACACAGTCTTCCTGAACCGCATTCCCCTTGGATCCACAAGTTTTTTCACCGCTTTCACATATTTGGACTATAATTTACCTTATTTAAGGACTATTCACATCCATGGTGTCCCCACGAACCACCTAACATGGACACAACCCCTCGTCGTCGTGTCCCTGGTCACTACTGGTGGCCCCCGCTGCCACGAGCTCACATACTGTCCCTCCTGGATCGCATCATGCCACCACTACCAACCACTCCACTAGAGGACTATTTGTCCTGTGGTCCATGTGAACCTGAAACACCACTGGGCTTCACCTCATTCCCCCACCAAAACTCACCCCCCATCGGGCTACGCCTAGCTTCGCCATCGCCTGCCCTGTCGGTGGCCCACTATTCATTGTGCACTCCGCCTGAACCATTCATATCCATTGTTCTAGTATCCACCATGCACCACCACCTTTTTTCACACTTCTATGGTATCATTTCGGTTTTGGGCCCATGTACTAGGATTTTTGCGCCACGTATCCAAGGCGCAACGATCCTTCTGCCTTGTTTCGTGAAGAAACAGGAATGCAGAAGAATTGGGGAAAAGAGATAAATGCACAAGAACTTTCAAAGAATAGATCCTAGACTTATTTTTTTATCCTCAACCCATTCATTATAGAATGAATAATGGATATTGAATAGATAAAATCTCTTTAACAAAAACAATCCTGATAATCGACGTGCAAGAATTATCCATCCCACAAGAATGACCGAAATGAGGATTAACCTGTTCGTTGGTTGGTTTTCATTTTTTATAGAACATTAAGAATGGGGGAAGTAATCACAATGAAAAATTACCCTACATGAAGTTTGGATCGGTTTTTGACGGAGGTAGAAGTTGCATCGTCATCATTCGTCGATCCTTCAAATCCATGGTTTGTTAATCTTGATTTTCCAATCCATCGATGTTCATCGGAGGGAGCTCCTTCTCCTTTCCATAGAGGATTTCCAGAGTTATGTAATAAACCTGGATTCCAAAAAATAGAAAACCTTAAAAATAAATCTAATGTTGCATAAAAATAAAATATTTTTAATAAATATTTAAATGATGTTTACGTCTAAAAACTAACTTTTACAGTCAACCTGCGTCGATCGATGTTTGGCCTCACCTAAGAAAAATTAAATATTCTGAAAGAAATGGTTCCCTTGGACCCATTTAGAAGTTATTCTAGTTTTAAATAAAAATATTATTCATGCTTTATTAAAAAAAGAAACTAATTCAATGACCTGTTCCAGATACACTGGGCCTTGGAATCACAAGTTGTCTCAGGACCAGGTCTCATAATTTTACCAATTATTTTATAAAAATAAAACTAGAGAAAATTTGAGCCATTACATTTTCACCACATTAGATCTTTAAATCCCTGAAATCCAAAATATGTTCTAGTCAACAAAATAGAAAGGCTACTAAGAATTAATTTGATCCTCTCACTCCCAAGTACTCTACTGGAGATTTCTGTGCTTCCACTGTACACGCACCAAAGGAATTGACTACCCATAAAGTATCATCTCCTATCGAACCTCAATCTCTACCAGGTACTCTGTAAAATTATTTCCATCATTAATGTCCATCTTTCCCCAATCAATGACATGTGATGGATCATGGACATACCTCCTCATCTGAGACACATGGAAAACATCATACACCCAGTGCAACTGTGGGTGTAGATTTAAGCAGTACACAACCTTGCCAAATCTACTTAGAATCTAAAAAGGGTCGATGTATCTCAAAGATAACTTGTTTCCCTGGCCAAATCTCTGCAATCTCAATTGAGTTGAGACCCAAAGGAACACATTGTCTCCCTCCTCCAACTCCAAGGGCATTCATCTTCTATCAGCATACGACTTTTTTTGGCTCTGTGTAGTCCCCATCTACTCATTGATGATTTTTACCTTCTTGGTTGTAGCCCACACCAACACTGGACCCATGATAACTTACTCTACTGGGTCAGTCCATCAAAGTTATGACCTTTATGGTCATCCATAAAAGTCCTAGAATGATTTCATGCCAATGTTGGAGTGGTAGATGTTATTATACGCAAACTTCACCAGTGCTAAGTGATCCTCCCAACTGTGACTGAAGTCTAGGATGAAATCACATAGCATGACCTCAAGAACCTAAATGGTAGTCTCTATTTGGCCATCTGTCTTGGTATGAAATGTCATGCTTAATCAAAATTGAGTCTAGAAAACCTCCTACAATCCATTCCACAACTGGGATGTGAAACGAGCAGTGTGATCTAAAAAAATTGTCGATTTCACTCTATGAAGCTAAACTATCTCCTACACATAGTGGAATCTCAATCTCTCTACTAGCCTCTATTCATAGATTGGTAAGAAGTGGGTCAACTTGGTGAGTATGTCAACGATCGCCCAAATGGTATTGTGTCCCCTGGATGTGTGAAGTAAACCCATCACAAATTTCATAGATATACCATCCCACTTCCACTCTGGAACCTTAAGTGGTTGGGTAAATCCTACTAGAACCTATTGATCATACTTCACATGATGATAAGTGAGGAATCATGAAACGAACTCTTCCCCTGTCTTCTTCTTCCTCGTCCACAAGAACTCACATTCGAGGTCCAACTAAATTTTCACCACATTTATATATACCACTAAAGGGGATGTGTGGAACTCCCTCAGAAACTCCTAATGCAACACCACTGGTCCAACTGTGCTCCCTCTAAAAAGAATAATGTGATCCCCACCTATTGAATATCCATCAGGTGCATGCCCTTTGGAAAACTGAGCACAACAGGTGTCACAATCGATATCCCCAATTTATGCCTCCCTGACTCACTGTAAGAGTGGAGGGGTGAAAACCATCGACTGGTGGTAAGATTCTCTATCTCCATCCATAAATGATATCTTTAATGCAGCCAACTATTTTGATTCCTCACTCAGCAACTACAAGTTGTATCTCCTTCTGAGAGAATCTATTACAATGTTTATCTTCCCAGGAGTATATATAATCTAAAAGTAATTGTCCCGAAGGAACTCTATCCCTAGACTATGACTCATGTTTAGATCCTTCTGAGTGAAGATATACTTGAGACTCTTGTGGTCATATTAGACGATAAACTTCTCACTCATCAGGTAGTGTTGCACATCTTCAATGTGAAGACTACCACTGCTAGACCAAGATCATGGGTCGCGTAGTTCTACTCATTCTGTCTCAACTGGCACAAAACATATAAAATCACCACTTTCCCCTAAATCAGGATACAAGCAAGCCCAGTCCCTGATGCATCGAACAAGACTACATACCTTAATCTCTCCTCTAAAAGTATCAAGATGGGAGGTCTCATCAACATATGCCTCATCTCTTGAAAGAGTTGTTGGAACTTCTCTATCCATGTGAAAGGATTCCCCTTCCATGTCAAAGCTGTTAATGGTTCTTCAACTCTGTGAAATATGGGTAAAAAAATGTGATAGTACCTAGCCAAACTTAGGAAACTATGCACCTTGGTAACACTCTTGGGAGGCTCCTAAATAATCACCCCCTCAATCTTCGTCAGATCCACTATAACACCAGCCTCTAAAATGATGTGTCTCAAAAACTGGACCTCTCGAATACATAACTGACACTTTGGGAGCTTCTCAAAATGCTGGTGATCTTGAAATGTGTCCAAGACCATCATTAAGTGTAACGTGTACTCCTCCTTAGTCACCGAGTACACTAGGATGTTATCAATAAAGACTGTCATGAACCGATCTAAGTAAGGATAGAAGATATTGTTCATGAGTCCCATGAATACTATTGGGGCATTCCTTACACTAAACCGCATCACCAAGTACTCGTAGTAGTCATACTGATATTTTAATGTTGTCTTAGGTACATATTTATCTTTCACAATAAGCTGATGATATCCAGACATGAGGTCAATCTTTGTGAAACACCTCTCTCACTTCAGCTGATCGAAGAGTTAGTCAATACTCAGTAGTGCATAATAGTTTTTCACAGTCATCTCATTCAGGCACTATAAGTCCATATATAACCTAAAGATCCCGTTTACCTTCTTGGAAAACAAAATTGGGGCTGACTGGGGTAAAACAATGGGCCTCATGAATCACTTCTTTTGTAGGTCCTCCAAATGTACCCTCATCTTACGAAACTCTGCAAGGGCCATCAGATATGAAGGGACAAATATCAGTATCATCCCAAGGTACAAATCAATGAAGAAGTATACCTCCCTACGGAAAGTCGGTCTAGGGACGTTCTGAGGAAATATTTCCTTATACTCTACCAACACTGTAGGAAACTAAGGACTCCTATCATCCACTACACTGAGAGTGAGTCTAGACAACTGATGAGTAATTAGCTAAACCCTCCTGTGAGAAAGCCTATCCTACGCTTCATGTGTTTATTTTTCACCAACAAAGGAAATCTTAGTCCCATCACCATGAACACAGAACACTCTATGCCTAAAATAGTCAATTATAGCATGGATTGTGGATAACCAGTTCATATTGAGAATGAAGTCATAAGGCCTCGCCATTGCTACTCGGATATCCCAACTGAAACTCCTACCTCCAAGAGTAAGTTCACATTGTTAGCACTAATGTGTGACCATCGAATCCTCTCCCGTAGGAGTATTCGAATGTAAGGGTTGAGTCAGTGGTTCAAACAAAATCTCCACATTTTGAACAAGGGTCGTGGCAAGAAAATAATGACTGGAACCAATGTCTATCCAAACTGAAGCTAGTGTGGAAAAGAAACATATCATAACTCTAATCATCCCAAGAGTATTTGGATCATAAGACACCATCACCTGTAGCTGTCCTCATCCATATCAACAAGCTCCCTGAGACTGGTTTAGTGGTAATACGTCGAACCTCATCCCACCACCAGCTACTCTACTTGCACATTTGACACACATGCTTCCCTCCAGACCACCCTTCTCAGGTCTCTTCCTTTGCCTCAGTAGTCCCTGGACCTTCTCTTGATCGACCATACGACGTGTCACGAAATATCATGCCATATTTATCTGAACGTTGCACGAGTAACACAACCTATAATTTAGTTGACACACTCTACCATAGGATCCCCACAATGATGATCTCATGTCTTAGGGTTGTCCCCTTGAGTGCTTGACCTGCTTGAGTCCCCATGTTAGTTGTCGCCTACCTACTACTGAAGACTCAACTGGCTAGGATCAACTGGTAGCTCCCACTACTGGTGTATGATACTCTAGAAAGCTATATAATAGTATAGCTCTCTCCAGTACCCCATAATATTTAGGGATTAAAATTGATATCATGGATTCCCTAATCTCCCAGAATAGACACTTCTCTATGGTTTGAGCCCTGAATAATGGGTCTCACACCATATCTGTGTAGTAGAGAGAAAGACCAGTAAACCTCTCCCAGTACTCCGTCACAATCAGACCTCCCTCATGCATATGTAGAAGCTCTTGTATGCACATTGAGGATAACATAGTTGGGAATAACTTTTCTCTGAAGAGGCACTCAAATTATTCCCAAGAGCGAGTTTCCTCATCGTGTATCTGGATCACTAGTCTCCATTATCACCCCATTGAGCCCGGATGAATACTCACAACTAGAACTGCCATCTGGTCTAAAGAATCCACACAAGGTGGAAGACACTTATAATAACCTCCATCCCATATTCAACTACCTGGGGTCTGTATCAACCTGAAATTTGGGAGTTTGTTTCATTAGGAACTCATGCATCGCACTTATCCTGCATGCATCCTCACCCAGTACCGCTGGAAGTAACTGTTTCTTGACAGTTGGTGGTATCGCTGGTAAACCAATTGGAGGTGCCATATCTGGAACATACCCATGTATTAACACCTATTCACTAGGAATATCATCCTCATGATCATGTAATAAAATCCTAGATGGTTGTCTATGGGGAGTCATCCTAAAACATATCAAGATGGTTCACGGTCAATAGATTACAACTGGTGAGATGACTCAAGAAGGACATGAGAACACACCCAAATCATATATGATGCATGTATTGTTAGTTGTTTCCCTATAACCAGTGTTTTCATTTAAAGAGTCAAAAATCAGGTGTCCAAAATCTTGGAGTATGGATACATCAGTCGCCGCGCCAACATTGGATTCCCTGACCAGAAATCTGAATTCGAAACACTTAACACTATGGCCCAAAACCAACCTCACAGACTCCTGGTACTTAAGTAGAACTGACCTCCTCAGATACCACTCTATCACGACCCATCCCATAGGGGCTCATGCTGAGACTACCACAAGACCTCCTTCGATAGGCCAAGGGCCAGCAACTTGCACCGAGTAGGCATATCCCAAAATGGGAGGCATTTGCCTAAGTACCAATACACATTTACACATCTCCAATCCCAAAATTCCAGAAAGAAAATACACAAAGTAAACAGGGCACGCATACACTAAGATAATAACCAAATATTATAATGGTATTGGATTTCAAAGTAAATAGGGAGAGAATACAAGCCCCCCAAAAGAAGAAATCTATCAAATTAAATGAAAAAGTTCTTGAAACCCATACACAGAAATCCCTACCAAAAGGTTTGGCATAGGATAGCTATCTGAAGTCATTGGAGCACACCTCATCTATACGAACACTCTAAGCACCACCTGGTCTTAGTCCACCTATAAATCCATCAAAGTGTCTATCGTCTGTACAAGACATGACATGTGTGGGAAAAGCCCGTGAATTGGTGAGTAAAAACAACACTCAATAGGACACCCTGAAACCACAAAGGAATACCACTAAGAAATACATGAAGTAAACCAAAAAGAAATAAATAAAGTAAAACACAAATAAATACATGAATTATACCACAAATAAATAAAAAATGTATACCAAAAATATATATGGAATACCACAAAGAAATACTCAAAGTAAACCACAAATAAATACATGAATTCCACCAAAAAAAATACATGATATACCACAAAGTAAACACACTAAGTATAGTCTGTTAACACAGGTATAATTATATAGAAACAAAACAGGATTGTTAGACGTATTCCATTGAACACACACTATCGGTAACACATGGGTTTTCAATAACATAGAGAGTTTCTATAACATAGGGATTGTTGATAACAGATGGAGTGTCGATAACATAGGTGTTGGGTCGGAGAAAAACGGGAAGGATGGCAAGAGGGGGGGTGAATTGCCTTTTAAAAAAAGATTAACAAATTAAAATCAAAGTTAAAAATGCAGCGGAAAGTAAAGAGGCAAGACACAAGAAATTGATAACGGAGTTCGGCCTAAAACCCGACCTACGTCTCCGCTCCCAACTCAACCGTTGAGAGATTCCTACCGCTTGCTTTTCAATGGTTTTAGCAAGAAACCCACTAGGCTTTGAGGTAGCACTAGGACCTATTACAGCTTGCTTTTGGTGGTTAAGCAAGAACCCACTTGCTTTTAATGGTTTAGCAAGAACCCACTATCCTTCTTACAGGTGAAGGATAGCTCACCTATGACACAATCTTTTTAAAGGGAAAGGCTTGATGAAACCTCTTCACAGCTTAATGGTGATGTGAAACCCAAAAGAAAGAGGGATGAAGAAAGAGTTTGGGGTTTGTAGGCACAAACCCAATTTTAAGCTCAAAATAAATAAAACGATAAAAACCGTAATTGGGAAGACTTGGGTGCCAATGGATGATGGAGTTGATGTAGCGTGCTCTCCCAAGCTTCTTGAGGTGCTCCTTGGAATGTAAATAGGTTGGAGCACTTGAGGATCCTTGAAGGTGGAGCGCCGAAGGTTCGCCAAATGTTCAACAATATGTCTGGGCGCTTGGTATGTGATCCGATTAGTGTTCGGGGCTTCCTCAGCCTTTATTTATAGGCATGGAACCCATTGGAGGCCTTTGGAGCCGTTGGAGAAGTCCTCGGAGCCGTTGGAGGCCAAAAGAGGGTTGACTGGTCAAAGCCAACGGCTAGTTTGACTGGGCCACCGGCTGGCCGGTGCAGGGCCATCGGCTGGCCGGTGCCTTGGATGTTTGAGAGTGCTTCTGCCCAGGAGCCACCGGATGGCCGGTGAGAAGGCCACCGGCTGGCCGGTGGTGAGACAGAAGGTCTCACTATTCATCTGGGTGCCACCGGCTGGCCGGTGACAGAGCCACTGGCTGACCGGTGGAACCTGGCAGTGGGCAATGCCTCTGCCAGGTCCACCGGCTGGCCGGTGCTATCACACCGGTTGGCCGGTGGACTGAATTTCAGTCCACTTCTTATTCATTCTTGGGCCAATCCTTTGGCAATCTTTTTCCTATCATCCACAACACTTAAAAACAAGTTTAGACAAATAATAAGGTGATTGTGATCATGAAAATCAAACAACGAGGGGAACGAGAGGTACAACAATCTCCCCCTATTTTGATGATCACAATCACCAAAACAATTAAAGTAAAAACACATAAAAGAAAGACATGCTTAAAGGATAAGGAAAGTAAATGCAAAGCATGATCAAAAGGATTCTCCCCCAATCAATCAAGAATTTCTCCCCCTTTGTGATTATCAAAATAGAATGGGGAATAAAACTTGATTGAGGGAAAAGAGATTTGAAAAACAAGATTTGAGATTTGAAAATCAATTGAAATTTTGGAAATTGAAAGATTGAATAACAGTTTGAATTTAAAGTTTTGAATCAAAAATTGAAATGAAAATTTTGAACCAAAAAAAGAATTGAAAGTTTTGAATCTAAGACAAGGTTTTGAAAATTCTCCCCCTAAATAAAAACAATGAATCACCGGGGAGAGGGATTTTGAAAAGAGACAATTTTAGGCCCGGGGAGACTCGCTAGAAGGGATTTTTCAATCCATACTTGTCTCATGGCGGGTCTTCTCCTATAGAACTCATCGGAATAGAAAATATATTTGGGTTGACCGTACCGGGCATTTTTGCAATCACACTCATAAATGAGGTGCCCGGGTTTTTTGCAATAGTTACAAAATTTATAACTAGAGCTCCCCCTTACAAAAACAGTGGGTGCATGGGAGGAGGAAGCTATATTGGTGTAGCCAAGTCCATTGGTGGTTCTAGATACTCGTTGAGAACCTAATAATTTGGTCAAATTTTGTTCACCTTGGGTGAACTTGGCTAGGGATTCTCTAAGGTCCTTGATGGTTGATTCCCAAGAATCAACATTGGGGAAATTTTGGATTTTTAGGGAGAGTTCCTCCTTCTCTTTAAGAAGTTGTTCTTTTTCGGAGGAGAGTTTTTTGAAATTCTTTTTCAAAGCAACGAATTTTGAAGAAAGCTCATGAAAACCTTTTTCTAATTGGTCTCTAGCATGTTGGAGTTCTTCATATGATAAATGATTAAAAGAATTTGAAGAACTAGAGGATGAAGAAGAGGAAGAGGAGGAAGATACCTCATGTTTTGCCATTAGGCAATTATTACCATTGTCGCTCGAGGAGAAAGAAGAGAAGGAGGAGCTATCACTCCAAGTTTTCTTTAAAGCCTTCTTCTTCTTCTTCTTGGCCCTTTTCTTGTGAGGTGGGCAAACGGGCTTGATCTTTTCGTCGGGTTCTTGCTTTTGATCGGATTCTTGCTTTTGAGCCTTCTTAGTGCCTTCATGGGTAAGTTCTAAACATTTCCAAATATCATGTGAAGTAGAGCAAGAAGAAATATGATCAAAAACATTACGATCTAGCCCACAATGAAGAGCGTTCATGGCTTTTCCATCAAGCTCAAAATTTGCAATGTCGGCGGGGGTCCATTTAGACTCATCGGGAGAAGAGAGCGTAAAACCATGTATAACAATTCTAAAAATAGGATAGCTAATGATTTTAAGAAAAGTTGACATGCGGGTTTTCCAAAAAGTATAATCGGCTCCATCAAAGAATGGAGCACGATCCAAAGAATGTCCTTCGGGGGATTGAGAGGAAGAAGCGGTAGAAGCCATCAAAAAAATAGGATCTTTAATTTGAAACCGGTTTAGGGAATTATTCAAATACGTCCTCTGATACCAATTGTTGGGTCGGAGAAAAACGGGAAGGATGGAAAGAGGGGGGGTGAATTTCCTTTTAAAAAAAGATTAACAAATTAAAATCAAAGTTAAAAATTCAGCGGAAAGTAAAGAGGCAAGACACAAGAAATTGATAACGGAGTTCGGCCTAAAACCCGGCCTACGTCTCCGCTCCCAACTCAACCGTTGAGAGATTCCTACCGCTTGCTTTTCAATGGTTTTAGCAAGAAACCCACTAGGCTTTGAGGTAGCACTAGGACCTATTACAGCTTGCTTTTGGTGGTTAAGCAAGAATACACTTGCTTTTAATGGTTTAGCAAGAACCCACTATCCTTCTTACAGGTGAAGGATAGCTCACCTATGACACAAGCCTTTTAAAGGGAAAGGCTTGACGAAACCTCTTCACACCTTAATGGTGATGTGAAACCCAAAAGAAAGAGGGATGAAGAAAGAGTTTGAGGTTTGTAGGCACAAACCCAATTTTAAGCTCAAAATAAATAAAACGATAAAAACCGTAATTGGGAAGACTTGGGTGCCAATGGATGATGGAGTTGATGTAGCGTGCTCTCCCAAGCTTCTTGAGGTGCTCCTTGGAATGGAAATAGGTTGGAGCACTTGAGGATCCTTGAAGGTGGAGCGCCGAAGGTTCGCCAAATGTTCAACAATATGTCTGGGCGCTTGGTATGTGATCCAATTAGTGTTCGGGGCTTCCTCAGCCTTTATTTATAGGCATGGAACCCATTGGGGGCCTTCGGAGCCGTTGGAGAAGTCCTCGGAGCCGTTGGAGGCCAAAAGAGGGTTGACTGGTCAAAGCCAACGGCTAGTTTGACTGGGCCACCGGCTGGCCGGTGCAGGGCCACCGGCTGGCCGGTGCCTTGGATGTTTGAGAGTGCTTCTGCCCAGGAGCCACCGGCTGGCCGGTGAGAAGGCCACCGGCTGGCCGGTGGTGAGACAGAAGGTCTCACTATTCATCTGGGTGCCACCGGCTGGCCGGTGACAGAGCCACCGGCTGACCGGTGGAACCTGGCAGTGGGCAATGCCTCTGCCAGGTCCACCGGCTGGCCGGTGCTATCACACCGGTTGGCCGGTGGACTGAATTTCAGTCCACTTCTTGTTCATTCTTGGGCCAATCCTTTGGCAATCTTTTTCCTATCATCCACAACACTTAAAAACAAGGTTAGACAAATAATAAGGTGATTGTGATCATGAAAATCAAACAACGAGGGGAACGAGAGGTACAAAAATCTCCCCCTATTTTGATGATCACAATCACCAAAACAATTAAAGTAAAAACACATAAAAGAAAGACATGCTTAAAGGATAAGGAAAGTAAATGCAAAGCATGATCAAAAGGATTCTCCCCCAATCAATCAAGAATTTCTCCCCCTTTGTGATTATCAAAATAGAATGGGGCATAAAACTTGATTGAGGGAAAAGAGATTTGAAAAACAAGATTTGAGATTTGAAAATCAATTGAAATTTTGGAAATTGAAAGATTGAATAACAGTTTGAATTTAAAGTTTTGAATCAAAAATTGAAATGAAAATTTTGTACCAAAAAAAGAATTGAAAGTTTTGAATCTAAGACAAGGTTTTGAAAATTCTCCCCCTAAATAAAAACAATGAATCACCGGGGAGAGGGATTTTGAAAAGAGACAATTTTAGGCCCGGAGAGACTCGCTAGAAGGGATTTTTCAATCCATACTTGTCTCATGGCGGGTCTTCTCCTATAGAACTCATCGGAATAGAAAATAGATTTGGGTTGACCGTACCGGGCATTTTTGCAATCACACTCATAAATGAGGTGCCCGGGTTTTTTGCAATAGTTACAAAATTTATAACTAGAGCTCCCCCTTACAAAAACAGTGGGTGCATGGGAAGAGGAAGCTATATTGGTGTAGCCAAGTCCATTGGTGGTTCTAGATACTCGTTGAGAACCTAATAATTTGGTCAAATTTTGTTCACCTTGGGTGAACTTGGCTAGGGATTCTCTAAGGTCCTTGATGGTTGATTCCAAAGAATCAACATTGGGGAAATTTTGGATTTTTAGGGAGAGTTCCTCCTTCTCTTTAAGAAGTTGTTCTTTTTCGGAGGAGAGTTTTTTGAAATTCTTTTTCAAAGCAACGAATTTTGAAGAAAGCTCATGAAAACCTTTTTCTAATTGGTCTCTAGCATGTTGGAGTTCTTCATATGATAAATGATTAAAAGAATTTGAAGAACTAGAAGATGAAGAAGAGGAAGAGGAGGAAGATACCTCATGTTTTACCATTAGGCAATTATTACCATTGTCGCTCGAGGAGAAAGAAGAGAAGGAGGAGCTATCACTCCAAGTTTTCTTTAAATCCTTCTTCTTCTTCTTCTTGGCCCTTTTCTTGTGAGGTGGGCAAACGGGCTTGATCTTTTCGTCGGGTTCTTGCTTTTGATCGGATTCTTGCTTTTGAGCCTTCTTAGTGCCTTCATGGGTAAGTTCTAAACATTTCCAAATATCATGTGAAGTAGAGCAAGAAGAAATATGATAAAAAACATTACGATCTAGCCCACAATGAAGAGCGTTCATGGCTTTGCCATCAAGCTCAAAATTTGCAATGTCGGCGGGGGTCCATTTAGAATCATCGGGAGAAGAGAGCGTAAAACCATGTATAACAATTCTAAAAATAGGATAGCTAATGCTTTTAAGAAAAGTTGACATGCGGGTTTTCCAAAAAGTATAATCGGCTCCATCAAAGAATGGAGCACGATCCAAAGAATGTCCTTCGGGGGATTGAGAGGAAGAAGCGGTAGAAGCCATCAAAAAAATAGGATCTTTAATTTGAAACCGGTTTAGGGAATTATTCAAATACGTCCTCTGATACCAATTGTTGGGTCGGAGAAAAACGGGAAGGATGGCAAGAGGGGGGTGAATTTCCTTTTAAAAAAAGATTAACAAATTAAAATCAAAGTTAAAAATGCAGCGGAAAGTAAAGAGGCAAGACACAAGAAATTGATAACGGAGTTTGGCCTAAAACCCGGCCTACGTCTCCGCTCCCAACTCAACCGTTGAGAGATTCCTACCGCTTGCTTTTCAATGGTTTTAGCAAGAAACCCACTAGGCTTTGAGGTAGCACTAGGACCTATTACAGCTTGCTTTTGGTGGTTAAGCAAGAACCCACTTGCTTTTAATGGTTTAGCAAGAACCCACTATCCTTCTTACAGGTGAAGGATAGCTCACCTATGACACAAGACTTTTAAAGGGAAAGGCTTGACGAAACCACTTCACACCTTAATGGTGATGTGAAACCCAAAAGAAAGAGGGATGAAGAAAGAGTTTGGGGTTTGTAGGCACAAACCCAATTTTAAGCTCAAAATAAATAAAACGATAAAAACCGTAATTGGGAAGACTTGGGTGCCAATGGATGATGGAGTTGATGTAGCGTGCTCTCCCAAGCTTCTTGAGGTGCTCCTTGGAATGGAAATAGGTTGGAGCACTTGAGGATCCTTGAAGGTGGAGCGCCGAAGGTTCGCCAAATGTTCAACAATATGTCCGGGCGCTTGGTATGTGATCCGATTAGTGTCTGGGGCTTCCTCAGCCTTTATTTATAGGCATGGAACCCATTGGGGGCCTTCGGAGCCGTTGGAGAAGTCCTCGGAGCCGTTGGAGGCCAAAAGAGGGTTGACTGGTCAAAGCCAACGGCTAGTTTGACTAGGCCACCGGCTGGCCGGTGCAGGGCCACCGGCTGGCCGGTGCCTTGGATGTTTGAGAGTGCTTCTGCCCCGGAGCCACCGGCTGGCCGGTGGTGAGACAGAAGGTCTCACTATTCATCTGGGTGCCACCGGCTGGCCGGTGACAGAGCCACCGGCTGACCGGTGGAACTTGGCAGTGGGCAATGCCTCTGCCAGGTCCACCGGCTGGCCGGTGCTATCACACCGGTTGGCCGGTGGACTGAATTTCAGTCCACTTCTTGTTCATTCTTGGGCCAATCCTTTGGCAATCTTTTTCCTATCATCCACAACACTTAAAAACAAGGTTAGACAAATAATAAGGTGATTGTGATCATGAAAATCAAACAACGAGGGGAACGAGAGGTACAACAATAGGGAGTTTCAATAACACAGGGAGTATCGGTAACACAAGGAAATTTTACAACACGTGGAGTGTCGAGAAGTCACATAGCCTCCAAGTCACACAGTCACAATTTCATGTAGTCACCATGTCACAACCAATAGAAAGAATCTGGTCATAGCATGCTTGAACTAAGAGAACCTAGTTCTTAATACATTAGGCCTTATTAAAACTTCAAAAAAAAATCACAAATATTTTCTCCAAAAGACTACCTCGCCGCATGGGTCCCAACACCATAAATGGATCGTCAAAATAAAACATGGTTTTAAAGTTACATATGTTTTACTAAAAAGGTCCCACCTTCTTCCATTCCGGATCTGATCTAACCCACTAGACCAGATCTAACCAGCCAGCCGACCCACCAAGTTTGACCAACCCAACACGATCTAGCAGACCCAACCTGGTCTTGCTGGGATGACTAGACCCAGACCACTAATCCATTTGAGAGGCCCAGCTCAGTGTGCTCCGCGTGATTCACCTGCCTCCATGCGGTGCCACACTGATTACACATAGTCAGCCCACCGTCCTCCTACCATGTAACACCCCGAGATTTTATGATAAGTATTCTTTTTAATTTATTTGATCTCATGTGTTTTATGATACACCATGATTATCTTGGGCTATACGCAACACTGTATTATCTTGCAGTATACGCAGCACAATTCTTGGATCGTGTTATACACAATTTCAAGTTCGTTTGATAATAGTTATTCTACACAACATTGAGTGTATATATATATATATTCAATGTATAAATGAAATATGGTTTCATTTTGTTATACGCAACAACAAAGGAGTATTTCATAACACGCAACCCTAACTTGGCTTTCATTACACGCAATCGCAACCTTCCTCGGTAGCATGTGTAGTACGCAATACCAGGTATCACTAAACAAGGATATATGGATATGATATTATTATAAACTACTTGTTATTAATATTATTAACTAAATTTGGAATTTTATAACATTATTATTCATCTTACACATTTTCTAGAATATGGTATGAGAACAAAATAAATTTTTTCAGGTAAAATAAGTATTTTTCAAAAATACAGTTTTACCGCCTTTTGATAGAACACCCTTTTTAAATATTATTTTTGAGAAGTTTATAAGTTAAATTTTACAAAATAAACTTATTCTTTTGAATCAAGATATAAAAATTTAAATTGGATAATGTTTTGATATTTTTTTGATAACTTTCATATTTTAATGAATAGTAAAAACACGTTATATTTTAATTAAAAACAACTTTTTTCATCGTAATAATTTATATGGTTAAATTATAATATTTAATAGTTTTAAAGTATAAATAGAATATATTTTTTACCATTTAAAATAATTTATGTCATTATCATTTCTTTTACCTTGAATTCGTAGGTTAAATCAATTCAATCTTTTGTAATGTTTTAAACAAAACCCCGTTTTCTTTCGACAATGGGAATAATTTTAATTTAATTTCTGAAACTTTTGTGTATCGAATTTGGAAAAATGGATTTCATTTTTGGAATCAGTGGGTCCAAATTATGTTAATAGGCTACTTTTTATTTTTGGGCATTATGAATAGTAACTATGGTAAAATTTATTTACCTTAGTTAAAGGTAAATTGGGTAATTAAGGGTAAATATAAGATTATAAGATTACTCTAACACCTGTAAAAATACTATTGGATGACTAAAAGTCGACCCATATTTCCTAAGGGTCGGATTAGAATCAATTAATGGACTTTGTTCCATGAAAATAACTTAATTATTATTAAAACCAAAGAAAGTGACAACATGTCACTCTCTTAAATATTATAAGTATATTAATTTTAATTTAGTGATAAACTTCATGAAACTTCAAATATGAATAGTCTCCAGAAAGATAATGAAATTATCTACATCATATGAATTTATTTATAATTTTTATGGATTAAATAATTATAATTAATTGTGATAGAATAGTGATGCAGAAAATTGTTTATCTAGTGAAAAATCAAGAGTATAGTTTTTATTAAACTAATAGTGACCATAAAAGGCACAAAACCCTAAACAAAGCTTATTAGTAATTTAAATTTATACCATAATCATCCAATAGTATAATATTTGACCATTTGGAGCCTTATAAAAGCAATTATGAAACTTATATTATTTTATTTTAAATGATGCCAAAGTTGTCACCTTCATAATTTAATAAATATAACTATTTAAATATTGTGATTTTAAGATGATAAATTTGATTAAAAGTATTATTGTGAAATTTAATAGATTTATCTTCATCATATGATTTTTTTTTTAATTTTATGCAACAAATCAGTATATTAAATAATTATACAAAAATGATGTAGTAATTATTTTATTAAGAGATAAACCAAATAAATGGTTTTAAAAATAATAAACTAAATATTATATGAACTATTTAATGTTCTACACTACTTTTATAGATACATATGACCTTTTATGAATCTATTAAAGCTTTTAGTTCGAACATATATTCTGTATATATTTTATTTAAATTCAAATAAATGAATAGTGTCAAAATTGACACAATTGTTATTTTATAAAAATAACATATTATTAAATTGTTTAAAAATCACAAAAATATTTAAAAATTATAAATTGAAATTTATATAGTCTAAACTATTATAATCTATCCAATTATGGAAAATTAACAATATATAATTGATTATTTTTAACCATTTAAAATTTAGAATTTTATTACCACAAATAAAATTAAATAGATTAAATAAGGATAAATCGAAATGATAGGGTTTAAAATAAACTCAAAACATGTCTAAATTTTCTTGGTAGATGATATTACAACTCTATAGCATCTAATATTAGAATATGAGTCATTTTTGGAGGTTTTTAGGCAGTTTTAGATTTATTATAAATTAATATTTTTAAGATTTCCAAAGGTGCCCCTCTCCTCCCTTATAAAAGGGAACGTCCTACCTCCCTTCCTTGCACCAATTTGAGCCTTCAAGATTGGCCAAACCCTGAAAAATTCTCTTCTCCACTTCCCTAGAAACATCCTAGAGGTCCTGGTATTCTTCAAAGACCAATTTTAGTGCCCTAAGAGGAGGTCTCAAAGAGGCGCTTCAAAGAAGAGGTAATGTCCGTTACCGATTCTTTCAACTTTATTTCTTCTTCTACTTCTTCTTATTTAGTTGTTTCATTATGAAGTAATAACATAAGTATCACTAATATACTTATATGTTATTATAAGTATGAAACAACCCTATTTCACCATCTATCCATCCTACGGAAAACCAAATCACTGTGCATGCGTACGTACGGAATACCGTCTTCACGCCGTGGTGTAATCTGTTTTTCCAACACCACCTTACCTGGATGGGTATAATGGTGTAAAGAATAACGATAAATAGTTATTATAACATCATACTGATTATGATATATTTTATCATCCTATCCAATTCAATTCAATAATTATGGGAACGATATCATCGCTCATGCGTACGTACGGACTACCGTCTCCATGACGCGATGAGATTCATTCTCCATGTTAACCATTTAAGAATGATTATAAAGTATATATAAGAAATAATAATGAAATATATGACATTATGAAGCTACTGTATTTATGTATATATTTATATGTATGTAATCTACTTAATTCCATTCAACTCAATAAGGAAATGAAAACAACATTCATGTGTACGTACGGCCTACCGTCTCCATGAACGGTGTATTTCTTTCCATTTATCGATCTATTATATATATATGTATATTCTGAATATATATTATATATAAATCATATTTTATATTCTGGAATTAAGTTATCATGATCTAAGTAATCATATTAATAATTACAAGTCAAAACACGGATGAAAAATGAAACGATTTTACCCAAAACACTCTTTAACATGGAATTTACAAAAGAACGGGTAATATAAAGTCATAAGTGAACCATATATTATATCATAACAATGAATATGATTATTTAATAAGTAAATGACATTATTTAAATCATTATACAGGAGTTTAGGATATATACGAAGCATATCGGACATAAGGTAAGGGATAACTATTCTAATCTCGTTCTTATCCGAGATTGTTTATTCGTAAGTATTTACTAGGGTTATTGTTATCATCCATGTCCATGTTTCCTAAAAATGATTTCATGTATGTTTAAAGTCCTTTTTACCAATTTTAACTTTTACCCAATGGTATGGAAGGAATCATTCTTTTATTTACCCTATAAGGTACTTTTTGACTTTTTCAACAAAAGTACGAGAAGAATGTTTTTTTAACGTATACGGCATGAAAGGATTTTTACGGTTTTATAAATCCATGTTTTCATGAAGCTTCCTCCAAAGGATTTCATAACTATTTTCAACAAAATCCTTTTCATTTAAAATTTCACGACATTTTGTGAAAAGAAAATTATTTTGAAGAAAAAATGATATTTTCCTCAAGAATTCATTCTAAGTGTTTTATCAAAACCATTTTTCATCTAAGATGACATTATTTCATATGTGTGTGTTTCAAGTATAATGTCTCTCTGATTTACATGGTTTCACTTCTCTTATTATGAAATTATATCCATTTCTTTTATATGGATTATGTGGTGATGGGATGATGATTATGGAACCCATTTTATTTATTGGGTTTTTATGAATGATGTATGTTTATTTGGTGGCACAAGTAAGAATGATTTCATTATGAGATGGGTGGGACCTATATCTCCCTCCAATGCATTGCGTAAAGATTTATATCTCATGAGATAGACATGGATGGAATGGTAAGTTAATCCGGTTCAGTGTTACAGGACTGAAACGAGGAGTGAACTCGATTCAGAAAGGGACTTTGTCCACTAAGATGGTCTTGGCAGCAATGCCTTGGTTACTATGGAAAACATAACAAGTGCTGAATGGTTTCCACAATTACATGTTTTATTCCCATTCTATTTTATCGTGATTGATGTTCCTTTATGTTATATGCCTTACGTACTTCCAAGATTTATGTCTTTGCTCAAGGTTTTAATATTTAGATTTCATGTTCAAGTTTTTGCTTTCAAATATTTATGGATTGTTTTATGTTCTCTATGTTTTCCCTTACTGAGCATTTTATCTCACCCTTTTTATGTTTTATTTTACCCAGGAAATAAAGAAAGGTTTTAGGTAAGGAAACAAAAAGGGGAAGATCATTATGGGAGATGTTGAAGATCTTTCAACATGGCTAGTTGTTTATATTTCGAGTTTCCAAAGACACTAAACTATTACGTTCCTTGTGTGACTTTTTTTTTGTTATGTATTAAGTATTCCGCAAAAGTAATGTAATGTCCATGTACGTTAAGCTTCGGGTCTCTACAGTTGGTATCAGAGAAAAGGTTTAGTCAACCTTTGGAAACTATGATGCGAAAACATTAGTGAGATCCCTAGAGATATTTCTAAGGTATGTCTAGGGATGTCCCTAAGGATAAGTATACGTATAGGATATAGTCCTAGAACTATGGTAACGATCTTAGAATTTAACCTAAGATGTTATATATTGAGGTTACTCCCCCTTTACTATGTTGTTTTCCCTAGCATGATTTTTGCCTCTTACAGAATTCTTTTTATGTTTTAGTCAATGGAGGGAACCAGAAGGAATTCGGTTAACATCGAATCCAATGGACAAATTGGTGACTATGAGCAACGAAATTGCTTAATGCCTAGAGAGAAAGATATTGTGATTATGTCGAATCAGTAATCACAATATATGATTAACAAGGTGAAATTTAGTGGTATTACTAAGTCATCAAATAAGAGGAAGATGGAATTTTATGCATGTTCGTATAGTGAGGAACATAGAGAAGGGAAGATTGATATTTCTAAAGAAGGGAAAAATAACCTTGAGTAATACCTCAAATTAAGGGATATATGTTATCTGTGTGGAGAAAAGGGTCATAGAGTGACAGACTGTTATGGTGTTCAATGTCTTATTTGTAGAGAACATGGGCATTACCCAACTCAATGCCCTAACCTAAAAAGTATCTTCTAAAATCAAGGAAGGACTTATTCCAGGACAATCATTGAAGAGGATGTATTTAAGTGTTTATGTATTGGTATTCAATAATAATTTTTTTGAGGTACTTTTATGGTGTATTAGAATATTTTTGTATTAGTCTATTATGGTTTTCAATAATTTTATTGTACCGGTAACCATGTAAAGTGATTCAAAAAATTTGGAATGCAGATGATATGTGCATAATGAAGGGATTAGGAGAAAATGAAATGTTTGACAGTATTCATGAGCTCATGATTGATATAAGGACTAAGTGATATCATGGTTTGAGTATATATAATTTTTAGGATTTTGGTATGTGGAAAGAGTTAACTTTTGACAGCACTCATGTTTTCACTAAGATTCAATGGGTATTTATTTTTCAATAGAATACATGATTAAGGTATTCACATGACTGGAATGTGACAAACAAGATATATGAGGGATAAATGATGGTATTCACGTGCTTGTTATATGACCTTTTTAGTAATCATTCTCTTTATAAAATGATTTTGGAAAGAAGTATTTTGTATAAGCCTAAATATTGGAATGGATAGTATTGTTTAAGGATAGAAATTTTTGTTATAATAGTATTGTTTTAGAAAAAGGATAACCTGTAGGACGGGTGACAACCCGTCGCGTCGGACAAGGTTGCGGGAATCGAACCCACAACCAAAGTGCAACTGGCCTTTATCGCCTACCACCGGCCTACAGGAAGTCCCTGGTTAGTAGAAACTAGTTTTACTTTATTAAGCGGTATGATATATGAAATATAAGTTCATTTTTTGAATCGTATACGATTAGCCACACCGTAGATGGACTTATGTATATTTGATAACTTTTTCTAACCTTTTGTTTGAAACAGATGGAATGACTCATCATTCTATCACATGATCTTCTAACACTTCATGAATGGCAAATTCAACTTCATTTCAATAAGAGATGAAGTGGAAACTGTTCAACGCACGAACAACGGTTAGATTGTACAAAAATAAAGTAAGTATTTCTTTTGATTTGAAAATTCTTCAACATTAGAGAAATGATCCTGAAAACCAAAAATGTTGTCCTAGTGCTCTTATATCTGATGAATCAGATGGTACCTTAGATCATTTCAAATCTATGGCTTTGTGATTGTTGGATATTTCATAGCCATGTTCTCTACCACTCTCCATCATAACATGACGGTTAGATTTCTCTTCCATATCCACATTTTCACCTATGTTCTCCTATGTGGAAACCTAGTGATTAGTTAATTTGCGTAACCGTTATGATTCATACTTTTGTTCTTAAAGATAAGTTTTGGTGTTCCTTTTTACGATGTGGGTTTCTATTAAAGAAACTTTCTAATAGTAAACCATGTATAACACCGACGAATTTCGAGGGCGAAATTCATTTTAAGGGGGGTAGAATGTAACACCCCGAGATTTTATGATCAGTATCCTTTTTAATTTATTTGATGTCATGTGTTTTATGCTACACCATTATTATCTTGTGCTATACGCAACACCGTATTAGCTTGCAGTATACGCAACACAATTATTGGATCGTGTTATACACAATTTCATGTTCGTTTGATAATAGTCATTCTACACAACATTGAGTGTGTGTATATATATATATTCAATGTATAAATGAAATATGGTTGGATTTGGTTATACACAACAACAAAAGAGTCTTGCACAACACGCAACCCTAACTTGGCTTTCATTACAGGCAATCACAACCTTCCTCAGCAGCGTGTGTAGTACGCAATACCGGGTTTCACTAAACAACGATATATGGTTATAATATTATTATAAACTAGCTGTTATGAATAGTATTAACTAAATTTTGAATTTTATAACATTATTATTCATCTTACACATTTTCTAGAATATGGTATGAGAACAAAATAAATTTTTTTGGGTAAAATAAGTATTTTTCAAAAACGCAGTTTTGCCGCCTTTTGATGGAACACCCATTTTAAATATAATTTTTGAGAAATTTATAAGTTAAATTTTATAAAATAAACTTATTCTTTTGAATCATGATATAAAAATTTACATTGGATAATGTTTTGATATTTTTTTTGATAACTTTCATATTTTAATGAATAGTAAAAACACGCTATATTTTAATTAAAAACAACTTTTTTCATCATAATAATTTATATAGTTATATTATAATATTGAATTGTTTTAAAATATAAATAGAATATATATTTTACCATTTAATATAATTTATGTCATTAGCATTGATTTTACCTTGAATTCGTAGGTTAAATAAATTCAATCTTTTGCAATATTTTAAACAAAACCCGTTTTCTTTCGACAACGGGATTAATTTTAATTTAATTTCTGCAACTTTTGTGTATTGAATTTGGAAAAATTGACTCCATATTTAGAATCAGTGGGTCCAAATTATGTTAATATGATAACTTTTATTTTTGGACATTATGAATAGTAACTACGGTAAAATTTATTTACCATAGTTAAAGGTAAATCAGGTAATTAAGGGTAAATATAAGATTATCAAATTACCCTAAAACCTGTCAAAATACTATTGGATGACTGAAAGTCTATCCATATCACCTAAGGGTCGGATTATAATCACTTAATGTACTTTTGTCCATGAAAATAACTTAATTATTATTAAAACCAAAGAAAGTGACAACATGTCACTTTCTTAAATCTTATAAGTATATTAATTTTACTTTAGTGATAAACATCATGAAACATTGAAAATGAATAGTATAAATAAAGATAATGAAATTATATACATTATATGAATTTATTTATAAGTTTTATGGATTAAATAATTATCATTAATTCTGACACAATAGTGATGCAGAAAATTGTTTATCTAGTGAAAAATCAAGAATATAGTTTCTATTAAACTAATAGTGACCATAAAAGGCCCAAAACCCTGACCAAAGCTTATTGGTAATGTAAATGTAAACCATAATCATCCAATGGTCGAATATTGGACCGTTTGGAGCCTTATAAAAGTGATTATTACACTTATATTATTTTATTTTAAATGATGCCAATGTTTTCACCTTTATAATTTACTAAAAATAAAAATTTAAATATTGTGATTTCAAGATGATAAATTTGAGTAAAAGTATTATTGTGAAATTTAATAGATTTATATGCATCATATGATTTTATATTTAATTTTTATGCAAAAAATATGTATATTAAATAATTATACAAAAATGATGTAGTAATTATTTTATTAAGAGATAAACCAAATAAATGGATTTCAAAATAATAAACTAAATATTATATGAACTATTTACTGTTCTCGACTAATTATCTATATACATATTACCTTTTATGAATCTATTAAATCTTTTATTTCGAAAATATCTTCTGTATATATTTTATTTAAATTCAAATAAATGAATAGTGTCAAAATTGACACTATTGTTATTTTATAAAAATAACATATTATTAAATTGTTTAAAAATCACAAAAATATTTAAAAATTATAAATTGAACTTTATATAGTCTAAAATATTTTAAAGTATCCAATTATGGAAAATTAACAACATATAAGTGATTATTTTTAACCATTTAAAATTTAGAAGTTTATTACCACAAATAAAATTAAATAGATTAAATAAGGATAAATCAAAATGATAAGGTTTAAAATAAACTCAAAACATGTCTAGATTTTTTTTTTGATGAGATTAGAACCCTATATCATCTAATATTTGAATATGAGTCATTTTTTGAGGTTTTTAAGTGGGGTTAGATTTATTATAAATTAATATTTCTAAGATTTCCAAAGGTGCCCCTCTCCTCCGTTATAAAAGGGCACCTCCTACATCCCTTCCTCACACCAATTTTAGCCTTCAAGCTTGGCCAAACCCTGCCAAATTATCTTCTCCACTTCCCTAGAAACATCCTAGAGGTCTTGGGTTTCTTCAAAGACCACTTTTAGTGCCCTGAGAGGAGGTCTCAAAGAGGCCCTTCAAAGAAGAGGTAATGTCCGTTACCGATTCTTTCAACTTTATTTCTTCTTCTACATCTTCTTATTTAGTTGTTTCATTATGAAGTAATAAAATAAGTATCACACATATACTGATATGTTATTATAAGTATGAAACAACCTAATTTCACCATGTATCCATCCTATGGAAAACCAAATCACCACGTGTGCGTATGTACGGAATACCGTCTCCACGCTGGTGTAATCTGTTTTTCCAACACCACTTTACTTGGATGGGTATAATGGTGTAAAGAATAACTATAAATAGTTATTATAACATCATAATGATTATGATATATTGTATCATCCTATCCAATTCAATTCAATAATTATGAGAATGATATCATCGCTCGTGCGTACGTACGGATTACCGTCTCCATGACGCGATGAGATTCATTCTCCATGTTAACCATTTAAGAATGATTATAAAGTATATATAAGAAATAATAATGAAATACATGACATTATAAAGTTTCTTTATTTATGTGTATATATATATATATATATGTATGTATGTCATCTACTTAATTTTATTCAACTCAATAAGGAAACGAAAACAACGTTAATGCGTACGTACGGCCTACCGTCTACATGAACGGGGTATTTCTTTCCATTTATCGATCTATTATATATATGTATATTCTGAATATATATTATATATAAATCATATTTTATATTCTGGAATTAAGTTATCATGATCTAAGTAATCATATGAATAATTACAAGTCAAAACACGGACGACAAATGAAACGATTTTACCCAAAACACTCTTTAACATGGAATTTACAAAAGAACGGGTAATATAAAGTCATAAGTGAACCATATATGATATCATAACAATGAATATTATTCTTTAATAAGTCAATGAAATTATTTCAATCATTATACAGGAGGTTCGGATACATATGAAGCATATCGGACATAAAGTATGGGATAACTATTCCAATCTCATTCTTATCCGAGATTGTTTATTCGTAAGTATTTACTGGGGTTATTGTTATCATCCATGTCCATGTTTCCTAAAAATGGTTTCATGTATGTTTAAATTCATTTTTACCCATTTTTACTTTTACCCAATGGTATGGAAGGAATCTTTCTTTTATTTACCCTATAAGGTACTTTTTGACTTTTTCGACAAAAGTATGAGAAGAATGTTTTTTAACGTATACGACATGAAAGGATTTTTACATTTTTATAAAGACTTGTTTTCATGAAGCTTCCTCCAAAATATTTCATGAATATTTTCAATAAAATCCGTTTCTTTTAAAATTTCACAACATTTTTTGAAAAGAAAATGATTTTGAAGAAAAAATGATATTTTCATCAAGAATTCATTTCAAGTGTTTTATCAAAACCATTTTTCATCTAAGATGACATTATTTCATATGTGTATATTTCAAGTATAATGTCTCTATGATTTACATGGTTTCACTTCTCTTATTATGAAATTATATCCATTTCTTTTATATGGATTATGTGATGATGGGATGATGTTTATGGAACCCATTTTATTTATTGGGTTTTTATGAATGATGTATGTTTATTTTGTGGCACAAGTAAGAATGATTTCATTATGAGATTGGTGGTACCTATATCTCCCTCTAATTCATTGGGTAAAGATTTATATCTCATGATATAGACAAGGCTGGAATGGTAAGTTAATCCGGTTCAGTGTTACAGGACTGAAACGAGGAGTGAACTCGGTTCCGAAAGGGACTTTGTCCACTAAGATGGTCTTCGAAGCAATGCCTTGGCTACTATGGAAATCATAATAAGTGTTGAATGGTTTCCACAATTAAAAGTTTTATTCCCATGCTATTTTATCGTGATTTATGTTCCTTTATGTTATATTCCTTACGTACTTCAAAGATTTATGTCTTTGCTCAAGGTTTTAATATTTAGATTTCATGTTCAAGTTTTTGCTTTAAAATATTTATGGATTGTTTTATGTTCTCTATGTTTGCCCTTACTGAGCATTTGAGCTCACCCTTTTTATGTTTTATTTTACCCAGGAAATAAATCAAGGTTTTAGGTAAGGAAACAAAAAGGGGAAGATCATTATGGGAGATGTTGAAGATCTTTCAACATGGCTAGTTGTTTATATTCCGAGTTTCCAAAGACACTAAACTATTAAGGTCCTTGTGTGTCTTTTTTTATTATGTATTAAGTATTCTGCAAAAGTAACATAATGTCCATGTACGTCAAGCTTCGGGTCTCTACATGCCATGCAGCTTCGTCATCGACGCGGGGTCCACGCGAACCGCATACTATGAACGCGGCCCCTCTTCATCGTGTCCTTCGTCACTCCTCATGTCCTCCTCCACTGTGGGCTCCCATGAGGTCCCGCCTAGACCCTGTCCTGCAACAACTACCGGCCGCCCCACTGGTGGCCCATCTGCCTCACACTCTACCTGAACCTGTCCCCACATCAGGTTGTTCCTTACTCTACCACCCACCTCCTTACTGGCTATCTGTTTTTTGTTACCTCTTGTACCAGTCAGATCTGCAGCTCTGACCACTGTAGTGTGCAACAGCGTTGTTTTGTTGCACCTCTATGGTATCATTACGATGTTGGATCCTCAGTCTCGGATTGTTACTCCATGGATCGAAGGTGTAATGATCCTCCAACCTTGTTTCATGAATAATGAAGAATGAAGAAGAATTGGAGAAATGATATAAATGTACAAGAACACCCAAATAAATGATCTTGACCTTATTCATGTCGGTCATGACCCATTATTGTTAGAACTAATAATAGAGAGGGAATAAATCAAATCTATTTAAAAAAACAATCTCAATAATCAACCCACCAGAATTATCTATCTCAAAAGAATGACTGAACCATGGATCTACCTCTTTGTGGGTTGGTCCACATTCTTCATTGAAATTATGAATGGGGGTAAGAATCTCAAAGAAATACCACCCTACATGGTCTCAAAAGTTTCCCAATTAATTTATAAAAATAAAACCATATAAAATTCAAGTCATTACATTCATCCCAAAATGTTGGAGCTCTACCATCCTTCCCATAGAGGGCTTTATAAGGTGCCATCTGAAAGCATGGTAAAAGATATTGTTTTAAGAAAACTCAATAATATAAATGTGTTAATCCCAACCACCTATGAAATACATAGAACAATATATCAACATATCCTCCAGTGTTTGAATTGTTCTCTGAGACAGAACATCTTAATAAGGATTATAAGTAGTGATGAAATTAAATTCTGTATTAACTGCTTGCTAAATAATTTTCAAAAACATGAAGGAAAACCTCTATTTCTGATCTGATCCAATTTGATGTGGTACTCCATGAAACATTACCAATTCCTTGAAGTATATCCTGGAAAGTTGATCTAGAGGATAGTCTTCTCTAATAGTGATGAATAGTGTTAACTTACTAAGGTGATTTACTTCCTCCCATATAGCATTAATCCCTTTAGAGGTTTTGGGTAGTCTGATGACATAATCCAATGTGATGTTCCCCCATTTCTATTATGGTATGGGTAATGGATGCAGTATCCCCTTTGAATTTGGTCTTTTAGCCTTAACTTGTTGGAATACAAAGCACCAAGATACAAAATTTGTGATATATCTCTTAATTTCATCTTTACAAAAGTATTCTTTCAAGTCCTTGTACATCTCCATACTTCTAGGATGAATATATAATGAATAACTATGAGATTCCTCTAACATTTCCTTCTTCAAAACTGTAATGGAAAGATCACATACGTGGTTCCTAAACCATATCATTCTATCCTGATAGGGTTAAATTTAGAAACATTTCTGACTTTCTTTTATATCTCTTTATCTCCCTCATGTGGCTCCTTAATATTCTATTGGATATCGGGTTTAATATTAATTTGATAAATAAAATATTTATCCCCTTCTTTCAGAATTTCTAGATCCATCCTTTGAAAATCTAGAAATATTGGATCTTTTATTATCCTCATCATTGATAATCTAGTTCGATCCTTCCAACTCACAGCATAGACCACCTTGTTCTCTTTCCCATGGTGGTAATGTATTGATCACGCATAATCCTTTTTCAACTCTAAACATATTCTCTGGATCAGGTTCAACTCCTTATGTGTTAATATATATTTCACACTTTTATGATTAGAATATATATCACACTTTTCTTTATAAAGATAATTCCTTCATATCATTAATGAAAAAAATAGCACTACTAAATCCAAATCACGAGTTGGGTAATTTTTCTCATGAATCTTCAACTGCCATGCTCTATAAGCGATAACCATGTTATTCTGTACAATAACACATCCTAGTGCCTTTATGGATGCATCTCTATAGATTAAAAACCCTTATCCACTATAGGGTAATGTAATCACATGTACAATGACTAACATTCTCTTCAGTTCCCCAAAATTTTCCTTACATTCATATATCTAGACAAACTTGACACCCTTCCAAGATAACTTGGTCAGATGATTAGATATTCTTGAGAACATTTCCACAAACCATCAATAAGAGTCATATAAACCAAGAAATCAACAAATATCAGTCAGTGTGGTCGGTCTATGCCATCATTCAATAGCCACTATCTTTGATGCATCTACTTCTATACCATCTCTTGAGATTATGTGACCCAAAAATGAAACCTTTTACATCCAAAATTTACACAGTGTAATTTTTTCAAATAAATTATACTTCCTTAGGGTCTTCAATACAATTATCAAGTGATATTCATGGTATTACTTTCTATTTGAATTGATAAAAATATCATCTATAAATACTTTCACAAACTGGTCAAGGTAAACTCTAAAGACTCTATTCATTAAATCCAAGAAAATAGAAGGGGTATTAGTAAGACCAAAAAGGATCATTGTATATTTATAATGTCCATACAATGTATGGAATGTTATCTTGGTTATATCCTATTTCTTGACCCACAATTGATGATATCTAGAATGAAGTTCAATCTGGGAAAATTATGGATCTCCACATAGTTGATCAAAAAAGTCATCAATACAGGGAAGAGGATACTTGTTCTTGATTGTGATCTTGTTTAACTTTTGATAATCAATTTAGAGCTGCATTTATCCATATTTCTTTATCAAAAAAATAATTGGTGCACCCCAAGGTGACACACTTGACCGAATGAATCCCTTATCAAGGTTTTATTGGATTTTCCTCTACAATTCATTCAACTCAAAAAGATCCATTCAAAAATGATTATTTTCAATTGGTTTGGAACCATGTATGAGTTCTATTGATAACTCAACTTAATGTTTTGGTGGAATTATAGGAAACTATTCTAGGAAGACGTCCCCAAAATGAAAAACAATATTCATATCATCGATGTCGAATTTCTCCCCAACCATTCGATATAAATAACCCTTCTGAATGGGAATTAATACCCATACACTAGATTTAATCCCTGTATGACGTTCATACGTATCATGACATTGATGGAAACTCATAAGAGGGTATGAGATATCAAACATAACTTCCCTTCCTTGAAACTTTATATGGAATTTAGGAAGACAAAATTAATCCATGCCTAAGATGAAATAAAATTAATCCAAAGGAAGAATGGAATGATTTTTAGGAATCACATTCCCGCAAACTTGAACTGGAGAGGAATCATAGAATTGATACGCAATCATCGTGCCATTAGGGGTTTGTATTTCTAATTCCACATCTAATTGTTTTGGTTGAATCTTAACACCCTTAGAAAAGTCTATATATATTAAAGAGTGGGTATATCTAGAATCAAATATGATATTAGAAGATCTAGATTGGATGGTAAGTGTAACTTTTATCACGTCATTATTGCACACATCATCTGAAATAGTGATTTCATGATATTTTTCCACTTCCCTCGCATAATATGTTATTGAAATCAATCATCATCACAAACCCTTGGGTTTGGGTAGTGGATATCATAATTCCTATTCTCCTTAAAATGGTATCATTGAATCATGGGAGGTTTATTCTATGATGGTTTTTCCCCACTCACAATGTTAGGTAACTTCTTCCCAACACTTCGGCAATAAAATGCCTGATGGCCTTCACTTTCACAGCTAAAACATTTATTAGTGATTCTTCCCACACTTATAGCATAAAAGAAAACTCGATACATGACTCTAACCTCAATTTCATCCTTGATTTCAAAATTCATAATCTTTTCATACATATTAAAGTCTCTTAAGGATGCCTCCCTTTTGTGACTTGGATTTAATCCACTAAAAAACCTATCAACCTTACTTTCAAGTTGGATGATAATTCCTCAAGTGTAGCACAAAAATATCATGAAATTAGCCTTGTAGGTATCGACAGATTCATCACCCCTTTACATAAACTCAAGGAACTCTTTATCAATCATGTTATGTAGAATCTAAAGAAAGTACCCATTGAAAAATAAGTTCTTGAACTCATCCCAATCCATAGATTCATTCTCATCTTTTCTCCACATATTCATGATTGGGGGACACTAATGGTATGATTTGCCTTCTAATCTATGAACATCCAAAATTAATTCCTCATGCCCTAAACACTAGAAAATGGATAATATATTTTTAGTAGTAATGATACATTGTTCGAAAACAAAAGGATCAGAAGACCTTCTAAAAGAAGGTGGATGTTTCCTCATGAATGACTCAATAGAATGTCAGTTTCTTCTATGATCATTTGGAATTCCACCATGATTTATATCTTGATAAAGTTTTATGATCATAGAAACAAGTTTTTGCATTCTAGATTCCAAATCATTTGGTTGCTCATGAGGAAACATGTTTCATTATTTATCTTAATGGCCATTAATGTGGTTTTTTTGGGTTCCATCCATTTCGTATAACCAAAATCATAGATTCATAAATAGTTATCATATCAAGGAAATGCATAATCATGAAAAGTCACTTATAGAATGTCTGTTTCACGAATCCTTCCTTAATCAATGGACGTTTGGTTTATCCAAGGTTATTCATAGAAACTTTTATTTACATCCTTTATAATGGTTTGGAAGATTTTTTTAATTCCCAAAGCATATCCTATAGTAGTTTCAAACCAGGTGTGCAGAAAGGCCCTTTATTGTGTACCAGATTACCCTGAGTCAGGATGGTAACATCTGGTCAAAGTTTTTACCCCTAGGTACATCTGTTTCACATCCACATCCACATGTAGTACCAATACAGGTATTTATTTCTAGGAAAACACTCACTCTAACCTTTACCAAAATTCTAGGAAATTCACTTATACTTTTCCTTGTCCTTATACCTATCCTTACACATTATTAGAGATATCACTAAGGTTTTCTCATCTTAGCTTCCAAAGGTTAACTAATCCGTTTATCTGATAATAATTATAGAGACCCTAACTTTTCATACATTATATTACATAATTTTTGCATAATATTTAAAATATTATACAAATAGATTCCCAAATTCTGTATTATTCCAGCGCCTTTGGAAATATATAAAACATAAACACTGGTACAGAAGTGAGTTATATTATCCCCCACTTGGTTCTCCTTGACTAGAACCCTTCTTGCCCACATAAAACATAATACATATATTCATAACCTAGGGAAGGAAACATAAAAAGGGGTGAGATAAAATGCTAAGGGTAAAAAAGGAATAAATGTAAGAATTATCATGAGCATAAGGTTATGATAACATGATCATGAAAATAGAAGATCATGCCCTGCATAACAAATATCATACATAGAAATCACAACATAAATCTTGGAAATTGAGAAGAAATGATTCATAAGGTAATAAATTACATAATCCATGAAATCATAACATAGAAATAAAACATGGAATTGTGGAAAACACATAAGAATATAATATGATTTCCATAGTAGCCAATATATAACTTCCAAGTCCATATTAGTAGTATGGGTTTACTCTCCATACCATCTTAGTAGTCATGGTTCACCCCCACGACCATATTAGTAGCATGAGTTCACTCCTCATACAATCTTGGTAGTAATGGTTAACTCCTTTGGCCATATTAGTACTCAAGGTTTACTCCCAAGGCCATCTTAGTTTATCTCATGAGATATAAGTCTTTACCAAATTCACTGGAGAGAGATATAGTTTCCTCCCTTCTCATAGTGAAATCAAACATTCATGTTCCACAAGATCATAAATATCCATGTCATAACCCCAGAAATGTAATGGAAATTATAAACATGTAATTATAAAATAACCTGTGGAAAGCGACAGGTTCTATAATCATTTCATCGTGAACATAATATATGAAAAGAAGTGGGTACCAAAATTATATAACCCACGAAAGAGAAATGGGTTGCATAAACATCATTCCATAAAAACATAATCCCTTAATAGAAATAGTATGAAAGAAAACATTGAATAATTTCTTAATAAAGTACTTATTCACACTAATAGATGTTATCTTATATCCAAAATAATTTTTAAATATCTTTTAAAAACATTTCTTGATGAAAATATCCCTTCTGCATTGAAAACACTTTTTAAAACATAAAACCTTTTCAAAATATTTTTCTTTGAAAATATAAAGGAAAAATTTAAAACCATAAAACATTTTTAAAATAATTTTTTCATGAGAATGGGATTTAAATATATTTTGAATAAATTTTTTAAAATATGGTTTGGAACATAATAGATTTCTAACTATAGAGAGGGATAGATTAATTTTACCTAAAACATTATCTTAATTACCAAAGAGTGGAAAAAGGTACTAATACATGGATATATCATAAATAAATATAGAATAAGGAAACACATTAGAATTATTGAGATATGGATCTCAATATTTCTTCAAATTAAGAATAAACATAAATAATCTTGAAAAGAGATGAGATTGTTTCAATAAGCTCTTATCACTTAGTAACTTGAGATCGTAATTTACATGTAATAAAATGAAATTAAAAGAAGATTATAATATCATGAAAATAATGGTATTCATGATATAACATTTAAAATCGATTTATATATACCTCAAAATTAATTTGGGTTCATTACAAAACACGAGTCTCAAAGGAGGAAAATTGAGACAAAACAATTTTACCAAATTGGAAACATTTGGAACTTAAAACCTATGAAATAAATATCATAAAATGGATATGTTAATACCCATAAATTTTATTATAATATAAATTTAATACATTCATGTGTATTATATACACCACACAAAATAATTTAGAGGTGATTAAGTCATGTATCTCATGGAAATAACAGGTGAGAAGAAATCCCCTTACCTTATATCTTAATTATCATCATACTCAATGAAAAAACGTGTATAATAAATATAAATATTTTATAAATATTTTAAATAACCATATAATTATATCTAATACCATATATATTTATATTATGACCTTATATTACCCACTTGTTAACCATCCTATGTTAAGGTTTCACTTCGGATAATATACACTTTGTTCTTCGCATGTGTCTTAATTTGTTATGTTGTTGGTGTTTATAATTATATAATTATTATAAAATTTAATCAATTATATAATTAAAATTTAAATATATTATATTTTTATTCTATTATTATATAGAATATATAATTACAAAATGGAATATACCATTCATGGAGACGGTATGTTGTACGTACCCATTAACGTTGTTTATTTCTTTATTGTCATATTGAAAGAAAGAAACAAAATGAACTATTTTTATATCATTTTTACAGTATCTTTATGATATTTTATATATCATATATATTTACTAAACACATCCTTAATACATTCCATGAAGTTTATGAACCTATCATATCACTTTGAGTGGCGGCATCCAACACTTTCCCAAACGAAATTATAGTATTTATACTAAATAGAAAGTACAAAAGATATGTTTTTTAAAAGAAAATAAAATATTAAAGAAATTATAAATATAATATATAAAATATATAAATACATTTTCCATCATAATTTCCACCATGAGATCCGGTAAAGTAAAAATGACCAATCATTGTTTTGGGAGGCGGTAGTTCTCCGTACTTGTAAACAGTATGTTTGTTACCCATTGGATGGAGGTGTGTGTATGTGCAGGTTTAGAACATATCATAAAAACATCCTAGTATATTTATGATACTTATGTTTTTATATAATAATTAAATAAATAGAGTTTATGGGGTAGAGAAAGGAAATAAATTAAAGGATCTCAAGAGAAGACGTTACCGCTTAATCGGGTAACTCTTTTTTGTCTGTCCCAAAAGGCTTCCTTGGAAGACTTTCTTAACAAAGAGAGGCTTATAAGAGTAAGGTAGAGATTTTGGGAAGTGGATTTTGAATATTTTGGTTGAAAATAAGTGGTTTTAGAGATTTTAAGAAGAGGTAGAGGTGGTGGCCATCAATAGAAAAAGAGAAGTCGAACTCCAGTAAATATTGGAAGAGAGAATTTCACCTATGTTTTTCATGATGCAAGTGGATCCAATAATGATACAAAGTAGATCCAAGGGAGGATAGGGTCGAAATATGGATATAAAGGGGAAAAATAATCCATTTATAAAATGAATATGAGTGGAAACATTTAATTATTTCCCTACAAAGTCATGAGTAATACCAAAAAAAATTATCTTAGATGGGAAATAACTTTGAAAGAACTTTTAAAAACAATTCCAAAAGAAACTATCCTTTCTATATTGAAATATATTTTTTAATAAATAAATCATTTTTAAAAAAAAAATATTTTACAATATAAAGGAGACATTGAAAACAATAAAACGTTGTTAAGAACCTTTTCCCTTGAAAATGGTCTTCTAATATATTTTGAAAACATTTTCAAAAACATTTTTGAAAACACGGTTTTTAAATACAATTGATTTTTAACTGGATAGTGGGATGGTCATATTTTACATAAGAAATTATCTTAGGTACCAAAGAGTACGAAAATGGTACTAATACATTGATATATATTGAATAAATAATGGATAAGGAAACTCATTAGCTTTCTTGATATATGGATCCTAATATTTCATCAAAGAAAACATGAATAAAGACAATCTTGAAAAGTAATGAGATTTTTTGGATAAAATCTTATCACTTGGTAACATGGGATTATACTCTCCATGTAAGAAAATGAAATTAAATTAATCTTATTATATCATGAAAAGAATTTGATTCATGAAATAACATGTAAAATTTAATTATATACACCACAAAAATAATTTAGGTACATAACAAAAGATTAGTCTCAAAGAAGGTAAATTGAGACAAAATATTTCACTGATTTGGTAACTTTTGAAAACTAACCCCCATGAAATAAATATAATAAAATGAATATTATAATATACATAAATTAAATAATAATATACAAAGAGTAAAATCATGGTAAGTATATACACCACACCAAAAGAAATAGTGGCGAACACAACATGTATCTCATAGAAATAAAAAGTGAGATGAAATCCCCTTACCTTGTATCTTGAATCTATTTGTACTCTTAAAAACACTTTTATAATAAATATATATTTATTATAAATTTTTTACAAAAAAAATTATTATATATAACACCGTATATGTCTTTATTATGACCTTGTATTACCTGCTTGTTAACCATCCTATGTTAAAGTTTCAGTACAGATTATATTTTCTTTGTTCTTCGCATGTGTCTTAACTTGTAATATAGCTGGTCATTATAATTATATCATGATTTTGGAATGTAAACCATGATATAAGTAACATTTATATCCATTATATTTTTACGATAATAATATATGTAATATATAATTCTAAAATGGAATACATCGTTCACTGGGAAGGTAATCTATAAGTACACATGAATGTTGTTTCACTTTTTATTATAATATTGAAAGAATAAAAAAATGACATATATATATATATATATTAGCTTAATTATATCTTATATATTCACTAAACCAATCCTTAATACATTCCATGTAGTTTATGAAAGAATTATATCACTTTGAGGTGGTGGCAGTCCACACTTCCTCAAACACAATTATCCTATTCACACAAAAGTGAAAGTAAAAAAGATATGTGTTGTAAAAAGAATAAATAAGATTAAAAACATAATAAATATAATTTATAAAAAATATAAATATATTTCCCATAATAATTTCTACCATGATATTTGGTAAAGGGAAAAATGAACAATCATCATTTAGTGAGGAAGTAGTTCGCCGTACAGATAAAAGTATGTTCTTTACCCATTAGATGGGGGTGTGTGTAAGTTTAGGTTTAACACTTAGCATAAAAAAATCCTAGTATATTTAGGACACTGGTTTTTTGAAACAATAATGGAATAAATACAGTGGATGGGTGGATAAGGAAAATAAAATAAAGGATCTTGAGTGAAGACTTTACCTCCTAATCGGGTAACTCCTTTTGGTATGTGCCAAAAGGCTTACTTGGAAACTTTTATGCCCAAAGGGAGGCTTCAAGTATTAATATATGAATGTTGTGAATTTTAGTGGGTATATACTAGCCTAACCATAGTGGTTTTATAGGTGTTAATAAGGTATAAAGGTGGTGGCCTTTATAGGGAAGGAGAAGTGGAACTCTTGAAAATATTTGAAGAGAGAATTCCACATGTGTTTTTCATGTTGCAAGTGGATCCAATAATGGTCCAAAGTAGATTGAAGGTCATATAGGGTCTAAATATTTCCATGAAATTTATTTTTTACAGGTTTATAGTTCTTTTTGGGACTTAAGGTTATGGTTTAATCCCTTATTAGTCTTAATTTAATCTTAATCTTGGAAATTAATTTTAATCAATTTCACCAATATTTTTGGTCAAAAACTAAGTTGGCCTTAATATACATTATAAATTATTCTGATTCTAAATATAGAATCGATTTTTTCATATTCAAATCATATAAGTGGAATAAATTAATTTAAAATTAATCTTGTAGTTGGGTCGACAATGCAGGGTTTAAAAGTAAAAATTATCAAAAGTGTGCTATATTTTTATATCTAATCATTGGATTAATTTATAAAGAATATAATCTAATTAAACTTTTAAACCAAATTAAAATATAATTTAATTTTATAAATAATTTATATTAAAAAAAAGTTTTGAATTTATAATGTCAAAATTAGCATAGGGTGAATTTTTACTATTTTTCTAAGAAACTTCATTTTTAGATGAATAGTGAAAATACCATATTTTAATTCAAAATTAAATTAACATATAATTTATTTATAAGGATAAATTAAATTTAAATTTTCATTAAAAGTTTATTAATATTATATTTCTATAAATTAACCCAATATAGGTAATTAGAACCAATTTCACATTGAAATTGGATATAAAAACTTAGTAAACTTTAGATCATTTTTTCATTAAAATATCGCGTTGTCGACCCGACTATGGTATTAATTTTTAATTAATTTATACCACTTATATTATTAGAATTTGGAAATATGTATTCCATATTCATAATTATAATAATATATAATTTATAATAATTTCAACTTAAATTTTGACCAAAAATATTAGTAAAAGTGATTAAAATTATTTACATTGATTAAAGTTAAATTAATCTTGATAAGGGACTAAACCATAACCTTAAGTCCCAAAAATACATATACACTTGTAAAAAAATAATTTATGACCATATTTTGACCAAATACACCCTTTTATTGACTTTTTATCATTATTATATCCACTTGAAACATGAAAAACGTGGGTGGAATTATCTCTTCAAATATTTACAAGAGTGCCACTCCTCCTTCCCTATAATGGCCACAAACTCTCCCTTTTCTTAAAACCTCTCAAACAAATTGGTTTTGGCCAATATTTTACCAATACACTTCCCAAAAACCATCTATTTCTATTTGAATCCTCCCTTTGGGAATAAATTATTCCATGGAATCCTTTTGGCACAAACCAAAAGGAGTTACCTGATTAAGGGATAACATATTCTCTCAAGCTTCTTTATTTTATTTTTCTTATACACCCCCTACACTATATTTAATAAATTATTATATAAAAAAGTATCATAAATATATTATTATTTTTTGATGCTAACGTTTCAACATAAACTTTTGCATACCTCCATCAAATGGATAACAAACATATTGTTTATGTGTACGGTGAACTACTGCCTCACTAAAAAATGATTGTTCATTTTTACCTTACCTCCTCTCATAGTGGAAATTATAATGAAAACTCTGATTATATATTTCATATATAATATTTATTATTTTATTATTCTTTTATATTACTTTTACATCACATAACGTTTTACTTTCCATTTTGTGTTAATACGATAATTTCATTTGACGAAGTGTGGACTACCGCCTCATTAAAGTGATACGATTTTCTAATACACTACATGAAATGTATTAAGGATGGTTTAAGTTAATATATATGATATATATGATATCAAAAAGCTACTGAAATAATGATATTCATATATACATATATTTCATTCTTTTCATTCTTTCAGAAAGACAACAAAAACAGAAATAACATTCATACGTACGTACGACCTATTGTCTCTAAGAACGATGTATTCTATTTTGTGCATCTATATTATATAGATTAATATAATACACATTTACTGGATACACATGATATTTATATTGTTTTTTAAATTCTATAATGATGAGATAATTTTAAGGTCCAACGATATACCAAATTAAGACACATGCGAGAACAAACAAAATATTATCCAAAGTAAAACCTTAACATATGATGGTTAACAAGTGGATAAAATGATGTCATAATAAAACCATATTTGGTGTAATATATAATAATATTAATATTTCAAATATATTTGATAAATTTATATTTATTATACAGGTGGTTTGACTAATTACAACGAGATTCAAGACACAAGGTAAGGGGATTTCATATCACTTTTTTATTTCTGTGAGATAAATGCTATGTTCACCACTCTTTCCTTTTGTGTAGTGAATGTAATGGACATGATTTTATTCTATTTATATTATAATTAAATTTATTTTTATTCACAAAACCTTTTTATGATCTTTCTTTCATGGGTTTTATGTTTCAAAAGTTACCAAGTCGGTAAAATATTTTTTTCTCAATTTTCCTTTTTTGAGACTTGTTTTTTGTTATACACCTAAATTCTTTTTAATGTGTATATAATTCCATTTTATATGTTATATTATGAATATACACAATTTTATGATATTATAATCTTAATATAATTTCCTTTTCTTACATGAATTATGTGATCCCAAGTTACCAAATGATAAGAGCTTATTGAAATAATATCATCACTTTTAAATATTGTTTGTGTTTGTAATTACTTTGATTAAATATTATGATACGTCTCTCAAAAATACTAATTTTTTTCCTTATTATCTATTTATTCAATATATATCAGTGTATGAGTACCATTTTACCACTGTTTGGTACTTAAGATAATGTTTTTAAGTAAAATCTAATTGTCCCTCTCTTCAGTTAGAAATATATTATATTCAAAAACCATGTTTTCAAAAATGTTTCCAAAAATTAATTAAAAATATATTTGAATCCCATTTTTAAAGAAAAATGGTTTTAATTTTTTTTTACGTTTTTCAATGCTTACTTTATATTTTCAAAGAAAAATATTTTCAAATGGTTTTATGTTTTAAAAAGCGTTTATCACTGTAAAAAAAATATTTTACTCAAAAAAAAATTAAATTTATTTTAAAATTATTTCTCATATAAAATAATATACATTGGTGTTACTCATGATTTTATGATAAAATTATTCAATGATTCTATTAATATTATTTCTATGAATCAATTATATATTTATGGCATGATTTTTATGAAACTTGTTTCTCTTTCACATGTTATATGATTTTGAAACCAAATTCTTTTCACATATTATGTTCATGATGAAATGATTATGAATATTATATCATTACACAAGTTATGATATGATTACATGTTTATAAGACCCATTTAATTTCATGCATTATGATATAGTTATTTATGATCTTGTGGAACATGTGTGTATTATTTCACTATGATATTGGTGCGACCTATATCTCCCTCCAATGATTAGGGTAAAGATTTATATCTCATAAGATAAAATAATATGGTCTTGGGAGTAAACCTAGACTACTAATATGGCCATGGGAGTGAACCCTGACTACCAAGATGGTATGAGGGTTGAACTCATGCTACTAATATGGTCATGGGAGTGAACCATGACTACCAAGATGGTATGGGGAGTGAACTCATAAATCTAAAATCTCCTTGGTAGTAATTCCTGGGCTACTATAGAAATAATATTATATGCTTATGTGTTTTCCAAAATTCCATTTTATATTATTAAATATTCTTTCATGAATTTTGTTGTTTATTTCCTTATGATTCATGACTTCTGAATTTCCATGCTTTATTCCATGATTCATGTATATGATCTTTGTTATGTGGGGTATGATCTTCTATTTTAATGATCATCTTATCATACCATTATTCTCATTATTATTCTTAGATGTCACCCTTGTTTACCCTTATTTAGCATTTGGTATCACCCATTTTTATGTTTCGTTCCCCATGTTGTAAATATATTTTGTATGTTTGATGTGTATAAGAAGGGTTTTAATCAAGAAGAACCTAGTGGGAGATAATGTAGCTCACATATGAACCAGTGTTTATTTTTTTAAATTTCCAAAGGCACTAGACTATTATAGGTATTGGGCATCTATTTTTATAATTTTTTAAGAATTTCTCAAAGGTTATATATTATTAATATATGAAAAGATAGTTTCTCTATAGTTGGTATCAAAACTAGTTTCAGTTAACCTTTGGAAGCTAGGATGAGAAAAACTTATTGGGGACTCTAAGAACATGTCTTAGCATAAGTAATAGGATAAGAAAAATTATAGGAAATGTACTAGAATTTTTGTAAATGATAGAGTGAGTGGTTGTTGGGATAAAATCATTCAAGGTATCATTGCAGTATTTTTGGATTGGTTGTGTTTGTTGACAATTCAAGTTTCCATGGTGAATTGTTGAGTTCCATAGATTTTTTTGACAATCCATGTTGACAAAGAACCATGAAAAGGGAATGGACGATCTGGAGGAAGTACAAAAAGCACAGTACAAGGTGGCTTAATGGATTGGAATTCGAAAAGACCAGAAAAAGGATAGTGGTGATTATTCGCGATTACGTCAAGCTTCATGAATGGTGGATTTGAAGAGAATTGTGAATTGAGCTTCATGGAGAAGGATAAAAGGAATTGACGGGATGCTTCGCGATTACGATGAGCTCTACGATCGGAAAATTTCTGTGGTGCTTCGCAATTTTGATATAATTTTGGCGGGAACTTCGGAGCATCGCGATTTGAGATGACGTGTCATTGACTTCATGCAGAAAGTTCGAGGGTCATTAGAATCACCTATAAATTGGCCTCAACCCCCTCAAAAGAAGTATAGAGTTTTTCAGGGAAAATAGTTTGCTCTCGGTTCACGAAGGTGGTTCATGAAGGTAGTGTGCTTCGCAAAAGAAGAGCTTCGGAGCGGCTAATCTAGCTCCGCGAAAGTTGTGAGCTTTGTGTTGGATCAGTGAGCTACACGAGGGAAGTCACTCCGTGATGACCTGAGCTTCGCAAAAGTTCTTTGCGAAAAGACAGGAGCTTCACAAAGTCTTGTTTGAGCATCAAAAAATTGGGAGCCTCGTGAAGTAGGGTGCTTTGTGAAGGTATTTCCAAATGAATTTCCCAATGTTTAGAGGAAACGGGGTATTCATCAGTGGATGAAAGTTGGACTTTAATAGAGAATCAACATACAGTGGAGGATGCATTCATTAGTGATAATGAAGAGACATACAAGTCTATAAACTGTGAGTGGATCTTATGAAGAAGCAGTGAGCTCACTTATGTTGAGAGAGCAGTGAGTTCTCGAATTGTGAGTGGTTGTAAACTAGAAGGTACAGTGAGTCCTCTTAGAACATGTAAACAATGGTGTGCTTATAGTCGTATTGGTATGTCGGCACACTTTTGGTGTATGCTCCTTGGACGTAGCCAAGTGAGGGTGAACCAAGTAAAAATTGTTGTGTCTTGTGCATGCATTAAGGTTTATGCATACTCCGTTGTGGTAAGGATAGAGAAAAGAGGGTTTTGTCTAACAACAAAACAAGATCAAAAGGGGCAGTTGTTTCAATCTGTCATACCCCGATTCACCCCCCCCCCCCCCTCTTAGGGTATCTATCATAGTGGACCTAACAGTGGTTTCTTAGAAATACATCCCAGTTTGGATACTAAAAGTGGATGTAGATCTAGAACATAAGTACCTATGAGTAACAAATCCAACAAGATGTTCTAAGCTTAACTTAGGGTAATTTGGTACACAACAATCTTCCTTTATGAATACCTATTTTGACACTAGTAGGGGAAATGTTTTAGTAATTCACAAACTCTTCATGAACCATTATGAAGGATTTAAATAGAATATATCTATGAATAAACTCAGTTAAACTTAAGCTATCATAGATTAAATAAGGTTTCTTAATGTATACATCCTATAAGCGACTTGTCATGATTATGTGGTTCCTTGATATGATAATTTTTTCTTACTCTATTATTTTGAATTTAGTCAATGTATGGAACCTAAACGAACCACGTTAATCGCGATTGTGATGGAAAACGCAATGATTTTCCTCCTAAGAAACCAAATGCTATAGGATCTAGAATTCCATACCACTTTTCTATGTTCGTAGGTATTTCTCAATCTATGAATCATGGTGGAAATCTAAATGAGAAAATTATATAAAGAAAAACTATTGAGTCGTTCAACAGGGAAACTATACCTTCTTTTAGAGGGTCTTCTGATCCATTTGTTGCTGAACAATGGATCTGTACTACGAAAAAGATATTATTTATTCTCTAGTGTTTAGAGCATGAGAAATTCATTCTGGCTGTTTATCGTTTAGAAGGTAAGGCAGACCAGTAGTGAACTCTAATCAATAATTCGTATAATCAATATGAACTTGAATCAATGGAATAGGATGATTTCAATAAATTATTTTTCAATAAGTACTTTCCTTGGATTCTTCAAAAAAATATGGATAAATATTTCCTTGAGTTGAAGAAAAGGGATGATGAATCTATCGGTACCTACAAGGATAGTTTCATGAGACTTGGGAGGTATGATTCAATAATTATCATCCAACCCAAAAGTAAAGTTAATAGGTTCTTCAATGGCCTAAATCCAAGTCTCAAAAGGGAGTTTTCCAAAAGAGACCTTAGTAGCAATGAATATATTGTGAGTTGTGAAATAAAGGTTGAAATTTATGTTAGAGTCACATATAAATCTCATGGTTTTGATAAGAAAAATAATATGGAGTTCAAAGGAAACTCTAAAAACCTTGGAGAAAAGAAGATGAGTTTTTCTTTTTTCTATAAGTGTGGGAATAAGCATAGAGGAACTTTTTTTAAGGGGTCTAATAAATGTTTTGTAATTGTGGGAGGAAAGTCCATCAGGAGTTTATTTATCAAATTGATGGTAAGAAGTTATTTAATGTTGTGAATAGAAAAAAAAACTAGCATAGAATGAACCTCCCATGATTTAGTGTTACATGTTTAAGGAGAATGGGTATTATACTAACCACTCCCCAAACCCCAGATCCAGTGATGATGATCTACATCATCAACCTCTTAAGATGAGGTAAAAGGTGAAATCTCATGCAATATTTATTTCTGGTGAGGAGTGTGATAACAACAAGATGAAAGGTACACTTACCATCAACTTTGGAACTAATAATGTCATTCTTGATTCTAGATCTACCCAATGTTTCATACCTATATAATTTTCTAAGGGTGTTAAGGTTACACCAAAACAATTATATGTGAAATTAGTAGTTCAAACCCCTAATGGTACAATGATTTCATCCCTAGTCTATGAATCCTCTCTAGTTAAAGTTCGTACAAATATGCTTCCTATAAATCTTATCATTATTTCTTTAGTTGAATTTGATGTCATCTTAGGAATGGATATTCTTTTTCTACATAAATCCCACATTAATTGTCAAGTAAGGGAAGTTAATTTTGATATTTTAAACCCTCCTATGATAATCCATCCATGTGATGATAAGTATGAACTTACTATGCATGTTTTATTTAGTCTATGAGTCCTAATTACTATTCAAAGGGTTTTTTATCTCAAATGGTTGGGAGAAAATTGACATCAATTATATGCCTATTGTTTGGGATTTTGTGGATGTCTTTCTAGAAGAGTTGCCTAGTCTTCCACAAAAATGTGGATTTCAGTTCCAAATTGAACTTATACCTATTCCACACCAATTTTAAAGACTCCTTATAGAATGTATATTATTGAGTTTCATGAATTGAAAAGAAACTTTTAGAAAACATTGATAAGGGATTCATTCGGCCAAGTGTGTCACCTTGGGGTGCATCTGTTCTTTTTATGAAAAATAAATATGGATCAATGTGGCTTTGCATTGATTATCTAGATTTTAACAAGATCACAATTAAGAACAAGTATACACTTCCACATATTTATGACTTGTCTGATCAACAGCATGAAGCTCAATACTTTTCCAAGATTAACATTCATTTTGGATATCATCAGTTGAGGTTCAAGAAAGAGGATATACCCAAGATGACATTCCATAAAAGTAATGGACACTGTGAAAATATAATGATGCTTTTTGGTCTTACAAATTCCCCTCTTATCTTCATATATTTAATGAATAAAGTCTTTATATATTACTTCAATCAGTACATGGTAGTCTTTATTGATGATATACTTATTTATTCAAAGAGCAAGGAAGATTATGAAGGTCACTTGAGAATTGTACTAAAGACCATAACGAAGGATAATCTATATGAAAAATTTTAAATATTTGAATTTGGGGTGAAAAAGGTTTTAATTTTGAGTCACATAATTTGAACAGATTGTATAGTATTATATCCATCAAATATGAAGGCTATTGAATTTGGCCCTAGACCAATTACGGTGACTGAGATCCATAGCATTCTTGGATTGGCTGAATATTATTGATGGTTTGTGTCAAATTTCTCATTAAAATATAATCCTCTTACCAAGTTAACTTGGAAGGGTTTCAAGTTCCTCTAGAAAGATTTATGTTAGGAAAATCTTAAGGAATTTAATAGAAGGTTAGTCAGTGCACCTTGGCTTACATTACCCTATAGTGGATAAAGGTCTGTAATTTATAGTAATGCATCCAAGAATGTATTGGGGTCTGTAATTATGAAGAATAAAATGGTTATAGCATATTCCTCATGATAGTACAAGGTTTTTTGATTAAAATTAGGAAATATGGATTATATATTTGGAATCGGAATAATTTATAATTTTTAATATGTTAAACTTACTTTTTTACCAAAAATATTATTGAAAATGATTAAAATTAATTACATAGATTAAGGTTAAATTAAGATTAATAAGGGACTAAACGATAACCATAAGGCCCAAAACAGCCTATCTAGTTGCCAAAAATCCATTTTAAATCCATATTTTGACATTATACTCCCTTTTATTGAATTTGGATCATTATTGTCTACACATGAAACATTAAAAATGTGGGTGGAATTCTCTCTTCAAATATTTACAAGAGTTTCACTCCTCCTTCCCTACAAAAGGCCACCACAACTACCTATTATTCACACCTCTCAAAACACTTGGGTTCAGAAACGATCTTCCCAATATACTTCCCAACGTAACTCCCTTCCTCTTGGAAGCCTCCTTTTGGGAAGAAATTATTCAAAGGAATCCTTTTGAACAAACCAAAAGGAGTTACTCGATTAAGGGGTAACGTCATCCCTCAAGCTCCTTTATTTTATTTTCCTTCTCCACCCCTCCAATCTATTTATTACATTGTTGTATAGAAAAAAATATACTCAATATAATATGATTTTTTAATGCTAATGAATATACTTAAAATTACACTTACACGTTCCTCCGTCTATTGGGTAATGAACATACTGTTTACGTGTATGGTGAACTACCGCCTCACTAAATGATGATTGTTCAATTTTCCTTTACTGCATCTCATGGTGTACATTATGATAGACACTATATTTATATATGTTATATATTATATTTATTATTTCATTAATCTTATGTATTCCTTTTACAACACATATCTTTTTACTTTCCATTTGGTGTTAATATGATAATTTCATTTGAGGAAGTGTAGACTTCCGCCCCCTCAAATTGATAGGATTTTCTCATACACTACATGGAATGTATTAAATATGGGTTTAGTGGGTATATGGGATATATATGATGTCATAAATATAATTTAATGATTATATACATATATACATACATGTATTTTCTTCATTCTTTCAATAAGATGATAAAAATAGAAACAACGTTCATATATACGTATGGTTTACCGTTTCAATGAACGGCGTATTCCATTTTGTACTTAAGTATTATATAAATTATTATAATAAAAATATAATGGATATATATGATATTTATATCATTTTTTACTTTCTTTAATAATTATATATGTATAATAACCAATGATATAACAAATTAAGACACATGTGAAAACAAAGAAAATATTATCCAAAGTGAAAACTTAACATAGGATGGTTAACAAGCGGGTAATATGATGTAATAATAAAACTATTTAGGTTATTAGATATATTAATATGGTTCTTTATAATTTTAATAATAATTTTATATTCATTATACAGGTGTTTTTAATGAGTACGATGAGATTAAAGACACTAGGTAAGGGGATTTCATCTCACTTTTTATTTTCGTGAGATACATGTTATGTTCGCAAAACTTTCCCTTTGTGTGGTTTTTGTACTGAACATGACTCTTCTATATTTATATTATACTTAAATTTATGATTATTAATATATCCATTTTATGATATTTCTTTCATGGGGTTTAAGTTTCAAAAATTATCAAATCTATGAAATAGTTTTGACTCAATTATCCTCCTTTGAGACTTGTGTTTTGTTATGAACCTAAATTATTTTTGAGGTTCATATTGTTAAATTTTACATGTTATATCATGAATATACTTATTTTAATGATATTATAATCTTCATGTAATTTTATTTTCTTACTTTTGGAGTATGATCCCAAGTTACCAAGTGATAAGATCTTATTGAAACAATCTCATTGGTTTTCAAGACTGTTTATGTTTATGATTCCTTTGATGAAATCTTACAATCCATATCTCAATAATGGTCATTATTTTCCTTATAATCTATTCATTAAAGATATATCCATGTATTAGTCCTATTGTTTCACTCTTTGTAACATAATATAATGTTTTTAAGTAAAATGCGAATGTCCCTCTCTCTGATTGGAAATATATTGTATTCAAAAACCATGTTTTCAAAAAAGTTCTCAAAAGATATTTGATGCCAATTTTCAAGGGAAAAATATTTTAAAAACGTTTTATGGTTTTCAATTCTTCCTTTATTTTATCAAACAAAAAGGTTTTTAGAAGGTTTTCTATTTTAAAAAGTATTTTTAAATACATAAAGGATATTTTCCTCAAGAAATTATTTTAAAAGATATTTCACAATTATTTCCCTTCTAAGATAACATCCATTGGTATTACTCATGACTTTATGAGGAAAATATTCAATGTTTCCATTCATATTATTTCTCTCAATGGATTATTTTTTGATGTAATGATGTTTCTAAACCCATATTCTCTTTCATAGGTTATATGATTTGGAATCCGTCTTTTTTTCAAGGGTTATGTTCATGATTAAATGATTATGAAACCAGTATATTTCCATAGGTTATGATACAATTACATGTTTATAACACCCGTTTAATTTCATGGGTTATGATATGGATATTTATGATCTTGTGTCACTGTTGATTTTCCTTTTCATCGCATTTTTTAAAAGAATGTAAAGGGAAATGAAATAGCACAAATTGATTCATCCTTTGAATAAAACATCAAAAATCGACAAAGGCGTGAACAAGGCTTCAAATGCACAAGGGTCGCGCAAGTTACATCACTGTCGTGCAAGAATACTTGCGCGCCACCTAATGGTCGCACAAGTGACTTGTGCGCCCTAAAGGATAACCACCTGGGGTCTTCTCTAGCCTATAAATAGACCCTATGGGTCCCCCATTTCAGGAGGAATTTTTCCAGAATTCAGATACAGAGCTCTGAATGCCCAAGTCTCTTCTTCAGGTCTTCTGAACACTTGTAAGGTATTTATTTACCTAGAATGGAAGGTCTAAACAGGAGGAGTAAGGTCTAAGTGTTATAATTCACTAACACTTGTGCGCCTCAGTGTTTTACCCTTAAGGGAAATGAACACACCTGTGCGCCGCCCTACTTCTTCACCATAACTTGTGTGCCATCTTCTGGAAAGCCTCTAGGGATGATTCTAAAGTCTTTGATCAAGGATCACCCAAATATTACTCTAAGGGCTGAAAATAATGCAATTACCCATGTTCCACGTAGATATACCTGCACAACCAGGACTTGCGTGCCCATGCAGTACCTGCACGCCTGCCAGGACTTGCACGCCCTTACCTTTTTGGGTGCCTTTCCTTCCGATTTCACCCCTCTTATGTCATTCCAGCTCTCCTATTCAAAATTCAGTCTTCAAGACACTCCTCAAAGCCATTTATGGCATAATTTCTTGATTTGGATTCCTTATCTGAAAGGAACTCCTTGGAAAATCTCTCAAAATCTAGTGATTTACACATCTTTATGTCACTAAAGATTGAGATTTAATTCATTGAACCTCATCCTTTAAGATGAGAGAATCCTTAATATGGGCATCCTTTTCAGGAGTAAGCCCCAGTCCAAATTCTCATTACTGTGAGAATCCTCTTTATGAGTAAGCCCCAAGTCCTCTAATCTGGGCATCCTCCTTAGGAGTAAGCCCCAGTCTTAAAGTACTCAAATACGGTCCTCTTTTTCAGGAGTAATCCCCAGATCCCCTAACGTGGGCCTCCTTTTCAGGAGTAATCCCCAGTCATAATTCCCCAAAATTTTGGGCATCCTCCTCAGGAGTAATCCCCAAACCTTAATTAATTTAACCTGGGCTTCCTTTTTAGGAGTAATCCCCAATCTAAAATATGGGCCTCCTTTTCAGGTGTAAGCCCCAGTCTCAAATATGGGCCTCCTCCTCAGGAGTAAGCCCCAAGTCCCTTTAATTTTCAAATCCCTTTAACCTGGGCCTCCTTTTCAAGAGTAATCCCCAGTCATAATTCTCAAATCTGGGCATCCTCCTTAAGAGTAAGCCCCAATTCTTCTTTAACATGGGCCTCCTTTTCAAGAGTAAGTCCCAGTGATAATTCCCATTAATTTTGGGCATCCTCCTCAGGAGTAAGCCCCAATCTTAAAATTCTTAAATACGGGCATCATCCTTAAGAGTAAGCCCCAACCATAATTCTCTAAACATGGGCTTCCTTTTCAGGAGAAAGCCCCAATCTCAAATATGGGCCTCCTTTTCAAGAGTAAGCCCCAGTCTTAATTTCATTTTGATCTGGGCTTCCTTCTCAGGAGTAAAACCCAATCACAAGTCCCCTCCTAACTTGGTCATCTTCCTTAGGAGTAAGCCCCAAGATTAGAGTATCCAAATCTCCATGAAGTACATATACCTTTATGGACCATGTTCCTGGATTTCCTCCCTGAAGTAAATCATAATCCTCATTTATTTTGGCCAGTCATGCACACATAAGCCCTACATCATTGCATCTTTCGTGGCACAAATTGTATGGTTTCACTGATACCACTTATTTCTCACACCGAGCATGACTCACGTGAGCTTAGAGTGTAAAATTAATCATGACATCTTTCATGAGCCATCAATCATGAATAAACATCATACTCCCTTACTCAAACTACGTGGGTTCTGATTCCTTTTCTAAAACAAAGGATACGTAGGTAGCCCATCAGTGGGTACGATCCCAACTCTGAAATAATACATGTCCTCCTGAATGACAATAAACTTCAAGTGCCCCACTGAATGGATTTAAAACCATTATGGTCGTCATAAGACCAAGAGACTTTTATGTATTTTTAAGGATACCATCAACTAAGAATATCTAACAAATACAGATGATTCTTCATCGATGAAGAACCTAAAATACATATAAAATATTCTCTAAATTTCCTACGTACCAATCATTGATTGTCAGACTAAAGGAAAGATCATTTTATACTTGGTAATGTAATAAGGATTCACGAACATAACTTAAATCTATAAAGAGAGTCCTAGAGTAGAAAATAATTCCCCTCAAAAAGGTGTGATGAGTCTGAACTCCCATCATCTCGACCAATGAAAATTCATAAGCCTCATCAGTCCACAACTGATGAGCACCTACCTTTGGAAAGTAGGTCCAAATGGATATGGAATCATTGGATGTTTCTGGTTCTATGAACAAACCCGTTATAAACCGATTGGAATGTTTGAACCTTCAATCAACGAGGTCATCCCCAATTCCAGTGGGAAACAAAAAATGGAGAACCCAACATGAATCCTTAACCAAGTTAAAATGATGTTTTACTTATTTATTAGGCCCCTATTTAAAACTCAATGAGAGGGCCAAAAAAATCATTGATATATGTGCTCATCAAAAAGATGTAGTGGTTGCATTTATCTTGATTATGTATGTTATAACAAAAAGGCACTCTTTTCCAAGATTTTCTACATTCTAAGAAATGGTTGCTCTCAAGTTCACACCCGTGAATACGTCTGTTGGGAATACTGCTACTGCAAATGCCACTGCTGCTACTCCTGCTGGATCATCGTCCGCTCTAAGGACGACATCACCTACTCAGCGTCTTCAACGCTGGGTATCAAACACACTGGTTAAGGAGTACCATCATAATGGTAATATTCTAACTCTGGAGGCTGCCCGACAAGCCCTCCAAGTGACCATTCACCCTGGTCGTCTAGATAGCGATGATCAATGATCAAGAAGCAGGCTGTGCTAACCATTGTCTCTAACCATTTCGGGTCGTTATCCCCGGAACGAAATCACCATTCGCTCCCTTATTCTAGGGAGGTGAATGAGCAGGTCCCACAAGGCCTTAATTCAAAGAGACAGGAGTCCTTCCCAACGGCTCCCATCAACAATAACCGCCAGACTCGTGCGACAGTGCGCCCTCAACATGTTGAGGGTACCGACTCCAGGCGTTCGGCTCAGGTTCCTCGAACCCGAGCAGGCAAGACGAATCGCCAGAGGTGAAATCTGGTTAACAATGAGCAGGTTCTCATCTCTGCCATCTCTGGAGAATTCCACCAACCTAACTTGGTGGCAAGCAACGAGCGGGCACACACACCTACCCATTTTAATTTGGTTGTCCAGCAGACTCGTCTGGAAACATCATGCCAATCCCTCCAGGCAATTCCAGCAGAGTACTATAGGCAGAAACATATACCTGTGTATACATCATCAGCTAGTCAGCAGACTCATCTGACTACATATGATGGAGCTCGCCAACCACGTTCAGTGAAGTGCAATCAGCTGGCACATACACCTGCTAGTATTGATCAAGCCTACCAACAGTCTCGCTTGGTAGCACACAGAGAAATCAGTCGGAAAGCTCCGGTGAAAAATAATAGGCAGACTCAACTCTCTGCCCCCACACTTGAGTATTGTTAGGATTCACTGATAGGAAAAGGAGGACAGGAGTAGAAACACACACCAACTCCAAGAACGGAATGGATGTATATCCCCATTTCGGCAGCTGAAGTCGCCAAGCATATTCTATCATTGGTTAAAGAGCAGAAAAAAAATCCCTGCTCATATTTTGGATGCTTTCCAGAATATTATAACATCTTCAGTAACATCTCTAGGAAAGACACATAAATATATCCCTACCAGTGGAGTGACACATCAACAGTTCACTTCGGAACAGACACTCACATCTGTTCTAGTCCAAGAGGGTTGTGGGGCATACTTCCCCATATCATATGGACAACCAAGTTAGGCACATACACCTGACTTGAGTAGAGATTGTCAGCCTAACCTGGCCATCTCTCCTGATCAGGCACATACACCTGCTTAGAGCATCCACTTTCGTCAACAAGTGGTTTCCAAGGTGAGTAATAAAGTGTCTAAAAAGAAGACCCACCCAGCATAGTCATGATATCAAGAGAAAATCTATAACAAGGCCTTTCTCGATGCTGGAGTTCTTTAAGCCCTCAGACAGTTATCTGTTGAAATTCAAGATTCTACTCCCTCATTTCCCAATAGTGGGAACATTAATTCCGAAGGTCTTCAATAGACACTTCCTCATGAAGGATTACTTCATAACAATTTTGTCGATCTCAAAGTTTCATCTTCAGATGAGAGCTACAATAACCCTCTGTGTGGCTAGAAGACCAAGGAGAAAGAGATCTCATATTTTGCTATAACCCACCACGGTGTTCCTCCCCATGATGATGAATTTCCTTGCGAAAGTCCTCTCCGCAGTAGTGATGCACATTTCCTGGAAAATGCTCCAGTGGATAATGTAGTGCCGATAAAGCCCACTTATCTTGAGGCACTTGAAAATATGAAACCATTCATGTCTGATGCTTCATATCTAGCAGGTGAAATACTTACTCAACAAGAAGATATCCCAGGGTGTAAGTCGTTCTCCAAACCACCCCAAAGTCATGAATCTTCTAGTTTGATCAGTGATTTCTCTACCAATCTTGTTGAATCCGACGAATCAACAAGGAAACACCAGCTCTGGTCAAATCAGTTAGAAGAATCTTCATCGAATGATAAAGAGGAAATGTTGACCATGAGAAAACAATTGTCGAAGGGTTAAGTGCCAGTCATGTTTTGGCCTCTGGCTGACTCTCAATATGACATTCCAGGGACGTTGACGGAATATGGGATTCATTATATTCGTCTCAACATATGGAAAACTATTTGTCAGTTGAAAAAAAAAAGTATTATCTTATGATGAATATGAATATCATGTTAAGATAATAGAAGGGTTAAAATGTTAAATTGACTTGGAATCTCTATCAGTCTCTTGATATCTGAAGGCTGAAAAGTAGCAGAGAGTCCTTCAGCATTCATGCCTTAGCGCACTAAAAAGATTGCGCCAGTTAATTGCCAATGCCCCATCTGGTATACATGTCAGAGGATGGGGTGTTCATGGAGCACTGCATTTCACTGTGCTCTCTAGTCAGTAAATCCCACCAAAAATGGTCTCATTCAATGTTATTTCTCGTGGTCGGCCACAGTCAATAGATTTTGTTTGTAATCAAAAGCTTGCACAAGAACAGGCCTCAACTAGTTCTTCTCAAAATCAAGAATACAGAGAACATGTTGTTGAATTACTCCTGCATCAAGAAAACAAGAATATTGAACAGGACTCTCGTATGGAGCAAGCACATCATCAAGTGACAGAAGTGTCGGAAATCATCCAATGGTCTTTCGAGCCGGGTGAAAAAAGTGGATGTCGATTGATGCATCCAGCTAATTTCAGGACTAAGGTCCGCAAGATTATGAGAGATTTTAAGAATGTCTCAGACATAGCATGTCAAGAGCCAACCCAGCACTCCAGACTAGAGATTCTTTTAAACCAACCCTCGGAATCAACAAATAGGATTCGAGGAGTTGAGAAAAGATAGTAGGAACAGCCCCAGTCCACCGGACTGGGGACTTTTTCAAATCATAAATCCCCTCCTCAGCAAAAGTCAGTCTTCTATCGATTGGGGAAGAAGCCATAGGAGGAACGAAGATCCAAATTATCAGGAGATTCACTCCAAATTATGGTTCGTCAAGAAGTTCCTGAGGGATCGAATCAACAAAAGGCAATGTCTCATCAAAGACATGGAAGAAGAAAATATCACATAAATGCTGATTGAAAGGATGAAATGTGTTATGCATCAATCAATGTCATCAATGACGTTGTTTCTAATCCACTAGATGAGGCTCACTCAGGAGACTCAAATGAAGAGGTTCCTGCTCAGGAAGTTGTACGCACAGACACAAGTAAAGAAGGTGTGCATACATGAAATCAAAGGCTTACCTAGAATCTGGGTGTTCCTTAAAATAACTCACTTCCCACTCTCTGAAAGGGATCAAACAAGGGGAAGGGAAAGAATCAGGTTACATATCCTTCCTCTGGAGAATCCCAATCACTCTCACTAGAGAAAAGATTTACACAACAGGAGGAAGAAATGATGTAATTGAGGAGGATGAATGCAGAACTACTTCAAGGTAGTCTTCCTCCTAAGCGTGCTAGAGTCAGTCAGCCAAGGGATTTTGTTGCATCTACTGAGATGGATCAAGAATATCCTCCTTTGTCAATATACCCTCACAGGTCTAATCCTAGGGGTCAAGTGAAACAAAAATTGGTAGTGCTTCCATCAATTGTAGTACCAACTTCCATACCTGTCCAGACTCCAGTCATTGCACCTGCCCAAGTCCAAGTTCAACCAGATGTTTCTCAAAAGTTAATAACTACCATTGAGTCATTAATAGTTCGTTTAGAGAATATGGAAGGGAAGCGTGTGCAGGTTCAACCAAAAAAGAAAGCTTACCCTAAATGGGTAGATTCAATCTCTGCCCCATCAAATTTTGGGAACCCTGTATTACCTATTATCAATAGATCAGGAGACCCTGAACTGCATTTGACGCATTACGTGTCTTGTTGCGATCCTATGATGGGAACTTCGGAGCAACCATAAGTAGTGAAACTCAGATGCTTCGTGCGAAGCTTGCAAGGACCATGCTTTATCTGGTACACAAGCTTGAAATCCTGGTCAATTACCGGATGGGAAGATCTCTGTCAACGATTTCTTCTTCAATTCAGCTCAGCATTGACAAAGACAATAGTTTTAGATCTTTCAAACATTAAGCAAAGGTAGAATGAAAGAGTCTTTAATTTCATTGCTCACTGGAAGGGATTAACATATTCCCTGAGCTTAGCACTCCCTCAAGAAGAACTATTTCCAATCTATGTGGAAAATCTGCGTGACAAATTACGCACACCACTGATCCCTGTGAAATACACAAGAGGGTTTCGAGACCTTACCTCAATCACTCAACAGATTTAAGATTATCTTATACAAACTAAGGCTAAATCTCATGTAATTCCATCAGCTCTAGGAAGGAGAATGGGTAAAGCATAAACTGCTACAATTATGCTTAAACAAGCACCTGTACCTACTTCTACTTCAAAACCTTCATCTTCTCGTAGGGCTCCACCTCCTGAGCACCAACAACAAAGGCCGTTTCGTTAAGACGATCAAATATATCAAAGACGAAAACAATTTGAGGATCTGAAGAGCAAAACATACTCTTTCCGAAATGAACAAGTTCCTAGTTACTTCATTTCAGCTCTGGAAAATAATTTGGTTCAGTTACCAAGGCCCAAAAGACCAAACAAGGAAGGAGATGAAGACCATCTCAATTATTTCCCCTTTCATAAAATGTTAGGGCATCTCATCCAGGAGTGTTTTGTCTTCAAAGACCTCCAAAAAAAGATGGTCGAATCGGGACAAGTCAAATTAAAAGGTTCTTCAGCTCAGGTAGCATGTGTTACTGCAACAGTTCCAGAGGAGGAAGGCGAGTTGCAAGAATTTAAGAACAAAAATGCACAAAAATATGATGATTGGATGGTCAAAAAGATGATCAACCGAACTCATGCTATTTTGCGAACGCAATTGAATAAACCAATAGTGCCTTCTGCCATGAATGCCGCAACAAAACCCTCTTCATCAGAGGGAAAATCCTCAAAGAAACGTCATGATTCAAAGAATGAAAAAGAATCATAGGAAGATGAGCATTTGCCAAAGCCTAAGTTGTCTTTGACTCTGGCAGACTTCACTTCATCTACTTCAAATCAACGGGCACCGACCCACCAAACGGTACAGCCTAAAATGGCTAGTCAGGAAGATTCTTCATCGGATGAAGAGTTAATCTTTGGTTCTGTTAATATGATTCAATTAACAGATCCATATTCTAGTCGCAGTTTGGATTTTGATGAGCCCGAATTCTCTATATCAAATAGAGGAATCATAGGAAGTTCCAGAGGCTTAGGATACAGGGGAAGACGTGGTTCTTTCAGAGGCCACTATTCCAATTCTACCCCTACTAGAACTGTGTATGCAGCCGAAACTCGTGGTAGATCCCTTCATCGAGCTCAGCAAGAACAAGCAAGTTCTTCCACCAATAACAAATTCAGTCCTGGAATAGTTATTTTGGAGGATCAGTTGGCGGTTCCACCTTCATCCTCTCAACAAGTAAATAGATCTAATCGGTCTAATATTCCAAAACTAGGAATATTTCCAACTCCTATCCCAATATAAGATGCATCAACTTCCAAAGCATCTGCTTATAAGGCACCTGCTAAACCACATGTTCCTGTTTGGAAACACAGACCTCTGGATCAAAAGTATGATGTGTTGAAATAGTTGTCCAAAGTACCATCCAAGTTATCAATTCTGGATTCTTTGAATCTGTCAAAATATCTTCAGGAGGCACTCATCGAGGCATTGTAAAGTCCTTAGGAGTTTGAAACTGAAATTGTTGCAGCTGAAGTCTATCACATAGACAATAATCCTGCAGAATTCCATGCAATAATATCTTTTACTGATGAAGATGAAGATGATGTTGTGCATAGGCATATTAGACCTTTGTACTTATCTGGCAAGGTCAATGGCGTAGATGTTCGAAGAGCATTCATTGACAATGGTTTAGGAGTCAACCCCATGCCCATTCATACACTTCGTCGATTGGGCCTCATGGAATCTGATTTATCTCATTCTACCATGATGTTACAAAGATATGATAAAAATGAACAAGAACCACTAGACGAAGTTACACTTAGAAATCAGTTTGTAGATCTCGTATCCAATTTAGATTTCATGGTTATTGATCAAGACTCAGCTTTCAACAACTTGCTTGGAAGACCCTGGCTACATCAACATGCGGTTATCCCTTCATCATACCATCAATGTCTCAAATATTTTTTTGATGGTCAAGTTGGGACATTATATGGTGATAAGGAACCATTCAAGACATGTGAGTCTCAATACATTGAGGAAAAATTCTATCACATGAAAGAAAAGGATAAATCCACAATAAAGGAGATTACCAAAGTTAATGCTCTATATGGTTTGGAGAAGATTCCAGTAAATCCATTTTCACATGTGAGTACAGATTATGTATTGCCTATCAGTAAAATTGACAAGATAGACCCAAATCAAAATACTCTTATGGAAAGTTCCATAATGTCAATTACGGTAATCGATCTAGACAACATGGGAGAAATTGGTGATCCTCCAAGCAGTGATGAAAGCCCAAATGGTGATGTCTTCATTTCATCTACTGAAATCCAACAAGTCTATACTTCGCCAATCAGGCCAGAAGAAGTTATAGAAACATCAGAGGTGAAAAATGATTTCGATTCTCAATCCATCATCTCCTCTTTATTTCCCAAGGAAGACCATTCATTATCAATTGGGTTGGAAATAGAAGCTTCTTCTTCAAGATGTGCAAATTTTGACATCTCTTCTGATCATGGAAATTCTGCTTTATCATATACTATTAAAGTAGAAATGAAATAAATAACACATGTTGAATAAGAATAGGAAGATCTCAGAGATGCTCCTCCAACATTTGAAGAGGGTATCTCTACCACCGTGGATGAACTCAGAGAAATAAGTCTGGGTACAAAAGAAGATCCATGCCCCACTTTAATCAGTGCATCTATGACTCTTGAAGAACAAAATATGTATATTTCCTTTTTAAAGCAAAATCGAGATATATTTTCTTGGAACTATACAGAGATTCTCGGGCTTGATCCTGATGTTTCTACTCATCATTTGGGTTTACCAGAAGAACATTGAGGATTTCAGCAAGCCGCGAGAAGAACAGACCCAACTTATGCTTCCAAAATTGAAGCTTAAGTGGATAAGCTTATCAAAGCTAACTTCATCAGAAAATTTCAATATCCCAAGTGGTTGGATAATATTGTCCATGTAAAGAAGAAGAACGGACAAATTATAGTTTGCATCAATTTTAGAGATCATAATCGGCATTGTCCTAAGGATGATTTCCCAGTTCCGATTACAAAACTTTTAATTGATGCAACAACTGGCTATGAAGCACTTTCCTTCATGAATGGATATTTTGGATATAATCAAATCTAAATGGCCCTAGAAGATGAGTAATCCATAGCCTTCAGAGCCCCTCAGGGTGTGTTTTGCTACCAGGTAATTCCCTTTGGCTTAAAGAATTAAGGTGCAACATATCAGCTTGCCATGCATCGTATCTTCAAACCCTTTTTAGGGAATTTTGTTGAATTCTATGTGGAAGATTTTGTGTTCAAATCTAAACAATGTTTTAATCACTTGGCTGATTTGTAAGTCATATTCCACAAGCTTCGACAACATAATTTTAAGATGAACCCCTTAAAATGTGCTTTTGGGGTAACCTCAGAAAAATTTCTTGGCTTTGTTTTATGCCATCGTGGTATTGAAGTCGATACTGAGAATAAAAATTCAATCCTTGGTATGTCACCTCCTCAAAATTTGAAATAATTAAGAGGATTTCAAGTAAACATTGCCTATATTTGGCGTTTCATTGCCAATTTGGCAGGCAAAATTTTACCCTTCACCAAATTGATGAAGAAGAGAGTCACTTACCAGTGGACTGAAGAATGTCAAGAAGCATTCGATATTCTCAAGAAATAACTCTTGAGTCCACCGGTACTCATTCCACCTATTGAAAGAAGACCACTTATCCTCTACGTAACAGCTTTAGAGAGATCATTGGGTGCCTTTCTTGCTCATAAGAATGATGCTGGGAATGAAAACAGCCTCTATTACCTCAGTCGGACTATGCTTGAAGCAGAAACCTAGTATTCAAGTATTGAGAAGTGATTCTTGGCATTAATCTTTGTAGATTATAAGTTGAGACACTACATGCAACATCACGAGGTCCAATTGGTATCTCGCAATAACCCGCTCAAATTCATCCTTAGTCATCCAATGCTTACAGGATGTCTGACAAGGTGGGCAGTTATTTTGCTGCAATTCGACATTTAGTATGTGTCTCAAAAGGAAATAAAGGGCCAAGCTCTAGCTGATTTCTTGGCTGAACACCCTTCAGTGGAAGACACATTTTCAGATATTGAACTCCCTGATGAGGAAGTCTTCTCTATTCAAGAAAGTCCTCACGCGTGGGAAATGTATTTTGATGGTGCTTTCAGAAGTCCAACAGGGAGGAAAATGGAAAATCCTAAATTCAACAAAGTTGGCTAAGGAATTGTGCTCATTTCTCTAGAAAAGAAAGTGTTACCTTATTCCTTCTTATTGTGGGAAGGTGATACCAATAATGAAGTAGAATACCAAGCTCTAATCACAGGCTTGGAATTGTCGCTTCAAGAACAAGTGAATCACTTAAAGGTGAAAGGTGATTCAGACCTAGTAATCAAACAAGTCAATGGGGATTATTCCATTAGAAAAGAAGAACTAGTCTCATTGTATGATTACGTCAGAGAGTTAATGGTGGAATTCCCTTCGGAACCGACATTTTCTTATGTCTCGTGATCACAAAATGCTCAAGCTGGTGCACTAGCTAATATAGCCACAGCTCTGGCAGATCCAAATCGGGACGATACAACCATCAGTATTCCCCACCATCGTGCAATTTCACATTATGTTTGAATCAGAACAGAGGAAATTAATGAAATTAGTCCCATTATTGAACCTTATAGTCATACTACAGGATGGATGTCACCTATCAAGGAATACCTTCAAAATGGAACACTTCTACCTGATAGAGCCGAGAAAGAACAAATCCAGCTATGTGTGGTCAATTTTACTCTTTATGATGGCCCAAATCACCTAGAGAAAATTCTCTACAAATGTGGTTTTGATGGAGTTCTCTTCAGATGCATTGATGGTGAAGAGACAACGGCTGTCATGAATGAAGTGCATGCAGGAGTCTGTGGTGCCCACCAGTCTGGACATAGACTGTCTGATCAGATTCGAAGGCTTGGATACTTTTGGCCTTCAATGATACAAGATTTTGTTGATTTCATAAAGAAGTTTAATTCATGACAAGTACATGCCAACTTAATTCATCAACCTCCAGAGTTCCTTCATACAGCTAAATACTTGTGGCCATTTTCCACATGGGGAATGGATGTGGTGGGACTTTACCCTTCAGCTACGGCCAAGCAGTTCAAGTATATTCTTACTGCAACTGATTTCTTTTCCAAATGGGTAGAGGTAATACCTCTCAAGGAATTCAGTTCTAAATTCATTGTTATCTTCATCAAGTCTAACATCATTACCATATTTAGTGTCCTTCATACCATATTGAAGGACAATGTCACCAACTTATGTTCATCCGAGGTGAAGAAATTTTATCAAGAATACAACATAAAATCCAACAATTCATCTCGGTATCATGCAGCGGCCAATGGCCAGATAGAAGCCTTCAATAAAACTTTGTCAAATATACTGCAAAAGATGGTGGATAAAGATAAGAAATAATGGCTTGATAAACTCTTCCATGCTTTATGGACTTATCGGATGACCACCCGCACTGCAATGCGGTCAAATCCATATTCACTGGTATATAGAACAAAATTCATCTTGCCCATTGAAGTTCAATTAACCTCGTTCAGAGTAGCCATTTTTGATCAGTCATCTACAGATGAGAAATCTCAAAAGAAATTGAATGAATTGGAATGGTTAGATGAGAAAATATTGTGCACTTTGCACCACTTGGAAGTCTATTAGAATCGAATAGCACAATATTTTAAGAAAAAAAGTTAGTCTTTGTTCATTCACTCAGGGAGAATAGGTATTTGTTCTCAGAAATCCAATGATACCAGGAAAGAAACCTCCCAATCTTGAGCTGAAATGGGAAGGACCGTACTCAATAAATAGGGTCTACTCCAATGGAGATTATTCATTAATCTCGATGGATGGAGAACTCATCACTACTCCAACCAATGACAGATTTTTGAAGAAGTATTTTGTATAAACACAAAATATATCATCAATGGTCCGGTATGACCTTAAATTGCACCACCTTCCAGCAAGACGTTAAACTACATAACCAACGTTCCATGTACATGACCCTAAACTATTTTCACATACGTCCAACATGACGTTAAATCGTGTCCCCTTCATCGTCCTTGCTATATGATGTTAAACTATACAGCAACGGTTCATGCATACAACCTTAAACTATTTTCATGTCCCTTACGTCCAGCATGACGTTAAACTGCATCATCCATAGTCTATACATATGACCTTAAACTATTTGAGTTACTTTCATCCCACATGACGTTAAACTGTGAAAAGTTCCCTAATTTTTCCAACATGATGTAAAACTGTGTCCCCCTTCATCGTCCTTGCTATATGAAGTTAAACTATATAGAAGTCCCTTTTGTCCAACATGATGTTAAACTTCATAACCAACGGTCCATGAATATGACCTTAAACTATTGGCACTTACGTCCAACATGACGCTAAACTGTATCGTCCCTTTTTTGTCCCATATGACGTTAAACTATAAAAAAGATCCTAATACATCCAACATGACGTTAAATGGTGTACTCTTTTGTCCTTACTGCATGACATTAAACTGCACAGTCCTCTTTTTGTCCAACATGTCATTAAACTGTGTTGTCCCCATCGTCCTAACTACATGACGCTAAACTATACAGTAAGTACTTTGATACGTCCTACATGGCATTAAACTGTACTTTGTCCCTACTACATGACACTAAACTGTAAAACACTTATAGTCCTAACTAAAAGACTTTAAACTGCATAGTCTCTTTATATGTCCAACATGACATTAAACTGTGCATTGTTAAAGTTGTTGCTACCTCTTGTTTCTCACACCATGTATGACTCACGTGAGCTTAGAGAAAACTTCAACCATAACACTCTCTCTGGGATACTAACCATGTGTAAGTCCCAACAACATCATTTTTTTATGTCTTTGTCCCCAAGAACAAATTGATCATTAATTCATTCTTTAATTGAACTATGTGGACTTTGATCCTTGCCTTTCAGGCTGGGTACGTAGGAAACCTCCCAAGGTTCAAGCCCAAAACCAATCTTTTCACATCAGTTCACCTCCATCTCATACGATGATGATTCGTGAAACCGCCCCTAGAATCAATATCTTTACATTAGTTCACTTTCTTCCTTGCTATACGACGTTAAACTATACAATAATTTTTTCCAGTATGACAATAAACTACAATATTCTTTGATACCCTCACCTGAGAGGGAATCATTGTTTACATTTATTTTCAATCATGTTATATTCCAAAGACTACGTGCATAAATGGAAATGCCCGAACCTTTTATCTTGGGTTAAACCATCATTGCACTAAAGTCCCCTTTCACCCTTCACATGTACAAACCAGATTTGTACAAAGGGTATTTCTAGAACTACGTGGGCTTGATTCCCATCCTTATGGAATATATAGGAATGTTCGAGTGTCCCTCGAATCCAGCCCCAAGTCTTTTGGGCCTAACCCCAAATTTCATTTTCAGTCCCTTGGCTGAAAAGTCCCCATGAAAATACACACTGTGTATTTCTTATAATGGTCCAAGCTCTATGACCCTAAACTAAGATCTCCATTCCTTTTGCCCCACACAAATTTAAACTGTAGTTCAAGAACTATGTATGGATTGATTCCCATCCTTATGGGATACATAGTGAAGTCCAAAATTTCTATTCAGGACCCATCCACAACATGATTATGGTTATCATTGATCCGTGTATCACTGCATACATTGTACAATACCCATATTTATGTGTAATAATCCTAATCTTGAATACTTCTAGATATTCATAACTCTTTTCTTGACATCTAATCACAAAAGGCCTGAAATTCGGAGAGTTCTTTTGCCTGACCATGCAGCACATGCCCTTAGGCGGCCTTGCATAAACAATCTACATAACGGACCTATTATCCAAAAGATGCTATTATTTGACTATGTAGTCAATGCCCTTAGGTGGCCCTTTATAATTCAACCCCCTAACGGGTTTGTTAAATACTGGTAACTTCATTCTTGGGAAGAAAGCTTCTTTTGTCCTTATTTGTCTTAATGACAATATGTAGGGATCAGCAAAAATAACCATCCTTAACATACTTGTCCCATATCCTTTCTCATGATCTGAAAGTATTCAAGTCTATGGTTTATATTCTCCTTCCCTACATTTGAGTCAGACCTTCGTAGGAGTGATATTCATCTAGTTCTTCGATAATCTTGTTTGGAAATATCTTCTCCATATTCAAGTACCTCTTTCTATACAGAAAACTTTATACTTTTGAAAATTTGAATCTTCATAAACTTTCACTGGCTTTTTAGCAATAGGAAAGTAAATTTCTAAGAGTTATTTTGCCTGACTATGCAGCACATGCCCTTAGGTGGCCTTTCATAAACAGTCTACATAGAAAAATTGTTAGCCAAAAGATGCTATTTATTTGACTATTCAGTCAATGCCCTTAGGTGGCCCTGCATAATGCAACCCCCTTATGGGTTTGTTAAATAATGGTAACTTCATTCTTGGAAACTAATTCTTATGATGCCTTTTGGATCTTTTTTATATCATTCCTCAGATTCAAATATTCTTTAATTCATAGTTTACATATTTTTTCCCTCATACTTGAGTATGGTAATGTGTTTTCAGATAAATTTTTGAAGAATTGAGTCAATTCTAATCCATTTCGGTCAAAGCTATTTTGACCTTAAACATTATCCTTTTTATGTCCAATGTGCATGACTTTAAACTTCCCACAAAATACAAAGGAAATCTGAATAAAAGTCAAGTTACATCTCACTAAACATACATTTTGTATGATTTAGGTAATGTTGAGAAAATTAAAAGATTCAAAGTTTGCAGGGTTATTTACATTAATCCTAGTAAAAATCAAATTATGCTTACTAGGCCCATTGGCTTAGGTAAAATTTAAAGCAGGGAGAAAAGGAAAATACGTGCATAAGTGATTGAAGATGAAATAATTCTTTCCATTTGATTCAAAAGAATTAGAAGGACATCCATAGATTGGAGTCTCTTCTCTTTTCCAAAATTATAAAAGGCTGTCGACATAAGTCTTCACTTGATGAACCACATCCCGAGCTTCATTAGTAGCTAATTGAAGCTCATGCACTCGACCAACTTCACTCTTTTCAGCCTGATGGAGTTCTTTCTTGGCATCCACAATGGTCTTCATACCATTCGTTTGAACTCCATATAGTGAATTATTGAGTTGGTCAAGTTCCCCAGTGACAGCATCTAACTGTTACTGAAGGTGCATCTTCTGGACAACTTTTTCTTTGATCTTATGCTTCAGCTCCTTCATCTTGGCTGCATAGTCAGCCTCAGCTCGGGATACCGCAGCCTCAAATTCTCCGATGTTGACTGATAGTTTCACCCTGGTAAGATCTTCGTGACACTTTTGCTCATGATCCCTCCTAAAGATGACTTGTTTCACCGCGGTATGGATCTCTTGGTATCCAAAACTGCCAAGTCCTAGCATGATAAACTGGGATGGAAATCGAGGGATCTTTGATGATAGCTCTTCTAAAGGCACCTCAGATATGATTTTTCATATGTTGTTCCATGACTTGCGTCTTGAGAAGCTGAGTCCCTTAAGCACCTCTGGGTCTAATTCGACATCATCATCATAGGGGGGTATGTAATCTGGGATTAATTCACTTAAGGAAGTGTCATTTTTTGCTTCTTCCACCCTGAACCTAGTTTCTTCACCTTCTACTATTGTTTGGATGGAAGTTGAGACCTCACCTCCAGTTCTAACCATTGAAGTTGATAGCCCTGTTTGATCAATTAAAAGTGTGGTTAGTTTCATAGAATAATGGAAGTTGGTTGTCTATCTTGAAAACTCATTCCAATTATTACCTAATAGTATATCAGCATCTTGAGAAGACTCCTCCCCATCTTTCCCAGTTTCAATAGGGTCTTCAAGATGGGTCTCATGAGGGTTTACCGGGTTTAGCTACACTTGATCTAGTGTTTCTACAATGGTAGGGTTGACATCAATGTTTACACCATCTTCAGGCATTGGAATTTCAGCAGCTTCTATGGATGGAACTGCATATTATTTTCAGTCATGATTAGAAGTGTAAATTATAAGAAAATTTACTGGGCTAATGATAACACTCACACCCAAGGTCTTCTAAATCACATGATAACTTAGCATGATCATAAAATTCTTCTAAAGACATGCCATGATTCATCATTTCATCCAATGATATTTTAGAATCATGGTTAGTCTCACCGGTGGGAGCATTTGATGTGTCCTCTTAGAGACCCTCATTCTACAGCCCCTGACCCTGGACAGCTTCTTCAAGAAGGATGGCAGATTCAGTTGCGGCAGTCGCCAACGATTCAGGTGCAGGTTCTTCTCTACTTGTAGCAGTATCAGGACCAGTACTGGAAATAGATGTTGGCTCTTTTTCAGAAGCAGCCAAGTCAGTCTGAATTTTTGTTTGTTCAATATCACCCTCAGTGGTCTTTAAGGGAGGATCAGTCCTTTCCCTCAGAAGGGAAATTGAAGAAGCCCCTGCAATCCCAAGGAAAGTGAGAAATCTTTTTCATGGTTTTATATTCATGATTATCTAAAGGACTTACCACTACTGATAAATCGTTTAGCAGTGGACTTCCTCCTTCGTCGCCTTTTGTCCTTTTGTATTTTTAGGATTATCAGCAGTCTCCCTTATCGGTACTTGAATTGGCGAATGGAAGGCTATGTCCAAAGCCTCATTCATGGCCTGCTGACCTGGAGATATCTTGCCCGGTTCGTGAGGAGAATCAGCAGCAGCCCCAATGGCAGTACAACCAGGGCTATACTGTGGCGAAGGAACCTCAGTTCCTTTCTTTACAAGCTGCAAGATTAAGAAAATAACTTCCTTAAGTAACAAGGCTTCAACTGGAATCAGGTCGCAAAGAAAATAAGGAAAGAAAACTTACATCTTCAGGAGCCACATAATCATGCCACTCCTCATCTCCAGAACCACCATCCCCCTCAGTGGTGTCACGATCAATCATTTCCTTCGCCCGCCTGGTGATAGGAACGGACTCATCAGTGGAATATATGAGCATTTCCAGCTCTCTGATATAAGCCCGCACTTCATTGGGGTTATCCTCATACTGGATATCTATAGAAGCCAGAAGATTCCCTATTCTAGGAAGTTGTAGGCCCTCACACAAATCCAGCCAGGCAGTCTCAGTACCACAGTATAAACTCTGCCATGTCTAGACAGCCTCTGGTCTTAGATATGAAGGTTGTGAGGATGGTCCTATAATCTTTGACTTCAATTTCTTCCCGGCTCCTGCAACTGCAGATAAAGAATAAGAAAATAAGACTTTTTTATTTATAAAGTAGTAGTAATTAAATTACCACAATGAAGTAACTCACCAGGAGTTGATGGAGTAGGTCTCTTGATTCTAAACGGAGGATTATATCAGGCATAAGTCTGCTTTGCCACTTGCTGTGCCTCATCATCCCCATCATGGGAATCCGTTGAATCATTCCTAGAGGAGGAATCTGGCGAATCGGCTTCAGGTGGGGAAACATCACCTTCATGAGAAAGGGTTTATTTCTCTACAGTCCTCTTCCTTTTCCCCACCTGATAAACTAGGTGATTCAGCACCCCTTTGGGGTATGATGCTATCCAGTGCTCGGCATACCAAGTAGTCAGGTTATGTGCTTCTTTTTCAACTGGTAGATCAAATACCGCCACAGACTTCTCCCTTTACATCAGCAGCCACAGTTTCCGAGCAACCATCGGATGTTTCTCTAACCTGATATGTACTGGGGGAGATACAGAAATCTATTGCAGACACTTGAATTGACGTGCAAATCTATATGGAGCATAGGCCTCACATATAATTTCTCTATCAATCCTGGCAACTAGCACACCATCTCTACAAGCTAGCATGTATGCCCTCAGATCCAAATGGGTTGTTCCATCATCAACAAACCGCCCGGTTGCCATATTTCCATAGGGAAAGAAGTTGAATTCCTTGAACATGCTCAGCCTCACTTTCATGTCATAGGCATTAACATCTAATGGAGAAACTCCAGAGAATGCTTGCACTAACGACCTGAAAGAACTTCCAGGTATTTTCAATCCATTCTGTACATTGTAAGTCCTGAAGTGAGTGGAGATTCATCCACATAAAACTTAGAATGGTCCCACTATTCATAAAGTAGATTTACCCATAAAGACATGAAATAAACTCCTGTGAATCTTTTCTAAAATGGGGGTATCCAACCCAACCATTTTTTCCTCATCCAACTTTTCCGCAATAATGAAGGTCCCTGGCCTGATGCCTCACTTCGAATTCCAGACTAGCAAGAGATAAAAGCTGATCCACAAAGCCAAGAAGCCCTCTAGATGAGTCTTATTTGGGATCCTTTGATTCACCTCATATCCCCACTTCTCGAACTCTCCGGCTTCTAGAGTTGTCCAGAATGTGCCAGGAGCACCCCTCTTCTCAGGTTTGGGGTAGGTAGAAGGATGCGTGGGCCTCTTATCCTTGGATTTCTTTTTCTTGGATCCTTTTTTCCTTCGGCTCCTTCTCCTTTGTCTCCTTATCTTCCTTCTCAATAAACAATATATCCATCCACTCCTTCGGATGAATATCCTTTCTAGAATGAGTTAAGGAGGTCTCTGAACTCTTGAACCTATGGAATATTTTAAATAATTACCAATCCAAAGCAGGAGTTTTCTCTGAATCATTCCAAGTCACCTTGGGTGGAATGAATTCATCATACATATCACCCAAAATTGGAGCCCCTGAGATCTTGTGGACATCCCACAGAATAATAACTACTTCTCCAAGAATCAAATGGAAAGAATTAGTTTCTGGGCTCCAGTGGCTGAGTATCTCCAGCACGAAGTTATCATGACTGTAAATATATGTTTGCCCAACCCAAACAGCTTCGTATATCGCAACTCCTTTCAGATCCTCAACAAACTCTGCACAAGTTTGTCGCGCCCAGTATGCCCACATCCAAGTTGGATTCACACGTCCCCCAGGATGGATGTCCGAACTTTTCTTCCAGCCTTTGGATTGATCCATCTAAGCATTTCGGAAGATTGAAGGATGACAATGTGGTTGCAGCTTAGGCTTTTGAGGTTTCTGATCTGGCATACAAGGACTATAATGCATCATGTGGGCCTTCTCCACTATTCCAGCACTTATAAATACTCCTCCACATGAGATATTTGCTGAAGAAAAGTTGGTATAATTCTGAAACCACTAAAATGGGATATAGTTCTTTTCTTTTGGAATAATAACATCTCACAGATGACCATAGCCATACAAAGGAAAATAAATTCTTTGGGGGAAGTTGCGATGATATTTCTTCATATACTTAGCCAAATCCAGAAGATTGATACTTTTGACTGTATAATAATCGTGTCCAATGATATTCATCATATCATCAATCCACTTGCTAGAAAGTTGATCATCTATTCCGGTTCTAATATCCATTTGATTCTGTACAAAATTTTAATAAATTAACTCTTAAGTAAGTTGATTTTTTATAAAATTTGTGAAGGAATTTCAGAAAAAATGGAAAATGCATTACGGCGTGCAAGTATGGATGTGTCGCGCAAGTGTTAATGTGCTGCTCAAGTTCTTGGCGTGTGAGTATCACCGCGCAAGTCCTATTACCTTGAAAATAGTGTGATAGCGAAGAAATAGCGAAAAACGAGCAACTTGCGCGATGAAGGGGACCTGCGCGGTGAGAGATTGAAAATCCGGAAATCAAATTCTATGTGTGGAAAATGACCGCATATTTATAGTCCAGGATGCCCACCTATTCACCTACAGCTAGAACGCTCCATTCTGGGCACTCCAGCCCTGCGCAACTTGCACCTGCGCACCTCTTTCCCTTTGGTTTTCTTCTTTTCCTCAAAGTCACATCCTTATTCTTTCGGATCCAACTCTGAGGGGGGATTTTGTTGACGCTCCTTTTCGTCACATTGTTTAAAATAATGGAAAGGGAAATGAATTATCACAAATTGATTCATCCTTGGAAGAAAACATCAAAAATTGACAAAGGCATAAATATGGCTTCAAATGCACAAGGGTCGTGCAAGTTCCATCACTGTCGCGCAAGTATACCTGTGTGCCACCTAATGGTTTCACAAGTGACTTGCGCGCCCTAAAGGATAACTGCCCAGGGTCTTCTCCAGCCTATAAATAGACCCTGTGGGCCCACCATTTCAGGAGGAATTTTTCCAGAATTCAGATATAGAGCTCTGAACGCCCAAGTCTCTTCTTCTGGTCTTCCGAAAACTTTTAAGTTAATTATTTACCTAGAATGGAAGGTCCAAATAGGAGGAGTAAGGTCTAAGTGTTAGAATTCACTAACACTTGCATGCCTAAGTGTTTTCCCCTTAAGGGAAATGAACACACTTGTGCGCCGCCCTACTTCTTCACCATAACTTTCCCGCTATCTTCTAGAAAGCCTCTAGGGATGATTCTAAAGGCTTTGATCAAGGATCACCCAAATATTACTCTAAGGGATGAAAATCACGCAAGTACCCTTGTGACACGCAGGTATACCTGCGCGACCAGGACTTGTACGCCCATGCAGTACCTGCGCACCTACCATGACTTGCGTGCCCCTGCCTTTTTGGGTGCCTTTCCTACCCATTTCACCCATCTTATGTCATTCCACCTCTCCTATTCAAAATTTAGTCTTCAAGACACTCTTCAAAACCATTTATGGCATGATTTCTTGATTTGGATTCCTTATTTGAAAGGAACCTTGTGGAACATCTCTAAAAATCTAGTGATTTACACATCTTTATGTCACTAAAGATAGATATTTCATTCATTCAACCTCATCCTTTAAGATGAGATAATCCTTAATATGGGATTCCATTTTAGGAGTAAGCCCCAGTCCAAATACTCATTACTGTGGGCATCCTCTTTAGTAGTAAGACCCAAGTCCTCTAATCTGGGCATCCTCCTTAGGAGTAAGCCCCAGTCTTAAAGTTATAAAATATGGGCCTCCTTTTCAAGAGTAATCCCCAGATCCCCTAACATGGGACTCCTTTTCTGGAGTAAGCCCCAGTCATAATTCCCCAAATTTTGGGCATCCTCCTCAGGAGTAAACCCCAAACCTTAATTCCTTTAATTTGGGCTTCCTTTTCAGGAGTAATCCCCAATCTCAAATATGGGACTCCTTTTTAGGAGTAAGCCCTAGTCTCAAATATGGGCCTCCTCCTCAGGAGTAAGCCCCAAGCGCCTTTAATTTTCAAATCTCTTTAACCTGGGCCTCCTTTTCAGAAGTAATCCCCAATCATAATTCTCAAATCTGGGCGTCCTCCTTAGGAGTAATCCCCAAGCCTTCTTTAACCTGGGCCTCCTTTTCAGGAGTAAGTCCTAGTCATAATTCCCATTAATTTTGGGCATCCTCTTCGGGAGTAAGCCCCAATATTAAAATTCATAAATATGGGCATCCTCCTTAGAAGTAAGACCCAACCATAATTCTCTTAACCTGGGCTTCCCTTTCAGGAGTAAGCCCCAATCTCAAATGTGGGCCTCCTTTTCAAGAGTAAGCCCCAGTCTTAATTTCATTTTGATCTGGGCTTCCTTCTCAGGAGTAAAACCCAATCATAAGTCCCCTCGTAACTTGGGCATCTTCCTTAGGAGTAAGCCCCAAGATTAGAGTATCCAAATCTCCATGAAGCACATATACCTTTATGGACCTTGTTCCTGGATTTCCTCCTTGATGTAAATCTAAATCCTCATTTATTTTGGGCAGTCATGCACACATAAGACCTACATCATTGCATCTTTCATGGAACAAATTGTCTGGTTTCACCGATACCTCTTGTTTCTCACACCGAGCATGACTCACATGAGCTTAGAGTGTAAAAGTAATCATGACATCTTTCAGGAGCCATCAATCATGCATAAAGATCATACTCCCTTACTCAAACTATGTGGGTTCTGATTCCTTTTCTAAAACAAAGGATACGTAGGTAGCCCATCAGCAGGTACAATCCCAACTCTGAAATAATCCATGTCCTCCTGAATGACAATAAACTTCAAGTTCCCCACTGAATGGATTTAAACCAGTATGGTAATCATAATGACCAAGATACTTTTATGTATTTTTAAGGATACCATCAACTAAGAATCTCTAACAAATACAGAAGATTCTTCATTGATTAATAACCTCGAATACATGTAAAATATTCTCTAAATTTCCTACTTACTAATCATTGATTGTCAGACTAAAGGAAAGCTCATTTTATACTTGGTAATGTAATAAGGATTCATGAACATAACTTAAATCTATAAAGAGAGTCCCGGAGTACACAATAATTCCCCTCAAAAAGGTGTGATGAGTCCGAACTCTCATCCTCTCGACTAATGAAAATTCCTAAGCCTCATCAGTCCAAAAATAATGAGCGCCTACCTTTGGAAAGTAGGTCCAAATGGATATGGAATCATTGGATGTTTCTGGTTCTACGAACAAACCCGTTAAAAATTGATTGGAATGATTGAACCTTCAATCAATGAGGTCATCCCCAATTCCATAGGGAAACAGTCACATGTATGTATGATTTCACTCTGAGACGTGTAGGACCAATATCTCCCTCCAATGCATTGGGTAAAGATTTATATCTCATGAGAGAAAATAAGATGGTATTTGGAGTGAAACCCAACTACTAATATAGCCACGGGAGTAAAACATGACTACCAAGATGGTATGAGGACAGAAATCATGCAACTAAGATGGACATGGGAGTTAACCATGACTACTAAAATGGTATGGGGAGTGAACACATACTACTAATATGATCATGGCAGTGATACCTCAACTACTATGGAAATCATTTTATATTCTTATTTGTTTTACACAATTTCATGTTTTATTCCTATGTTATTATTTTATGGATTGTGTTTTTTATTTCCTTATGATTCATGTCATATGAACTGCCAAGATTTATTCCATGATTCATGTATATTATCTTTTTTATGCAAGGTATGATCTTCTATTTTCATGGACATGTTCTCATACCCTTATGCTCATCATTAGGCTTACATATATCACTTGTTTACCCTTAATAATCATTTTATCTAACCAATTTTTAAGTTTCCTTCCCTTTGTTATGAAGATATATATTATTTTTGATGTGTCTAACAAGGGTGCTAGTCAAGAAGAACCTAGTGAGAGATAATGTAACTCAATTATGTACCAGTGTTTATGTTTTCCAATTTTGAAAGTCACTTGAATAATAAATTTTATCTTTCTATACATGTGACATCAAGGTTATCTTACATTATACACAACAATGACTTTCCTTGATGGCTTGTGTAACACAAATGAATGATTTTTACCTAACAATAGTATATCATTAAAATATTATTATTTTAAATAATAAGATATAACCTAGCTGTTAAATTAGAAGTTATGAATAGTATTAACAAATTTATAAAGATATATGTTATGCACAAATATAATATGAATTCATAGGTTACTAATTAATTATAAATGTATATGAATATCGATTGAATATAAAAAGAAATATTATCTTTTATATGGTCGCAAAGTCATTTTACCCTAATAAATTAAATTAAACACAATTATTAAGTGAAATTAATGTAATATATATTTTATATATTAAATAAAATATTTTTTATATTCATTCAATAGATTTTTTAGACATAAGATAAAGAACCAACCCAATTTTAGGCTTACAAACATATATTTTTATAAATTTAGTTTTACCACCTTTTAATAGAGAACCCATTTTAAATCCCAATTTTAGAACATTTATAGACTTAATATGTTATAATAATAAAAATATTTTAAATATAAACATAAAAATTAGGTAATTATAATTTTTTAGTATTTTTTGGTAGGGTTTTATTTTTTAATAAATAGTTAAAAATATTGAATTTTAGTTCAAAAATACTTTTTCATATAATTTGTTTATAAGGTTAGATAATATTTTAAATTATTTTAAAAGTTTAATTAGATACTATTTTTGTAAATTAATAAAATTTAGCTCATTGAGAAAAATTTCACTTTGAAATTGGATATAAAAACATAGAATTGTTTTGAATGTTTTTTCTTTAAAACCCCACATTGTCGACCCAACAACGGGGTTAATTTTAAATTAATTCCATCCACTTATGTGATTATAATTTGGAAAAATGGATTCCATATTTGGAATGAACTAAATTTATAATTTATAATATTTTCAAATTAGTTTTTTCCCAAATATTTTATTGAAAGTTATTAAAATTAATTACATCGATTAAGGTTAAATTAAGCTTAATAAGGGATTAAACCATAACCTTAAGGCTAAAAAACCTATAAACCTGTCCAAAATCTAATTTCTGGTCATATTTAGACTCTATATTAACTTTTATATAATTTATATCATTATTGGATCCACTTAAATCCTAAAAAACATCTGTGGAATTCTCTCTTCAAATATTTATAAGAGTGTCACTCCTCCTTCCCTATAAAAAGACACCAAATCTCCCTCTTCTTCACACCTATCAAACCACTTAGGTTAGGAAATTACCTTTATAATAAAACTTATAAAATCCATACCTTCCTACTTGGATCCTCTTTTTGGGAAGAAATTCTTCCAAGGAAGCCTTTTGGCATAAACCAAAAGGAGTTACCTGATTATAAGGTAACGTCTTCTCTCAAGCTCATTTCTTTTATTTTCATTCTCCACCCCCTCTACAAAATTTCTTCCAAGATTGTATAATAATAATATTATCCTAAATATATTAGAATTTTTTTATTCTAGGTTTTAAACATACACTTACACAAAAATTCATCTAATGGGTAATGAACATAATGTTTACGTGTCCAATGAACTACCACCTCACTAAATGATAATTGTTCATTTTTCCATTACCGCCTCTCGTGGAAGACATTATGATGGACACTATATTTATATATGTTACATATTATATTTATTTTTTATTTAATCTTATTTATTCATTTTAAAACACATATATTTTTACTTTACATTTTGTGTAAATATGATAATTTCGTTTGAGGAAATGTGGATTTCAACCCCCTTAAAGTGATGTGATTGGTTCACACGCTACATGGAATGTATTAAGGATGGTTTTAGTGAACTTATATGATATATATAACATTATAATGATACAATAATGATATTATATACATATATACATATATAAATATATACATATATACATATATTTCATTTTCTTTCTTTCTTTCAATATGACAGTAAAAATGGAAATAGTCTTCATGTGTACGTATGACTTACTGTCTCCATGAATATTTTATTCCATTTCGTTAATATATATTAAATAGATTATTATAATACACATATAATAAATATAAATGATATTTATATCATGGTTTACATTATATAATCATGATATAAGTATATTGACCAAAGATATAACAAATAACGACACGTGTGAAGAACATAACGAATATTACCCGAAGTGAAACATTAACGTAAGATTGTTGACAAGATAGTATTATGAGGTCATAATCAAACCAAATATGGTATTATATATAGGAATATGGTTATGTAAAATATGTATAATGAATTTATAATTATTATATAGTTGGTTTGAACGATTATGATAAGATTCAAGATACAAGGTATGGGGATTTCATCACACTTTTTATTTCCATGAGATACATGCTTTATTCACCAACCATTAATTTTTTGGGTTGTTTATACTGACCATGAATGGATTATATTATTTTTATACATAAATTTATGGGTATTTAAATATCCATTTTATTATATTTCTTTCATGGGGACTATGTTTTAAAAGTTACCAAATCGGTAAAATTATTTGGTCTCAATTTTCCCTATTTGAATCACATGCAATATTATAAACCTATATTTTCCCATGAGGTGTATATACTACCTTTGAAATGTTATATCAGGAATAAATTTATTTTCACAATGTTTTAATGTTCATGTAATTTCATTTTCTTAAATGGGGAGTATGGTTCAAGGTTACTAAGTGGTAAGAGTTTATTGAAACAATCTATTCACTTTTTGAGATTGTTTATTATTATATTTACATGGATGAAATATTACGATCCATATATCAATAACACTCATAAAATTTTATCTCCTCTGGTTATTCATGATATCATCATATATTCATACCATTTTTCCACTCTTTGGTAGATAATATAGTTAAGAAATCATTTTTAAGGAATTCTGAATTTACCTCTCTCTTTAATAAGAAATATAAGTTCCTTCAAAACTATTTTTTTCTAAAATGTTTTTCCAATAATATTATATTATTCTCCTATAAAAATTAAAATTAATTTTTACCCTATTTTATTTTACCAATTTTTTAGAAGGAATATTCTTATCAATTTCAGAACAAGTCATTTGTTTTACCTTTATACAATGTAAAAGGAATATTCTTTTTACCTCGTACGGAATTTACTGATTTACCCTCCATCGTTTCTTTGATGCTTTATCTCCAAGTTTAAAACGTTAATTTTAATGAACTTTTTTTAAAAGTAATTTTCAAGTAAAATTATGTTCAAAACTTTTTCAAGATTCTTTCATAAGTTTTCAATTAAAATGGTTTTAAAAAAATTTTAATCTTTCTTTATAATTTTTTCAAGCATTTTCAATGAAATGGTTTTCAGAATGTTTTCAAGATTTATTTTTCCATCTTAGTAGCATGATTTCACTCCTCGTACCACCTTGGTAGTCATGTATCACTCCCATTACCATATTATTAATCAATATTTACTCCCAAGACCATATTAGCTTATCTCGTGAGATATAAATCTTTACCAAATGCATTAGACATAAATATAGGTATCACCCATCCCATAATGAAATCGTACATACATGTGCCACAATATCAGAAGTAATAATATCATAACCCATGAAACAAAATGGGTATTATAAACATGTAATCATACCATAACCTGTGGAAACTAATTGGTTTCATAATCATTTCATCATAAAAATAACCGGTAAAAAGAAGCAGTTTTCAAAAGCATGCAACATGTGAAAGAGAAACAAATTTCATAAACATCATGTCATCAAAAAATAATCCATTAATAGATAAAATGTGAATGGAAACATTGAATAATTTCCCCATAAAGGAATTATTAACACAAATGGGTGTTATATTAGATGGTAAAAAACTTTGAAAGATCTTAAAAAAACATTTCTTGTGGGAAATACCCTTTCTACATTGAAAATTGCTTTTTAACACCTAAAACTATTTGAAAAACTTTTTATTTGAAAATATTAAGAAAAAATTGAAAAACATAAAAAAAATTAAAATCCTTTTTCTTTGAAAATGGGCTTCAAATATATTTTGAAAATATTTTGGAAAACATTTTTTAAAACATGGTTTTTGAATACAATAGATTTCTGACCAAATAGAGGGATGGTAGGATTTTACTTAAAAACGTTATCTTAAGTACCAATGAGTGGAAAATGGTACTAATACATGGATATATATTGAATAAAAAGAGGATAAGGAAACTCATGGACATTATTGGGAGGTGTATCACAAGATTTCATCAAATCTGACACAAACATAAACAATCTTGAAAAGTAATGAGATTGTTTCATTAAGCTGTTATCGCTTGGTATCTTGGGATCATACTATATAGGTAAGAAACAAATTAAATTAATATTATAATATATTGAAAAATCTATATTCATGATATAACATGTAAAATGGAATTATATACCCCTCAAAAATAATTTAAGTTCATAACAAAACAAGAGTCTTGAAGAAGGAAAATTGGGAAAAAACTATTTTAACGATTCGGTAACTTTTGAAACTAAAACCACTTGAAACTAATATCAAAAAATGGATATGTGAATAATCATATATTTAATTTTAATAGATTTATAATACATTAATATTAATTATATACACCATACAAAAGGAATTGTTGATGAATAAAGCATGTATCTCACGGAAATAAAAAAGTGAGACGAAATCCCCTTATCTTGTATCTTAACTTTCTACTTACTCTTTCAAACCACCAGTATAATAAATATAAATTTATTATAAAAAATTTAAATAATCAAATTCTTATATATAATACCATATATTGTTTTATTATGACAATATATTACCCACTTTTTAACCATCCTTTGTTAAGGCTTCACTTTGGATAATATTTTCTTTGTTCTTCGCATGTGTCGTAATTTTTTATATCCATGGTTATTAAAATTATATCATGACTAAATAATTTAAAAAATGATATAAATATCATTTATATAAATTATATTGGTATTATAATAATATATATAATATATAAATACAAAATGAAATACACTATTCATAGTTACAGTAAGTCGTACATATGCATGAATGTTGTTTCTATTTTTTTATCGTATTGAAAGAATAAAAAATGACATATATATATATTTATATCACTATTAAATTAGATTTATGATATCATATATATCATATATATTCACTAAAATCATCCTTAATACTTTCCATGTAGTGTATGAATGAATCATCTCACTTTGAGGGGAGTGGTAGTCCACACTTCCTCAAGCGAAATTATTGTTTTAACACAAAATGGAATGTAAAAAAAGATATGTGTTGTAAAAGGAATACAAAATATAAAAGGAATGATAAATATAATATATAAAAAATATAAATATATTTTCCATCATACTTTTCACCATGATATGTGGTAATGGAAAAATTAACAATCATCATTTAGTGAGGCAGTAGTTTGTTGTACACGTAAACAATATGTTTGTTACCCATTAGATGGAGGTGTGTGTAAGTGTAGGTTGAACCCTTATAAAAACAACAACATAGTATAATGATTATACTGGTTTTTTATATAATAATTTAATAACTGTAGTTTATTTTGTGGATAAGAAAAATAAAAAAGAAAGTAGCTTAAGAGAAGATGTTACCTCTTAATCGGGGAACTCTTTTTGATTTGTGCCAAAATTCTTCCTGGAAAAAAATTATTCCAAAATTGAATATTCAAGGAGGAATGAATATATTTTGGGGATTTTATTGGGAATATATTTTCGAAACATATGTTTTTTTAGAGGTTTGAAGAATTGGGAGAGGTGGAGGCCTTTTAAAGGGAATGAGGGGTGGGACTCTTGTAAATATTTGAAGACAGAATCTCACCCACATTTTTCATGTTGAAGTGGATAAAATAATGAACCAAATTAGATAAAGTGGAGTATATAGTCTAAATATGTATATTAAAGGTCTCTTTTACAATTTTATATGTCATTATTAGTATTAAATTTAAGGTTTACTCCTTAGTTAAGCTAAATTTTACCTTAATCGATGTAATTAATTTAATTACTTTCACTAATATTTTTGGTAAAAAAACTTGTTGAACTTATTATAAATTATAAATTATTATATATAAAAATATGGAACACATTTTTCCAAATTCCAATCATTTAAGTGGTAGAAATTAATTTTAAAATTATTCTCATAGTTGGGTTGACAATATGGGTTTTTAATGTAAAAAATGATCAAATGTTTACTAAGTTTTTATATCCAATTTCAATGAAAAATTGGTTATAATTACCCAAATTGGATTAATTGATAACAATATAATTTCAATAAACTTTTAAACCAAATTAAAATATAATTTAACCTTAAAAATAAATTAGATGAAAAATTAGTTTTGAATTAAAATACGATGTTTTTACTATTCATCAAAAAATGAAGTTTCTTAGAAAAAAAACCCCAAAATTTCACTCTAAGATGATTTCAACATTATGAATTCAAAAATTATTTTCATTTTATAAAATTCAATTTCTATTAGTGTCTAAAATTAATTTTACAAGTTTTCACTCATGGACATAAAAAGAAATTTCATTAAGAAAGTATTATTTTAAAACATATAAAGACTTTAACAAAAATTATATCGTTCATTGTAAATATGTTGTATTTATATTAAACAATTATAAAAAATATTTGAATAGTATTTTGTACTATTCATATTACTATTTTTTTAAGTACTATGTTATATTTATCTCATTTGAATAATTATAACAATAACATTTTGTTTTTTAGAAATATCAGTGTTGTGTGTAACGTACGCCAAGTCGACGTTCTGTGTAATGTATACCAAATCAATTTTCCATGTAACGTACACCAATTTGATGTTCTATGTAACATATGGGAAGTTCATGCTTTTCTTTATGTACTCCATGTAAATGTTGTGTTAAAGAAATGTTTGACTTAGTGTATTACAAGAATTAAAAATTTAATTTATTCTAAAAAGGTTAAAAAAAACTCGAGGTGTTACATTTTACCCCCTTTAAAATGAATTTCTCCTTTGAAATTCATCACTAGGGTAATAAAAAATTAGGATACGTTTACTTCATCAAATAATTTAGTTCCCATGTATCTTCCTCTAACTAGTGATTTCTCCACAAAACATTGACCAGTTGAGTGGTCTTATTTCGTAGAACTATTTTTGATCGGTCTAGAATTTCAAATGGTTGTTCTTCATAAAAAATATTATGCTCCATAAATATAACCTCTAATTTCAATACATGTGAGGAGTAAGGTATATAATTCCTTATGAGAGACACATATAACACATCATGTACTTGAGATAAATTTGGAGGAAGTTCAAAGTGATTGGATACCCTCATGATATGATCAAGAATCACATAGGGACCAGTATACCTAGGGTTTAGTAACCCTTCCTTCCAGATTCTCATAACTTTACTCTATGGTGATATTCATAGAATCCCCTTTTCACTAACCTCAAATTCTAGATTGTGCTGATGGTTATCAGTATAACGTTTCTATTGATTTTGAGCTGCCTTGATATATTGTTGAATGGTTCAAAACATATTGACCATTTCTTCAGCAATATCAAGTCTCAATAGCTTTATTTCTCTAACTTCATCCCAAAAAGAAATATTTATACATTTATTCCTATAAATGACTTCATAATAAGTCATAAAAATTCATGAGTGAAATATATTGTTGTACGAAAACTCAACTAGAGGAAGGTGTTGATACCAACCAACTATAAAACTTAGAGAAAAATATCTCAAAATATCCTATAAGGTTTGAATTGTTCTTTCATAATGACCATATATTTGAGGATGATAAGAAGTGTTAATACTCAATTTTGTATCAAGTTCTTGGTGAATACTTCACCATAACTTTGAGGTAAACCTCATATCTCGATCTAATATAATATAATGTGGTACTCCATGCAACCTAACCACCTAATTAATTTATATCCTAGTATGCTGATCTAGAGAGAAGTCTTCTCTAATAGCGATGAATTTTGTTGACTTAGTAAGGCGATCAAATACTACCCATATAAAATTAAACCATTTGGATGTTTTAGCTAGTCCAATGACGAAATTAATAGTGTTGTTCTCCCATTTCCATTCCAGTATGGGTAAGGGATGAAACATCCATTTTGTTTGTCTTCCAGCTTTAAATTATTGGCATACCAAGCACTGAGATACAAACTCTATGATATCTCTCTTCATAACATCCCACCATAAGTATTATTTCAAGTCTTTATACATATTTTTACTTCAAGGAAAAATATATAATGAAGAACTATGATATTACACTAACATATACTTCAAATATGGTATGAAAGGAACACATACATGGCTCCTAGACCATATCATTCTATCCAGATCGTGGATAAACTCAAGAACATTTATGAATTTCTTTTTCATCTCTTCATCTTCCTCCTACACCTCCTTAATCTTCACTTGGATAGACGGTTGATCATTCATTTGAGAAAGGTAATATTTTTCCCCTTCCTTCAGGATCCCTATATCAATCCTTTTCAAATCCATAAATATTGGATCTTTTATTATCATTATCATGGATAAGCTTCCATGTTCCTTCCAAATCAAACAATCGGCCACCGTGTTACCTTTCCCAGGGTGGTAATGTATTGAGTAGTCATAATAATTTATTAACTCTAACCATCATCTCTCACGCATGTTAAAATCCTTCTAATTAAATATATATTTTATACTTTTTTTATTAGTATATATATCACATTTTTCTCTATAAAGTTAATTCCTCCATATCTTTAATACAAAAAAGTTACCGTTACTAACTCCAAATCATGGGTTGGGTAATTTTTCTCATAATAATTTAATTGCCGTGAGACTTAATTGATAACCATTTTATTATTCATATAAACACATCATAATCCCTACTTTGATGAATCACAATAGATTACAAAACTTCCTCCACTACAGTGTAATGTAAGCATAGGTGTAATAAGTAAGCTTCTCTTCACTTCCTTAAAATTTTCCCCACATTCATCTATCCAGTGTAACTTGACACCCTTCTAAGGTAACTTAGTTAGAGTATAATATTTTTAAGAGAAATTCTCCACAAACCATCAATAATATCCATATAATCCAAGAAATATACAATTCTCAATCTCCATAGTTGGTCTAGTCTAGCATTCAATAGCCTCCGCCTTTGATCGAACTACTATTATACCATCTATTAAGATTATGTGACCCAAAAATGAAACCATTTTCTTCCAAAATTCACACTTTTTAAATTTTTCAAATAGCTTCTCCTTCCTTAGGCTCTTTAGTACAATTCGCAAGTTATCTTAGGATCTTACATGCTCTTTGAATAGATAAGAATATCATCAATAAAGGCTACCACAAATTGATCAAGGTAATATCTAAATACTATATTAAATAAATCCATTAAGATAGTAGGGGAATTAAAAAGACCAAAATGCATAATTTTATATTCATAGTGTCCATACCTTGTATAGAATGTTATCTTGGGTATATCCTCTTTCTTGACCCTCAACTGATGATATCTAGAATGAAGGTCAGTCTTGTAAAAGTATTTAGCTCCCTGCAATTGATCAAACAATTCATCAATATATGGGATAGGATACTTATTATTAATCATGATCTTGTACAATTCCTGATAATCAATGTTGAGCTACATTGATCCATATTTCTTTTTCAAAAAAAAATAATAGGTGCACCCCAAGGTGACACACTTGGTCAAATAAATCCCTTCTCAAGTTTTTCTGGGAGTTTCTTCTTCAATTCCGGCAATTCAATCGGATCTATTACATAAGGAATCTTTGAAATTGTTGTGGAACTAGGTATGAGTTATATTAATAACTCAAATTCTCATTTTTGTGGAAGACTAGGAAACTCTTATAGAATGACATCCATATCCATATCATAGATGTCAATTTTCTCCCCAACCATTTGAGATAAACATCCCTTCTGAATGGGAAATAAGACCCATACACTATATTTAATCTCCATATGAATTTTGTATTTATCATCACAATCTTGTACGATCATAGGAGGATTTAAAATATAAAACATAACTTTCATTCCTTAAAAATTTATGTCGGATTTATGCAGAGAAATACAATCCATGCCTTAGATGACATTAAATTAAACCAAAGGAAGTATTAAAGGTTTTGCAGGAAGAACATTCCCACAAACTTCAACCATGGAGGAATCATAGACTTGAGATGCAACCATCACACCATTATGGGTTTGTACTAATAATTCAATATCTAATTGTTTTGTTGGAATCTTAACACCGATAAAAAATTCTTTAGAAATGAACGAGTGGGTGGATACAGAATCAAATATGACATTAGGAGTTTTAGAGTGGATAGTAAGTGTACCTTTAATCACATCATTATAGCACCCTTCAATAGAAATAGCGATTTCTGGAGATTTTGCCATTTTGCTAAACTTAAGAGGTTTTTGATGTCGATTCTCATCACTGGCCCTCGGGTTTGGGAAATGGAAAACATAATGGCAGTTCTACTAACACTTGTAGAACTGAATCATGGGAGGTGTATTTTATGCTAGTTTTTCCTCAATCATAATGTTAGCTAACTTCTTCTCAACACTTCGGCAATAAAATTTTTGATGTCCTACCCTTCCACACTTAAAACATTTATTAGACCCCTTAAAGAAATTTCCTCCATGATTCTTCCCACACATAGGGCATAAAATAAAACTCATCTTCTTTTCCCCATGGTTTTTAGAGTTTCCTTGGAACATCAGGTTCCTTTTCTTGTCAATCCCATTAGATTGATACGTGAATCTAACCTCCATTTCAAACTTTATTTCACAATTCACAATCTCTCTGTAGATTCTAAAGTCTCTTGTGTATAGAACCTTTTTGATACTTTTATTTAAGACATTGAATAACCTATCAACTTTACTTTCTGGTTGGATGATAACTCCAGAAACATACCTCACATGTCTTGTGAAATTAGCATCGTAGGTACCAACAGATTCATCATCTCTTTTATTCAACTCAAGGAACTATTTCTACAACTTTGTATGTTGAATCTGAGGGAAGTACTTATAGAAAAAATATGTTCTTGAAATCAACCTAACCAATGGATTAAATCTCATATTTATACCTATAATTCTTGATTAGAGTCCACCACTTGTCTAATTCACCATATAACTAATAGATATCAAGAATGACTTTCTCATCCTCTGAACAATAGAGAATAGATAATGTATTTTCAGTAGTATTGATCCATTGTTCACCAATAAGTGGATTAGATGACCCACTGAAATAAGGTGAACTTTTCTTAATGAAAGAACCCATATAATGTTGTTCCCTCCTTTTATAATTTTGAAGTGAACAATGATTCATAGCATGAGAAAGATGTGTGAGAAGGTCAATGAGATTTTTCATTCCATATCCCATAGAATTTGATTGACCAGGAGTAAAGTATTTTCATTATCTGTCACAATCGCCGTTAACATGGTTCCTTCAGGTTCCATCCATTGACTAAAATAAAAAACATAGATACAAAAACAGTTATCATAATGAGAAACCTCAAAATCATGAAAAGTTACTTATAGGGTGTTTAACTAATGAAACCTTCCTTAATATATGACATCTTAGGTTTATATTAGATTATTCATAGGCTACATCTATTTGAAGGGTGTCTAGTTCCACTGGACTGATGAATATGAGAAACCTTTCAAGCAACTGAAAAGAAGGTGAGTCATATCACCTATGCTTACAATACCCTGTAGTGGAGAAGGGTTTTTACTAAATAGTGATTCATCCAAGAAGGGATTTGGATGTGTTCTTATTCAAAATTACATGGTTATCACTTATGACTCTGGTAGTCAAATATTCCTAAGAAAAATTACCCAACTCATGATTTGGAGTTAGTATCAAAAATTGTTTTCATTAAAGATATGAAGGCATTATCTTTATGGAGAAAATTTTGATATATATACTAATCATAAAATTCTGAAATCTATATTCAAACAAAAGGAGTTGAACATGTGCCAAATAATATGGTTCGAGTTGATAAAGTATTATGATTTCTCAACACATTACCTCCTTGGGAATGAAAAAAAGGTGTTATATGCTTTGATTCAGAAGTATCATGCTAGATTATCCATGATGAGGATCACAAAAAAGATCTAATATTTCTAGGTTTAAAAAGGATGGATTGAGAAATACTGAAGGAAGGAGTAAAATCTTATCTTTCACAAATAAATGTTCAACACTCTATCCAAGTGATGATTGAGGAGGTGTAAAAGGAAGATGAAGAGTTGAAAATAAAGCCATAAATATTCCGGAGATTAACCTAGATTAGGATGGAATGATAAGGTTCGGAAACCATGTATGTGTTCCTTCCATACCAGATTTGAAGAAGGATATTTTAGAGGAATCTCATAATTCTTCATTATCTATTCATCCTAGAGGTCTTAAGATATATATAGACTTAAAAGAATACTTATGGTGGGATGGCGTGAAGAGATATGTTGTAGAGTTTGTATCTCAGTGCTCGGTAATCCCACAATTCAAGGCTAAATAAAAAAATTCAAAGGGGGTGTTACATCCATTACCCATACCAAAATGGATAGGGGAGAACATCACTATGTATTTTTTCATCAGACTACCCAAAACCTTAAAAGGGTTAAATTCTATAGGTTGGTAGAAGATCTAATTACTAAGTCATCAAACTTCATCGCTATCAGAGATGTATTGACTATAGATCAACTTTCTAGGATATACATTAAGGAAGTGGTAAGTTTACATGGAGTACCACATTCTATTGTATCATATCAGGATCTTAGTTATACCTCAAAGTTCTAGAAAAGACATCGACAAGAACTTGATAAAGAATTTAGTTTCATCATTTCTTATCATCCTCACAGAGATAGTCATTATGAAAAAAAATTCAAACCCTAGAGGATATGTTGAGATCTTGTTCTCTGGATTTTAGAGGTGGTTGGGATCAACACCTTCCTCTAGTTGAGTTTTCTTACAAAAAAAACATTCACTCAATCAGTCAGATGACACCTTATAAAGAACTTTATGGGAATAAATCTAGAACTCAAACATGTTGGGATAAAGTTGAAGAAATAAATCAATTGGGACCTGACATTGTTGAAGAAATGGTTGAGAAGGTAAGAACCATTCAACAACATATCAAGGCAGCTCAAAGTCAGAAGAAAAGTTATGCTGATAACCATCAGTGTGATCACAAATTTGAAGTTGGTGAAAAGGTGTTTCTACAAATCTCACACTGGAATAACGTAATGATATTCTAGAATAAAGTTAAACTAATCTATTAGTATATCGGTCTCTTTGATATTCTTGATTCTATCGGGATGGTATTCTGTTGATTAGAAATTCCTCCAAATCTCTCTCAAGTATATGATGTGTTCTATGTATCTCTCCTGAGGAAGTACATACCAGACCCTTCACAAGTACTGAACTCAGAAGTTATACTGCTAGATCAGGATCTTTCTTATGAGGAACAAATAGTTGAAATTCTTGATCAATCAGAGAAATTTTTACAAAACAAGACCACTCACCTGGTTAAAGTTTTCTGTAGAAATAACTTGTTAGAGGAAGCTACATGAGAACTTGAGGATATAATGAAGTAGAATTATCCACATTTGTTTACCCGAGTAATGAGTTTCAAGGGAAAATTTCATTTTAAAGGGGTAGAATGTGACACCCCTAGTTTTTATGGATCTTTTTTTTGAATAAATTAAATTTTCATTTATGTCTTAAAATAAACTACATCAAACATTCTTTTCACATGGAACGGACTTGGAATATGTTACAAAATAGAAACTCAACATATGTTACATAGAAGATCTAATAGGTGTATGTTACAGGAAACATTGAAATGGTGTATGTTACAAGCAACATCGACTTGGCATACATTACACGCAACACTGATGTTTCTATGAAACATCATTTTACTATTATAATAATTTAAATGAGATTATTATAAAATAACTATTAAGAATAGTATTGTGAATAGTAATAACTACTTTTCAAATATTTTTTATAATTTTCTTATATAAATAAAACATATTGATAATCAAACATATGATTTTTTTGTAAAGTCTTTATATGATTAAAAAATACTATTTTCTCAAATAAACTACTTTTCATCTTCTCCTGTGAAAAAAAGTAAAAATTAATTTTAGACACATTTACCAATTTAATTTGATAAAATAAACTTCAATTTTGAATTTATATTTTCAAAATTATCTTAGGAAGAATTTTTGAGGTTTTTCTGAGTAACTCCATTTTTGGATGAATAGTGAAAAATACAGGATTTTAATTCAAAACTATTTTTTCATCTAATTTATTTATAAGGTTAAATTATATTTTCATTTATTTTAAAATTTAAATTAGATTTTATTTTTATAAATTAATCCAATTTATGTAATTAAAACCAATTACATGTTGATATCATATATAAAAACTTTGAAAACTTTTTATAATTTTTACTTTAAAAACCCGTATTGTCGATCTGATTGTGGGATTACTTTTTAATTAATTTCTATCAATTATATGATTATAATTTTTAAAAATGGATTTCATATTTATGATCATCATAATTTATAATTTCTAATAATGTAAAATTATTTTTTGACTAAAACATTTAGTGAAAGTGATTAGAATTAATTACATCGATTAAGGTTAAATTAAACTTAAAAAGGGACTAAACCAAAACCATAAGGCCCAAAATGGCCTTTTAAATTATTAAAAAATCTTTATATTGCTATATTTTGACCCTATCCTCTCTTTAATTAAATTTGGATCATTATTGGATCCACATGCAACATGAAAAACATGGGTGGAATTCTGTCTTCAAATATTTACAAGAGTGTCACTCCTCCTTCCTTATAAAAATCCACCACTTCTCGCTCTTCTTCACACCTCTCGAACAACTTGGGTTCAGCCAATATCTACAAACTATAGTTTCCAACATCCCTCCCTTCTTCTTAGATGAATTCTCTTGGGCCTAAATCTATCCAAGAAATCCTTTTGGCACAAACCAAAAGGAGTTACCCGATTAAGAGATAATGTCTTCTCTCAAGGTCTTTTATATTATTTTCCTTCTCCACCCACTCCACTCTATTTATTCCATTATTATATAAAAAACCCATTATCATCAATATACTAGGAATTGGTTATGCTAATGGTTAAACCTACATTAAAAAACACCTCCATATAATGGATAATGAACATACTATTTATGTGCACGGGAATCTACCCCTTCACTAAACGATGATTGTTCATTTTTATTTACTACCTCTAATGGTAGAAATTATGATGGAAACCCTATTTGTATATTTTTTATTTTTTATTTTTTATTTCATTAATCTTTTTTATTCCTTTTATAATACATATCTTTTTTTACTTTTCATTTTTTATTTCATTAATCTTTTGTATTCCTTTTATAATACATATCTTTTTTTACTTTTCATTTCGTGTAAATACGATGATTTATTTTGAGAAAGTGTGGACTACCACCTCTTAAAATCGATGTGATTCATTCACACACCACATAGAGAGTATGATCCCAATATACCAAGTCATAAGTTATTATTGGAACAATATCATCGCTCTTCAATATTATTTATGGTTATGATTCCTTTGATGAAATATTCTAATCCATCTCTCAATAATTATCATGATTTTCCTTCTCTTATATTTATTCATACTATATTCATGTTTTAATACCATTTTCCAATCTTTAGTACTTAAGATAAAAAAAATTAAGTGAAATATAACTTTCCCTCTCTCCGATAAGAAAACTCATTTATTCAAAAACCATGTTTTCAAAAAATAAATCAAAAGATCTTTGAATTACATTTTCAAGGAAAATGGATTTTAAAAACATTTTATGGTTTTAAATGGTTCCTTTGTATTTTCAAAGAAAAAGGTTTTCAAAAGTTTTTATGTTTTAAAGAAAATTCATTTCAGAAAGTATATTTTTCAAAAGAAATATTTTTAAAATATCCTTCAAAATTATTTCTCATCTAAGATAACATTCAGCGGTGTTACTCATGCCTTTCTAGGGAAATTACTAAATGATTCCATTCAAATTATTTCATTTAATGAATTATGTTTTGATGAAAGGATGCTTATGAAACTCTTTTCCCTTTCACATGTTATATGATTTTTAAACCCACTTTATTTAATTGGTTTTTATAATGAAATGAATATGAAACATGTCACTTTCCATAAGTTATGATATGATTACATTTTTATGATACCCATTTAATTTCATGGGTTATGATATGATTACTTATGATCTTGTGGAACACGTACGTATGATTTAATTATGATATGGGTGGGACCTATATCTCCTTAAAATGCATTAGGTAAAGATTTATATCTCATTATAAGGGATAAGATGGTCTTGGAAATGAACCTTGACTACTAAGATGGTCATGGGAGTGAACTGTGACTACCAAGATTGTATGAGGAGTGAACTCATGCTATTAAGATGGACATTGTAGGGAACCATGACTTCCAAGATGGTATGGGGTGTGAACCTATACTACCAATATGGTCTTGGAAGAGATTACTTGGATACTAAGGAAATAAAATTATATGTTATTATATGTCTTCTACAATTCCATGTTTTATTGCTATGTTATATTGTTAGGGATTATGTTATCTATTTCATTATGATTCGTCTCTTATGAACCGACAATATTTATTATATGATTCATTTATAAAATCATTTATATGTAGGGTATGATCTTATATTTTCATGATCATGTTATCATGATCTATTTCTCATGATTATTCTTACATATCTCCCTTTTTTACCCTAAATAAGCATTTTATCTCACCCCTTTTTATATTTACTTCCCCAGATTATAAAGATATTTATTATGTTTTATTTTTCTATGAAGGGTGATAGTCAAGAAGAACCTAGTGGGAGATAATGTAGCTCAATTATAAATCATTATTTTATGTTTCCTCATACAACATGTACAGACTTACCCACCATCAATTATTTGAAGTTTTATTTTCATGCTTAAAAATATAATTTTTTACAAAATGTTTTAAAAATATATTTTCATGTAAATGGTTTTAAAAAGGCTTTAAATGTTATTTTATAAGTTTTTAAGTAATATGGTTTTTCAAAATGTTTTATGTTTTTAAGGGGTTTTTTCAAAGAAGAAAGAATATTTAACTCAAGAAATTTTTTCAAAATATCCATCCAAGTTATTTTCCATCTGACTGAAAATTGTTTTTTATTTCAAAACACTTTTAGGAAAGTGAGAAACCGCACATCCCTTAACTCGTACCAGATCACGACTTGGAAAACTCACAAAACAAGTACATGTAGAACAGCCACAAACCAAATAAAAACACCAACACAAGACTACATATCATAGTACTCGTAATCGTCTCTACATCACACACAAGATCTCCCTTCTGCTATAGATGATTCCCATTTGGAAGCCAATTTATGCCTCCTTAAAAAATAAAGTGATTATGATGGAATGATGCTCGTGACACCTGTTTCACTTCCCTGAGTTTTATGATTTCAAAACCTGCTTATTTTCGCAGGTTATTCTTTAATGAAGTGATTATAATAACTATCTATTTTCATAGGTTATCATGTGATAAAATGTTAATGATACCCATTTCATTTCAGGGGTTATGGTTTTATGTTTATAAAACCTATATATTTTTATGGTTCAGGATATAATGAAAGTTTAATTATCGTATAGAACATCTATGAATGAATTTATTATGAGATGGTTAGAACCTATATTTATTCGTAATTAATGGGGTAATGATTAGTTTTATATGAGCTCAAACGATACACAGGTTGTATCCCAAGCCAAAAAGTAAGAAGGTACAAGGGTTGTATCATAATCCAAAAAACTATAAGGTATATGGGTTGTATCCCAAGACTATAATTAAGAGGGTACACGGGTTGTAGAACAAGTCCAAAAACAATATGTTAAATGGGTTATAGCCCAAGCCTAAAAGTAATAGGGTACATGGGTTTTTATCCCAAGATCAAAGTAGGTACACAAGTTATATCCCAATCTCAACATATTATAAAGGTCTTGGTAGGTATCCTTGATATAAAATTTTCAATTATTATATCTACTCCACAAATTATATGTCTTATTCCTTAGTTATAATTTCATGGATCATGATATCTATTTATTTATGGTTCAATACTTTTGAACTGCCAAGATTTATCGCATAACTCATGTTTATTATCTTCAATATGCGTTGTATGATCTTTTAATGTAATGATCATGTTCTCATACTCCTATGTTCATGTTTATGTGTACATGTCTCCCTTGTTTACCCTTAATGAGTATCTAAGCTCATCCCCTTTTATGTTTACTTCCCCAGGTTATGAATATATATGTATATGATTTATGATATGTCTAAGAGGGTTTTTAGTCTTGGAGAACCTAGTGGGAGAAAATTTAGTTTTCTTATGTTCCAGTGTTTACTTTTCCATGTTTCTAATGGCACAAAACTAATACATTCTTTGGGCATCCATTTGTAAAATATTTTTAAGTATTCCAGAAAAATTATTTAATGTCTACGTATTTAAATAGAGGTTCTCTATAGACATAAAACATGTAAATGGTTTGGTACTAAAAAACTACAGTCATGCCAAAAAGGAGGGTCGTGTTTTTCATATGGAGGATTACAAATATAAACAGGTCATAACAAATGATAGTCATTTTACTATTATTGTAGTATTAAAATAACCATAATCAGGTTTTATAATTAGTCCATATACAAGATCATGATACATCATGGAAGGAATAAATTCATATCATACCAACTTTCACAGAAATCATAATACTCGTAATCATTATTTCAAAACAACCATTCGACATGTTAGTATAAAATATAATCAATGTAATCCAATTCACAAATGATTTTAAAATTTAGTATATATTCATGATTAAAAACACTAGGATAACTTTATTATCTTTCTCAAACATTAATAAAATAGGTTACAATGCTATCTTTTTTAAAATTGGAAACAAAATTCAATTCATGAAGAATCATGTTAGAAAAAGAATGGAAATAACACATTTAAAGTCTTAAAAAAGATTATAAAAATTGTCCATGCAGGTTAGTTATAGTTTATAGTATAAATTAAGGTAATTTTACCAATTTAGTAAAAAAATATGTTTAATTAATAACTAAAACACATGCATAATTAGATAAACACCTATGAAATTTAAGACTTATTTAATTAAATGCATTTTTATCTTTCAAAAAAACAACTAATTAAATAAAAAGTGCAAGAAATAATGATGATTGTAAAAATATTATGTATCTAAAATATAATTAGTACCACCTCAGTTGGTCATTCAGTAGGTTAAGTGTCCTTACATTGGATCATGAGCTGACTGAAAATATCATGTCTTAGCAAGTCTCCCTGACCTATGTCAAGCACCAAGATCAACTGAGATTGTTTAACTACTAAACCATACATTACTCACAATAACTACCTTTAAAATTTATCTTATCTCTCAACCTAAACCATTGATACCACACTTTAACAACCCCCTCCCTTTAAAGGTACACCTCTATGGATGACAATGAAGGAAGTGTAACAATGACCCCCTGAATCCCACCTTCACTAGGCCCTATATTGGAAACTAGGATTGAGGGTATTAAATCCCACATATAGAATACATACCCTCATTTATAATTGAAATATGGGGATATAGAATGAAAATAAACCTAAAAAATCATCTCATAAAAATGAGATAAAAATAAAAACCATCTGCCAATACATGTATGATGTAAACAGATAGAACTAAAGTCTCCATATAAATAAGAAAAGAATTATCCTAAGGTAGGGACTCAGAAAAAACTACAATGTTTGGTTGAGTAATGTTGACCTAAATCCCCTAAGTCCTTATAGAACTAGAAAAAATAGTTTTTATATATGTGAGGAGAGAGTAACATGTATACTCTATTGGATTACACCAAATGTATCTTATACACATGTGAAAGAGCATATAGATGAACCAGTGGAAAAATAGAATAACCAAATAAAAATATACATGTAAAATAACCAACCACATCCTCACCATGACACACTCTCCAAAAAAACATCCAAAGAAGTAACATAATAAGAATCATATTGATGGTGGCTACCCTACACCACTTTCCCACAAACTTTTTACTCCTAAGCCCCAATTTCATACACCTTGGAACCCCCATCCCTTATATAATAATGATAACTAAAGATACCAAGGAAACAACATCATATCCCTCACAAATAAAACTAATAAATTACATTTTACCATAAATAGTTTGCAACATGTCATCACATCAACATACTCACATAACCACTACTATATAACAAGAATAGGAGGGTACGATGAACTTAGTGGACATAAACCTTGTTCCCTCCTCTTACCATGAATGAACCCACCATGAACCACCATATCCTCTTATAAAACATTAATACTAATAAACTTTTTACTTCTGGAGATCACATCACATGATTATCAATCTCATATAGAAGCGAGAGAAGGGAAGTGGGGGTAACCAATCAGCCATCCTCACCATATGATATATAGATAACACGCAAGACCAACCATGGGGTTTAAAACAAGAGTAAAAATATATCTCACAACAATTCCATTTGGTCTCAAAACCTCCAAGACAACCTTCACTCTCTCTAAATTAATTATACCGCCCAAGAAAGCCACCCACAATCAATATTTCATATTTCCTTTATAAAAAACCCATTTCAATACTTTATAATTCCCAACCATATTAATTTATCAAGACCATGATTTCCATAATTAAATACATCCCATTAAATATACATTACAAACATTACTTTATTTACCACACATTAATTCAACCCACATTCATTTCTAGGTATACATTTTAAGTTCATTCCATACCTTCCAGAAAACTACAGAACTCAGCATATAAAAAACCATCCATATTATGCTAATAACCCCCACTTTACATCTATCCCACATCCCAAACACCATATATATCATACACCAAACATCACAACAACTATGAATCATAACCATTATACGTCACAAACACCAAACATATAATTTCAGTTTTAAAAATGGATTTAATCATAATTAATTCATTATTTTTTATTGTATTCTCACACAAATCCAAGATTCCAGGGGAAACCAATTTATTAGGAAGATATGCATTCTTATCCTTTTTTGTTTTCATTTGTGGTGAGTTTAATCAGAAAATAAAAAAAATACACCAATATCAACACAAGTAAAATTATAAAATAATAAATTATGGAATAAATTATAGGAAAAATCATAAGAAAAAGTAAAACTCATGGGGTTTATCTCACCCTTGAATTTCAAGTAAGATGATTAATTATATTTTTTAAGCCAATATGTACCATTTAACCAAGTGAATAAAAAATAATGATATTCCCATATGAAAAAATAAAGAAGGATATGTGAATGATCCCCTACATGGAAAATAATCATCTTTCACATTGCACCAAAAATATTGGGGAGAGAGAGATTTACTGAACATTATAATATAGGTCTTTAGCATGAGGAAGAACCTAGATCAACTATATATGTATTGAAATACTAGAAAAAAATGTTATGATTACTGGGTCTTAATAGAAATTGTGCAATATTCTAATTAATAAAAATTTATATTTTATAAATATGTAGATATACAAGTAATTCCTAGGTTTAAATTTAATTCACATTAAATATATATTATTACTTTTTTCATTTATTTTCATCACAAGACTCACTTTAAGGATCCAATATTAATAAGGTTCAAAGATCTAATTTAAAACTCTTAATATATCAAGACCAAAAATTCCCAAATTTATTTCCATTAATTTTCATTAAAAATCATTATAAGAGATATTACTAAGAAAAATTAGTAATTTTTATGAAAATATCCTACCTATATGTAGAAGTTACACACTGCAAAAGGGTAACACAATATTACCCTAATGGGGAATGTTACGCTTATATTAGTATAGTAAGTTAAATTATACCCTTATAGGAACTTTATAATTCATAATATACCTTTATGTGAGTAAGGGACTACCCTTACAAAGGTTAGGAAAAGGGTATGTTTCCCTTATATAGTTTTAGGAAACTCACTTCAACTAATACACAAGATACTTATGACCCTTACACAGCATATTTAAAAGTAAGGCTACCAATACATAATAAGAAACTCACCCTTATGTGAGATACACTAACCCTATTAAATAAGGGAAACCAAAGGTTAGCCCTTCTATATGTCAAGGAAACCTTGACACCATTAGAAGAAAAAGGAAGTTACCCATAAGAATATCATGGAAACCAAGGCGTTCCCTTACATAACCATTATAAAAACATCCTTACCTATATTAAAATTAAAAAATATGAATTGGGTAAATATATTATTCAAAATATTACATTTTGAATTTTAAATTTTGTTTTAGAAATGTAAAATATTTATTATAAATTTCAAAATTCCAAAACACCTCCAAAATTATTTAATTTTTTTTTAAAATATCCTAAATTCATTTCCAAATAATAATTTTATAACATTCAAATTACTTACTTAATTTATAAATAAATTTAAATATATATTAAAAAAATAAGAACCATTTAAAAAACTTAAAAAATTTAAGAAACCACTCTCGAACCTCCAAATACCCCAAAATAAAAAAGGGATTGGAAATATTCTAACACATACATGTAAACTAGCCACACCACCTATGATACGACCACTAAATAAGAAATATATATTTATGATATTTTGTGATTCTTTATACCATGAAATGGAGATTTTTTATCTCATAAAAAAATTTATAAACCATGTCATTAACTATGATTTAAGAATAATGGGTGTATCATAGAATCACCATTCCAACACATAAAAAGATTATTAGTATTTATACATTTAAAGATTCATATCTTATCTACATACGACTAAAGTAACTATATTTTTAGGACCATTCCACACTTAGGTATGTAATTAATAAGGTGGGAGAAAATACAATGCTGTTGAGATGGATGCTATTATTTTAGGAGTTTGATATTGATACAAGATATAAGAAAATATATGAAAATCAAGTGGTAGATTTAAGGACATGACCTTAAATATTAAATAATATTGATAGTTTTTTCAAGAATTCATTTTCTTCTATACCTAATGATCTTTTTAGGTTTATATTTTTAGATAATTAGTTCATTTATCTTAAATAAAAAACCCCTAAAATAAACGTTGGAAACTTCCAATTAGTATCCATTTTATCCAAAATACAGAACTTTTAAGAAGAAAAATGTTCTCTTTTCATTGTAAACCCTTATGATTTTCAACCTGAATTGTTATTTCATCCCACTCATCCTTAAAACCTATGAAAAACATTTTAAAACATGGGATAACAACAAAATCTTAGTAATGTTCATAAAAATTTAAAAAAAAGAATTTATCAGTCTATGAATACTTATAAAAATTTCTCATTTTCAAAATATAGTTTGGATTCAAAAATAAAAAATATATTACACAAGTAATAAAATACCTAACCAAATAATTTCATAAAAAATCATAATAAATATTAAAATATAATATAAAACTCATAATGGTTACTTTTCAATCATGAAAAATATAATAAAATCCTCTTCACAAAGTTATACATTTCATCCTTTAGAAGTAACAAATATTTTTTTTATACATTATTTCACTGTCTTACCTTGTGAAATGATAATATTTTCATAAAAATAATATAAAGGATAAATATACTGCAGTGATTACTTGAGGAAAACTTCTCATAACACTCTTACATATAGACTAACATTCATGTTTATAAATAGAATAAACTTTATGGTTACTAATGGAATAAACTTCATGTTTGATAATAATTTCCATAGTTACAAATGGAATAACCTTTATAGTCAACTTCTAATATAATTCATACCCAGTGAATTAAAGGAAGATCAGGGACCTACCCATACATGGTTTATAATAGAACCGCTCATAATCATAAACAATTCCAAAAAAATATAACATAATCATAGTAGATAAAATATTACAATTTCTAACATTACACATAAAAATATTCATTTTACCCATTTGAAAACATTTTTATATATTCAATTATATTCGAAAAAACTTTTTAAAAAATATTAGAACTAAGGGAATGAGGGTTTTTCTTTGATGAAAACATGGAAGATTATGAATAATTTTAAATAACAAATGATGGTTGTAGGGGTTGAAAAAGTTATTGATGTCATATATGTTAAAATATAACATTCATTTTTCCTTTTATAAATAAAGTAAAAACATTCTATATAAAATATGTAAAAATATTCCTATTTAAAACCTTTTAAATAAAGTAAAAATAATCATTAAATTTCATTTATTACTCATTTATGTCTGTATAAATACATCAATAAAATAATTTTCAAAATATAGACATGGAAGAAAAAGAGTTCAAAGGGAAACTATAAAAGATTATTTTTAAAATAATGTCCCTTAATAAAAACCGTAAAAAATATTCCTTTTTAAAATATTGAAAACAAAGTCATTTATGGTCAAAAATGACCTTTGGAAAACATTGAGGTGTAAAAAAATAATTGTATTTAAACATTTAGAATAACATGGACCTAGAATAAAAAAAATTAGAAATTAATTATTTAAAACCTTTAAAATTAAATAATTATCATTTTCATACATCAATTATGATTTTAAAACCAATAATTAAATATGGTTTCAAAAAATGTATTGTCTTATAATAATGGAGATGGTATATCATATGTACGCATGGGTAACGTTTAGATTTTTCAATGATCATTATGGAGAGAAGTTATGTATTATTTTATGTTTATATAAGGATAATAACATCATAAATACAATATTATTTCTTTAAATATACTTATATATATCATCTATGTTATGTGGTGAATAAAAATGAATCGCATCACTTTGTAGAGATGGTAGTGCACACGTACGCATGAACGGCGTTATCAATTTCAATGAATAGAACGGTTAGAAATAAGTGATATATTATATTTTCATAATGATAAATATTTCATGAATATCATATATATGTATATATATATTAAATCCATCATTATCTATATATATGATAGGTGGTGATGGAAAATTAATCACATCTGTTCGTGAGGTGATTATCCTTTATATATAAAAATGATAGGTTCGTTTCCCATTTTATAGAAGAGGATAGGTATATAGGTTATTCCATTAACTATAAAAACCCAAACTTTTGAATAATATTTTTTTCCAGAATTTGACTATTATTTTATTTTATACTCAACAAAACTATATCTGTTAATTAATGAAGTGAGTATAATTAATATAAGAGCACTCGGTTTTGACTCTAATATGACTGTTGGTCAATATGACCATTGGTCAATATGACCATTGGTCAATATGACCATTGGTCAATATGCCCATTGGAAAATAAACTCTTAACATTGTGATTATTGTTTATAAATACAAGTGATCATGGTTAATTAATACAGAAAGAGGAGTCGATGGCCTCATCCAGTAGACTCAGGTCGTACAAATCCCATTTTTCAGAGCTAGGGAAGGAGGTTGTGTCACTAGGCTTTACTCTGGACCAAGCACAAGCTGAGATTCAACAGGTGAAGCTTGAACGAAATCACCTATAGGATAAGTTAAAGCAGATGTAAATCACCACTTGGGAAATTTTTTCTAACCCACCCCATGATTCTATCACCATTTCACACCTTACCCTTTGGTCTTATGCGGGCATTATAAAGGGAAATGTAATGAGGCCTCAGTTACTTTGTGAATCCCTTGGTATAAATAAAATTTTTATTTCATCATTCCTATTTTAGGAATAGTTTTCCTTAATAAAGTATGTGTTTAATTAAGAAAAATATGATAAAATGATTTTCTAAGTAAAAAATTATACTTTTCTGATATTTTTCATACATAGGGAATTATTATGGTAAAATAAACACCATTTTTGAATTCAAAATGTCAAAATTAAACTAGGATAAATTTTTAAAAGTTCCCTAAGTAGTTTCAATTTTATGAATAGTAATTTAGGAATATAGTTTTTATGAATAGTGTTCTTTATGAATAGTTAAGAAATATTTTATCATTAAATAACTTTTTTTGTGAAATGATTTTAAAAAATCTAACATACATGGTTGTAATCAGGGTGAAAAAATGTGGTTCAATAAGATCAAAATAACATTTTGGTAAATAGTTACTTAAACCTTTGAAATAGTAATTTTACCCTTATTAATGGTAATTTTACCAATGGAAAAGTAACATCACCTTAAGAGGTATAAATAAGTTTTGGTCATCTTAAGTGGTAATGTGATATAATTATATCATACTATAAGTAAATTAATGATTTAGAAATTATTAGTCAAGTATTAGTATTTTATTTATTTAAAATAATTTAAAATGAAATTAATTTTTATAAAATGGAGTAAGATTTTGAATTCTACACATTAAAAAATGGTTCGGGTGAATTTGTGGGATTTTTCTGAAATAGTTGAATTTTTAGTGAATAGTAAAAATACAGTTTTCAGTTTCGGTGTGTTTAATGAAATAAGTAATGATGTAATCATGATGAAATAATTATGGTAGACTTTATAATAGTAAGATATGTTATGAGGTGTCCCATGTGGCCAATACCATGGGAAAATACCAAGGGAAAACCACTAATGAGGTGTCCCTTGAAATTAAAAATCTATTCCCTCACTTTTGCTATAAATACCAAGACATTCCATCATTACTTTCATTAAAAATTCCTATTAAATGAATATCTATTCTTTTTACCAACCAAGGAGTCCTCCCAAGGTTCCCTCATGACCCCCATGGCCCCAACCTTCGAGTTTTTTAAGTTACTCTTCAATGTAAGGGAACCTTTCACCATCCTCTTTTAGTCATGACTTCTTTTAAGTTATGTCTTCTAGTTTCCATTTTATTATGTGGGGGTATTTTCTTATATATCCTTATTACTGTACATTTCATTTCAAAATTATGAGATACCCTTTACTATCTCATCAACTGATTTTTCTGAATTTTTAAGTGTCGTCGTTAGGCTGCCAAATTTTGGTAAAAGAAATCGCATCTTATGTTTTTTAAAGTCTTCTTTTCATGTGTTATATCATTCAAATATACACACCACGATCTTATTTCTATTTTATTATGTCCCTATACTATAAAATTATTCATTTTTTGGATGTGATACCCTTTTCCCCTCTCTTTTTATAGTTTTCTAAAACCATGTTATTTAGTCGTTATGCTGCAGAATTTTCATCTCAAAATCTCTCTCTTTTTCTCCACAAATTCTAATATTTTATTTATGTGAATACAAAAAACTATTTCATTCCCATGTGTATTCATCAAGATATAAATTTTTTATATTTTATTCTATAATTTACGTTCATATAACCCTTATTCCCTTTCCATGGGTTATAAATGACATAATGATCTTGTTTTTAATAACTTTTTTTAAAACGTTGGGATTTTGATATGAAACCCATTAATTTTAATTTATTTGGGTTATTTATGAAATATATTATTATGATCTATTTGGATAACATAAATAAAAATACATATTAATGGTTCACCCTCATAGCACTCCAATGCATTGGGTAAATAATTTAATCTCCAGAGATGACAAGTTTAACAATACCTTGGTGAATAACCTTGGTAATGTTTATGACACCTTAGGGATGGACCTTGGTGATAAGTTCATGAATGTATAAATTACATTTTATAGCCACATTTTCAAGTTATTATTCATGTTTTTATTTCTATTATATTCCTCTTTATCATTCCTTTATGATATCTCTCATTTTCTTATTGATATCGCTCAAGATCACATTAAACGGTTTCACTTGTTTTCCTTATTCGGCCTTCTGCTCACCCTTTCCTTTGATGTGTGTATCCAGGTTATGAGATGTAGTAATTGTACTTAGAATGAACCTATTATGAATACATACAAGTGTATTAGAAGAATATTTAATTTTTTCATATATATTTTTCATGATTTCTAAGACACTAGACTTTAAAGATCCTCTGTTCTTAAAATGTAATGAAACATTGTGTAATTAAAAAGACAGGATGCCATAGTTAGTATCAAAGGATAGTTTAGTTATTTGTGGAAATTAGTCTATGAAAACATTAGGAATAACCCTATCAAAAAGTTTTCATATAGAAAAACTTCCTGGTATTTTGGTGAAATATTAATTAAGCGGGTTCCAAACAAAAATATCCATGTATGGATACGAACAAGTGGATGTGGCTCTGGCATAGATGTTCCTAGGAGTGAAAAATCCGACAAGGAGTTTCAGTCTTGACCTGGGGAATCCTAGTACATTACAACGGGCCTTGTTTCACTCTTGTTTTGACATTCCTGGGGGATATTTTTAGTTAATTGCAAGATTTTGATGAATCATTATAAAGGATTTGTAGAGAAATGTAATTGTTGTTAAAGAATACTATGTTAAATCATAAATTTTTAAGACATAAAAATACTTTATAGTTACAAGATTCATAAATTAAATAAAATTATAACTGGGGTTTTATTATTTTAGAAAATGGTAGGAAATAGGAGGAACTGGGAAAATGGTGATTGTAATGGACCATGCACTGAAGGCCCTTCGATGGAAGTCGGAATGAAAACTTTCTTTAGAATGATGAACCAACTGACTCAAGTTATGGGAAATAACTTGAATAAAGCTGAGAGATCAATATCACCATGAAGGGAATAGCATTATGTTGATACCTTTATGTGTCAACAACCACCAACCTTCAGTGGATCTTTCGACCCATTGATTGGTGAATAGTGGATCAGTTCTACAAAGAAGATCTTTTATGTGCTCTGCTGTTCGTAATAAGAGAAGGTCACCCTAGATATTTACTGCTTAGAGGGAGAAGCTGATCAGTGGTGAGAACTAACTAAAAACATGATGTCAAGAGTGGAGGTTAAATATATAGAGTGATAAGAGTTCATAGGTATCTTATTCAATAAGTATTTCCCCCGTTCTACAAGAACAAAGTTGGAGAAGGAATTTCTCAAGCTGATGTAGAAAGAGAATGAATATGTGGGAACCAACGAGGTGAACTTCAAAATTATTTAACGTTACACCACCAACTTTTTCATGGATCCAAATGGGATGGTTGATATATTTTTTGGTGTACTAAGATCTCATCTACGAAATAATCTATCCAATATAGACTATGACAGCTATGAGGAGATCATACGGAGTGCAATGAAATTCTAACTGGAGTTCGGTGATTTGCAGTGGTCTCATAAATCTAATAACAATAAGAGATAAATGGTGCCCAACTTATGGAGGACCTTTTAATCAGGGAAGAGGAGGAAAGACAGTTCAACTTTCCATGTGTAATAAATGTGGAAAGAACCATTTAGGGAACTACCTAATTAGGAGTGGGAAGTGTTACAAGTGTAACAGAGATGTCCATATCGCACGATATTGTCATAGTGGGGTGAATTCTCAACTCCTAAACACTAATGACAAAGGGAGTATGGTGCAGACCCTACCTGATGTCGAATGCAATAAGTGTGGAAAACTTGGGCACTTTTCCAATCCAAGTCCAAATCCAAGGGTAGTGGAGGGGAACCACCATCAGCCTCAAAAAAGTCCAAGGTAACAAGGTTGTGATTTTTCTATCACGACAACTGATGTTGAATCTCTGAATGATGTGGTGGAAGGTACTCTTACTGTTCTCGCAAATCTACCAAGTAATTTTTTTTATTCTGTTTATATGAATTCCTTTATTTCCTCTAAGTTTGCAAAGAATTTAGAATCATCCCCTGAATTTATAAAAGTAGAGTTATTAGTCAAGACTCCTGGTGAGATTATCCAAGAATCGCTAGTGTTTATAAACTCTATTATTTACATTATTGAGTAACATCTTATCACAAATCTAGTACTCATTCCTATTCTTGAATTCGACATTATACTTGGTATGTACAAGCTTTCAAAGAATAATTCTATGATCAAATGCCGAAGTAAGGAAATCTGAGTAGTCTTGAGTGGAAAACCAACAGTTATCATCTAAGAAGAGATATCTCAACCATATCTATGTCTAGAAGAAACTCCTATAGCCTTATTTATGAATTTGATCAGTGAAGAAGAAGAAATAAATGAGATTTTATGGATAAAAAATGTCCCCATCATCCAGGAATACTTTGACGTATTTCTTGAGGATTTACCCGGACCTCCCCTAGAAAGAGAGTTAGAGTTCCCCATTGAACTTTTACATGGATATCATTCAATATCAAAGTCCTCATATAGGATGGAAAATGTGGAGATAGAGGAATTCACAAAACAACTCTAAGATCCTTTGGAGAAGGGGTTTATCCGACTGGGTGTGTCTCCTTGGGGATCACTTGTTCTCTTGGTGAAGAAGAAGGATGGATTAGTGTGGCTATGAATTGACTATAGAGAAATAAATGGGATCATAGTGGAGAATAAATACCCTCTTCCAAGAATTGATGACTTATTTGACCAAATTCATGGGGCTCAATTCTTCTCTCAGATTAATCTTCGATTGGGTTATCATCAATTGAGGGTGAAGAAAGAAGATATTCCAAAAACAACCTTACGATCAAGATATGGGCATTATGAGTTTGTTTTTATGCCCTTAGAACTAACTAATTCACTTGTTATTTTTATGGATTTGATGAATAGAGTCGTTAAGGACTACCTTGATATCTTTTTGGTAGTATTTATTGATGATATTCTGATATATTACAAAAGTTGCGAGGAGCGTGAAGATTGTCTAAGGGTTATTTTGCAAACTCTACAAAAGGAGAGGATTTTTTGAATGTTTAACAAATGTGATTTTTTGTTAAAAGAAGTTTCTTTGTTGGAAAACATTGTAACCAATGAAGGAACCACAATTGACCCCACAAAGACCAAGGTTGTATAGGAGTGGACTGAGCCTACATTAATAATTGTGATTCGTAGTTTCCTTTGATTAGCGGGATATTATAGGAGGTTTGTGAAAAAAAATTCATGAATTTTTAATCCATTAACCAAGTTAACTATAAAATTGGTCAAGTTAATCTGGACAAAGGATTGTGAGGAAAGTTTCCAAGATCTGAATAAGAGGTTGGTTACAACACCCATGCTAACTCTACCCTCAAGTGGAGAAGGATTAGTTATTTTTAGCAATGCATCTCTGAAAGGGATTGGGTGCATCCTCATGCAAAATGTAAAATTCATTGCTTATGCATCTCGAAAGTTGAAAACTCATGAGAAGATCTATCCTATGCATGATCTAGATCTGGCTGTGATCGTTTTTGCTCTAAAGATATGGAGGCAATATCTTTATGGTGAGAAAAGTGATATATACACATACCATCAAAGTTTGAAGTATATATTCACACAAAAGGAATTAAACATGAGAAAAAGAAGAGGATTAGAACTTCTTAAAGACTATTATTGTTCAATTTGTCATCATCCTAGAAGCACAAACAAAGTTGTTGATGTATTAAGTAGGAAAGACCCAGTTTTTCTATCCATGATGAGTATTCAAAGAGATCCTTTGATCAATGACCTAGTAAAGATGAACATGGGAATTAATGTAAGGGACCTCATCAACCCTAACCCAAATTATTTCTCAACTATCATTACCAAAATGTGATCAAGAAAGCTCAGAAAGAAGATCCTTTGTTACAAAAGAAGTTTGAGGCTGTAATGGATAAGAAGTTTTTTTATTTCAATATTGATCAAGAAGGTGTACTGAAATTTCGTACAAGACTATGTGTTCTATCTATTCTAGAAATAAAGAAGGAGTTGATGGATGTATCCCATAGCTCTACGTTCTCTATACATCCTAGAAGTACAAGAATGTATAGAGACCTTCATGATCATTGTTGGTGGGATAATATGAAAAGGGAGATTTCTAACAACATTTCAAGGTGCCTCGTATGTCAGTAAGTGAAGGTAAAGCGACAACATCCTAAAGGGGTATTATAACCACTACCCATACCAGCATGGAAGTGGGATAATATCACTATGGACTTTGTCACTAGTCTCCCAAGAACTTCCATAGGAAACAATACGATAAGGGTTATGGTGGAAAATCTCACCAAGAATGCATATTTTATCTCTATTTGGGATTCTTTCTCTCTTGATCAACTTGCTAGGATTTACGTGAAGGAAGTGGTAAGGCTGCATTGAGTTACATTTTCTATCATATCTGATCGTGATCCAAGGATCACATCAAAATTCTAGAGAAGTCTTTAACATGCTCTGAGTACTAAATTGAATTTCAGTACGTCCTATCACCCCCAAACTAATGGCCAATTTCAAAGGACTATTCAAACACTTGAGGACATACTAAGAACTTGCTAAATAGAATTTAATGGTGGATGGGATCAACATTTCCCATTATTTGACTTCTCTTACAACAACACATTCCACTCAAACATTCAAATGGAAACCTACGAAGCTCTATATGGGAAGCGATGTAGAACTCCTACTTTTTTGGATGAATCAGGTGAGAGAAAACTTCTTGGTCCTGATCTTGTGCAAGAAATGATAGAAAATTTCTATGTCATCCAACAACACATTAAGGAAACTGAGAATCATCAAAAGAAATATGCTGAAAATAGATGAAGGGACTTGGATTTTGATGTTGGTGACAAATTATTTCTTATAATTTCACCTGGGAAGAGACTCATGAGGTTTGGGAAGAAGGGGAAGCTCAGCCCTAGGTATATTGGCCCCTATGAAATCCTTGTTCACGTAGAAAATGTGGCATATCGGCTAGCACTTCCTCTAAATATAGCACAAGTTCATGATGTCTTTCACCTATCCCTCTTGAGGAAGCACATACCTGACCCTTCACATGTACTAAATCCAGAGGTGGTACAACAGAAACATGACCTCTCTTATGAGGAGCAGCTGGTCGGGATCTTGGATTGTAGGAACAAGGTTCTATGCAATAAGACAACCCACCTAGTTAAGGTGTTGTGGAGGAAACAAAAATGTGGAGAATCCACATAAGAACCAGAGGATTCTACGACCATTGAAAACCTTACTCTTAGGTCCTATGTGGGTGTTATAAGGGGCTATGTAATGAGGCCTTAGTTACTTTGTGTAATCCCTTGGTATAAATAAAATTTTTATTTCATCATTTCTGCTTTTGGAATAGATTTTTTTAATAAAGTATATATTTAATTAATAAAAATTTGATAAATTGATTTTAGAAGTAAAAAATTGTACTTTTTAGAGATTTTTCATACATAGAGAATTATTATGGTAAAATAAACATCATTTTTGAATTTCAAATGTCAAAATTAACCTAGGCTTAATTTTTAGAAGTTTTCAAAGAAGTTTCAATTTATTGAATAGTATTTTATGAATAGTTCTTTTTTATGAATATTATTTTTTATGAATAGTAAAAAAATATTTTATTATTAAATAATTATTTCTGTGAAATTATTTTCAAAAATCTGACATACATGGTTGTAATGACGGTGAAAAATGTGGTTCAATAAGATCAAAATAATGTTTTGGTGAATAGTAACTTCACCCTTTGGAATAGAAATTTAACCCTTATGAATGGTAATTTTAATAATGGAATAATCACATCACATAAGGAGGTATAAATATGTTTCGGTCATCTTAAGTGGTAATGTGATATAATTATATCAAAGTATAAGTAAATAAATGATTTAGAAATTATTCAAGAATCAGTATTTTATTTATTTTATTTTTTTAGAATGAAATTATTTTTAATAAAATGGAGTTCACTTTTGTTTTCTATACATATAAAAATGATTAGGGTGATTTTTTGGGAATTTTTTGAAATAGTTGAATTTTCAGTGAACAGTAAAAATACAGTTTTGAGTTTCGGTGTGTTTAATGAAATCATTAATGATGTAATAATTATGTAATAATTCTAGTATAATTTTGAATAGTAAGATATTTTTTGAGGTATCCCAAGTGTCCAATACCATGGTAAAATATCATGGGCAAGCCAATGGTTTTGCAAATACCACTAATGAGGTGTCCCATGGAAATTAATAAAATATTACCTCGCTTTTTCTAAAAATACCAATCCATTCCAAGACTAATTTCATTAAAAATCCCTCATAAACTAAGATATGGTCTTTTACCTCCCAAGGAGTCCTCCCAAGGTTACCTCAAGACCCCCAAGGTCCAAACCTTCGAGTTTTTTAAGTTACTCTTCAAGGTAAGGGAACATTTCACCCTCCTCTTTTAGTCATGACTTCCTTTATGTTAAGTCTTTTAGATTAAATTTTATTATGTGGGGGTATGTTCTTATATATTATTATTACTTTAAATTTTGTGTCCAAATTATGAGAGACCATTTCCGCTCTCATCAACTGATTTTTTTTAATTTTTAAGTGGCGTCGTTAGGCTGCCAAATTTTTGTAAAAGAAAATGAATCTTCTCTTTTTTCAAGATTTCTTTTCATGTGGTATTTGATTCAAATATCCACACCATGATCTAATTTATATTTTATTATGTCTCTCTACTATAAAATTATTCATTTGTGTATGGTAAACCCATTTCCCCACTCTTTTTATTCTTTTCTAAAACCATGTTATATAGCAGTTATGCTGTAGAATTTTCGTCTCAAAATCTCTTTCTTTTTCTTAATAAATTCACTTATTTTATTTATGTGAATACCAAAACCTATTTAATTTCCAAGTGTATTCATCAAGTCATAAAATTGATATATTTTATTCTGTAATTGACAAGCATATAACCCTTATTCCCTTTCCATGGTTTATAAATGACATAATGATCTTGTTTTAAAGAACTTTTTTTTAAAACATCATGATTTTTATATGAAACCCATTTATTTTATTCTATTTATGTTATATATTAAATTTATAATTATGATATATGTGACAATTTTACGATGCCTTTTTGAATAACCTTGATAATTTTTATGACACCTTGTGATGGACCTTGATGATATGTTCATGAATGTCTAAATTAAATGTTGTATCCCCATTTTAAAATATGGATTCCATTTTCAAACAAAACAATCTCTATAACTGTAAAATTTTAATTTTATAATAAACTTTCAAAGCATGATGAAAAGAGGGATTTCAGAAAAATGAATTTTTCATGAAATTTATGATCTTATATTAACTCTATGAAGATATGTAATTATTAGATGAATTTTATTTCATTTGAATACATATATAATATATACATTTAATTTAAATCTTTCATTATTGTGGGTGGTTTTAATTAATATAAATGAATTAAATTAATGAACCTAAAAATAGTTTTTAGAAAACTAATTTTTAAGCATAAAAACAAAAAAATACCAAAATCATGATAATTTCTGATTAGAATGAAATTAATTAGATTATTATAAATAAAATTATTCATAATTTACTTTATGAATAAATCCAAAATATAATGGGACTATTAAATTAATTTATTTAATGAAAATATATGATAGTATTTTAAAACCAGTAATTTTCACCATTCACTAAAAATACAAATAATTTTAACAATATCCCAAAATTGCACCCTATGTTAATATTTATATGATGATTTCAAAAATTATATAATTTTTATCCAATAAATTTTATAATATTTCCAAAAATCATTTATAATATTTTCTCGAAAAAAACATTTTTAGAAGTAAACATATTTTTAATGAATAAAATGAATTTTATTAAAAATTGAGTAATTATTTACTAATAATTTTTAAATATATTTATATTGAGTAAGAAATTTATATATATTCCATAATGTATATAATCCTATTAATATCTTCCAATTTAATATCTAGTTTATAATGGTCATATTTAATTTATAATATTTCTCTGTTAATTTAGTCTTAGTATTTCATATTGTATACGCTATCGAACATAGTTTTATTCTTAAAATATTAGGGTGTTAAATTCTCTCATATTTAATAAATTTAATCCTCACAATTTTAACTTGATCTTAGTAATTGAATGTTGGATTTTGACAATACCTTTGTTGAAATCCCACATTGTAAAAAGGGGTAAAAAACTTCCTCTTGATAAGAAAGAAAGGGAAATATGAATGTCATCTAGAATAATAGATAACTAGGTTATAAAAAATGATAACATTTATGGGATGTGAAAATATATACAAATAAGAAAATAATAGTTCCCAAATATTTATAGATAGTGATAGAGATCATTGATCATAATAAAGTGAATGATCATGAGAAAGTGTAGTGTCATAAAACTATAAAACAAAAGAGGTGTGAAAAATGAAGTACCCCAGAACACCTTGAGAGAGGAGGGGTGAATCATGGTGTAAAATTTTAAATCTAAGGTGATATATAATTCTCCCATGTTGGTAGGAACTTTTTAAACCTTCCTGATGGTAATGTGCAGTAATGTAAACTTTCACATGTAGAAAAAAACACAACAGTTTTACTTGGTTCACCACTAAGGCCCAGTCCAACGAGCATAAAGAGATATCATGTCGATCATAGAAAAATTAACAATTCTTCACTAGTTAAGAAATACAAAAGTTCAAACATAATAACTATGTGCCAAGAACAATGTCTTTAAAAGATTTCAGGAATAACACACTGCATCCATCAGAACGCTTCTATCGATTCCCTCTCGCACACTGTCTTGGGTGAAGTCTTACTCAATTTACTGAATTAAAGGTTGCTTTAGAATATTTTCATTAAAGTATTTGTCCCTGAATAGTAATATAATCTTCTCAAACCATATACCTGAGTTGATTCTCTTTGAAAGCATTGTTCACTTAAAAACTCATCTTCAATACTACCATTCATGAAGCCCCTTCACAAAGAAAACTTCATTCGTGGAACAAACTGCCTTCAAGAATCTCATTGATCCATTGCAGAATACCCCATCATCATGAAGCACACATTACTTAGAATCATTGATATCAACTAATAATTAACTAGTCTTTACACGATGCTCAATATCACATAGAAATATAGAGTCGTGAATCCCACAACCTGTGCAAAATCAAACCAATTCAAGATTTTATATAATTATTTTTTGTTTTAAATGAAATGGTGGTAGCCTCATATATAAAGGCTCGACCATTCATGATGATCCACATCCTTTTATCATATTTTTTGGATTCTTCGAAAAAACCTTCATGAATATCCTCCATTCATAAATCTCTAGTGATATTTTTGAAGTCTCGAAGATCACCGTCAATTAATCACACAATTGTGATGCTCCTCTTCTCAAAATCACGAAGAACACCATAAACCTATCACACACTCATGAAACTCAAACTTCTCAAAATCTTGTATTCACAAAACACATGCCTATACCATATTCATGATGAGTTGGTTCCAAGAAACAACATTTCACGATACTAGTATCTTCTTCTAGATTTTGAGCCTAAAAAATTTGGTAAACACTAGGAAACAATTCCTCCTTCAATATTGTTGTGAGATTGTACTATAAGATCACTTTCTATGAAATTCCCTAATCAACACAATGTTGATTTACATAAAACACAAACCAAACTACATTTACAGAAAATAACATCTTTTGTTACAACAATATCACCCTTTTGGTTTTTTTTCAATCTATAGATAAATTCAATAAGGCATCATCCTCTATCAAAATTGGATACAAAAGAAACATATCATCCAACACTTTAATTCTACGTGAGAAAATATCATTGTATAAAATAATAGGGGAATCTTGAATTGGGTTGTCCTGTTTTGTAATACTTTAATGTTTTCTAAGATAAGTTCTAATCATGTCATAAAAGCATTCCATTCCCTAAACTATTTTTTCATAACACATGATTCTCATCATGTCACAGAAGCATACATGGTTTGTCCTAACCTATATCCACCACACTTTTATAAAATGTAATTTATTAAATCTCATTCTCCCCCTTTGTAATGTTGAATTTATCCATTCTCCCCCTTTATAGATAAACTGAAAGAACCTGTATTAGTAATCACAGAGCTCACAACACACTCCCCCTGGATCGTATCTCCCGTTTAAACCTGCATCACTTCCAAAAACAGATTTAAAAAGTTAACACAATTGGGGAGAGGGGACAACCATAACCTCCTCATGCACTACTAGGTGGTTGAACACCAAGGTTAAACCGATGTTTCTTGAACACATGTGTTTCCAATAGCTTAGTCTAAATGTTATCCACTTGGTCATCAATTCCAATATGATCCATTTTAATCATGACTTGGTCAACTTTTTTCATGAGAAAGTGGTATCTGATTTCAATATGTTTTTTATGAGAATGATGAATAGGATTCTTCATAAGAATTATTACTCTTTTTATCATAGTGAATCAGTATTGGTGGTTTCACCTCATCACCAATACCATTCAATATCATAAAATTTTGATAGATCATTATATATTCCTGTAGCAAAGTATAATCCATAATTGTGAGTACCTTGAATATAACTCATGATTATTTTAACTATTGCCATATGTTCTTACTTCAGATTACATTGAAATCATGCTGCTAATTATGTTGCAAAGATAATATATGTTCATGTTGTAGTTAATTATAATAAGATTCTGATGATTCTCATGTACATGTTGGGGTACATAGATATATCATCCTCATGCTTTCTATGTTTTTTCTCAACTGGAATAAGATTCTATAATGGTTTAGAGTCATGCATATTGAATTTATTTAGTAAATCTATTACATACTTTCCTTGAGAAATGAAAGAATAATTCCTCTACTAAATCTTCTATAGATCTAATAAGTATATGACTTCACCAATCATAGATATTTCAAATTCTGATTTCATGTGGTTGGAAAATTCTTCCTCTAATCTTTGACTTTTTTCTGCAAAATATAATATCTTCCACATACACCAGCACCATAAATTGATCTTCCTTTGAATTATTCACATTGAGATTATGGTTGAAACCTCCTATTATATATTATATATTCATTAGATAAGAATCCAGACTAGAATACTATTCTCATCATTCCTACTTCAGATCATAGTGTGCATTTTTCAATCTACAAACCTTCATTTCATCATTAAAAATTAGAAAACACACTGGTTGTTCAATGTAGATTATTCTTCAATAAATCCATTCTATAAATCTATTTTGAAATCCATTTGATAAAATTTATATCCTCTTTAAATTTTAATAAAAATAAAAATATCTATTGACTCCAGTCTCTCCATTGAAGAAAATGTTTCTTCAACATCAATTACTTTAATATGAGTATAGCCTTCACACACAAGGCATGCCATATTTCAGATCACATTTCCATGCTCATCATTTTTTTTAAAGATCGATTTTGTTCCAATAACATTGTAAATTTTAGGTCTATTAAAAATATCACATGTCTAGTACTTTTCAACCATACCTAGTTCTTTATTCATGTTTTTGACCCATTCATATGCAGATTATTCAAATTAGGTTTGTTCTACAATTGATAGGAATTAAAAATGTGCTTCACACTTCATTATCCTTGTCTATGTGGGTTTTTTACAATCCCCAATAATATTGGATTAATCAATTTATTCTCTTCTATTTCTCTTGTGTGGTTTAGATGAATTTTATTCATCCATGGTTTCCTCTTCTAATTCATCTTCTGAATCATCACTGTTTGTGACCACTGAATGTTTTACATGCCTTCCTCTACTTCTGCATTTGAATATATTTTATTTCAACAGTATTCTTCATCTTCTATCATATTAGTATAAGAGATCCTCGAGGAATTGTTGGTCTTATATTTAATGATCTTTACATAACTACTTCCCACAATTCTTCTTAGATGATTATTGAAGCATTTTTAGTATTTTTTTCTTCATTGAATATCCAAGGAATATTCCCTCATTTGTATAACCAACATATTTCTCTTTATTTCCTACTTTGTTTTAGATGAAAGATATAATTCTAAAAACACAAAAATACTTCAAAGTTGGATTCCTTGTATTCCACAACTAATACAGTGTATTTATTTCTCCCATATAAATCACTCCTAGATTTTGAGTATACATTACTTATTAAATAGCCTCTTTCCAATAATGGTGGGAGATATGACTCTCAATTAGCATATTTTTTTCCATATTGTTCACATGTCGATTTCTGCATTCAAAAAATTCATTTTTTTTATAGTTCAGACTACAGACACCTAATTCATTATTACTTGTTTTTTTAGGTTAATTTTAAATTCAGTGGATTTTTATTTGCCTCAATTTTAAGATCCTAGAACTTTGATTTTATATCCAGTATCATTCTCAGCTATTCGGAGATAACTTTTCATGTAATCAAGCACTTGTTGTTTCCTATGTATAATCACCAAACAAGACATTCTACTATAATAATCAGTTAAACAAAAGAATTATCTTGATACGTATGTCCTAGAAACATTTATACGATCACATACATCTATGTGGATGAGATCAAGAAGATTTTATGACCTTTTCTTATCTGACAGATATGAACTACATACTAACTTTCCTCATATAAAGGAATCACAAGTCTTTTCTCATTCACTCATCGGATTCGAAATATCAATGAATATATTTAGAATAGATATATTTTCCACGTATTTTTGATTAATATAACCCAACCTCTGATGCCAAATGTTGTTTTCTTCTTCAAAATTTATGTAACAAATGTTCTCAATACTTTCCACCTTGAACAAATTACCATATGTTATGCATCAATTCATGATTTAATTCCCCATATTTCATTTCATAGTGAACTCCTTCTGATTGAATGTAATTGTTAGTCCTGATTCATAGAGTTGACTCACACTCAGAAGATTTTTATGTAGACCATCCACATAGAGAATTTTAGTTTTCTTCAGCTTTCCATTTTTCAGTTCTGTACTTCCACTACATTTGATCTTTAAATAACCATCATTTTTTAGCATTATTATCCTTTTAACCCTTTTCTTAACATTCTTAAATAAGTCTATATTTCCCAACATAATGGACGATCACCCACTATCATGATTATAGGTGATATTATCCTTTATGATTTTTAGAGCTACTTTAAAATGTGGGATTTCTCAATTTTATTCTGTTCACACCCTGAAATATTTGATTGAGTGGTGGATAATGATGAACTTTACAATATATTTTCCATATGCATAGTTTTATCATACTCATATTCTTCTTCTAGTAGAGAATATCTATTTTCCAAAGTCACTCTACTTGTTTGGAGGGTATTGACTTATCTCTGAGTTATGTAAGCATTTTTCTCTCCTATCCTCAACCTACAATGAATATCATTTCGTCTATAGTTAGAGAAATGAAAAAATATCCATAAAAGGAATTTATTCTATAAGATATTGTATATGAATTCATCCTCCTTTTTTAACTTCCTATCTCTTCCCCATTCAAATATCTCATTTACTCTTCACAGTATGACATGGTATGGCCCATATATCCACAAAATTGAAATTTCATAAGTGAAAATGTCTTATCACTTATATTCCATCTCATACCCTATATTTAGGAAAATAGCTTCACTACCAATCATTTCTGAATATTTGTGGATATTTTTTAATTCTCCTTTAAGTTTGATTTGAAGATTTATTTATTTGGACTTCAGGTTCATTTATGATATGTCCAAAATTATGATTCCCTTTATTTTAGCTAATCTTTTTTTAAACCTTTAATGATTTATAATCATAAACAATTACATGTTTTCCCATTCATGTGGATATTTCATCATTTAAAGACATATATACTCCTTTAAAACAATTCATAGCACTCTCTAATGGCTCAACATCTAAGAATATTCTAAACTACATTATCTTCTTTATTTTCTTTAAATTTGATTCACTTTCTTATTTACCCCTTAGAGTAAAAACTCCTTCTTCAAGACCTACAACTATCCTGGACTTCTCCTCCAGTTTGGATTTATAGTAATTGATTACCTTTTCCTATCTTCAATCCTGATCTTAAATTATACTATATATTTTTTATCTTTCAATAGTTTTTGAATTTACTTTTGCTACTTCTTCTATTTGATCAATTTCAACTTCAAGTCGATCACCATATTCTGATGACTCTTCCAGAACTTCTCTTCACTTTTTTTTTGGTTTCTTTGATTTTCACATTTACCAAGAGAATCATAAAGTTCCAACATGATATTAGCATCAGAAATCAATAGATTACCTCTAGCATTATCTTTTGGTGTTTCTTAATTTTTAACTATAACTATATTGATAGATGAGTTCCAAATTTAAACTTTGGTTCATCATCCTCAAAAAAAATTGATTATCATCTTGTTCTTCTTTATAGATGAAACTCTTCCTCTATAATTTATTTCCTGATTTATAGTCTCCCTTTTGGGGAAACCTTTTTGGAGGCTTCTGTATGTTTTGAGCTTCACTTTCTTCATCATCAAATTTCCTTTATCCCTGAGAGGCAATGTGACCAACTCTTTCACATTGAAAGTAGGTCATAGGATGTTTTCCTTAAAATATCCTTTTTTTCCTCTCTTAAATTTCTTGGAAAAAGTCAAAAAAAGTTTTCCTTCCACCTTATCTTCATAAAATATATCACCAATAACATAAAATTTTTCCATGAATTTAAATTTAATTTTTTCTAATTTGAGTCATTCTATCTTCAAGTTTGAATCTCATTTCATATTCCACTAGACTTCTCAAAAAAATCATCTAGAGAAGGTTTAGAAATATCCCATTCCTCAAGGGATAATACTTTTGTATTATAGAGAGGTGTAATCCTTGTCATGATTTTATTTATAAGTTAAATTTCTTTTATTTATTTAACAACTCCTCAAATTACTCCTATAACTTTATTGATTCTATTAAAACAACAATCATCATTTTCATCAGGATGCATTTTCATATCATCAAACCTATTGTGAAAAACATAGAGTTTTTCCCCATTCACTTTGTTATCACCTTTATATATATTTTCCTATTTTTCCTAGATAGGTTTGGAAGATTTGAAACTCTTTGTATTTAGATATATTTGATCAGTTAGAGGTGTAAGAAGGGAATTATATACTTTGGAATCTACATTAAGCATTTTTCTATCTTTTTTAGTCAGAGAAACTCCTATTAAATCAGTGACCTAAATCTATTGTGCAGTGCACAAAAGGTCTTACATTCCAAGAGATAAAAGATGAGATCTCATTTTTTCTTCCAATTATGAAAGTTTCTTCCATTAAATAGGGGTAATTCTTTGACATTTACTGATTTCTCTATGATAATAAAAGAGGATAGATTTAACTCCAGAAACCTGTACGCTCTGATACCAATTGGAGGACCGCGGAACACCCTGAGAGTAGAGGCTTATTTAGGGCGTCAGATTTTTCTTATAAAGTGATATATCTTTATCCCATGTTGGTAATAATTTGTTAAACCTATCTAATGGTAATCCGTAGTAATTTAAACATTCACATGAAGAGATATAACACAACAGTTTTACTTGGTTGACCAATAAGGGCTATTTTAAGAAGCATATACTGATAGTATTTCAATCATACCAAAACCCACTAATAATTAATAGTTGTGGAATAAAAACGTTTAGACACAGTCACACTATTCTGGGAACAGTAACTTTAAAATATTTTAGGGATAGCACACTACGTCCCTTAGAACACATCCACCAACACCCCTAAGCTTTCTACCTTGGGTGAATTCTTACATAGTTTATTAACTTAAAGTTCACTTTAAAAGATTGGGATTATAGTCTCTATCCCTAACTTGCAGGAGGATCTTCTTACACCATAGACCTGAGTTGATGCTCTTTGAGAGAACTATTCACTTAGAAATTGATATTCAAAATTTCCTTTCGTGAAGCTCATTCACGAATATCACTATCTTCCTGAAGAAAACTACCTTTTCGGAACAAACTTCCTTCATGAAGATCATTGTGATATCACAAAATACCCCATCATTGCAAAGAACCCATTATTAAAAATTATTGGCATCAATAAATACTCGACTTCTCTTTTCAGGATGCTCAAGCTTGCATAGAAAGCGAGATTCACGATTCTCCCAACCTTCACAAAATGAGAGAAATTTAGAATTTTATCTAGTTATTTTTTGTTTTAAATGAAGAGGTGGTGGCTTCATATATATATTCTTGGCCATTTGTGATGCTCCACCACCTCTTTGTAGTTTTTTTTATCTTTCCAAAACATCTTTATGAAACTCCTCCATTCACAAAGCTCTAGTGATATTTGTCTTTGTCGCGGAGATCACCATCAATGCATTACACAGTCATGATGCTACTCTTCTCATAATCATAGAGAACACCATCAACCTAGTGTAGATTAATAATAAACAAAAACCAAACTCCATTTCTAGTAAATAATAGATTTGGTTCCAACAAGAAATACCATCAATTCGTCGTAAATGAAGCTAATAAAATTATAATAGATCACATAATTACCAAAAATTATCATGATATATTTATCCTATATTTAGATATTAAATAAAATAGAAATGGTTTGCTTAAGGTATGATAATTCCAAAAATATATAAACCTTTTTATGAAGAAATAGTACATTAATCTCAAAAATTCAACAAAAATACATAAAGTTAAAAATAAATCGTTCTATAAATAAATATCCTTAAAATTCTTCAAAATATTCCTAAATGAAATTTAAAACCAAAAAAAATGATTTTATCAACTATTATTCCAAGAGAAATTTAACATTTATCTTTATATAAAATAGATCAATCGTAAGTCTCATACAAAAAATGTATATTCCACGGTTATATAATATAAAAGATATGCAAGTCATTCCCATAAATGAAATAAATCACCACAAATTCATATTAAAATCATATATACCTCAATAAGATAATTCAACTTTTAATCCTCAAATAAAATACGATAATATTTTATTTTTCTTAACCATATAAGGTTCCCCATAATATAGAGATATTCTCATGAAATAACATTAATCACCAGATCACTTTTCAACATCATGTTTACCTATATAATAAAAAAAATCACTAAATTATAATAAACCATAATCACAAAAATATCAATAATCATAAAAACCCACAAGTTTCTCAATTCTATAAAACTTATGTCCAAAAAATATAAATGAATTATTCCTAAAATAAACTTTTATTAAACAAAATTTAATATTAATGGTTATATATACCTCAAACATATATTAAGACTCAATAAATGTATCCCAAAAATTATCACATTCTCACTAAACCACTAATGAAAGATATCGATTCAATCACATGTTTCCAAATTTTCAAAATAAAATTTACTATAAAATAATCCTTAGGTATTTCATGATTCTCATAATAATTATAATATATCATAATATCATTGATAAACACATCCTTCATTAAAATTCCTTCTTAAACCTTTAACTATTACTTGTTATATTTTTCATTAATACTTTATTACTAAAAGTAAAGGATTTAAAATTTTCCTTTATGATTTTTCAATATCAACTTAGTAATGTTTCATACATATAACACAATAAAATAATTCATTCCTTAAATCTAGACATCATGGTCTTCTTTTATGCTATTTATATCCTCTTTATCTTCCAACATGAGGCACATATATCTACAAAAGAAATAGTCAAGTCCTTAGCACTATTTCCTATGGAGAATGGGATGGACATATTGATATTTTAAAATAAAATAAAAGAAATACTATGATCCATATATATTTTTAAAAAATGTAAAGATGTTGGAGAGATAAAATTATTTATCAAAGGTAATTTTTAAGTTAAAAAACATTCAAAATCATTTGAAAAATCATTTTCCATTATAATGGTAATGAAATCATATGGAAGGGATAAAAATGTTTTGAAAGATATTTTTCCTTATATCTTGATAAACGAACCTTAATCATAGGAAAATAACATCATTAAAAATGAAATTATTTATTACATTTCCAAAGGAAAATAGTCTTTAGAAAGAAAATACCCATAGAAAATCTATAATAATTTAACATTTAAATCCTAAAAAAATAACCATAATAACTTCAAAAATTAAATAATGATTTAAACTTGAAAGTTTATTTCACAAATTTCCAATTACAGAAAAAAGTGTAACAATATTCTTCTATAATAATCCTTTACATTTAACATGTTGGTTACATATACTTCAACCCTATAAAAAGCCTCAAAAAATATCATTAATCAACTTGAAATACCATCACCTAAAAATAAAAAATGATGTGTCTAATATATTTATCATATTAGAAACATTAAACATATAAAACCAAGATGGTATCAAAAACTCTTAAATTAATATCATATAAAAAGATCATAATCTCCAAAGTTATCTAAACCTTTCCTCTGATACCAAATGTATATACCTTGTAACAACCCTCATCTTTATTTCACATTTAAACATAATTTATTGCATAAAACCTTAACCTAATACAAAATATAAGATCTATATTTTTAGTTTCTTTGGGGCTTAGTAACATTACATAACAACTTAAAACATAAAACACAACATCTTATTGAAAACTACTTTTACATGACCACATCATTCCTTCATACTTACCATTGCACTGGATAACCTGAGGATATTCATAAGAAAAGGGTGATCTATAAATCCCAGTAAGGGATTAAAAAGGCATAAAATGAGGAATAAAATAGGTGTTAAGAAATATTCATATCTATGGATCATAAGATAAACATGAACATGAAGGTTTGATATAGCATGATTATCATAACATGAAAATGGGGCATCAACATTCAACATGATATTAGCATGATCCAAGGCTCATTACACATGGAGAATGAGTAAACCCAAATTTAACATGAATTATCATGATTAAAGACTCATTTTACTTGAATTATCATGATACTAATCTTTACCCAATGCATTAGAGTGCTGTCAGGGTTCACCTTTCTTAATCATTTCATTTCATGCATAAGTGTTCCACATGGATCATATAACATGGATTCATTAAACATCATAATTTATTCCACAATAAATGAATTTTGAATTAATAAATTAAACTATATAATCAATAAGTAAATGTTCATAAAGTTTAATACCCCTTATAGAGAAATGGGTATGGTATTCACTAGAGAGTGACTTTGGCTTCAAAAATCGTGGTGCAATTTCGATAGCATAACGTTGTGTCATGAGAATTTATTAAAATGGTTTATGAGAGATAAAGGGGTGTATAATAATATGTACATGAAATGGATAGTAAGGGGTCATAAAGAAACATTTCCCAACGTATTTAATGAAAATTATATTCACAATACAAAAGAATTGCTTGAATGTAAATGAGGATTGAGAAATACCTTACAAAATTTCAGAATGGTAACGGATGTACATGAGAAGAATTATGAGAGATAAAGGGGCCTCTCATTATTTAAACATAAGTAGGAAAGTATTTTGGAGGATTTAAGTCATACCCTAACATTTATAATTGAAAATAACAATGTATACCAACATAAAGAAACTTGGACAAAATGAGAAAGGAATAAATCCCTCACTTGGAAGTGTGATCCAAAAGGCTTGTGAGAGGATTGAGAGAGGATTATTTGGAACTTAGGGCACCTTTGGGGGATTATATATATATGATTTCATAGGTTTATTGAGCTCAAAATTCTTTGTGTGAAGAGGAAGTGGGAGCTTGGTTCAGTTTATATAGGATAGGAGAGAGAATTTTTTATTATTTAGGTTTTGGACACCACGCATTAAACTAATCAAAACCAAAAACCATCCCATGGATTTTGCTAAATGTGAGTGGAAAACATTAATTTATAAGTCCAATGGCCTAACTTCTTAAAATATTAGGATTTCGTATATGGAGGTGATTCACACTCTCATGGAAATCAATTTAAAAAGTTAAAATGTTTTATAAGTCTTGGAAGGTGAACTAAAGCATTGTAAAATAAATAAAATAAACCTAAAATCACATTATATTAATGTTAAAACATATATTGGCCTAAAAAATAATTTATATTATTTTATTACATCACTATTAAGTCATTATGATGTCATAAAACACATTATATAATTAAATGATATTTAATTTTCACCTAAAAATCTGGTAGTGTTAGAAAATTATGAAAAATTCAACGTTGGATGATTTTGACATCCAGATTCCAAAAATATTATTTATTTTATCTAATTAATTTTATAACAATGTGATTTTTTTACTTTTAAAATAAAAACTAACATTTATCGAAAATTCATGGGTTTTCAGAAAAACGGATTTCAAACCTTAATAAAAATCGCAATTGTATTCATAAAACTTATACGATCATTTATATTTAATAAAAAGTAATATAATAATAAAATTTTAATAAAATATTATTCAATTAAAAATCCATTAATTCATAAAAATATATTTCTTAATTGAATATTAACTAAAAAAATATTATTCGTGCTTTAAAAACTATTTTCAAAGTAACAATAATAAAATGAATGTATATTCTTTATTCTATACAAATATAATGCACATATTCATAGTGATAGGGTCTTGATACATAACCCCATATAATACTCATATAAGACAAAAGGGTAAGGTGTGTGAGGGTGACAGTCTCTTTGGGTGGCTCAGATAACATCACCCGGGTGGTAATCTCTATCAACTTCCACTTCTCTTGTAGGCAGTTCCATTTGAGTGTAACGTGCTGAATCTAGACTTGGGATTGGTCAAGGGAAAATACCAATGACCCCACCTCCTTTCTGATATCTGAAAAATGGTATTAGTTTAGAGAAATTCTACTGGATGAAGCCATCTCTTTTTTTCTGAGTAACTTGGATTTATAAAAACCCTATATTTATACTAATCATGTGATCACTTTTCAGTGGCAGTATTAGCAACGGTCAAAATTCATAAAAGTATTTCAAATTCCAAAAAACATAAAACCAAATAATTGAATATGTTTTATATAACCATTTTACATAATAATAAATTTAATTAGATCAAGAGGAATTTTCATTAACAAAATTTTGGGTCATTACAAACCCGACCATAAACATTACAAAATCTTGAGTTTTTAGTCATGAATTAATTTTACTCTATACTGAACGATCTTATTAGGTTTATATTTTTTTATATAATTCAGTAATATCTCTTAAATTACAAATACATACAACAAAGTTTGGTGAATTCCTCTTAGTATTCATTTTCCTACAATACAAAAAAATTAAAAAGAAACATGCTTGGTTTTCATGGAAAATATTTTCAATTTTCTTAATGACTTCTTATTTGTTCCTAATCATCTTTAAAACCTATGAAAAAAATTAAAAATGTGGTATGATCATAAAATAACATTAAAGGACATAAAAATAAAGAAATAAACCTGTATCCCATGAATAATTATAAATTTTTTCTTTTTTCAAAATAAAATTTGTGTTCAAATTAAACATTTTTTACCAAAGGAATAAACTTCTCTACTGAAAGATTCTAATAAAACATTTCATAAGAAATATTAATTTAAAAGTGAAACTAATTATTTTTTCTTTATATTAATGAAAAATATCTTGAAATATTTTCCACAAAGTTATAATTTTCACCCTAAAAAATCTAAAAACACTTTTGTTTAAACATTAACTCATTATCTTACCGTGTGAAGTCATAATATTTTCGTTAAAACCATAGAATTAAAAAATAAATAAATTATATATCTTGATGCATAATTTTTATATCACTCTTACATATAGAATAACTTTTATGGTTACAAATGGAATAACCTTCATGGTTACCAATGGAATAACCTTCATGGTTACACATAACCTTCACAATTAAAAATAGAACAAACTTCTCAGTAAATTTCCAACATAAACATTACCCAATTTATTGGAGGGAAATACTAGACCCACATATCTGTCTTTTATAATAAAACCAACCATAATCATAAAAAACTCTCACGAACCAAAACATAATCATAACACATAAAATCTTGAAATTTACAACATTATACTAATAAAAAATATTCTTTTCAACCATAAGAAACATTTTCAAATTTTAAAACATCCATTAGAATAAAAAAAATTAAAAAATAACAATAACATAGGAAAGTAGGGATTTTATTTGATGAAAAAATTTAATATTATAAAGGAATTCAAATAAAAATAATGGTTATGGTCACGTTAAAAGTTTTTCTCTCTGTATAAGTTAAAATACAACATTCCTTTTATCTTTTATAAATAAAGACAAAATATACCATATAAAATATGTAAAAATAATCATTCTAGAAGATATTGTAGTAAAGTAAAAAAGGTCCATAAAATTTAAATTATTATTAATTTATGTAAACATAGATAAATCCATAAAATAATTTTGAAAACCTTTACATGGAAGAAAAACGGTTGTAAGAGAAGCATTAAAAGAGTATTTTTAAAAGAAGGTCCCTTATGAAAAACATTAAAATATTCTTTTTTGAAGCATTGTAAAGAAAGTAAAATATGGAAAAAATGAACTTCATAGAACATTTAGGTGTAAATAATAATTTTATTGAATCATTTATAAGCACATGAATATGGAATAGAATTATTTAGAAAATGAATCATTAATTCCTTTATAGTGATATTTTTAAAGTAAAGTGTCCCTTACCTTGAGTCTGACTCAGCACATATGTTCTTTATATTCCTGAATAATAAATTTATATTAATTAGTTTCTTTCCTAAGATCCTTTTTCATGTCTATTATTCCTTTATTTTGATGTTATAATCAATTAATTAAATAATTAAGTTCACATCATATGTTTTGATGATATTCATCTCATTTGTCCAAAATGACATTGCTAGGTTGACTGTGGTCAAAGAGTTCATTATTTCAACATCAAAAGAATATTAATCGTTAAATAATAATCATTTTTATACATAAAATATATAATTTTAAAACCAATAATTAAATGTGGTTATGAAATACAAACTATGTTACAATCATAAGAACGGTACGTCATTTATGTGTATGGGTAACATTTCTATTTTTCAAAGATCATTATGGAGAGAAGGTAAGTGTTTTATTATTTTTAAATAATAAAAACTATATCATAAATACCATATTATTTCTTTAAATATACTTATATATATCATATATGTGATTTTGTGATGAAAAATGAATCACATTGCTTTTTGAGGGTGGTAGTCCACACATAAACACGAACAACGTTGTCATTTTTCAGTGAATAGAAATGTTAGAATTTAAATGATATATTATATTTTAAGAATGAAAAAAATTTCAATAATATAATATACATATATATATTAAATAAACCATTATATCCATCCATGTGATGTGTTTATAGAAAATTAATTACATCAGCTCAAGAGGTAGTAGTCTATCGTACACACAAACGTTGGCTTCGTTTTCCATTTGATAGAAGAAGAGATAGATATAAGTTATTACATAAACATAATAACATATTATTATATTTAAGAAAATTTTGTTATTATTTCATCATGATATTAATATTATTTGAATGAGGTAAGAGAATAAGTAAAATAAAAATGCTTGATTAAGAATTATACCTATTTTTCAAATGACCTACTTAGGTTTACCTCAAAATCATCACTAGGTTAGTTTTATGATAAAAAAAATGCATCAAGGAAAAGGTGAGGGACGTAAGGAATATATTTGGGTAGGTATTTTCTAAAAAAATTCCATCTAAGTTTGAATAAAATAGGAGAGGAGGTGACCTTTATAAGAGATAGGATTCACACACTTGGACTTTTTTAAAGTATTAAATTAATATAAATTACTTTTCATCTTAAAATGGATAAAAAATGATAATTTTAGAATATAAGGTGATTATGATTTCAAATTATCCCATAAAATAAAAAATATAAAATTTTAGGTTATATTTTCACCCTTATCTTTTTCTTGTATCCCATGTTAACCCTTTTTGAAAATAAACGTGATAAGAGAGCTTTTTAATCTTTAGGGGCCAATATAGTAACTATAAAAGGAAAATTAGTCCATTAATATACCATAGATGATATTTTAAACAAATAAAAATAATTGGGTAGAGGTTATATTTTTTGGAAATTTTAAACCATTTAATAAAATATTAGTTATTATAATATAAAATTTAAGAAATTTTAGGAACTATTCATTTAATTTGACTTTGAAAACAACATGGAAACCAAAGAATAAAAATATTTTAATTAAAAACAATCTAAAATTTTATATTTATCTACTAAACTCAGGAAACACAACAATTCATTCAATTTAAATCACTTTTAATTTATTTTAAATTATTTATTTTATTTTTCTATTAGTTGAATAAATATTGTGTCACTATTGCATAAGAATTTATGATAAATATATAATTGTTAAAAATTAGTGATAAATTACCATCATGAAAATAATTCAATTATAATCAAAATAATAATAAATATTCATTCACAACTTTCTTTTCCCCCTATGTGAACACATAAGATACTTTTAAAAGTAAGAATGTGGTACTTTGTATATTTTACTTAAAATATCACATTGGTCAATTTAATGGAAAATTATCCCATAAAAATTAATATATAATTAATAAGTTGATATGGGTAAAACTTCCTTCATCAAATAATATTCTAATGAAAATTGGTGTCCTTATCACATAGTTTTAACCAAACTTAACCTGATTTAACCTTTTACTATGGGGATGAATTTTTATTATTTTTAATATTCAATATAACCAAAAAATAAGTTAACATTATTAAATAATATTAATTATTATATTTCAAAATATGGGATCCATTTTAACAACTTCAATCTCTATAAGTGATAGAAATTCATTATATAATAATCATGTAAAGCGTGATGAAAAACGGTTTTTCAAGAAAATTCATTTTTCAAGCAATAGATGATCATATATTAACTCTACAAATAGAATTCATCATTATATGAATTTAAATTCATTTAAATATATATAAAATATATAAATTTCATTTAATTTTTCCTTATTAGGTTTTATTTTAATTAATTAAAATGGATTATGTGTATAAACTTAAAAATAGATTTTAGAAAATTACGTTTTTAAGTATAAAATAAAATTATACCAAAATCTTGAAAAAAATTTATTCAACTGAAATTAATTAGATTATTATAAATAAAATGGTTCATTTGTAAATTTAATACCAAATATAAAACATAATGGTTCTTTTAAATCAATTTATTTAATCAAAAGATATGAAAATATTTGAAAATCGGTAATTTTTACTATTCATTGAAAAATCAATCATTTCAAAAATATCTGAAAATATCTCCCTAAGTTAATATTGATATGATTATTTTAAAACTTATATTATTTTTATCAAAATAATTCAAAAATTTCTATAAACCATTTATTATATTTTCTCACAAAAATAAATAAAAAATATTTTTGAAGAAAATGTATTTTTTATGAATAGAATGACTTTACTACAAATTGAGTGACTGTTAACTAAGAATTTTTCAATACATTTATATTGAGTAGGAAATTTATATATATTTAATAAATTATTTAATCCTATTTATATCCTCCAATTTAATTCCTAGGTTATAACAATCCTATTACATTATCCCCCATTTGAGAAATTTCAATCTCAAAATTTGAACTTTATCTCAGTAATCAATGGTTGTATTTTAAAAATACCCATTGTTGAAATGTCGCATCATAAAAAGGGATAAAAAACTTCTTCTTGATAATAGAGAAAGGTAAATATGAATATTATCTTGAATAACACATAACTAGGCTTCGAAAAAGGAGAAAATTGGTGAGAAGTGAAAATATAGAAATGAAAGAAAATCATAATTCCAAAATACATATGTGGATTGGTAGATATCATTTATCACAAGAAAGTGAATGACCATGATATATTTAATAACCACAAAACCATAAACCAAAGAGGTGTGAAAAAGAGAATCAATTCATTGGAAATGAAATAAATAGGATAAGATTTTTTTTAGTGTTATTTTCCTATATTTTTGTAATTCCTTTACTAATTAAACTAATAACTTATGAAATATAATCTTGAAAAGTATAATTCCACCATTTAACCATTTTCAACCAGAATTTCATCTTTTGATCCAAATGATGAGTATCAAAGTTGAATTTTTTATGATTAAAGTACCAAAATCACCTTCTAGCAGATTACACAATTACAAAAAAGGATCACAATATATTCCTCATGTATTTATATATTAACCAAAACTTAAATGGTTATAGGAAGTTAATATAATTCCCAAAATTAATAAACCTTCATATGAATAAATAATATATTAACCTCACAAAAAAATTATAAATAACTATCCTTAATTTTTTTCAAAATATTCTTGACAGAGATTGAAACCAAAAAATTAGATTGATTTCATCAAACTTTCTTCCTAGATAAATTTAAAATTTATCTCCAAATAACATCAATCACTCTTAAAGACCAATTCCAAAAATGTATATTCCATAGTAATTTAATTTCCAAGATATAATGATAATTTACATAACTGACCTGAATAACCATAAAGATACATTAAAATCATATACCCCACCAAAATATAATTCAAACATTAATCATAAAATAAATTTCATAATATTCTATTTAACATAACCATATAACGGTCCCCAAAATATAGATATCTTCTTCAGAAATAATATTAATCACCAAATAAAGTATCAATCCCATGACTATCTATACGATAAAACATATATTCCCAAATTGTAATAACCCATAATTACCTCAACATAAAAGATCATATAAACTCAAAGGGTTCCCAATTCCATTAAAATTATTTCCACAAAATATAAAGTCATTATTTATGTTTCAACTTGATTTGTGTCGTCCCATGGGCCAGCAGACAAAATAGCCCAACGGAGAGTAATCAATTGTCATTTATATTGAAGGGTTACTCCTCGGGTACAATATCCCTAGATAGTCTCTAATGGGATTATTCAAGGATACATAAATAACCAATGGCCCATGTATCCATGGTTCATGGACCTTCCTTTCAAATTCAGAAGCTCGTTAGATGACGATTTGTCCAACAACGCTTAAGTACTCTATTGGTTGAGAGGATGGGAGGTCGGGCTCATCACACACTTTTGGGGGGAATTGTTGTTTACTCTGGTACTATCATATAGATTTAAGCAATGTTCATATGTTTGTTAATCCTTGATTATTTCTCAATAATGTTTTTATGGGTTACCCTTGGGTTGCAATATTAACTGTATATACACATAGGTCTGGAATTACTAAGGCAGTTCTAGTCTAAGTCGTATGATGAGGCACTCTAGATTTTATCATCATCTAGGGGCGGAAGTTGTTTTGATATCCATATCGAACCCATGAGATGGTATTTTTATGTATACTTGTGAGAGGAATTAGAACCCACATATTTTGGCGCCACTTAACTAGACACATCACCTTTTATAGTCATGGGACGGGGATCCATCCATGAATTTTATCGTCATGTGGCAAGGATGTCTATGAATAGGATGACTAGTTAAGATTTCATGTGATACTTACATCAAAGAGGCCCATGAGGCTGAGGAGAGTCACGGTCTCCTGGGCGAATATGACCCTATCGAGGATAAGTCTCGGTGAACACTAGGGTGATTTGGGTACTCAGTTTGGACCTCAAATAGGTTTCATACGTATCCTAGTTAGTTGGGAATCAAATCCCTTGTAGTTTGGTTTAATTTGGGGCTTAGACCATTGAGGATACTCATTTATGAGGGTAAATGATTGGGGCTCAAACATTGGATAATCCCATTTGAGAAGACATGGTTGGGTATTATACCATAGAGGAGGCCTTTGTTGAAAGAGTCACGTCAAAGCTTATTCTTGAAGAGTATTCCCTTGTGAGTCAGAGGAAAATTCTTATTGATATTGACTTTTAAGGAGAATTTCCCTTAATCTCGAGCCTTAAGTAGGAATCCTACATGTCTTGGTTAGAGAAATAATCAGAGTTCTCATATTTCAATTTAGGTGGGGCTTACACGTGGAAGCTACTCACTTGAGCTTGGGCCTTAAGACATGCATCCAACATATCCTTGTTAGAGCATGAATCAGATTTCTCATAGTTCACTTGAAGTGGTGTGGATGATGTGATCATCATCAACCTCTAAGCCCACATGATTCATGATCAGTGTGAGAAATAAGAATTGTTGGTTCCACTTTGTGAATAAAGATTGTATTTGTTGTCAACGGTTGTAAATGTTGGTCAAAATGAAGAAGGAGATGAAGAAGGACTCCAACGTTAATGCAGATTGGCTGAAGTGAGGATTCCTGGAGAATTTTTATGCAATCATAGTATTGAATTTCATTATTGGGAAATTGTCCATGAAGTAATTCAGACAATTATTGAACTGATCCTAAGTTCAAAGAACTTGTGTCAAAGGTGACACGTTGTATACAACAATAAAGAATGGTGAAGTATCATCCATCTAAGGATGATTGAAGAAGAAATAGGATTTGAAAAAGACCATTAATTTATTCATGATTTCATGAGAACCATGAAAGAGCTTACTTGAAGACAATAATCATATTATCTGCATTAATTAGATAATGATGGTTGAAGAACAAAGAGAGAATGTGGAAGGGCTTTTCATTCTAAGAAAGCCATGCATTTGACAATGTATGAAAATCAGATGATGCTTTTCTGATATGTATTTCACAAATATCATAAGTTAGGAGAACTTTTGATGTATGAATTATGAAGTAAAGGGGTAGGAAAGACGATGCCAGTCATATAAAGTTTTTATTGGAATGAATGATGCTGCTGGAAGATAGGGAAGTTTTAGTACTTCCCATTGAGAATCCGACGATGCTAAAGCTATTAGATCAAATGATACATATCAATATATTGGATTTCATTATAAAATATGAAGAATGATTATTGTATGTAGTGAAGAGAGAAATGAAAAAGGAAAGGACAATCTGAAGGTGACACAAAAGAACATTTTAACGTGGTTTCGTTTTCCTGTGTTTTCTAAATTTTAGGGCCTGAAAAGCAGGAGGTAAAGAAATGTGTTTTTGGAAAAGGATGTTGTGTGCAAGTTTTAAGATGTCTTGGTATGTTTCGTGTAAGTGGAGTTTCAAGATCCAAACACCAAAATCTGGTAATGGAGAGGTTTTCGTGAAAGATTGTTTTTTGCACGCAAGATTGAAGGGAGTTTGAAATCTTGCGTGCAAGGCATGATTCAAGGTCCAAACATCGAAAAATGGAAAAGGAATGAAGTGTGCGAAAGATTCAAAGAAGTGCATGAAACATGAGGTTGGCTCAAAAGAGAGGTACGCGCCCAATGTGAATTCAAATGGGGTTTTTCACGATGCGGCAGGATCTTGAGTGACACATTGTGGTTTTCACACACAGGGGTCGACAAGGTCTATAAATAAGAGGTGACCCCCTCACACATTGTGGGCTTGACACTTAGAGAAATTCAAAGCTCTAAGGATGAAATAATTTTATGTAAGTTGGAATTTGTGAAAGAAATATATTTGTGCACAATAAGGAGAAGTTTTGTGCAAGATTAAAGTTGCGCGCAAGAGGTCTACCGCGAAAAAGGTTGAATATTGCCTGTAAGTTTTTAATGTTGCGTGAAAGTTTCCCAAAGGGGGTGCATGAAATATTGGAGTCCCTAAGGCCTTTAACATGTGATATGCACTCTTGAAGTTTCTTTGTGAAGAAGGATAACCGCACCATTTTTGTGAAGAAGAAACCACAAACAAGTGGCTGGTTTTCTCAAACCCTCAATATGTTTCGTGAAGGAGATCTCATGAGTACACAACTGGTTAATACTCACCATTGTAGTTATTTGCGAAGATAAATCCACAAACCATCCATGGTTATATGAAAAAATAATCAAGTGTCCTCTACATGAAGAAGAAGACTCGTGGAGCTCTCTACTTGCACGAAGGTGAACACTCTCTGGTTGCATGATTTATATACACTATTTGCAGGGGTGTTTTTGCTTGTGTGAAGAGGAGATAGATGTGAAATTAAACTCTTATCTACAAAAATTAGAAGGAAATATACCGATACATTATTGTGTTGGTATTGATAATTGAAGGAAGAGAATAAATAACTGTCGTATTATTCCTTATTATACTTTGTCAAAGAGAAAGAAGAGAAGAAGAAGAAGAACAGAGTATGCCCAACTGAAAGCTGACAATTATTCAGGGTAGTTTAATTCAGATGATTCTAAGTGAACTGATCTTCATTTCCTAAAAAATAACATTGGTGTATGTGATTCTAGCCAAGAAGAGAGAAGTAGTTTTAGTGCAGTTGGATTTTCACTAAGAATAAGAATGAATAAGTATAGTGCAGTTGGTGTTGCACTAGAGAAGAAGATAAAGAAATAAGGAGAAATTTCTTGCCTACTGCTTTGCAAGTAATCAAGTGAATAGCACTAAATAAGACCAAGAGAAAAACCTACCATATCAAGAAGAAAGAAGACTATTTCTATAGGCAGTATAAAGAACCAGCTAGAGGCTGCAAGTTGGACGAGGCTATCATCAGTCCAGGGAAGAGGATTGTTTCCCACCCCCTAAAAAGTGTATGGACTCACACTAGCTAGAGGATTGTTTTCCTATCCACTCTAATTGAAAATAATATCACATTATAATGGAGAATCCATGAACTTGTCATACTAATGAATGGAAAGGAAATAGCTACTCTTATTGAGTGGCGAACCTTGTAAAAATATCGTGTGCATATTTTTATTGCTTTCTATTATTGCATGCATCAGGGAAAAGAGAATAAGAGAATCAAGATCCTAATAGGTCAAGAGGTACAGGGATAAAAAGTTAGAATTGGTTTAAAAAGTCTCCAACACTGATTCACCCCTCCTCTCAGGGTTAGGAATATCTAAACCTGGTCCTCTCAATTAGTATCAGAGTGAGGTTCACCTCTATTGGATTCTCTACATTGAAGATATCCTCTTTTTAAGACTTGAGATTCTTTCCTGAGTTAAAAATGAAGTGTGGTTTTAATGAATAGTTAGTTATCTCTGAGGAGAATTCTATATCTACCAAAACCATGATGAATAGGAAAAATAAGGAGAAGATAAATCTGAAGAAGAAGTCCCACTTATATAAATAATAGGAAGCATTTGGTTCTCCATATCTGGCTAACATTGAAGACACACCTGACTTGGAAAGTAATGAGAATGTGGCTCAAGTTTCCACTAAAAGGATGGAAAACCTTCCTACGTCAACTAATCAAGATTTATGTGTTAGTACATTTTGAAATTATTCTCAAGATGAATATGCTTGCACAAGTGGTGATGATTGATCTACAACATCTCAAGGAATATCAGTTGATAGATTAAGAATTATTTTTCATGGTATTGCAGAAGAAAGTACATCCCTGGTTTGTGGAGTATTTCAATGCATGCAAGAAAATATCACTCAGCTGGAAGAATAAACTGATGTTTTGGAGAAAGTCTTACAAGGAAAAATTGTTGAATGTTTAAAGCTCTCCAGACAGGTTGGATCCTTTGGAACAAAAAAAAGGGGAATTTTAAGTAAGTTCTTCAAAGTGTCAAATATTTTGAAGAGAAATTGGGATTCAACAGGAATCTAGAAGAGAATATCCATACACTTGAATATGAGATGAAAAATAGTAATGATGTCAAGGAGTTATATTGGGAAGAAGAATCCAAGAAGATAAAAGAACTTGAATCATTATTACAAAACAAATTAAATATGCATGAAGATGAATTTGAAAGATTAAATAAGGCTAGTGAAGATAAGATTACTATTATTGGAGACTAGGAAGTCCTCCTCAATATGAGATGTCTAGAATTGGAAGCTGAGTTGACCAATCTTGAGAAGACTCATATTGAGTCTCCACAAAAGAAGGAAATAGTTTCTTCAAGTACTCAATGTTCACTAGAGTATTATACAATTGAAAGACCTCCGAAATGTGATAATAATATCATGGATTCACTCATTGATCTATCACAAGTAGTTGAGAAAGTAAAGGTACCATCCTTACCAACTTGTACTATTGTTTCTAAAATTGCTTCTATAAAAAGTGCAGGTTGGAAGAAAAAATCTAAAAAAGTATGGATGAAGAAGAATTAGAAGAAACCTACAAACATGGATAGGTTGGAAAGGGGAAATAGTGTTAAAGATATATCCCCACATAAATCACAACAAACCAAGAAGAAGACTCAGCAACCTTATCAAGAATATGGAAAAAAGTCAAGGTTTGTTGGTCAATGTTGGTGCTGCAACAGATTTGGGCATTGTGAATTGAATTTTTGGTACAATCCCATAAATATAAAAGCATGGAGAATGACCATATCAAGGGGTAGAAAGATAGAGAAGAAGAATCAGAATCCACAGATCCAGAATCATATGTATACTGTAAACAGATTTGGAATGTTAGATAGCATATGTGATGTATGAAATAGGAGTGGCCACATGAATGGTGCATGTTCCTTTCATAAGGTACCCAAATATGATAAGAAAATATGATAACAAGATCTCTCTAAGAAAGAAAAATCATCCTTCAGAATCATCCAGAAGAATGTTAGAAAAGAAAACACTCCCAAGAAGTCTCTAAGAAGGAAAGTTGAGAAGTTCTTGGATTCTAAATCCAAGAAGGTGAAGGGTGAGGCACCCAAAAGAACTACTAAGAATGATGCTACTCAAAAAAAATCCATTTAGAAGATTCAATATTGATGCCTCAGTCCCTAATGATATATTGGTGGTTTTTCCAGATGATTTGGAAAGAATGAGAAAGATGGAAGATGCAGAGTTTAAGACTTGTGCTAAAATCAAAAAGAATATTTTACATGAAGACAAAGAAGTTTTGTGTGTGAGGTAAAATAAGGATGGTCATACTGTTAGAACATGCTTTGAATTTACTCCATCCCAAAAATAATTCCTCAAAAATATGAATGTTCCACCAGGATATTCTAGTGCTTTGAAATCCTTCGAAGAAAGAAGATTCACACACAAAGAGATGGAAGAAACAGTGAGGTCCACACAATCACAGTCAACATTGAAGATCAGTTGTGAAAGTGTGAAGAATGAAGCATCTTGGTTGAGGAAATCAGCTTAACCTTGTTGTTCACATTGATAAAGCAAGGAGGATCCACCTTATTCCCTTAAATCTTAGTGTATTGTATTTTTTATTATCATACAGTGAATTGAAGGTGTGGAAAGATATCTGGGGAAGAACTTGGGATTCAGTGATTAAAAATTTTCCCTTGAAGGGGAGACACATGAATAAGCTGCCACAGTCATTATCTTAATCAGTATCAACATCAGTTGGTATAAAATTCAATTACTCTAAATATTTTCTGAAGATCATGTCATTGGAAAAGGAATGTTATTTCTAAATCTCCCATCCTTGGTTACTCAAAATAAATATCATCCTACAAAGGGGGGGTAACGAAGTTAATCAGTGACATAAGATGAGTAAATGTTCCCCAAGGCCACTTGTCCTACCAATTTCACTTGAATTTTTTTATCCATTTTTTTGAAGAAAGTTCAGGATTTTTAGGTTGATTATTTTATATCACACTTATTATCATAAGACTAGAATTAAAGTGGAAATACTTTGATGACAAGTTTATGAGTTCTCATCTCATATGATTTCATGATTCATCGGATAATGTACGGGTCTATTATCTAAATCAAATCCACTTGTTTTATAAATTGAGCACTACTCAAGTAGACTTAAAGTGAAATGATTGATGGAACACTTCTAAAGTATATACTAATACCCTATCTACCATGAAAATTGTATTTCTTTTCAATAAGGGGGAGAGAAAGTGAAATGAAAGTTTGAAAAGTAAGGGGGAGAGAAAGAAAGAATGTGGAGAGAAAGATTCTCATTTTGACATTGACACATTCATTTGAGGAGAACATTAAGGTATTAACAACAAATACAAAGGGGGATATTTTTGGGACCATTTTGTGTATGAAGATTGTATTTTTTTGTCAGAATTTGTCAATGTTGGTCAAAATAAAGAAGGAGATGAAGAAGGACTCCAAAGTTAATGGAGATCGGTAAAAGTGAGGATTCCTGGAGAATCATTATGTAATCATAGAATTTAATGTCATGCTTGAGAAATTCTCCATGAAGTAATTCATAAGATTGTTGAATTGATCCTAAGTTCAAAGAACCTATGTCAAAGTTGACACATTGTATACAACACTGAAGAATGGTGAAGTATCATCCACATAAGGATAATTGAAGAAGAATGAGGATTTGAAGAAGATCATGCATTTCTTTATGATTGCATTAGAACCATTAAAGAGCTTACTAGAATACTAGAATAATATGATTTTTATGAAGTAGAGAATGATGTTTGAAGAAGAAGTGATAATGTGTAAGGGCTAGTCATTCTTAGATATCTATGCATTTCGCATGGTATGAAAATCAGACGATGCATGTTGATATTTATTTCAAAAATATCTTAAGTTAGGAGAACTTGTGATACAAATCTTATGAAAGAAGGGGGAGAAATGACGATGCCATTCATATATATTTTTGATTGGAGGGAATGATGCAGCTAGAAGATAGGGAAGTTTCATTAATTCCCATTGATAAATCTGACAATGCTAAAGCTTTTTGATCAAAGGATACATATCACAATATTGGGCTTCGTGATGAAAGTTGAAGAATTTTTATTGGATGCAGTGAAGAGAGCAATGAAAAATGAAAGAATAATTTGGAGGTGACACAAAAGAACGTTTTAAGGTGGCGTTGTTTTTTAGTGTTTTCCAAATTTTAGGGACTGAAAATCAGGAGATAAAGAAATGTGTTTTTGGAAAATGATGTTGCACACAAGTTTGAAGATGTCTAGGTATGTTGTGAACAAGTGGAGTTTCAAGATTTGAACTTCAAAATTTGTTAAAGCAGAGGTTTGCTCACAAGACTGGTTTTTTCACGCAATATAAAAGGGAGTTTGGAATCTTGCGTGCAAGGCATGAAGTGTATGAAAGATTCAAAGAAGTGCACGAAAGATGGGGTTTCCATGAAAGAGAGTTTGGTTCCCAATGCAACGTTAAATGGGGTTTTACACGATGCATCAGGATATTGTGTGACACCTTGGGATTTTTTCACATAGGGGTCGACAAGGTCTATAAATAAGAGGTGACCCCCTCACACGTTGTGCGCTTGACACTTATATAAATCCTGATTTCTAAGGCATTAAAGAATTTTATGTAAAGAGGAGTGCACAAAAGATATAGATTTTCATGCAAGAAGTAGAATTTGTGCACCAGAAGAAATTTGTGCGCAAGATTAAAGTTGCGTGCAAGAGGTCTTCTAGGACAAAAGTTGAATGTTACGTGAAAGTTTTTAATGTTATGCGAAAGTTTCCCAAAAGTGGTGCATGAAAGATTGGAATCCCTCAGTCCTTTAACAAGTGATATGCACTATTGAAGTGTCTCATGAAGAAGGAGAACTACACCCTCTGTGTGAAGAAGAAACCACAAACAAGTGGACGGTTTTCTCAAACCCAAACTGTATTTCGTGAAGGAGATCTCATGAGTACACAACCGGTGAATACTCACCATTTTAGTTCTTTGTGAAGATAGATCCATGAACCATCTATGGTTCTATGAAGAAAAATCAAGTGTCCTCTGCATGAAGAAGAAGACATGTGGAGCTCTCTACTTGCACGAAGGTGAACACTCTCTGGTTGCACAATTTATATACACTGTTTGCAGGGGTATTGTTGCTTGTGTGACGAGGAGATAGATGTACAACTAAACTCATATCTGCAAAAAGGAATAAGGAAGTATACCAATACATTCATGTCTTGGTATTGAGGATTGAATAAAGAGATTAAGAAACTATAGTACTATTCCTTATTGTACTGTGTCAAAGAGAAAGGAAAGAAGAAGAAGAAGAAGAGAGTATTCCCAACTAAAGGATAACAATTATTTAGGTAATTTTAATTCAGATGACTCCTAGTGAACTGATCTTCATTGACTGAATAATCAAATTGTTATATGTGATTCTAGCCAAGAAGAGGGAAGAAGTTTTAGTGCAGTTGGTTATTGCACTAAGAAGAAGAAAGAAGAACTCTAGTACAGTTGGTGTTTCACTAGAGAAGAAGAGAAAGAAATAAGGAAGAATTTCTTGCTTACTACTTTGCAAGTAATCAAGTGAAGATCACAAAAGAAGACCAAGAGCAGAACCTACCTTATTAAGAAGGACGAAGACATACACTATATGTAGTATAAAGAACTATATAGAGGCTAAAAGTTGGACTAGGATATCACCAATTAAGGTAATAGGATTATTTCCCACCCCCCTCCAAAGTGTAGGGACACACACAGGCTAGATGATTGTTTTCCTAGCCACTCCATTGTAAAAGAATATCACATTATAGTGGAGAATCCATGCACTAGTCATACCCATTCATGGAAAGGATGTAGCTACTCTTATTGATTGGGGAACCTTGTAAAAATATCATGTTCATATTTCTATTTCTTTCTATTATTGCATGCAACAGGGAAATGAGAATAAGAGAATCAAGATCCTAACAGGTCAAGAGGTATAGGGATAAAAAGTTAGAATTGATTTCAAAATTCCCCAACACTAATTCACCCCCCCCCCAGTGTTCGTAATATCCCAAACTATTTCTCTCAACAATAAGTGGTAGATTTGGAAAACCACACACCTTCCCTTCTATACTGATGGAAAAAATATGATGACGGTAGAAGATGTTGGGGTGACGGCTTGATGAGAGATAGGGGAATTGAATGTTCCAACTCTCACCCATGTGGATATCTAGGATAGTCACTTTTTAAAATCTATCTGGACATGTCTTAGGCTGATCCTGAGAGGAGAAGGAGTGTCAACTATAGTAGAAAGGTAGTAGGGTTACCTTAAGGGGTACCCTAAAGCTGGTTCTAGTAAAGGGGAGAATAATCACTCCTCATCAAAAGGAAAGTCATGCATGATCTATTTGACCTATCATTGCCCCTCATGGAATAGAAAAGCCAATTATTATCGTTGATCCCTATAATGGGGAGGTTCGCATGAGTATTCCAAGGTTGGACTTAGGTTACCATGGGAATGTATACTTAAGGACATTCTGGGAGTACACACCTTTTCTAGGATTACTCACATGACTCCACTTACCATGGGTATGTAAACTTATAAGGACATGTTGATGCGCCTGATGGTTTTATCATATGGGTCTGGTGGCTTTGGAAGAGGATTTTTCTTGATTCTGAGGGACTGGTTAGTGGAGTGGTTTCGAAGGATGGGATAGAAATGAAAGGTCATGATCAGGACTGGAAGGCAGAATGCCCAAAGGTACCCCATTCTGCATACCACTTCTTCATGTGGGGTAGCGTACCCTCTACATGGTGTACTGCTATGCGGATGGAGGGACTATCAGCGAAGTGTGGCCCTGGATTTCATTCGCGTACCACAGTGGTACATAATCTCAGGTTTCATCCACCTAGGAAGGTGGTATATGGTGATGGAGTTCATCCATGTGGTAAAACGCTACACAAAGCAGGGTTTCATCCACATAGAGATTTACTATGCAGTACGTTGGATTGAAGAAGGTGCATTAGTCCTGCAGTTTCCAGGAAGTTCATCCAAAAAGGAGTATGGTACGTGGTTTTTCAATAAGGTTTGTAATTTTTCCCAAATTATTATCCTTCCTTATTTTTTATGGTTCACATCTTGTTTATACCTGCTAGAAATAATTTGTGGTTCCTTACTTGGTGGATCATTTACCTTTTAAATCTTCCATCCATAAACTCCAAGATCTTCGAAAATATGATCATGTATCTTTTTTCTAGCTCCCTAAAAGGTTCTTTTATAGAGTTTCAAGGAGGATTTATCTACAGTTCACACGTAACCTTTTGTGGACTCCCATCGGCAAATCATCTGGACCATGGACGACTCGGTCAACCAAGGTTTGTGGGGATGAGTTTCCTAGGGGTTTGGTTTGCAGTGGCAAAAATCAATGCCCAATCCCATGAACGATGCAGTTTGTAGGACACCACTAGCCTTGTGTTTTATGCAAACTGAGTTTTCAGGGATGTTGTGTAGGGGCATACCTCTTCGTCACATTTTCACCAACGACATGGTTCATGAGGCCATAGTTCAACGGTGGAATTTCTCCTCCATTCTACCAACGACATGGTTCCTGGGGGATAAAAATTTTTCCTCATTTATTCCAAAAACTTTTTGGTTAGTTATCCAAAACCTCATGGGATATAATTTCATGGGTTATCTATGTACCATTCAGTTTGCAGGTAATACCATCTTTTTACCATTCTGAGAAATTAGTTCACATACCACTTTGGTCCTTTGATAAATTCAAATTTTTAATTCTTCTTCCCAAATTGCTAGTCAAAACAATATCTTAATCCTTCATCAACTCTTTAGGACTATTTTTCTTTTCTTTGAAGACTTTTCATGACCCTACAAATTCCTCCCATCAGAATGGATTCTGATCAGGATGAAGAGGAGGATATTTTGATGTAGAAATCAGACCTGAACTGAACTTGTTTTTGGTAGAAAGGGGGACCCATTGGGGGGCCATTCCTATATAGGGTAACCCAGATCATTTTTCATTTACCAGATTTATTAGTAAAAGATGCTCCTCATAGTGTTATCAACCTTCATTGTTTCCACATACCATTTTTTTCACAAAAACCATCATTCGCGAATCGTGATTTTCATTCCAGGAACTACGAACTCTTCCTGGTCAACTTCATCCATGAACCGACCTTTGAATCCATTAATTGAATTGGTAAACTTAAAACATAAATTTGAACTACTATGTATAAATATGCTACAAGGTTTTCCTACTCTATTGAATAAACCTCAATTTGGTCAACTAAAAATTAAATTTTGAACTTAAACTTTTAAGTCTTTACTTTATATGACCACATAGTGAGGCTCGACATCGCTTCACAAGTCAGCGCCTTGCGAAGCGTCCACAAACTTCTGGTTCACGGGGAATGCATCCCACGAACCATTTCTGTTGTTTAGTATGTGGAGACTTATTATGAAATCTTCTTGTAATCATTTTCTAATTTTTTTAATTTTCACAAACATTTTGTTGGACTGGCCCTTTTGACTGGTCTTTTTGATTCAGAAAGAAGATAGTTCTTCCTCTTATCTTAATAGAAGTAACCAGGAGGAGGGAAGCTATGGTACAGAATTCTAAAGAAAACCTTCATATCTACATTGTTCCTAAATAGGGTATTATTATAGACCTCCTTTTTCAAGATCTCACAAACTATCCGCTATCTGTTTAGTTTCTTCTTTACAACTTTTTCCTCCTAGATGACATGACCTTTCTATTGTCTAATAACAGTACACCTATTATTTACCTTGAGGCATCCCAAGGGCATGATGGGGCCAATATTTCTTCAAGAGGAGAACTTTTAATTGTTTTTACTCAAGAGAACATATTCACACAAAAACGCTATATGTGGACTCAAAGTAATCTCTGTCATCATAACACCTCTTTGAGGTCGGTCATCCAGGAGTTCTTTTCCATTGTTAATATATATTAAGAGAATCCAAATGGAGGTTGGAGCACCAAATAGGACTTGAGATCTATAGTATGCTTTGCTGATGAGTGGGCTTGGGCATTTTGGGTGATTTAGAATTGTTTTGAATCCCATATCTAGTTGGAAGCAGTAAACATGTATTAGGTAGTATGGGTTTCCCAATTTACAATCTATTCACCATGTGAGATGTTGTTCGAACTGCGTATTCATTGGTGTTAAATAACAAATATCTTCCACCTATTGGATGGGTAGATGGGGATTAGTTTATGGGACATCCATCAACTCGGAGGGATTCCCATTCTAGGAAACATGTATGATGAGTTTGTTCTGGTGTCCAATTCCTAAGGGAATGTCGAACAAGTATCTATGTTGGAAAGGAATTTATTGGTCATGGTAGAGGGATTACTCAATCAACCACTCCATTATCATTCCCTTATTTCATTAAAATGTTTGATCAATCTATTCTTGCAGAAGAATGGTCCTAGACTGAGGGTTCACCGCAGTCAGATTCATCTGACTCAACAATCAAGGAAAATCATGGCCTCACACTACCCTACCCTCGAGGAAAGTTGATACATCACCTGGGGGTATGGAATTTGGTTAGACTTACCACTCTAAATCATATCGCTCGGTTTCTTTGATATGTTTTTGAGTGGATGGATCTTCCCCTCTCATGATGTTTATACCAGTGTTAGGGATTTCACTCTGATGATGGAATCCACATTGGCATAAGGATATCTCATTAACATGGTTGTGTCAACCCTCATCCAAATCTATGAAATGTTAGGGCTGATACAGGAAGGGAAATCCCCACATCATATTAGTAGTCCATTTTAATTTTTGTATGGATAGATGGAAGATCATTTTCCCTACTACGAGTATTGGCATACTACAAGGGTTACTCATTCTGAATTTTGCCCAGATCTTCTCAAAATTTTCATCATTCATCCCTAGTCACTGAGTATTGATAATGAAATCAAACTATTGAGTGATGGTGTTTCTCAATTTTCTTTCGCACATTACGTTTCACCCCACAGATTTGTGATGGATAATAGAAGGGTCCCTTCAGAATAGTGTTCTTATATTGTTTCAGTTTAGGATGAAGTTTTATCTGCTCATATAGATAGGGTAACCATCTACAAACCATAATTTCCTTTTAGGTTTTGCAGGAAATTTTCATGCCTTCAATAGGTCTCACCTCTTCCAAATATTCAGGTAAATAGAGATTCCCCTCTTGTTATTCTTCAAAAATTGTGGCTAACCATGACATTGGAGGATGATAAAGTGGAAGTCCTAATCCCTATCACAATATCCTCAACTTACCTATCATTATAGTACACCAATTGCGGGTATCTTTCTACCCTGATTGAGAATTAGGAAGCCCAGTTCAATGGGTTCAAAGACAGTTGGCTACTTCCAATCCTATCCCAACCATGATAGTTTCACTATCTATTCACCTCCCTGTGGTGAGAAGGAATTATTCCCTCCATCACATTTGTTTGGAAGAGGCTTATCCCACACAACCCATCTTTGTGGAAAGTGACTCAGATCCCTTATATTTTTCTGATAAGGCTCATGGTCCTATAGAATCTGGTCTGAGTGAGACATTACCAGGTGTTCCTAAAGTTTATTCCAACCTATCTAATTATTTTCCATAGGATGAACCATAAATTGGGATGGAAATTATCCCATCTTGGGTGACTCAGCTCAGGGCACTTCCACCTGCTATAATGATTCTTCCTAATTTCATACCTGTCACGATGGATGAAGACCAATATTTCGTTGCCATTATGAGGCATTGAGTTGTGTAAAAAATGGTATGGGGTCAAATGTTTACTCTTTAGGTGGAAACTCCCCTGACAGACTCTTCCAATGAGGAGGATAACTTTCAATGACAATTTTTTGATCTGGGTTCGGGCAGCTTTAATTACCGACGTCTGCATCTCTTCGTGCTCCAAATTGTCATATATCGAGAAGATCTTGTTGTTTTAGAAGGATACCTCACTATGTTCAATGCTTCTCAACACCAAACTAAAACATTTCAAGATATTAAAAATGATTTTCATCATATGAAGACTCATAAAGATAGTTCTCATTATAGGTTCTAGGTGCAGTGGAAGTGTGTCGGTGGGTGTAACCAACTTTAATTTTTCCATTCACAATGATCAATCTGAGATTTGTCAAGATAATAAAATGTAGGATCTTCAGAATAGAATGAAGAATGAAAGAAAGGACGGGAGTCCTGAAACCATATAGAGGATCTTCATGTGTTGGTTATAATTAATTCAATAAAAATAAAATAATTACCATGATCAAATTCTCTATCAATTTATGTTTATGGTCATGATCTGATGTGATTCGTCATTGCATTGTAGAATCCAAGTGTAGGATTCCTCTAGGGATGATCCACGCATTCTCTATATATCTCTATATTTTTTCAAAGGGATCTTTGAGTACTAGCATGGAGGAGCCTTCGCTTGTGAGGTCCACCTTAGATCACCTTGAGAGACGATTCTAAAGTTCCCTCCTTGATTCGGTGGAGTAGGATCTCTTTCATAACTTGAGAGTGTTCTTGGTGGAAAAAAAAATCTATCATGGCTTGAGAGATTTTTAGATCCATTGTTTACAATGACCAAAAAATTCTAGGACAATGAGAATTATATAATTGGGATTGTAATTACTTAGAATAATAAAATGAATTAATTACTCGAAAGAATTTATTCATTTCATTTAATTCTTAGTAAGACCCTATATCTAATCATAACTGTTGAATATTATTATTACTTGACATGCGCCTAGTGAATTACACCTAATATTATTTATTTAAATAAATATTATTATTTTTCACAAATCCCTAGAAAAATTAAACAGTGTGTATATATTAATATACACATATTGTACTTTTTTTCCATTTTCTTTATTTCCTTCACCACATTTATTAAAACATGAGTAATTTCTCTTTATATATCAAAAAAATATCACTCAATTACTCACTAATAAATATATTATTCCAACCATAATATATTATCTCGAATAACAAGTGTCGGAATAAATGCGATCAGGAATCCTTGAATAATTATTAAACCAAAATTGGCAATAATCGTTATTCAACTTGTTAAATTAATATTTAACTTTGATACTTAGACACACTTAGTGTGTGACCCTCTAGGCCTCTTTCTCAGTGGGATTAGGCAAATCCTACCTAAAGCTGAAGGTTAGCGTCTAACAAAAAACTAAGGAACCCATAAAGAAAGAAGTTAACCCCACAATTACGTGTCACCTCCTATAAATGCTTACAGTTAAATGTAATCCCTTTGTCTTGATATCTCAAATCAAGTAGGTTTCATTCTAGTGCCATCAACCCATGTTCTTGATTATTCTTTATTTGACTTTCGAAAATTGAAATCTTCCATTCCTTACCATGGGCATGGATTTATTTAGGCTATATCAATTCTATCAAAGGGCATGAGATATCTACTTCTGTTATGGAATATTAGGGAAAAATCTTTTCTCACATTATCTATTAATGCATTATTACTCATAACACACCCAACATATCCTACCTCTCTGCGAACAGTGTATCATCACTTTTTTCGTAAACACATCGAAGTGCATGAGTTGTAATACCCATTAATAACAATATTATAGTATAAGGACCAATACACACATCCGCATATGGGAAAATACAATGACACTATGAAATATTGATTTCCTACTGGCGGGTCTTGTTCTCATAATATCCTCCTGGATATTACCAAGGGTGCACACCATGAGAAGGTACCTCAAATTTTTATGACTTCTTACCCCTAATGGTCTATATTATTTGTGTCCCTCAAATAACATCATCCAACCATAGAACATATATTCAAGAATAGTGTTATGGCACTTCTGGGTTCTCATCATAACAGTGATCTGTTATGACCCTTTAATGCTATAGCTATCCTTAGAAAATTATCACATGAATTGTCACACATAATAACAATCAAGATGTGGTAAGGTATTTATTAATGAATAAAGTACAAAGTAGTTGGTTCTAAGCCCCAACTCCAACAGGCTCCCACTTGGACTAGAGCCAACTGCTAACAACCTTTAACCCACTAGCTCTCACATGATATTCATTCTTCTGCTGAGATAGGCCTTCAGTCATGGGGTCCACCACATTCTCTTCTATGGACACTCATCTCACTACAAATTCACCCCTTTGATAGAAATCTCTAAATAGGTGATAATTTTTTAGAATGTTCTTTGTTCATTGATGTGACCATGGTTCTTTTGCAAGAGCCACCGCTGTAGCATTATCACAATACAATGTGGTGGGATATTTACTACTAGGAACCACATAAAGATTCTAGAAAAATTTATGAATCCATATGGATTACTTGGATGCATCAGAAGTTGTTATATATTTGGACTCCACTTTAAAATCAGCAAAAAATGGATACTTTGAACTTTTCCAACTCACATCTCCTCCTTTGAGACTGAAAACCTATCCTGATTGTGACTTCAGATTTTTCTGATCTGTCTAAAAACCAGCATCAGCATACCCTCTGATGAAAAGCTCATCATATCCTCTATACACTAGGAACGCATCTTTAGTTCTTCTCATATACTTAAATATAGTCTTAATAGTAATCCAATGTTGTTCTTTTGGATCTTCTTGATATCTTCTTACCATGCTCAGTGCATAGGCAACATCAAGCCTGGTACATAACATGGAATACATGATGGATCCTATGGACGAATCATATGGGATCTTACTCATAATATCTTTATTTTTTTGGGAATGAGGACACATTCTCTTAGAAAGATGTAGGCCATGTGACACGGGAACCAATCCCCTTATTGGATTGTTCAATACAAAATCTCTTTAGTACCTGGCCAATGTATGTACCCTTAATTAGTACAAGCAACCTCTTCAATAAATCACAAATGATCTTGATCCCTAGAATGTAGGCTGCTTCATCTAATTCCTTAACGGAGAAAAACTTGTTCAGCCAGTCTTTAACTAACTGTAAGACTAGTACATCACTTCTAGTAGGTAATATGTCATCAACATATATGACTAGGATAATGACTTTGTTCCCATTAAACTGCTTATAAACACTTGGCTCACATTCATTCTTAATGAAATAAAATTCCTTTATGGATTTATCAAATCTAATTTTCCATGACCTGGATGCTTTATTTAATCTATAAATGGATTTCTGAAACTTTCAAACCCGTTTGGATTCACCTAGTGTCACAAACCCTTCTGGTTGTGTCATATAGACATCTTCCTGAAGTTTCTTATTAAGGAATGTTGTTTTTACATCCATTTTTCAAATATTGTAGTCATGGTAAGATATTATGGAAATTATGATTCTTATGTATTTAAACATGGAAACTGGTGAGAAGGTTTCATCATAGTCAATTTTTTGACACTATCTGAATCCTTTAGCCACTAGCCTTGCTTTATAGGTGCTAACATGACCTTTCATGTCCAACTTTTTCTTGAATACCCATTTTCATACAACATGATTTACATAAACTGGCTCATTGACTTGAACCCATACTTGTTTCTGATACATGGAATCCATATCTGATTTCATAGCTTCTAGCCATATTGTAGCTTCTGATCTCTCAACTTCTTCCTTATGGGAGAGAGGTTCATCATTGTACAACAATAATTATTCACCATCCTTGGTGACTAGGAAACCAAATCTCTCTGGTTCCCTTATCTCTCTTGAGATCATACGTAGTACTTGTGTTTCCAGAACCTCTTCCATGGGGACCTATGGAACTTGTTTCTGTACCAATTCTTATGTATCTTGAGCATTAACTTCATCAAAGTAAATCTTTCTCCCACTATATTTTTGGAGTATGCCCTCCTTCTCAATAATGACGGCTTTTCTGGTGACAGTGACTTTCTTGTATGAAGGTTTATATAGGTAATATCCTTTCTTTTCCTTAGGGTATCCTATAAAGATACACTTCATGCCCCAGGGTGCTAGTTTGTTTCTCGATAAGGCCTTAACATATGCCTCACATCCCCATACATGTGTGTGTGATAGAATATGCTTCTTTCCATTCCATATCTCAGAGGGAATTCCATTTACTACCTTAGTTGGTACTCAGTTTAATGTGTACGGTATAGTTTGTAATGTATATCCCCAAAAGGGTAATGGAATATCTTCATGACTCATCATCGACCTCACCATGTCCAACAAGGTGTGGTTTCTCCATTCCCTAACACTATTCCACTATGGTTTATAAGGAGGAGTGAGTTGAGATAGAATCCCAGAATCTTTAAAAAGGTTGATGAACTCTTGGATCAAATATTCTCCACCTCGATCCGATCTAAGTTTCTTTATCTTCTTACAAATATGATTCTCTACTTCATTCTTTAATTCCCTAAATTTCTCTAAGGACTCTGACTTATACCTCGTTAAGTAGACATAGCCATATCTACTAAAATAATTAGTAAAAGTAATGAAGTATGATTATCCACCTCTAGCTTCTACTGGAAGTGGTTCACACACATCTGTGTGCACTAATCCTAGAAGCTTTGTGGCCCTTTCACCCTGTCCATTGAAAGGTAGCTTGGTCATTTTACCTTGTAAACTAGCATGACATCTATCAAGTGGTTTTAGCTCAAAAGAGTCTAAATAACCATCTTGGCATATCTTTGTCAAGCGCTTCTCATTTACATGACTGATATGGTGATGCCACAACTGGGTGATGTATGAGTCATGTGATTTTGTTTCATTATCGATTTCCAACACATCTTCTTTGTAATTTAATACATACAAACCATTATTTAAATGTGTCATACCATAATATACGTTGTTCTTATAAAATAAACAACCCTTATTTCCAAACATGAAAGCAAATCCATCCATATCCAAACATGATATAGAAATTATGTTCTTGGTAGCACTAGGCACAGAATAAAAGTTATGTAAAACCAAAAGCATCTCAGTTGGAAATGAGAGATGGTAATCGCCAATAGCCAATGAAACTAGTCTCGTGCTATTTCCAGCTCAAACATCCACCTCTCCTCTATCAATCTTTTTAAATCTACTTGGTTATTTCATTTGAATACAGATGTGAGGTCCACAAGCTGTATCTAATACCCAGTGTGTAGAAATGGAAATATTTCACTCGATAACAAATGCACCTTTACCATCCCCACACTTCTGGGTGTAGTACCTCTTCTAGTGGCATGGCTTTCCATATGCAAAACATAAATCCTCCTATTACCTGCCATGTCATTTGATATTCCCCTTCTTGGAGGGACTGTTATTAGGGGATTCAGGCCATTTATAAATCCTTGTCCCCTTTTCCTTGTCCTTCCTTTTCTTATTCACCATAAGGACTGTGGGTTTTTCATCCCCAATGTCCTTATCTACCTAGAGAATTAAGGTCAAAAGTTCTGATAGACTCTTCTCATTGTTTCTCATGTTTTAGTTGAAAAATAATCTAGAGAAGATCTTGGAAAGTGATTATAGGATGAGATCTATATGCAACTAATCTTAGAACTTAATCCCTAATATATCTAGGCGTTCAATGTATCCAATAATATTGACTACATGAGGCCCAGCTGGCGCAAACTCTTCAAGCATAGTTGTAAACAAAGAAATGTAGATCTCATATCTCTCCTGTCTCACCTTCTCTTCATAGATATCCTTAATGTGAGACATCATGCTACATGCGTCCACGTTTTTATGTTGCTTAAAGAGCTCATTAGACATGGCCCATAGCATAAAATATTTTAAATCTATAGAATCATCCATATGTTTCATATAGAGAGATATTTCCTCATCATTGGACTCTTTTTCAGACACAACTGGAATAGGCTCCTCTAGCATGTATAATTTCCTCTCATGGTGAAGGATGACACGTAAACTCCTCTGCCATTCTTGTAAATTGGTGCTGGTGAGAAGTTTTTCCTTCTCGATTATATTTTGCAATGATATTTTTGAAGTCATTTTTCTTTTAGTTTCTACAAATTAATATGAGGAAATATTTTATTACTTTATCATGATAAAATTGAGACAAATAAATAAATTAATACTTATTAGTCTCCCAATATTTTTTCAAAATATAATAGCCCTCACCATTGACTTTGGAATATTCTGTTTCCCGAATATTCTATTGGAAAGGATCCATATTTCCCTTCACATTACCACAAATAGGTTTGGTCAAGAAACATTAAGGGTTTTAGGTTGGCATTCCAAATGAAAACTGCATTAACCCATAGTCCCTTGATTCACTGAGTGGACTCCCCAATCCTGAAACCCTTTTATTTTTTATTTCCTCAACCTTTTCCTCTTGGCCACGCCTATAATGACCCAAAGTTTCATTAATGGAAAATCCCTCTTGATCCAGTTAAATGTTTCTTTATGAAAAATGTTTTTATATGATGTCAACTTCTTTAGTTTTACGTTAAGATTTGTGACCGTTACTTTTATAGCCATTGAACAGTGATCATCTGGGTAGTTTAAATATAAGGCTTTAACGAACCAATTTTCTACTCAGACAAAGGAAGTGATGGCCTCATCCAGTAGAACTTCCCCTTATGAAGCCCATTTGTCAGAGCTCGGAAAAGAGGTGGCGTCTTTGGGCTTTGCCCTTGACCAAGCCCAAGCTGAGCTTCATCAAGTCAAGCTTGAACGTGATCGTCTACGGGAAAAATGGAAGTTGATTGAAATTACAAGTCGAGCGATGTTATCCGAGCAACCCCAAGAGTCTGTCACCATCGCACACCTTACCCTTAGGTCTTATGCGGCTATTTTAAGGGGTTATGTAACAAATAAGTAGCACCATGTTCATGTACGTTATTTTTGTATATAATAATGAATATAATTTCTAGTCATTTTTGATACATTGTAATTAGTTTTTAAAGTACAAATGGTGTTTTTAGTTATTATTTAATTAAGAATTATATTTTATTAAATTAAAGGATTTTTGAATTAAATAAAATTTTAATTAATATTAAATTAAATTTTATTAAGTATAAATGATCTTATAATTTTATGAATGCAATTAAAATTTTTATTAAGGTTTGAAAGCCATTTCTGTCAAAACCCGTGAATTTTTTTATAAATGTCGGTTTTTATTTTAAAAGTGAAAATTCACATATTTAGAAAATTATTCAGATAAAATAAATATTATTTTTGGAATCAGTATGTCGAAATTATCCAACGGTGAATTTTTCATAATTTTCTGAGACAGTCAAATTTTTGGGTAAAAATTAAATACCATTTAAATATATAATGTGTTTTATGACATCATAATGACCCAATGGTGATGTAATAAAATACCATAATCCTTATGTTCGGACAATATATGTTTTATCATTAAAATAATTAGGTTTTGGGTTTGTTTGACTTACTTTTCAAAGCATTAATGGAGCCCTCAAGACTTATTCAACACTTTGCCTTTTTAAATTAATTTCCATGGGAGTGTGACTCACCTCCACATAAGCAACCCTAATTTTTTAATAAGTTCGGACCTTGGCCTTGTAAAATATTGTTTTCCTCTTTCCTTTTCCAGAAACCATGGGCAAATACCATGTTATGGTTTGTGTTTTGGATTATTTTAATATAAGGGGTCCCAAACCTAAATAATAAAGAATTCTCTCGCCTTTCCTATATAAACCCACCCAAGCTCCCACTTCCTCCTCACTCAAAGCCCTTGAAGTTCGTCCAACCTCTGACCTACTCTCTCTATAATCCTCTCAAGGTGCCCCAAGCTCCCAAGAAGCCTCTCACAAGCCTCTCTCTAGCCTTTGGGAGAACACTTCCAAGTAAGGGTTTTTTCTTCCTTTCTCATTTTTGTCAATTTTTTTTAAGTTGTATTGCCCTTTTTATTTCAATTATGAATGTTGGGGTATGGTTCCAAACCTCCCCCATACATCCCTCTTATTGTTTGAATGATGGGATAACCCTTTCTCTCTCATTAAATTCCTCCCATGTACACCCATTACTATGCCGAAATTCCGAAAGGAACTTCTCTCTCTTCTTTTACATTCAAGCAATACTTTTGTATCATGAATCTAAATTCCTTTTCAATTGTTGGGACATGTATCTATATGACCGCCTTACTGTCCATTGCATTTAAATATGATGAGGAACCCCTTTCTCTCTCATCAACCATTTTTTTATGAATTCTTATGTCACGCTGTTACGCTGCCGAAATCGCACCGATTTTCTAAGCCAATGTCATTGTGTAGTGAATACCATGCCCATTTCTCCATCAAGGGTATTCACCTTTATGCACATTTACTTATTGATTATAAAGTTTCATGTTTTAATTCCACATTCCTTTATCGTGGAATAAATTATTATGTTTTATGAATCCATGTTTTATGATCCATGTGGCACACTTATGCATGAAATGAAATGTTTAAGAAGGGTGCGCCCTTTATAGCGCTCCAATGCATTGGGTAAAGTATAGTATCATGATACGTCATGTGAAATGAGTGTTTACTCATGATAATTCAAGTGCAACGAGGGTTTACTCGTGCTTCAAGTGCAATGAGGGTTTACTCATGCTCCATGTGCAATGAGCATTGGCTCATGCTAATTCAATGTTAAGTGTGGTTGCCACATTTCCATGTTATGATTATCATGCTTTATCATGCCTTTATGTTCATGTTACTCTTATGCTCTATTGATGTTCCTATTGCCTAACATGTATTGTACTCCTCATGTTATTCATTGTGTACTCCCTTACTGGGCTTTATAGCTCACCCTTTTCTTATGCATGTCCTCAGGTTATCCCATGCAATGCTAAGTACGAAGGAATGTAGTGGTCATGTAAAGGAAGTTTTCAATAAAGATGTTGTATTTAAAGTTTAAATTTTTTATGTAATGATCCTAAGCCCCAAATACACTAAACCTCTCGATATTCTTTGTTGTATCAAGTGAAGTTTTATGTAATAAAGCATGCTTAAGTTGTATTAAAAAGCAGGGTTGTCATAGTTGGTATCAAAAGATAGGTTTAGTTATTTTTGGGATTAGGAAACCCTAGTAAAGCCTTAGATAAAAGACTAAGTATAATAAAAGCATCCCTATGTTTTGGTAAATACTAAGTAAGTGGTTTATCAAACAAATACATCCCTGTCTGGATACGAGCAGGTAGAGGCGTCTCTGACATAGATGTATCCTAGGGGTAAAACCCGAAAACACCGCTTTGAGCTAGACTCGAACGGGAACTGGTGCACGACAACGGGCCTTGCTGCACTCTTGGTTACGACACTCCCAGGGGATATGTTTTGATAAATTCACAATCTTATTATGAACCCTTATTAAGGGAAAAATGCCCCTAAGAATATATGTTAGAAGGAAGATCATGAAAATCCTGGATTGAATCCTATAGACTCATGAGTTAAAGAGATTAAAGTTTATTTATAAGTCATCAACTTTTGTCTTTGGATTACCCTTTATGTGTTACCCCTAACTTTCTTTTATTCCAGCCAATGGCCGGTAATAGGAGAACTCGGGCTAACAACCGTTGTGAAGATCAGTGTGATGATTGTACTTATGAGATGCCCAATCCAATGGGAGCGGGAATCGCGAACTTTGTCACGCTTCTCTCTCAGCTAACTCAATTTTTGAATAGAAACAGTGGTCAAGAGGAACATTCAACCCCCCCTAAGAAAGAACAAGTCACTATTGAAAGCTTCATGAGACAAAGGCCTCCTACTTTTAGTGGATCATCCTATCCCACGATCGCTGAACAATGGATCAACTCCATTAAAAAGATATTCTCCATCCTCCAATGCTCTGAAAAAGAGAAGGTTCTCCTGGCGGCTTATCGTATGGAGGGTGAAGCTGATCAATGGTGGAAGTTGATCAAAAATATGAAGCCTGAGGAGGAGATCGAGGCTTTGGAATGGAAGTAATTCCGGAAGATGTTTTTCGATAAATATTTTCCGCGCACCCTCCGTCTTAAGATGGAAAGGGACTTCCTTTCCCTAAAACAGAAAGATGAAGAATCTGTGGGTGCGTATGAGGCAAACTTCACAAGGCTTGCACGATACGCTTCCGGCTTTGTCGTTACCCCCGAATGCAAGGTTGACCGATTCTTTGGTGGGCTAAATCCTAGCTTGCGGAAAGCATTAGTGATCCGTGAATTCGACAGCTATGAGGAAATTGTCTGATGTGCCCTCAAGGTTGAAATGGAGATCGGAGAATCACAGGGGTATCATGGGGACAAGAAGCGTAAGGTGGACTTCAATGATGGTGGTCCGATGGATAAATCCAACGGTGCTAAGAAATTCCAGCACCCCACTTGCCAAAAGTGTGGAAAGAAGCACCTTGGAAATTGCCTTAGGGGGATAAGAAAATGCTTCAAGTGTGGAAGAGAAGGGAACCTAGCTGTTAACTGTCAGCAAGAAGGACCCGCGGCTGCGATAGAGGAGAGGAATGCTCCGTTCGAACCTCAACGCGTTGTTCAATGCTACAAATGCAAAGAACCGGGTCATTTTTCAAATCAGTGCCCAAATCCAAGGGTTATCAGAGGCAACCAGCAACCTCCAAGACAGCAAGGAAGAACTTTTGCCATCACTTCTGCCGAAGTGAACCCCGACAACGAAGTGGTGACAGGTACGCTAGTTATTCATTCAAGAATAGAGAATGTACTTTTTGATTCAGGTTCTACGCATTCTTTTATATCTCAAAAGTTTAGTAGAACAATCCCTGTACCACCACAAATCATGGAAGTAAAGATGTCAGTGAGTACGGAAAATGGGGCAATCATTGCATCCCATGAGTATAAGTCCTCCCCTGTTATAATATGTGGATTTAATTTCCCAGCAAACCTCATCATACTCCCTTTGGTGGAATTTGATGCAATTCTTGGCATGGATTGGCTTTCCTTATATAGATCCAACATAAATTGTCGGGAGAGGGAAATCACACTCCATATGGAGAATCGACCACCGATTCTTTATAAGTGTCAGGAGGAAGATGAATCTCCTTTAGCTCCATCATCTCAAGCATGGATATTACTGCCTTATGATCATGCATATCTGGCTCAGATGATTGAGTCCAAGGAAGAAACCACCCTTGAAGAAATGCCTATTGTGAGGGAATTCGCTGAAGTATTTCCCGAGGAACTTCCTAGTATTCCTCCAAAAAGAGATGTTGAGTTCTCAATTGAACTTATACCTAGGGCGCTACCAATATCCAAGACTCCATATAGAATGGCTGTTGTTGAGAATAAAGAGCTGAAGAAACAACTACAGGAGAATCTGGATAAAGGGTTTATACGCCCAAGTGCATCACCATGGGGTGCACCAGTCCTCTTCGTCAAGAAGAAGGATGGGTCAATGCGGCTTTGCATCGATTATCGTGAACTTAACAAAATCACGATAAAGAACAAGTATCCTCTCCCAAGAATCGATGAATTGTTTGATCAGCTGCATGGAGCACAATACTTCTCCAAGGTGGACTTGCGGTCGGGATATTATCAAGTAAGTGTGAAGAAGGAAGATATCCCCAAGACTTCTTTTCGTACAAGGTATGGGCACTATGAATTCATAGTAATGCCTTTCGGACTCACCAATGCTCCAGAAATATTCATGGACTTGATGAATAGAGTCTTTAGAGATTACCTAGATAAATTTGTGGTAGTCTTTATAGATGATATTCTAATATACTCCAAAACCAAGGAGGACCATGAGGAGCATTTAAGAACTATACTGGAGACTTTGCGCAAGGAGAAGCTCTATGCCAAGTACATCAAGTGTGAGTTCTGGTTGAAGGAGGTCTCATTCTTGGTCCATATCATCACAAGCAATGGGATATCTATGGACCCCTCTAAAATAGATGCAATTGAGGGATGGACGAGGCCAACATCGGTAACTGATATCCGTAGCTTCTTGGGGTTAGCTGGATATTATCGACGATTTGTGAGAAATTTCTCACGATTGTCCAACCCTCTTACCAAGCTAACTCAAAAGGGAGTAAAGTTTTCTTGGAGTGATGAATGCGAAGAAAGCTTCAAGGAGTTGAAAAGGAGGCTTATCACTGCACCCGTTCTCACTTTACCCACAAGTGGGGAGCTTTTTGTGGTATTCAGTGATGCTTCGAAGAAGGGCTTAGGATGTGTGCTGATGCAGAATGATAAAGTGATATCCTATTCCTCAAGGCAGTTGAAAATCCATTAGCGAAACTATCCAACGCATGATCTGGAGTTGGTGGCGGTGATCTTTGCCTTGAAAATCGGGCGGCATTACTATGGAGAGAAATGTGAGATATATACTAACCACAAGAGTCTTAAATATATATTCACACAGAAAGAGCTTAATATGCACCAGAGAAGATGGATAGAGCTCATCAAGGATTGTGACTGTTCAATACATTACCACCCTGGGAAAGAGAACAAGGTGGCGGATGCCCTAAGTAGAAAGGATCCAGCAATTCTATCAATGATGAGAATTGAGAAGGATCCAATATTCTTAGACTTGATGAAGATGGATGTGGGAATCATAAAGAAGGGAACATCATCAATACTTTCACAAATGATTGCTCAACCATCTCTTTTGGAAAGGATAAAGGATGCTCAAAAGGATGATACAGGAATCCAAGAAAAAGTGGAAGCTATCAAAAAGGGAAAATCCTCAGAGTTTAATGTTAATGAAGAAGAAATTGTGCGGTTTGGGAAAAGACTATGTGTTCCATCATGTTAGGAGATGAAGAAGGAACTTTTGGATGATACACATAGTTCAAATTTCTCTATTCACCCAGGGAGCACAAAGATGTATCGAGATCTCCGAGAAAACTTTTGGTGGGATAATATGAAGAAGGAGATCGCTGAATATACATTAAAGTGCCTGGTGTGTCAGAAAGTGAAGGCAGAGAGGCAGAAGTCTAAGGGGATGATGCAACCATTGCCCATACCAGAATGGAAATGGAAGAACATCACCATGGACTTTGTCATCGGACTTCCAAGGACATCCAAAGGCAACAATGCAATATGGGTTGTTGTGGATCGTCTTACAAAGACTACACACTTCATTGCTATTCGAGAGGATTTCTCTTTGGATCAACTGGCCCGGATATATATCAGGGATGTGGTACGGTTGCATGGAGTACCACTATCTATTGTTTCTGATCGAGATCCAAGATTCACCTCTAAGTTTTGGAAGAGTCTTCAACTTGCACTGAATACTGAACTAAACTCCAGTACGGCCTATCATCCTCAAACTGATGGTCAATCCGAGCGGACTATCCAAACACTTGAGGATATGTTGAGAGCGTGCTCAATGGACTTTAAAGGAGGATGGGATCAACATCTTCCTCTGGTTGAGTTCTCTTATAATAATAGTTTCCTCTCAAGTATCCAAATGGCACCATATGAAGCCCTGTATGGGAAAAGGTGTAGAACACCGGCATGTTGGGATGAGGTCGGTGAACGTAAGCTGCTTGGACCAGAAATGGTCGAAGAAATGGTGGAGAAGGTGAAAACCATTCAGCAGCATATCAAGGCAGCCCAAAGTCGACAGAAGAGTTATGCAGATAATCGTCGATGAGACCTTGAGTTTAAAGTCGGAGACATGGTGTTTTTACGCATATCTCCGTGGAAGAAGGTCATGAGGTTTGGAAAGAAAGGGAAGTTAAGTCCAAGGTACATCGGCCCCTTCGAGATTCTTGATCGTGTTGGGGCTGTAGCCTATCGACTAGCACTTCCAACTAATATGGACAAGGTGCATGATGTCTTCCATGTATCCCTCTTAAGGAAGTACATACCAGACCCTTCACATGTACTCTCTTCCGAGGTGGTACAATTAGAAGACGATCTTTCTTATGAGGAGCAACCAGTGAAGATCTTAGATCGTAGAGAAAAAGTTCTATGAAATAAGACAATGCCCCTCGTCAAGGTTTTGTGGAGAAACCACAAGTTTGAAGAAGCAACTTGGGAGTCGGAGGATATGATTAAGCTAAGTTACCCACATTTGTTTTAGTGTGGGAAAAGGAAAATTTCGAGGGTGAAATTTCTTAAGGGGGGGATATTGTAACGACCCAAAGTTTCATTAATGGAAAATCCCTCTTGATCCAGTTAAATGTTTCTTTATGAAAAATGTTTTTATATGATGTCAACTTCTTTAGTTTTACGTTAAGATTTGTGACCGTTACTTTTATAGTCGTTGAACAGTGATCATCTGGGTAGTTTAAATATAAGGCTTTAACGAACCAATTTTCTACTCAGACAAAGGAAGTGATGGCCTCATCCAGTAGAACTGCCCCTTATGAAGCCCATTTGTCAGAGCTCGGAAAAGAGGTGGTGTCTTTGGGCTTTGCCCTTGACCAAGCCCAAGCTGAGCTTCATCAAGTCAAGCTTGAACGTGATCGTCTACGGGAAAAATGGAAGTTGATTGAAATTACAAGTCGAGCGATGTTATCCGAGCAACCCCATGAGTCTGTCACCATCGCACACCTTACCCTTAGGTCTTATGCGGCTATTTTAAGGGGTTATGTAACAAATAAGTAGCACCATGTTCATGTACGTTATTTTTGTATATAATAATGAATATAATTTCTAGTCATTTTTGATGCATTGTAATTAGTTTTTAAAGTACAAATGGTGTTTTTAGTTATTATTTAATTAAGAATTATATTTTATTAAATTAAAGGATTTTTTGAATTAAATAATATTTTAATTAATATTAAATTAAATTTTATTAAGTATAAATGATCTTATAATTTTATGAATGCAATTAAAATTTTTATTAAAGTTTGAAAGCCATTTCTGTCAAAACCCGTGAATTTTTTTATAAATGTCGGTTTTTATTTTAAAAGTGAAAATTCACATATTTAGAAAATTATTCAGATAAAATAAATATTATTTTTGGAATCAGGACGTCGAAATTATCCAACGGTGAATTTTTCATAATTTTCTGAGACAGTCAAATTTTTGGGTAAAAATTAAATACCATTTAAATATATAATGTGTTTTATGACATCATAATGACCCAATGGTGATATAATAAAATACCATAATCCTTATTTTTGGCCAATATATGTTTTATCATTAAAATAATGAGGTTTTGGGTTTGTTTGAATTACTTTTCAAAGCATTAATGGAGACCTCAAGACTTATTCAACACTTTGCCTTTTTAAATTAATTTCCATGGGAGTGTGACTCACCTCCACATAAGAAACCCTAATTTTTTAATAATTTCGGACCTTGGCCTTGTAAAATATTGTTTTCCTCTTTCCTTTTCCAGAAACCATGGGCAAATACCATGGGATGGTTTGTGGTTTGGATTATTTTAATATAAGGGGTCCCAAACCTAAATAATAAAGAATTCTCTCACCTTTCCTATATAAACCCACCCAAGCTCCCACTTCCTCCTCACTTGAAGTTCGTCCAACCTCTGACCTACTCTCTCTAGAATCCTCTCAAGGTGCCCCAAGCTCCTAATAAGCCTCTCACAAGCCTCTCTCTAGCCTTTGGGCGCACACTTCCAAGTAAGGGTTTTTTCTTCCTTTCTCATTTTTGTCAAAAAACAATTTAAGTTGTATTTCCATTTTTATTTCAATTATGAAAGTTGGGGTATGGTTCCGCACCTCCCCCATACTGCCCTCTTATTTTTTGAATTATGGGAGAACCCTTTCTCTCTCATTAAATGCCTCCCACGTACACCCGTTACTATGCCGAAATTCCGAAAGGAACTTCTCTCTCTTCTTTTACATTCAAGAAATACTTTTGTATCATGAATCTAAATTCATTTTCAATTGTTGGGACATGTATCTATATGAACTCCTTACTGTCCATTACATTTAAATATGATGAGGAACCCCTTTCTCTCTCATCAACCATTTTTTTATGAATTCTTATGTCACGCCGTTACGCTGCCGAAATCGCACCGATTTTCTAAGCCAATGTCATTATGTAGTGAATACCATGCCCATTTCTCCATCAAGGGTATTCACCTTTATGCACATTTACTTATTGATTATAAAGTTTCATGTTTTAACTCCACATTCCTTTATCGTGGAATAAATGATTATGTTTTATAAATCCATGTTTTATGATCCATGTGGCACACTTATGCATGAAATGAAATGTTTAAGAAGGGTGCGCCCTTTATAGCGCTCCAATGCATTGGGTAAAGTATAGTATCATGATACGTCATGTGCAATGAGTGTTTACTCATGATAATTCAAGTGCAATGAGGGTTTACTCATGCATCAAGTGCAATGAGGGTTTACTCATGCTCCATGTGCAATGAGCCTTGGCTCATGCTAATTCAATGTTAAGTGTTGTTGCCACATTTCCATGTTATGATTATCATGCTTTATCATGCCTTTATGTTCATGTTACTCTTATGCTCTATTGATGTTACTATTTCCTAACATGTATTGTACTCCTCATTTTATTCATTGTGTACTCCCTTACTGGGCTTTATAGCTCACCCTTTTCTTATGCATGTCCTCAGGTTATCCCATGCAATGCTAAGTAAGAAGGAATGTAGTGGTCATGTAAAGGAAGTTTTCAATAAAGATGTTGTATTTAAAGTTTAAAGTTTTTATGTAATGATCCTAAGCCCCAAAGACACTAAACCACTCGATCTTCTTTGTTGTATCAAGTGAAGTTTTATGTAATAAAGCATGCTTAAGTTGTATTAAAAAGCAGGGTTGTCATAACGCCAATTCCTGTTGTGGCACTCAACCCTTGATGTGAGACAAGTCAATTCAAACCAAAAATATGAATTATAATTCCCCAACAATTTAAAACACCCTTGCTAGGGTTGTTCAATCACTTTGAACTATGGTTCAATTCTAACCAATATTATGGAAGGCTATACCAACTTAATATTTTATTGAGGTATTTTATCCTTATACGTAAATTTCCATTTTATTATCTTTGATTACACGATTGTTAATGTTAAGTGGGATATACTTAAGTGATTAACCATGTTTAAGATAATATTTATGCATAAGTTGACCTTATTTTAGTTTCATCTTGAATTCTTGTTTAATTCATTAATTTTGTGATCATGACAACACACCCACAATAAACAAACCATGCAACTAATAGAAATAAACTAACCCAAGACCTAGGGTAGAAACACCTTGAACCTTTTGGGTTCGTGTTTACAGCTTCCCACCTATCCACCTTTGTATCTCCTTGGATTGGTTTCTCCTTGGCTCCTAACTTGAGCCACCTCCACTAGCTTGGGAGATCCATCCATTACATATGCTTTTATCTCACTCGCAGGTGAGGAGTAAAATGGGGTTGAACATAAAAGAAACCTTGGGCACGTAGGCCCTACATATTAAAGAGGAGAAGACTCACAGGCCTACAAATGTAATTTAAAAGAAACCATTCACATACAAAGGTCTTGGTCTAGCTCATGATCATTCATACATGCAATGATAATTACGCATAAATAAAACTAGAATTCAATTCTTTAATCCTTCAGGTTTAATATAAGTCATGCTCGAATCAATTTATTATCTTTAATTAATCAATATTTTTATCTTGAACCCTTTTCTGAATTTCCTTCAGATTTTCATCCATCATAATTTTAAACAAATAAATTCATTTAAAATTATCTTTGTACATAACTTGTACCTTGGAGGAAACCTGGTGAATTCTCATTCATAACTACCCAATGAGTATAAATGAACATTATGCAGTTTTTAAATTAAACACATATATATAAAACACCTATCATGTGTTTTACCTCATCTTTATGCCCGCACTATAGTACACATCTCAAGGGTTTTTATAATATAATAATAAAATTTAATAAATATGCATAATTTGGATAAGTACATGACTTGTAGTTCCAACTACACGGCGTGTACTATCATTCAACTTCCATCCTAAGTACACACCCAGGGACAAGTACTGTAGATATACTTTAGAAATATTTGGAATACAAGGCGTGTTCAGTGGGCCACATACCATGTAGTATCCACGTTACACGGTTTCCAACTGGGCAAGCTGTGTACGGGGAAAATGGTCCAACCCTAACCCGAAGGGACAACACATCGTGTCCATTGTACTACACAGTGTGTAATCTAGAAACTATGTGCCACATGTTTCTGGTCAACACATAGGGTCATTTAAGACTTAGAAAGACTCCAACAGAGGGCTGGGTTTGGCAGACCAGACGGATTGAATCTTGACTACACAGTGTGTACTACTAAATACAAGTTGTGTGTCTTGGTATTGTACGACAAGGAAGCTTTGGAACCTCTGGATGAGATCCTTTGTTTTATTTTAATCAAAATTAAAAGAAAATATCATTATGTTAGGTGAACGAGAAACAAAAGAGGATGAATAGATTTCAAGATTCATATTTGCAGAATGATTAACTTGAATTAAAACAACTAAACTATTAAATGTGTAAATCATCAAAAAAAACTAAATAATTATAATCCACAATATGACCACTCAGATACCACTTGTAGGTTCCGAGCTTAGAGAAAGTGTGTTGGTGGGTGTACCCAACATTAATTTTTCCGTTAACAATGATCAATCTGAGATCCGTCACGATAATAAAACACCAGATCTTCAGAATAGAATGAAGAACGAAAGAAAGGTAGGGAGTATTGGAACTATAGAGAGGATCATCATATGTTGTTTGTAATTAATTCAATTAAAATACAAGAATTACCATGATGGAATTCTATCTCCATGGATGTTTCTGGTCATGATTTGATGTGATCCATCGTTGCCTCGTAGAAGCAAAGTGTTGGCTTCCTCTAGTACTAATCCACACGTGCTACATGTATCTCTATATGTCTTCGAAGGAATCTATGTGTGATATCATAGAAGATCCTTCATTTATGATGTCTTCCTTCAATTGACCTGAGAGACACTTCCAAAGCACTCCTTTATCTGGTGGAGGAGGATCTCTCTCGTAATTTGAGAGCGTTCTTGGTGGAAAAAAATTCTCTCTTGGCATGAGATATTTGTAGATATGTTGTGTACGATGACCAAAAATTTCTAGGATAATGAGAATTATATATTTGGGATTTTAATTACTTAGAATAATAAAATTAATTAATTACTCAAAATCATTTATTCATTTTATTTAATTCTTAGTAATACCCCATGTCTAATAATAACAGCTGACTATTATTATTACTTGACATGAGCTCAACAAATTATAACTAATATTATTTAATTAAATAAATAATATTATTTCTCACAAATTCCTAGTAAAATTACACAGCTTGTATATATTAATTTTCATGGTGTGTACTTTTTTTTCAATTTTCTTTATTTCCTCCACAACATTTGTTAGACCATGAATTATGGCTGTTTATTTCTCAAATAAATATCACTTCATTACTCACTAATAAATATATTATTTTTTCCACAATATATTATCTCAAATAACTAGTGTCAAAATAAATGGGATCAGGAATCCTTGAATAATTATTAAACCATAATTTGAAATAATATTTATTCAACTTATTAAATTAATATTTAACTGAGATACTTGGACACACTTAGTGTGTGACCCTCTAGGCCTCTTTCTGTGTGTCATTAGGCGAAGTCTGCCTAAAGTCCAGGGTTAGCATCTAGCAACATGCCAAGGCACCCATAAAGAAAGAAGTTAATGCCACAATGACATGTCACATCCTATAAATTCTTACTATGTAATGTAATCCCTTTTTTTTTTGATATCTTGAATCAAGCTGGTTGCATGCTAGTACCATCAACCCATGTGCTCGATTATTCGTTTTTTAAATTATAGAATTGAACTCTCCCATTCCTTACCATGGTCATGGATTTATTTAGGCTATATCAATACCATAAAAGTTACTGAGATATCTAGTTCTGTTATAGAATAGAAGGGAAAATCCTTTCTCACATTATCTATTAATGCAGTATTACTCATGATACACCCAACATATCCTACCTCACTATGAACATTGTGTCATCGCAGTTTTCATTAATAAATATATGTGTGCAAGTTGTAACACTCATTAATAATAATCTTAAATTCTAAGGTGCATTACACAGGTCCATAGATAGGAACGTCCAATGACACTGTGAAATGTGTATTTTCTATTGGTGGGTCTCGTTCTCATAATATCCTTCTGGATATTACCAAGGGTGCACACCATGTGAAGGTGCCTCAAATTTTTTTGAGTCCTCACCCCTAATGGACTGTATTATTTTTTCCCCTCAAATAACATCATCCATCAATAAAACAAATATTCAATAATAGTGTTATGGCACTTCTGGGTTCACATCATAGTAGGGATCCGCTATGGCCCTTTAATGCAATAGAAATACTTAGGATATTATCGCATGAATTTTCATTCAGAAGAACAATAAAGAAGTGATAAGCTATTTATTAATGAATAAAGTACAAAGTATTTGGTTCTAGTCCACCAACTCCAACACACATGACCAGGTGATTCCCTGAAGAAGGAACTGCATAAGTACAAGGCTCACATAGCCAGACTAAAAGAGAAACTAGCATCATCAAGTGAGAATTATGAGACCCTGAAATAGAAAGTGTGAGACCTCAGGACTGTTATTAAGTGAGTACGCATGATGGTTGGATATTAAGCTAAATGGAGGGCTACTTTGGAATAGGCTCTTGATAGCCCTCGTTGGGTAGTTATCGACATTCTACAAAGAGTAAGTCTGGAATCATTGTAATTCATTGGCCTTCCTTACACCAACTTTGTTTTGAAATCGGTGAGAGACTCCAGATTGTGGATCCCCCCCACTCACACTTATTATGATAAAACGGGAACATTTTTCTATCTAGTGTTCCTCTTTACCTTTTCCTTCAATATCAATAATTTATGATCAAATTAATTTTAAACCATAATCTCAACTGGATTTCAATTTGAGTCATAATCTGAGATAAAGTAACTAATCAAACCATGCCATAATTCTTTCCTAACTATAGGGGATTAGAGAGTATAGTTTGACTCTAGCAAAGGTCACATGTAAAACCCATAAACTTTGTTCTTTTTTTGTTATCACCCAAATTTTTATTGAGATTGTTATAGTTTGAGCATATAGGGTATAACTTGACATTCTCTTTGGCCACCCTTTCTGAGTTTTTGACCTAACAATATTAGTTTATCTTTATTATTTTTCTGATTTTTCAATGTTTTTCCTAAACCAAATGTATTATAGGTTTAACGAGCTGGTACTCAACTTTTGTCCAGGGTTCCCTTTCTAGGTTATCACCATGGAGAGTGTCGTGTCTTTTTCATTGGTTGTTTAAAGTATTGAAAATTAGACTATAATTACTGATGTTTTAGGTTGAACAGATTTGACCATGACTTGCGGGGTGAGGACCCCCAATTTATGACTCATTAACCGAGAATTTCCCGGCATATTTAAGATGTGGATGAGGGATTTCTCTTTACCCTGACTTATTATTTATGGATATGGGACATGATATGGGGCATGGAAGTCATTGGGCATATGGAAATGGGAAAGGCCTCTCTTGAAGATGAATTTGCCCTTGGTTGACGATCCATTATTATGGGAAATATATGCAGAACCGTCGGAGCATTGTATACATACTCAAACAAAGGTTTCTATAGGAAACTGAACATTCATTTCTGATTGCCATGAAATTTTTATAGAAGTTTGGATTTTTATTTCTATTGGGGACCATAGTGGGTGGCATATTGACAGAACAATGTCTGAAAGTATGGGGTTGTTTATATTGGTTCTAGTTTAGAAACTGTTCCCAGCGAATTTGACTTGTGAAAAGGAGGGCTAGTACATGGTGTAGTTTAACATCGTACAACCAGGACTTTTGAGACTTATGGTTTAAATCTATTTTTAACAAGATGGGGGAAACAATTTACCTTTTCCATGGAATTTTCTCCTACAATGTTCTATCACCTTTAGGCATGAGGGCAGAAAGCTATAAACTGTAATACAAGAGGTTTTTGAAAATGGAGAATGAGGTGAGACGTATAAGTCACAAGGGAATATGGAGATAGTAAAATCCTATCTTGATTATGAATTTTCCTTTGGTTTACATGCCATTTTTTGTGGGAAATTCATTAAAAGCCTCCAGAGCACTGAGTGAACAGTCGAATAAAGGTGTCTACAAGACATCATCCATCCATTTACAAAATCCAGGGATGGTTATGGGGATTTGGAGCATTCTGGATGCAGAGTATGGTGTGTGAATATGGGTTCGTAATCATGAAAAGGGTCATTTCATGTTGAACTTTATCGGGATTATCGAGAATTGGTGGAGGAATTTTTTTATACCATCCATGTGAGTTGTTTCCGTACATAGGTTTGACCCTTTCATGGATAGGGAAGGGACAATATTGTTTCATAGTTGGATCTAACATATGAGATTTGGATGTCACTACACATCCTGTGATGACAGGAATCAAGCCGTACATAGTTCTTTAAAGGATCATTCTAATACAGATCTGATTCATGCATATGGATGGGGAATTTTTGTTTTTGATACAGATTCATCAATAAAGAAGGGGAGTATTTCAAAATTTTCTACACAGATTCATTTCTTTTGAAAGGTCACAAGGGGAAATATCCTTTTGTTGTGACCTAGCTTAAGGGTGAATATCGGGTATTGAGTATCATGTAGTTTAAACATCATGCGGTTAGGATGTTGATATAGAAGCCCCAAGTAACTAGAGGGTAATCGATCCAAGACGTTCTGACATGACTAGGATGTGGGTTGGGATTAAATTCTAAACCATATTTCCAAGTGAACTTGGATCAAAAGAAATTAAATGGGTATTAGAATCTCTTATGTGTATGAAAATTGGAAAATCCTCTCATGGGGACGAATTTACCTTTAGTTGACAGACTATTTTGGTGGGAAACATATGTTGAGCTTCTAGGGCATTGTGTGAATAGTCAAATAATGTTACCATCATGACAATGACCTACCATTCCCAATGGATGTGAAGGATTATGGTGATACAAGATCACTCAAAGCATAGAGTTTGAAAAATGGAGAGAGTTGGTTTGGACATCTCAAAAACACTCAGGTTGTGATTATTCAGGGAATTGGGAGTCTCTCTACACAGATTTGACTTGTATGTGAGGTGGGACATTTTGACACCCCTATCATATGAAGGCCCAATTTTGAAGAACCAAGTGTCCCAATATCATATTCCCTACACAAGTTTCATCTGTGTGCAAGGAGTCGTGTAATTTTAGCTATATTTTGGGTACCTTGTAGTTTAATTTCAAGCAGTTAGGACTTTAAATTTCGAAATATGGAAGGGAAAACACTAATATTCCTTTTAAATTCAAACTAGTAGGGTCAGTCATTATAGACTAATTCACCCTGTCTCTATAGGAAATCCCCTACTGAAATTCCTAATCCCGTATGAGTTATGCTCGATGTTAGAAACAAGGGTCAGAAAGGGTTTCACTAAACCATGTAAGGATGGTAGGATTAAAGAAAATATCATTGTTGGGTCATGTATTTTAACTTCATGTAGTGAGGACGTGGGTGACTCGATGTGAATGAGATAGTTGTTGTGGGTTTACGTCTTGTGTAATGGATGTTGACAGAATAGTTTAATGTCATGTTACAGGGATGAAATGTCAAAGGGATCATGTGTAAATATGAGATAATCATTCTGATATATTCTTGGTACTCACCAGACATGAGCGGGAGAAAAAGGTGTAAATCAGGATTCTGCGATCCCACGAGTTAGGAGGGATGACGCAAGTCTTAGTACAAAATGGGCATATGGAAGTAGGAACAGCCTTTCTTGGGGATGAATTCTCCTTTGGTTGACAGGCCATTTTGTGGGAAACATATTCAAAGACGTTGGGGCATTTTGTGCATAGTCAAACAAAGGTTTCTGCAAGACAATATCCATCCATTTCCAATATCCTTGGGTGATTATAGTGATCCAATATTTCACAGGGTGTGGATTTTGATGGATGAAAAGGGGATGTCTGGGTATGTGAGAAATATCCAGACCATGATTAGTTCTAAGGTACGAGATCCTTTATATAGATCTGATATATATGTAAAGGGAAGCATGGTCTTTTGACACTTTCTGGATCTAAGAGTCTGTATTTGAAATCCCCTGCATCTATTTTCATTTCACACGCAGAAGATTAGGGGCACTTGATTTTTTTTATTCTGTGTGGCTAGAATTTGGACTTCCATCCTAAGTGTCGCTAGGTATCTCTTTATACCAAGAATCAATCCACACATAGTTCTTGAGATACATTAAATCTTAATGTAGTGTGGTTAGGAATTATTTGGACATGTATTTTAACATCATGCAGCTAGGACTCATGAATTTCCCTGTACAATTCTAGAATATATGCAGGGGTTTGCATTTATTTCATGGTGGCTGGACCTGGGAAGGCCTAGGCGTCACTACATGTCTCATTAATGGATGGGAATCAAGTCACACATAGTTTTTTTATCCTATGTAGTTCAATGTCATACGGTAAGTACAAGATTCCACCAAAATGAAAACGATGAGGTGAGTGAAGTGTCAGGCTTGAACCCCATGGATGTTTCCTACATATCCCAGTTAGCTGGGAATCAAAGTCCATATAGTTATGAAAACATGTTCCCTATGTCGGTCTAACTCATGCACAAAAAAGGAGTAGTTTTTTTTTTGAATGGTGGTTTTACCAGGATGAATGATCTGGGTGTCACTATATATCCTACAAGGGTAGGAATAAAACCACACGTAATTATTGAAGGCTCTTCATTTCATTCTGACATGTGAAAAAAGAGGGGGAATTTGTATCATGTGGCAGTTGGACTAAGACTTAGGATCAAGGAGTCTTTATATATCCCATTAATTAATGGGAATCAATTCATACGTAGTTCTAGAGGTACCATGTAGTTTAAGTTCATACGGTTAGCAATTTGCATGGATTCCATTGTGAAAGTCTGACTTGTACACAGGGAGAGGGTAATTGTTCACATTGACTGGTTTCTGGACTAGGATGTAGAATCTAGGCATCACTACATATCCCTTTGATGAATAGGAATGAAGCTATATGTAGTTCTAGGATACCCTCTCTATGCTAATCTGACCCATACATAGAAGGGGGCATTTTTTCCTTTCCCTCTCACAGATTTGATTCATGTACAATAATTCATTGTACCAAACATAAAAATCAGCATGAAAAACTTCTTTCAGTAAGGATGGAGATGCTAAGTAATTTAATGTTGTACAACGTGGATGCATATGTCTCTATGAATTTTAACGTCTTGCAGCTAATATGGGTTCATCATGTAGATTAATTTTAAGTGATAAGGACCATTTCGTCACATTTTAACATCATATAACATAGATGTAGGTGGCACTCTGTAGTTTAACATCATCCAGCTAAGAGGATTTTGATACGATTACACAAAGTACTTCTTCAAGAAGCTTGCATTGGGCGGAGTTGTGGTAACCTATTCATCCATTTAAAATAAATAATATCCTCCATTGAACTATACATTGTGTATAATATATGTTTCTTTCAATTTTGGCTCTAAATTTGGAGGTTTTTTCCCAAGTATCATTAGGTTTCTGAGGACCAGCGCCATTTTTTCTTTGATGAAAGATCGGAGGAGAACTTTCTTATTGAAGGCTTCTGCAATCTGGTTTTGGTAAACTTCCAAATGGTGTGGAGTGTGACATATTTTCCCATCCAACCTCTCCAACTCATCTCACTATTTATGTGGCTTCTCATCTACATATTTTGATCATATATGACCACATTAAGTAATGTTAATCTATCTTCAATGGGTATAACCATCTCTTTCATGTATACTAATGAGTACGAGGTCGCTTGGCTGGTTGGGTGGGTTGTGGTCCGGTAAGCCCCCAGAGCATGGAGAAGCTTATCCATCCATGATTTCTTGTCATTTTCTACCATCTTCTAGATTATATTGGATATGTTATTGTTTCCTTTATTTACCCCTTTTCTACTTCATGATAGTGGGATGAATGGTTGGCCTTGATGCCAGGTGTAACACCCTGAGTTTCTAATAAACCTATTTTTTTAATAAATTTAAATTTTTATTTATATCCTTCAATGCACTAATTCAAAGATTAATTTCACATGGAACTGACTCGGCCTACGTTACGCATAGCACCGACTTGGCATACGTTACACGCAGCACCTACTTGGCATACAATCCATGCAACACCGACTTAGCGTACGATGCACACAACCCTGAGTTTCTACGAAATATCTCTTATTATTGTTTTAATTTTTTAAATAAGATAATTATAACCTAAATATTAAACTTAATAATAAGAATAGTAATAAACACTTTTCAAATATTTTTTATAATTTTTTATATAAATAAAAAAAATTATTTTTGGTAAAGTCCTTTTTATGATTAAAAACATCATTTTATCGAATGATCTGCTTCTAATAATGAAATTAATTGTAGACATATTAATAAATTCAATTTGATAAAATAAAATTCATTTTTTAGTTTAGAACATTAAAATTATATTAGGGTTAATTTTTGAGATTTTTTTGAGAAACTTCATTTTTTGATGAATAGTGAAAAATACCGCTTTTTAGTTAAAAACTGCTTTTTTAATTAATTATTAATGCTACATGACATTATAGAAAAATTTAATATCACATTAGATTAATATTACATATAATAATACAATTAAATTAATTATTATTAACTTTACATTGAAACTGAAAAAAAAAATCTTAACAAATGTTTGAACTTTTTCCAACTTTAAAACCCTGTTATTTCGTCCCGTCTGTAGGATTAGCACTAATCTTAATTTTTCCAATTATCTAATTGGAATTTCAAAACTCCTATATACACCATTTTATTCAGTTTAATATTTAGACTCTAATAAGATCATATTGATTTTTGACCAAAATGATTATAAAAGTGATTAATATTAATCACAACGATTTAGGCCAGATTAATATTAGTTAGGGACAAAACCTTAAAATTAAGGGCCCAAATGACCTATAAATTTTTCCTGCACCCATTTTATGCCAATTATTAGTCCATAAATAGTCCAATATTGAGTTTGGTTGTTTTTATAATACTTATTTTAGGTAAGAACATGTTCACACCTAATTTGTTTCTAAAACATCCATGTGAGTCATTTTCCTTCCCTATAAAAGGCCACTACCCCTACCCATTCCTTACACCTATCAAGCCTCTTAAGTTCATCCAAGATATACCCAATTTTTAAACCAAAAATCCCCCATTCTACATTGAATCCTCCCTTTGGGAAGAAACCCTCTCAAAGAAACTTTTGGAACAAAAGAAAAGGAGTTACCCAATTTAGAGGTAATGTCTTCTTTCAAGCCCCTTTCCTTTATTTTCCTTCTCCACCCAATACACTATATTTATTCCCTTATTATATGAAAAAACTAGTATAATAAATATATTAATATTTAGTTATGAAAAATGGTATGATGTAAACATACACACACCTCCATCTAATGGATGTTGAACATATTGTTTCTCTACACGATGAACTATTGCCTCACGAAACGATGATTGTTCATTTCTCCTTTACCGCCAATCATGGTGGAAATTTTGATGGAAAATATTTTTATATATGTAATATATTATATTTATTATTCCTTTAATATTATTTATTTATTTTTTAACATAGATCCTTTTACCTTCCATTTGTTGTTAAAACGATATTCACGTTTGAGGAAGTGTGGACTACCACCCCCTCAAAGCAATATGATTCGTTCACACCCCACAAGGAATGTATTAAGGATGGTTTAAATTAAATTATATGATATATATGATATTTTAATTCTACTAGAATAATATTATATATATACATACATATATATATACATATTTCATTTACATACAGTTTTTCAATACGATGATAAAAACAGAAACAACATTCATGCGTAGGTATGGCTTACTATCTCCATGAATGGTGTATTCCATTTCTTAATTATAAATGATATAAATTATTATAATATTAATATAATATATATAAATGATATTTATATCATGATCTACATTCGGTAATCATGATATAAGTATAAGGACCAATGATATAACAAATTAAGACACGTGTGAGGAACAAACTGAATATTAATCGAAGTGAAATTTTAATATAGGATCATTAACAAGGGGTAATATAAGGTTATAATAAAACCATATAGGGAAATAGATATAATAATATTCTTATTTAAAATATGTGTAATAAACTTATATTTACTATACAGGAGGCTTGTACGAGTACGGAGAGAGTCAAGACACAAGATAAGGGGAATTACATATTACTTTTAATTTCTATGAGATTCATGTTAGGATCACCACTCTTTCATTTTTTGTGGTGTATATACTACCAATGAGGGATTATATGTATATTATACATAAATTTTTGGGTATTCACATATCCATTCAATGATCCTTATTTAATGGGGTTTAACTTTAAAAACTTACAGAATCGGTAAAATAATTTTGTCTCAATTTTCCTTCTTTGAGACTCATGTTTTGTTATGCACCTAAAATTATTTTCAGGTGTATATACTTATATTTTACATGTTTTATCATTAATATAATTATTTTCATGGAATCATAATATACATGTAATTTCCGTTTCTTACATGGAGAGTATGGTCCCAAGTAACCAAGTTCTAAGAGTTTATTGAGATAATCTTATCGTTTTTTGAGATTGTTTATGTTTATGCTTCCTCTGATGAAATATAAAAAGAATATTCCTAAGTTTACTTCTCCTATATTTATTCAAGATATATTATTTTTTTTGTACCATTTTTTCATGCTTTGTTACTTAAGATAATGTTTTTGATAAAACCAGAATGTCTCTCTCTTCGGTTGTAAATCCATTGTATTCAAAAACCATGTTTTCAAAAATGTTTTCAAAAAAAATTAAAATTATCCTTGAATATAATTTTCAAAGGAAAAGGATTTTAAAAATGTTTTATTGTTTTCAAACATTCCTTTATATGTTTTCAAAGATATTTTCAAAGAAAAATGTTTTCAGTAGGTTTTATGTTATAAAAATCATTTTTCAAAGAAGAAAAGATATTTTCCTCAAGAAATGTTTTTAAAGAGATTTGAAAATTATTTACCATATAAGATAGAATCCATTGGTGTTGATCATTCCTTTAAGGGGAAATTATTCAATTTTTCCATTCATATTATATCTCGGAATGGATTATGATTTTATTTCATGATGTTTATGAAGATTGTTTCTCTTTCACGGGTTATATGATTTTAAAACCCGCTTATTTCCATGGGTTATGTTTCTGATGAAATGATTATAAAAACTATCTCTTTCCATAGGTTATGATATGTTTATATGTTTTTCAAACCTATTTCATTTCATGGGTTATGATATGTTCATTTATGGTATTTTGGAACTTGTATGAATGATTTCATTATGTGGCAGGTGGGGCCTATATCTCCCTCCAATGCATTGGGTAAAGATTTATATCTCTTGAGATAGACGGGGATGGAATGAGGGTTAACTATGTTCAGTAAAAGAGGGATGGAAAGAGGGTTTACTCGGTTCAGTAATACTGGGCTGGAATGATGGTTTACTCGGTTTAGTAATACAAGGCTGGAACGGGGATTCATCCAGTTTAGTAAAGGACTTTTTTCACTAAGATGGTCTTGGAATTGATTCCTTGGATACTATGGAAATAATTGTATGCTTATGTGTTTCCAAATTTCCGTGTCTTATTCCTATGTTATGATTTCATGGCTTATTTCTTTTACTTCCTTTTGATTCATGTCTTATGAACTACCAAGCTTTATGCCATGATTCATGTATATGATCTTTGATATGTAGGGTATGATCTTCTATTTTCATGATCATGTTCTCATACCCTTTTGTTCATGTTTATTCTTATATATATTCCTTGTTTACCCTTTCTAAGAATTTGAGTTCACCCATTTTTTTGTTTCTTTACTTAAGTTAAAAAGATATGTATTAGTGTCTAATATGGGTGTTAGTCAAGGAGAACCTAGTGGGATATAATGTATCTCATTTATGTACCAGGGTTTATATTTCCATATTTCCAAAGGAACTATACGAACTATGGTATTTGGGCATATATTTGTATAATGTTTATGTACTCATCATTTTTAATGAAATTTTAATGTTTGTAAAGAGAGGTTCACTACAGTTGGTATCAGAGCAAAGTTATAGATAACCTTTAGAAACTAGGATGAGAAAACCTTAGTGAGAACCCTAAGGACATGTATAAGGATAAGTCTGAGGACCAGGAAAAGTGTAAGAAAATGTCCTGGAATTTTGGTGAAGGATAGAGTGGGTGGTTTCCTAGAAATACATCCCTATCTAGATACTACATATTGATGTGGCTCTAGAACCGATGTACCTTGGGGTAAAAACTCTGATAAGATGTTTCGAGCTTGACTCAAGGTAATCTGGTACACAACAATAGGCCTTGTTGTACACCAAGTTTAACACTCCTGAGGGACATGTTTTGGGAATTAAAAAACTCTTTATTAACCATTATGAAGGATTTAAAACAAATTTGACAATGAGTAACTTAGGATAAACCTAAGTTGGCATAGATTAAGGAAGTTTTTATAAATTAGACATCTAATAACTGGTTTTTCATGATTACGTGGTTCCTCCTTATGATATCTATTTTTTGCTCTATGCTTTTGGTTTTAGTAAATGGATGCAACATAAAGGAATTGAGTTAATGGGGATTATGAAGGACAACGAAATGATTGTCATCCTCAGAAACTGAATGCTATGGTAGCTAGAATAAAAAACATCATTTCTATGATCACATAGATTTCCCAAGCTATGAATCACGGTGCACTTCCAAATGATCAAAGGAGGGAACAACATTTTGTTCAGTCTTTCATGAGGTAGTATCTACCTTATTTCATAAGGTCTCATAGTCCACTTTTTGATGAACAATGGATTAGTACCACTGAAAATATATTCTCCATTCTTCATTGTTTGGATCATGAGAAAGTCATTCTGACAGTTTATTTCTTGGAAGACGAAGCAGACCAGTGGTAGACTCTAATGAAGAATATGATACAGCATGATGAGATTGAATCCATAGTTTGGGTATAGTTCGAGAACTTATTTTTCAATAATTACTTTCCTAGAATTATTTTTACTAATATGGAGAAAAAGTTCCTTGAGTTTAAGCAATGAGATTATGAGTCTATTGGTACCTACGATGCTAATTTCATGAGACTTGTGAGGTACGATTCAAGAAATATCATTCAACCTGAAATCAAAGTTGATAGGTTATTTGGTGGTTTAAATCCAATTCTCATAAAGGTATTTTCCATAAGAGACTTTATTAACTATAAAGAGATAGTGTGTTGTGAAATAAATGTTGAAATAGAGGTGGGAGTCACCTATCAATCTCATGGATTTGACAAGAAGAGGAAGATAGAGTTCAAAGGAAACTCTAAGAACCATGGAGAAAATAATATGACATTTCCTTTATACTCTAATTGTGGGAATAATCATGGAGAAAATTTCCTTAGGGGGTCTAATAAATTTTTTAAGTGTGGTAGGGATGTCCACTAGAAAATTGATTTTCGAGGTGATGGGAAGAAGTTTTCACAAAATGCTAATAGAGAAAAATACGCACAGAATGCACCTCCCAATATTCAGTGTTTCAAGTGTAAGGAGAATGGGAGTTTTGTTAAAAATTTCCCAAACCTAAGGGTTGGTGATTATGATCAACATCAGAAACCCCTTAAGCTGAGGGATAAGGAGAAATCGCATTCAATATCAATATCTGATTAGGGGTTTGATAACAACATGATGAAAGGTACACTTGCCATCCACTCAAGAATTGCTAATGTCATATTTCATTCTGGATATACCCACTCTTTCATATCTAAGGAATTTTATAAGGCTGTTAATATCTGTCCAAAAAAATAGATGAGGGATTAGTAGTAAAACCCCCTAATGGTATGATGATTTCATCTCAAATTTATGATTCCTCTCTGGTTGATGTTTGAGGGAATGTGCTTCCTTTAAATCTTGGAATTCTTCCTCTAGAAAAATTCGATGTCATATTAGGAATGTATTAGATTTATCTACATAAATCCCACATTAATTTTCAATTAAGGGGAGTAACATTTGATATTTCAAACCCTCCTATGATCATCCATAAATGTGACGATAAGTCTGAACTACCTATAGAGATTACATCCAGTGCATCGGCCTTAATTCCCATTAAAAAGGGTTGTTTATCTCAAATGGTTTGGGAGAAGATTTAAATCAATGATATGCCTATTGTTTGGGATTTTTTGGATGTGTTTCTAGAATATTTTCCTAGTCTTAAACTAAAAAGTGAAGTTGAGTTCTCAATAAAACTTATACCTAGTTCCACACCAATTTCAAAGACTCCTCTAGACAAATGAATGGGATCAAAATTTCAAGGAACTGAAGAGAAGTTTGGTCAGTGAACATGTTCTTACATTGCCCTATAATGGATAAGGGCTTGGCTATATAGTGATGCATCCAATAAAATATCGAGATGTGTTCTTATGAAAAATAACATGGTTATAGCCTATGCCTCATGACAGTTGAAGATTCATGAGAAAAATTACCCAACTCATAATTTGGAGTTAGCAGTGGTAATATTTGCATTAAATATATAGAGAAGTTATCTTTATGGTGAAAAGTGTGATATATATACCTATTATAAAAGTCTGAAATATATATTCACGCAAAAGGAGTTAAACATGCGCTATAGAAGATGGTTAGATTTGATAATGGATTATGACTTCTCAATAAATTACCACCATGGGAAAGCGAACAAAGTTTTTGATGATTTGATTCAGAAGGATAATGCTAGCTTATCCATGATGAGGGTCACAAAAGATCCAATGTTTCTGGATTTGAAAAGGATGGATCTAGAAATCTTGAAATAAGGGGAAAATATTATCTTTCTAAAATGAATGTTTATCCCTCTATCAAAGTGAAGATTAAGGAGGCATATAAGGAAGATGAAGAGATGAAAAGTAAGTTTAGTAATGTTCTTGAGTTTAACCTTAATCATGATGGAATGATAAGGTTCAGTAACCATGTGTATGATCCTCAAATACGATATTTGAAGAAGGATATGTCAGAGGAATCTCAAAGTACTTCATTTTCTATTCATCTTGGAAGTACGAAGATGTATAGGGACTTGAAAGAATACATCTGATGTAATGGAATGAAGAGAGATATCATGGATTTTTTATCTCGTTGTTTGGTATGCCTGTAAGTTAAATCCAAAAGATGAAAGTCTAAAGGGATGTTGCATCCATTACATGTAATAGAATGGAAATGAGAGAACATCAATGTGGATTTTGTCATTGGACTACCCAAAAACTCTAAAGGATTTAATGTTATATAGGTGGTATTTGATCACCTTACTAAGTCAACACACTTCATTGCTATCAGAGAAGATTTCTCTCTTGATCAGCTTTCCTAAATATACATTAAGGAAGTGTTAAGGTTCCATGGAGTACCGCATTCTATTGTATAATATCAGGATATGAAGTTTACCTCAAAGTTCTTGAAAATTATTCAGAAATAACTTGATACAGAATTGAGTTTTAGTACTACTTATCATACTCAAATAGATGGTAAATCTGAAAGAACAATTCAAACCCTAGAGAATATGTTGAGATCTTGTTCTCTATATTTCAAAGGTGGTTGGGATCAACACCTTCCTCTAGTTGATTTTTCTTACAACAATAGATTTAAATCAAGAATTAATATGGAACCTTATGAAGACCTTTATGGGAATAAATATAGATCTCCAACATGCTAGGATGAGGTTTGAGAAAGAAATCTATTAGACAATGACGTCGCTTAAGAAATGGTTGAGAAGGTTAGAACCATTCAAAAGCATATCCATGAAGCTCAATACCGACAGAAAAGTTATGCTAATAACCGTCAGTGTGATCTAGAATTTGAATTTGGAGAAAACTTGTTTATACAAATCTCACCCTAGAAGTAATTTATGAGATTCAAGAACAAGGGGAAACTATTACCTAGTTATATCAACCACTTTGAAATTTTTTATTGTATCAGGATGGTAGCCTATCGCTTGTCACTTTTTCCAAATCTTTTTAAAGCTCATGATGTGTTCCATGTATCACTCCTAAGGAAGTAAATACCTAACCATTCACATGTACTGAAATTAGAGTTCATACCACTGGAGTAGGATCTTTCTTATGATGAGTAATCTATTGAAATTCTGGACTGATCAGATAAATTTCTACGAAACAAGACAACTCACCTGGTCAAAGTTTTGTGGGAAAATCACCAGTTAGAGGAAGTGATGTGGGAACTTGAGGATATGATGAAGCAGAATTATCTTAACATCTTTTACCTAAGTAATGAATTTCAAAGGAAAATTCATTTTAAATGGGCTAGAATGTAACACCCTAAGTTTTTATGGACCTATTTTTTTTAATAAATTTTAATTTTAATTTATATATAGAAATGCACTAAGTCAAAGATTCATTCCACACAGAACTGACTCAGAGTACGTTACATGAAAAACTTACTCAGCATAAGTCACATGCAAGACTGACTAGGTGTATGTTCCACACAAAACCAACTTGGCATACGGTGCACACAACATTGAGATGGCGTACGATACACGCAACACTGAGTTTCTTCAAAATATCTCTTTTTATTGTTTGATTTATTTAAATAATAAAATTATAACCTAGAGGATAAACTTAGTAATATTAATATTAATAAATAATTTTAAAATATTATTTATAATTTTTTTATATAAATAAAACATATGATTTTTGGTAAAATCTTTTTTATGTTTAAAAACATCATTTTCTCAAATGAAATGCTTCTAATAATGAAAGAAATTTTAGACACATTTAGAAATTTAATTTGATAAAATAAACTTCAATTTTTTATTTTATAATGTTAAAATTATCTTAGGGTGATTTTTTGGTATTTTTCTAGGAAACTTCATTTTTTGATGAATAGTGAAAAATACTGCTTTTTAGTTAAAAACTATCATTTTGTCTAATAAATAATTAATGATAAATGACATTATAAATATGTTTTAATGTCACATTATATGAATATTATATGTACTAATACAGTTATATTCATTAGTATCAACTTCACATTGAAATTGAATAAATAATCTTAACAAACGTTTGAACTTTTTCCTACTTTAAAACTCCATTATTTCGTCTCATCTGCGGGATTAGCGCTAATCTTAATTTTTCTACTTCGGTGATTGGAATTTCAAAAATCCAACATCAACCATTGTATTCAGTTTAATATTTAGATTCTAATAATACCACATTAATGTTTTACCAAAATGATTAGTAAAAGTGATTAAAATTACTCATAGTAATTAAGACCAAATTAAGCATAATTATGGAATAAACCTTAAAATTAAGGGCCCAAATGACCTATAAACATTTCCAAAACCAATTGGATGTCTATATTTCATCTATAAACCTTAAATTATTTATTTTTGTTGGTTTTATAATACTTTTTTCAGGTAAGAATATGTGTACACTTAATTTGTTTCTAAAAATCCCATGTGATCCCTTTTCCTTCCCTATAAAAGGCCACCACTTATACTCATTCCTCACACCTATAAAACCTATTAAGTTAGTCCAAGATCTGCCCAAATTGCCTCCCAAAAATAATCCCTTCAACTTTGAAGCATATCGTTGGGCATAAACACTCTCAAGGAAACCTTTTGGCATAACCCAAAAGGAGTTGCCCGATTTAGAGGTAATGTCTTCATTCAAACTCTTTTCCTTTATTTTCCTTACCCACCCCCAAAAATATATTTATTACCTTATTTTGTGAAAACACCATTATACTCCATATAAAAGGATTTTTTTATTCAGTCTTTCTGACCTACACATACACCCACCTCCATCTAATGAACGTTGAACATACTGTTTCTCTGTACGGCGAACTAGTGCCTCACAAAACGATGATTGTTCATTTCTTCTTTACCACCAATAATGGAGACCATTTTGATGGAAAAAATATTTATATATGTAATATATTTTATTTATTATTTATTTAAGTTAATATATTCCTTTTTTAACACACATATTTTTACCTTCGATTTTGTGTTAATACGATAATCTTGTTTGAGGAAGTGTGGACTACAGCCCCCTCAAAGCAATGTGATTCATTCACACACCACATGGAATGTATTAAGGATGGGTTTAATGAAATTATATGAAATTATATATTATATTAATTCTACTATAAAAATTATGTGTGTGTTTGTGTGTTCAAATGTAATTTACATACTTTCTTTCAAGACGACAATAAAAACGGAAACAGCGTTCATGCGTACGTACGGCTTACCATCTCCATGAACGAAATATTCTATTTTGTACTTATATATGATAAAAATAATTATAATATTCATATAATAGATATACCTGATATTTATATCATGATCTATATTCTGTAATCATGATATAAGTGTAAGGACCACTGATATAACAAATTAAGACACATGTGAAGAACAAAGTGAATATTACCCGAAGTGAAACTTTAATATAGGATCGTTAAAAAGTGGGTAATATAAGGTTATAAAAAACCATATATGATAATATATATAATAATATTCTTATTTAAAATATTTATATTAAACTTATATTTATTATATGGTAGTCTTGTACGAGTACCGAGAGAGTCAAGACACAAGGTAAGGGGAATTTCATCTAACTTTTTATTTCTGTGAGATTCATGTTATGATCACCAATATTTACTTTTGTTTGGTGTATGTAATTAACATTATTTAATTATATTTATAGTATACCTAAATTTATGGGTATTCACATATGGATTCTATGATCCTTCTTTCATGGGGTTTAACTTTCAAAAATTACCGAATCGGTAAAACAGTTTTGTCTCAATTTGTCTTCTTTGAGACTCATGTTTTGTTATGCACATAAATTGTTTTTTTGAGGTGTATATAATTAAATTGTAAAAGTTTTAAAATGAATATAATTATTTTCATGATATCTTGATATTATTTTAATTTCTTCTTCTTAAATGGAGATTATGATCCCAAGTAACCAAGTTATTAGAGTTTATTGAGACGATCTTGTCATTTTTCAAGATTATTTATGTTTATGCTTCCTTTGATGAAATATTTTAGGAATATTCATGAGTTTCCTTATCTTATATTTATTCCATTTATCCTTATTTTTTATTATCATTTTCCCACTCTTTTTTAATTAATAATTTTTTTTAATAAAATCGTAATGTCTCTCTCTTCGGTTGGAAATCCATTGTATTCAAAAACCATGTTTTCATAAATGTTTCCAAAATATCCTTGAAGGTAATTTTCAAGGAAAAAGGATTTTAAAAATGATTTATTGTTTTAAAAGTTTAATTTATAATTTTTTAAATCTAGTTTCAAAGAAAAAGGTTTTAAAAAGGTTTTATGTTATAAAAATCAATTTTCAAAAAATAAATGATATTTTCCTCAAGAAATGTTTTTAAAATACCTTTCAAAATTATTTCCCATATAGGATAACATCCATTGGTGTTTCTCATTCCTTTATGGAGAAATTATTCAATGTTTCCATTCATATTATTTCTCTGAATGGATTATGATTTTATGGTATGATGTTTATGAAGCATATTACTCTTTTATGCATAATATACTTTTGAAACCCCCTTCTTTTCATAGGTTATGTTTATGATCAAATGATTATGAAACCTATATATTTCTATAGGTTATTATATGTTTACAGGTTTATGATACCCATTTCATTTCATGGGATATGATATGTTCATTTATGATCTTATGGAATATATATATATGATTTCATTATGTGACGGGTGGGACCTATATCTCCCCACAATGCATTGGGTAAATATTTATATCTCATGGGATAGATAGGGATGGAATGAGGGTTTAATCAGTTTAGTAAAATAGGTCTAGAATGAGGGTTTACTCAGTTCAGCAATATAGGGCTAGAATGAGGGTTTTCTCAGTTCAATAATATAGGGATGAAACGGGGGTTCACCTAGTTCAGTAAAAGACTTTTTCCACTAAGATGGTCTTGGAATTTATGCTTGGATAATATGGAAATAATTATATGCTTATGTGTTTCCAAAATTCAATGTCTTGCTCCTATGTTATTATTTTATGGATTATTTCCTATACTAATTTTTGATTCATGTCTTATGAACAACCAATATTTATACCATGATTCATGTATATGATCTTTGATATGCAGGGTATGCTCTTCTATTTACATGATCATGTTCTCATACCATTATGTTCATGTTTATACTTACATGTATCCCTTTTTTACTCTTATTAATAATTTAAGATCGCCCCTTTTTATGTTTCTTTCCCCAGGTTATGAACATATGTATTATGTTTGGTGTTTCTAAGAAGGGTGCTACTCAAGGAGAACCTAGTGGGAGATAATTTAGCTCATTTATGTACCAGTGTTTATGTTTCCATGTTTTCAAGAACACTATACCAACTACAGTCTTTTGGCGTCTTTTTGTATTATGTTTAAGAATTCCTTATATGCAATGCAATGTTACTATTTGTAAAGATAGGGTCGTTATACCATCCTCCTGATATAGCTTTTCCAATTCAACGGAGCAAAAATTGGGGTTGTTGGCCGTTAGTACTGTATGAGGTTTACAAAACCTGATGATGATGTTGGATTTCACAAAGATGACAATGATTATATCCTCGACCTCTTTGAGTGGTATAACTTCTTCCCATTTAGAAAATAATTTGGTTGTTGTGAGAATATATTTAAATTGTCTGGCTGTGGTGGGAGGTTATGGTCCTACGACGTCCATTCACCAGAAAATAGTCAGGAGTACTTGGCTATGTGAAGTAACCCCAAGGGCTGGTGGATGAAATTTGCATGAAAATTTCAGGAATGACACTTATTGGTGAATATGGATCTATTCGGCATCATGGTGGGCTAATAGTGCCCAAGACTTCAAATCTATTGTGAGAGCTTGGACATTGATTGATGTGACCTGCAGGTTTGGGCATGCACTTATCTTATAACAGCGGCAGTCTCTTCTCCATCAAATGTAGTTGAAAAGTAATCCTAAAATGCATCGCTTATAAAGTACCTTATATCAGTTTGTGCCATCATATATGAGGAAGTTGGATGCCCATATCTAGATCTGTTACCTTTCATCCTTATCTTGTGTGAGCTATCCCCTTTCAATGTAATCTGTAATGGTAGTCATCTAACTGGTGGTAGGACTATATGGCTCAGATATAGAACTGATTTCATTAATTTCTTTCACGTTGGACGGAAGAAATGCTAAGACTATCTGTCGATGGGAAATTTTAATGACTATTTTGTTTCAATCTGGGTCAACTAGAGTCGTGGCTGCATTTTCTAATGTATCGGCTTGCGAATTTTATGGTCGGGGGACATAAGTCAATATCATCTCTAATAGGAATTCTACCATCAGTTCTTGGACATGGTTCATCAAAGGGATCATCTCATATTTCTTGATATCATATTCACCATTGAATTTCTTGATGACCAATTCTGAGTCGCATTTAATCTTTAGGTGTTTGGCTTGTGCTTGAAGTCCCAAATCTAGGCCTGTAATGAGGGCCTAGTACTCTGCTTCATTTTTTGTGCATCCTTATAATAGAATGAATGAATAAGTTCGAACTTCTTTTTCTAAGTATATGAGTATGACTCCCAACCCTACTTTATTGAACTTGGGGTCTTCCGTTCTTTTTTCCTATCGGGCTTCTGGATGTGTTGTCGAAGTCAATTTTCCATAGCTGGGTGTTCTCTTAAATAGAGAACACTTCCTTATCATGTAGTTCAGTATCTAATGGGGACACCTCTATTGAGTAATTCTTAGCTACGAAATCTTCTAATTCCTAGACTTTTATGGATTTTTGTGGTATGAACCGTATATCGAACTACTACAGCATGACCACCCACCCTGGCAGGCATCCAATTAACATTATATGGCAGAGAATATACTTGATTGTGTTCCTATGAGAGGACAGGTGGACCTATTTGTGCTATAGATAATTCCTTTGCTTCTAGACCAAAAATATTAATGCAAGGCAGCTCTTCTCGATATTCAAATAATGATTCTCAACATCAATTATGGTTCGACTGATGTAATAGATACTATTATCACTATTGGTATCATTCTTATGTGTGAGGAAGGCTCCTAGGGATATCTATAATATGGTTATGTATAGAATGAGTGGTCTTCCTTTAATAGGAAACATTAACACTGGTGGACTTTAGATATATTTCTTGAGATTGTTGAATACTTCCTGATAGTCTTCATTCCATTGATATTCTATCCCTTTCTTTATCAACCTGGTGAATGGAAATCGTTTGCATTCAAAAATGGATACGAAGTTCCAAATGTAGTCCATGTGTCCTTAGAATACTATCAACGTAGTGAGGTTGAGAGGAGGTGACATTCCAAGTATGTCCTTTTTCTTCTCAGGGTCGACTTTGATGCCCCAGTGGCATACGATGAAGTCGAAGAATTTCTTAGAGGTAACACCAAAAACATATTTTCGAGGTTTAATTTTCAAATTGTGCTATAATAGCTTATTGAATGTGGTTTCAAGATCTTCCATATGGTACTAGTTTTTTATTTATTTAACCACAAAATAATCAACATATCATTCATCTAACTTTCTCAGGAAGGGTTTGAAAATGCGGTGCATGGTGCGTTGATATGTGGTGCCAGTATTTTTCAAACTGAAGGCATCACCTTGTAGAAAAACACTCCATGGGGATCCCTAAAGGTGGTGTATTCTCATATTCTTGGGCCATTCAGATTTGGTTATATTCTTAATAGATGTACATGAAAGAGAGAGCCTCATATCCAGCAATTTCATTGATCATCAATTCTGTGATCGGGACTAGGAAATAATCTTTCAGGTAGTACCGATTTACATCCTCAAAATTCATACAGACCCTAGTCTTTCCATTATTCTTCTTGATAGGGACAATTGTTTCTATCCATATGGGGTATTGGACCTCCTAAATAGAGTTATATCTGATTATCTTTTCGACTTCATCTTCTATTTTGGTAGCATGTGTCAGGTGCATTCTTATAGAGGCTTTCTTGTAACCACAGTGGTCCTCTAGCAGTCCCAGGTGGTGAGTGGACACCTCTAGATCAAGACCAATCATTTCTATATAATTCTATGAAAAACATATTGATTCTTCTTCAAGAAAGAGGTTCTTACCTCTTGCTCTTCGGAAGGCATGTTCTTACTAACCAAAGTGGTATGTGGGTCTTCTTTCGTACCCAAGTTTATTTCCTTGAGTTCTTCAATGGTAGTAGAAATACATTCCTCAAATTCTAGAGGGGAATCCCTTGGGTCTTATTCTTCCTCCTTTACATCCTCTTCATCTTCCTCTTCATCTTCTGATGGTGAAATAATCCTTGAAATTATTTCTCCATAGCCATGGGAAGAGTTTCAATTTTGTTGTCTGGGGGGTGGAGTCATCTCCTCTACTTCAGCCATTGGTAGGGGATTCTTCGGAGAAGATTCAGTGAGGGGTAAAATCGTTTCCTCATCTTCTTTTAGTGAAGATACATTTACTTCTATCTTAGTGGGTGAGGCAATAATTTTCTAGAGTTTTGATGATGGTTTGAGGTAATTTTAATCTGAATCCCTGTCATTATCTTGGGAGTTAGTGAAATCTTCAACATTATCAATCTCAAAATCCATAACTAAAATCATGAGGACTACTGAATACACATCCAAATATTGACTTCATCTTTTGATATGATTGTTGGGTAGTACATATTCTTCCCTGAGTTGCTTGAGGGGATCTGTGGGAACCGTTTCAAAATCATTTGGGGTGGTGACCCAATCAATTCTTCCAGTTGAGGGTTGTTTCCACTTCGGTTATTGGAACCCTACAAAGATATAGTGTGATTCACTAAGGTCAAATGGGGCCTTATCGACATGAAATTTCCCACTTTATCCATTAATGCAATATTTCTAGAATTGATGGTATGAGGAGGGGATTTCTGCGTGTTTAGGAAGTTAGGGCCACTTTAGTAGGGAATTGAAGTCTGTATTATTTTAGACCACCAGAAATTATGGGGGACCTACGAGGTCATCAAACTAGGTTTCATGATTTATTTGACCTAATTACTTTAACTCACTTTTTTTGTAGACAAATAGGGTTGTGGTGTAGGGAATCAGGTTATCCTCATTGCAACCCAGCTGAAAAAGTGTCTGTAGTGTGAAGAGATTAACCCCATAGCCATTGTCAATGAATAAATTTAGGATATCGACATCATTTATTATTCCATAGACATATAAGGGTTTTGTGTGTCCTTTCATGATGTATTCTTCATCTTTATTCATGAACGAGATAACTTCATGGCATTCTATAGGATAAGTCTATGTTTAGTAGACTTTAGCAGTGACCACCTCAACTTTGAACTCCTAGGGACTTAGAAAATATTTGATGAGTGCTCCCTCGAGATCTACTGATAGATTCAGTACATCCATGATTGAGAGATTAACTGTAATAGAATATATTTGTTTCATAATTTCATATTTATAATCTAAATTCTGGCACTTCCCATCTTGGGGATTCTCTTTCACATGCACTTTAGGGGCTTGAGTATTTGATGAAGATGGTTTGACCCTTGGGGTGAGAGTCGGAGGAGCTTCCATCCTTTTTGGATGGGTCTGGAAGATTTTCTCACTTGTCGAGGAAAATTAGTCATTTTTTCTTCCTATGACGGATATTTTAGAATAATTGGATCGGTAAGTATTTTTGTGGGGGCAGGATAATTTTCTTGTCCCTATCAGATCTACTAGAGGGTCCTTCCGTGGGTTTCTGCAACACTGACAGTTTGAGCGGGGGTGCAGTCATAAGCTTGATTTCTGCCATGGCTGCTTCTCCCTTGATATCCATGGATTCTATGGTTTCTTCCTCTAGGAACCCAATTGAGTGTGGGGAATTCTGTTTTATAATCATACTCATCGTTGGAGAAGGGATATATCAATTGGATGAAATTTATGGAGCTAAAAATCAGCTCATCTACTAATGATGGCATCCCATTATCATCTACCCCAGTGGTTCTCTTTGGTGGAATGGTTCCTGTGTCTTCAGATTTGATGGCATGAAATCTGAGAGTTTCAAATCAAACTTTGGATTTGGTGTAAGTTCATGTTTCTGCACTTTCTTTCCACCCTTCTAATTGGACTTTTTTTTGGGCGGCCTTCCTTTGGAGTATTTTGGGGCAGAGGGAATCATATGTGTTACATCAGGAGATGTTGGAGGCACAGTCGGTTGTTTAAATTATTCCTATAAGATAACATGGGCTCGGATGATTATTTTCTGATTAAAAAAACTATATAAATTTTTCGCCTTTGTATTAACAACTCCCCTCCCCCCCCCCCCTCTTCATCTGGTTCAGTGGTGGAAACATATGCCACTTACACTAGTTGTGGTCCCAGCTTGACCTATCTAGAATCTGTCATTCGTTGTAGAAGGTCCTTAAAGACCAAGCACTCCTGAATTTTGTGGTCCAATATCTAGTGGAAGGGACAGTAATCAGGTCGTTCATCAAGACATACCTAATCAGCCCTCTTCAACTCTAAAAGCCAAATAAAGTTTCAATTCATGGAAGCTACAAAGTAGCCACAAACTTAATCATCCTGGAACGAATATACTTTATTTCTTCATTCCTAAAATTGATTTATTTTCCCCCCCTCCGCACATATTGATGGGGTGGGAGTGGATGATGACGTCCAGAGGGCCCGGTATTGTTTGGTGGGGACCTTGGAGCTCGTTTAGGGGGTGGCTTAAGCGTGACATAATCCAATTCATCTCTTCCCACAATTTTTAATGGGGCTGATGGTGCTACATGGGACTTGAGATTATATCGCTGCATGGAATATTCTATCCTTTGAGCGATGGCATACAAGTTATAGAACAAACTTGTATAATTCACCCGGATGAGCAGGGTTCATAGCTTATCACAGAGGATATAGATTCACATGGCCAACATCTCATCTTGGGGGAGTGGTAGCTTCAAGGAGTTATTCAGTACCTTCCATCTGGAAATGAAGTCTAAAACTCTCATTCTCTCACTTTTTTTAGTTCATGAGGTCACTGAATGTTGTTTTTGGAAATTTCGAGCTCAACTAGAATAGGAATTCACGTCGGAGATCCTCTCCTCCTGTTATTGAGTTAGCATGAAAACTGGTGTACCACATAAAGGATAAACCTTGTAGGGTTCTCACAAAGCATCTGATCTTCACAGCTTCTTGTTACTCTAGGGTTACCATAATGGAATCACAGTAAGAAGAGTAGTTCATTAGATCCTACTTCGGGTCCCCTAATCCATTGAACACTAGGAATATGGGGTTCCAGAAATTTGGTGGTGGGGGGATGTTGGTTACCCAATCAGGGTAGGTCTTCTGTTTTGGTAGTATTAAAGGGCACTGTCCTTCCATTTCTTCAATTTTAGTTTTCAATAACTCGATGGTATTTAGGATACCTTATTGCTTGTCACGTGGACCTAACCATGAGTGGGTGAAGTAGGGGGAAATATTGGATGTGTCGGCACTGCTGAAACTTGAGGCGGATAACCATTTAGGGGCATCCTTTTGTGGATTCTCCTAAATCTATTCTGATTGCTTCCACAATGGAGGGAAATATTGATATCCTCCCGAGATTGGTTTCTGGTAGACTTATGGACCCAGAACTACCTTAAATGAGCTTTCCAGCCTTTCTTTATCCATCGAGATGAGCCTGTGAGTCAGAGGGACATCTGATGGAAGTGTGTGTTGACGCTCCACCTAAGGAACATACCAAGTAGGATGGCTTACTCTTAGCATCTTAGTGTTGAGTCTCCTTAGCCCTTTAATTTCTTTATCTTGTCAAGAGAATCTATCCTCAAGTTTAGGGGAATCATTTTCATGAGGAGGTGGTGGTTTGTAGATCTTGTTCTTATTATTATCCTTATTGGGGATTCTCACAGGAGGTGGTGGAAGATTGATTGAGGGGGCTCCCAAATTTAAGACAACTCTTTGGTTTCTAGTTTGCACACCTCCAAGTTCGATGTGGACTGTATCCAGGAGGGAATATTCTACTCTTGTTTCCATGTTATTTGTACCATTTTAAGCGAGGCCTGTAGGGATAATGTCCATTATGTTCAACGATGCATACCGCATTGGGGTGGTGTACCAAGTGATGAATAGTAGTAGAGTTTCTTGTGTCCTTTGTTGGATCTTCATCAGCCATTCTGTGACACTCTTCGAGTTTATTGGAAAAGAGTGACTCGAAGAGAGCCCTGGTATGACCTTTTAGTATGACTATTTTCATTTTTTGAGAGTCACAGGATGGGATGGACTGAGTGACCCTCTATATATTGTTCTTCCCAATCGGTAGAAGACATACATCCATTGGGTGGGAATTTGAAGTAAAAATGCCCTCAGCCCTGCAGGATGGGGTTGCTCCCATTCTTCTGTTGATGTGCCTTAGCGTGGATTTTCTAGTCTTACATGGGAATTTTGTGTTAAAAATGCCCCCAGTCCTGTAGGCTGGGGTTGATCCTGTGTTGTGGCAGTTGCTGCTGCTATTACCACCTTCTTGATCTTACATATTCCCATGTGGGTGTGATCCAATAATGGTGTTGGGTCTACACTTGAATTGTTTGCTCCCAAGTACATGATCAATACTTTTATATTGGATTCCCATAGATTGGTGGCCTACAATATATTCTTGGTTTCCTGGTTCAGTAGCGTCTTGATGGCTTGCTATCATCGGGCCTAACACTTCTAAGACATATTCAAGGTGGGATTTTGTCAAGTGTTCCACCTTTTCTAAGTAGGGACTTCATTTGAATATCTTATGGGGATTATGAAATTGCAGTATATCACTTTTATTTGGTTCTTCTAGATAGGAAGTGGGGTGAAGTGTAGAGCTCCATGTTCTCCCTATCCCCAGATATGAACACTAGACAGGTTGTTGCTGATAAGGCAGCACAACTTGTGTATCACATGGTGGCAAGCTAGATCAAGGTCTTTATTTCACGTTTCTAATTATGGTCACCATTAATATGGAAGGGACTCTAGTTTGATTTTATGGAGAATATCTCCCAATACATTTACATGGTATGCATACCCATCGTAGGGAAAAACCTTGATTTTAATTGGTGGAGAGTTTTCTAGATATTGAGGCGAATGATATGAAAACATTATTATGACAAATCTCTTGGTATATTGAACTGAGAAGTGTTCATGGGACAATACATAACAAGTATTTTATCCCTAAATAGTTGTTTTTTCACAAAAAAACAACTTTTTGTTGTTTCTCTAGGGACTCTTCTTCTTCGCCTGATTTGACTGCTTCTTAATGATTTTGTTCCAAGTAGCGGGGTTGACGGGAGTCTCATTGACATGTAAATGGTAATATTGTTCCTTAAAAGATTATAATGGCTCCAAGACATCCTCTAGTTGAGAAATAATATCACTTTTCATGGAGATAGTATCTAACATGTCGTACTCCATTTTTTCAAGCACCTCGACATAAGAGGGCTTTCTCACATTTGACCCAATGAGGAAAGGACCTTCTCACCAGCATAAATTTTGACTATAGGAAGAACCTTCACAGTAAATGTTGTAATGGTGAGGAATACCATAATTGTTTAGTGTTCGGCCATAGAGAGTACTTCTGTGGTGTATACCCTAGAGAGGACCTTCCAGGAGGATCTTAATAAAGGTAGGACCTTATTACTGCTTGGTGTCATTGAGGGGAGGACCTCCACAATGATTGCTATCATGGTGAGGACTACATCATAGATCTAGATACAGAGAGACTGTATGTCGTGTACATTCTAGGGAGGGCCTTTAGAATATACTATAATGAGGGAAGGACCTTCTCATTGCTTAATTTTACTGTGGGTAGGGTATTCATAGTGACTACCATCATGGTGAGGACTACCATCACAGCTTGACGTCTGACTACAGGGAGAAACATATCTATAGTGTATACCCTAGGGAGGACCCTTAGGGTGGATGACAGTAAGGGGAGGACCTTCTTTCTATTTTATATTCTGTTCAAGGGGATGGAAACCCTAACACACATCAGGAGATAGGCTCTCGTGATCAATTATTTCTAGCCCACGGAGTAAGCATCTGTGGGTGCTCTGGGGAGGACCTTCAGAGCTATTGGTAACGACATTGTGGGGAGGACCATCACCACTTCTACTACCACTTACATAATTTGGTAATGGACTGACATGATCTTAATCCTCTATTGATATATGTTTGATGTTGTCAAGAACACCAACTTCTATCAAAGAATAATAATGAATGTGCTCTTCATTTTCTAGTTTCCTTTGGAACCTTTCATTTTTGGGTGATCTTTTGCGGGAAACTGTGGCCTCCTATTGGTAGTGGCCTTTTTATATAGGACTTTGTTTAGTTTTTTCCCATGATATTGTCAGGATAGGCCGATGAGCATCTTGAGTTCTGGCAGAGCTATATGCCTCCCCGGGAGCAACTGCCACATTGGATCGGTGTCCTCCATTAGGAATGGGTGTTTTTTCCTGGTCCATTTGTCCTTGTATCATGTAATATGTCTATTAACCCTCCTAGACTGGAGTAGGGATGTGGGTCTGCTCTGGGGTGACTATCTGATTTTTTGGTTGAATCACCCCACCTGAAGAGACCAGGTTGTGGCCCTGACTCCTCACTTTTTCCACTGATGTAATGACATCTTGACATGTCTGGAGGATATAGTCAGAGATCGATGTATGATCCTTCATTGTGTAAAATATGTTTTGAGAGACGTCATTTTATGGAATGGGTATGAATTCCCATTCTGATGTAGAAGTAGGAGTTTGTTCCTACTCAGGTCCTCCATGGGTTTCCAGTGGGTATTGGAAGTTCTCATTTTCCAAGGTGGAGGAACAAGTCTGCCACCGGTTTTTTTCTCAAGTTTCCACCATATTTGGATGGTGGACTTTCTTAGCATCCATATTAATTTGACTCTCCTCATATTTTCTTGCCATCATATTTGACAGGTGGGATTTTTTATGGTAGTTTGGAATTTTCATCTGCCTATGAATTGTCACTGTATTTAACTGTTGGGATTTATATGCATCGGTAGTGTTATATGACTACCTAGGGTTTGATTCCCAATTTGGATGGTGGTATTGGTTTGAATTTTTAGGGATTTTTACCTTCTTATAGATGGATGTCGTCCTATTTGGATGACGGGATTCTTGCACATTGGCAAAGATTTGTATCTGCCTATAATTTTTCACTCTCTCTACATGGAGGGAATGGAGAGCACTGGAAAAAATGTTCATTTTCTCATACTGTTCCACCCTATTTCAGTGGTGGGATTCATAGGATAGAGCATGGATATCAATCCTCTCATAAATTACAACAGTATTTCCATGGAGGGCTTTAGTATGAGGGGAAGAATTGTATGTATTCCTCTTATATTCCACCGCATTTATGGGGAGGAACTCCTCCTTAGGAACCAAGTTGATAACCTGCTCCTAATTATGAATTTTCCACCGTCAGCAAGCAGCTTGAGGGGCCCATGTACATTAGACTTCAGTAGGTTCCCTCATCATTGGATCTTCTTCAGAGTGAGGATGTCAGGTTGTACACTGCAGGTGGCGATGTCCTCTGACAGGATCCCTTGAGTGGGGTCCCCATGCAGCTAGGATTGAGTCATCGGTGTTGACCTCATCTTTCTCACTAATATATGGGAGGTATTCATTGTTTAGTTTCAAGTATAGGCTCCCGAAATGATTTTAGATGGCCAGTGGAGTCGTCCTCTATTGGATTGTCGACCGCAGTTGAAGAGGTGGCTGGTGAGATTTCACCAATTAGAGGGCATGCCTAGCAGCCTCCACCTTAGGGAGAGTACTATTTTGGGGGTACTATTTGATCAGCGTGTTTGAAACCCAACATTGAAGACATTGGATAGGTGAGGTAGTTATGTTCCTTGTTGGGGACCTAGCCACCTGTGTGCTTGCTGAGATGCATGTATGAGCAAATTGTTGAGATTCCATTTGGATCAAAGAGAGATATATGAAAAGCCTACAATATATATTTGAAATATACATACAACAAAATGTTATTAAATTAGAATCTCATTATCAAATTCATAAGTGGTGATCTTTCTTGGCCTTCATTCTTTTTGGATGAAAGGGGCATGTGGTAGGATAATACTTCCACCATGGTTAAGGATTTGTGTCAGGTTCACCATTTTTGTTTCAACCTAATTCACTTCATACCTTTGGGGGGCAAACAAAATGGCCCAACGAATAGTAATCAATTGTCCGTCATTATGAAGTATTCCTCATTGGGTATGATATCCCCAGATGGTCTTCAATAGGTTTATTCATGGAGTTAGAAACACCCAACGACACTTGTATCCAGGGTTCATGGACCTTCTTTCTAAAGGTAGGCACATGTTGGATGACAATTTGGCCAATGACACTTAAAAACTCCATTGGTTGAGAGAATGGGAGGTCAAGCTCATCACAACATTTTGGGGGGAATTACTTCCTACTTTGGGACTCTCTTATAGATTTAAGAAATGTTCATATGTTCGTGAATCCTTGTTTATTTCCAAATAATGTGTCTGCAAGTTACCCATGGGTTTCAAGATTAACTGTGTATATGCATAGGTCAAGAATTATAGAGACAGTGCTAGTTTAAGTTGTATGATGAGGTGCTCTAGATTTTATCTTCATCCAAGGTGGATGGAAGTTGTTTCAATATCAGGATTGAACCCATGAGATAGGATTCCTACATATCCTCAGAAGAGGAATCAGAACCCACATAGTTCGGTGCCACTAAAATGGGCACATCACATTTCAATGTCATGTGATGGGGACCCATCTATGCAGATTAGCATCATGCTGCAAGGATTTCAAGGTGGAGGATGCATAGTCCAGATTTCATGTGGGGCTTACACTGAAGCGGCCCAAGATGCTTAGGAGAGGCATGGTATCTTGAGTGTATATGGCCCTACCAAGGATATGGACTTGTGAACATTAGGGTGATTTTGGAACTGGGTTTGGACCTTAAGGAGGCTTCCTATATATCACAGTTAGTTGGAAATCAAATCCCTTGTAGTTTGGTTTAAGTTAGGGATTATATCGTAGAGGATTCCTATTTATGAGGGGACATGATTGGGGCTCACAAATTGGAGTTTCCCATTTTAGAAGGAATGGTTGGGGATTACACAGTATTGGAGGCCTTTCTTGAAAGAGTCACTTGATGTATTATTCTTAAAGAGTATTCCCTAGTGATTTCGGGGGGAATTCTTATTAGTAATGACTTTTAAGGAGAATTTCCCTTGATCCTGAGCCTTAAATAGGAATCTGACATATCCTTGTTGGAGAAGGAATCAGAGTTATCATATATAATTTAGAGTGTTGTTGATATTGTGATCATCTTCAACCTCTAAGCCCACATGAGTCATGAATGGTTTAAGAAAAAATAGGAAGTGGTAGATCTAGAAAACCACATGACTTATCTTCTTCATTGATGGAAAAGGAGGATGATGGTGGAAGAGGTTGGGGCAACGGATTGATGAGAGAGAGCAGGTATGTGCCAACTCTCACCCGTGTCGATATCCAGGACAGTCACATTTGGAAATCTATCTGGACTTGTCTTGGGCCAATCCTAAGAGGATCTGGAGTGATGCCTCCAGTAGAAAGGTCACCTTATGGGGGGTTCCTAAAATCTGGTTCCGAGAAAGGGGAGAAACATCGCTCCTCGTTAAATGGAAAGGAATACATGATTCCTTTGACTTATCACCATCCCTCATTGAAGGAAAATCCAGTGATTACCCTTGATCCATAAAATGGGGAGGTTCGCATGAGTATTCCAAGGTTGGGCCACGGTTTACCATGGGAATCTAGACTTAAAGACATTTTGTGGGTCCATAACCTTTCTAGGATTACCCACGTGACTCTTCTTACCATGGGTATGTAAATTCGGAAGGATGTGCTGATGCACCTGATGGTTTTATCATACAAGTCTAGTGGATTTGGAAGAGGCTTTGGCCCGATGCCTATAGACTCGTTAGTAGAGTGAATTCAGATGATGGGATAGAAATAAAAGGTCTTGATTGGGACCAGAAGGCGGAAATCCTGAAGGTACCCAATTCCGTGTACCACTTGTTCATGTAGGGTAGGGTACCCTCTGCATGGCGAACTACTATACGGGTGGAGGGTTCATCTACAAACTGAGGTGGTACAGGGACCTAGACACCGATTTCATACTGATGTGGTATGTGGACCTGAATGTGGTTTGTGTACTATAGTGGTACGTGGTCTCAGGTTTCGTCCACCTAGGGTGGTGGTATGTGGAATTGGAGTCTGTCCATGTGAAGGAGAACTATGTAGGTCAGGGTCTCATCCACATAGAGATGTACTATGCAGTTTTCCATATTGAAGAAGGGGCATTAGTCCTACAGTTTGTTGGCAGTTCATCCATGAAGGTAGTATGGTTCACAGTTCTCCAATTAGGATCGTGGTTTTTCCCATATTATTATCCTTAATTGCTTTTATGGTTCGCAACTTATTTATACTTGGTAGAAACTGTTCATGGTTTCGTACTTCATCGATCGTTTTCATTCGAAATCTTCAATCCATAAACTCCAAGATCTCTGAAAAACTGATCCTCTATCACTTTTTTGGTTCCCCTCGGGGTCCTTTTATAGAGTGCTGAGGAGGCTGTATTACAGGTCACATGACAACATTTTTTCAATCCCATGGGGAAATCATCCAACCCGTGGATGACTCAGTCAACCGAGGTTTTCACTATTGAGGTTTTCAGGGCTGAGGTTCGGGGTGGTGGAAATAAACCCCTCAATCCCACAAAATACACAGTTCACAAGATTTCCCTGGACTCACCTTGTCTGGGAATTGATTTTGTGGGGATGGTGGGAAAGGGCATACCTCCCCGTCACATTTTCTCCAAGGACGTGGTGTGTGGTGTTGCAGTTCATGGACAGAATTTCTCTACCTATATTTCTCCAATGAAGTGGTTCGTGGGGGATCCGTGATATTCCTCATTTATTCTAAAAACTTCCTAGTTCCCCAGACAAAACCTCATAGGCCAGCATTTTTTGGGATGTTCGCATACCATTTGGTTCATGGGAAATACCATCCACATACCATTACCTAAAATTAGTACACATACCACTTTGGTCCTTTTCTAAATTCAATTTCTTCAATCTTCTTATGAAATTTTCAATCAAACCTGCATATTATTCCTTTATTAAATTTTTAGGAGTATTTTCCTTTCCTCTGTAACCTTTAAACAAAAGGATACAAAGGTTAATCTTAAAGGTTACAAAAGTTAATATTAAAGGTTACATATACCTAAAAAATCTATTAAGACAAAATAAATGCCTCCTAAGAATTGTCACTTTTTCTCTAAACCACTTATAAAAGTTATCAATTGTATCATATGTTTCCAAATTTTGAAAAAGAAAAATATACTATAGAATAATCCTTAGGTGTTTCATGATTCTCATAATATTCAGAATATATCAAAATATCCTTGATAATCCCATCCTTTATTCAAATTCCTTTTTAAACCTTTAATTATACTTTGTTGTCTTATTCCTTGATACTTTTTCCCAATAAATAAAATATATGGAATATGTCTATATGATTTTTCAATATCAACTCAATCATATTTCACAATTATAACATAAGAATAATTCATACTTTTAATCTAGACATCAAGGTCATCGTTTCTTATATTGATATCTCCTTTATCTTCCAGCATGAGGCCCACATCTTCAAAAAATAAATAGTCAAGTCCTTAGTTCTATTTACCTTTATAAATGAGATGGATGTGTTGAGATTTTTAAATCGAATAAAATAAATACCATTATCTATAAAAATTTTGAAACAATGAAAAGGTCTTCGATAGATCAAATAGTTTCTTATAGGTGATTTAGAAGTTCAAAAAGATTTTAAAATCATTTTAACAATATTTTTCCATGATAGTCATGATTAAATCATATGGAATGGATTAAAATTTTGTGGGAGATCACTTTCTTTCCATCTTAATAAATGATCCTTAATCTATAAAAAATAACATCACTAAAACATTAAATGAATTATTTCACTTCAAAATAAAAATGGACCTTGAAAAGACAATACCCATAGAAAATCTATAATAATTTAACCTTTACATCCTAAAATATAACCATAATAACATTAAAACTAAAGAAAGTTTTGATCTTAAAGTCTATATCATAAATTTCATATTATATCCCAAAAAATGTAAAAAAAAATTCTACTAAAATAATCCTTTACATTAAACCAAAGTGTTACATTTACTTAAATCCAATAAAACATCTCTTAAATTATCATTAATCACCTTAAAGTTTGATCACTTAAAAACTAAAAAGGAGTGTTTGATACTTTGATCATATGATCAAAATTAAACTTATAAACCCATGATGGTATCCAAAACTCTTAAATTAATCTCACATAAAAACACCACAATATCAAACGTTATATGTAATGACCCAAAATTTTATCAATGGAAATTCACTTCTTAAAATTATTCCATATAGTATAAATCACATAAAATTACATATATAATATAATAAAAAATTATAAATTATTAATGAATGGAATAAAAATTATTTTTAGAAGTTAATAAACCTATATGTTTGGAATATTAACTTGACCTTTGGAATAGTAATGTAACCATTATGAATAGTAAAGAATTCAATAAAATATTAAGCTCACCTATGAAATTATAAATAAAATTTTGGCATTGTATAAATGACAATATGATATAATTATATCATACTATATGTAAATAAATATTTTTAAAATTGCTATTTAAGTGTTGGTATTTTTGTAATTCCTAAATATTTAATTAAAATTTTATAAATAATATAATGATTTAAAATAAAATTTATTTTCATAAAATAGATTCTTAAATTAAAATTTGGTTTTCATATTATTATAATATAATTTTATGATACCTTACCTAATTTTTCAAACTGTTATAAAATCAGTTATAATTTTAGAATCAATATTTTCCAAGTAAATGATGAATTTAATTAAAAATTAATTTTCTCATATTTAGAAACGTATTTTCATAAAATGGAATAAATTTTTTATTTTTATTAATTGAAAATTATTACAGTGATTTTTTGGGATTTTTTAAAAATACTTGAATCTTTAGTGAATTGTAAAAGATGATAATTTACAATAAAATCTAAATACATGAATTATAGAGTCATAGATGATGTAAGGATTACATAACACCAAATTATAGATCAATCCTTTATTAATTTAATATATTTAGTGATAATTCTCAAAATTTCCATAGTCTTGATCTAAAATAATAAACTAATAAATAAAATAATGAGAAACACCCCTCTCCTCTCCTATAAATACCACCCCTCACCACCTCTTCTCCTCACTTCTTTCAAGCTTTGAAAATCATCCAACTTCTTCCCAATACTCTTCCCAAAACCTTCCACCATGTCTAAGGGATCATTTTTTTCAACAAAAATAAAACCCTTTTCTATAAGGAGGTTTTCAATGAGAAGGATTCCATAGGTAAAATACTCTTTATTTTCTTTTAATTTCTTTTAAAGTTCTTTTATTTTCTTATTCTCTCCAAACTTCACCTCATAAAAATGGTATTATAACTCCATTACATTTCATATAATGGCATTTTATTATTCTAATGTAATAATACATCATTAATCCCCCTAATCCTCTCACTTTTATTCAAAAAATGAAACTGTCTTCCGTGAGGTGTTATTTTATCACCTTCAAGGAAAACAAGTTTTCATTTTACTTTATCACCTTAAATGATGGTCTTAAAACCATTATAATGGTTGAAACATATTTTCAAATGTGTATTAAAACCCTTTTTATATTCTAGAACTAACATATTTACAAAATACTAAATTATAAAACAAAACAAGTTTGTTGTGATCGATAACCGCGAAAAATAACCCAAACAATTATCATTAACAATTTTGTTTAATGATTCATCCTCATGCCATATAACCAAAGGATATATAAAACCAATTAAAAATATTTTATAACATTAATAACATATAATTTCAATTATGAATAATTACCCACACTTTACATGATCATCCATACATGTATACAAGTGAACCGATCATGAAAACCAAGAAAACAAACACTCTCAAATGATGAAACTAATCATTATAACTAATCAGAAAGAAAACAAATTAAATTAATAAAACGATAATGAATAAAATTCAGGTATAAATTTTTTTTTTATTTATTAATTAATTAATTTAATTTTATTATCTAGGATATTAAAGTTAAAAAATCATTCATACATAAGGTAAGGGAATTCTGAAACCCAACTCTCTTTCTTTGGGTTTTCCCTATTTCCCTCAATTTTAAGTATGGATGTTCCATTAATGGTCCTAAAATATCATTTATTTATCCTTCCTATATATGTTCTGGATATACAAGTATCCAATCTTGTTTTATGAAAAAATCAATGTTTTTTTCAAAAGAACTCTTCTTTCCAAAATTACATCTTTCAATTCTCATGATATTGTGTATTCCTCACTCATGATTGATGATTATTATATCAAGTATGTTACTACCTATATCATTTGGGAACCCAACAGTTTATTAATTTATTATTTATGAAGACAAACTCATTCCTTTCCATGGGTTATGCGTGGTGTTCATGATAATGTAAATGTTGTGATGTGACGGGTGCGCCCAAAAATTATATAGTGCTCCAATTCATTGGGTAATGTGATGAATATCATGAGATTAAGTGAAATATGTGTAAAATAAATGCTATATTTTTTCACAACTATGTGTGGTAGTTTACCACTAAGACATGATGTTTCATTTTTATGCACATCCACATTCCATGCCTTTATATAATGTTTCCTCTCATGATTATGGTTAAGATATTTTTATTATATAATGATGATGATAATTATTATCACCCATGTTTTATGTCTCTTATTCATCATCATATTGGGATTTCTTCCCACCCATTCTTTTGATGTATATCCACAGGTGAATACTAGTAATAAGGAGAAAACGAGGGCCAATAAGAATCCAGAGAAGGAATAAAAAAAAATCTTATGTTTTATTTTGAAAAAGTTATGTATAAGCCTAATTTTATCAAGACAATAAACCATTTGATCCTAGATTCATAACACTATTATGTTGTTTATCTTTAAAATTATGTAATGTTTTTGTAAGAAAAAATAGGGTTTCTATAGTTGTTATCAGAGAATAGTTTAGTTAATTTTCTAATTAGGATTAGGGAACATTAGTGAAAACCCTTAGTATGAGACTAAGTACATGTAAGCACATAAGAAGATTTGATTTTGAAAATTCTAAACATATGAATCCCAAAATATATTCATTTATACTTAATTTCAAAAAGGAATAAATTATTTATTCATGAATTTTTTACTTATGTTTTATTCTAAGTTTTCTACTTTAGAAAATAGTGGGAACCAGGAGAAACCAGGACAACAACCCATGCAAGGGAAAATATAGAAATTACCAGAATGATATCCCCAATTCCTTGGGAGGTTAAGTTCAAAATTTCCTGGTGATTATTACCTATATTTATCTGGCTATTAACAGTAACCTAAATATTGTGGAATGTCCTAATTAACCTAATATAGAGAAAATGGATATCAAGTATTTTATGAGGCAACAACCACAAATGTTTGGTCGATCTTTATATCCATTAGTCGCAGAATAGTGGTTTAACACAATAGAGAATATATTTTTTGTACTTCACTATTTTAAGATGGAGAAGGTGGATCTGGAAATTTATCATCTAGATAGAGAGGCTGGCCAATTGTGGGAGTTTATTAAGAACACCAAACTGAAGGATGAAATTAAAGATATGGAGTGGGAAGAAATTAAGATAATGTTTCCTAACAAGTATTTACCTAAAACTATTTATATAAATATGGAGAGAGAGAATTAATAGAGCGAATGAAAGTTGAAAGAGAATCTATCATCACCTATGAATAAAATTTTACAAGGCTTTCAAGGTACTCTTTGGGTTTTTTATAAAAAATGATAGAAAATGTGATAGATTATTTAGTGGTTTAACACCACACTTTAAAAAGTCTCTATAAATTAGAGAAATTGGGTGTTATAAAGAAGTTATTCAATGTTCTCTTGAAGTGGATATGAATTTTAGTGAATAGTACCATGACTATAGTGAAAATAAATGAAATATGTAGTTTCAAGATAGAGGATCTAATGAAAAAGGGGGAAAGAAAACTTAACCACCTGCATATCAAAAATGTGGTAAGAAGAACCATGGAAATTTCATCAAAGGGATGGGGAAATGATGAGTGTGGGAGAGAAGGGACCCAATATCATGAATGTATAAAATAAATTAGGAATCAGGACAATGTGGTGGTGTAAAGTAGAGCACTACTAATGGTTAAATTCTTCAAATGTAGGGAATAAAGGAACTATGCAAGCTAGTGCACTAAACCTTGATTTCTCAAGGGTAATCAGTGTCATCATCCACCAAATCCAAAGGATAAAGGGAAGGATTATTCCATCACTACTATTGAGGTGGATACTAAAAATGATGTAGTGATAGGTATTCTAGTTATTCATTCAAGAATAATGGATGTACTATTTGATTATGGTTCTATTCATTCATTCATATCTTGAAAGTTTGGTAGAACTATTTAAACACCACCTCAAGATATGAATGTTCAGTTATTTTTTAGAAAATAAAATGGATAAATTATTTCTTCCAAAGTATATAACTCCTCCCTCGTCAATTTTTGTGGACTAAACCTCTTATAAAATATTTTCTCACTTCATTTGGTAGAGTTTGATGCTATTTTGGGCATGGATTGGATATATTCATACAAAGACAGTATTAACAATTGGGAAAGGGAGATCACTCTTCATATCCTGAAGCATCTACCAATTGTATACAAGTTTAAGGAGGAGTATGAATATTATTTGTATCCATCATCTCAAGTGTGGATATTATTTACTTATGATGAAGCATATCTAGCTAAAATGATTGAGACAAATGATAGAATCATGATCGAAGACATGCCTAGAAGATGGTTGAGGATCATAACATTAAATCTCATGAGTCTAACATTGTTATTAAGATTGATATGGATAAGTCATATGACAGATTAGAATAGAGCATCATCTTTAGGGTGATTGAATTCCTAGTGTTTTCTAACTGAGTGAGAGACTTATTTTTCATATGCTTTAGCTCTCCCTGGCTCTCAATTTTGATTATGGGGAAAAGAAGTGGTTTCGTTAAATTTGTTCATGGCCTCTGGAAGGGATACACCATGTCTCCTATTATTTTCATCATGGTTCAGGATTCTCTTAGAATGGCCATCAATTAGGAAATCAATGGTGGTATCATTCTTCCTTTAAAGAGAAGAAATCATTATAATGGTATATCTCACATTTTCCTTGAATATGACTTGATTGTATTCATCAATGCTGGGAAAAGATCCATTCAAGGCCTTAAAGCTATCCTGAAGGTTTATAGCAAGTGGAGTGGTGGAAATTTTAATTGTGAAAAAATCTGCATTTATGTTCCACGCTTATTCTTAGAAATACGGTGAAAGAAAATAGAGGAGTTGTTGTGCATTCACAGAAAATATATTCCTATGGAATACTTGGGAGAACTAGTCTCTATCAAGAGGCTTTTCATTATATATTATGAGGGGGTTCTTATCAAAATTACTAACCACGTCAACAATTGGAATAATTGCTTTCTCTCATTCAGGGGCAGGATTACTTTGGTGAATTGTGTCCTCACTTCCATGCCGATGCATGTGATTTCGGTGCTTAGGACTCTTAAAACTGTGCTGAGGAATATTGAGAAGATTATGGCTTCTTTTATCTAAGATTATCAGGCAGAAGGCAGGTGTCATTGGGCTTCATGGAGTAGAATGATGAGGTTGGTGGATAATGGAGGGATTAATTTTCATATTATGGAGGGAACCAAGCCTAGCCTTCAAGATAAACTAGTTCAGAACATTATAGAGGGGCACTCCCTTTGGAGAAATGTAATCACTAGAAAATATGGACCTTCCCTAGATTCTCTGATGGGGGAAAGTCTCTCATTTTTTGTGGGATATTAGAGATCATTACTCAAGTCACAATCTCAACTCCAAATTGATCATCGGTCGCGGTGAGATTAATTTTTGGCACCAAAACCTGGTTGGCTCTCTTCTTGGATTTCCAAGTTGTCCTATTCCTAATATTACCTTTTCTCAGGCCACTTAGTATCCTGCACTAATTCAGGCTATCCTTAATCACCAATAGCATGAGGTCTTTGATCAAATTGATCTTTCCACACTTTGTGATAGGCTTGTCTTTACTAGCTCTTTTATGGGGGTGTTCATAGCTAAGTAGTATAGCAGATTTCATCAGTACAATAATGCCAGTATTGTTGGTGTTTACTCGTTTTAGTGTAAGGATATGCCCATTAAGTATAATTTTATGGTTTGAAGGAAGGTTAACAAAATTGTCCCTACGGATGAGGCAATTAGAAAAAAGGGTATCATCCTGGTGTCTAGATACTGGTGTTGCAGGAATTCCTATGAAGAATCATTTGATCACCTTTTCTTAGGTAGAGATTGGGATACAGTGGTCTAGTGGGGTTTTGGTGTCCTAATTGGGCAGGATATGCAGGCCGCTGCATGTTTTCTTTTTCTTCGGAGTGGCTTACAGGATGTCTCTTTGTGCAAGCCTAAACATATGGAGTCAGCAGTGTTATTGGTGGCAGGTTGATGGTCAATATGGGATGCTATAAATAGGGATTGAGTTGAAGGCCGATTCATTTCAGCCTTGGCCATGCATGTTCGTTCGATAACTCTTGCAACGGAGCTAGGTTCCTGGGGGAAGAATTGAGACAGCAGCCAAACAATGATAATGGTTATGGTGGGAAACAAAAGTCAAATCTCTGCACAAAATGTGTATCATCCAAGTATATGGGTTCATTGGAAGCCCCCACAATGTGGTTTTAAACTCAATGTGGATGGTGCGTGTGGGATGGGCATCATACGAGGGGGAGACAGTGTCAGGGGTCATGACGGGGCTGTTCAGCTGGCTTTCAGTAGCTTTTATGGCAATGGTAACTCTATTATAGTTGAATCCAAAGCCTTACTTAATGGGATGGAAGTTTGCATGAGACAGAAAATTTCTCTTTTGGTTATCGAAACAGATTCTTCAGTCATATAAAATTCTATTAAAGGTAATTCTGATGCCCCCTGTTCTATCGAGTACGTCATTCATAGGTGCACAAACTATATTTTTAATTTCATAAGTGTGGAGCACATTTGGTGTGAAGGTAATAAAGTAGCGGAATTTCTTATGGCATGGGGAAACTCTGATGATCCTAATATAGTTTTTTCTACCATGGTAAGACTTCCCTCAAAAAATCTTGGACTTGTTCGAGGTGACACACTAGGTTTGCATTATTTTAGAACCACCTAATTTCCTACGATTTTTCGCTTTCCTACTGTCTGTTCTTTCTCTTGTGTCTTTTGTAGTATTATTAAATGAAAAGTCAAGGGTTTTTTGTTGTAAGGTAAGAAAGGAAGATATTCACAAGAATTCCTTTCGAATGCGGTATGGACACTATGAGTTCATAGTGATTCCTTTCAAACTCACTAATTTTCCATTAATATTCATGGACTTAATGAATAGAGTCTTTAGAGATTACCTTGACAAATTTTTTGAAGTCTTGATTTATGATATTCTGATATACTTCAAGAGAAAGGATGAACAAGATGAGAATTTGAATACTATTCTAAATACTTTGAGAAGTAATAAAATTTATGAAAAGTACACTAAATGAGACTTCTAGACAGATTAAGTATCATTCTTGGGGAATGTTATCACCAGAAAAGGAATATCTATGGACCCTTCCAAGACAAAGGCAATAAAAGAGTGGCCCAGGACAACATCAGTAATGGAGATCCTTATTTTCCTTGGTATATCTGGGTATTACTAGAAATTTTGTGAATAACTTATCAATATTGAAAAACCCACTAACAAAGATGACTCGAAAGGGAGAAAAGTTTTTTCTGGACAAGTTAATGTGAAGACTGCTTCAAAGAGTTAAAAAAGTTCCTTATCACTGCACTAGTACTCACACTACTAACAAGTGGGGAACTCTTTGTGGTATACAGATATGATTAAAAGAAGGTATTTGGTTTTTAACTAATGAAAAATGATAATGTGATAGCCTACACCTCAAAGCAGTTGAAAATAGAAGATAAAAACTATGTGACACATGATATGGAGTTAGTAGTTGTGATCATTGCATTGAGAATATGGAGGCATTATCTCTATGGAGAGAAGTGTGAAATATATACTAATAATAAGAGCCTAAAATATATATTCATATAGAAAGATCTTAATATGCACTGGTGAATATGGTTAGAGCTCATAAAGTATTATGACTGCTCAATATACTACCATCCGGGTATGGTAAATATAGAGGAAAATTTTCTAAGTATAAAGTATCCTACAGCATTATCAATTATTAAAATTGAGAAGGATCCAATCTTCTTATATTTTTAGAGGATGTACTTAGGTATCATTGAGTAAGGAACAACAACAATCATTTCTCAAATAATTATCCAACCATCCCTTATGGAGAAAATAAAGGATGTTAAAAGAAATAATGTGGAAATTAAAAAGAAGTAGGATGATATGAGAAAGGGGAAATTATCAAAGTTTAAAAATTGATGATAAAGGAGTTATAATATTTGGGTCATGATTATTTATACCATATGATCCAAATATAATTAAGGATCTTCTGAATGATTCACATATATCAAACTTCTATATTCACGTAGGGAGTACAAAGACATATCAAGATCTACAAGAGCACTATTTGTGGGAAAATATGAAGAATGAGATCACTAAATATACATCAAAGTGACTAGTATGTAATAAAGTGAAGGATGAAAGAAAATATTCTATATGGATGTTGCAACCATTACCCATACCAACATGGAAATGGGTAGACATTACCATGGAGTTTGTCACTCCACTTTTGAAGACACCCAAGGGAAACAATGATATATGGGTTTTTTTGGATCATCTTATAAAGACAGATCACTTTATCATAACATGAGAGGACTTCTCACTAGATCAACATTCACGAATATACATCAGAGAAGTAGTAATGTTGTATGTAGTACCATTATCGATTGTATCCGATTGAGATTCAAAAGTCACCTCTAAGTTCTAAAATAGTCTCCAACATTATCTAAACACTAAGCTAAAATTTAGTGTGGATTATAATCCTTAAAATGATTTCCAATATAAATGAAATATTCAGACATCGGAAGACATGTTGATAGAATATTCCATGGACTTCAAAAGAGGATGGGACCAACATTTTCCTCGGGTATAGTTCTCTTACTATAATATTTTCCACTCGATCATCTAAATGGATCCATATGAAGCCCTCTATTGAAAAATATGTAGAACATCGGTGTGCTAGGATGAAGTTATTAAACGTAAGTATCTAGGGCCTAAAATGGTCGAGTAAATAGTGGAAACGGTGAAACCCATTCAGCAGCACATCAAGATAGCCCAAAGTAGAAATAATAGCTATGCAGATAGTCATTGATGATACCTATAGTTTAAGGATGGAGAAATGGTATTCCACTGCATATCTCTATGGAAAAGGATCATGATATTTGGGAAGAAAGGAAAGCTGAGTCTTAGGTACATTATCCCCTTGGAGATTCTTGATTGAGTCAAATTTGTTGCCTATTGACTAGAAATTCCACCAACTATGTCTCATGTACATGATGTATTCCATGTATCCCTCATGAGGAAGTACATACCGGATCACTCACATGTTCTGAATCCATATGTGTTACAATAGGAAAATGATCTATCATATGAGGTGAAGCCACTTAAGATCATGGACCGTAGATATAAAGTTATACACAACAAGACTAATCACCCGGTCAAAGTACTATAGAGAAACCATAAGTACGAAGATGCAAAATGGGAACTGGTGTAAGTAAGGAAGGATAAGTACCCTCATTGGCTTTCAACTTAGAATGTAAAATGAAATTTTGAGGGTGAAATTTCATAAGGGGGGAAGAATGTAATGAGCCAAAATTTTATCAGTGGAAATTCTCTTATTATAAGTATTCCATATCATATAAATCACATAAAATTACATATATAACATAATAAAAACTTTATAAAGGATGAATTAATGAAATAAAAAGTATTTATAGATGTTAAGAAACTTATACCTTTGGAATAGTAACTTGACCTTTGGAATAGTAATGTGGCCATTACGGATAGTAACTAGCTAATAGAATAATAACCTCAAGTATGAAAGTATAAATAAAATGTATTAATCTTATAAATGAAAATATGATATAATTATAAAATATTGTAAGTAAATAAATATTTTAGAAATTATTAATTAAGTGTTGATATTTTTGTAAGTCGTAACTAATTAATTAAAATTCTATAATTAATATAATAATTTATAATAAAATTTATTATCGTAAAATAGATTCATAAATTAAATTTTTTTTTCTTGTGATTATAATATAATTTTATGATACCTTACTTAACTTTTCAAAGTGTTATAAAATCAATTATAATTTTAAAATTGGTATTTTAAATGTAAATGATGATTTTAATTAAAAATTAAATTTCCCATATTTATAAAATTATTTTCATAAAATGGAATTAATTTTTTAATTCTACACATCAAAAAATGATTAGGGTCAATTTTTTGGATTTTTCTAAAATACTTGATTTTTTAGTGAATAGTAAAATAAGATAATTTACGATAAAAGCTAAATACTTGAATTATAGATTCAGAGATGATTTGAGGTTTATTTAATCCTAAAATATCTAATTTTAATTAATTATTTAAATATATTTAGTGATAATTCTCAAACTATTTATAGTCTTGAGCCAAAATAATAAACTGATGAAAAAAATAATGAGAAAACGCCCTTCTCCTCCCATATAAATACCACTCGTCACCCCTATTATCCTCACACATTTAAATATTTAGACCTTTCCAAGTTCTAACAAATAATCTTCCCAACCCCCCCCCCCCCCACATTCAGGATCTCTTGGTCTCAGTAAAAGACCAAACCCTTTTCTCTAAGGAAGTTCTCAAGGAAAAGGATTCAAGAGGTAAAATCCTATTTCTTTTCAAGTTATTTTATTTTATTATTATCTATATATACAAGAATTTTATTATTATAATGGAATAATCCATCATTAAACCCAAACTCATTTCCCTTTTATTCTAAAAATTAAATCATCATCTGTGAGGTGTTGTTTTACCACCTTCGAGGACGACAAGTTTTCATTTTCATTTAGCACCTTCAAGACTAGTCTTAAAAGCATTATAATGGTTGAAATAGATTATAAAAATTATGTTAAAACCCTTTTTATGTTATTTAACTAACATATTTACATTATACTAAATGATAAAACAAAATTATTTTGTTATGATTGAAAACCACCAAAATTAACCCAAAAAATTATCACTAACCATTTATCTAATTATTCATCCTCATGCCATATAAAAAATGATATATAAGACCAATTGAACCTATATAATATCATTAATAACATATAATTTCAATTTTTTATAATTACCCCCACTTTACATGATCTTTTATACATGTATGTAAGTAAACTGATCATGGAAACCAAGAAAAAGAACACTCCTGAATGTTGAAATTAAACTCTATAACTCATCAAAAATCCCATTAATGAGCTTAATAAAACATTAATTAATAAAATTATCATATAAAAAGTTCTAGTTTTTTTAATTAATGAATTTAATTTTATTATCTAGGATATTAATGTTGCGAAATCATTCAAATGTAAGGTAAGGGAATTATCAAACCCAACTCTCTTTCTTTGGGTTCTCCCTCTTTCACTCCATTTTTAATATAGATATTCATTAATGTTTATTAAATATCATTTATTTATACTTACCTTATCTTTTATATATATACATGTTTCCAATCTATATTTATGAAAAAATTCAATGATTTTTCTAAAATAACTCTTCTTTCCAAAAATACATCTTTTACTTCTCGTGATATTGTTTCTTCTTCACGCAAGATTGATGATTCATATATCAAGTATGTTACTTCCTAATTCCTTTGGGAACCCCAAAGTTTATTAATATATTATTTATGAAAATAAATCCATTATTTTCAATGGATTATATGTGGAATTCAGGGCAAGTTAAATGTTATGATGTGACGGATGCGCCTGGAATTGTGTAGCACAAGTGAATGTTATGATGTTAGAGGTGCACCCGGATTTATATATCACTCCAATTCATTGGGTAATTTATAAAATATCATGATATAAAGTGAGATATGTGTGAAAATTATGTTATATATCTTCAATAGTATGTGTGTTAGTTGAACACTAATATATGATGTTTCATTGTTATGTATTTCTATATTCCATGCCTTTATCTAATGTTTCCTCTCGTGATTATGGTTTTGACATTTTTCTTATATTATGTTGATTATTATTATTCTTGCCCATGTTTCATATATCTAATTCATCCTCCTACTAGGATTTTATCTCTTCCCTCCTTTTAATATATATCCTTGTGTGAATACCTTTACTAAGGAAAACATGAGGGCCAATAAGAAGCTATAGAAAAAGGAATAAAATAAATGTTTATGTTTTATTTAGTAGAAGTTATCTATAATCTTGATTATCCTAAGAAACTAAAATTCTTGATCCTAGATTTGTAAAACAATTATTTTGTTTATATTTAAAATAATCTAATAATTTTGTAAGAAAAATTAGGGTCAATATATTATCTAAACCATTCATCAAATACCAACTGTATGGACCCAGCCTTAAAGATTACATGATATTGAGTTTTTAGTCAAGAATACATTTTATTCCATTCCAAAAAATCATATCACATTTATATTTTTTGATAATTAGATCACAAATATTATATAATAAGACCATAAATACAAGTTGGACACTTCCTCTTAGTATCCATTTCTTCCACAATATAAATTTTTTAAAAATAAACATGTTTTGTTTTCAGGGAAAATATTTACGATTTTCAACAGGTCTTATTATTTTTTTCTTAATCTTACTTAAAACCAATGAAAACAATTTTAAAATGTGTTATCAGTATAAAAGATCATTAATGGACATAAAAAATAAATAGATAAACTATTTTTCCATGAATACTTATAAACTTTCTCCCTTTTCAAAATAAACTTTGGGTTTAAAATAAACATTTTCTTAAAGAAGGAATCAACTTATCTTCCCCAAGAATTTCATGAAACATTTCATAAGAAATATTATATGAAAAATAAAATACATAAATTTTACTTTTAAATAATGAAAAATCTCAGGAAATATTTTTTTACAAAGTTATACTTTTCACACTGAAGTGGTAGCAAATACTTTTCTTAAACATTTATCTCATTATCATACCTTACAAAATCATAAGATTTTGATAAATGTAATAAAATTCATGATAAAAAACAAACATAAATATTAAAAAATAAATTGTATTTATATTTTATACCCACCCATCCTTGGATTATAATGGAACCACCCATCACAATAAAAAATTCCCAATAACTATAACATAAACACTCATTAAATATTCTCTACACCCATAATAAAATATTTTCATATATTTAAATATCTATTTCTATATAAAAAATATCTTTAAAATTACTAGAATACATGGAAGGGGGTTTCTTTGAATAAAACATGGAATATTATAAAGGAATTAAAATATAAAAAAATGGATATGGTGGTTGAAAATTTTGTTGCCACCATATATGTTAGAATAGAACACTTCTTTTTTCTTTTGTAACAAAAGTAAAAACATTCTGTATAAAATATATAAAACAATTCCTTTTGAAAACTATTGAAATAAAGTATAAAAACACACATAAAATTTTCTTTATTATTTAATTATTTCAATATAAATGCATATATAAAATTATTTAAAAAACATGGACATGGAAGAAAAAGAGTTGGAAGGAAAACTTTAAAAGATTATTTTTAATTTAAATTACATTACAAAAAAAACCTTAAAAAGATAATTTTTTAAAAAAATTAATGAAATTAAATTATGGTTAAAAATTAAATTTGGAAACCATTTATTTTTAGATAATAATATTCTTGAAACATTTAGAATGAAATGGACAAGAATAGAAATATTTATAAAATAAATCATTAAAAATTGGGAGGCTCATTTTGGTGGCACATTGATGGGCGCATTGAGTCCCTTCTTGGCCCTTTGGACTAAATTTTCTATGATTATATTCTCCAATGTCTCATTGTCTAGAATATCCCTCTTCATGTTTTCCCACTATAAATACTCTTTCATATCTCTATATATCTTTTTACTTCAAGTATGAATAGTGAATTATGATCTATAATATTATTCCGATTGTTACTTCTTCAGTACTATTGTTAAAGAGACGTATACTTGGTTTATAAACTATATCATCCCATCACAATCAAGTTTGAACATGGAAAATTTTATCACCTTCTTTTATCGCTCCATAGCCTCCATTTTTTCATATTCAATCTTTATATGGATAGATGGTTGAATAATAATTTTATAAAGATAAGATTTCTCCCCTTCCTTTAATATTTCATGGTCCATAATTTTTAAATCCATAAATATTGGATCTTTTTTTATACTCACTATAGAAAATATATCATGATCCTTTATACTCATAGCATCATCCACCTTGTTTTCTTTCCTAGGGTAGTATTGTATTTAGAATTCATAATATTTAATAAAATCTAACTACATTCTTTAGTTTTCAATCAACTCTTTTTATGTGAATATATACTTTAAAATTTTATAATCAAAATATATGTCAAAAGCTTCTCCATAAACATAATTCCTCTCTATATTTAATGTAAAGATTACCCCTGATAAATCCAAATCATGAGTCGGTTAATTTTACTCATAAACCACAAATTGGCATGAGGCATATGATATCACTACATTATTATACATAATAACAAACTCCAATACCTTTCTTGATGCATCACAATAAATCTTAGACCCTTCTCCACAACGGGATAGTGTGAGAATAGTTGTATTAACCAACCTTCTCTTCTGTTTCTTGAACTTTTCTTCATATTCATCAGTCCATAGGAACTTAACTCCCTTCTAATTTAACTTGGTGAGTGCATTAGATGACCATGATAAATCCTTAATAAAGTTTCAATAATATCTATCCAATCCAAGAAAACAAAGGATTTTTGTCACAGTTGTTGATCTGGGCTAATATTCAATAACTTCTATCATTTATGGATCCACTGATATACCCTCTATTGAGATTATATAACCCAAAAATGAAACTTTATATATCCAAAATTCATACTTGGTAAATTTTTCATACAAATTATCCTTCCTTAGGGTTTTTAATACAATCTTAGATTGATCTTCAAGCTCTTCCTTGATCTTTGAATATATAATAATATCATCTATAAATACTACCAAAATAGATCAAGGTAATCTCTAAAGACTCTATTCATTAAATTCATGAATATAGTGGAGAAATTAATAATTAAAAATTCCATCACTATAAATTCATATATTCCTTAACTTGAATGGAAATCTATATTGGGTATGTATTCACTTTTGAAACTAAGATGATAGTATCCAGATCAATGATCAATCATGGAAAAATATCGATCTCTTTATAATTAATCAAAATAATAATAAATATAGGGTATAGGATGCTTATTCTTGATCATGGTGTTGTTAATATTCTGATAATCAATTTAGATTCACATTAATCCATCTTTCTTCTTGAAAGTAAAGGTGTTACCTATAGTGATTCACTAGAAAAAATGAATCCATTAAAAAAATTATTTTGGATTTTATTCTTCAATTCCTACAAATAAATCTGGTTCTTTCTATATGTAGTATTTGAAATATATGTATCCCTAGGTTTGAGTTTTATTGAAAAATTAAATTCAAAATTCTGTGGAAGACTAAGAAACTCTTCCATAAATATATCAACAAACTACTGTAAAATAGAAATATCATCAATGTTGAGTTTCTCCCTAACCATATCAGATAAATACCCACTTTGAATAGGGATAAATACCCATTTAATGGATATAATTTCCATTGGAAGTACACATTAATCCTCACACGAATAGATGATCATAGGATGGTTCAGAATATCAAATGTGACTTCCCTTCATTATTAATTGATATGGTATTTATATAAATAAAACAAAACCATTCCCAAAATAACATTAAATTAAACTAGATAAATAATAACTAGATTTTTTAAAATCAAATTCCCACAAACATCAATTGGGGAAGATTCTTAAACTTGAGATGTGAATATCATACCATTAAAAGTTTTTACTGGTATTTCAACATCTAGTTATTGAGGTGGTAATTTGATATCCTTAGAAAATTATTTATATATAAAAGAGTCTTAATAAGTATAATCAAATACTACATTAGAATTTATAGATTATATTGTATGTGTATCTTTCACCACTTCATTATCTCATCCTAAATTGGAAATAGTTATCATAAGAGATTTACTTTTGTCTCTAGGATTCATAGGTTTCTGATATATATCATCATCATTAATCCCCAGTTTCAATTAATGGATAGCATAATGTTTATAAACCTTATAATTTTAGCATTGGAGTGTGGGTGGTTCATTCTATAGAGATTTCTCTCCATTTGAACCATTATCTATCTTCTTCATATTACTTCAGCATTCAATTTCCCAATGTCTTTTTTGTCTATACTTAAAATGTTTACCAATCCACTTTATAAAATTCTCTATATAGTTATTTTCATACTTCTACAATAAATTAAAACTCAACTTTTTTCCTCCATGATTTTTTTATTAGAATTTCCTTTTAATTTTGTCTTTATTTTCTTATCAAAACTATAAGATTGATGGGTGAATCTAATCTCAATTTCCACCTTGAGAACACATTGAATGATTTCTCCACAGAAAATAAAGTCTCTTATGGAAAATTCCCTTTCAAGACTTTGTTTTTTGGCATCGAATAATAAATCAATATTAATTTCTAGTTCAACAACAATACCAAAATCATATCTCATAAGTGTTTTAAAATTTTCCTCATAAGTACCAACTAATTCTTCATCCTTTTTCTTAAGATCAAGGAATTAATTCTCCATATTCATATTAATAATACAAGGTAAGTACTCAATGAAAAATAATTCCTAAAATCATCCCACTCCATTGAGTCAATTTATTCTTGATAGGAGTCCATCATTGATTCACTTAACCTTCTATATGAAAAATAGTTAAGATAAGTATTTCATGTACTGATCACCGTAGAAATAACAAAAATATTTTTGATGGTATATTACATTTCTTAGTAATTAGTGGGTTGATAGACCCATGAAAATAAGGTGTGCATTGCCTCATAAAGTACTCAATAGTATGTTGTTCCTTCCTTTTATCATTTAGAAGCTCAACATGATTCATGGCTTGAGAAAGTTTCATAATCATAGTAATAATATTTTTCATTCTAGATCCCATGACATTCAGTTTCTTAGGGGGACAATGATTTCATTTTCTATCAAATTTATCATTCACACAATTTCTTCTAGTTCCATCCACTGATAGAAACCAAAAAAATAGTATGAGAAAAAATAATCATAGTGGGAAATCATTTAATCATGAAAATAAATTATTGGTTTTCTAAATCATGAAACCTTCTTTTTAATATATGACATGTTAATTTTAACCTATGTTAACCACAATAATTATATATTCAAACCCTTTATAATTTCTCTTTAATAAAATTTTAATTAAACTAATAAAATCCCATGAGAGTGTTAAACCAGGTGCACAGTGAGGGCTCATTCACTATGCTCCTAAATTATGGCTTATGTATACTTGACAAACGCTTTTCAGTGTTATTAACCCTATAATAATTTATACCAAAACCTTTTATACTTTTATTATCCAGGTAGAGATGTATTTTCATAGGGAAACCACACTCCTTTCTTTACCATAACATAGAATGTTCTCCTATACTTAGTCTTATCCTAAGGGTTCTCACTACTGTTTTCTCATCCTAATTTCTAAAAGTTATTAAACCATGCCTATGATACCAATTATAGAGACCCATACTTTTCATACATAAATATTTCATCATTTTGAATTAATATTTTATACGTTTCATAATAATACATGCCTGAGGACCATAGAGTATTAGTTTCTATAGAAACTTGGATATATATATAAACAACTAGTTCATAGAATATCAATATCAATTTTGATTAAGTTTTTTGAAACTATCACCCTTCTTAGACATATCATATGTAAAACTTTTCTTCATAAACTTGGGAAGGGAAACAAGAGAAAGGGTGATCTCAAATTCCCAATAAGGATAAAAATGATCATAAGTGAGAATAAGATAAGAATAAGGGTATGGGAACATGATCAGGACTTAAAATAATCATACCAAATCAATTGAAGATCTTCAATCATGAATCATGGTGTAAGGTTTTTTTAAAAAAAATACATAAGAAATTAGGGTGTGGAATCATGAAACCTCATTCATGATCCATGACAACATATAATAATAATAAGACATAAGTTTATGGCTTGAACATAAGAATGGAAAATCATTTTTGTAATCAAGTATCACTACCAAGACATTTATAGTGGATTGGGTTCACTCCACATACCATTATTTTCTTAGTCAAGGTTTTATCCAAAGAGTATCTTATTAGAAAAATTCCTTTGATGAACTGTGTTTACTCCCCATTTAAATTTTAGTTCCCTGACCTAGTTTTCCACTTTATTTATTCTCTAGGATGGTTTTCCACTAGGCATTAGGCTCACCTCCCCGTATTCCAAAGGTTTCCAACTACTGGTGAGGGTCTAATTAGGTGATAGTGAGAAGACTATACCCTCTAGTAATGATGATGATAATGAACCATAAATATATAATACAGTGAAATAATTCCCAGAATAGAGGAACAAGTAGCATAAAAACAACGAAATCATATATAACAGCAATAGTAAAAATAAGTCCAAAGGCAACATACCCTTTGCAGATAAATACATGTGTTATGAAAGGTCATATAAAATAGACATGTAAGGTCACCTATGGACAACCATATAGGTACGTATAATCATCAATAAAAATCTAAAAAGGAAAAACTAGCTTGATTCATAGGAACCACCTGGTCCACTTCCATACATCCCATGAAAGAGCAGTATATCCCTAATCACTAATGTTCATCTCTATAGCCTAATTCCTTACCTTATTTTAAAACCATAAAATCTACATGCATCCGGAGGGGGTCATGTAGGGTGTGGGTATGAACTCATTAGGCCACCATCAATGTGTTCCAATATTACATCCACAATTATATAGTGTATTCATACATAAATAAATAGAAACAACTCACACATAAAAATAAACAACTTGCTCAACCTGTGATCAACATCCAAAAGTGAGAATTTCACTTACTTTAGCCAATGTGAGAGTGGAATCATATATCCACATTCAATCATACTGGAATTACTTCAGTATATCCCCCACAACCACATTACTCATCACCTTGTACCATCTGAAACCTCATGTTCCACCAAAAAATTAACCATCATCTCATTAGTAGGCCCATCAATACATCTCAGTTCCCTTGAAATTCCATTCAAAAGTTCATCGTCAGCTCAACAGCCCAACGGCCTAAGGCACAATGATACTTATCCTCCAATGAATAATAATACACCACCGGCAAAACATCCCAATACCCTAAGGCATAGTGACATCTAGCCCCTAATAATCAAAAACTATCAGCCTCAAACATAATGGTTAGCCTAATCCTCTAACTAATGGTCCCAAACACCATCTCTTAGGGATTTCTATAGTGATAACCTCCTCCAAAACTGATGGTTGGCACAATCCCCTGATCCACTGAATCTATGGAGGCCTCCACCCATAATGAGTGGTCAACACCACCTCAACTAAGTCTTATATCTATACACATGACTCCAATAGCATTGTCATCCAACAACAGTGAGAGACAATTACTGACATTTCCTAATACACACCATCTCAAAACATCATTGAAACATGTGAACCATGTAACCTAAGTCCCTATGATCAACACCGTCCAAAGTCCCATGGTCCATGCTAATATCTTTAAGACCTCATCACCTTAATCCAAAAACAAATATGTCGCTTCAACCTAGTGATAAACACCACCCCATATATCTTGGTCCACACTCTCATCCTGATGAACCATGTCATCTCGGTCTTAGTGATCAACATCACCTCAATACTTGATTCTACGCCTATCACATTCCCATGGAACCAATTTGATCATACCATATTATAACTAATTAAATTAAACAACTGGACTAACCTTCCCAGGTAGTCAAGAGACCCATACTAGGCTTAGCATATTTAAACAAACTAAGGAATTCCCAACAACATCCCATAACATCAATAAAATGATTTAAATACAACCATTAATTTATTTAGGGTTTCACTCAGAAAGTACACATATTTATATTTAAAAATTAATTCCATTGAACCAATATATTTAAGAAGAAATCTATTCACCACCTACCTTATACTCGCAGGTGCTCACTCATCGAATATCAGCCTCTAATTCGAGTCATATCGAAAGAAAAAAATTCTTTAGAAAAACACCCTGAAAATAAGAAAAAAATAGCTCTCATGTGTTTATAATTTTTTAAAGAAAGATAAATGAGAAATATAAATAGTAGTATTTAAGGCCTTACCAATGGGAATTCATATCCACTAACAGATCTTGATTCGGAGTCCAACTGAAGATGGGAAGAGAAAGCCTAGAGGAGGAGAAATGGGAGATCTCTATGCCTATTGAAGGAGAGGCACACGTGGGAGAATAAATATAGGAGAATATTATTAAAAACTGTAGAGAAAATAATCATTTTCCCTCTTTAAAAATCCAAGTGGTTACCGCACGGTTTGGAAAACTGTGTGCAAACCGTGCGGTGCTCATTGTACAAAGGAAAAATATCACACAAAATATGGTTGCATGGTATGAAACAATATATGCCAACCATATGGATGAATCTTCACACATTCACTCTAGTGAATTATTTCGAACAAGGGGGCACACTTTTTAGGCTAACCATTCCCCTTTGAAAAATAGACAACACAGTTATACAAATTTTGCGCCAACCATGTGCCTCAGTCTTCCTTTCCCAAAACAGGGATTTCAAAACCCAGTGCTCCTAAAAAGCATTAGAAATCATGAGGCACTCACCGAGAATTAAGAACTATCTAAAAATTATTCCTTGAAGTGTTAATACACTCATATTTAACTTCTAAAACTCAAAATCAATGTTGGTTCAACCACCAAACATAAAATTCAAATTTACCTAAGAAAACAACTCGTTCAAAAACTCAGGATAGTACAACCTCCCCACTTTAAGATAGATTTCCCCCCAGATATGTTGATTTATCTAGAGATATTATTGAACATACAAATATCATAAAAAACACTCCATTCTACCCTAGTTAACCAGTCATGGTCAATTACCCTTATGGTGCTCCCCACCTTAGGAATTACCTATCTGGTTGCATCTGAACCTGAAAATCAATTATTCTAATGGTTCCAATGACCATAACTAGACTTAAAATTCCTCAAATTACATACTATAATTAATTTATATCATTTTGTTCTTAATTAAACCCACATCATACCTGATTCACATAAAATATCAAATCTCATCATATGCTTACTAGTACCTATTTCATACATGAAACTCATGAGTCTCACATCTCATTAGATTCCCAAAGACCCCAAATCACATATGATGCTAAAAAGTAGTCCCAAATCATATATATATATATATATATATTTGTGTGTGTGTGTGTGTGTGTTCATTCCCATAATAATCCCAATGCTTATACACCTCATACAAGCCACGCATTATACCTGATGCCCGCATATTAACCGGTGTCCAGTTAATTCAGTAATCTTATGTTCACTTTATCCAAAAAAACTGACCATGCCAAGAATGAAAGGGATATTACCCATTAATGGAATACCTATAAACATATTCAGCTTTCTAGTTTTATCTAAACCTACCAGATCAATAGCATACACCTTGTTTAATGCCCCTCTACCCAAGGCCTAACCTCCTTGCGGAGCTATACTAACAACTGGCCACTGACCCCATTGTTGGGTCTCTCTCTCCCCCACCATGACCTATGAATGTATTAGAATCCATACTACCAACTCTTGGTACCACTCCTGAACCTACCTCAGTTCACTAATGCTGGCCCAGTCCCTAGCTTCAAGCTGTCAGAGAAGGCTTCCTGTAAAACCTCTCTATATGACCCATCTGACCACATGTCAAGAAATCCTTTTTGATCCCACTCTCACTTGGATCAAACATGGTCTAGATTCCCACACTATAAGCACACCATTAAATAACAACTCTTCAGTTTCCTACCCAATTCTCTGAACTAACTTAACAACTAAGACTCCTCACAATATCACTTTCAACTACCTATAGCATCACCGCTAAACTCACCTGACATTTTCACCCAATTCGAGTACTAATAGTACATCAAGTTTCACTTGGTTATTAACACCTAATTCACCACCTATGAGAATGAGTTCATTCTAGATATAATCACCTAAACTCTGATGCAATGTCTCAATCTGTCCTTGAAACGCCTAACCCTGGCAATGTCATCTCCCGCAATAGAATGATCAAATCATGATAGGTTTATGAAATTATCTACATAATCCATAATGGATGTTTATAGGTTCATGAACTCACAAGCTCTATCTACCCTAAACGCCTTTGGAAAAAGGTTCTTAAATAACTCAGCCGTGAAATAATACCAAGATAGTCTCCCATGCCTACCATCCTACACCTATACTTCTCACCAGCGATTTTATAGTTCTATGAGCATATGAGTAGCCAGCTTCTCTCTCCTACCTAGGGGAGTCTCAAGATGAAAATATTTGTCTACAAAGACTCAATCTAGTTCTATACTACCTATAGTTCATCCTCACCTTGAAATAATGGTGGGTGTTGAGACTGGAACTCACAAATCAACTAAGCCATGGATAGCTCATTTCCTCGAGCTCCACTTTCAATACCCTATATAACTCACACCAAGCTCACCCTGAGCTATTCATCTAACCATATCTAAAAATATCCCAACTGATGTGGCTGCCTCACCTATACCAAAGCCTATAAATGTGTCTCATGATCATCCCGACCCTTAGGGGCCTCATCCCAACTCTTAGGGGACGCATCCTATGCAGGCTATAGAGGCACCACATCTTCGCTCTCTTGATGCTCCACCAAAAGCCGTCTATGAGGCATCATGATAAATAAAAAATTAAATGGTCAAAAAACTATAACAGTTACATATATATGTCACAGGTAGTAAAAAAATGTAATAGGTATTGCATCTCGCCACCCTTATACTTATTTATCACACCCATGTCACATTACATTCGACCTCGCAACCCATTACCTACCCATATCATAGTCAGGTATCAAATATCATCTATCTCCATAGACCCTTACCTACCCATGATAGATTTTGGAATCACATATCATCTAGCCTCATGGTTCCTTGCCTGACCAAAATAGAGTCAACCATCATATATCATGTATATCAATATATCATAAATCTAGGGTGGCTAAGTAGAATGCCACCAAAAGGCTATACTGGAATACATTGTTTAGATTTTTGTTGAAATTTTAAATGGATTTCCACCTTATCATTATCCCTACCTACCCATAATAGATTCAGGAACATATATACCATATACACATACCATCACTTACTGATCTCATCAGGAACCATATACCTAGGTTGTCTGAGTATAATTCCACCAAAAAGGATAAGAAGGAAAACACTATTTATCGTTTTTATTGACACTTTAAACAACCCATAACCTCTTATCATATTCTAGGTTCCCAATAACAACCATGGAATAATCACACATCATATGAAACTAAGTTCATACCATAATGTATAAATACTCCTCCATTTCCATACCAGGCCAAGGTTCAAAATCAAATAATCCAAAAACATCACACCCAAGTGGACCAATAATGTTGTAAATCCATCAACTATAAAATCATAAATCATAACATCAATTTACCACCCCTATAAACATGGTCTATCACCCAAGAATGGGGATGAAGTCACCAAAAAACAAGATCTTTACCGAATTATGACTAAATCCTAGTCTCTAGTATACCATATCCCAAATAGAAAGACCAAAAATGAAAGGAAACACCTCTGATACCATTTCCAGTGCCTCGATCTAGTTTTCCATTTTATCTATTCTCCGGGTTCGTGGGCCACTAGGCCTTAGGTGTTCCTCCCCTTATATAAAAGGCTATTGACTAGCATCAAGGGTATGATTAGGTGAGAGTGGGGAGACTATACCCTCTCGTGATGATAATAATAATGGTCCATATATATAACACAGTGGAAGACGAACCATAATATCATAAGTAATATCCAAAATAGAATAGAAACATATATAATAGTAGAAATAAAAATAATCCCAAAGGAATCATACCCTTTTTTGACAAATATATTTTTCATGACAGATCATACAAAATGGACATGTAAGATTTCTTATGGATGACCATATAGGTATATATAATAGTCATGAAAAATCTAAAACGGAAAAACCAGATCAATGTAGAGGAACCACCAAGTCAACTTCCATAAATCCCATTTAAGAGTAGTACAAACCTTATCACTAAGGCCCATCTCTGAAGTCTAATTCCATACTTGATCTCAAAACCATAAAGTATACATACCTCTCGAGGGGCTCGTGTAGGGTTTGGGTGTAAACTCTGTAGTCCACCACCAACGTGTTCCTATTTTACATCCATAGTTATACAATGTATTCATACATAAATAAATAGCAAAAAATCACACAGAAAAATAAACAACTCACTCCACTCGTTCTCAACAGCTGAAAGTGATAATTTCACCAACTTCAACCAATGTTGAGGTTGAATGATATATAAATAGTCATTTGTACCAGAAGTACCTTGGTAGCTCATTCACAACCACATATCCTACCACTTTATTTTATCTAACACCTTATGTTCCACCAAAAAAAGTAGCTAGAAACTCATCAGCATGCCCATCAATACATCACAGATCCCTCAGACCTCTATTCAAAAGGTCATTGATGGCTCAATGACCCGATGTCATAAGGCATGGAGATATCCATCCTCCAATGAATAATAATTCACCATCATCTCAACATATCGAAATCCTGAGGCACAGGGATATCTATACTCCAATAATCACAACCTAGAGGCCTCGAATATAATGCTGACACTCATCCCCCAATAGATGGTCTCAAATGCCATCTCCCATGGATTTCAACAGTGAGAACCTCCTCTAAAAACAATGTTTTTCACCATCCCCTAAGACACTATATCTACGAAGACCACTGCCCACAACGCGTGGTCAAAACCGCCTCAAATGAGTTCTATATTTTAGCACATGACTCCAACAGAATTTTCTTCCAACAATAGTAAGAGGAAATCGCAAACATTTCTTAATCCACACTATCTAGAAACCTCATTTCCACGTGAAAAATATATCACCCAAGTCCTGATAGTCAACACCATCCCAATTCCCATGATCCATGTCCTTAGCCTAATAACCTATTTACCTTAATCTCAATGAACCATGTCACCTCAACTTAGGGATCAAATCGCCCCATATATCTTGTTTCATGCCCTTATCCTAATGAACCACTTCATCTTAGTCTCAAAGATCAACATCACTGAAATACCTATGGCCATTCCTTTCACATTCCCATGTAACCAATTTGGTCATATCACATTATAATTAATTAAATTATTCAATCAGCCTAACCTTCCCAGTTGGTCAAGATCCCCATACCCATCTTAGCATATTTAAATGGACTATAGCATGCCCAACGCCATCCCATAACATCAATTAAATGATTTAAAGACAAGCATTAATTTATTAACGGTTTCACTAAGTCAACCCACATATTTGTATTTAAAAACACACGCCATAACAACTATATATTTAAGGAGAAATATAAGAAACACCAAAATTATAATCTTAGGCAATATATCATCAAATATCGGACTCTAATTTGATCTGTATTGGAATATTATGGGTTTTTAAATAAATGACCAAAAAATAGGTCAAAAACTCACACAAAATTAGAATTCTGTATCGAGAGAAAAATGAGAAATATAATCAATAGGATTGAAGGCTTTTTCAATGGAAATCTATAGACACCAAATGATCTATATTCAGAGTCTGAATGAAGATAGAAGGACAAATCCTTGAGGATGAGAAATGGGAGAGCTCCACGCTTGTTGGGGGAGAGGCACATACGTGGGATAACAAAAAGAGGAGAGGCATCTTAAATAACCAGGGGGAATGGTCATTTTAGAATCTTTAAGAAGCCACATAATTACCACATGGTTTGTAAAACTATGCGCCAACTGTGTGGTGCTCATTTTCCAAAGGACATACACCTCACATATTCTTGCTATATGGTTTGATAATACTTTCACCAACCATACATGTGACTCTGCAAACCTTCACTCTAGAACACGATTTCCTAGAAGAGGGAACACTATTTGAGAAAATCATGACCCTCTGAAAAATATGTTGGATGGTTTAAGTCTCATGGTTAGACAAACTATATGCCAATCATACGCCTAAGTCTTCCTTTCCTAAAATTGGTCATTTGGATCTTGACGCAGCAACCTATTCAAACTCACAAGGCACTCATCAGGCCTTAAAACCCATATTAAAATGACACTTTAGAGTATAAATACACAAGTATATAAGTTTTGAAACTAAAAATCAATGTTTGTTAGACCAATAAACTTTAAATTTAAATTTACCTACGAAAAAGTCCCATTAAAAAACCCAGGATGTTACATTAGTCCTTATTACCTCATGATATATCATTCTTTACCCAATGCATTTTAGGGAAATATAATTCTAGGTCCACCCATCATATAATGAAAATTTCACATATGTGTGGTGAAATATCCAAAAACATTCATCATATCATCAAATCATAACTCATGTAAAGGATATGAGTTTCATAAAAATTTCATCATCATAATCATAAACCATACAGAGATAGAATAGATATGGTAAAATTGTATCATATCCCCATTAAATCATAATAAATATCGAATAATGTTTTTATAGATAAAAACTCATTTAAAAGATCAGAAGATAATTTCATGAGAAAAATGCACTTTTTATTTGTAATAACTTATTTAGAATCTAAAAATTTCCAAAATTTTAAGGAAAAAAATTCTTTGAAAATAACGAAGTAAACTTAAATTAAAATATTATTCATGATGGTGGAGAAAGTTTTTCATGTGGTGTATGTTAAAAAAATTCCTTTCACATTATTGGTAAAAAGTTAAAATATCATTTTTTAGAAAAAAACAAAAAGTAGATTCCATTAGTACATTTTTATAGAAATTAAAACATGGGTAAAAATAAATTTAATAAAGCATTAAAGAATAGTAAAAACATTCATGAAAATGTTTTAAAGAAAATATGGACATACAATAAAAGATATTTGTCCAAAGAGAAAAGCATGCTTGATTTTTGTTAATAAAATTCTTTCTATCACTTAAGTAGTTAAAGGTAGGAAAATGAAAAAAAAACTATAATTATCTAGAAATAACTATAGGAAAATAAAATACATAATACTTGTGAGATATGGCTCATAAAATTCAGCTTTGTTTTTCATGTATTTTTTGGTTTAGTGGTTATGGACCTTTCACTTTGATTGTTTTTAATTCATATATATAATTTTAATCATTATATAAATTACATATATATAAATTATATACATATTTATAATAATTAATACAAAGTGGTGATAAAAATGAATTTCATCACTCTTTAGAGATGGTATTTCGTACGTAGTCCTGAGTGGCATTTCCATTTTTCAATGGATGGAATGAAAGAAAGTTAAATATTAATTAATATTTACATAATATTATTATAACATAAATATAGTATATAAAAATTAAATATATCATAATAAACAAATATGAATTATGGTGGTGTAAAATTAGTCGTATCGCTACATAGAGGTAGCAGTCCATACATACGCACGAGTGGTACTTTAATCTCCCATTAAATTGAGAAAATGTGGTAAATGGTAGTGTAATAATCATAATAAAATAATAGTATATTTTTTATACTGGATTCATCAAGTTTTTATGTATACAAAAATTTTATAGTAATTAGAAAAAAAAATAAAACTGAAACAACTTGGTTAAGATTGGTACCTCTTCTATGAGAGACATCCTTTATCTTACTCTTTAAGCCTTAAAGGATTGGTATTAGGAGAAGAATAGAAGATATAGGATTAACGGATGGATTATATGAAAAAAAATTTGTATTCATATTTGGATATATAATCCTAAAATTGTGTGAATGACAGTGGATAAGAGGTGTCCTTCCATAAGTGAGAAGAGGGACACACATTGAATTTCTTAAAATATTTCAAGGATTGAATGTCACTTTAATGGTAAAGAGGATCAAAATGGAGAATAATCCAAATTTAAGATAATATAATGTTTAAAAATATTTAACCAATAGTAAATTTATATTTTTTGGTGTCAATCCAACCATAATCTCATGGTTTACCCCCCCCCCCCCCCCGGTAAACCTGTTTTAACATTAAAAAAAATTACTTTTTTACTATTCACTATGAAACAAAATTCACCATATTAAATTATATTATTTATTATATTAAAAATTATGTAATTCATTTAACAATATTAGATTTCTAAAAGTGGCAGAATTTAATTTTAATTAAGCGCGCAATTCATAACCAAAACCTGTTTTCAAAAAATGACTTGTTAAGAATAAAACGTAATTTACTTCAATTCCAAGAATTGTGAAACCCATAAATTAATGTTAAGATATTATATTTAATATATAATATATAAATTTCATTTAAACTATTACTAAATATATATTAAATTAATTTATAAAGATAAAAATACATTGCACGTATAAAAATATTTTTTTTGACAAATGTGTTTCTAAGCCCAAAAAATTACATAACCAAAATCAAGTATGATAATGTCACCTATATAATTAATTATATTATTTATAATTAAAGGAGATATTTTTTTATTTAATATCAAATTAAAAACATAATGGTATATTTACTTTAAAGGAAATGATAAGCTTTATGAAAATCCGTATTTTTCACTATTGACTTAAAAACAAAACGTTTTTGAAAAATAAAAAAAAATAACCCTAAGATAGTATTGACATGATTATATTAAAATTGATATTAATTTACTCAAATAATATTTCTGAAAATGATAAAAATTAAATATAAATTTATCATTCAAAAATGTGATAAAACCCATTTTTGAAGACACATGTTTTTGAACGTAAAATGACTTTACTGAAAATTGAGTACTTATTTACTATGAATTAATAAATAAAATAAAATTAATAAAAATATTTATACATATTTTTAATAAAGTGAATATTAATATTCATACCATTTAATTTAAGAGATAGGTTATAACGATTTACTATATCACGGTTCATATAGACCCGGTGTTGCATATAAGGCATGCTATTGAATAATTCAAGTTTTATTTCATAGGAAATACATATAAAATATTAGGGTGTTAAAAAATATAATTTTTTAAATGGTTTTATTATGGAGTAATATTATTTTGAAAAATATCCTAGTTTTTAAAATTCAACCTTCAAAATTCTGGTTTTAAACATACCAAAGATTTATATGACCTCAAACAATCCACAGGAGATTGGCATAAAAGGTCAAGCTCCTTTATTTTTTAAAATATTTTTTTAGGATTGGTATATCCCAATCTATTAATTAAAAATTCATCAAAGGATAATTTTATTATAAAAATTTAAATTGATGATGTATGTTTTGGTTATATAAAAAATATTATGTAATATATTTTCAAAACTCTTATAAAAAATATTTTGAAATGGGAATGATGGGTGAGTAAAATTTATTTCTTAGTTTCCAAATCTATCAAAGATAATTTGGAAATATGTTGAATAAAATTAAGTACATAAATGATTTATTGAAAATATTTGGACTCAAAAATAGTAATACTTTCTAAACTCTTGTGAGTTTTAACATAAAACTGGATTGGGAAGAAGTTTGAAGACCAATAGAAATTTTTTTATATAGATGAATAATTAAGAGTTTGTTACATCTAAACACTAATAAGAAAAACATCATGTTTTAATTATGTATTTGTTCAAGGGTTATATAAAACATGAAATAATCTCATTTGATATATTCCAAAATTATTTTAAGGTATTTAAAAGGAACTATATCTCTTTATATAATTTTTTAAAAACTTCTAATTTTGATTTAACTTTATATTCAGATGCTGGTATCTGTGTTTGTGGGTTAGATAGGAAAAAACCACAGTAAGCTTCCACTTTCTTTGAAAAAATTTAGTTTTATAATCCATTAAGAAGAAAAATTATATTGTATTATCAACTACCAAAGTTGAATATATTGCATTTGGAATTTGTTGTGAATAGGTGTTGTGGATAAAACACACACCAATGGATTTTGGATTCAATTTTAATCATGTACCAATTAAATATGATTATAAAACTACTATCAACATTTCCAAAAATCCAATAATTTGTTCTATAAAAAACATATTGAGCTTATAAATCATTTCTTAATAGATCATGCACAAAAATGTAATATCTCTTTAGAATTTGTTTGTATAGAAATTTAATTAGAATAAATTTTTCTAAGTTTTTTTCTGTTGGTTGATTTGATTTTACTAAATGTGAATTAGATTTGTTAAATTTTAAGTTATTTTTTCTCATTGATATTTTTATTATATTCTATTTGGAACAATTTTTTGAAAAAATATATATGCTTTGAATTATTTATTTTATTTCTAAAAATATCAAAAAGTGATAAATTTCATTCTTTTTCATCAATATGGTGGTGAACTTTTCTATATCTCAAAATAGAAAGTAATTTAGTCATTAATGTATAATATTGAACCCTTTACGAACCTTTCCTTATCCTCAAACCCTTTTTCCCACAAAACCTTAAAACCTTATTTCCTTTCATTCATTGACCATGGTAAATACTAAGAATTCATATAGTGTTTTTGTGATTGGCTCAAAGAAAGAAAAAGTTTTAGGGAAATTTCTGTGTGGAAAAATAATTGATTTTGGTTGGTTGGATTAAATAGATATGATTTTAAATAAATTCCTGAAATTCGAAGGATAGCAGTTTAACTATGATGAAAAGTGCATCGAGTTATTTTATCAGAAGGAAGTTTTTGAATTATACCAATGTGTGACTTTCCATGTTGGATACAGTGAAGACATAGTAACCTCGATGGTTAATGAGAAAAGGTTTTCAATGCCTTCGTTAAAAATGGATATAATATATCACTATTTGTAGGAAGGGATCTATGAGTTAGTACCTATCATTTTTTCATTTTATGAATTTATCCCTCCAAAGAATATAAAATATATTTTTATAGATCTTAATGTAGAAGATAATTTACTAAATATCTCAATCCATACCAAAAAGTTCTTCTAAATTTTATACAATTATAGATATTCCAGAGGAATGGAGATTTTGAAAAAAAAAATTATTTCCGGATGTTTCCTTGTTTTATATCTTTCTAATAGAGAGGTGAGTAGATATATCATTTTATATTATGCATTATACATTCCATGTTAAAAATAATTTGGTAAGTTTTTATCCATTTATACAGAATCAAACTATGATTCTTTATAAATACAAGGTAGATTAACAAGTTAATAGCCACTATATGCCATGATTTGATGGATATTAGTGTTTGTGTAATCCATAAGTGTAGATACTTATAAATTACTATATTCAAGAATTTATTTATGGTTGGTTCTAGTGAAGATACGGAAGTTGGCCTTGCAATTGTTGTGGTGGATCATCTAGAAGAGAATATAAGTGTTCTTGATAGAAGTGTTGAAAGTGTTTCTGAAATAGTATAGGGGGTATCAAAGAGAAAGTATTTTTGTTGAAAAACAAGAAGAAGTTTCTGAAAATGGTATAAAAGAAATCCCTAATGATCATATATCTATTGTAGAAAAAGATACATGTTCTAGCTGTTATTTTTTAAAGAAATTTGAACTGAATCTCATGGTCAGGAAGATGAATTTTCTCAAGGAGGTATTACAAGATAATATGAAGTTATTTTAGAAGATAAACAGATGGATGATCTAGTTTTCATTCCAAGTCCTATGGAAGTAAATCTTAGAGAAGTCTTTGGTTTCTACCATTTCAATTAAACGGCGCTAGAAAATCTCATATATTAGTGTTTCCTATGATGACACTAATATATCTATCCATGTCAACACTAGTCTAATTGATACAATAAATACAAGTATGTTTACACCAAATGAGACTATAGACTCTGCTCAAGATAATAACAATGAACCTTCACTAATAAAAAAATAGAGAAAAAGTTCATATAAAACCCTCTCATTGAGAACCAGTTTTTGTATAGGTTACTTCACCTATTCCTAGGGAAGGTGAAGAAAGTTGTTCTCAACTAAATAGTAATGAAATTTAAGCCTCCACATATCATTTATTTTCTAATTTTAGTTATGTCAAAGGGGAGGTTTCTACTTCGAAGTTATATTTTTATAAATACTAAAAGTAAGTTTAATCTATCAAGGGGGGTATAGTTTTAAAATATGATATGGATGATTTAAAGAAGATTATGGAGTCCCAATTTGAGTATATAAATATGTTTCGAATCACATAATTGATTCTATCATCAAATAAATACTTTTATGGATTATAGACTATGATCCAATATTTTTTGGATACCACTCAGAGATCCTAATATATTATAACTAGTAAAGAAGGATCTACTGATCAAGTTATTATTTGAGGCATTTTGGAAGCATTATCACTTTCTCTGACACCTTTCCTGTATGGATTGTATCCATGCAATATGATATTATTTCTCTAGTAATTCTACAAGATTTCAAGAAGTATTTATCTCTTGAAATATTAAGTATACACATTATTCCTTGAATAACTATGTAATGTTTGGATTATTCACCAAAATATTTAGGTATGATGGTTCAGGAAATGTTCCCCTAATCAAGAAGACATCAATTAAGACTTAGAAATAAAAAATTTCATCATAAAAGGTCTTGGGAAGATGTTAAGTTCATTGTTAAATAACTTTTCTTATCTAGAGGAAAAGATCATAGATATTCACTAATTTGTTATCAAATATCAGTAATCTGACTCTTCCTTAGAAGAAGAAAATGATTTTTCAAACCTAAGAGAGTATTGTTCTACCTCCATGATCAAATAAGTTTTTTTGTAGATAATCCTTATGAATTTACTATTATATTTCACCCCATAACTAGTGTACCTAGTTTATCTGATGATCATATGGACACGTTGAAGAGTTTTATTCTCAATTGTGCAAGAAAGTTTCATATGCAGAACTATATAGCTACTTTGGTCAAGAAATCATGGTAATAATTTAATTCTTGTATGGAATTATATCTAAGTGATCGTGTGATGAGAATTGATATGTTTTTATATTCTCTTTTTCACTTGAGATGAAAATGTTTTCTATGAATTTCTATTTATAATAGGTATCCTTCCACACCTTATAAGCTGAGGGAAATATTTGATCCAACAAATTTATATAAAAAGGACAATCATAAGTTGATAGTTTTACCCTCTACACCTAAATCCTATGCTCCTACCACCGTGTTATAGAATATTTTCTCTCTTAGAGATTTATATGACATGGTTAAGGATCAATATGACATTTTTGGAATTAGGCTAGTATAGAGAAAAATCTCCCATATGACAGATCTAGCATTGGTGAACCATCTAGTTCTAAAGTTCCTATTGGTTCTCACTCTAGATATAATGCAGATGTACCTTTTCATATATGTTTTTTAACCACTAGGCCAACACCAATCATTCAAGAAACCACCACCCGAGAATTTTCCACTTAATCCGAAACCAAAGGATTAATTCAATTTTATGGTTTTATTGTAATTAAATAATGATATTTCATGTTCATTTCTTATTTTTATATTTTAATTCATATGTTTTTTATGTTATTTTTTCTCTTTTTTTCTATTGTTTGGATGTTTATTTTTTTTCTACATCTATGCCAAAATCTATTCAAATTCAGTACCTTATACTTTAATTATTTACAATTTTCTTGTGCCATAGTGAATTTGTTTTTCTTCTTACCTTTCTTCTTTTTGATATCCCAAAAAGGGGGAGAATATAGCATAATATTTACCTCTGATAAATTTTGAAATTTTTTCTTTATCAAATTATAGGTTTTTTATCAATAAAAAGGGGGATATTACTGGGAAAAAAATTGATTCAATATATATTATTACTTTATGTGTATTAATGTTCACAAAATCTATATTTGTTGTATTGATGAATTCATCTTAATAATTATTGGTTTTTATAATAACCAAATTTTAAATATATTTAAAATCCATAAGTTTTTTGTCGAATAAATTCCAAATAAATTTTTATTACATAGTTGATACATTAAAGGAATTTATCCTATGAGTTCAAATAGAATTATCTTAAGTGGAAAATTGTATCTTATGTGTCAAATAATTCTCTTATGAAATGAACATAGTATATAATTGGAATTCATTTTCAGACAATTTTATTATCATATAAAATAAAAAAAATAAAAAAATGATCCTACATCATAAAAGAATCATATTATTAAAAGAATGCATAAATGAATTATCTTATGAAAAGGAACTTCATAATTAAATTTTTCTATGAAGTAATAAGTATCTGGATAAGTCTTTTATCTTATGAAAATATAAAATAATATTATGTAAATTAAGGAAACCATATAATAAGTCATTTTTTGTAGGATATTTTACGATTATCTTACTAAATCTAATGATACTATATGACAAAATGGATTATGTTACAGTCAACAATTTCTTCCTATGAAGAAGAATCATCTTATGGAAATACTAAATTCAGATCAATTATCTTACATGAATAGTTTATCTAATGAATAATCGATTATTTGATAGAGACTCAAAATTTATTTCCAAAATTAAGAATCTCAAAGTAAGAAGAATGTTTTCTTACTATCGAGGTATCTCAAAAGAGTAAACTTATTTTACCTGAAGCTGGTTTATAATCTCAAGGAACTCAGTATTATTGAAATAATATAGACTAAAGTTAAATTATACTTTTTCTTTCTTATAAATGACCATTTCGAGTTAAGGAAAGGCTGAATTAAATATTACATCTATTTACAAGAAGATAAATAGCTCAAAGGAAGACCATAACTATCAGAAAAGTATACCTTTTTCTATTACCATTTTTGGAAATAAGGATAGTCAGTTATTAAGAATCTATATTTTTATATTATTTTTTATTCAATCAACCTTTTGATTTAAATCGATGCTTTTGAATTCAAAAATAGGAATCTTGAAATAGGAGGAATAGGTGAATACACTCATACAAAAAAGATAAGAACACTGACTCTCAGGATTGTATGAACCAAGCGATAGTTTCTTCTTGATAAATATTAATGTACAACTAGAAATGAGCATTTGATACTATTTTACATTAAATATAATATTCTATAGTCGAAGATCATCTGAATCTATTTCTCAAAGCTTTATTCCATCTCTTTTTATGCTCTTCATCCAATGTTAGTTTCTTCTTGAAACTATGTTCCAAAACATTAACACTTTTGTTTTACTATTTTTTTACTATAAACTCTAGTTTGAGTGTGTAAATATCATGGATATATATTGTAAAGGTATTTCTTGGTAAAATATCTTAGACCAATTTATGAAATTATGACTAATTTCACTCTTATTGGGAAGTCCCTCGGAAAAGGACTAGTATAATGAAAATCACCAAACTCGTGGAGAGAGTATTTGGTGGGGTAGATTCAGGGATATTTGGGCCCTGAAACACTATAAATATATTGTGGTCTTTATTCTATTCTAATTTTCTATTTTTTATTTTATATGTTTTATTAAATAAAAAAATATTTTGTTACAATATTTAAAGATAAATTTTTAAAAAAAATAAGGCATTAAATTTTGGAACTAAATTCACCCCCCACCCCCCATGATCCATGTTATTACTGCTTTGGGACAACACACACATAAAAATATAGGAACATCCAATAAAACATATAAATTCAGATTTACTACTAGTGGATCATGTTATCATAACCTCCTCTTATTAGATATTACCAATAGTGAACTTCATGAGAATATTTATCAATGTATTATGAGGCCCTACCCTTGATAGCTTATATTATTTATGTCTTTTTAGATGATGTCATTTTTCTATAGAAAATGTATTTAAGAATACTATCATAGAAATTATAGGATCTCATCATAGCGAGTAACTTTTATGAATGTTCGATGTGCAAGGTACCCTATCAAATAAAATATCAAGTAGAAGAAAAATCATCTTGTGATAAAAACTTTATTGATTTAAAAACCTTGAATATGAGTAATCATAAAGTATAGAGAAGTTACTTCTAGTACACCAACTCTAAAACACTACCATTTTCACTAGAGCCAGTTGCTAACAAATTTCAATCTTCTTACTCTCACATTATCCTCATGCTTATGATGAGATAAATATTTGTTCAAGGGGTCTACCATGTTTTATTACATAGAAACTTTACTCATTGTGACCTCACCCCTTTGATAAAAAATCCCTCAAGAGTCGATACTTCTGAAGGATTTTCTTTATCTATTGATGTGGCCTTGGCTCCTTTTCAAGATCCACTACTACAAATAATATGATAGGTTATTTACATCTACGAACCAAATAAATATCTTATATGAAGTTATATATCAAAACTAATTCTTTAGTTATTTAATAAGCCTCAATATAATCAGATTTTATTATATAATTTGTAACAACATTTGGATTTAAACTCTTCCACCTCACAAATCCTCCATGGAGACTAAAAAATCCTAACTATGATTTTAGATCATTATGGTCTATTTAAGAGATAGAATATGTATATCCCTTGGTGACTTTATTCTCGAATCCTCCATATATTTGGAACATATCCTTGGTATTACTTAGATACAAATAGATTGCCTTAATAGAATTCTAATGATATTATCCTAGATAAGATTAAGATCTTTCTACCATGCTCAATGAGTAAGCAACATCAATACTGGTAGATAACAAGCAATACATGGTCGATCTTATCATAGAAGCATATGGGATATTACTCATCCTCGCTATCTCTTGTTTTTTCTATAACACATTTTCTTGGAGAGATGTATACCATGTAACATTAGAACCAATCCTCGCATGGATTTTTCTATACTGAATCTCTTCATTATCTAGTCAATGTATGTATCCATACTTTTCCCAACAAGCCTCTTGGAAATATCATGAATGATCTAGATCCCAAGGATGTAAGATGCTTCAAATTAGTCCTTCATGGAGAAGAACTTATTCACCCATTCCTTAACCAACTATAAGAATGGTATCTCATTTCAAATAAGTAATATTCCATCAATATATAATTATAGAAAAATGACTCCAGTCCCAATAAACTACTTGTAGACATTTGGATCACATTAATTCTTTATGAAACCAAATTCTCGTATGGATTATTGAACTGGGTGTTCTATAATCTGGATTCTTGCTTCAATCCATAAATGGATCTTTATAACTAAGATACCTTATTTACATTGCCTTGAATCATAAACCCATTTAGTTGTGTCATATATATTTAAGAAGGATTACATTAGGGAATGTTTTTTTGAAATCCACCTACCAAATATCAGAGTCATGGAAAGATGATATGACATATTTCATTATAATGAATTTAATCATGGAAATTGGATAAAAGGGTTTATTATACTTTATGCATTGACACTATTTAAACCCTTTATCCACTATCCATGCTTTACAGGTACTCACTTTAACTTCCATGTTTAGATTTATCTTGAATTCCCATTTTTTTCCAATAGCCTTTACATTAATTGTAGGATCAACCAAAACCCATGCTTCATTCTAATACATGGAATTCATTATATAATTCATGGACTCTTTCCATCTTGAATATTCTAATCTCTCTACTTCTCCCTTATTGGAAAGAGAATCATTATTGTTAAAAAAATGAGTCACCATATTTGGTGACTGTAAAACCATATATTTTTATTTCTCTAACCTCTTTGTTGTTCCTATATAGTAATTTTGTCTTAATAATAATATCTTCTATGGGGACCTGAAGAATTTTCTCATGAAGCAAATCTTGTGTATCTTAAACATCAACTTCCTTGAAGTCAACATTGATCCCATTGTCACTTTTAGAGATGATCTCCAACATACAAAATTTGGATTGTATTGTTATAATGACTTTCATGTCTGAAGTTTGATGGATATAATATCCCATTATTTCCTTGGGATATCTTATAAAGATACCCTTTGTTCCTTAGGGTGCTAGTTTATTGCATGACCTAGCCTTGACAAATGCCTAACAACCCCATAAACAAGTATGTGACAACATGATTTTCTTCCCATGCATTAATTCATATGTCATTCCATTTGCCATGATTTTTATCATTCTATTTATAATGTGTGTTTTGGACTATAATGCATATCCCTAAAAGGATAATTGAATATTTTTATGAATCATCCTCAGCCTTACCATGTTAAGTGAGGAATGGTTCCTTCTTCAATTGACATCATTCCATTGTGGTGTATAAGGATGGGTGAGTTGAGATAGAATCCCAAACTTCCATAAATAATAAATTTAATCTTTTTTAATATACTCACCACCCCAGTCCTATCAAAGCTTCTTTACCTTCTTACGAAGTCGATTCACTACTTCATTCTTCAACACCTTGAATTTTTCAAAGGATTCATACTTATACCTCATTAAGTAATAAATTCCATATCTTCTCAATTCATAATTAAAATAATGAAATAAGAATACCCAAATATGGATTTTATTGCAAGAGTTTCACAAATATCAATTTGTATAAATTCTAGAAACTATATATCACTTTCAACCTTACCAAATATAGGTGGTTTGTTCATATTACCATGAAAACAAGCTAGAAATTTATCAAATGGTTTTATTTAAAAATAATTTAAATAGCCATTTTAATATATATTTTTCAACTACATCTCATTTATAAGATCAAGTCATTAATTCCATAACTGGGTGTGATATGGCTCATGTGAACCTGATTCGTTATCAATTTCCAACACCTGGTTTTCATAATCCAATATATAAAGATTATTATTCAAATGTTACAAAACATAACATATTCTATCTTTCTAAAATAATTAGATTTTATTTCCAATTTTTAAAATAAATCCATCTATATATAGGTAGAATAAAAAAATTATATTTTTTTTTAACACTAGGTACATAATAATAGTTTTTCAAAACTAATATCATCTCTATTATAAATGAAAGGTGGAAGTCTACAATATCCAAGAAAGCAAGTTGTGCCCCATTTGAACCTTGAAAATCCACTTATCCTCTTGTAATTTTTCAAAATATACCTAGTTACTATATATGGATATATATGTGAGTACCATAATCTATATCTAATACCTAATTAGTAGATATGGAATGATTTTACTAGATAATAAACACACTCGAAACTTCCACATACTTCTTTAACTAGGTGCAGTTATTCTTATAGTGTCCTAGATTTCCATATGAAAAAACATACGACATCTAAATCCTTCACTTATATTTGTATATTCCTCTTTTTGGAAGGATATTTCTCAATATCATTAGACATGGAGGAGTCTCGAGTCCCTTTTCCTTGTTCTTTCTTTTATTCAGTATAAAGACTGTATGTTTTTCATGCCTCATTTCCCTATCAACTAAACAAATAAGAGTAATGATTTCTTATAGAGTCTTGTCACTATTATTCAAATTAAAATTAAGATTAAAAATATATAAACTCTAAGGTAATGTGGATATGATGAGATCTATGCACAATTAATTATGAATCTTAAATCTCAAGATGTCCAAGTACTCCATGTTGCCAATCATATTAACTACATGTGGCCCAGATGGATATGATGAGATCTATGCACAATTAATTATCAATCTTAATGATTCATGAGATAATATCACATAACTAAAAAGAATCAATAAGACAATATCATAGTGATAGTGGAAAAAAAGAGCTATAATAGCTAAAAATCTAAAGCAACGGTAGACTAGGGAACCAAGGTGGTACAGCTCCAAACTCCAAGGCACGGAAAATCATCAAAGCTGCATTTCCAAACATATATGATAGGACTATCAAGATTCACCACTGGTGAAGTACAAGACATGTCCCTTTCCAATATCATGTAAGAATAATTCTATATATTCACTAAGGTACATATGATGGGTGAGTATAAAAACCCAGTGGTAAACCCTAATAGATTTTTACTGCATGTCATTATGACCAAAATCATGACAGCTCATAGATTTATAAAATAGATGGAGGAATATCAAAGGTGATTTAAAATAGTTTATATAAATATTAACTGATAAGAATATTTTAAACCAAAAATCAAGTGATCAAAACAGTTTTTTCCAAAAATAAAATATTATTTTTAAAATAGTAGAAAACTTATTCAAACATTTTGGCATATCAATTTCATGATTACACTCACATAGCCACACTTAAATTGGACCTTCAAAAATGGTCATCTAATCATGTTGACTTTTATCCATGATTCAATCATAGTTAGTTAATTTAAAACATCTTGGCATGAAAATTTCAATTGTATATACAAACACTCCCATGCATAACCTATAAAAACCAAAATATTAATGTGATCAAGGTAACTTTTGTCTATGATCTATTTTCCTCATGAACAAGAAAACAAAAAACCCAATCCAAGGAAATAACACCCATCAAATGCTCATTGAGTTATCAAAATCTTCATTTTTCAAAAACCGCCTATTTCAAATCCCATGTGGTGTCACCCATATCCCCAAAACCAAGAATGAGAACTACCAAAGAAAATCCCAATAAAGAATCAACTGAGTTTTGGAAATAGTTTTTCACTAAAAGTAGAAAAAAAATCAATATAGGCCTAGGAACGTTCACATTCCAAGAAAATTATAAGGATGGAAAAACACCTACCTCATATTTATTTGGCATAATGATTTTTTAAATTATTTCATAGATATAAACCCTTCCTTCCATTTCTCTATCAAATCCCATGAAAAAATGAACAAAACTCAATTGATCCCATATATCTGGGTACAAAAACTTTGATCTGAGGGTTTTTTCAAGAATAAAAAAGTATATGTAAGATGGGGAAGAAGAGAGGAGTCCTAACCTTTGGTTTCCATGATCAAACACTCAAAGAATCATTAGAACTAGAGTATAGATGTCAAATATCATCAAAATATTGCCTAGAGGAACCTTATAAATTAAGAGAGAGGGTCTGAGGAGAAATAATAAGTCTTTTGGGAATGTTTAGGGTTTTAAATCCAGTTTCTATACAATTGTTTTTATGCCACATAGTTAAGACACACATTTTGACAAACCATGCACTAACCATGTGAATCATATTTGTCCCAAATGACTACAATATCATGGTTATCTAACTGATTTTTCCAAACCATGAGCCAATAATGCTTCGGTCCAATGACTCCAAAACACCACAACTAATTTTTTAGAGACTTGATCATGGTTTCTCCAAACCATGCTCAAGATATGAACCTTTAAAAATGCTTATTAAACCTTATAAACCATCCATAAACACTTTGATTATTAACCCAAACAATATATAACTTTAAATAATCCATAAATTAGGTAAATACTTAAAATTGGGGGTGTTACAAATAGTGCCTTATAGATCTCATATCACGTCTGTCTCACCTTCTGTTGATAAAGAACAGAAGGTGAGACAACATGATATATGCGTCCACTTCCTAGTGTTGCTTCATAATTTCATTGGTAATGAATGATAGTATGAAACATTATAAATCTACAATATAATCCAAGGGATTCATATAGAGAGATATTTCCTCTTCATTAGACTCTTTACCAAGAACTTTAAGAAGAGGGGATTCCAACACATATAATTTACGCTCACGGCATAATATAATGCATAAACATCACTACCACTCCTAGAAATTTGAGTTAGTGAGAAGGTTATACTTCTCTAATAATGATCATAGTGATATATTTTATGTCATATGGATTTCCATTTCTATAATAAGAGTAGATTTTAGTACAATATCTAAATTAAAAAATATATAAATGTTTTATAATTTTATTAATCACCCACTATTTTTTTGAAATCCAATATCCCTCTCCCCTAATTTTAGAATATCCAATAACATGGATATTATAGTATAAAGGATCCATATTATCATTCTCATAACCTAGATAGGTTTTTTTCAATCTATTCAATGGTATTTAAGTAGGTGTAACTTTCCAAATGAATTAACTTATTGTTCCTTGATCCATTGAGTAGAATCCACAATACTAAAATATTGGACTTGGATTTCCTAAACACTTCTCTAATAGATGAACTAGGTCTCTTAAAGGTGATAAAACCTTAGTTAAAACTAGTTCAAGTAATCCCAAAACTCTATTTAGGAATTCCACAATAATAAAAATAACCCCAACAGAGGTTGTTCTAGCACTTTGAACTATGGAAAAATTTTAAACCAAGTATTTTAATTATTTTGACTTAATATTTGATTTGAGGGGTTTTATATTTATGTGTAAATTACTCATTTTATATTATTACATTTTTGTTAATAAAAAGTGGATTTTACTTAAGTGATTAACCATTTATAGATAAAATTTATGAATTATAAAATTTTATTTTAATTGCATCTTACATGCTTGTTAATTAGTTTATTTAAAGATAAATCATCCATAAAAAATTAACCATTCAACTAAAAGGAATAAAATAAGTAATATAACATGATCAAGAGATTTTATAATTGTTTTTTTATCTATAGGATGATAAAAGATCCCTTAACCCCAGGGAAAAAACTCCTGGAAACATTTGAGGTTCAAGTCTCATCTTCCTACCTATTCTCTTATGTACCTCATGGGTTGGTTTCAGCTTAGATAAAAACTAGAACTACCTCCTCTCCCCTGGGAGATTCATATTTTACAAATTATTATATCCATATTCAAGTGAGGGTAACCAATGTAATAGTTAAAAGGTTTTACATAAAGTAAACTATCGACATGCAAGTCCTACATAGTACAAAGAAGGGGACAATGCATAGGTTGTCATTTTAATATAATAATAACAAATTAAAATAAACCAATCACATAAAAAGGTTAGTCTAATATCATGGTTATCGATATAACTAATGAATATTAAAATATAAACTAGAAAGAATCCACTACATTTTTTCCTTTATTATTAAGATAAAAACACATTAATTAATTAATTTAATTAACTAATTATTTAATCTTAATATCCATCCAAATAGTCTTGGGGATTCTCATTATATATGGAAATGTGGAAAGTAACCAGATTCGCCAATATTTATAAATAACTACATGGAATTAATTGGTCATTTATTAATTCTAAAAACCTTGTTATAAAGTAAACAAACCAACTCTTGGCCATGTAATTTGGTTTTGATGATGCAATTAATTATTTTTCATGTAATTTAATTTTGTTAATTACTAGGTGGATTATAAATCATGTAAAAATGATTTAAATTCCATGTATGTCACTTGATGTGTGTTTGATATATATCCCTAGATAATTTATGTGTTTCTCATCTATGATACAAAGTGTGTGGTAATGAGCCACACACTATTTATATCGATTTTCATGTGTCTATGAAAACTTACAAAGTAATGTATGTGATTTTGACCATAGACATTTATGAGGTACTTGTCATGTATGTAAGAGACATGTAATGTATCCTTTACATTACTAGGTTATCAGTTTTATGTGTCGTGTATTAATACCCACTACACACTTGACCATATCGATACCATGATAATTGCTATGAAAATGGGTAGACTATAGAGTGTATGACAACAACAAACCGTATATTCTAAAAACCATGTGTCAGTCTATCCAGTCAACATGTGTCATGTAATTACACACCACGTGCCAATCCATTTGGTAATCCATGTATCTTGAAGCTAATCCTAATGCGGTGAACCTTGGTACATAGAGATTTTGTTTCCATTGCATACTGTGTAACTATAAAAACTAGCCAAAAACTCAAGCACCTCCAATGTAATATCTAATCATTATTTAATTGTTAAGATCATATAAAACAATAAATAAATAGGTTTAATTATCAAAACATATTAATTGAATTTTGATTTAAAGGAAAAATAAACTAGAAATTAAGGCTAACAACAAGTGTGTATAATTTTTCAATGAATAATAAATTATTATAAATTATTATATAATATATCTCATACCTGTTAAAGGTTTTGAGGTGTAGTGGAAGCAGTTGGGCCCTTTCCAAACAATGGAAATTCAATAATTTCTTCATATTTATCCTCAGATCTAGACAAATTGAAACCCTAAAATCCATGAGAAAATATCTTTACTTATAATTTATTATTAATTTATGTAAATAAATAATTACCTCATGTTGGAATTATATCTTAGTTGATGAATAAAATTTCTGATTCAGGTCATGCCATTATTCCATTAGAGGATTCAATGGTCAAATCCCTATATTAGTGATTAACATGTGCACTATGAACCTCTGAATGTCATTGTAAAAATCCTTGTTTACTAGCATGGAATATTCTACCACTTACATCATTCGTCATTGACCTCCATAAGAATCACTTTGATGTGTAAGGATTCTTCTTGTTCTCTCTAGAATCGAGAGGGTGGAAGAGGATAACTGTACTATATTCTTGAGATTATTTTAAAAGTAAGGGATCTCTAGGGATTAATAGGATTCTCTAAAAATCATTGTGCACAACAATTATAATGGATAGGATAGGGTTAGATAATGAAATAACTAGGAATATATAGACCTAGGTTTATAGAATAAATAATTTCATATGATCCCTTATTATTCTCTTAATCCCTAGAGAACCCCATGTCAAAAATAATAATATTATTATTATTATTATTATTATTATTATTATTATTATTATTATTATTATTATTATTATTTACTTGACATGTACTAAACTCGTGGATAATAAACATTATTTTCTTGAATAAATAAATCGATATTCATTCAAATAATATTTAATATGCCACTTCTCACCAATTTGTTAAAATTAGTCCACCAATCCTTCTTAATATTTATCAGACAATTAATATTAACCATTTATTTAAATAATTAAATATCACTGCATTATTCAATGATAAATAAATAAATATCATATTCAATAAAATAGTGAATAAATATTTATAAAATATCCAGCTCACATGTATTCGATGAAGGAATATTTATGACCAATAAAACAAGAATAATTATTAAACTATGCATGGGAATAATATTTTTTCAATATATTAAATTTATATAGAATTTAACTGAGGTTTTGTTATAAATAGTGTGTGACCCTCCAGGACCCTTTCTCAGTGGTATTAGGAAGAACCACCTAAAAACAAAGGTTAGAACCTAGAAACATGTCAAGGAATCTATAGAGAAAGAATTTTATGTTGCAATGACATACAACCTTATATGAACATACACTATGAAACATAATCCATTTATCTCAATATCTCTAATCAAGTAGGTTTCATACTAATGTCATTAATCTATGTGTTTAGTGTCTTTTTTTTGAATTTTCAGAAATGAACTTGTTGGGATAATTCCATGTCCATATATTTAATAAGGTAGTTCAATTCCCATCAAATGTCATGAGATATCAACTTCTATTAAATAATAAAAGGGATAGATCCATCCTTAACATATTCATTAATGAAATGTCACTTGTGATGCACCTAATGTATCCTAACTCACCATGATTATATGTCATCATGGTTTTCATCAATACAAAAAAGTACATGACTCATGGTATACATTAATAATAATATTAAAGTCTAAGGTCTATTAAACATGTCTGAAGATAAGAACATCCAATTACATGTATAAATATAGATTTCCTACTATAATTCATGTCCAAAAAACTTTATTTTCATAGATATTACCAAGGGTGAACTTCATGAGAAAACATCTCAATGTCTTATGAGGCCCTACCCTTTATAGCCTATATCATAAATTTCCAATAAGAAGATATCATTCGTCTATAGAACGTGTAATTGATAATATTTTCATATCAGTTCTAGTTTTTCATCACTGTAGGGAATTTTTATAACCTTACAGTGCGATAGGTTCGCTGGGGATATTATCACATACAATGTCACATAGAAGAGAAATTGTGATATCATAATAATATTATTAATATTTAAAAATGTTATTACATCCATATTTTAATTATAAAAAATATTATCTGTTATGTTTATAAAAATTTTAATGTTTTATGATGTAAATATTTTTCTAGTAAATTTAGGAACAAATTTGGCTAAGTATTGATCTACCATTAGTTCAATGGATTTCCCATCAGTTATGTCAGGCTACTTTTAGATCTACCATAGGATAGATCTACCCTCAAGAAAATCTACAATCTGAAAGATATATCATCAAGTCATATCTACCACCAATTTGATATACCTATAGACTAACCTACTACTAGAGACATATACCACTGAATAGATTTATAATCAGATAGATCTACAATCAGTAACATCTACCATCAAGTCATATAAACTGCTAAGTTAATCTACCCTCAGATATATCTACCATAAAACAGATATATCATCAGAAAAATCTACTACTAGATAGATTTATCGCCAGAAAAACATACTGTGGGATGATCTACTACTATTTTTTACTACCATTCAGTGTTTTTTCCAGCAGGATAATATGCAACTAGAGTTCTACCATTGTTGTCTAAATTAATTTTAAAATTTAATACTCCAAATTCTTGTTTAAATAATTAAATTCAATAAGACACACATGGATTTAAGAATCATTATTCTTAAACTACTTAATGGATACATTAAATAAAAAGTTAGACTTTCCTAATTTTGTGATCAATATGAGGATTTGTGATATCGTTATTATCAAATAGATGATTTGACCTGGAGAGATATAAATTTATAAGAACACCAGTGTATGCTTGGTGTGGAATATGCATAGTGAATACATAACTTCATACGCCGAATCAAGAGGAATATCTAATACACTTATGTGTTTAAGGATTTTGGATGTCTACAAATTGAAAAAAAATAAGTATTTTCCATACCTTTATGAAAATTAATTTTACTATACATTTTGTAGAACCTATTCAAGATCTTTTCAAAGACATATTCAAGGGGTTATGAACATATAAAGCTATTCAAATTGATCAGCATCACTTTTTCCCATCTCTAATAAATTTCTATTTATATTTATGCTTGATATTTGATTTGTGTTTATTTTTACTCTATTTATCTATAAAATATAGTCTCTTATACTTAACTAAAGAGTTATTAAACTCTCTCTCAAATTTCTTCACTTGTATACCCATGAAAACTGTGGAAGTGGTTGTGTGTAACCTATACTTTTTTATCGCATGTATAGATATAGATGAGGATTTGTGCCTACACAGCCTTATATATTGTTATATGTAAAAACTGATTTAGGTTTTGGATCAATATTATTGTTTAATAAACTTCTTGGTAGTGGTTTATTACTAAGTGTAGGGGATTATGTCTTGGTTTGAGATAGAACCCCTTGTTTAAAATTTCTTTGTGTGTTTTATTAATTTTTTTATATTTCAAAGTTCAAAAATATATAAGTTTTAAAAACTCTATAAAAACAATACTCTGATAGTTAATCTTAATTTGTGTTCAATATATAGATAGTTTCATCAAGTAATTTATTTTCAAAAGTTAAAGTGATTTTAAATATTATTTTAACTTATCATTGATCCAGCTTTGAGAATCTATTTGAAAAAATAAAATTATATATTTATACTATTATTATTAACTGGGTGTTTTTACTAAGTTAGGGGATTTAAGTTTTATGTTGTTTTTTAATCAGAAATTTTATTGAGAACTCAATTCACCCCCTCCCCCTCTTGAGTTACTTACTCTGATCAACATTTGGTATCAAAGGAGCTATCAAAATATTGTTTTATTATGATCTAGTTTCAAATTAAAGATCTTAAATTTTATTTATTCTAAATTTAATTATTTATGGGAAATAATAGATAAGAAGGAGAAGCAATTAATGATTCCCCTTATTTTAATGGTACTAATTATGCTTAATGGAATATTAAAGTGAATTATGTGGATCTGATAGGGCATCATGATCTTTTTCTCTCTGCGTGAAGCGGAATATTGGAAAATCGAGTGGCATAGATGTCTCCAACCAGGGGAAGAGCTTTACAGAGGTGCTCAAGCAAAATGTGGGATTTTCCTTTATTGACTGTGATGCTGAGAGTTCTGGGAGAATCATCAGAAAAGGACGTATCATCCACATATCCACAAATCAAGCTGCAGTTGAGGAGCGTGTCAGGTTATGTAAATTCTCGATTATTGCATGGGTGATTATTCCAAAAGGTGTTAGGCCATGGAAGTTTCATGAATTGACAAGCAGGTTGGCGAAGATATGGGGATTCAGTGACTGGAAGATGACGGCTATGGGGAAATGGTTCTACTATATCGTCTTCCCTACTGATGAATTCAAGCGGCGTGCTTGGAGTCTGGGGTCTGTCTCGCTGAACCCTGGGTATCTCCGTATTCATGAGTGGGACAGAAATTTTGATCCCAACTCTGTCAGGAACATTTTTTTTACAGGTATGGATAATAATTCATAAGCTTAGTTGGTTATATTGGCATCCCCAGATTCTTTGGGACATTGCTTCGTCTGTTGGAAATCCCATTATATTATACAAATAGACTGATAACCCCAACTTTGGTCACTATCCTAGAATACTAGTAGAGGTTGACATGGCTGGTATTTTAGTTGAACAAGTTGTATTCACTACTAGGGATGATAGTATCACTCTAGAGATTGGATACGAAAGGAAACCCAAATTCTGTCTTAACTGTCACATTTTTTGTCACACACTTTCTGAGTGTAACAGAAATAAATTCTGTTCATCATGCAACATCAAAGGTCATGATGAGTTACACTGTCAAAGGAAAGGGAATGACACAGGTCAGCTTGAGGCCACTGTGGAGGCTCCTTCTGGTGAACAGAATGACAATCTGGAGGTTCCAAAAGAACCAGTGGTAGTTACTGTGGAGGCTTCTGTTAGTGAACATAATGACAATCAAGATCCCCCCAAGAAGGATGGGGAAGGGAAAAGCCCAGATTCTTGTGAGAAGGTACAAGGGGTTGAGGAGAATTCTGAAATGGTAAATTCTCAAGTTGGTGAGAGTTCTAAGGATGTGCTTCCTTCTGAACCTAATGTTAATTCTGTGCTTCCGGGTTTGAATGAAGATCAGGTGGCTGAGAAGGATGAGCAGGGGAAAACTATTAATGCTGGGATTAATATGATGACAGTACAAGGAACCTATGATAGAGCTAGGGAATTATCCCAAGTGCAATCCTTGAAGGTTGCAAGGAGTAAACTCCCTGCTACCTTGACAGGCCCACTCAGTTCAGACAAAAGGTACTCATCTTTGTATGATGATGATGTTGCCAATGCTCCTAATGGAGGCCCCCCAAATGAAGAAGAAGAGGTTATTATGGAAGAAGCAAAGGAAAATATAACACCTAGTTATGTTGGTCCATGGACTAGGAAACTTTCCTCTCATCAATGAAATCCCACTTCTGGAATTGTCAGGGTCTGGGAAATTCCCCTACGGTCAAGGCCCTGAAGCACATTATTTTGACCAACAAACCAATGTTGATTGGCATAGCTGAACCCAGAATTAAGTTTACCAATTGGATGGCCTTCAATTGGTTGACTATAGGATACTCATTTATTGCAGCAAATCAGTCTGATTATGATACAGAAGCTCTATGGGTGCTAAATCATAACACTGTGACTATTGAATCCTTTCAAACTGATCACCAATTTGTTTCTCTAACTTGCCTTTTTCAATCAGGTTTATTTTGTGTAACTTCTGTCTATGCTTTCAATCAGTATATCAGAAGAATAAGTTTATGGAATAACCTTTTGGGAATTACTGAGAACATGGATAAAAGATGGATCATTCATGGTGATTTCAACACAATTTTGAGGCCAGAGGAGAAAACTGGAAGTAACTTCTGTCGTGCATCATCCAGGGACTTCTCTACATGTATAGATCAATGCAGATTGATTGAAATACCAATTATGTGTGATGATTATACCTAGCATAGGTACACTCACAATGGAAGACAAGCTAGTAAATTGGATAGATTCTTGGTGTAGATTGATGAGCAAAGTGATGAAATGGAAGTATCTGGCATCACTTTGTCTATATTACACTCTGATCATCACCCGATTTTAATTGATATTTGTGCTATCACTTTAAGGTCAGCACCCCTACCCTTTAAATTTAAAAATGCTTGGCTAATGGTTTCTAGATGCAGAGATATTGTTTTGGAATCATGGAAGGAGCTTGTCCAAGGCAGTTCTTTACATATTCTTGTTAGTAAACTGAAAATTTTTAATGCTAGAATAAGGGAATAGAGTAAAAAATCTTTCTTCAGACTTGATCAGGAAATCAAAGTGGAAGATTCACACCTATATAAATGTCAACAAGGTAACATGTCCCAAGATATTATATCATCACAAGAGATACAAGCAGCCTCAAGGCTTGATAATTTGTTAGCTCTTAAGGAAAACCTGGCTAGGAATCAGCTCAGTGCAAGATGGCTGAAAGAAGGGGATAGGAACTCTCGGTTCTTTCATTGAATGCACAGGGAGAAAAAAGTAAGAAGGAACCTCAAGGCTTTAAGAATTGGTGATAACATGTATACCTCTGAAAATTACATTGTTAACTCTGTGACATACTATTTTGAAAATCTCTACTCTGAATCTGGGGAGGATAATTCAGATAAAGTTATAAGATGAATTGAACCAAGATTGGATGATGTTCAAAATAAAAAACTTAATGAAATTCCTACCACAAAGGAAATTCATGATGCTCGCTTTTCTCTGAATATGGATAGTGTGGCTGGGCCTGATGGTTTCTCCAACAAATTTTTCATGTTTTACTGGGATATCTTACATAAGGAAGTGACAGAAGCATTAAGGGATTTCTTCTATCATTCCTATATGCCTTTTGGAATGAATTCAAATTTCATTTCCCTGATACCCAAGAAGGAAAATTCTCTTTATATAAAGGACTTCAGACCAGTTTCCATTGGGAACTCCATCCCCAAAGTTATTAGAAAAATCATGGAAACAAGACATGGTGATATTGCTAGGTCTCTCATCTCCTTTAATCAATTTGGCTTTGTGCCTAGCAGAAATATAAATAATTGTCTCTTTACTGCCTCAGAATGTGTCAACATAATGATAACAAAGGTTAGGAATGGTAATATGGCACTCAAGGTGGACATATCAAAGGCCTTTGACACTATCATATGGGAATTTATCTTCACTGTTTTGAATATGCATGGTTTTTCAGGTAAATTTATTGGCTTGGTTAAATCCATTTTGGAAAGTGCTAGACTATCCATATTGGTCAATGGATCACCGAGGGGGTTCTTTCAGTGCTCTAGGGGAGTAAGACAGGGTGATCCTTTATCTGGATTACTGTTCTCTGTGGCTGAGGATTATTTGAACATTTTCCTTCATAGTCTTGATAATTTTGGGATTTATCAGAGAATGGTGTATGGGAGGAACTGCTTCACTCCCTCTCACTTATTTTACGCTGAGGATATTCTGCTCTTTTCTAAAGCTGATAGAAAAACCATCACCTCTATAAAGACTATTTTCAATCACTATGAGGAAGTTTCAGGTCAGGTTATAAGCTGGAGTAAATCCTTTGTAGTCTTTGGTGAAGGAGTTAAAACTGTAAAGAAAAACAGAGTGGCCAGTAGGCTTGGTTTTAAAAGGGGTTCATTACCCTTTATTTATCTTGGACTGCCTATGTTCTAGGGAAGATTGAAGAGGGATTATTTGGAGGGTATTTCTCTTAAAATCATTAATAAATTCGCCAGCTGGAAAGGGAAATCAATGTCCCAGGCTGGTAGGATCTGTCTTGTGAACACAGTCATCATCTCAATGTTTGTGTACTCCTTCTCACTTTACAATTGTCCTGCTTCTTTGATCAAGGAACTTGATGGCATGATAAGAAACTTTATTTGGACTGGTTCAACACAACAGAGGAAATTGGTTACTATTAAATGGATGTACTGTATCAAGCCTCTCTCAAATGGTGGAATAGGAGTCAAGGATGTCAGGGTTTTTAATGATGCATTGCTCCAAAAAATTACATGGAGACTCCTTGCTGGTACTGAAATTTCCTTGGAGTTTCATTATAATAGATTTGTTGGCAGGTTACATAGAAGTCAGAAGGTGTATCTGAGATCCTCTGTCTGTGCATCAATCAAGAACACTTACACTGATCTTATATCACATTATAAATGGCTGGTCTATTTCAGTTCCTAGATGAATTGTTGGACAACACAGTGCTTGTCCTGTCCTATTGATTATACAACTAACATTCCTCTATCATTGAGGAACACTACTGTATCTGATTTGCAAGGAAATCCATAGGCTCAAGCAGTAATTCCTGCTAATCTTCAAATTGAAATCACTGCTTATTAATATATGGATCAGGACACCCTGATTTTGGAACCTACTATGAATGGTTTATTCTCCAGACGACTGTCTTATGCCATGTAGTGTGGAAATGCACATCCAACTCTTGCTTGGGTGATGGAGGTGAGGAAGGCTATCATCCTTCTAGCTAATGCTCTTCTTATATGGAATATCTGGAAAAGCATGATTCTAATCCAATATGGCCTTCAAAGAAAAGGTTTGAATTTGGCCCCGGTATGCTTTTTCTATCTTGCTGCCGATGAATATACTGATAAAATTTTCATCGAAGGGTCCTTTACTGATCAGTTCTGGGGTTATTTAATGGATATTTTTCATTTTCAATTGGTCTTCAATTCTGTTGGCACCCTGTTCAATTCTATCAGGCATGAAGAAAACAGTGAGCAGGTTCACTCCTTGATCATTGTTGCTATTGTTTCTGTTATATCTTATATTTGGAAGGCCCAGAACAATATAGTATTCAATGGTGGTAGGCCCTCCTTCAAGGAGGGGATGATGGAGATTCACCAAAGCATTAATCTTTCTTCAGTGAAATAGTCTAGATCTATGAACTATAACATGTCTGATTTCCTATTATTGAGAACACTTGGTGTAAGTGGCAGGGAGAGGAAGCCTAAGGTGCTGAAATATATTAGGTGGATCCCCCCAATAAATGATTATATAAAGTTGAATGTGGATGGGGCATCCTCTGCCGCGTCGGGATCTGATGGATGTGGTGGTGTCTTCAGAACCTAATGAGGCTTTGTAAAGGGATGTTTCTTTCATTACATTGGCAATGGTCATGCTCTTGAGGCGGAGCTATGGGCTATGATAAAGGCAATAAGGTATGCTACTCGCTATGGATAGAGGAATATTTGGATAGAATCGGACGCTTTTGTTGCCGTGAAGATCCTCAAAGAGCGGTCCAAGAATGTCCCATGGAGGATGCTCCCTTCTTGGATAGGATCTTTAAATATTGCTGAACTTATTTCCCTTGAGTTTTCTCATGTATACAGAGAAGTAAATCAAGTGGCGGATGCACTCTCAAAAAGAGAAATCATGGAGGTGAGCTCTAGCTGGTACTTCATTATTCCTGATTATTGCAATGATCTTGTTCACAATGATAGAATCGGTACTGTGTTTACAAGGTTGTGTAAAGCTCCCCTTTCCTGAGTGGTTTGTACTGTTTAAAATTTTATTTATTTAATCTTATGGGAACAGTTCTTCACCTGGCTCTCGGACTTTTGAGGTATGATACATTTAAGATAAAGCCTAATGAACCAATTTCTGATATATATCTCAGGTTCAATGAGATTGTGAACATAATTTATTCACTGAAGAAACCAATTACTGACAAAGATCAAGTGATGCGCCCGGTAAGATGTTTACCAGATATATAGAGAGGAACTTCAGTTTCAATTTTATAATCATGTGATATAAGTTATATTCCTATTAAAGAGATAATAGTAAATATCATTATGTATGAAGAGGAACTTATATTGAATGTATAAGGATAAGATAAATCAAATAAGAAATTATTATCCTTTAAGACTTCTAATTCAAATAAAAAAAGAAAATATTAAAGAAGACAGCTCATGTGATGAAGAATAATCTTCATATAGTGATAAAGAAATGAACCACTTAGCTAGTAGATTTAAGAAATTTTTAAAAAGGAATAAATTTTTCAAAAATCCAAACTAGAAAGGTAATTATAACAATAGAGTTAACTTGAGAAAATAGTGTAAAATAGAATATTATACAAATTAAATAGTCTACTATGGATGCAAAATAAAGGTTCATATCAAAGTAGACTATCCTAAGTTAAAGTTTATGAACAATTATTAGGATAGATATAAGAGGTATGAGAGGGGTATAAAAGCAACTTGGAGTGATTTAGAAGATATTTCAAGTGATTTAGACTCAAGCAGAGAGGATGACCATGATAGATCCAATATGTGTTTCATGAAAAACATGTCTGAGGAATCTAATATTTTTTTCATCTCTTATACATAATTCCAACATTTATGAAAATAAAAAAGTGAATAAAAAATTTCCAATGAAGAGGTGTCTGAATACTTTAATATATCAGAATACACCTTCAATGGACTTAAGGATAGATATAAAAGTTTAAAGAAGAGTATGCCCTGTCTACTCACTTTAAAACAAATATTAGTATAGAAAACTATAAAAATTATCAACTACTAAAAGAAAATAACAAGAAAAAAATATCTAATGAATAATTCAAAAAATATTTGGATAGATTCATAGATGGATGAAATAATTTATCCGATATACTTTAAAAGAAAACTACACTTAAGTATACCATGAGAATTAAATACCAACCTGGACAGAGAAAGATCAATATGACTAAGTTTATTTTTAGTTCTATTTATATCACTTTTGTGAATACTTATTATTTTTATGGATCTAAAAAAGGTTTTATTTAAAAAAATATTAGATATACCTATAAGAAACCAATAAATAATTATGGATTCCAAAATCCCTTATTACTAACATCTCTGGACCCTGAAATATATATATACCAAATTCATTCTTTGTTTAAATCTATTTTATAGGAAAACTGCTTAAAAATATCCAGTAAACACTTATGGTATCTAGATAGTGGCTACTCCAGATACATGACTGGGAAATACTCAATTTTCAAGAACCTAATCAAGGTTTATGGTGGAAAAGTCACCATTAGTGATAATTCTAAAGGAAAAATAATTGGACTTGGTCAAAATAGTAACTCTAATATAGTTTTAATTTACAAAATTTTATTTGTAGATAAATTAACGCATAATCTATACAAAATATCAAAACTATGTGATGATGGATACTATATAATGTTTGAAAATCATGCTTGAAAAGTTTTTAATTCTAAAAATGTTTTTTTTTTCACTGCTTCCTGAAATGAAAATGTATATACTATTAATTTATATTCCTTTTTTAATCAAAACATTTCCTATCTAATTTTCTTCCACAAAGATTCCTGACTATGGAATAGGATATTAGTCCCCTCTAACATAAATTCTCTTAAAAATATTACTAGGAAAGGTTTTGTTAAATATCTTCCTAAACTATAATTCCCAAATGATAAAGTCTATAGCCCATGTGAAAAAAGGAAAGAGAACAAAATCTATTTTAAACCAAAGAAATAAGTTTCAACTTATCAACCTCAAGAGTTGGTTCAAATATATTTGTTTGGACCCTCTGGAGAATTTATCCTAAAAGTTAATCATTATGTTTATGTTTTAGTAGATTAATTTTCTATATACACTTGGGTATTATTTCTATATCATAAAAGTGAATCTTGTAACTATTTTTATAAGTATGATAAATCTATAGAAAATCTTAGTGGATTTCGAATTAAGACCTTAAGAAGTGATCATGATCGTGAGTTTGAAAATAAATATTTTGAATCATTATACTCACAACCTAGATATAATTATAAGTTTTATTCTACTATAATCCCAGAGAATAATGGTATAGAAGAAAGAATAAATAAAACCCTTCAAGAAATTATTCTTACTATGAATAATAAGTATGATTTACCTATTTATTTTCTGGGTAGAATCTATGAATATAGCTTACTACATAATCAATAGAGTTCTTATAAGACTACACATAAAGAAAAAACCCATATGAATTATGGAATGGAATAAAACCAAAGGTTAATTACTTAATATTTTTTGGTTGAAAAGTCTTTATTCTCAATAAAAAGAAAAATCTTGAAAAAATTTCATCCAAGAGTGATGAAAGATTTTTTCTTATATATTCTACAACTAGTAAGTCGTACATGGTATTTAATAATCGGACTAAGACTATGGAGGAATTTTTACATGTCAAATTTAATAAAATAGATCCAGATGAAAAAAAAGACACATTTCTAAAACTTTGTAGATGATCTATCTAATATAAATAATAAACCTTCTGAAAGTTCTATGAAACATGTAGAAAAATATTCCAATTCTGATGAACAACCTGAACCCAAACCTATAGAGGATAATTAAATAATCATCTCTTCTTTTCCAAGAATCATTAGGACTCATAAATATCATCTGTTAGATATTGTAATTGGAAACCAAGATATAGGAACATAAACTAGATAACCTCTTATAAATTTGGTTGAACATCAATCTTTGTTGTCACATCTTGAACCTAATAACATCACTGATGTAATTAATTATGAATTTTGGGTAATGGAAATGCAAGAAAAAATGAATAAATTTAAAATAAATAAATTATGGGAAGTAGTGGATAGAACAAAACATATTATGACCATTGGAACTAAATTGGTGTATAGAAACAAAGTTGATTAGTTATAAACTATTGTTAAAAACCAATCAAGATTGTTTTCACAATGATATAGTTAAGAAGAATCAATTTACAATGAGGAAAAAATTTCCACAGTAGCTAGACATGAATCTATTATAAAGCTACTTGACTACAAATAAAATTTTAATTTCAAAAAATGTTAGATGGATGTTAAGAGTACATTCCTAAATGGTTTTGTATTTGAGGATGTTTTTATTTAACAACCCTCTGGATTCCAAAATCCCTATTTTCCAAATCATGTTTCTAAATTAACAAAAGATTTATATGGTCTAAAAAAATCTCCTAGATCTTGGTTTGATATGATCAACTCATTTATGATTTCAAAATGTATTTTAAAATTAATAGACCACCCTACTTTATCTATAAATATAATTTCAAAATATTTTTTAGTAGTACAAATTTAGGTTGATGATATAATTTTTGGATCTTCTAAAAATTCCTTGGGCGATGATTTTTTAAAAATGATGAAAATTAAATTTGAAATGATTTTAATGGGTGACTTAAAATACTTTCTTTGTTTTATAATTTTTCAAAATAAATATGGGATTATTTTATATAAAATTAAGTACACAAAATAACTTTTAAAATTTTTTGGTATGGATAACATAAAGAGTAGTGATACTCCCATGAGTCCATCCTATAAACTAGATTTTGATGAAACTGAAAAATTAGTTGATCAAACCAATTGCAGAGGTATGATTGGAAGATTTCTATATTTAACTTCTATCCAACTAGATATTATGTTTTTTGTATTTTTTTTCTTGTTTTAAAGAAAATCCTAAAGAGTCACATTTACTTTCTAGAAAAATAATTTTTAAGTACCTTAAGTATAAAACCAACCTTGGATTGTTTTATCCTAGAGGAAAAGAATTTGATTTAGTGACTTATTTAGATATATATTTTAGTGGTCAAAATTTTGATAGAAAAAGAACCAATGGAACATGTCACCTGTTAATAAAGTCACTAGCTTCATGGTGAAGTAAAAAAGAAAAATTTTGTTTCACTGTCAACTGCTGAAGTTGAGTACATAGTTGTAGGATGTTTTTGTGCATAGATTCTATGGATGAAACACACCTTATTAGATTATGGATATCAATTTCAATATTTCCCTATAAATTTTCATAATAAAAGTTTTATTAATATCTCTAAGAATATTGTATCTCATTCTAGGAAAAACATATTGATATATGACATCACTTTTTGAGAGATCATTTTCAAAAAGGTTATATAACTATTGAATTCAATGGAATTGAATATTATCTTGATAAAATATTTATAATGACTTTTAATTCTATGAGATTAAGATATATCATACATAAACTAGGAATGATAAATTTTTATTAGTTTTTTATCTTTAGTTTTAATTTTTAGAGAAATTCCCTAGTTGGGGATCTTCCATTGGTGATCTACCGTTGGTGATCTACTATTGGTAATCTACCATTGGTCATCTGCCATTATTTATCTACCATTTTTCATCTTCCATTGTTAATTTTTAGTTGGTGATCTATCATTGGAGATCTACCATTGATAATCTACCATTAGTGATCTACCATTGATAATCTATTGTTGGTAATCTACGATTGGAAATCCACCATTGGTGATCTAACATTGATGATCCACCATTAGAGATCTACTGTTTGAGTGTTTCCAATTATATGTTATCACTTCTATTTTCTATGATTAAATTTTTATTGAGTTTATTTATGTATATTTTATTATATTTTTCAATTATAAATATCTAATTGATAAAATCAACTTAAAATCAGAATTTTAGAAGCCTCTCTCTCATGATTCCTTCGAACCTTCCCTTATCATTTCTCTCTTGACCTAAAACCCTCCTTACATTCATCCTTATTACTTCAAATTAGTTATAAGATGGTTAGATTAAAATGCACTGCTATTTCACCAACTGAACGATCATGTCTCTCAAAGAAATCACAAGATAAATTTATCCATACCATTGTTTTCAAAACAAATAAAACCCAACTCTCGTCTCGAGTTGTTTCTCTTGAAAAAGAAATAGATATTGTATAGTTAGTTTCAAGAAAGTCTCTAGTGATGAATGTGATCCAGAACCAAGGATAGATCAAATATTTTTTGAGTAATGTCCAAAAATTCTATCCTAGGTTGGTTCATAAGTTTTATCAGTTTACAGAGTATGATTTCAGTAAAAAGAAAGATGTTATTAGTATTATGATTAATGTAAAAAAAGGTGATCTTTTCATCAAAAAAATGGTCCAGATGACTCAATGTACCTCATAAAGGTAAATCTAATGATTTTATGGGATCCATTCCCAACAATAGTGATTATTTAATGTATAAGGATACCCTACTGGAGTTTATCGGTAATACTATTGTGTTGAGGCCTATAGATGTAGATATTTATTGGGAGTTTAGGATTTTGTTTAAATTTATCCAATATATTCTTTGTCCCAAGAAGGGGGGATTTTTCCCCATGAGGTACCAAGATGTGTTGTCATTATTTACTATGAAAATATAATATAATATAAACTTGTGAAAATACTTGATGGTCCATATAATGGAAATGAGAAATACCTCATCTAGATATAATTATTTGATATAACCTAAGTTCATTTCAAATATGTTTGAAGCAAAAAGTTTAGTGCCTGAAGATGAATAGGCCGTAATCAAATGTGGAGATTTCCATCAAAGTCATTTTACCTGCAAGAGAATATCAAGGTTAATTGGAATGCTTATCTAAGGAAATGGGTGGCTAATAATGATAAGATTTATTAGAATTTTAACCCTTTGCAGAACCCTTCCAAACCTAGATATATGTTTTATCCTGGTTTGGTTTCATATGAAGTTGTGGTATATTCCTCTGATGTGGAAATTGAGGTTTATGTTGAATAAGAAGAAGCTTGATATAGATTAGAATGTTTAGTTCCTATTTTACTATAGGAAGTGATCATAATGTGGTAAAAATCCCTTATGTTGCTTTTGGACCTACTATTACATATCTTTGTATTCCTATGAGATAAATTTTACTCAATTAAGGTGAATATTTTGAGGACACTAAAGTCTATAATGCAGAACAATCTGAGATTTCTTCTTCTAAGAGATCAAGGGATGTTTTAAAAGTTTTTAATGATTCTAATGATGTAAATTGTGATGAGGATAAATATTCTAAGATTAAATCTAAGGATTTTATCTCTATTAGAGATGAGAAAAGATCACCTACTAAGGGCTAGAAATCCCCAAGATCTTCTCATCTATGGATTAACTATTCAAATTCAGGGGATGATAATGATGATGATGACTATGGAAATCCACCTGATCATAGTGAAATTTTAATTTATGTTGCAAAAAAATATTCTAAGGTATCTCTAGTTGAACTTGTTGATGAAAATGGTCAATTAGAATCCTTTCCTTCTAATGTTCCTACAAGCCAAGTCTATACATGAGGAGACTATCTTACCTTTCCAATAGAGGATACAATATTGATTAGCCACTAAATGAGGCTAATATTCATTGTTAATATACATAATTTTCATGTTCTTTGTTATTCATAAACACCATTTTAGTGCATTTTACACTTTGAACATCATTTCACATTATGATTGTAATACCTTCTTAAAATGCACTATTATGTGGTACATTTTTGAACATCATTTAAAGTACCCAATGATTCATCTAATTTTAAGTAATTTAATTTTACATATTTTAATTTGATATTTTTGGAAATTTATCTAAACTTAAATATGAACATGTTTGATTCAGGGATCAGTGGATAATTCATGGAGGATGATGGAGATATTTGGCAATGAAAGGAAGCAATTCTGGAGAAGGCAGATTGGATACCAGCCCACTGATGAGACTGTGGGGCCCAACATACAGGCCCAATTAATCCCAAATTTCATGGGATTCTAGAAGACATGTATAGGAACAAATAACTCTTCAGTAGTTAATACTAATTCGGCCTCCATGTTGGTCATTTAGTCAGACCAAGTTAGAGATAAAATTCTGGGCCAGATTCTGCGGCCCAGAAAAAAAGTCCACTACTTTGATCATATATCGGAATTCAAAACTCAAAATGGGTCCAAATTTTACAGACGGTTAGAAGACATCCGGAGCTCCGTTTTCTTCTTCTATGGCCCACCCTGATTAGGCCGTCTATAAGGTCTTCCAGACGCGTCTGTTCGGTGAAGTAAAGCTGTCTGCCACCACGGGTCAAACGTGGAAAAGTCCAAATTTCACAAGCTTTCCACCACCTATAGCCTAGAAAAATTAATTAAGATGCTTTGTACTGTTGTTGGTTCGACCCAAGGCTCCAAAAATGCCTATTTAAGGCAGTGGTGGTGAAGGAGTTTAGGATATTGGATGCTTTGTTTAATTGTAATGTTATGCTGCATTTTTGTTGCCTCAATTTTGTCTTTCACATGTAAGTTGTTCAATTCACTTTAGTTTCTTAATAAAAGTTCTTCTTCTACTCTTATTCTATTGTTCTTAATATCACTTTGATACCGTTGGATCAAGGTGTGAATTTATTCACACCAACCCTTGTGAAATTATTCACACAACGGTGGAGTGATCATTTTATTTTTGTTGTTTTCTTTACTTCTCCATTTCCTCCCTTATGAGTCTACTTTCCGCTTCCATTGAAACCATGGGATCAATGGAGGGCTAACCCACTTATGGGTTGATCCAAGGGAGTAGCAAGGGTCTGGATTGGATGTTATTTATCACCTAATTAATGTATAATCACTTCTTTAATTGGGATTTTTATTTGATTATTTTTAAACTCCATCGTCCTTGTTGAATTTAAGGCCACACACTTCAAGTACTAATACGATCTTTTACCTTGAAGTGCTCAAAACTTTGATCCTTCAAGTGTATAGGTGATTAGTATTAGAGGGTGTAGGAATTAAAACAGTAAGTGATGATGTTGTTTTATCTCCTTAAATGAACCCATCTCAAATTTAAGAAATTGAAATCATTAAAAAGAAAATACGTCCAATCCACCCCGAGTGATAACCTAGGATCAACTCATTCTTTTAAATTGAATCCACTTAAATCTTTTAGATATCTTTAAAACCCATCCAAAATCAATCCAAGTTGGCCACTTCATAGACAAAAATCCATCCCTTAGGTTGTGTATCTTAGGTATCTTCTTAGGTCTCTGTGGAATCGACAACCCAAGCTACACTACAAGGACCGTTCTACCCTTCTTCTCTTGGGTAAATTTGGGCGTGAACCAAATTTTGGCGCCGTTGCCGGGGACCTAAGTAAGTTATCTTAGACACTATCATTCTTTTTTTTCATCCCACTTCTCTCATCTCATCCCCAATTTCATTCCTATGGAAAATCCTTTTGAACAAATCCAAACATGGGGAACCTCTCCCTACTTTGATCACTCAACCCCATGTACGATGTACAATGAACATCCTAATTCCTACTTGTGGGATCATTAACAACCTACTGAACCACAATGTTTTTATTCATATGATCCACAATACATTCCAACATATTATGAGTTCCAATCCCAACAAGGCCAATTTGAACATCCTCCTATGGAATTCCAACAACATAGTTATCCTCCTGGAATAGACCATCTGTCTCAACCCCTTGACCATCATGATCCACAACCATTACTTGAAAAACTGTTTCAACAAATGGAGATAATGAATTTTTAGGTTTCATCATTGAGGTTAGAACTACAAAGCATTAAAACTTGTGAGGAACCCATCCCTACACAAATTGTCCCTTCCATAACCTTATGTGAAGTGTCTAGTTTCACACAAACCCCACATGAATTTATTGAAGAACAAAACTTTGGATTTGGGATAGATGAAGAGGATCAAGGAAATTTTGGAGGGACTTTAAATCAGGATGAAATTAACTTTTTGGATTCAAAAGAGGAGAATTTGACATCATGGATTGAGTCTCCTAAATATAACTCCATTGATGAATTTTCAAAAACACCAACCTTTGAACCATTGGGAGAAATCATAAACTTTGAGTCCATATCCATTCCAAACACCGATCTTTCCAATTTTGTGGTTGAATCTTCTATTCAAAAGGAACCAATTTTGTTGAGAAATTTGGAAAATGAAACTGAGTTGGATTCAAAATATCAACTTGTGTCTAAATGTCCTATCCAAACCGAGCCCAAAATTATTGTCCTTCCCTCCTCACTAAATAATACCTTCATAAGGTATAATAATGACCTTTAAATTGAAACTCATTCTTCTCTTGAAACCAAAAAAGTTGTAATGGTCATTTATGTCTTAGGAAAGACTACAGAGGAAACTGGATCAACCATTTTTGATATTCCTTGGATTTTTTCAGTCATTTCAGAACATAGGTTTTCACACAACAAAAATTATAAAAAAATAATCAATATCAATCTAGTGGACATGGAGAAATATGGTGTCCTTAAAATGTTAAAAATTGGTATTGGATAAGTTGGGGAGTTCAAGTCGAGCTAACGACATTAAACAAAGCGCTGCATGGGAGGCAACCCATGGTTTTTAAGTTTCCTATAATTTTGTTGTTTTAATAAAATTTATATTTTAATTAATCATTTTTATATTAAAAAAAATATAGACTGTTGACCTGTTCTTCTATTATGAGTATGGATGGGTATGAAAGAGGAGCACCATATTCATCTGTGTCACGTGGTGTGATCCTTGAGTAATACCTTACCCAGAAATTTAAAAAGAAGACAATGTATCATCAGTTTATTTTATTTTATATATATACTTATATTGTACTTATATATATATATACTTTTTTTTCTTCCTTTTTCCACTAAGGGAACTCTGCGAGCGACATGGATATCAAAGGACTAAATTGGAGCAGCAAGAACTTCAACTTCAACCACCAGGTGACTTCATTCCATAATCCTCATTTTCAATTTCCTTTTTAAATTTTTATTCCCTGCCTCTACTCCTTCTAATTTTTCATTTCTTCAAACACTGGGGACAGTGTTGTTTTAAGTTGGGGGGGAGAAAAAATAAAAAAAATGCTTTTGTGTCAAAAACAAAAATTGAATGATTTGAAAAAAAAAAGTAAATGGAAGGAAAAATTCCTTTAACTTTGAACATGGTAATACACATTGCACACTTTGAAACTGAATATCAAATAATTTAGCATGCCCTGATTCTGATTTTAATCCTTGTATAATTTCATAAGCATAGATTTTGGAAAGTGTGGCTGTCCAATGTGATATTTCATCGTTTATATTTTCATCCAAATAAAAAAAATGCCACAATGCACATCCTCTAGACTGTGGGGTACTAATTTGAATTTTTGGGGTCCCATAATAAATAGCATAGGATGGTTTTATTTTTATGAATAATATGAGTATTCAAAAAAACAAAATTTAAAAAAAAATTATTAAAAAATAAAAAATAAAAAATAAAAATAAAAATTTGCGTGTAGAGCAATGGATTGATAAAATGCGAGGCTTTCGGCACTTGGGGATCGTGACTCCAGAGTTGTCTAGCCCTGAGTTTTTCAATCTATCTCTATTTATGGTAATATGACTTTGTTTTTGATTAAGTTAACTCGAGACGATGCCCGAGTATGTGGGTTTCACTTGGTGCCCTAAGGCCTTTGAGTCTGGGAGTCATCGGCAAAGTCTTGCTACATGGGTTAATTTGATTAATTGCAATCTCAATTACTATAGCAATATTGCAAAAAAAAATCAAAAAAAAAGAGGGATGAAGAATACTCATATTAGGATTAAATGTGATTCCACCTAGAGCTTCCATGATTTTCCCCTTGAATGAAAATGAACCCCCATATCTATTGTGATTCACAACACATCATTACACCTAATTGAGTTGGATGAAGAATGATGATGGATTTGATCAAAGGAATGGGCTTGGAATTGGGATCTGCTTATGAAACTATCTCGTATTAAAATATTTTGATGGGTTTCATGATTGTTTGGTATAAGGTTTTTTGGTGATCATTGTGTATTAAAATGTTTTTGGAAAAGGGAATTCGAATTTCATTTTTGATGAGATATATTTTGCTCGGGACTAGAAAAACTCAAGTTGGGGGGTGTGATTAGCCACTAAATGAGGCTAATATTCATTGTTAATATACATAATTTTCATGTTATTTGTTATTCATAAACACCATTTTAGTGCATTTTACACTTTGAACATCATTTCACATTATGATTGTAATACCTTCTTAAAATGCACTATTATGTGGTACATTTTTTAACATCATTTAAAGTACCCAATGATTCATCTGATTTTAAGTAATTTAATTTTACATATTTTAATTTGATATTTTTGGAAATTGATCTACACTTAAATATGAACATGTTTGATTCAGGGATCAGTGGAGAATTCATGGAGGATGATGGAGATATTTGGCAATGAAAGGAAGCAATTCTGGAGAAGGCAGATTGGACACCAGCCCACTGATGAGCCTGTGGGGCCCAACATACAGGCCCAATTAATCCCAAATTTCATGGGATGCTAGAATACATGTATAGGAACAAATAACTCTTCGGTAGTTAATGCTAATTCGGCCTCCATGTTGGTCATTTAGTCAGACAACGTTAGAGATAAAATTCTGGGCCAGATTCTGCGGCACAGAAAAACAGTCCACTACTTTGATCATATATAGGAATACACAACTCACAATGGGTCTAAATTTTACAGGCGGTTAGAAGACATCCGGAGCTCCATTTGCTTCTTCTATGGCCCACCCTGATTCGGCCGCCTAGAAGGTCTTCCAGACGCGTCTGTTCGGTGAAGTAAAGCTGGATGCCACCTCGGGTCAAACGTGGAAAAGTCGAAATTCCACAAGCTTTCCACAACCTATAGCCTAGAAAAATTAATTAAGATGCTTTGTACTGTTGGTGGTTCGACCCAAGGCTCCCAAAAGGCCTATTTAAGGCATTTTTGGTGAAGGAGTTGAGGATATTGGATGCTTTGTTTAATTGTAATGTTATGCTGCATTTTTGTTGCCTCAATTTTGTCTTTCACATGTAAGTTGTTCAATTCACTTTAGTTTCTTAATAAAAGTTCTTCTTATACTCTTATTCTGTTGTTCTTAATATCACTTTGATACCGTTGGATCAAGGTGTGAATTTATTCACACCAACCCTTGTGAAATTATTCACACAACGGTGGAGTGATCATTTTATTTTTGTTGTTTTCTTTACTTCTCCATTTCCTCCCTTATGAGTCTACTTTCCGCTTCCATTGAAACCATGGGATCAATGGAGGGCTAACCCACTTATGGGTTGATCCAAAGGAGTAGCAAGGGTCTGGATTGGATGTTATTTATCACCTAATTAATGTATAATCACTTCTTTAATTTGGATGTTTATTTGATGATTTTTAAACTCCATCGTCCTTGTTGAATTTAAGGCCACACACTTCAAGTACTAATACGATCCTTTACCTTGAAAGGCTCAAAACTTTGATCCTTCAAGTGTATAGGTGATTAGCATTAGAGGGTGTAGGCATTAAAACAGTAAGTTATGATGTTGTTTTATCTCCTTAAATGAACCCATCTCAAATTTAAGAAATTGAAATCATTAAAAAGAAAATACGTCCAATCCACCCCGAGTGATAACCTAGGATCAACTCATTCTTTTAAATTGAATCCACTTAAATCTTTTAGATATATTTAAAACCCATCCAAAATCAATCCAAGTTGGCCACTTCATAACCAAAAATACATCCCTTAGGTTGTGTATCTTAGGTATCTTCTTAGGTCTCTGTGGAATCGACAACCCAAGCTACACTACAAGGACCGTTCTACCCTTCTTCTCTTGGGTAAATTTGGGCGTGAACCAAATATTATTCTACTTATCATTTTATTCCTTATGGTTATGTGACTAAATAGGACTTGGATGCCTTTAAAGTCATCATATTATTAGATATAGGTGGGATGATCATATCCATACCTTCTTAAGAAACCAAAATCTTTGAAACTAATACCAAATGGATTTTGAATTAATTATCTCTCATATCCAACCTAAGATGATTTTGAAAATCTAATAACAGGAAATTGAGAACATGTGGTTGGAAGATCATATAGAAGAGACAAGATCCATCATGAAGTAGATGATAGGGATATTTTTTGAAGGGTATTTATCACTTCTAGAGAGATTGGAGTCTCTGTCTATAACAGGAACTTCCACTTCTAGTGCTCCACCTCCTGCTTGTTCAGTTGATGCAAATGAGATTCACTCCATTGTTACAGAGGAGTTTAATGTTTTCATGGGTGATCTTTCTATATATCATTAAGAGGAACTTAATCAGATAAAGGAACATGGTGATCATATTTATAATTTGGTCAAGGAATTCTTGAATTATTCTAGGAGTGATAGAGAGACTATCACTAAATAAATGAAGTATTAACTTCCAATGATTTATAAAACTAATGAGATAAAGTATCACTTTAAGTTTCTTATTGAGAATATAATAATTCCTCTTATGAATCAAGAATTCAAGGAGCAAGTGAATTAGCTAAAGTTTTTAACCCATCTACTCAATATTTTCATAGAAGTGAAGAAGGATTTATTTAAAGCAATATATTATTGGGACAACATTATCACATATTTTTTTCAGTTGATAAAATTGTTTTTGTATGCCTATGGGATTGTAGAAGTAGAACCTCATGCAGTACCCTTTTATTAGATCACTTCAGAAACTTCTTTAGCACCCATTCCTCTATAATTTCAACCTTTTTTCATGACTCTAGTTGAAGTTGTTCAAAAACTCATGTCTGTTATGATCAGGAAACCTCTTCTGCCTACTCTTAAACCCTCTTCCTCTACCTCTATACCTACAGTAACTAGAAAAGGAAAAGATCTAGTAGTCCCTTTATCTCATCGAGTAGAGAATGGTTCAGAATTAGATTATTTTTTGATAGGTAATGTATTCTCTTTTTATTACTTTTTCATATATAATATTTTATATTTTTATATAATACCGGTTTTCTATTTTTTCATATATTTAATTTTTATTTTAATTTATTTCATTTTCTTTATTTTTGATAATCCCAAATGGGTAGTATATTTGAATGAAATTTCATATAGTAATTATCATATAAGTATGGTTAAATCTATGTATCACATTACTACATTGAAATTTCAAGCTAAACATTCTTAAATTTCATATATACTATATTTTTTTATATACATGGTTATAAATGTCATGATTTGTGATCATTAAAATAGGGGGATCATTAGAACCTCCTTATTTTATTGATCACAAATCATGTTTTTTATGTTTCTAACAAGTTTAATGTTTTATAATAGTAAATATTTTTCAAGTAAAATTTTGAAAAAATTTATCTAATTGGTTATCTACCTTTAGTTCAATATATTTAAAATCAGTTATAGTGTGAAATCATTAGATATACAACTAGAAATTTCTACCTTAGGCACATCTACCATTAGAAAGATTTATTGTCAAGTCAAATCTACTGCCAAGTTGATCTAATACCTGACTAACCTACCACTAGATACATATAATGATGAATATATATACCATCAGACATATCTACCATCAGGAACATCTACCAACAAGTTATAACTACCTCTAAGTTAATCTACCACCAGACAGATCTACCGTCAGATAGAACTATCGTCAGACAGATCTACCGCTAGACAGATCTACTGCCATACTAATCTACAATTGTGATGATCTACCACTTGTCTATTCTATTTTTTAGTGATTATACCATCAGGATAATCTACTTTCATAGTTTTACCATTAATATCCATATTAATTTCAAAATTTAATATTCCAACAGCTAGTTAAAGGAATTAAATGAACTAAGTCACATGTGGATTTAAGAATCGTTATTCTTAAACTAATCCATGGATGCATTAAAGAGAAAATTAATACTTTCCTGATTTTGAGTTTTGTATGAGAATTCAGGATATCATTATTCTCTAATAAAAAATTTGACCTAGAGTGATAAAAATTCAGAAGAATTCCCTCATGCACATAGTGTGACATATGCATAGTGAATTCATACCTTCCTACATTGAATCAAGAAGAATATCTAACACATTTATGTGTGGAAGGATTTTAGAAATCTACAGACTGAGAACATGATTATTTTTTAGACCTTCATGACACTCTATTTTTCTGAACATTTTGTGAAACTTATTCAAGATCATTTCAAAGATATATTCGAGGACCTATAAATATCTAAATCTATTTTTATTAAGAAGCATCACTTTTTTCCATATCTAATCACTTAATCTTTTTATTTATGCTTTATATTTTAGTTGTTTTTAGGTATAATTTGATTATATGTGAAACATAGTCTCCTATACTTAACTATATATTTCTCAACACTCTATCTCAAATTTATTCATTTTTATACCCATAAAAACTATGAAAGAGGTTGTGTGTGACATGTACTAGTTTTTATTCAACATATAACTATATAAGAGGATATGTTCCTAGACATCCTTGTGTGTTGTTGTCTGTAAAACCTATTCTAGGTTGTGGATCAAGTTTATTTTTTAATATCTTAGTAGTGGGTGATTGTCAAGTGTAGGGGATTAAGTCTTGGCTTGATATTAAACACCTTGTTAAAAAAATTATTATGTGTTTTATTAGTTTTCTTTTTTATATTTCAAAGTTCAATACTATATATGTCATAAAATATGTATCAAAACTTTACTATGATAGTTAATCTTAATTTTTGTTCTATATATAGAGAGTATGATCGAGTAATTTAGTTTCAAAAGTTAAAGTGATTACAAAGATTATTGTAACTGAGCATTGGTCCCTCTTTAAGAATATATTTGAAAAATAAAATTATATATTTCTACTACTTTGACTAACTTAGTGTTTTTATTAAATTGGGGAATAAAAGTTATAAATTTTTTTTAAATATAAATTTTATTGAGAACTCAATTCACCCAACTCTTGAGTTACTCACTCCGACCAATAGAAAACAAGAATACTAGTAATCATAAAGTATCTATAAGATGGTTCTAGGTCACCAACTTCAATGATAGACATGGTTATCTTTGGGTTACATTCTAAACAAGTTATGGGGTAGCATGTTGTTCCATTTATGTGTATTCTCTTTGAGGTTTAGGGGAGGGATGATCTCCATGGGTATATACTATATGAAGTTACAATGAGAGATGATGTCCCTAGGTGTATACTATATAAGGTTATGGAGAGTGATAATTCCCTTATGTTCATATTATATGTGGTTTTGGGGAGAGGCAGTGCCCTTGGGTGTATATTATGAGATTACAAGGAGATAAAAAACCCTTTGGTGTATGTTATACAATGTTTTGAGGTAGGACATGGTTCTCCTGCGTAATTACTTACTACTCATGAGGCATCGTTAATTTCCCATGGGTGGGGCCATATTATAATTTACAATGTATGGGGACATAACTCACTAAAACTATTAAAGTGTGGTATAGGAATGAAATACATGAGGTCAACCCCATAAAGACTATGTAAACAACTAGAACATAATAACTAGGACTACACTTTAAAACTAAAAATTGTCCTACGATAACCCAATGGAGATGAATTTATTGAGAAATTGAAACTTTTGGATCATGAAAGTATTGAGTAAAAAAATAGATTGTGATAGTAAGGAAGTTGTTGGAATCTAGTCCTAGTGAACCTCTTGGTTGGGGTTGATACTCTATACTCTCCCCTGATCACCTTTTGTTATCACCAAGTACTTTGGATTATTAAAAAGGTGGGTAACCCAAAACTACATTTAAACATAAAATGATAACTAACCTAATGTTCATGGTGTAAGTCACATTCTATAACTCATATGAGAAAGAACTCTCTTAAACTAAGGCAATTTCATGCTCAGTGGAAGTTTAGAGAGAAAAAAAACACTCCCTTACCTCTAAACAATGGTTATGAAAGATGTAATAAAGAAATGATAAAAATTAAACTATGAGAGTGAGAATATTTCAAATAATACTTTTCATATATAAATATTACATCATTTTAGATGAATATTGAATACATTTCACAATAATACATACCTGATGAATATAGAGGTTTAGTATATTTGGAAACTTAGATATGTAAACAAATAGAACATAAAAGATCTACATCATTTCTAATTAAGTTTTTCACAACTAAAACCCGTCTTATATATATCATTCTTAAAACATTTCTTCATAACCTGGAAAAGGGAAACATAAGAAATGGTGAGCTCAGATGCTCACTAAGGTTAAACAAAAGAGATATCAATCAATGATCACAAGTGATCATAGAAAATAATAATTGTATATGAACATGATCAAGATTTATAATAATCATACCCAATCATTCAAATATCATTAATCATGAAACATGGAATAATATTTTTCCAAAAAAATAACATTAGACGTAAGAGTGTGGAATCATCAATAATCAATCATGAGCTATGAAAACATATCATAAGTATAAAAATAAGTTTGTTCTATGAACAAAATCATAGAAAATAATTTCCATATTCCAGGATCACTACTAAGAATATCACAGTGGATTGGGTTCAATCCCTATTCCATTATTTCCATAATCATGGTTTACTCCCATGGTTATCTTATTAGGAAAAGTCCCTTAATGAATTGGATTCACTCCCAATTCTAGTTCTTATTATCTCGTTAGATTCCCATCTTGACCTAATTCATTTGATTTCTATCTAAATTTTACCTCACCCATCACATAATGAAAAACATATATATGTGTGACACAATATCAAAATACATTCATTATATCATCAAATCATAACCTGTAGAAAGGATGCGTGTTTCATAAACATTTTATAATCGTAATCAAAAACCATCCATATAAATAATAAATATGGTAATATTGTATAATATCCCCAGTAAATTATAAGAAACATCAAAGTCTTTTTTTCTATAGAGAAAAATATCTTTAAAATATCACTAGAACATTTCTTGAGAAAAATACCCTTTTCATTTTGATATTAATTATTTAATATCTAAAAATTAAAATAATAATAAAAACATTTTATTTGAAAATATACTAGAAAAATTATAAATGAATATTAAAATAAAAGATAATTCATAATGAAAAAAAATTCCTTCATGTTGTGTATGTTAAAACAAAAAATCTTTTCACATTGTTAGTAAAAATTCAGAACCACCTTGTTTGAAAATTTCAAGAAGATTACTCTAAAAAATTATAGAAATTAAAAAAATGGGTAAGAATTAATTTAAAAAAATCTTGGGATAATATTATAAACATTTTTGAAAACATTTTAAATAAAATATGGACATGGAAGAAAAGATTCTTGACTGAAGAGAAAAACAAGGTCAGATTTTCTTAAAAACATTCTTTCAGTATCTTGAGTACTTAAAGAGAGTAAAATGAAAGTAAAACATGATATCTATATAAATAACCATATTATAATAAATTAAATAACACTTTTGAGATGTAAATCATATAATTTCATCATTGGAAAATTTAATCATAAACAATCCCAGTAAAAATGATATTGTAACATGAAACTTATACCTCAAGTCCGTCTTGATTCATAAGAACTATAACCTCATGAATAATAAATTTAAATTTATTATAATTATATAAAAGAAAAATAATTATTCCTATAATACCATAAATTGTTTACATATAATATCTTATCACATGTTCCTTAATAATCTTTCATTATCTTCATCATTTCATGTGTTAACTAGTTCATTTTTCATGTATGTTTTGGTTTAGTGGTTAGGGTCCTTGAACTTTTATCATTGTACCTTAATCTAAAGAATTTTAATCATGATATAAATATAATATATATTCATTATATATATATTTATAGCAATTCATATAAATTAGTAATGAAAAATGAATTAATTCACTACGTAGAGACTGTGGTATACACGTACACATGAGTGACATTTCCATTTTTTGATGGATAGAAAGAAAAATAGAGGTAAATATTAATTAATATTTATGGAATAATTGTTATAAAATTACTCTAATATATAAAAAATAAATATATCATAATAAAAACCCATTAATTATGGTGGTGGGAAATGATTTGTACCTCTATGTGGAGGCATTAGTCCACATGTACGCACGGGTGATACTTTTATCTCCGATTAGATTGAGAAGAGGGGGTAAATATTTTTCCATCATAATAATAAAATATCATTAAATTATTATACTATATTCATTATGTTTTATAGATAAAAATATTTTATAGGTTGTATAATAAGAAATAAAATTAAAAGATCTTGGTTAAGATCTATACCTCTTCTTTGAGAGACCTCATTTGGTTTACTCCCTAATCCTTGAATGATTACTCTTGGGAGAAGAAAATAAGATCTAGGATCAAGGGAAGGATTATAAGAAGGTTTTGGAGTAGTTATTTTTATATCTAAAAGGATCAAATGGTGTTAATGAGTGAGGATAAGTGGTTTCCTTTATAAGTGTGGGGAGGGACACACATGGAATTTCTTAAAATATTTCAATGATTGAAGGTCACTTTCATCAAAAAGTAGCTAAAAATAGATATGTATTAAAATGTAAGATAATATAAGGTTTAAATATATTAAACCAATAATAATTTTACATATTTCGGTGGAAATTCCACCCTTATATCATTATTTAACCCCCCCCCCCCCCCGGTAAACTCGTTTTAACTTTAATCGTGCTAAAAAAATATACTTTTTACTATTCACTATGAAAAAATATTAAATTAAAACTATTAAATTATATTAATTATTATGACTAAAAATATAAAATCCATTTTACCAGATACAATTTCTATAAGTGTAAGGATTTAATTTTAATTAAGCATGCAACCGTAACGAAAACCTGTTTTCTGATAAATAGATTTTTACATGTAAAACTTAATTTAATTTAATTATTTTCTTTGTAAAAACCATAAAATGAATGTTAAGATTTTAAATTTGAATATATATTCTATAAAATTAATTAAAACCATTAATTAATAGATATTAAATTAATTTTTTAAAGATAAAAACACATGGTGTATATAAAACCAGTTTTTTAGAAAAATGTGTTTTAAAGACAAAAACTTAAATTATACCAAAATAAATTATAATGATGATTAATATGTAATTAATTATATTATTTATAACTAAATTTTACCTCATTAAATTTAAGTTCAAATTCAAAAAATAATGGGACATTTACTTAAAAATAAATGACATTTTTTTACCAAAAATGATATTTTTTAATATTTACTAAAAAATAAATATTTTTAGAAAAATCAAAAAAAAATCAACCTATATGAATATTGACATTCTATTTATAATAATAATATTTATTTATTTAAATATAATTTCTAAAAATGGTAGAAATTAATTATAAAGTTCACGTGAAAAAATGTGATAAAATCATTTTTAAAGAAAACCTATTTTTAAAGTGTAAAATTACTTTAATGAAAATTGAGTGATTATTTATTTTACATTAATAAATAAATTAGAAATAATAAAAAAAATTGTACATATTTTTAAAAAAATTGTTATTAATATTCATACATTCTAATTTAATAGCAAGGTTATAAGGGTTTACTATATCATGGATCATATGGACTTAGGGTTCTGTGAAAGGCAGGTAATCAAATACTTCAAGTTTTGTTTCAAAGGAAATACATATATCTTGGAGTATTACATTATACCCCCCTTAAAATTAATTTCACCCTTCAAATTCCATCATTTTAGTAAAAAATGAGGATATCACTTTTTCATCACATCCTCAGGTTCCTATGTATCATTCTCAAATTTTTTATTCCTCCAAAGAACATTAACTAAGTGAGTAGTCTAGTTCCGTGGAACTTCATCTTTGTGATCCAAGATTTATACTAGTTTTTATTTATAATAATTATCATTCTATAGTGGTACAACCTTTTAGGTTAGTACATATGAAGTATTGGTTAAGTACTTCCCAAAGATAGATACATGGAACACATTGTAAACCACTGATAGGTTTGATGGGAGTGCTCAGTAATAAGCTACAGTCTCTAGTCGATCAAGAATATCAAAGGGAAAAATATAACTATGGCTCATATTTCCCTTATTTTTGAATCTCATAACTATATTCCATGGATAAATTCCTAAGAAACCCTTCTCACTAACTTTTAATTCCAAATCTCCATGATGACTGTTAGAATATATATTTTTTCAATGTTAAGCTACCATGATGTGATGTTAAATAGATCTAACCTAATATATCATTTCCTCATCCATCTCAAGTCCCAATAGCTTTATTTCTTCAACTCCAATCCATTATGTTAGGTTTCTACACTTATTTCTATTAAGGGATTCATAAGGATCAATCTAAATGCTCCAGTGAAAGTTAATATTGTATGAAAACACAAATAGAGAAAGATTTTTATCCTAAACACATTTTAAATTTAGAGAATATAATATTGATATATCCTATAGGTTTTAATGGTATTATTGGATTTATTATCTATCTAAGGATGATAATCAGTAACAAAACACAACTCTATATATATATATTTCTGAATAATTCTCCAAAAATTTGTGGTAAACCTTAGATCTTGATGATATACAATAGAATGTGGTACCCCATGTAACCTTACCACTCCCTTAATGTATATCCAAGAAAGATGATCAAAATAGAAATCTTCTCTCATAGAAATGAAGTGATCAGAAATTTTTAGGTGATCAAATACAACCCTAAAAGAATTATGGCCTTTCGATGTTTTGGGGACTTTGATAGTGAATTCTATAGTGTTGTTTTCCTATTTCTATTCTAGTGTGGGTTATAGTTATAACATCTCCTTAGAATTCAGTCTCTTAAACTTAACTTTTTGACTTAATAAGCATCGAGATAAACACTCCACAACATCCCTATTCATGTTGTCCCACTAAAAATACCCTTCCATATCTCCATACAAATTCATGCTTCCTAGATGAATAGAGACCGAAAAGCTATAAGCTTCTTCTAATAGTTCCTTCTTCAAGTTTAGTAGTGATGGGGCACATAATCGGTTCCTGAACCTTATCATTCTATCACAATAAAGGTTGAACTCGGGAACATTTTCACCTTCAATTAAAGCTTTACATCCTCATTTTTTTCCTCTTTAATCATTACATGGATAGATTAATAAACACTCATTCAAGAAATATAATATTTCTCCCATTACTTCAAGATTTCCAGGTTTATCCTTTACAAATCCATAAATATTGGATCTTTTTTTATCCTCATCGTAGATAATCTTGCATGATCCTTTTGACTCAAAGAATCAGCCACCTTGTTCACTATCCTATTGTGGTAATGTATGGAGAAGTCATGATCATTAATCAACTCCAGCCATATTTTCTATCACATATTAAACAATTTTTCTATGAATATCTACTTTAAACTTTTATGATAAGTATATATGTCATGCTTTTCTCTTTAAATATAATGCTTCTATATCTTTAATTCTTAGATTATCACTACTGACTCTAAATCATGATTTGGGTAATTTTTCTAATGAACCTTCGATTGGTGTAAGGAATAAACTATCACTGTATCATTCTATAAAGTAACACACTCCATACCCTTTCAGGATGCATCACTATAAATCAAAAACCCTTCTCCACTATAGGGTAGTGTGATCACAGGTGTACTAAACAATATTCTCTCTAGTTCCTTAAAACTTTCATCACATTCATTAGTCTAAAGGAACTTAACATCCTTCCTATTTAACTTTGTGATTGGATTAGATAGATGTGTGATTCATTCACAAAGTTTCTATAATATCCAAAAAATTCAATAAAACTATGGATTTCATTCATAGTGGTTGGTCTAGGCAAATTTTTAATAAAATATGTCTTTTATAGATACACTAATATACCCTCACTTGAGATTATATGACCCAAAATTAAAACTTTACATATCTAAAATTCACACTTGGAAAATTTTGATTACAACTTCTATTTCCTTAGGTCATTCAGTATAATCCTTAAGTGATCTTCATTCTCTTCCTTACTCTTGTAATATATAAGAATATCTTCTATAAAGACTACCAAAAACTAGTCAAGGTAATCTTTAAAGACTTTATTCATTAAATATATTAATATAGAATAGGAATTCGTATGACCAAATATCATCACTATAAATGCATAGTGTCCGTACCTCAAATAGATAGTTTTCTTGGAAACAATTTCACTTTTGAGTTATAGAAACTATGGATTTATAGTGATGATATTTGGCCTTAATAATTCCTCTTCTAAATCGATGAATATTCTATATAAAATACTATTTTTATAAAAAATTTGAACTCCCTATTAGTTTTCTTGGAAATGACTTCACTTTTGACCCCCAACTGATAATATCTAGATCAAAGACTATTCTTGTAAAAATATTGAACTCCCTATTATTGATCAAGAAAATCATCAATATAGTGAAGAGGGTACTTATTATTGATCATGATCTTGTTAAGTTCTCTATAATCAATGTAGAATCATATTGATTTATCTTTCTTCTTAATAAAAAATATAGGTGCACCCCAAGGTGACACGCTTTCCTAAATCAATCCCATATCAATATTATCTTAGAGTTTCTTAATTAATCCCTTCAACTCAATTAGAATTATTCTACATAGATTATTTGAAATAGGTGTAGAACAGGTTATGAGTTCTATTGAAAACTCAACTTTACAAATTGGTGGAAGAAAAGGAAAATATTATGTAAAGGCATCAAAGAAATTGAATATAATAGGTATATCATTGATGTTTAATTTCTCCCTAACCATCTAAGATAAATACCCACATTTAATTAGAATAAATACCCATGTAATGGATGTAATTTCTATTAGAATTCCACATTTTTTTCTCACTAATATAAAATCATATGTCAGTTTATAATATCAAATATGACTTCCCATTCTCAAAACTTGATATGGTATTTATATAAATAAATTAAATATCTTAACAAAATTGAATCAAATTAAACTAAAGGAATAATAATAAGACTTACAAGAATCAAACTCCCATAAACTTCAATTAAAAATACTTATATAATTAAGATGTGATTATCTTACTATTAGAATTTTTTACTGTTATTTAAACATATATTTTTTGAGGTTGTAATTTGATATCCTTAATAAATTTTTTAGATATAAAAAAAAAGTAGGTACATCCAGAATCAAATAACACATTAGTAGTTCTTGAGTGAATGGTAGGTGTAACTTTCACCACTTCGTTATCGTGCCCCCATATCGGCAATAGTGATCACATGATATTTACCTTGGTCTCTAGTATCAAGAGGTTTATGATGTCGATCCTCGTCATTAATGATCATATTAGAGCACTAGTTAGCATATTGAATATTCTCTTTTCAAATATATCACTGGAGTGTGGGTGGTTCATTATTTTTGATCAAGTGTTGTTTTCAACAATACATAAATTTATTATTAAAAAGGGAGAGATTGTTGAGAACAATACTCTATCTCTTTATGATGATTTTGATGCTCACAAATACCATTATTTGTTATTATAATGATTTTACTTCAAGTGTATTTCAGGAATTTAATATTCATTATATTATTATTTTTGGAAGAAATATTTAAGTATTTGAATAGTAAGAATTAATTGCTAAAGTATTCGGAAACCGTTTTCAGCATGTTCTAGAAACACTGTTCATACCCTACATTGAGAAGCATAGAATAAGGATGGAATGTGGTGTTTACTCTATGAGATATCAGAAAATTATGGTAAACAAATCATACGTTATTGGAAAATTATGAAGGAAGGAACCCTAAGTTTGGACGGAACCCTACATTTGGAAGGAACCCTGCGTTTGGAAGGAACCTTACATTTTGAAGGAACCCTACATTTGGAAGGAACCTTACGTTTGGGAAATTAGAAAAGTATAAAAGAAGATCATTACGTAAGTATGGAATGATAAGTTTGTTTCTTAAAAGTATGGTTCATCAACCTTACTTTTGTGAACAACCATATGATTGAAAGCTAAAGATAAAATTAAGGTTCATCAACCATACTTTTATAAACAATTGTATTTTTGATTGAAAAATATGGATTATATACTGTATGTTTGAGAGTTGAAGAGAAATGTTTGAGATCAACCTTTCATTTGAGATCAACCTTACATTGTGAACGTTACATTCAGAGAATGTATGCTATGCAGTTCAACCCTACGTTTGACGTCGGATGTTTAAATTACGAATTTATTAAAGAAATGGTATTTATGAGAATTATCGGGCTGATTTCAAGGTAGATTAAAATCCCGAATTTAAAGCGAGTCTTTGACTTATTCAAAATCATTTATTTGTGATTCAAAGGATCAATTTAAGAGGATTTTTTCATGCCGAATTTTCAGGGGAGTTACGACTACTCTACTATTCAAACTTTTGAATATCACGATTCTAAAGGTGACTTTTGTGGATCTAAATTTAAAAAGAGAATTCTCGTATTTATTCTATGTATATACCTGTATTATTTTTCTTCACACAAGGGGACAAATTATTGAAAATAAGATATGCTATTATGAAGAGAGAAAAATATCTGTTTTCAAAAGAAGAAGAAACTCGGTGGAATATTTACCGATCTACATCGAATATCTTTTTGTAAATCAACTACTGTTAAAGTTCTAAATGACATTTCAAGATCTACTAAAATTGGATTGGCTCAAAACTACTTTTATTTGAATATCATCATTTCTGAAGATGAAGATCCATCTACTATCAATTGCATGTTGTTGCAATTGTGAAGAACAACTGGCAAAGTATTTTCAACGAACAAAATATTATCTTTATCTTGAGTGATCAGATTCTCATTCTAAGATGTGTATTCGGTTTTGTGAGTAAACCAGAAGGCTCTGTTTAGCCTTAAGATTGTAAAGGTGTCAACTTCCTGTACTCAGTTGTGGAATGTTCTGTTGATAAGAGGACCAAATAGTGAAAATCACCAAGCTCGTGGAGAAGAGCGTTGGTGGAGTGGACAAGGTGCTTTCTGTTCCCTGAACCACTAAACACAATGCGTCCTGTTCTATTTATTTTCCACTGTTAAATCTTTGATATAAAGATAAAAGGACAAATCAGGATCATTTGAAGAAATTGAAAACGGTACAATTCACCCCCCCCCCCCCCCCGTGTGTATATCTAGTATAAAATGATCCAACAATTGTTATCAGAGGGTGGAGCTTTTGTTAAAACTAAAACAAGCTAAAAGGATTATACTTAGATCTAGATGGATGATACAAGAGAAGTAATTTCAATGGTCAGATCTCCATACTTCAATGGTGAGAATTATGGATGCGATAAATCAAGAATGATAATCTCTTTGAAAAATATTAGATACAAAGTCTAATCAAAAATATTAACTCCTTATGAAATAACAGAGAAACCTGAAACATGGAGTGCATATGTAGAAGCTGATTATGACATGAATTCAAAGGCTATGAATGCAATAATATGTGTTCTAGGACCATATGGGTTTAATAGAGTATCGCATTGCCCAATAGCGTATGAAATGTGGATGACAATTGTGGTTTCTTATTGAGGAACTGACAATGTCAGACAGATGAGGTATGCTACTGCTAAACTGAAATTCAATACATTTAGGATGTTTGAAGGAGAAAGAATCACCCAAATGAATGGAAGATCGGCAAAGATTATCAAAAATATAATTTCTTTGGGAGACCCAATCAAACTAGCTGATCAAGATTTGAAAGTTCTAATAGTACTTCCAACTCAATGGAATGGAATATCTACTGCTATGAGAAAATCAACACCTATTAAAGATTTAACAATGAGATCATTAATTGGAACTCTTATGATGTATGAAGATAAGATGCAAGATTAATAAAATGATCATAAAGTTATAATCAAGAGAGAAGACACTACCTTAAAGGTTTCATCTCAAAGCAAAAGTAGAAAGATGGTGTCATCTCAAAGCAAAAGCAGAAAGCTGAAGAAAAAAGAGAAAAAGGTGAAATTAGAAAGTTCTGATTCATCCGTTTCAGGTGTGGAACTGGCTCGTCTGGCCAGAAAATTTAGTAAGTTTTATAGAAAGAAGAAAGGTTTTAAAAAGTCATTCAAAAAGGATGAAAAGGAAGTCAGATGCTATGAGTGAAAGAAGATGGGTCATATCAGACCTGACAGTCCACAATTAAAGGAATACAAGAAGAAAAAAATATTTAAGAGAAATGTTTATGAGAAAAAAAGACAAGAAAGAAATGAATGCTACTTGGAGTGTATCTGAAGACTCCAGCAACTATTCAAAGTCTGATTCATAAAAGGAGGAACCAAATCTAAAATCCAATATGTTCTTTATGGCAGAAATTGATGAGGTACAATCCTATTATTCTTCTGACTCTAATTCTAAATCAAGCTATACAAATGATAAACTTGCAGCTTACTGTAACATGCTTGAAGAAAAATGTGATTCTTTATTTAAGAAACACAAATCTTTAAATAATATTCATAAAGATGTTTTAGGAGAGAGAGAGATACTCTCCTAAAACAACATCAGAAATTATTGGAAAAATATAACTCAATAAATACAAACAATATAGATCATGAAGCTAAAATAAAAACACTACAAGCTGAATTATAAATGTATAAAAGTGAAACTCTTATTTTTAAAAAAAGTATAAAATACAATAAATGAAATTATTGGAAATAATGTGATTAAAAAGGAAAGATATGTAATTGGTAGTAAAGGTGAAAAAACTAAATTGTAAAAGAATTACTTTGTGCCAAGTACTAGAAAAGTAATTTGTAACTATTGTGGTGCAAAAGAAAATCTATCTAAGAATTTTTACTAACACAACCCCAGATAAGTGGAATAAAGAAATACTTTGTTTCAAACAAATTATATGATTCTGTTGATTTTAAAAAAACAAAGTAAGACTGGATTCCTAGATCTTTGCTAGCTAACACAACTGGACCCAATATAATATGGGTACCAAAACAATCTATTTAAATGCCTTTATAGGAAGCAGGTTATAGGAGAAAAAAACCATATGGTATATAGACAGTGTCTTCTTCAGGAATATGAGTGGAAATTCATCTAATTTCCAAAAACTAACACAAAAGGATGGTGGTCTAGTCACATTCGGTGATAATGCCAAAGGTAAGATTATTTTAATTTATATGCTTTAAATAATTTTTCTAAGAAACAATTAGTTTCTAATTTTCCTAGTCTAAAGTTTGAAAGTGATAGATTTTGTGATGCATGTCAACTTGGAAAGCAGCACAAATCATCCTTCAAATTAGTTAACAAAATTGCTACATCTAAACCTCTAGAACTCATCCATATGGATTTTTTTAGACCTTCAAGGGTAGAAATATTGTCTGGTAAATTATATTTATATGTTTTAGTTGATGACTATTATATATTTACTTGGATTTTCTTTCTAAAATATAAAAATGAAGCTTTTACAATATTTGAAAGTTTTTTCAAAGCTTTTAAAAATGAAAAAGGTTTTAAAATAATTTCATTAAGTAGTGATCATGGTGGATAATTTGAGAATCTAGAATTCAATTCCTTTTTGCCAAATATGGGTATTAAACACACCTTCTTTTCACCAAGAACACCTCAACAAAATTGAATTGTTGAAAAGAGAAATAGGACTATTCAATAAATGGATATAACTATGTTAAATGAATATAGTTTACCTACATATTTATGGGATGAAACTATAAGTACAGCCTGCTATATAATGAATAGAGTTTTAATTAGACCAATTTTCAAAAAGACACCCTATGAACTCTGGAATAACAAAAAACCTAAAGTAAATTACTTAAAAGTTTTTGGATGCAAGGTTTACACCATAAACACCAAGGACAATCTTGTTAAGTTTGATCCAAAATCTGATGAAGGAATCTTCTTAAGATATTCTGCTACTTCTAAATTTTATAGAGTTTTTAATAAAAATTCAAGGATTTTTGAAGAATCAGTTCATGTGAAATTTGATGAATCTGATCCCTTTGAGAAAATTAAAGACCAAATTGATGAATCTGACTCTAATGATAACATGAGACTTGAGAAATTAAAAAACGATTTTGAAAAAGATATAAATGAAATTCAATCCAGTCCAAAAGAAGATGACACTGAAGAACCTATAAGTTTACTACCTAGATAATCAAGAACCCTAAAGAATCACCCTTCAGAAACTGTAATAGGAGACTTAGATATAGGAAGAAAAAATAGAAGAAACATAGTAAATCTTGTTGAGTTTTTTGCCTTTCTATCCCAATTATAACCCAAAACTATAAAATAATCCTTAGTTGATGAAATTTGGATGATAGTAATGAAAGAAGAACTAAACTAGTTCAAAAGAAATGAAGTTTGGAATTTAGTTAAAATTCCTTAGAACAACCCAGTTATAGGAACGAAATGGGTCTTTAGAAATAAACAAGAAGATCAAGGAATAATAACTAGAAGTAAAGCAAGACTAGTAGCTGAAGGATATAATCAGGAAGAAGTTATAGATTATAATGAGACCTTTTCACCTATAACTATATTAGAAGTCATTATAATTATTTTAGCCAATGCATCTCATGTGAACATTAAATTATTTCATATGGATGTTAATTCTACCTTTTTAAATGCTTATTTATTGGAGGGATTTTATGTTGGGAAACCTCCTGGTTTTGAAAATTCACAAAAACCAGATTCTATTTTTAAACTTACTAAAGCTCTTTATGGTCTTAAACAAGCACCTAGAGCTTGGTATGAAAGATTAAGTTCTTTTCTTTTGAAAAATGATTATACTGTTGGTATGGAAGATCCAACACTGATTAAGAAAACTGTCAATTCAAATATTTTATCAGTTCAAATTTATGTTGATGATGTAATTTTTGGTTCAAAAAATAATACTCTTTGTCATGAGTTTTCAAAATTAATGAAAAAATAATTTGAAATAAGTATGATGGGAGAATTAAATTTTTTTTAGGACTTCAAATTTTTCAAAAAGATTTTGAAAATGTTTTGAATCAAAGAAAATACATTACTAATTTACTAAAAAAAATTGGACTTGAAAACAGCAAGACCTATACAACTCTTATGTGTACTAATATAAAACTTGATTTGGATGAAACTGGAAAATCAATTTACAACAAGTTATATAGAGGTATGATTGGTATTTTGTTATATCTTACTGCTAGCAGGCCAGATATAATGTATTCAATATGTCTTTGTGCAAGATTTCAATCAAATCCTAAAGAATCCCATTTAACTGTTGTTAAAAGAATTTTTAGATATTTAAAAGGAACTGTTTTCCAATATCTACTTTATCCCAAAATGTCGAATTTTAATTTAATTTCATATTCAGATGCATAATTTGGGAGTTGTATATTAGATAGAAAAATCACCTCAGGAACTTGTCACGTTTTAGGAAAATCCTTGGTATCATGGTCTAGTAAGAAACAACACTCAGTTGCCCTATCAACATTTAAGGCAGAATATGTATCTGTTGGCAGTTGCTATGCACATGTTTTGTGGATGAAAAACACTCTTATGTATTTTGGACAAAATTTTAATAATACACCTATTTTATGTGATAATACAAGTGCTATAAATATTTCAAAAAATCCTATTAATCATTCTAGTACTAAGCATATTGATATTAGACATCACTTTTTAAGAGACAATGTTCTTAAAAAGGATATATTTTTATAATTTGTGAATACAGAAATTCAATTAGCTGATATTTTTACTAAACCACTTCCCACTACACAGTTTAATTTTATTAAGGGGGTTAGGTTTATTTAATGTTAAGTAATTTTTTTTATACATTTTATTTTCTTAAAAAAAATAGTTTAATTACTTATTTTTCAAATAGTACAATTTTATTTATTTATGTTTTCATAATTTTATTTTCCACGTGCAATTTTAATTTGTTTTAAAATTTATGCAATGATTAGTATGTACTTAATGACATCGGAATCAGGGATGTCAGAAACTGTTTCAAATTCTAAACCCGTTCATTTTTCTCAAAATCCTTCAAAACCTCAAAAACGTTTACCACTCTTCTCTCTCGAACCTAAACCTTCGAAACCCTATTCATTTTCAAAACTTTAGAAATTTAGGACAGAAATGGTCGAGACCAAGAGAACCAATGAGCCAGAGACCAGCACTGCGAAGAGGTAGTGCTCGGCAAGGAGAAAGATTTTACATGGAAAAGTCATAGATCTGGAATGGCTCTGTCATACGAACCTAATTCTAAATCAAGCTCTAGATTTTCAGAGCATAGAACAGACATTTAATGGAGATTACACAAAGTTTATGTATGAGGTATAACTTCATCATTTCTTTAATTCGTTACAGTTTAGTACGGGAAATGATGAGGATTCGATAATTGCTAATATTGAGGATCAAGATTTTTAAATCTTATCTGTGGAAATCACAAAAATTATAAAATACCCTCATGAAGGAGTTTATTATTTTGATTTGAAAAATATTTGTGATAGTGTACATAAATCTAAAGATATTATGTCATTTCAATTTGGATCAACTAATATCAAGAAGATATTTGTAAAGGATTTGTAACTGGACCAGAAGATATTTGTTAAGTTTGTGCAAACTGGTATTGCACCTAGGATGTCTGAAATGGAAAAGATTCTTTATCTGGATTTGTATTTAATGTTTTTTCTGATAAGTGATATCAAATTAAACTTTCTAAGATACATGGTGAGGTATCTTAGTTACTTTTCATAGCCAGAGGCAAGAATGAATTTTTATCCTTTTGGAAGATTCATCTCAAAGATTATGTTTAAGAAAGATATGATAAGACCGGTGGATGATCAGGTGAGATGCCACCATAGTAACATCTTCAATGTTGGTACATTGAGAAAAAAATGGATATTTATAGAGCATAATAAAAGGCAAGATGCTGCCTGTTGGAGCTGAAGAGAACGAAGAAAGTAATCAGGCCCATCCAGCAAAATCAAAGGAAGGACAAGATGAATCAAGAGTTAGTGTTATATCAAGAAGAATCAGGTTTGAGGCTATGGATATATCTGAATAAAGAAATTAGGAAGGAATTCAGTTCAAAAAGACTAGGGATCCTAATCCTATTAAAGAGCCTACTATAACTTCTAATGTTTTAACATCTTGTGATCTCTTAAGCTATAATTTTGTAAGAGAAGCTGCAGTTGAAGTAGAACCAGTAATAGAAAATGAAGCTGAGATAGTGTCTAGTGAAGGAGAAGTAGTGGCCCGAACTCAAATTGATCAAGTAGAGGTTGATCAAGAACAAATTATTTTGTAGAATCCAAAGATAGAGGAAGAAAATTCAGATTATTCTCATGAGGAGAAACCTCTAGAACTTGAAAACCAAGAAGATAATTCTTCTGAGATTCATATTGAGGTATTGAATGAGAATTTTTCTGTGGATTAGTCTAGAAAAGGCTCAGAGGAAAAATCTGTTGAGAAACCAGTACAGGGAGGGGATGATGAAAAATTAGATGATAAATCCTTTCCATTAGTGTTGTGGCATCAATTTGAAACTAAAAATGAGAATCAAGCACAAGGTGCCTCTAATTTAGTAAATACGGATATGGGGGAACTAAACAGAAAGTTGACTGAAGCTGAAAAGGAGAATGCTGCTCTATGGAGAGCATTAGAAAAAGAACATTTAAATTTTCAAAGGCTGAATGAAAGTAATATTTCTAAACAAGAAGTTGAAAGTTTTAAGAAGTAAATGTTAAATGAAGTTGAAAATTTGAAATCTGAGATGGTTATGAAGACAGATTTAATGGAATTTATATCTTTCATGGAGAAACAATTTTCATCTGTCAAAACCAGTGAGGCCAAGACATCAGGTACTTCACCTGATTTAATCATAATATTTCATGATATTATAGTGGCCAGGGATAATATGAATGCCATACTGCAAGACTTACAGTGCAACAGTTCTCCTTTGTTAGTACTATTAGAAAATCAAAAGTTTCTAGTTAACCAGTTGACTTCTAGTGAACCAGGAATTAGAACTGTTCTGAATCAATTCACAGAAAAGTTGACACTTTTTATGGAGAAGTAAGAAATACTTCATGAGTTTTTCAGAATAATTATGATTGAATATATTCATTTGTCTCAGGAAATCAAAGATCTAATTATCCAGTTGGGAGACGGATTAATGAGAAGATTGAGGGAACAATTAACAGCGATCAAGGACATACTTCAGAGGAGATGAACACTATCTCACACTCTTACCCAACCTTGATTCCTGTTGTTTTTCATTACTGTATTTGTAATTCTATGAAATATCTTTACATATCATTTTCATGTGTTTTAATTTGTTTTACTATATTGTCTATGATCGAAAATCCAATAATCCAGATTCACATATTGATAAATATTTTATAAAAGCATTTACTTAAGTTCAGTGCTACATAAAATGTGTTATATTCATTATTCTATCATTCTTTTTGATATCACAAAAAGGGAGAGAAATTAGGATAAACACAACATTTTATTTTTATATATTTTAATTTATTTAAAATTTTACTTTAATCTTTTTAATCAAAAAAGGGTATTATCTTAATCCTTTAAGGGGTATAAATTAAGTTAAACCTAACATTGTATTTTAATGTTATTTTAATTTTTTTTTTAAAGTTATTTTAAGGAGATATATGGATAACCATAATCTTTTATTGGGGGAGAAATTTTTCTTTTTCAGTTTTTTTATGACTTTGGATAATACGATGTTTATTTTTGTTAAAATAATTTTGTTCAAATTAAATACTGTATTTATCTTTTCAAAATTCGAAACTATATATAATTAATTTTGTAAGTTAATTTCATTGGTTATTTATGGGTTTTGTGATCATCAAAAAGGGGAATATTATTGAGCAAGTGTTGTTTTCAAGAATGCATAATTTTATTATTAAAAAGGGGGAGATTTTTGAGAACAATACTCTATCTCTTTTTGATGATTTTGATGCTCACAAATACCCTTATTTTTTAATCTAATGATTTCACTTTAAATTTATTTCTGGAATTTAATATTTGTTATATTCTTATTTTTGGAAGAAATATTTAAGTATTTGAATAGTGAGAATTAATTACTAAAGTATTAGGAAATTTTTTTTATCATGTTCTAGAAAAAACTATTCATACCCTACATTGAGAAGCATAGCGTAAGGATGGAATGTAGTGTTTACGCTATGAGATATAAAAAACGTATGGTAAAAAAACCATACATTATCGGCAAAGTATGAAGGAAGTAACTCTATGTTTAGTAGGAACCCTACGTTTGGAAGGACCCTTATGTTTGGAAAGAACCTTACGTTTGGAAAGAACCCTATCTTTGGAAGGAACCTTACATTTGGGAAATTAGAAAAGTATGGAAGAAGATCATTACGTAATTATGGAATGATAAGTTTGTTTCTTAAAAGTATGGTTCATCAACCTTACTTTTGTGAACAACCATGCGTTTGAAAGATAAAGATAAAAGTATGGTTCGTCAACCTTACTTTTATGAACAACTGTACGTTGGATTGAAAAGTATGGATTATATACTCTATGTTTGAGAGTTGAATAGAAACATTTGAGATCAACCTTACGTTTTAGATCAACCTTACGTTCAGAGAATGTATGCTATGTAGTTCAACCCTACGTTTGACGTTGGATGTTTAAATTACGACTTTATTAAAGAAATTGTATTTATGTGGATTATCATGCTGATTTCTAACCAGATTAAAATCCCAAATTTAAAGTGAGTATTTGACTGATTCAAAGCTATTTATTTCTGATTCAAAGGATCAATTTAAGAGGATCTTTTCATGTCGAATTTTTACGGGAGTTACGACTGCTCTATTATTCAAAATTTTAAATATGATAATTCTAAAGGTGAGTTATGTGGATCTAAATTTAAATTAATAGCGCTCATATTTATTCTATATATATACCTGTATTATTTTTGTTTCACACAAGGGGTGAATTATTGAAAAGAATATATGTTCTTATGAAGAGTGAAAAAACTCTGTTTTCTGAAGAAGAAGAAACTCGACTGAAGATTTACTAATCTACATTGAATATATTTTTTTAAATCAACTACTGTTAAAGTTGTGAAAGACATTTCAAGATCTACTAAAAATGGATCGGCTCAAAACTAATTTTACACAAAGATCATCATTTCTGAAGACGAAGATCCATCTAATGTCAATTGTGTGTTATTCCAATAGTGAAGAACAACAGGGAAAGTATTTTCAACGAACAAAATATTTTTTTTATCTTGAGCGGTCAGATTCTCATTCTAAGCTGTGTATTTAGTTCTTTGTATGAACAAGAAGTCTCTGTTTAGCCTTAACATTGTAAAGGTGTCAATTTCCTGTACTCATTTGTGCAACGGTATGTTGATAAAAGGACCAGATAGTGAAAATCACCAAGCCTGTGGAGTAGAGCGTTGGTGAAGTATACTAGGGGCTTTCTATTCCCCGAAACATTATACATTGTGCGCCTTGTGATATTTATTTTTTGTATCTAAATCATTGATATAAAGATAAAAGGAAAAATCATGATCATTCGAAAAATTTAAAAAGGCACAATTCACCCCCCCCCCCTCTTGTGCGTATCTAGTATAACCCAATCCAACAATTATATGGATATTTCTATACATTTATATCATTTTTTATCATATTTCTGTTAATTAGACATTCAATTATCTGGTGTCCTTATTTTACAGACATAAAACATTTACCAGTCCCCTAAATTCAGTTCCCTCCATGATTCCTTCCACAATTTGGGAATAAAAGAAAAATCATCCTATTCACTCTATGGTTTTTGTAATTATAATTTCCTTTGAATTCCAACTTTAATTTCTTATAAAATCCATGATACTTATGTTTGAATCCAATATCCATTTACACAATGATAGAAAATAAAACAATTTCCTAATAGCTACTAAAGTCTCTTATGGATATTTCCCTTTGAATACTTAGTTTTAAGACCTTGAAGAATCAACCAATATTACATTATGGTTTAATGATAATACTAGAATCATAACTCGTAAGTCCTAAAAATATTTCCTCATAAGTACCAACTGATTCATCATCCCTTTTCTTAATCTCAAATAATTCCTTCTACATCTTCATATAAATATTACAAGGAAATTATTTATTATAAAATAAGCTCCTAAACTCATCACATTCCAGAGTTAATTTCTTCCCATTACCTCATATTCTTGATAAGATTCCACCATTGATCGAATTCACCTTCCAAATGATAAATTTATAAGACAAAATTTCCATGTTCTAAGTACTAGAGAACAAAAAAAATATATTTTCAATGGTACTGATCCACTTCTCAGCAACTAGTTGATCAGAAGACCCACTAAAAGAATCTATTTGTGGCCTCGTGGAGGACACAACAGTATATTTGTACTTCCTTTTCTAATTTTAATTCTCAACATGATTCATGGATTGATAATTTTTCTGTAATCATGGAAATAATATTTTTCATTCCATCTCCCATAACATTCAGTTTTTTAGGGAAACAATCATTTAATTTTCCATCACATTTAGCGTTAACATAGTTATTTTTCATTCCATGCATTAAATGAAACCAAGAAATATAGTATTCAAAACAATAATCATAGTGGTAAATCATATAATCATGAAAATAATTTATATGGTATCTAAATCATGACATATTCTTTTCAATCTATGACACCTTAGGTTTAGCCTAAGCCATCCATGGTCATTATCTATTCAAATACTTTATAGTGTCCCTTAAAGAAAATTTTAATTAACCTTAGAATATCCCTCAAGAGTTTCAAAATAGCTCCATAGTAAGGGACCATTCACCATGCACCATAATGACAGTTCAGTTATACTTGACCAACTTGTTTGGGGTTATTACCCCTAGATGCATCTATGCTAAAATCACGTCCAATTCTAGTATCCAGACAAGAATATATTTTATTAGGGAAAACACACTTCTTTCTTTACCATAACTTATGATTTTATCCTATACTTAGGTATATCATAAATTTTCTCACTAAATTTTCCTCATCCTAAATTCAAAATGTTACTAAACCTTTCCTATTATACCAACTATAGCGACCCATACTTTTCATAAAAAAATATTACATCATTTTAGATGAATATTCAATATATTTTATAATAATACATGCCTGGGGACCGTTGAGGTTTAATGTATTTGTAAATTTGGAAATGTAAAAATATATTACATAAAAAATCTACACTATTTTTTATTATTTTCTTCAAAATTGGAATCCTTCTTAGAATTATGATAAATAAAAAAAATCTTTATAACCTAATAAATTGAAACATAGGAATGGGTGAGATCAGATTCTCAATAAGTCTTAACATAAGGGATATTAATCAATGATAAAAAGTGAGAATAAAATAAGCATAAAATTATGATAACATGATCAATACTAAAAATAATCATACCCAATCAACCAAATATCTTTAATCATGAAACATGGCATAAGGTTTTTTTAAAAATAATGGCATAAGACATAAGAGTGTGGTATCATTAATAATCAATAATGAGTCTTTAAAACATATCAAAAGTATAAGAAATAAGTTTATGACATGTAAATAAGAATAGAAAATCATTTCCATAGTTAATTATCACTACCAAGACTATCTTAGTGGATTGGGTTCACTCCTCATTCCATCGTTTCCTTAGTCAAGGTTCACTCCCAAGACTATAGTATTGGACAAAGTCCCTTAATGAACTGGGTTTACTCCCCATTCTAGTATTTATTATCTCATTAGATATCCATATTACCCATTATAATGAAACAAAATACATATGTGTTCCAAAATATCATAAAACATTCATCATATCCTTAAATCATAACCTGTGGAAAGGATATAGGTTTCATAAATATTTCATCATCGTAATCATAAACCATCTAGAGAAAGAGTAAATATTATAAAATTGGATCAAATTCCTAGTAAATATTAAGAAAAAAATAAAGGATGTTGTTATAGATAAAAATACCTTTAAAAGTATATTAGAACAATTCTTGAAGAAAATGTCATTTCATTTTTAAATCGCTTATTTAATATCCAAAAAATCCAAGATATTAACGAAACATTTTTTTTTGAGAAACACAGGGAAACTTATAATAAAAGAATTAAAGAAAAGATTATTCATAATGGTGGATAAATTAATTCATCTAGTTTTCCTTAAAAAAAATTCCTTCCATGTTTTCTATAAAAATTCAGAAGTTCCATTTTTAGAAAATGAAAAAAAAGATACATTTGAAACTTTTTTATAAAAAGTCAAATTTTTGGATCTTCTGGGTTAAACACCTTGAGAAAGTGGTGAATTATGGTATGATAGATTAAAAACTCCCTCCATTTATATATTTTTTCTCCATTAAAAACAATCTTATATCCCCTTTACATAGCAATGTATGAATATAAATAAAAACATGCATGAGACATATCAATTTTACTTGGCCCACCCGCACAATGTTGTGTCCAAGGAGCACACACCAACATTATGTCAATATGAAAAAATACACTAATATTTATTATATCATGGATGAAATATTTTTTCTATGGTTAGTATATTACAGGATCACAACCTTTAAAAGAATTATGGTTTGGTTCACTACCACCCAAAGCTCACTTCCTCTTCTTCCTCCTTTTCCCACTACGTTGGGGTAGGAATTCATGAGGTCACTACTCTCTCCACTAAATTTTGAACACTAATCCTTCAGAATATTATTCTATTCATTACTTGAATCAATATTTGTTACACCTAATTTGGTGTGTCAGGAATCTCAACTTTCATCCACTTTATAAATACCACTTTTTCATATAATTTCTATGAAATTCCTTCTAGTTTTCATAAGATCCACTTTCATGAAACCCCAGATCAAATTTTTCAAAAATTACTAAATCTTTAAAAAAATCACAAGACTCACAAACTTTCAATAGTCTCTCTAAAAAATTTTGAAAATACCCTATTCATATTGACAAAAGTTATTTCTTTAGGTAACTGATGTTCTTATGAATTCTTCGCACAATAAAAACCCTCACAAAATTCTTTGGAAAATTTAGAGCCTTTGGATATTCTTTAAGGATTAATTTTCCCAATGGAGGGTTTATCAACCTATTTAAAAACTTTTATTCCCCTTTATGAAACATTCATAATCACCAAATACTTTTCATAAAACTCTTCACTTTTTTCATGAAACTGTCAATATTCAAAAACTTCTAGGAAAACTTTAATTCCCATATGATTTCTAAAAAACATGGTGCCTTATATTAAGTCATATACTTCATAAAACATACCAAATTAATGAAAATTAAATTTCAAAATCACCTAATCTTTCATTAATTTCATTCCTTTTCTATATTTTAATGAGCCAACCTTGAAACTCCATTTTCATGAAATTTTCCCTTCCTACAAATTTTGGAACTAAAAACTTATAAAAACTGGGAAACACTTCCACCTTTAATGAGAAATTTTTTTAACCACTTCCAAATATTCCATACCACTTTATTAGATCTTTTTTATCAAACCTTTTTAAAAATCACACCAGAACTTCACAACTGACCTTGTCAACCTAATTTATCAACAAACACAAGCAACCCAAAAATACCATGAAGTAGCTTGGATAGATTTTTTACTAATACAAACATGAGTAAAATAACTTTAATAAATCTTTGGATAATATTAAAAACAATATACAAAAAAAATTAAATAAAATATGGACATGGAAGAAAAGATTCCCGACCAAAGAGAAAAGCATGGTCGGGTTTCCTTAAAAACAATCTTTCAGTATCTTGAGTACTTAAAGAGAGGAAAATGAAATAAAAATAGGATATATACAGAAATAAATAGTGGATAATAAAATACATATGACTTCTTATAGATAGATTATATAATTTCATAATTAAAAATTTTAATCATAAACAATCGTGGTAAAATTGATATTGTGCCATAAAACTCTTACCTCAAGTTTATCTTTCTTCGTAAGATCTCTAACCACTTGTATAATAAATTTAAATTTATAATAATTCTATACTAGAACCTTAATAATTCCTATAATAACATACCTAGTTTACTTATAACATCTTATCAACGGTTCACTAACAATCTTTCAGTATCATTATCATTTAGATCTTAACAACTTCATTTTTCATGTATGTTTTCGTTTGATGGTCATGGTCATTTCACTTTGATCATGGTTAATTAATATTCATTATTTTAATAACTATATAAATATTATATATATTAATTATTTATATATTTATAACCATTCATATAAAGTGGATATGAAAAATTAATTATGTTACTCTGTAGAGATGGAAGTCTGTACATACGCATGAATGACATTTCCATTTTTTGATGGATGGAACAAAAGAAAGGTAAGTATTAATTAATATTTACATGATTATTAATAAAACATAAATATAATATATAAACATTAAATATATCATAACAACCAAATATGAATGATGGTATTGTAAAATGAGTTGTATCTCTACGTGGAGGCGGTAGTCCACGCGTATGCACGAGTGATACTTTCATCTCCAATTGGTTTGAGAAGAGGTGGTAAATGGTTTTTTCATCATCCTAATAAAATTTAAATATATTTATGATAAAATATTAATTATGATTTTATATATAAAACAAGTTTAGAGAAATTAAAAGAATAAATAAAATTGAAAGGTCTTGGTTAAGATCTATACCTCTTATTTTAGAGACCTCCTTTGGCTTACTCCTCAAGCCTTGAAGGGTTGTTTTTATGCGAAAAAAAGATATAGGATGAAGGGAGGGATTATTATAATGTTTTGGAGTGTAAATTTTCTGAGCTAAAATTCTCAAATGGCGTGAATGAGGGAGGAGAATAGTTTCTCATTCATAAATGAGGGGAGGGACACATATGGAATTTCTTAAAAGATATCAATGATTTAAGGTCACTTTAATGGGAAAGTGGCTCCAAATGGAAATTTATTAAAAGTTAGGATGATATAAGGTTGAAATATATTTAAAAATTTATAATTTGACATGTTTTTGTGGAAAAAATAGCTTAATATGATAGTTTAACCCCCCCCCCGGTAAATTCGTTTTCACCTTAACTGTGGTTAAAAATTTTACTATTTTTACTATTCACTATGAAAAAAATTAAGTTGAACCTATTAAATTATATTTATTATTATGATTCCAAATATTTAATCCAATTTACCATATTAAATTTCTATAAGTGATAGAATTTATTTTTAATTAATCATTAAAACTGCAACGAAAACCTTTTTTCAAAAAATGAATTTTTAAGCATAAAGCTTAATTTAATTTCATTCATTGCCTTGTAAAAACCATAAAATGAATTTTAAAATATTATATTGAAAATTTAATCAATAAATTTTATTAAAAATATTAATCAATTGATATTAAATTAATTTATTTAGATAAAAACACATTATCCACATAAAAATTATTTTTAGAAAAAATGTGTTTTTAAGACCAAAAATTAAATTATATGAAAATAAACTATAATGGTGATTACTATGTAATTAATTATATTATTTATAATTAATTGATACTTAGGTTAATTCAAGATAAAATTCAAAATATAATGGGACATTTACTTGAAAATAAATGACAATTTTTACAAAAATTGATATTTTTCTCTATTCACTTAAAAATAAATCTTTTTAGAAAAATCCTAAAAATTCAAGCTTAGATAATGGTTTACTATATCACGATTCATATAAACTCGAGGTTGCATGTAAGGTAAGCTATCAATAATTAAAGTTTTATTTCCAAGAAAATGCATATAAAATACTATTTTGTTAAAGATAACCCAATATAAAAATCATAAAATAATTCTACTTTGATAAATTAATCCCCTTATATCACAAAAAACCATCACTAGATAACTACCCTTCCTTGATAGACATGAGAGGGAATAAAAAGAAAACAAAAAAACCCCTTAAAATACATCTTCAATATCCAATTAAAGATAATATTAAAATAAGCTCCTCAAAATTCAATGCATTAAAGTTAATAGTAGTTGACTCTATTTATATATAGACTTCCCTCAAGATATCTTCATCCAAATATGGTTATATCTCACTATATCTTGGCTCACATCTGTATAGATATCCACTTTGAATCTTCATATCATAATGTATATTTTAAAATCTTCAATTCCAACTTAAACTCCACTTAGATGGACTGTAAAACCCCTATGTATATCTAGTTATACCTCTCTAAAATTATATCTGATAATAATCCTTGAGAGTGATATGATTAAAGTGTTGTACTAGTACAGATATAATTTTTATGATTTATTACTATTTCTTATGGTGCAAATATCCTAGATCCATTTACTAAATCTCCCTTATAAATCCTTTATACATAGTAAATATGGTGCTCCAACATAAATATCCTTGAAATAAACCCTCAAGACACTACCCAATCATGTACCACAATAGTATAGTGAAATGTTAAGCCACAAATTCACCTTCATAAGTATCCTTTTTCTTTAATCTAGGGCACAAATGAGGACACCATGCCACAAAAAAAATATTCCTTCAAAAACTTTATTTTTAACCAAGACGTAGCACTAGAACATTATATAGAAGATTCATGAAAGATTTGATCTCCGTCATGCATTTACACTCTTACGACATAATGAAACCGACCATGGGACAGGAACCTTCTATGTCAATCATCCCTTCAGGGTGTTTTGGCACAGGTCACAAACCCATGATGAATCCTCCTCCCAATAGTATCTTGAATCATGTACCATTGATAGCGGATATGTATTATTATAGTGAAATGGAAACATGTTTTTCATTGTTGTAGTCAACTGTACATTGCACAAGGAAGGTGATCAGTGGCACTGAACAATGGTGTTTTTATCTGTATGAATAGTGCTTGGTAAAATTTTCCCTACATCAATTATTCCATCAGATGGTGGATTCTTAATATATGTGAGGGAGATATAGAATACATGTAAAATCCATTAGGAACCTTCCTCTTTCTTTAGGTCATTGAGCCACCCTTCTCATGTGTCTCATTCTACGTTACTCTATTTATTTCCAACCCACACTGGCCCTACCATGCCTTCTTCACTCTATGCTCTCACCAATGCAACAGTTCAATGGATGGTGGCCTTCGGTGGTTGGAACTCCTATAGTTCCATATTTGTGGATGGCACATTTTTTAAACTTATTTATCAACTTTACATTGTTATAAATTATACTTCACTCTATCAACTCTTCCTTCTTTAAAAACTATTATTTTTACTTCATTTATTCCTAAATATCCATTTAATTATTTCCTTCTATTTGGGAATTAAACCACTAAAATTAGGAAAGAAAATTTATTTATTTACTAAAATAAATATTAAATTATATTTTGTAGAATGTAGATGTCAAATACCCCCACACTTAAACATTACTTTTCCACAAGAATAAATCTACAAAAAAATCAAAAAATAAACCCATTTTACAAAAACTTAACTTCCATTATCAACAATATAAAACAATTATCAATAGGGAACAAAACAATTTGGCATCACATAAAAGATATTTTTTCAAATACTCATATTTTAAGGAATCCAAATCAATTATTTATTTTAGTTTTAACCTTTGAAAATAATAAATATTCTCATAACTTTTATTTGAACATAATAGTGAATTATTACAATGTGAGATATTTTTTGATTTACCTCAATTTGAATAATTTTCTCTCATCAATAAATGTAAAAAATTTCTTGAGTTGTGCTCATTATCTCAAGTACATGATCCTCACCATAGGCTTGAAAGGCATCTCAAATAACTACCCCATAAATTCAAATATCACAATTAATCATGATGGATGCACATAAAGTTTCAAATGACACTAAGTATTAGGTTTGGTAGGTAATGATGTGAAAAAAAATATATAATACTCAAAAATGAGGTTATATCTATAACACATTACATCATAAACAAAATTCAATTTCAATGAAAAGTAAATACACTTTAAAGGATGGAATATCCCCACACTTCCTATCCCAAAGAATGGAATCTTTAATCATAGTAAAATAGATACAATTAAAATCACATTCTTTTTCAATAATTTTTTTCCAAATCATGATTTTACTTAAATATTTTTTTCAACAATGATTTTTCTTTTTATTTTTTTCAACAATGATTTTTTTTATTTTTATAAAGAGAAACAAGATATAATATGAATGGTATATCATGAACCTGTCCCAACACCCTATAAGAACAAACCCCGTGTATCCCTAATGAAATAGAACCCCTTTCACTATATACTACCTCTCCCCCACACTTAAATTATTAGATATCATGAAAAATAAAAATAGTTGGGTATGAAGGATAAAATTGGATTGTAATGTGGATCTTCTTATCAAGAACATTCATGGGTTCTATGGTATTAAAAGATAGTAATATAAACATAGGTATAAATTATATAAGGTATGAAATAAAAAATGCCTCAATAACTTTAATATGAATTTGTTCAATCATATCCTTGACAATATTAAATGAAAGTTCTGGTTGGATAACATGCCTCATGTATATCTCAAGAAATGGGTATACCAAATAATATGGAAAAATTATCCAAGAACCCTATTGAGAATGGGAAACATATAATAAAGTACAATAACTCATTCCATAACTAGTATTGGTGAACCAATCCATGTGAATCTCATAAATTAAAATCTTGAACATGTAAAAGGCAATTTCATCAAATAAATTAACTAATCACCCTAAGTCATGATTCATAAAACTGATACCCACATGCTTACCTCTACTCATTCATCTCCCATCTTACTCATTCAATATTATCAATAATAAGTCTAAAACACTGTATATCGGTATTCCTAATTAACTTTTTTGTATTATAGATAAAAAATTAAGAAAAAGTGTAAGTTTGGCATGCAATTTTCCCTTTAAAAACCAAAACATAGATTTCAAAAATATATGAGAGTAGAATATAAAAAATTATAAGTATTAATACCCTTTCCCCATGATTCTCTTCTTTCACTTTGTTTGTTCCTCTCTCATTGTAACAACCTAGAATATTCTAAACCTAATTTTATCAAAATTGTATTTTATTTAGTCAATTCCCATTAAAAATAATGATATAAATTAAGTATTTTAATTAAATTGATTATAATTTAAATATATAAAAAATTTTATAGATAATTATATAATTTTCAAATTAATTTTATATCATTATACTTTAATATTAATATATTTATTAATGAATTTGAAAAACAAAATTTATTAAAAGGGGTGTTTGATAAAATATTTTAAATAAATAAATTTAAAAAAATAAATATATTGACTATTGAAATTATACTAACTATGATAAAAATTATCTAATATGAAATAATAAATACTACACATTGAATATAATTAATTTTGATTTACAAATTTTGATTTTCAAAGTAATATATATATATATATATATATAAAGTTATTATTAGTTTTAAAATTATGAAATAAGATTATAATTATAAAATTATTACTATTCTAAAACTATAAATTATATTTTAATTAAATGATGAAATTATACATATTTTTTTATAATAAAAAAAATTGGTAATTTTATTTTTATTTGAAAACCAATTTATAACTATATGTATATGATATGTTTTGAATAATAAATTTTGAATAAATAATTTCTTAAAACTATTATATTTGAAAATATATTATTATTAATATAATATAGTAATTTTAATTTAAAAAATATATATGTGTGTGTGTGTGTGTGAAGTAATAATTTTTAGCTTCAAATTATAAATTTTGAATAGGTTAATTTTTGTAAAATAATTAATATTGTGATTCTTGTTTCATAAAAATTGAAATGATATAGCTATTTTAATATTAAAAGTTAAACTTATAATACATATATTATGTTAAAATTTAAATAATTTATTTCAAAGAAATTAAATATAAAATAGTAAAGATATAATAATAATAATAATATGTTAAAGATTTATAGTAATAAGAATTGGGATAGGGGAAAGGGGGTGTCGATCTGGTGGTATGTGAGTCGCTTGGAGGAGGAGGGATTGACCATTGGGGGTCATCTGCATCTGGGTAGAGTTGCGCAGCGAATCCAGAGCCACCGTGAGGGTGTTGTCTGGTGAGGTCAATGTCAATCAAGGTTCAGTTTGTCGTCGCAGGTATGATTTCTTTTGAGTTGGATTCCTCGATCGTAACGAGGAAGGTGATCGGCACCGGCATCTGTGGAATCATGTATCGTTGAAGGAGTTGGTCAAGGTTAGGATTCTGATTTTATTTTTCTTCTGAACCGAGTGTGTGGAAGGTTTTTACTTTATAGATCCAAAATCTTCTGGTAGTGTTGATGACAGGGTTGTTTTGGTTCGATTTTCTTTTTTTTTCTATCGCTTTCTCTATCAATCGATTGTTTACTAAATTTCTTATGGACCTATTGTTCTTTTGTGATCTTATTTTGGATTATGAATAGTTTGTTCCATATTTATCAACTCATTTGTCCCTATTTTTTCTATTATCAAATTGTTTATGTCAATTATGTTGTGATGGTTGTGTGTGTATGTAGTAATATATTTTTTTCAATTGCCACTTGAGTCTAGGTACCAGCTTGCACTGAAAGCTAACCAATGTAGACACTATGAAAATAAAATCCATTTGAGCCAGTGTGTAAATGGAATTTTGGGGGAAATAAATTTTGAGTCTGGAAAAGGGAGTTTGCATTAGTAGAAATCTTTCTATTTATTCCAGCAATTCAAGTAAGGGAGATTATATATTTAGTTTTCACATTTCAATTATAATGAATTTTTTTCTGGTTTAATTTGAGTCTGAATAAGGGGAAATATATTTATGTGTTAATTTTTTTGGTTTATTTTTAAAAATGTTTTATTTAAAAATTTAAGTTGCTCATTTCTGATAAAGTTTTTCAAAATTGTAGTAGGGGTATTTATTTTATGTTCATAAGGGGTTATTAAATTTATTTCAGAATTGAATCTTAGTTCTATAACATATTAATAAATTTATTTTCTGAAAATTAACAGTTTCATTCTTGATTCTACTATGTTTACATAATTTATGTTAATCAACAAGGGTTTGTTCTTATGTTGGAAAGGATAGTTGATTTTATTTGCTAAAAACATTGGTTTGTTAGTTATTTAAAAAACAATCATGTTTTTAATTTAAATTTTATGCTATCAAATTTATATTAAAGTAATATTTATCGAAGTATTGTGTAAGAAAGAATTTATTAATGCTAATATGGGTATTACAAATCCCATGGGTATATATATAAATTTTGATTTTATATTTAATTTATTTAAGAATATATATATATATATATTATAAATATATATATACATGTATATATATATACATATATATATCGACACAGTAAACAATTGTTACATGTTTTGAGTGTACAAGAAAATCATGTATAAATATAAACTAGGGTTCATAATAAGATCTTGTAAAAGCCTTTATTTTTAATTTACTCATGGATGAAATATTTGATTCAAAATGTTTCTTTTATAATCTTATATGCATGTTTATGATTTCTACCTATTAATCCATACTATTACGCACAATGATATACCTTACATTCATATACATGATTTCAAATTAAATTTTAAGGTTTACTTCCAAGATGAATGGGCACATAATTGAAATGATTTAATTATGATGTTTATTTATAAATTTTATATATCTAAGCATTGTATTAATTTTACATTTATCGAAGCAACACTCAAAATAGATGTTATGGAAGAAGTGTTTAAGTGCATAGTTGACAATTGATCTTTCATGTAATTATACAATGTGCATGTATCAATAGATTTGGATGTTCAAGTCTAATACGTTATTTTCCATGAAATTTTATACTTACACATTTATAAATAAATATAAGTTCATGGGTGATTATTGTTTGTTTATATATTTATATATATACTTGAAGTCATGTATGTTCTTATAAAAATTATTATTATTATTAGTATCAAGCTATGTTCTAACTCTTGTTAAATATGGATATTTTTATAAACGTTTTCATTAAATATAAATTTATCCCACGAATTAGAGTATTATAAACATCATGTCATATAAATGTATATATATATATGGGAAACATTAAGTAGTTTTATTTTTTTTTAAAATAAACTCATGGTATATATATATATGTATACATATATATATATATATATTTCAAGAATATAATTTTTATTAGAATGTTATAATACTTAACATCATATTTTAAAAAATATGTGCATAACATGTCGTTATGTTATTTTAAACTTAAGGATGTCACATCTGTATACAGTCATGGTCATGTGTCAAGCATAACATTAAAACATCTTTCATTCATAATTAACTCATGGTTTCAAATAAATTTTCCAATATTATCAACCACATGGATTTCTTCATGAATTGAAATGTTTTATGTATAATTTTATGTGTGAAACATATTTATTTTTTATAAACGATTTTTTTGAGAAGACAAAATAATATATTAATTTTTGATTAAATATGCATCTAGTTCATTACTCATTTAATTGATGACTTACAAATAAATACAATTATTTCAAGTATGGGATTAATCTTTCTATGATATTATATGGATTTTTAATTTAACTTTTCAAAGTGGTTTGGGAAACTTTGGATTGTTTAGAGAATATATACCTCAATAATTTATCATTGAATTTATTTTCATTAATGATTAAGATTTAAATAAGTCAAAGTGGTATGGGACATTTTGATTTAAAGACATACTTTTATTACATATATGAGTAATGCATGACACTTTTTATGTGATGGGTGAGGCCCTCTATAGCCTCTCGATGCATCGGTAGGTCTCATTAGACAAACTAGGTCTTAGCATGAGGTCTTGACAAAATGGTTATGTATGGTCTTGGAACGAGACCTTGATAGAATTTTCATGATGTCCTGCATTATGCATTACCTCATAATGACTCTAGTTTGTGAAATTCCATGTGATCATTTAGCTAGAAAAATATTCATGGATAATGATCATTCTCTATGAACCAGTATTAATCAGTTTTATATTTCCAAGTCCACATGGCTTAATGTTTTATATTTAAACATATACTTATATTGAAATTAATTTATAAATAAGGATTAATATTTAGTTTCCAATCTATAATGATAAATGACATCATTTTATATGAAATTATAAATAAATATTATTTCATGTGTAAATTCTTATCCACACCACTGGCATTTAATAGAATGATTAAGTTTGTTCATCATCCAACTTATAGGTGGCATTCCATGCATTTTTGATCAAGTGCGTTCCTATTTTATAATGTATTTTATTTGTAACTCTTAAATAAGTTTAGAAATTTTGAGCAAGATTTTATCCTAAAATCTATTTCACAATCTCTCAAGAAAATGGTGATTACGTGTTATGAGAATTGTTAATTTTGTGATTTAAAGCATGTATTTTAAAGAAAGGTCTTAAAATGGTTATTTCTTAATGGTTTTGGTTTAAAACCCCTTACTGGGAATTTCCAATGCTTATCGATTTTTTAAAATTATTTTTCATAGGTCACAATGAAGTCCAAAGTTGGACTCCATCGTTTTTTTTACACGCACGGAAGCAAAGTTTGGATTTTGTTTGTTAAATTAAATTATAACTCGGATATATTAGAATCTTGTATCTAATTCTCCAAAACCTAGATCGGAAAACGGTACTCTATAATGTAATTCTTAATAATGGATCCTTACAGTTGGTATCATAGGAACGATATAGATAACTTTTGAGATTAGATGTTGTTGAGTCTAGAGGTTTAGCGGTCCTAGTGTTTCTTAATTCTGAAGATGGAAATTCAGAATTGTTTTTAGTCTGAAAAAATGAACTACGAGGATGCAATTCTTATGAGGGGGGAATAATGTAACAGCCCAGAATACTTTAAACTTAATTTTATTAAAAATATATTTTATTTAGTCGATTCCCATTAAAAATAATGATCTAAATTAAGTATTTTAATTAAATTCATTTTAAGTTAAATATATAATAATGCTTATAGATAATTATGTAGTATTCAAATTAATTTTATACCATTAAATTTTAATATGAATATATTTATTAGTGAATTTGAATAAAAAAATTTATCAAATGGGTTGTTTGATAAAATATTTTAAATAACTAAATTTCTAAAAATCAATATATTGACTATTGCAATTATACTAACTATGGTAAAAATTATCTAATATGAAATAATGAATACTACACATTGAATATAATTAATTTTGATTTAAAAATTTTGATTTTGAAAATAATATATATATATATATATATATATATAAAGTTATTATTAGTTTTAAAATTATGAAATAAGATTACAATTATAAAATTATTACTATTTTAAAACTATGAATTATAATTTAATTAAATGATGAAATTATACATATGTTTTTTATAAGAAAATTTTATGATAATATTATTTTTATTTGAAATGTGATTTATATCTATATATATATATAATGTTTTGAATTAAAAAATTTGAATAAATCATTTCTTAAAACTATTATATTTGAAAATATATTATTATTAATATAATATGGTAATTTTAATTTAAATATATATATATATAATGTAATAATTGTTAGTTTTAAATTATAAATTTTGAATAGGTTAATTTTTATAAAATTAATAATATTATGATTCTTGTTTAATAAAAATTATAATGGTATAACTATCTTAATATTATAAGTTAAATTTATAATACATATATTATGTCAAACTTTATATGAAGTATATAAAAGAAATTAAATATAAAATAGTAAAGATGTAATAATAATAATATGTTAAGGATTTAAAGTAATAATTTTTATAAAAAAAATTAAAGAATCAGGATAGGGGAAAGGGGGCGTCGATCGGGTGGTCAGTGAGTCGCTTGGAGGAGGAGGCATCAACTATTGGGGGTCGCTCGTGTCTGGGGAGAGTCGCGCAGTGAATCTGGAGCCATCCTGAGGGTGTGATCCGATGAGGTCGAATGTGAGCAAGGTTCAGTTTGTAGTCTCTAGAATGATTTCTTCCAAGTTGGATTCCTCGACCGCGGTGAGGAAGGTGATCGGCACCGGAGTCTGTGGAATAATGTGTCACCAAAGGAGTTAGTCGAGGTTAGGGTTCTGATTTCATTTTCCTCCTCAACCTAGTGTGTGGTAGGTGTCTTCTTTATAGATCTGAAATCTTCTGTTTGCATCGATGACAGTGTTGTTTTGGTCCAATTTTCATTTTCTTTTCTACCGCATTCTCTATCAATCGATTGTTTACCAAATTTCCTATGGACCTATTGTTGTTTTGTGATCTTCTTTTAGATTATGAATCATTTAGTCCTCATTTACCAACTCGGTTGTCCCTATTTTTCTATTATCAAATTGTTTCTGTAAATTATGTTCTGTTTGTTGTGTGTGATTGTAATAATATATTTTTGAAAATTACCCCTTGAGTCTGGGTACCAGCTTGCACTGCAAGCTAACCTCTATTGAGACTATGGCTATAAAAGCGGTTTTAGCCAGTGTGTAAATGGAATTTTGGGGGAAATCAATTTTGATTCTGGAAAATGGAGTCTACTCAATAGAAGTCTTTATGTTTGTTCCATCAATTCAAGTAAGGGAGATTATATATTTAGTGTTCATATTTCAATTATAGTGGATTATTTTATGGTTTAATTTGAGTCTGAGTAAGTGGAACTATATTTATGTGTTAATTTGTTCGGTTGATTTTCAAAAATGTTTTATTTAAAAATTTAGGTTGTTCATTTCTGAAAAACATTTTCTAAATTATTGTAGGGGATATTTTCTTTTATATTCATAAGGGGTTATTAAATTTATTTCAGAATTTAACCTTAATTTTGTAACATGTTAATAAATTTATTTCCTGAAAATTAATAGTTTTATTCTTGATTCTATTGTGTTTACATAATTTATGGTAATCAGTAAGGATTTGTTCTTATGTTGGAAAGGATAATTGATTTTATTTTCTAAAAACATTGGTTTTTTAGTTATTTCAAAAACAACCATGTTTTCTATTTAAATGTTATGTTGTCAAATTTATATTAAATTAATATTTATCGAAGTATTGTGTAAGAAATAATTTATTAATGCTAATATGGGTATTACAAATCCAATGTGTGTGTATATAAATTTTCATTCTATGTTTAAATTATTTATGAATATATATACATATATATCTATATATTATAAATATATATATATATATATATGTTTATATAAATTGACATAGTAAACAATTGTTACATGTTTTTAGTGCACAAGCGAATCATGTATAAATAAGGACTAGGGTTCATAATAATATCTTGTACAAGACTTTATTTTCAATTTACTCATGGATGAAATATTTGATTTAAAATGTTTTTTTTATAATCTTATATGCATGTTTATGACTCCTACCTATTAATCCATACTATTACTCACAATGACATACCTTGCATTCATATACATGATTTTAAATTAAATTTTAAGATTTACTTCAAAGATGAATAGGCACATAATTAAAATGATTTAATTAATATTTTTATTTATAAATTTTATATAAAGAAGAATCATATTAATTTTACATTTACTGGAACAACCCTCAAAATGAATGTTTATAGAAGAAGTGGTTAAGTGCATAGTTGACAATTGATCTTTCATGTAATTATACAATGTTCATGTATCAAGAGATTTGGATGTGCAAGTCTAATAAGTGATTTTCCATGAAAGTTTATACTTACACATTTATAAATAAATATAAGTACATGGGCGATTAATGTTTGTTTATATATTTATATATATACTCAAAGTCATGTATGTTCTTATGTAAATTGTTAATTTTAAGGGTATCAAGCTATGTTCTAACTCTTGTTAAATATGGATTCTTTTATCAAATTTTTCATTAAATATAAATTTATCCCACGAATTAGAGTATTATAAATATCATTTCATATAAATGTATGTATATATATATATATGGGAAACATTAAGTTCTTTTATTATTAAAAAATTAAACCCATGGTATATATATATATGTATACATATATATATATATACAAAGGATATGATGTTTATTGGCATGTTATAATACTTAAATTCATATTTAAAAAAATGTGCATAACATGTCGTCATGTTATTTTTAACTTAAGGATTTCACATCTACATATAGTTATAGTCATGTGTGAAGTATAACATCGACACATCTTTCATTCATAATAAACTCATGGTTTCAAATAACTTTTCTAGGATTATTAAGCACATGGATTTCTTCAAGAATTGAAATGTTTTGTATATAATTTTATGTGAAAAACATATTTATTTATTGTAAAAGATTATTTTGAGAAGACAAAACTATATACGCATTTCTGATTAAATATGCATCTAGTTTATTACTCATTTTATTGATGTCTTAAAAATAAAGACAATTATTTCAAGTATGGGATAAATCTTTCTATGATATTATGTGGATTAATAAGTTAACTTTTCAAAGGTGTATGGGACACTTTGGATTATTTAAAGAATATGTACCTCAATAATTTATCGACGAATTTATTTTCTTCTATGATTAATATTTAATTAAATCAAAGTGTTATGGGACACTTTGATTTAAATGCATACTTTTATTAGACATATGAGGAACTCATAGGACTTGTTATGTTATGGGTGAGGCCCATTATAGCCTCTCGATGAATCGATAAGTCTCATGAGACAAACTAAGTCTTGGCATGAGGCCTTGAAAAAATGGTTATGTATGGTCTTAGCACAAGGCCTTGATATAATTTTTATAATATACTGCATTATGCATTCCCTCATAATGATTCTAGTAAGTGAAAGTCCATATGAATATTAAACTATTAAAATATTCATGGCTAATGATCATTCTCTATGAACAAGTATTAATCAGATTTATATTTTCAAGTGCACATGGCTTAATGTTTTATATTTAAACAAATACTTGTATAGAAATTCATTTATAAAGAATAATTAATATTTAATTTCTAATCCATAATGATAAATGACATCAATTTATATAAAATTATGAATAAATATTATTTCATGTGTAAATTCTTATCTACACCATTGTCATGTCATAGAATGATTAAGTTTGGTCATCATCCAACTTATAGGTGGCATTACATGAATTTCTAATCAAGTGCATGAATATTTATAATGTATTTTATTTGTAACTCTTAAATAAGTTTAGAAATTTTGAGCATGATTTTATCCTAAATGATGTTTCATAATCTCTCAAGAAAATTCTGATGACATGTTGTGAGAAATGTTAATTTCATGATTTAAATCATGTATTTTAATGAAAGGTCTTAAACGGGGTTATTTATTAATGGTTTTGTTTTTAAATCTCTTACTAGCCATTTCCAATGCTCACCCCTTATTTAAAATTATTTTTCACAGGTCACAATTTAGTCCAAAGTTTGACGCCATCATTTTATTTATGCACACGAAAGCAAAGTTTGGATTTTGTTTATTTAATTTTATTACAACTATGATAAATTATAAGCTTGTATCTAATTCTCCGGAACCTAGACTGGTAAAAGGTCTTATTTTATGTAATGCTTAAGGCTGGGTCCTTACCCTCATTGTGGGCCTCTAAAGTAAATAACTAAAGCCAACTAAAATCACAAGGTCTATGAATTTAAACTTAAAAATATATAAGGGGGTGAAACTATATCCTAAATTAAATTCTTAAACTAAAAGCTTAGAAATTAATTCCTAATAAGACACTAAAAAACTTAGGTTTACTCCATAGATAGATTTATTTAAAGTAATTTAGCTCAACCTTACCTCTTTTATCAAATTATAGGGGTATGATTTAGATTTACCCAATCTTTATTGATTCAAGATTGATTTTGTTCTATATATAGGATATTTTTTCTTCCTCTCGGTGAAACATTATTAAAACAATTTTGAGGAGAAATAAAAGTAATGGTAAGATCCAAATATTAGATAATTAATTCTTATACTATATACACTTGGTAGAACTCCTCTTCTTCTTATTTTCGCTACACTATTTTATATTCATATTTATTTGTTTTAGTATTTTTTTCCAATTCTTATCATTATTATATTAAGGATTATTCTTCTTATCAGTCTTTCAAATATATAAGGATATTTATTATTATAGTATCCATTACCTCCTCCTCTGATTCCTCTTTTGAGTCTTCGTATTTATTCTCCTCTAGACCATCAGTGATGAGGGTGTATTTCTTGGTAGTCTTAGATTCATATTCCTCATTAAAATTCACCTTATATCTAGACATTAATTCAGCTTCATCCTTGGGTATATCTATGGAATCCTTAGCTTCTTGTGGTATCCTTTCCAGGTATTTAAAATACACTTTGAAAAAAAATTCCTACCCATAGAGTAGTACCTCATCATTACTTGGGTATTGTTGTTGGCTACACCCATATTACCTTTGGATCTTATCTATTAGTTAATCTATTCAGTGTGTTAAATCTTCTACTCAGATGGGAAATTTAGCTTGTTCATCCTATACACATTCCCTTCATACCATCACAACATGAAAATACCAAAGTGTAAAAGGAAAATAAAAGTAATAAAACCTAAACTAAAATTATAAAATAGGAAATTGAGAGGTAAAAGTTTTTTCTTATCTGTTGAATTAAAGTGTTTTCCACCTAATCAATAGAAATGGCACTAAAAACTTGACCACCCATAAGGTATCGTTAATTATCCATGGGTTGAACTAGTTTAGGAATTACAATGAATAGAACCACAACTCACTTAAATTACTAAGGAGTAGTATAGGAATTAAATCCCCATGGTCAAACCCATAGATACTTGGTACACAATTGAAAAACAACAAATAGGAATACACTTTACAATAAAGGAAAACTACAAAAAAAACTAATAGAAACCAATGAATATGGATTTATTGAGAAATTGAAACTTTAGGATCATGAAATAATAAAGTAGAAAATATATGATGATAGTCATGAAGTTATCAGAATTAGGTACCACTGAATCCCTTGGTTGGGGTCGACACTCTCCACTCTCCCAAGGTTTCCTTTTCTCATAGTTAGGTACTTAATATTAGTAAAGAGGTGGGTAACCCAACACTATATTTAAACATAGAATGATAACTGACCGAATGTTCATGGAAGAAATAACACTCCAAAACTCACATGAGAAATCACTCTTTCAAACTAATTCAATGGTCATGATCATTAGAAATAAAAAGATATGAATCACACTCCCTCACCCCTAAAACAATATTCATGAAATAGGGAATAAATAAGGGTTGAAAATGAATTTTCGAGAGTGATAACCCAACATGAAAATCATAAAATAATGATAATTTGATAAATCAATCCCCTTACATAACAATAACCTAGTACCTGCTAATGACCATATAATGTTATCCATGAGATAGAATACAAAAAAACCCTAAAATACATCCACAACAGCCTCCTGAAGATGGTATCCAAAGAATCTCCTTAAAATTAAATTCCTTCAAGTTCATAACAGCTACCTCTATTTATAGTTAGACTTCCCTAAAGATATGTTTATACAAATTTGGTTGTATCTCATCACATATTTTCTTATATATACATGGATCTCTACTATTTATCTCCATATATCAATGTATTTTTTAACCCATCAATTACAACTTAAACTCCAGTTAGATAGAATGTAAACCCCTTGTGTCATGTTACTTATACCTAACTCAAAGTATATTTGATAATTATCAATGAGAGTGATACGGTCAAACTATTCTACCAATAAAGATATAATTTCAATGTTGTGGTACAGTTTCTTACAGCACAAATATCCCAAATAAATTTCCCATATATCTCTTTTGAATCCTTATTAGGGCTTAAAGATGATGTTTCAATGTAATGATATTGGAACTAAACCCTCAGGCCACTACCCAGTCACACACCTCAAAAATGCACTGAAACCCTATGTTGCAGCTTCTAATTTTTAATTCTCATTATTATTTCACCTATAACTATTAAAACCCAAGTAATCCAAGAAATAAATATATATTAGGATTTATAAGTTTTCATTTTATGGATTTATATTCATAATAGTTTTAGTTTTATTTGACTAAATTTTTTTTCCATGTATTACATGATTTTATTTAAAAGTTAACTTTTTTATTTTATAAATTGAATTTGATAAAATGGAATCCATTTTTTATATCAGGATATTTAATATATCTTAGGGTGAATTTTTGGGATTTTTCTGAAAAGATTTATTTTTTAGTGAATAACGAAAAATACTAATTTTTATTAAAAATATAATTTCTTTTCAAGTAATTAAAAAGTACCACTTCATTTCGTATTGGTTTTAAATTTAAAATATTAAAATTTTACTAAAAATGGTTCAATTAATGATATATTAATCATTGTTATACTTTATTTTCGGATAAAATCATTTTTTATACTTAAAAAAGGCATTTTTCTAAAAATTGTTTTCGTTGTGTTTTACGTATATATATTAAAATTAATTTCTACCATATATAAAAAAATAATATTAAAAAATTATTTAATATTTGTAATTATAAGTTCCAAATTTTTTAATAAGTTCAATTTTATTTTTGGTCATTGTTGACGCTCCTTTCGTCACAGAATCTAAAGATCGGAAAAGGGAATATCTGAGCTGAAAGTGATTCATCCTTTGAAGAAAACATCAAAAATCGACAAAGGCATGAACAAAGGATCAACAGCAACTGTACCGCGCAAGTTATCTCACTGTCGCGCAAGTACACTTGCGCGGCACCCTTGGTCGCGCAAGTGACTTGCGCGACCTAAGGGGTAACCGCCCGGTAACCGCCCGGGGTCTTATTTTGCCTATAAATAGACCCTGTGGGCCCCCCATTCGAGAGGATATTTTTCCAGAAACTCGGATTGAAGATCCCGACGCCCAAGTCTTTTCTCAAAGCTTCTGGAACACTTCTAAGGTAATTTCTTACCTAGAACGGAAGATCTAAAGAGAAGAAGGAAGGTCTAAGTGTTGAAACTCATCAAACACTTGTGCGCCGCTTTTATTCCTTCAATATAACTTGCGTGTCCCTTTTCTGGAAGAACCTCAAGAGGATTCTAAAGTGATTAAAAAGGAGTCGCTCAAGTATTCTAATACTGGTTGAAAATCGCGCAAGTACCCACATGTCGTGCAGGTATACTTGCGCGACCAATACTTGCGCGCCCACGGAAGACTTGCGCGCCTTTCAAGGCTTGAGCGCCCCTACCTTTTTGGGTGCCCATCTTGCCCATTTTACCCCTCTTAAGCCATTACACCTTTCCTTTTCAAGATTCAGTCTTCAAGACACTCTTCAAATCCATTTATGGCATGATTTCTTGATTTGACTTCCTTATCTGAAAGGAATTCTATGGAATATCTCTCAAAACCTAGTGATTTAAATATCCTTATGTCACTAAATATAAAGAGTTCATTCATTCAATCTCATCTTTTAAGATGAGAGAATCCTTAACTTGGGCATCCTCCTCAGGAGTAAGCCCCAATTTCAAATCTGGGCATCCTTCTTTAGGAGTAAGCCCCAAATTCTTAAAGTTCCCAAACTTGGGCATCCTCCTCAGGAGTAAGCCCCAAACCTTAATCCCTAACTTGGGTCTCCTTTTTAGGGATAAGACTCAGTCATAATCTTGGGCTTCCTTTTCAGGAGTAAGCCCCAAGTCCCCTAACCTGAGCCTCCTTTTTAGGAGTAAGTCCCAGTCATAATCTTGGGTTTCCTTTTCAGGAGTAAACCCCAAGCCCCCTTAAATTTATCTTAACCAGTCCTAATTTACCCTTGATTTGGGTTTCCTTTTCAGGAGTAAAACCCAATCATAAGTCCCCTCCTAACTTGGGCATCCTCCTTAGGAGTAAGCCCCAAGATTAGAGTATTCAAATCTCCATGAAGCACATATAACTTTATGGACCCTGTTCATGGATTTTCTCCCTAAAAGTGAATCCTAAACCTTCATCTATCTGGGCAGTCATACATACATAAGCCCCAAAAAATTTCTTATGATTGCATCTTTCATGGCACAATTTTCTAATTTTTACCAATACCTCTTGTTTCTCACACCGAGCATGACTCACGTGAGCTTAGAGTGTAAAAGTAATTATGACATTCTTCTTTGAGCCATCAATCATAAACATCATACTCCATCACTCGAACTACGTGGGTTCTGATTCCTTTTCCAAAACAAAGGATACGTAGGTATCCCATTTATGGGTTCGATCCCAACTTTGAAATAATCCTTGTCCTTCTGAATGACGATAAACTTCAAGTGCCCCACTGAGTGGCTTTAAAACCAGCCTGGTCATCATAATGACCAAGAGACTTTTATATAAATGTTTTCAAGGATACCATTGACCAAGAATATCTAAACAGATATAGATGATTCTCTATTGATTAAGAACCTCGAATACATATAAAAGATTCTCTAAATTTCTTGCATATTTAATCATTGATTGTTAAAACTAAAGGAAAGCACATTTTTATACTTGGTAATGTAATAAGGATTCACGAACATAACTTAAATCTATAAAGAGAGTCCTGGAATAGACAATAATTCCCCTCAAAAAATGTGTGATGAGTCCGACCTCCCATCCTCTCGACCAATGCAAATTCCTAAGTCTCATCAGTCCACAAGCTAATGAGCGCCTACCTTTGGAAAGTAGGTCCAAACGGATGTGGAATCATTGGATGTTTCCGGTTCTACGAACAAACCCGCTAGAAACTGATCGGAACGTTTGAATCTCCCGTCCAGAAGGTCATCCCCGAAATCCGTGAGGAAACAGTCATTATTTATAGTTACCATGGTAAAAAAATAGTTCCCACGATAAAGAGTAAAATAGGTTAATTACAATAAAAACTAAGTGATAATGCCACAAAATATTATACTAATTGTTATTATATTAATTTATTTATATAATTATCATATTACATTTGAAATTTTATAATTTTAGGGACACTTTACCATAAAAGAATTTATATTATTTTAAAACTTTGAATAATTATAAGTGTGTCACTCCCCTCACTTATAAAAGAGAACCTCTTCGTCGCAAAATTTGAAAACCATACCTTATCCCATACCTACCAAAATCCTTTCCCAACTCTCCTTATTATTTACAAGAGGTTATTTTCTCACTAAAAGGCCAACCTAATAAGGATTAAGATTTAATATGAGTGAGGCTTTCCAAAGAATAGGTACAATTCATAACTGAGTTTTTCATGTTTATTTATTCTTATAACTCCTTAAAATGTTCTATAAACATACCAAAATAATAAAATTAGTATATTAAATATACTAAAATGTTATCATTATTTTTTAAAAAAACTTTTTAATCACCTTTTCTATCATATGGGAAATAAAAATGTCGCTTTTTCATACGTGTGGACCATCACCTCCATGAAGTGATGTGTTTTGTTTTTCATCACTGGATTATATGGATGGATAAAATTATGGATAAAATTAATATATATAATATTTATAAAATAATTATGATTATATAAATATAATTTATTACTTTCCTCTATTCCATTCTATCCATTGGAGAAACATAATATTGTTCATGTGTACGTGTGAACCGCCGCCTCCACGAACCAATGTGAATAGTTTTTCATTTAAACCTTAAAAGGGTGATCATAAGGATGGAAAAAATGAATAAATGTTAGATTTATAACATATTTATGATTTTTTAAAATTAAAATATTATCTAATTTATTTCTTTTCAACCTTGTAGAAAAATGAAAACCTCATTCATTCTTACGTATGAACTATTGTCTCCATGAAATGATATGCTTCATTTTTCATGACTACCTTAAATGGATTGTTATAAAAGTATATTTAATGTATAAAAATGATAATTAAAACATGTTTAATATTATTTATATAATTTAACCATAACCCTTTTGACTATATTCAATGAATTGATTTTATTTTGAGGTTATAAACCGAATGACCCCAAAACGTCCAACGTAAACTTAAACATTTTAGTAACTAAATAAAAAATGGTAACAAATGAAATAAGTAGACTAACGATAATGGAATAAACAAGGAAATGTTTCTTAAGAAATTATAAAATTAATATGATTTTATTACTTAGGATGGTATACTTACAAATGAAATGGATCGAGACTCGACGTAATGGACTTTCTATAAAAAATATTTTTTTAAGTTTTACTTCTAAATCATTTTATTCTATGTCATGGTTATTTTAAATGTTTTAAGAATGTTATTATTTATGATTATAGGGTTTCTAAAGTTTATTTTGACTAAATTTTACTTTCTTTAAAAAAAATTAAAAATGAATTTTTTTTAATTTTGTTCATATGGGTTATTTTTTTATTTTTTTAAAAAAGTGAAAAAGAATATATTTTTAATGTAAATAACTAGACCTCCTTTTCCAATTAACATGATAATTATTAATTATCAATATTACTCTTTAAATTAACATGGTTCTTCAAATTAGATCATATTCCTAATATTCTGGTAATTTTTTAATTTTAAATCATTTTTAAAGGAAAATGATATTTCTTCTTATGATTGTGTAACATCTCGGTTTCGAGTGCTAATTAACGGGTGCCCTGAACCCGGTTCACCACGTGACCTCAAGAGCATTTCCCTAAACACCAGAGGCTACTGACTAGCAGCGATGGCCCAGGTCTAATTGTGGGGAAAATATGCCCTCATTTGTCAAAGTGTAGCGCAGCAGGATGAAATAAAACATACAGCAACAGCGGAAGCAGTAAACCACACAAAACTGAAATAAACAACTGCAGTAGATATAACCAACCAGTATATAAAATGGTGCAACATGCCTCAATATCTAAGAAAACGGCTAGAACATGTTGCATACCAGTACCATACAGTACAGGGTATAATAAACAGAACAAGCAACCAGTAGCATCATGAGCCTAAGCCCGGTCCCATGCTCCCCTACTCCTCAGAAGTAGTCAAGTACCTATATAGTGACCCTTTCCCTTATCTACACCTGCAGAAACGTAATCTGTTTGGGCTGAAAATCATGACCCAAATAGTGTGTGAGAAATAAATTCCCAGTAGGCACCCACCAAAGACCTGTGACCAACTGTGTGAAAGCATGCAACAACAGTGTGCAGTAGTAAAATGCAATAAAGTAAGCAGTACTGAAAGTAACTAACTTAACCAGTTATATTTACATTTTAATATCCATTTAATCATTTATTTAAAATATCACCACAGTGAATATTCTAAGTAAACATCCAATGTCCTCAGACACATACAACTCCTACCCTCGGGTAAAGAGAAACCAACACAAGAATCTACCCACAGGCATACGGGTGTTTCCCACAGGCGTAAGAAGTGTCGCCCACAGGCACAGAATTGACTGCCCACAGGCACGGAAGAAGTTTCCCACAGGCTAAGTAGTATAATGCCCACAGGCTAATCACAACACTGCCCTCAGGATAAATAAGTAACCAGGCCATGCCCAACATGTAACCAAATAGTACACAAGAAATTCCTCTCAAGGAAATTCTACAATCATTACTTTAAAGGCATAATATAAACAAGGCATACCCTCGGGTATCCTGGCCAAACGGCTAAACAGAGGAACGCACCCCCAGGGTGGTCCTGGATCCAAGCAGTGATCCCAAACAGCATTTTAATATCACATTTAATTACCTATACAATTCTAGGTATTTAAAATAGCCCCGTCCTTAGCCACACAATACCCCAAATATGGGTTCGTAGCTCAAAAACACACAAAAACGCATGACAGTTGGAAAATAAACACCAAGCCACCTACCTTTAACACCAACGAACGATATACGCGAACGTCGATTTCAGAAACGCCCAAAAACATCGTAGATCTGAGGTACAAGAATTCTCATTCAACCTCAAATAACTTCCATTAGAGGAATAATTGTCAAGAGACACACCAATAGAAGGAATATATTACCCGTGCGGTTCCAACAAGATCGACGGAGCCAGAATCGGATTCCCGGTTCACGATCAACGGATCCTCGAAGATTCGGTCGTCGCCTCCCAAGCTCCCATCTGGTTCTAAGCCTTCCCTGTGAACAGGGGAGGCTACTGCCCATTTTATGAGAAAAAAACAAAGTACATGGCGTGTATTTCCAAGTACATGGTGTGTACTTCCCATTTTTTTAATTGTTCCTCTGGAGGCTTCCTTCCAGTGTGGCACTGTTCATCTGCCGACATGACTACACGGCGTGTCTTCTTGAGTACACGGTGTGTTCTGTCGCACATCTGGCCACCGCCTTACTATTCACCTGCCGACTGACTACACGGTGTGTAAAAGACCACTACACAGCGTGTAGTTGGTTTCTACACCCTTCGTCCCCGAATTTCCCTTCCAAGGGTGGAAAAGATAAAGCTCAGAACAGCTCTGGCCACTAAGCACGTACGTCGGTCTCCTGCTCCCAGGTTTTGTCCTGCACTCGGCCATGCTGTCATAGCACCTGTATGAGAGGAACTGACCAGCCTCGGAGAACCTTTGTGCTCCTATAAACGATACGAATCGGATGCTCCTCAAGGGACGCATCCATCCGAAGCTCAACCTCCTCTGGCTGAAAGGAGTGATATGGGTCTGAATGATAGCGGTACAACTGAGATACATGGAAGACATCGTGCATGTCCCGGTACCTCTATGGTAACTGCAACCAATAGGAAACCGGCCCGACTCTCCCCATAATCTCAAATGGCCCCACATACCTCGGTGAAAGTTTACCCTGTCTCCTGATCCTCCTGTGTCCCAGCCTCGGTAAAACACACAAGAAAACCTGATCCCCGACCATGAACTCCAAGGGTCGTCTGTGGTGATCAGCATAAGATTTCTAATGAGACTATGCCGTAGTCATCTGCTTCTGAATCAACTGGACCTACTCAGAAGTCTCTTACACGAGACGTGGTCCCAGTAAAGCTGCCTCACCTGCCTCTAACCAGCACAAGGGTGATCAGAATGTCCTACCATATAAAGCCTTGTAAGGTGCCATCTCAATAGTCTCCTAGAAACTATTGTTATAGGCAAACTCAACTAGGGGTATATGCTTCTCCTAATATCCCCAAAAGTCTAGGACGCATGCACACAGCATGTCCTCTAGCACCTGTATCGTACGCTCTAACTGTCCATCGTTCTGAGGGTGGTATGTTGTGCTCAGAAGCACCTGTGTACCCAGTGCCCTATGAAAACTCTGCCAAAAACGAGACGTAAAGCGGGTGTCCCTATCTGAAATGATAGAACGAGGGACCCCATGAAGATGTACGATCTCTCTTATATACATCCATCCAAGCTCATCAACCCCAAAGTTCTCCTTGATCGTAAAAAAGTGAGCTACCTTTGTGAGTCTATCCACAACAACCCACACGGCATCATTGTCTCTAGGTGACCTCGGAAACCCTGTCATGATGTCCATCATGACATCATCCCATTTCCACTCCGGAATGGGTAACTACTGTAACAGTCAAGCTGGACTCTGATGCGCCGCCTTCACCTGCTGACAGGTGGAACACCTCGTAACAAAACCAGCTACATCTCTCTTCATGCTCGGCCACCAATACTGACATCTCAAGTCATGGTACATCTTGGTAACCCCAGGATGAACTGTCCAAACTGAAGCATGAAACTCCCGCATCAGCTCCTCATGTATATCCCCTGGAACCCATACTCGTCCATGGAAATGCATAATTTCATCACCTCCTATCGTCCAACCAGGAGGAGGGTCCTCACTTGCCACCGACTCCCGTAGAACTGGGCCTTCTGAATCAGATAGTTGTCTCATCCTCACTCTGTCTAGGAGAGTAGAAGTCATAGCTAAAGATGAAAGATAGGTCTACCCCTGACTATCGTGCACCTCCAAATGAATCTCAGAGAACAAATCCATAAGTTGCAACTCACCACTGGCCTCCTGCACTGCCTGTATCTGAGTCTTCCTGCTCAGTGCATCAGCTACTGCATTACCTTTACCAGTTGTATAGGCAAGCTCAAAATAAAAGGACTGTAGGTACTCAACCCACCTTCTCTACCTTAGATTCAAGTCACACTAAGTAAAGATATACTTGAGGCTTTTGTGGTTGGTGAAAACCACAAAATCCTCTCCCAAGAGATAATGTCTCCAACAGTGCAACACATAAACAACTGCAGTCAACTCGAGATCATACGTCGGTTAATTCCTCTCATGTGGCCTCAACTACCGAGACCCATACGCAACGACTCGATCGCCCTACATCAACACTGCTCCCAGCACAATACCTAATGCGTCATAGTAAACTGTATAGCTCTTCCACTACTCTGTGAGTATCAAGACTGTTTTTGATGTCAACCTTCCTTTCAGGTCCTGAAAGGCTGTCTCACAAGCCTCCGACCAAACGAACTTCACACCCTTCTTAGTCAAACCTGTCAATGGTGCTACCAAGTGGGAGAAGTCATGTATGAAGCGTCAGTAGTAACCAGCCAGCCCTAACAAACTCCGTATCTCAAAAACGTTCTTAGGATGCTCCCAGGAAACTACTGCTCTCACCTTCTCTGGGTCTACTGAAACTCTTGCCTCTGAGATGATATAACCCAGTAAGTGTATCTGGTCCATCCAAAAGTGGCACTTTGAGAGCTTAGCATATAGTCGATGCTCTCTCAGTGTACTCAATACGATCTCAATATGGGTGGCATGGTCATGTCGAGTGTGAGAGTACACCAAGATATCATCCACGAATACTACCACAAAAGAGTCCAGATAAGGATGGAACTCACGATTCATCAGAGCCATGAAAACTGCTAGTGTGTTCATGAGTCCGAACGACATAACCAAGTACTCGTACATACCATATCTGCTCTAAAAAGCTGCAAGCAGTATATCTGATGGTCTCATGCGCAACTGATGATATCCTGATCCCAATTCAATCTTCGAGAACACTCGTGCTCCACGAAGTTGATCAAAAAGATCATCAATCCTCGACAAGGGATGTCGGTTCTTAACCATCAACTGGTTCAACTTCCGATAATCCACACAGAGTCTGAGGGTACCGTCTGCCTTCTTCGCAAAGAGAACCATCGAACCCCATGGAGAAGTACTGGGTCGGATGAAACCCTTTTCCTATAACTCCTCTAACTACCTCTTTAGCTCCTGCAACTCGGTCGTATCCATCCTATAAGGAGGAATGGACACCGGTGCTACTCCTGGCACAAGTTCAATAGAGAAATCCACCTCTCGCTCTGAAGGTAGACCTGAAAAGTAATCCTAGAAGACATCCTTGAAACGATCAACCACTGGATGGAAATCCGTCTGAAAAGTCCCCTGGTCGTCCAGATATAAACTCTCAATCTGGGATGTGACTCCACCTCACCCATGATGCTCTGGTCCAGCTCGACTCACCTGAATATCCCATTCTCCCTTGTATAGAAACTCTCCGCCCTCTGGTGATGTGAAACTCACCCTACAATGATAGCAGTCTACAAAGGCTCGAAAGGGAACTAACCAGTCCATCCTGAGAATGACGTCATAAGCTGTCATCTCTAAGACATAGAGGTCCCAAAGAAAGTGACACCCTCAAACCATAAGGGGCACTCCTTGCACTGATTAAAACCAGTCGTTCTGGTCCCCAATGGAGTGTCTAGCATCATAATATCAGAATAAGTAGAAACATAGAGCCCAAGGCTCTCCACAATGGGTACAGATATGAAACTATGTGTAGCACCCGTATTGAAAAGTACTGAAGATAAAATAGAAGCTACTAGAATAGTACCTCTGACTGTAGAAGGTTCGGGATCCTGCTCTTGCTAGGTCTGTTGCACTGCATATGCCTGCCCAGTGCCGCGGCCCTACGACACAGCTTGGCTACCCTGAGCTGCCCGCCCTACAGCCTCTGAAATCCTGGTGTCTGGCTACCACAGCCATGACCACCATCTCTGCCTACACGCCCTGATGTATTCCAATTCCCTAACTGGTAAGAAGCTGTTGGTGTTGCTCCCGCACATAGAGTCTGCAGAGAATCCCTCTCACTAGACACTGGTGGAAATGCCCTGAAAAGTGCTGTAGATGACCTATCCTGCCGCAAGCTCGGCACTCCACTGGGTCTCGTGGACACTGTGGCCTCTTGTGCCCCTCTCTGCCACATTTTTAGCACATGACCTGGCCACCTGAAGCATTCTTCTGGCTGGTACTGCCACCCTGAGATAAGTCCATCTATCTCTTCCTCTTACCAGTATAAATAGTACCAAAAAATGTGCTGAACCGCCCTCGACCACACCACTAGCTTCATACAGGTTTCTCTCTGTAATCAGCGCCTGGTTTACAATAGCGTGTACTGAAGGCAACCTAAAAACATTCACCAGTACTCGGATGTCATAACAAAGACCATCCTCAAAACATCTGGCCCTCAACGTCTCATCGCCCACCAGAACGGGTGCAAAACACTGAAGCTCGGTAAAGCGAGCAGAATAATCCATCACCGACATAGTGCCCTGCTGCAGATTCATGAACTCTCGAGCTCTATCTTCCCTCAGCATCTCTAGGAAAAAGAATTCATAGAAGACTTCCTGAAAATATTCCCACGCCATGTCTCTGTGATGTTCTGACTGGGTGGTAACATCCCACCACCTCTTGGTGGAATCACGTAGCATATAAGTCACGAGCTTGACCCTCCACCCTAGAGGCGTCTCAAGATGCTTGAAAATATTCTGCATCGACCCCAGCCAAGACTTTGCAGCCTGAGGTCCTCCATCCCCCAAAAATGTAGCCGAATGATGCTCATGAAAGATACGTGTCAGCTCATCCATAGATGTGGCAGCCGGCAGTGCTCCCTAAAACGTCTGTATGAACCGCATAAAACCTTCACGGAACTACACCTATGTCCGGTATAACAGTTGGCACTGCATCTGGCTCTGCTGGAGGATCTACTGGTAGGCCATGGCCCACCATCTCTGGAGTATACTCGTTGTCGCTCTCCTGGATAACAACGCGTGTTCGTCTAGGCGGCATGACACTACAAGGTCAAAAACACACCTTAGATTCAAGATTATAAAGACTGAAAGTGAAGTATCCATAAAGGGAACAAGAGAAAGAAGGCATTCCAAAATTTGAAAAACAAGACTACACGGCGTGTATACTGACTACACGGCGTGTACCTGACTTCTCTTCCCCTTCCCGGGTCCTTCTACACGGCTAAGCCACACGGATCCCGTTGAACAAAACTACACAGTGTGTATAACATCTACACGGCGTGTATGGTGTAATTTCCAACTGCCCGTGTCATTTGTGACACAGCCGACTACTCGTCTTGATGCTACACGGAGTGTTACACCCGCACACGGTGTGTACACCACCCCATTTTCTAGCCACACGGCTAAGTCCACTCGGCCTATCCTCGGTCAAGACTAAACGGCGTGTTCCCACAGGTACACGACGTGTACTAGACGAGTTTCGCCGACCCGTGTTGTTAGTTACACGGCCGGACACACGGCTCACACTACACGGTGTGTTCTATAAACACACGGCGTGCATCCGAAAGGATTACACCGACCCATGTTGTTAGTTACAAGGTCGGGTCCCCAGGTCAAACTACACGGCGTGTTCCATAGTGGACACGGCGTGTATGTATTAAGGTCTCTTCTGTCCGTGTTGTTAGTTACACGGGTGGACTCTGGGTCAACACTACATGGCTTGTACATCAGGGACACGATGTTTTCATCCCCAAAATCTTCCCTTCCCTACATCGCCACCCACAAATTTTGTGACACGGGAAGAGACTACACGGCGTGTACTCTGGGTACAGGGCGTATACTCAAAAAGTTTATTTTTCTTCCCAAACATAAGACCATACACGACGTGTTCAAATAACTACACGGTGTGTATACTGGGTTTTCTGGACAGTATGCCTCAAAAACTTCCCAGGAACACAGAAAATACCAAAAAACAACACCTAAGTGCCAAATTTCGATCCGTGAGGGTCCATACTCCCCGCGAATCAAAGTTTGGCATCTTTTCTGTGGTATAACTAATAAACAGCTAATGATCCACCAAATTCCGGTCAGTGGGGGACCATACTCCCCAAAGACCAAAGTTTGGCATTCATTCTATCAACAACATCACACAAAAATACCCTATTACATAGTAGTTATTTATCAAGAAGCTATCACAACAACATGCTTTTCTAGCACAATAACTATCACAACAACATGCAATTTCTAATGCACCTACATGGCATAGAAACTATGCATGGCAGGTGATTACTAGCATGTTCCTATATGATGCATGATATGGAATACCATCATCTCATTGGGTTGCAACTAAATAGAACCCTAGAATAAAATATAAATAGCACAATCACAAGTGTGTCACCCAATGGTGAAATCATATCAACTGTAAAAATTACAAAATCAGCAAAATTGCAATACGAGGTAAATTGGATTTTCCCTGTACACGGGTTAGCTACGCCTGGGAATTGCTTATTACCAACTACCATTCCCGTCCTATCCCTGATTAAGGCTCCAAATAATAAGTCAAAGAAAAGAATCCCTCTGATACCACTTTGTAACGTGCCGGTTCCGGGTGCCACTCAACGGGTGCCCCGAACCCCGTTCGCCACGTGACCTCAAGCGCATTTCCCCAAATTCCAGAGGCTGCCGACTAGCAGTGAGGGCCCAGGTCTGATAGTGGGGAAACTATTCCCTCATTTGTAAAAGTGTAGTGCAGCGAAATGAAATAAAACATACAGCAACAGCAGAAGCAGTAAACCATACACAAATGAAATAAAAAACTGCAGTAGATATAACAAACTAGTATATAAAATGGTGCAACATGCCTCAAGTTCTAAGAAAACATCCAGAACATGTTACATAGCAGTACCATACAGTACAGGGTACAACAAACAAAACAAGAAACCGGTAGCATCACGAGCCTAAGCCCGGTCCCATGCTCCCCTACTCCTCAGTAGAAATCAAGTACCTATATAGGGGCCCTTGCCCTTATCTACACCTGTAGAAACGTAATCTGTTTGGGCCAAAAACCATGAACCAAATAGGGTGTGATAAATAAATTCCCAGTACACACCCACCAAAGACCTGTGACCAACTGTGTGAAAGCATGCAACAATAGTGTGCAGTAGTAAAATGCAATAAATTAAGTAGTACTGAAAGTAACTAACTTAACCAGTTATATTTCCATTTTAATATCCATTTAATCATTTATTTAAAATATCACCACAGTGAATATTCTAAGTAAACAGCCAATTTCCTCAGAAATGTAAAACTCTTACACTCGGGGAAAGAGAAACCAACACAAGAATATGCCCAAAAGAATACGAGTATTGCCCACAGGCGTAAGAAGTGTCGCCCACAGGCACAGAATCGACTGCCCACAGGCATGGAAGAAGTTCCCCATATGTTAAGTAGTACAATGCCTACAGGCTAATCACAACACTGTCCTCAGGCTAAACAGGTAACCGGGCCATGCCCAACATGTAACCAAACAGTACACAAGCAATTCATATCAAGGAAATTTTACAATCATTACTTTAAAGGCATAATATAAACAAGGCATACCCTCAGGTATCATGGCCAAAATGTCTAAATAGAGAAACGCACCCTCGGGGTCGTCCTGGATCCAAGCAGTGATCCCAAACATCATTTTAATATCACATTTAATTACCTATAAAATTCTAGGTATTTAATATTTCCCCAGCCTCAGCCACACGATACTCCAAATATGGGTTTATAGCTCAAAAACACACAAAAACGCACGACAGTTGGAAAATAAACACCAATCCACCTACTTTTAACAACAACGAACGATATACATGAACGTCGATTTCAGAAACGCCAAAAAATGACGTAGATATGAGGTAAAATAATTCTCATTCAACCTCACATAACTTCCATTAGAGGAATAATTGGAAAGAGACACACAAATAGAAGGAATCTCTTACCCGTGTGGTTCAAACAAAATCGACGGAGCCGGAATCGGATTCCTGATTCGTGATTGATGAATCCTCGAAGATTCGGGCGTCCCCTCCCGAGCTCATGTCCAGTTCTAAGCCTTCCCTGTGAATAGGGGAGGCTACTGCCCATTTTAAGTGAAAAAAACAAAGTACGCGGCGTGTATTTCCAAGTACACGGTGTGTACTTCCCATTTTTTTAACTTTTCCTCTGGCAGCTTCTCGCCAGTGTGGCATTGTTCATATGCTTACATGACTACATGGCATGTCTTCTTGAGTACATGGTGTGTTCTATCACACAGATGGCCACTGCCTTACTATTCGCCTGCCGACTGACTACACAGCGTGTAAAGGGCCACTACACGGTGTGTAGTCAGTTTCTATACCCTTTGTTGCCGACATAGCTATATTCCCTATGTACTCATCCCGCACGGTCAACCGTACACAGTGTGTGGAAAATTACATGGCGTGTACTTCCAAAATTTAGGATTTTTCCCTATTTTCCTTATTTTCTCAAAAATACTTAAGGAAAATAGAAAATAAGAAACACATACCTCAAAGATAAGAACCAGGTTCTTACAGATTGTGTGTGTCATGACCCGCCTTCACCAAGATGAGGGAAGGGACAGCAAATTGTCATACCCTTCCTTCTTCAAGTTGAATGAGAGATAATAACCCCCGAAACTCGCCTTCAATAGGTCTCAGAGTGGTGACCAGCGCCAACGGTATAGAATCACTCACAAGATTCAAGGCATTACCCTTTTTTTTAATAGGGTCGGGAGATAAGACAGCAACCCCAACAATACTGAATCTGAAATTAAAGGTAAATCCAAAAGTAAACAATTCCCATATGCATGTTTAAAAGTAAAAGATACAAGCCACAAAACTCCATAGGTAAAGTACCAAGAAAAAAAAGAAAACAACAACAGCAACTGCCACAAGGTCCGTGCTAGTACGGTCTCGCACGATCCCTGAAGTCCTCCTGGAAACCTGAAAATAGTTTTATACACATAGGGTGAGAATACAAGTACACTTAGTAGGGAAATCCAAAGACTCTCGTGCACAAGTGAGGATACATTCTAATGCCCCGTGGAAAAATAGATAACCAAACACCTAATAAGGTAAATTATCCACCCAAGCCTCACCAAGGCACACTCCCCAAATAAAGCAAGTCAAGTAAAGTATAGTAACAGCACATCGATGTTTGGGTACCCCGCCCCACTTTCCCACTGGTTATTGAAGACATCCTACGCATCGAACCAATCCCTCCATTCTCACCGCAGTCCCACGGCCACACCCTCCCACACACACCTGGGCCACAACAACCTCACGTAACCATGCCTGCAAACACCCAGTCCAGAACAAACACTTCCATGCCCGAAGACACCTGGCCCAGAAAGCTACCGTCACACCCGAAGACACCTCGACCTCATCCCGAAGATACTTGGAAAACAACATGCCCATAAACACCTGGGACAACCACCAAAACTACTCCGCCCGAAGATTATTGGGCTAATAATGGACCTTAGGCCATCGCAGCCTGCCCTAAGAGTCTTAGGCTATCCGGGAAAGGGAGGAGAAAAGGATCTAATAACCATCCACTCATAGGAGTGTTGGGAAAAACACCCTCCCCGTGAAATGGGTTGTTCGGCACTAAGTGCTCAACTTGGGTGGGGCGCGAATAAGAAACATAAAAGCTACAGATATATGTATAGGTAAAAAACACTCATCCCAACCTAGGGGTTCCAAAACCTAAGCAAAAACACCCTTATTACTATTCATTCACAAAAGAAGTCACGACACTCGCGGCCGAGTCAAAACTCATTCCCAAACTAAGTCCCCACTCAACCATTTTTGTTTTCATGTTCAAGTGATCCCATTAGGGTGAATTATTCACTACTGGGCAACTAATAGTCATAACCACAATCCAAAAGGAAAGAAACATCCAAACAGCAATTTAAGCACTCACACCTAGTTCTCTTCCAAAGTCACAACAACAAAGGGATAAGTGAGATCCCTCGAAGTACTGGAACCAAATAAAATCCTGAGATACAGCCCCATGTTCCCAAAATTCAGGAGCCAACGGTTCTCAACAATAGGGGATTCCACCCCAATTTGTGATATAATCAGATTAACCACACAGCCTCAAATTCACAACCAGAAAAAGTACAACAACAGGGGATCCCATCCCCACCCGTATCACCCCAGCAATTGGCCCGTGAAAGAAACAAACAAACCGCTACCACCAACACAAGGCGGGCCCATGCAGGTATTTTTCAGATTTAAAATATGTAACACACTCCATGGTTTCAATTCCACGGTGCTTTAACCAGGGTTATCATAGAAAAGGGTTGATCCTGGTACTTTCAATTTATTTAACTGAGTATACATAATTAACCAATTCTATTTTACGGTTATTTAAACATCCAGGAGCACCGAGGTTCAATAGTGCACAGAGAAATACCACCAACGGCCATGATTTTCAGTGACCATAGGCCCAAACAATTCACAACACATAACAACATAAAGAGTACTGCAGAACATCGATCACACCCCCCCTTTCATTCTTTAAAGGTTTGTTCATTATCTTTGTTAAGTTCGGTTTCATCAATTTCCACAGAGGTAAAAGCATTCCCACCCTGCATGATACACAGAAAAAAGAGACGAAGGAGAAAAATCCCTACCTGGTTGCTCAAAGATCGAATTTCCAAATTCGTTTCAGGAACAGGGGATGCGCGACTTGCAGGGATCCAGTAAAGGTGCACCACTTTCCTTGGGAACAAAGGACTTCAAACGCACAAGGAAGAAAAGGAGACTAGCCAAGAGGAAGGAGAAGAAAAAATCCAGCATGATAAATAGATGAGATCCCAAAGTTACGGGATAAGAAATTTGAACGCCTTGGAAGTCGGATCATGGTTCTACCACGTGGTTGGGTGGTTACACACGACTGAATTAATTATTATTTAGTAGGAAGGTTTCTCGGGATTTTTAGATATTAATTATGGGTTAAAAATTCCCTCTAAATGCCTTAAAAGGTCAAAAGGGCCTAAAAGAGGGGTTACGGGAAAAACTGTAGAAGGAAAACCTAACAAGGCTGGATAACACCGATCGGTCGCACCGATCGGTCGGTCACGCCGATCAGTCCCACCGATCGGTCGCGCTGATCGGTCACACCGATGAGGTGCAACCCCTTAGGATCCTAGAATTTGGTAAAGGGATGGATCATGAGGGTCTGGGCCATTACATCATATACCTCTCAAACTATTCTCACCCTCAAGAATCCAGAACCAGACCCGTAGGAAAGAGGGGGGTCCGAACAACCACCCTGGAAGATACCTCTCAGGCGTGAACCTCTCTGACACAGGAACACCTTATCTCCTGAATAATCACAGACTCCATACTACTCTTTTCCCCATGCAACCATGCAAACAAAAGACTAAACCATCCGGCCATGTGGGAGAGGGGTTTCCCTTCCTCCATGTTAAGATATTATCTGCTTTGGGCGGCATTGACTTGACCACATGGGTTTAGGCGCATCCACTTTAATACGTCCTAACTAGAAATTAGGTCCTACCCTCCCCATCCTTTAGAACACTTAACACACCTTCATAGAAAAAGGAAATTTCACATCCCATAGTCAACAAGGTAAAGCATTACATAGTAAACAAGTACTGACAAAACAGGATAAAACTCAAAACAACTCTGGGTACTGGGCACGCATATATGCTTCCCTCTCCCAGGTACTCTCCTCAATCCCACCATGCCTCCATAACACGTGAACCAACGGGATGGTTCATCCACGAAGCACCTTCTCCTCACGACCCTCGATCATCACTGGCCATTCCACGAAGGTTGCATCATCTTAGATATCTAGCTCTCCCCAGTCGAGGACGTGCGAATCGTCATATAGATACCAATGAAGCTGGGACACATAGAAGAAATCGTGAACCCTTTATAAGTTTGGTGGCAATGCCAGCTGATAAGCCACCTCGCCGACCTAGTGCAACACCTCGAAGGGTCCGAAGAACCTGGGAGAGAGCTTACTTCCCCTTCCAAACCTCTGCTGCCCACACCTAGGGGAGACCTTCAAGAACACGTGGTCCCCAACCTCAAACTCCAAGGGCCTTCTCCTATCATCCGCATATGACTTCTTCCAGTCCAGATCCGCCTTCATCCTCTCTCATATAACCTGAACCTTATCCGTTGTGCTCTGTACCACCTCTGGGCCAAGAACACCCGCCTCCCCAACTTCTATCCAGCACACGAGTGAGCAACACGGCCTCCCGTACAAATATTTGAATGGAGCCATGCCAATGGTAGAGTGGTATCTATTGTTGTAGGCGAACTCTACCAGATGAAATTGTAGCACCCATGATCCTCTGAAGTCCAGGACGCATGCTCGTAGCATATCCTCTAAGGTCTGGATAGTGCGCTCTCTCTGCCCATCTATCTGGGGGTGGAAAGTAGTGTTAAGGTGAAACTGGGTTCCAAAAGCATGCTACAAACCCCTCCAGACTCGTGAGGTAAATCGTGCATCCCTATCCGAGACTATGGACCTCGGAACTCCATGCAACTACACCACCTCGTCCACATACCTCCGTGCTAGAGCATCCACCGTACTCAACTCCCTAATCGCCATAAAGTGAGCCGATTTCGTCAACCGGTATACTACTACCCAGATGGCGTCGTATCCTCCTTGGACCTTGGGTATCCCCATGACAAAATCCATCGAGACGTCATCCCACTTTCACTCAGGTACATCTAAGGGTTGAAACAAACCACCTGGAACACGGTGCTCAGCCTTCACCTGCTGACACACTAGGAACTTGTCCATAAACTCTACCACCACCCTCTTTACCCTGGGCCACCAAAAATGTCCCCTCAGACCCTGGTGCATCTTGGAAACTCTTGGATGTACCGCTAGGGGTGAGCTGTGGAACTCTCCAAGAACCCTCTCACGCATCGCCTCTGGAACAAACATTCTCCCCCGGAAAAGCATCTGGCTTTGACCATCCTCTGTCCACCCTTCCGGAGCATCATCTTGGCTAACCCGATCGTGCATCACTTCACTCTCTGGGTATCCCCACTGAGACTCCTCCACCTAACGTAACATAGAAGACTGTACTATCATCTGATATAGGAAACCCCTTCCACTATCCATCCTTGCATCCAGGTACAGGGCAGGCAACTCCTCCATCGCCCTCCAAGCGTCTGCCGACTCTCATACTGCATCCCTCTGTGACCTTCTGCTCAAGGAATCAGCCACCACGTTTCCTTTCCCTGAGGTGTAGGAAATCTCAAAATCGTAATCCTAAAGAAACTCCATCCACCTTCGCTGTTGCAAGTTCAGGTCCCACTATGAGAAGACATACTTCAAGCTCTTGTGATCGGTGAAGACCACGAAGCACTCTCTGATGAGGTAATGCCGCCACAACTTTAGTGAAAAAATGACCACTGCGAGCTCCAGATCGTGGGTGGAATAATTACGCTTGTGGGGGCGTTGCTTTCTAGACCCATAAGAGATCACTCCTTGTCATTGCATCAGCACACACCCGAGGCCTTGTCCTGAAGCATCATAGTACACCTCATACTCCACCCCTTCTTCTAGAAATCTCATCACTGGGGAACTCACTAACTTCTCCTTCAGATATCTGAAGGCTGCCTCACACTGCTCATCCAATACGAAAGCCCATTCCTTCTTCGTCAAGGCTATCAAAGGTGCTGCAACTCGGGAAAATTTGGGTACGAACCTCCGGTAGTAACCTTCCAGCCCAAGGAAGCTATGGACCTCTTCCACGTTCTTGGGTTATTTCCAAGAAACAACTGCTTCGACCTTTGATGGTTCCACTGCTATCCCCCGCTCGGACACCACATGTCCAAGGAAGTGCACTTCTCGCGTCCAGAACTTGCACTTGGACAACTTCCCATAGAGCTGGTGCTATCAGAGGACCTCCAAAATCGTCCTCAGGTGCTCAGAATGATCCTCCTCTGATCTTGAGTAGACCAGGATGTCGTCAATGAACATGACCATGAACCGATCCAGATACTCCTGGAAGATGGAGTTCATAATCCCCATGAACACAGCTAGAATGTTCGTAATGCCGAATGGCATGACCACAAACTCGAAGTGACCATATCTTCACCTGAAGCCCATCTTTGGGATTTCACCCTCCTTCACCCTCAACTAGTGATATCCAGACCATAGGTTAATCTTCGAGAACCATCCTCCCCCTTTAAACTAGTCAAAGAGATCGTATATCCTTGGAAGAGGGTAGTGATTCTTGACCGGTACCTGATTCAGTCTCTTGTAGTCTATGCACAGCCTTAGACCACCATCCACCTTCTTCGCAAACAACACAAGAGAACCCCACGGTGACGCACTCGGTAAAAAAAAACCCTTCTTCATAAGATCGTCAATCTGAATCTGCAACTCCCGTAGCTCCTAAGGGGCCATCCGGTAGGGAGCCATCGAAATCGGACGAGCACCAGGCTGCAAGTATATCTCAAACTCGAAATCACGTCGAGGGGGTAGAGTCATCACCTCCTCTGGGAAGACGTCCATAAACTCACTGACAATCCTTGGTACCACCACCATCTCTGCATCCGCTGACTCCACTGATAGCTCAGCTAACAAGGAGAGGAGGGGTCCCTCTCGCCTGCTGCCATTCTGGCCACCTCGCTTGCCGGTGAAAGTAACACATCGACTGCCTAAGTATGAAAAAACGACCCTTACTCAGAAGCAATCAATGATGGCACATACAGAGAACAGCCAGTCAATGCCTAGGATGACATCGTATGGTTGTATCTGTAATAGCAGGAGGTCCTTGACTGACTGATGTAGCCCTATTGTCAGTCTGCATCCTCAAAAAATATATATCAAGTCGTTCTGACCTCCGATTGGTGTGCTCAGCACCAGGGGCACTGGAATTCTCCCGGAATCTGGACCCAAAGCATAGGCTAGACTGGGTGTAACAAAGGAGTGTGAAGCTCATGTATCAAACAAGACGTAAGAAAGGGTACTGAACAAACTGATCGTACCTCGAACGACATCCAGTCCTACTGGAACTGCTGCCTCCGCGGCGTGCAACTGACCATGCTCAGCTCCTCTACCCCTCGGCTATTGGCCACCTCCCCGACCACACCTTGGTTGAGGTCCCTGAGGATTGCCCTGAGGTCGGCCTCACCCTGGAACATCTGCCCTCGGAGGAGCGGGATCTTGCTGACCCTACTGTTGCTGCTAGAAAGGCCTCACTGGATACTGCTGCTACTAAGGCGAGTGCTGAACCTGCCTGGAACCGCCATAATGCACTCTATCTGGGCACTGATTCTGGAGGTTCCCATGTCTCCCACAGACGTAGAATCTCGTCCCTAGGCCCGAAGATAAAGGGCGAGGGCTGGGAGATCGGAACTGAAACTGCTGGGTCCTGCTCTCTGCTGGTCAAAACCTAGAGGGCCCTGATGCTGGAGGCATGGTGCTGACAGCCTTCCCCTTTGATGATCCCAGCTGGATCCCCTCTCGTGACACACCTCCCAGCATGTGCATCCTCTCCACCACCTCTACCTTCTTCTGGACCTCCAAGTATGTCGGAAAGGTGAAGGGGGTAACAACGTACTGGAGGGAAGGTCAAAGCACCTCCTCTAAACGTCTCGCCCGAGACTCCTCATCTGAAAAGAGGTCTGGAGAAAAGCAGAGGAGATCCTTGAACTTGATCCCCAACTCCCTTACTGACATACTCCCCTACTGGAGGGAGATTAGCTCCTGCCTCTTCTCAGCTTTCATCGTAGAAGAGAGGAATTCCGCCCGGAACTCCTTCTCAAAATCATCCCATGCCACCTCAGCCTCTCTCCTCTCCCCCAGGTAGAGCATCCACCACTGACGCACTGCTCCCCGCATATGGATCATGGCCAGAGGAACGCAGTACTTCGTCAGAGCCCAGATCAAGCTGAAAGCTATCACCAGCTCCTCTAGCCAACTCTCCATCTTCATTTCAGAGGTGCTACCCTCATACTTTTCGAGGGTCTGTCGCTGGAAGGCTCGAAGTGTCTTCTGCCACTAGTCATCCTCCTCCACTCGATCATCCCTCTGCCGATCGACCACGTTAACCTCCGGGGCCTCAATCGCCCGCACCACTCATGGTCACCTCCCAGGTGCCATAGCTTCAAGGTAAACAAGTAATTCCTAAGCCCGAGTAGTGTAGAGTATTGTTCTTAAATTTTCTTTGAATTCTTAATTTATTTTGAATCCCCTAGACACCCATGAAACACGAGAAAACAAGTAATTATGATGCATGTACCTTTTCTAGGGTCTCTACCCTACAATCAGCGTGGCCTCACTTGGTCGTTTGGTAGGTCCAGAGTCCTTGCATCGGATCACGGAGGGCCCTAAAATCTCATGTCCTAGACGGTCTTACCTAGCCTATTTCATGCACCAAGATCACCCAACACTGTTTCCCTACCATCCCATGCAATCCTCACTATGCCTAACTCCAAACTCCATCCTATCTCCCTACCTGTCCTAGATTTGATACCATTATGTCACAACTCGCCTTCACCAAGATGAGGGAAGGGACATAAGATTGCCATACCATTCCTTATTCAAGTTGAAGGAGAGATAATGACCCCCAAAACCCACCTTCAATAGGTCCCGGAGTGGTGACCAGCGCCAAGGGTATAGAATCACTCACAAGATGGAAGTAATTTCCCTTTTTCTTTAATAGGATTGGGAGATAAGACAGCAACCCCAACAATACTGAAGCTAAAAGTAAAGGTAAAGCCAAAAGTAAACCATTCCTATATGCATGTTCAAAAGTAAAAGATACAATCCACAAAAATCCAAAGGTAAAGTACCAAGAAAAAAAAGAAAATGACAACAGCAACTGCCCCAAGGTCCGCACTAGTACGGTCCCGCGTGATCTCTGAAGTCCTCCGGGAAACCTGAAAATAGTTTTATATACATAGGGTGAGCATACAAGAACACTCAGTAGGGAAAACCAAAGACTCTCATTCACAAGTGAGGAGACATTCAAATGCCCCGTGGAAAAAGAGATAACCAAACACCTAAAAAGGTAAACTATCCACCCAAGCCTCACCAAGGCACACTCCCCAAATAACGCAAGTCAAGTAAAGTATAGTAATAGCACATCAATGTTTGGGTACCCCGTGCCACTTTCCCATTGTTTATTGAATACATCTTACGCGTCAAACCAATCCCGCCATTCTCACCGCAGTCCCACTACCACACCCTCCCGCATGCACCTCAGCCACAACCACACATCTCGCCCGCAAACACCTAGGCCACAACCGCTATCCCACCTGCAGACACTTGGGCCACAACAACCTCACGCAACCATGCTCGTAAACACCTAGGCCAGAACAACCACTACCATGCCCGAAGACACCTGGGCCAGAAAGCTACTGTCACGCCCGAAGACACCTGTGCATCATCTCGAAGATACTTGGGAAACAACCTACCTGTAAACACCTAGGCCAACCACCACAACTACTTTGCCTGAATATTCTTGGGCTAATAATGGACCTCAGGCCATTACATCCTACTTGAAGAGTCTTGGGCTATCCAGGAAAGGGAGCAGAAAAGGAGCTAATAACCATCCACTCATAGGAATGTTGGGAAAAACACCCTCCCCATGAAATGGGGTGTTCGGAACTAAGTGCTCAACTTGGGTGGGGTGTGAATAAGAAACATAAAAGCTACAAATATATGTATAGTTAACAAACACTCACCCCAACCTAGGGGTTCCAAAATCTAATCACAAACACCCTTGTTACTATTCATTCACAAAAGAAGTCACGGCACTCACGGCCGAGTCACAACTCATTCCCAAATTAATTCCCCACTCAACCATTCTTGTTTTCATGTTCAAGTGATCCCATTAGGGTGAATTCTTCACTACCGGGCAACTAACAGTCATAACCACAAGACAAAAGGAAAGAAACATCCAAATAACAATTTAAGCATTCACACCCGATTATCTTGCAAAGTCATAACAACAAAGTGATAAGTGAGATCCCTCAAAGTACTCGAACCAAAGAAAACCCCGAGATACAGCCCCATGTTCCCAAAATCCAGGAGCCAATGGTCTCTCAATAACAGGGGATTCCACCCCAATTCATGATATAAGCAGAGTAACCACACAACCTCAAATTCACAACCAGAAAAAGTACAACAACAGGGGATCCCATCCCCACCCATATCACCCCAGAAATCGGCCTGTGAAAGAAACAACCAAACCGCTACCACCAACACAAGGTAGTCCCATGCAGGAATCTTCATATTTAAAATATTTAACACACTCCATGGTTTCAATTCCACTGTTCTTTAACTGAGGTTATCACGAAAAAGGGTTGATCATGGTGCTTTCAATTTATTTAACCGAGTATACGTAATTAACCAATTCCACGTTACGGTTATTTAAACGTCCAGGAGCACCGAGGTTCAATATTGCATAGATAAAGACCACCAAAGGCCATGATTTTCTATGAGAATAGGCCCGAACAATTCACAACACATAACAATATAAAGAGTACAGAAGAACATCGATCACACCCCCCCCCCCTTTTATTCTTTAACGGTCTGTTCATTATCTTCGTTAAGTTCGGTTTCATAAATTTCCACAGAGGCAAAAGTATTCCCACCCCGCATGATACATAGAAAGGAGAGATGAAGGAGAAAAATCCATACCTGGTTGCTCAAAGATCGAAGTTCCAACTCCGCATCTGGAATAGGGGATGCGTGAATTGTAGGGCTCCGGCACAGGTACACCACTTACCCCGGGAACAAAGGAATTAAAACGCACAAGGAATAGAAGGAGACTAGCCAAGAGGAAGGAGAAGAAAAAAAAATGCAGCGTGATAAATAGATGAGATCCCAAAGTTATGGGATAAGAAATTTGAACGCCTTGGAAGTCGGATTGTGGTTCTACCACACGGTTGGGTGGTTACACATGACTGAATTAATTGTTATTTAGTAGGGAGGTTTCTCGGGATTTTTAGATATTAATTATGGGTTAAAAATGCCCTCAAAACGCCTTAAAATGTCAAAAGGGCCTAATAGAGGCGTTATGGGAAAAACTGAAGAAGGAAAACCCGACAAGGTTGGATAACACCAATCGGTCACACTGATCGGTCGGTCGCACCGATCGGTCCCACCGATCGGTCGCACCGACGAGGTACGGCCCCATAGGATCCTATAATTTGGAAAAGGGATGGATCATGAGGGTCTGGGCCATTATAGTGTGATAATGGAAAGTGTTTTTATTATGGGTTTAAATGAAATATTCAAGGTTTTTATGATGAAAAGGTTAAATCTTGCAAAAAAAACATGATATGGTACTTGAGAATTATATATGATGATAGTTGAGCATGATATAGATCATGACAATGGATGAGCCCAATATAGATATCCAATACATTAGGTAATGATTTAGTCTTTAATAGTTGATATGAGAGAGATAAATGAGTTGGTAACTCTTATCAAATTAATTGGGATTTAGTTTTTCTAACATGGGTAAAATACAAGTGAACATGGTTTATGGATTTGATGCTCCAAGATACCTATATTATGCATGTGAAAAAAAAATAATGCAACTCTTTTGATTTCATGATTTTAGGAATGTTTATAAACTTTTAAAGGTGATTTTTTTTCAAATAAATGTTTCCATGAGTTCCCACATACCCCAGGCTTCCTTTATGTTTTTTACTATTCTTTCTAATGGGATTTAAGAAAAATTCTTTAAGTAAACATTTATTTTCACATGTGTAATTGTTTTACTTATGTGATTAAAGTTTTATTGTAAAAAAGGTAAAAACCTTCATGAGTTTTCATGTTTTTCTCTATAAAAATATGATTGCTTTATTATTATCTCAAGATGATATTTATTTTGATTATCCCACATTTTCAAATTATTTTCACCAGATTTAAGAATTATTATAAATTTTATCAAGGTCAATATTTATACTATAGTGACTCATCTTAAATGAAGATGTTGTGTCTTGAATTAAATAAGTGTGTAAACTAGAATCCCTAATTTTATGGAAAATGTACATTATGTGGATGTTTCCACTTTGTTACAGAATTTTTTTCCTAATTATCTAAAACTATAAACCTAAAATATCATAGGGATATAAAAAATGTGAAATATCTACTATTAGAATTATATTTATAGGGTGTTAATGTAACGGGGCATTATAGTTGGTATTAGAGAAATCTTTAGATACCTTTATAGGTTAATATAATTTTAAAATATACTCTTGAGATATTCAAATTTATGGTTATATTATCATGAAATATCTTTTAAATATTTATAAGTTGGTTCATCAATCCATGTATTCTCAGAATGGTTTTATATAGAGGAATTATGGAATATAAAGTTGTAATTCATCAAGTGGATAATAACATTTCAAATCAAAAACATGGAATGGTTAGAACATAAAAGTTTTTGGTAGTGTTAACTCATTTTATGTAGGCTATTAATAGTGTCACCCATGAAAGAGAGCAATCAAATTCTCTATAAATGAACATGTCTATAGTGGATCATTTCATGAAACAACACCCTCTAGTTTTATGTGGATCTTAAGACTCATTGAAAGCTAAAGTATGGATGAATGAATTATCTAATATATTCAAAGTTTTGGGAAATATGAAACTTCTAAAGGTAACTCTTTCCACCTATCATTTTGAAGTTAAATTCAATCAATGGTGGTCTCCAATTAAGAATACAAAGGAAAATGATGAGATTTATGTCATGGAGTACACAGTCTCTAAATATATTTATCTTGAGAAGAATTTTCATAAATTTCTTTTACTTGGAATGAAAAGATAATTTATGGAGCTGAAGGAAAAGGAATAAGACTCATTGGATGGTTATGAAGTAAATTTTACCAGACTATCCAGGTATGCACCTAATTTTATTCTTGGCTATGTGAGTAAAATTGATATATTTTAAAAAGTTATGAAACCAAATTTAAAAAGATCATTGCACTATAATGAATTAAAAATGTATTAATATTTTGTTCATTATGCTGAGAAAGTTGAGATAGATCTTTACAACACTTCTGTACTTTGTGAAAACATGGGTAAGAAGTGATCAAGGTGTAAAGAAAATAGATAAGTACTCAACTAAAAAATATAGAGGTAATCCCCCCCCCAATGTTCCAAATGTGGTAAAATTAATTTTAAGGAATGTTTAATATGATAAGGAAAGTGTTAAAAATGTGGTAATCTAATTCATTTGGCTCATGATTGTAATTAAAAGAGTTCTGGTTGGAAAACTAATAGAAAAACATATAGTCATCTAGTAGTAAGATGTTTTAATTTCAATGAGTTGGGTTATTATGTTAATGCAAGTCTGAATCTAGTTACTCAAGGTGGTAATCATCAATGATAGATATATAAAGGTGTGGTGAAGAACTTTTCTACAAAAAAAGTTAATATGGGAACCTCAAATGAAATTTTGATTAGTACATTACTTATTTATTAAGATTATGTTAATGTGTTATTTTATTTGGGATCTATATGTTCTTTTATATCTGGGAAATTTACAAGTAAAATAGAAACACGGTCTCAAGAAATAAAGCCAAAAGTTTTACTAAAAAATATTATGGTGGTAAAAAGTTAATAAGAATTTATATAAATATTATTACTGTTATCTATGGAATGGTTTTTCATAAAAACCTTGTTATATTTACCATTATAGAATTTTATGTTATTCTAGGTATAGATTGAATTTCAGTTTATCATGATAAGATAGATTATATATCTTAATAATTCATCCTTAGAGTGAGTTTCAATATATATATATAATAATGATTTTATACATTTGATAACATATCAATAAGATAAAGAACTGATAAATGATAGAAGTGAAAGTTATCTTACAAATATTTTTAAAAAGAAAAGAATTTTTTAAATTAGTGAAGTTTCAGTATTAAATGAATATCTAGATGTATTTATAGATGATTTCTTAGTGATATTCCTTACCAAGAGGTTAAATTTACTATTGACTTGGTTCCTTATATTAATCCAATTTAAAAATATCCTTGTTGAATGGATTCAGTTGAGTTGTTCGAATTAAAAAAGAAGTTAGAGGAGTTACTTGGTGAGGATTTAATCCTCCCTATAACTTCTCTTGGGGTGATCCTATTTTTTTTTAAAAATAAGGATGCTTCCATGATACTTTTAATTGATTATAGATCACTGAATGGCATCACTTTTAGAAACAAGTATCATTTTCCATATATCGATCAATTTTTTTATCAGCTCATAGGAAAATAGTATTTTTTAAAGATTAACATTTGGTCTAGGTACCATCAGTTAAAGGTGAAATAATAGGAAATTTCAAGGATATCACTTAGGACTAGGTATGGCCATTATGATTTTTTGGTTATGCCTTTTAGGTTAACAAATGTGCTCACTGTATTTATGGATCTAATGAATAGAGTTTCCATGAGTATGTGGATAACTTTTTAGTTGTTTCTATCGATAATATTATGGTAACCTCTAAAATATATTAAGATCATTAGAAACATTTAAGTATTATTTTTTCAAACCTTAATGGAAAATAACTTGTATGGAAAATTAAATATATGTGAATTTTGGTAACAGAATATTTATTTCATTAAACATATTGTTTCTAAATATGGTATAACTATTGATCCTAATAAATCTAAAGTGGTGGAAGAGTTTCCGAGGCCTATAAATGTCACTACAATTTTATGTTTTCTTGGATTAATAGGTTACTACTAATGTTTTGTTGAAAACTTTGATTGGTTACCAAAACAACTAACAAAGTTAAACCGAAAAGGATCAAAATTCATATAGATAAAGTAATATGATGAATGTTTCTAGGAATTGAAAATAATATTTATTAATTCCCCATTGTTAGGATTTACAATAATAAATGGTGAATTTTTTATTTATAGTGATACTTATTTCAATGGATTTGGTTGTGCCTTGATGAAGAATGATCAGGTTATCTCATATAAATCTCATCAATTGAAACCCCATGAGTTGAATTATCCTAAACATAACCTTGATCTAGATTTAGTGGTTTTTGACTGAAAAAATTTGAGGCATCATATATATAGTGAGAAATGTAAAATATATACTTATCCAAAAAATTTAAGTATATATTCACTCAAAAAAGAGTTGAACATGAGGTATATAATATGGTTATAATTGATTAAGGACTAATAATTTACCAATTCACTATCATCTTGGTAAAGAAAAAAATCAATTGATGTCTCGAGTTAAAAATATAATGCATCATTATATGTGTTATGTTTAGAATGTGAACCATTACTTAATGATTTAATAAATGTTGGATTTTAATTTATGTGTGTAGAAACTCCTTCTCTTCTGAGTTGGGTATCAGTACAGTCATCCTTGGAAGAAATAATTAAAAAGGGTTGGATAAAAGATCATGGATTTCAATAAAATGTTGAACATGTCAAGAAGGGTAAATTGTCTGATTTTAATGTTTATGAATAATGTTTTTTCTAATTTTGAAAGAAGTTATGTGTTCTGAATGTTTTACAAATAAATAAGGAATTATTAAGTGAAGCTCATATCTATCTATTTTTTTTCATTCTGGTGGTACTAAGATGTATAAAGACCTTTGGGGATATTATTGATGTGTGGAATAAAGAAACATATTGTTGATTTCACAACAAAATATTTTATTTTTTTAATAGGTTAAATCTGTGAAAAAACTACTAAAGGGGATGCTTCATCCTTTTCTAATTCATGAATGTAAATGGGATAATATATTCATGGTTTTTGTGGTGGGATTACCAAATACATCTCAAGGTAACAATGCAATTTGGGTTATTATTGATCGTTTGACTAAATCTATGCATTTTATTCATATTTAAGATATTAGATCATTAGATCAACTTATTATACTTTATAATAAATATATAGTTATATTTCATAGATTCTCTCTCTCTATTGTATCTAATCTTGATTCCATATTTACCACAAAAATTCTAAAAGGACTTCAGAAGTCATTGGGTGTTGAATTAAATTTCAATAAAGTTATTCATCATCAATCTAATGTAAATTTAGATTGAATAATTTATACTTTGGTATATATGATTTGGCCTTTCTAATTATATTATCAAGGATGTTGGGATTCGTATCTTTTAATATTGGAATTTTTTTTTAATAACAGTTTTAATTCTAGTATACATATGAAACATGTAACATCTGAGGTCGTTATAGAATAAGAAATTTTCAAATATATTAATATTTATAAATTAGATATTAATTTTACTTAAAAATGTACACTTTTTATGATAGAATACCTGACACGTAATAATGGGTTTCTCCAACATCTTATGTTACACACAAGACTGAGATATACCGAAAAATAATACATTATTAATATTATTGTTTTAAATGGTAGTTAATTACTAGTCATTGTATTAGAGGGAATGAATATAAATACCTATATTATGTTTAAAAATGTTTATTAAATGTTTTTACTTTCTTCTAAAAAAATTAGAGGCTTAAAATGAGAATAAATCCAATTTTAAGCATAAAACACTCTAATATTTTTAAAAGGTAGTTTTACCGCCATTTGATGGAGAACCCTTTTTAAATCTATTTTTTTTACCTTTATATGCTCTATTTAAAAACATTAACTTCTTATTTATAATAGGTACATCAAAATTCACTTTGGTTTAATTTTTGGTATTTTTATGATAAAATTCATTTTTTAATGAGCAGTGAAAAAATACTGCATTTTAATTCAAAACTATATTTTCGTATAATTTATTTATATTGTTAGATTATCTTTTTAATTGTTTTTAAAATATAATTAGATTAAATTTTTATTTTTTAATTCAATTTTGGTCATTGTAAGTAATTTCACATTGAAATTTGATTTAAACACATGTCAATCTTTTGATGGTTTTAATTTTAAAAAACTCATTTTCTCATTTCGACAATGGGAATTAATTATAAATTAATTACAGCAACTTCTGTGTTTTGATTTTGGAAAAATGGATTACATATTTGTAATCAAAAGGTAAAAATTATGTAAATAGTTATTTTCTTTTTTTTTTGATATTATGAATAGTAACTTTGGTAATTATTTTAATTACCATGGTTAAGGGTAAATCAGGTAATTAAAGGTAAAAATAATATTATAATAATATAAAACTACCATAACAATTGTCCTAATTTAATTTCATGAGTGTATTCATACCATGAGAATCCTTGATTCTATTTTACTACCACTTGGAGCCACTTGCATGACTTTAATAAATTTATAGTATTATATTTAATGAATAGTCATTTTTTGTTACACTTTTCTTTTAAAAAAGTAAATTATTTTAATATGGAGTTATACATAGGATCTCTTCGACTATAAATAGTTCTTAGAAATATAAAAATATTACCTAAATCATGGTATTTATTTATAATTTTTAGATATTAAATAATTAAATTTAATTATGATATAATAATGATGGAGTGATTGCTTTTCTAATAAAATAATCAAAGAAATGATATTATAAATATTATTTGACATAATTAATATCATGCAAAAATTTTCATTGTGACTATGACATGTTATAAGTCTATTAAATGGTTTTTTCAAAGTTATCGCTCTGTTTGAATTTTATTTAAATTCAATGAAATGAATAGTGTAAAATTGACATAATTGATATTTTATAAGATCAATAATTTATTAAATTATTTAAAAATTCTAAAAATAATAATGTTAATATGATAAGGTATAAAAGTTTATTAAGTGTCCATTTATGGGAAATTGAACTTGTATAAGTAAAATTTATAGCCTCTTAATATTTAAAATTGTGTTACCAAAATTAAAATTAAAAGAGAATAATTAAGGGTAAACCGAAAAGGTAAGGTTTAAAATAGAATCAATGAATGTATAAAAAATATTGGATGAGAGTATTTCAAACTAAAATAATCTTATCTTAAATATATCTCAATTTTGAGTCATTTTGATTAAAAAATTAATTTATATTATTTTAATATTTTAAGAGTTTCCATGGGTGCTCCTCTCCTCTCCTATAAAAAGGTACTCACTATTCTCTAATTATTAGACTTAAATAACCATTTTTTAGGTCAATATATGCCCAAAAAACTTCCTATAATCCCTCCACAGTTTCTTAATTCCTTATTTTAGGTATAACACCCTTCTTAGAGGTGCTAAGGTGTTCTTTAAAGGTGATCAACCGAAGACGATGTTTCATTTTTTTAAGTGTTTAAATTTTATTTCTTCTTCCAATTCCATTAAATATTATTCTTCTAAAATTAATTAATAACTCTAGTATACTTAATATACTGAGATTTTATTATATCAATATAATCACTTAAATCCATCTCTAATTTCATCAAATGGGAAATTAACATTTTGTTCGTGTGTACGGAGGACTACAGACTCGCGAACTGATATAGTTTTTTTCATTACCATCTATCAAGACTTGTTATAATTATGGAATAAATATTTATATATGATATTCATGAAATATTTATCATTTTAAAATAATAATTTTTCAATTATGTTCTTACCTTCCATGAACATAAAAACGATAATGTTGTTCATGCGTACGTGTGAACTATGACCTCCACAAAGTGATGTGAATCGTTTTTATTCACCACATAACTTTTATGATATATATATATATAAGTATATTTAAATTATTATTATTATGTTAATAATATTATGATAATTATGGAAAGATAAAATAAAAATTACCCTATTTCCATAATGATCAATGAAAAATGGAAAACATTACTCATGCGTACGTACGACCTATCGTCTCCATGATTATAACATTATCCATTTTTCATAACCATAATTAATGGTTTAATTTAAAATTATGATTAATGTATAAAAGTGATTATTATTTCATGAATAATATTTTGGATATGATGGACTTATGACCATATAGACAATTTACTTCATAACAAATTCATTTTTTAGTCAAGTATCGAATATAGACAAAACGTTGGATATGAACTTAAATAATTATGTAATTTTTATAACATGGTAATAAGTGATAAAAAAAAGTAATAATAAACTTAAAAAAGGTTCTCAATCAACCAGAAGTTAACCTAAGTTTATTATTCAGGAATATAATGATTGTACGTGATGCGTCGGACTCAAGGTAAGGGACATTGTATCAATCTCCTTTCATTGAGGCATATTTTGATATTATACACCACATTATTTTATACAGTGTATAATAAACCCCTTTCACTTTTAATTTCATTAAAATGTTTTCAAAATGAATCTTTTTTATGAAGCATTTTACAAAATTAAAAAAGGAATGTTTTTTAATGTATGTGGTGACAATGACCCTTCCATCGCCACGACCATTATTTGATATTTTGGTTCCTCTAAAATTCATAATGTTTTTAAAAGGAAACAAAATACCATATTCCATTTTCATGTATTTTGGTATTGAAAATGGTTTTGATAAGGTATTAATTATGTTAATGATATATTGTGATTGTAATATGGAAATTTTATTTTTCCTGTATGCTTGTTAATGAGTTATGATTATGGTTCTTGGGCATTGCTTATGTATACAGGTGGTTCGATGATAAACTGAGGGTGGTTGAGCTCAGGATATCTCTCCAATACATTGGTTAATGATATGGAGTTAAACAATAAGGTTTATCCTAAGAGATTTAGGGAATATACAGTGATGGTTATTCCAAATGTAACCATGAAGGTTACTTCCCATGTAACTGTGAAAGCTACAATATAAGTATGATATGGATACAACAAGTTAACTATATGATTTACAATTTATAATAATTTTTTCATGAATATTATTACTTCATGAGGTATGTTAAAGATCTTATGTTTTATGGATGAAAAGTAATATTTCAATGGATTATAAGTATTAATGGACTAATGTTTTCTTTCCTTGTCTTATTTCCCTTACTGAGTTTTTTATACTCATCCCAAGTTTTTAAATGTTTTTATAGGGTGTAAGGATGGGTAAGAGAAAGTTGTATTTCAAGATGAATTATAAGAATATTTTTATCAATAAAAATAAATCATTTTTTATTTTAAGGAGTTTCATTTTGTGAAAAAATGGATAGTGAGTAGTGTTGGTCGGAGTGGACACTCAAGAGGGGGGTGAATTGAGTTCCAATTAAAATTTCTGTTTAAAAGATTTATAATAAAAATCCCCCAAATTAAATAACAAGCTAAACTATAGTGAATTTTTAATACAGTAAAGGGTCAGTTAGGTTCTCAGGAGATTGATTAGTTATCAGTTAATCTAGTCTGAATATTAAATTAGCTTTCGAAACTAACCTAATGATATACAATAAATACAAACACTTTCTAGTTTAACTATCAGAGTAACTTTAAAATAGATTTGAATTTAAATTACTTAACAGTGGAATATTCAATATAGTCTAAAACAAAATAAAAAAGCACACCAGTTTTAACCAAGAGGTTCAGTCTCAAGATGAGACTTAGTCCTCTCAAACAGTTTTTAAATAAACTATAATCCACACCCTCGATCAGGGTTTACAAAAGTACTCAAACTATCCAAGTCCTTATGACCTCAACCACAGTTCTTCATGGGAAAAACAAAACAATAGCACATAGGCTATTCAGGTCATACTTTACCTCTACCACTATCCACAGTGGGAATCAAAAAATATTTATAAAGATTGAGTGAGGATATTAGATATCCTCCAGTTCATCACAGGAAATAGTGTGTGTCTAAAAATACAGAGCACACACACTGCTCAAGATGTAAATAAATGAAACACAATAGATATAAATAGATAGAGATGATTTTAGAATGCTCTATGTGTTTTGAGTGAAGCTCTGGACTCCTTATATTGATGTAGATGAAGTTTTGAGTCCTTCTTTAGAATTTGGTAAGGAAAACAGAGTGTTGTGGTTCTGTTCCTTCACTTCTAGTGTAGGTGTTCAGCTCGAGTAAGAGAGTATTATTTGTAACACTTGAGCTTCTTATTTGAAACTTATTCTTGATGCGTATGACTGTTCTTTGAGTTCTTCTCAGGTTCTTCTTTATGAAATTCACTTCAGGTGTCACACACTTGCACGTATATTCCTTCACCGCGCTTTCTTCATTAGCTTGATCTTCCTTTTATACCTTGAGCTCCAGCAATGGGAATGATTACCTTTTTATAAGTATGAGGTATGGTTCCATGACATGCCAACAACCCTCATTAATTAATAATAGTTTTATTAAAAACATCAAATATGACAGTTTCTAAATAAACAAATAGAAATAGAGTTTAGAGAAACAGTGACTGGTTTCCATCGGTAGTTGTTACTCCTTGTAACGGTAGCTTGCTTGAATCGGTCACTCCTTCTATCAGTAGCTCCTTCTATTGGTAGCCCCTCTTATCAGTAGATCCTCTTATCAGTAGCTCCTCCTATCGGTTAGTGGTTCATTGTACCAGTGAACTTCTGTCAGTAGTTGTAACTCTTTATAACAGTAGCTCTATGTATCTGCAGCTCTTTCTATCGGTAGTTTTTATGCATATCTGTGAACTTTCTGTATTGGTGAACCTATGTATTAGTGACCCATAATAGTGAGCTTATAACGGTGGACTTCATAATAGTAGTGGTTATTCTGTATCAGTCGACTTGTGCATACCGGTAGACTTATTCTATCGGTAGCTCAGGTGTAACGGTAACTGTCTGCATACCAGTGACCTTATCCATATCGGTAGACTTATGTACCGGTGTACTTGGCCTTATCGGTAGCTGTGTACCTAAGACCTTTGTATCAGTAGCTGTTTTTATCTGTGGACTTTGTATTTGTATCGGTGGACTTCATATAGGTAGTTATTTGTCTGTCTGTTTGTATTGGTAGCTTGTATCGGTAAATATTGTGCATACCAGTGGACTTATGCATACCAGTGGACTTATTGTATCGGTAGGTCTATATCAATGACTTGAATACTAATCTCTTCTATGAAAAACATATCCAGATTGAGTTAGAATTATTTCAAGGCATGTATAAACATAGATAAACATTGATTAACATATTCCAATGAGTATTTTGATATTTTATGAACTTAATAATATTATGTCATAGATTGAAAGAATAATTATTATAAATATAAACATTATTTGGGATCATAAAATCATATTGAAACATAATTGAGATTATCAAAACAGGTGAGGTTAACAATATCCCCCTTTATTATAATCACAACTTATGATATTATAATTCCAAAATAAGCAGTAATGTATCAGTGTAAAATACATTGGGTCTCATGACATTTTCAAATGTATCAGAGAATAGAGTATTACATGAAAATGTATTAGAGGTAAAATTATTAAATAAATGTACCAGAGGTATGAAACAACTGTATCAGAGGTAGAATATATTATGCTCATATTCCATATTTTTCCCTCTTTCTTATGCTCATATTTCTCCCCTTTACTTATGCTCATATTATATTTTTTTACCCCTTTGTGATTAGCAAAAATTAGTAAACAAAGGATGAGAGAAGTAACATAAGGTAAAAGAGAATAAGATAATATGTATTTCTTGGGGAAAAAACAGAAAAATACAAAATGGAGACAAAAAGAGGAAAAGTTATTCCTATCAAATGTCCTAGACACTATTCAATCCACCTCCTCAGCATGAGATTTTCCCTTGGGATCAGAAGAGGATTTAGGTTTGGTGGATGTAGGTGGAGGCTTAGGAACACCAGAGATGATCAATAGAGGCTGAGCTACTGATATAGTGTCTGGCCTATACTGTGTAGCTCGTTGGGTGATCATAGGAGTGAGGCTCTGGATTGCTTGAGTTGGAGTCATCTGGGGAATGGAGGCAGACTGAGCAGAGGCAGCTAGAGCTAGAGGTACAATGATTGGAGTACTGTCTACATGAAAAAATAGCAGCAACATATTCCTAAAGTCCATTATGATTCCTCCTCCTCTCTCCATATACAAGATAAATTCATACTTGTTCTCCATAAATTTAGCTAGAGCAGGAGTCAACTCCCTAAGATTGCTTACTTGTTCTTTGAAATCTTAAGTGACCGAAGGTAGTTTCATGTTTTCTAACAAAATATTAAAATGATTGTTCAATTGATGCATAGTGTATATCCTTTGGAAATAGAAATCCACTTTTTCTTTGACCTATTTTTGAGAAGCAGTGGCCTCTCTCATAAAATTCTGAACAGTTTTCCCTATATCCCTAGTGGTATTCACCACTTGGGTCAAAGAAGTAGAGTCTACAGAGCCACTGGTAGAAGACTGTCCAATCTCTTCTCTCATCACAGCTCGAATCTGATCAATATCCAAAGAAGGCTTGGTAGAACTCAGAGGTGCAACAGTAAAGTCAATTGTTTCCTTAAAAGATTTAGTCATCCCACTTATGAAATTTTTCACAAGTGAGTCATGGGTGCTGACATACTATTCCATGGATTTCTTAAATTCCTCAAAAACTGATACCATCTGGCTAACTACACTCTTCACAAAAGTCAAGTCTTTGTATGCTTGAGATGTAGAGCTCATATAAGACTCCATAGAGACAATTGATTTCTTTAGAGATTCAATATCCTATACCAAGCTTGAAATTTGATTCTGGCAGGTCTTGACTTTATCCAAAACACCAAATACTAATTCAGTCATCACAGACTGAATAGAAGATACTAAAGAGGTTTCCATTCTATTCATTTCTTCCACAAAACTGTCCTGGATATCAGACTTCAACTGTTTTAAATAATATTTTCTTACTATGTCCTCAGGTAAAGTTTTAGAAAGGAGATTATAAGTGATAGGAGGTCTATTGATGGGTGTCGCATCTTCTGAATCAGGATAGTCTAACCCAAACACTACAAAACCTGGGTCTTCATCCCAGTCTTCAATATCATGAGCAACTGAAACAGTACCATGTCCGGTAGGATGCTCCCCCTTAATATGTGCATTATCTTTTATATGTACATTAATGGCAACCATACAGGTAGGTCTTCCTCAGAAGAATCTTCCACAACCATCTCCAATTCAACAACAGGAGGCTCCTCAGGAATAGGTATAGTTTTATCTACTTCATTAATTTCCTCAGTAGGCATTGAGGAGTTCCCAATCAGTGGACTGAGACTCAAGTAGGCAGAAACAGATGCTTCAGTTTCAGATTCTTCTTCTTCCTCATTCTCTGGAGTAGGCTGGTCTTCCTCATCAATAGGGGATTCTTCATTTCTTACTCCCAACACTGTTCCCTTTCGAGATGATACAATTTCAGCAACAGGACTTGGAGGCAAGTCTGGATCCCTTCCATCAGCTACAGAGGTATCCTCTTCATCAGTATCATCACTATACTGAGGTTCCTCTTCATTAGTTCCTAGACCTGGATCCCTCACATCCTTAGGCCTAGAAGGATGATCCACAGGATTAAACTTATCATACAAATTCTCATCATCACTGACCCATTCTCTTCTCAACTGATTCCAATTTATTTTCATGTATTTACAGATAGTTTTGGTAATACAAAAGTTTTATTTCATAACCATTTTCTCATCCTAAGACTTATCCACACCTCTTACTTTGATCATCACAGAGATCAGCTTTGTAAAGAATAGAGCATTAGTTTTTTACTTTTTCCTGGTCATATCTTCAATTTGAATCATTAACATTCTACACAGATTCACCTTAACACTATGTCTTAACAAATGAAGCAAATAAATATCTTGGTATTTCATATTTGCAAAGTCCCCTCTTCTTGGACTTAGCACATGTTGGATGAACTTGAATAGTAACTGGTTTTCTCCATCCATTTCTGTAGCAACTACTTTTCTTGGTGTACCATCTCCTGTTAATTCTTCCAAAGCAACTTCATATTCAAATATGTAATTGGTAGGAGGTACTGATTTAGAGAAATACCCAAACTCTCCTTCATGTGGAACTTTCAGGCACTCAGCCCACTCAATAGAGGAAAAAGATATTGTCCTGCCATTCACTACTGATACCATCCTATTCTCAACTTCTGATTTCTCAAAATGAAAAAACCCATAGAATTATTTTACCAGCTTCGGATAATAGGGTCCATTGTTATTCAAGAATCATTCTACCCATTTCTACTCTTCCAGCACCTCTATAACTAAAGACTTACTAGTCATCAACCATTCTACGCATAGCACTTTCTCAACTACTATCTCCCTTTGAACGAGATGTGGATTTTTAGGTTTATTCACTTCACTTACACCACTAGACTCTCCTTTGAGTCTCTTACCATTTGGCTCACCATCCTTTTTGCTGACTGATGGTCTCTTCACTCTTTCCATTCTGTGAATCGCAAGGCTTAGGGTTCGAAAGAAACGAAGGTTTGGGAGCTAAGGCTTGAAAGTAAAGGGTTTGAGGTGGATCGAGATGAGTTCAAGACTTATGTTTTATCATATAGGAATCAAAAAATAAATAAATAAAGCATAGTAAGTATAGTACAGATGATATAGATTATGGCGGCTAAAGATACGAAAAAACTGTGCAACTTAACGGTAATACATACCAGTGAGGATTCCTAATGGTGGGGTATACCAGTGAGGTTCATACAAGTGAGGTATAACAGTGAGGTATATTGGTGAGGTTAATACCAGTGAGGTATATTGGTGAGGTTAATACCAGTGAGGTATAATAGTGAGGTTCATAATGGTGAGGTTCATACCAGTGAGGTATAACAGTGAGGTTCTGGCTAATGGTGAGGATTTGGCTAACAGTGAGGTTTCTAACAGTGAGGTTTCTAACAGTGAGGTTTCTAACGATGAGGTTTCTAATAGTGAGGTTTCTAATAGTGAGGTTTCTAACTCACAAATTCTATCATTACTAACTCATGTCTAATGTAACTTAACCTATCTGAACTTAAAGGTTTGGTGAATATGTCAACTAATTTATGTTCAGTACCAATAAATTCAAGAGTAATATCACCCTTTTGGGAATGATATATCATAAAGTGGTGCCTTACATCAATGTTCTTGGTCCTAGAGAGAGACACAGTATTCTTAGAGATGTTAATTGCACTAGTGTTATCACAGTTTATAGACACATGTCTAAACTGATATCCATAGTCCAGTAAAGTATGTTTCATCCACGGAATTTGTGCATAGCAACTACCAGCAGCAATGTATTCTGCTTCAGCAGTATAAAATGCAACAGAGTTCTTCTTTTTACTACACTGTGTTACTAAGGACTTACCTAGAATATGACATGTTCTAGAAGTTCTCTTTCTATCTAACTTGCAACCAGAAAAATCAACATCTAAATAACTTATTAAATCAAATGATTTTCCTTTTGGATAAAATAATCCTAAGTTAGTAGTATGTTTAAGATATTTGAAAATTCTTTTAACAGCAAGAAAGTGTGACTCTTTTGGATTAGCTTGAAATATTGCACACATAAATACACTAAACATAATATATGGTTGACTAGCAGTAAGATAAAGCAGACTCCCTATCATACCTCTGTAGTTGGTTTGATCTACTGGTTTTCCATTTTCATCAGTATCCAACTTACAACTAGTACTCATAGGTGTATCAATTTTCCTTAATACTATCTAAGACAAAAAAAATTAAAAGTTCCTTTGTATATTTACTTCGATTTCAAATAATACCATTGTTATTTTGAAAAACTTGAAATCCAAGAAAATATTTGAGTACTCCCATTAAACTCATTTCAAATTCATTTTTCATACTCTTTGAAAAATCAATACAAAAAGTATTTTTAGAAGATCCAAAAATTATATCATCAACATAGATTTGCACTATCAAAACATATTTGGAAATTCTTTTAATAAAGAGAGTTGATCAGCAATTCCTTTAGAAAAACTTTTTGAAATAAGAAACTTACTAAGTCTATCATACCAATCTCGTGGAGCTTGTTTTAAACCAGATAAAGCTTTAGAGAGCTTAAAAACTCGATTTGGAAAATGAGGATTAGTAAATTAAGGTGGTTGTTCAACAAAAACATCTTCAATTATAAAACCATTTAGAAAATCACTTTAACATCCATTTGATATAACTTGAAATTCAGATGAGCAACATAGTCAAGTAGAATCCTAATAGCTTCTAATCTAGCTATAGGTGAAAAGGTTTCCTCATAGTCTATTCCTTCCTCTTGACTATACCCTTGTAAAACTAGCCTTGCTTTGTTTCTAACTATATTTCCTGATTCATCAACTTTATTTCTAAAAACCCATTTAGTGCCTATGGTCAAAGTGTCCTTAGGTCTGTCAACTAATTCCCAGACTTTGTTTCTTTCAAATTAATTTAATTCTTCTTGCATAGCCATTACCCAAAATTCATCATTGATTGCATCATTGATATTTTTAGGTTCTAACTGTGAAAGAAATGCTTGATGTTCAACCTGGTTTCTTAGAGAAGCTCTAGTATATGTCCCTCTATCAAGATTACCTACAACATCATCTAAATAATGATTCTTTAGAATCCTAGTTGATCTAGTAAAGGTAGGACTAGAAATTTCAGGTTCTTCTCTATGTTCAGGTTCACCAGGATCAGATTCTGGAATATTTCCAGAATTGGTTGTCTTTACAACAAGTTCACTGTTTTTACCATTAAGGTCCAGAATAGATAGATCTTCTTCAAGATTTTCAAGAGAAGACTTAGGTTCATGCGGATCAATTTCGTTAAATTTTATCTGAACAGATTCTTACACACATTTGGTTCTTTTGTTAAAGACTCTATAAGATTTACTGGTTATAGAGTCACCTTGAAAGATTCCCTCATCACTTTTAGAATCAGACTTTTCAAGATTATCCTTAGTATTAAGAATAAATACTTTTCAACCAAAAACTCTGAAGTAACTAACTTTAGGCTTCCAATTATTCCACTGTTCATAAGGGGTCCTCTTAAGAACAGGTCTAATAAAGACTCTATTTATAATATAACAAGATGTATTTACAGATTATTCCCAGAAGTAAACAGGTAGGTCATACTCATTAAGCATAGTTCTTTCAATTTCATGATGGGTTTTATTTCTTCTTTATACTACACCATTCTGTTGAGGTGTCCTAGGAGAAGAAAAGTTGTGACTATAGCCATTGTGTGAGCAGTAAGATTCAAACTCATGATTTTCAAACTCACGACCATGGTCACTTCTCAAGGTCTTAATTTTAAGTTTACTTATATTCTCTAAAGACTTGGAATATTTCATAAAATAATAACTAGCTTCACTTTTTTGAGTAAGAAAGTATACCCAAGTGTATCTAGAAAATTCATCTACTAAGACATAGACATAGTGCTTCCCATTTAAACTAGAAAATCTGGAAGGTCCAAACAAGTCCATGTGAACCAACTTGAGAGGTTGATAAGTTGAAACTTCTTTCTTTAATTTGAATTAAACTTTATGTTTATTTTCCTTTTGACAGGGAGTACAAACTTTGTCTGATGAGAATTTTAGTTGAGGTAGGTCTCTAACTAAATTTTTCTTAGTCAGTTTCTTAAGTGAATGAACATTACAGTGTCCTAATCTTTTTTGTCATAGCCAATATTCTCTATGAAAAGCATTTAAATAGGTAACCTTTTGTTTGGATAAATAATTTAAATCTACAGCATAAACATTTTCATTTCTCAAGGCAGTAAATACCAAAACATTTTTAGAATCAAATACATGGCAAGCATCATTTTCAAATTTAACATTGAAACCATCATCACACAACTGAGAAATGTTTAATATATTTTATTTTAATCCATCAAAAAATAAAACTTTAGAAATTAAAACTAAATTAGTGTTACCAATTTGGCCTAAGCCGATGATTTTTCCTTTTGAATTGTCACCAAAGGTGACATGTCCTCCATCAACCTTGATTAAACTCTTGAAACATGAGTAATCTCTAGTCATATGTCTTGAACATCCACTGTCCAAGTATCATATCTTCTTATGGTAACTCTTCAAGCAAGTCTCCTACAAAACAGGTTTAAACAGAAAATGATTTTGGTACCCATATTTTCTTGGGTCCAGACAGGTTAGCAAGAAAAACTTTTGGTACTCAGATCTGTCTAATGGGTCTCATACAATAAATAGATTCAAAAGATTTTGAGAGATAAACTTTGTTTGATCTATAACTATGTGAATAGCTAGTTGAGGCATAAGAATTTCCAAAACTTGAACTAGCAGCATACTGTCCAGATTTAGGAATAAATTTATTCTTTGCAATCTGTCTCTGTCCAGGTTGATAGCCTAAACCAGTAGTATACTTTGGTGCAACTTGTTTTCCAAGTATTTGAGTAAGAGTATTCTTTACATTTGTGAACTTTTCTAAATCTATTCTAAGTTTCTCATTGGATAATTTAAGTTTAGTATTCTCCTTTAATAGTTGAGCATTCTTTTCCTTTTCTACTTCAAATGCAGATTTGACAGTGCTAGTTAAAGCATATTGTTTCTTTAATGACTTGTACTTATCATTCAGTTCATTGCAGGTTTCCTCTTGCATATTATAGTATTAAAATAATTCATCTTTAGACATATTATCATCACTATTTGAATCACTGTCATTCCCAGAATAATAATCATTCAGCATAGGGAAAACAAGTACCTCAGAAGTATTAGTCATGAAACACATGTTGGCATGATTCTTTTCAGAATCAGAAACCTCATACTCACTTGTGTTGTCTTCTGAAGAACTCCATGTTTCCTTCATAGCTTTCTTATATTTTTTGTCCTTATAATCATATTTCTTCTTGAACTTCAATTTTTGACAGTCATCCTTAATGTGTCCTTTCCTTTTGCATTCATAACACACTATCTCATCATCCTTATCATCTTTCTTCCAATCTTTCTTCTAATTACCTCATTGGTCATACTTACCCATATAATTTGGTTTTCTGAAAAATTTCTTCTTCCTGTAGAATTTCATGAATATCCTGGCTATCTGAGCCATATCTTCATCACTATCAGAATCTAAACCTCCACTTGTTGAGATTTCAATAGGTATGTAAACTTTCTCCTTGTCTTTGCTCTTTGAGGCAGTAGACTTAAATGTCGCTGACTTCCTCTTTGGTTTATCATCTTCTTCCTTGTTTACCTTCAGTTCTACTTCATACATCATTAACTTACCAATCATCTCTTTAATAGGTAGTAAACTTATGTCACACGACTCTCTTATTGAAACTAATGTGCCTATCCATCTTTCTGGAAGACATATTAGTATCCTCATAATCTGCTCCTTTGCTGGAACATCCTTTCCAACTGAGCTCATTGTATTTACAATTTTGTTGAACCTAAGATACATGTCAGAAATAGGTTCATCAGTATTCATTTTAAAGTTGTCATATTTAATAGTGTAAGTGTTTAATCTCATTTATTTAACATTAGTTGTTACCTCATGAGAAACACCCAAGGTATCCCAAATTTCATAAGCAGTTTTACAAGCACATATTCGATTAAATTTTTCATCCCCTAAAGCACAATACAGGGAATTCATTGTTTTATAATTATTATTGTAAACAGTTTTTTTAGGTTCATCCCAAGTAGTTCTTTCAGTTTCTGGAATCTTATACTGAGTCTCTATAGTAGTCCAGATATCAAATCCCATACTTTTTAAATGAATTTTCATTTTCAGTTTCCATTGGGCATAATTAACACCATTAAAGAAAGGTGGCCTATTGGTAGCAGCACCTGGTAGTCTATTATCCATAATTAGATTTTAGCAAATATATTTAAAGAGATAAAATTTAGAATTAACAAAAATTTAAGATCTTTAAGATACAAATAAAATCAAAGTTGAAAAACAAAGTGTTTGGAAATCCTTTATTAATAACAACCTCTGATACCAAATGTTGGTCAGAGTGGACACTCAAGAGGGGGGTAAATTGAGTTCCAATTAAAATTTCTGTTTAAAAGATTTATATTATAAATCCCCCAAATTAAATAACAAGCTAAACTTTATTGAATTTTTAATATAGTAAAGGGTCAGTAAGGTTCTCAAGAGATTGATTAGTTCTCAGTTAATCTAATCTAAAGATTAAATTAGATTTTTAAACTAACCTAATGCTTTACAATAAATACAAACACTTTCTAGTTTAACTATCATAGTAAATTTAAAATAGATTTGAATTTAAATTACTTATCAGCGGAATATTCAATATAGTTTAAAACAAAATAAACAAGCATATCAGTTTTAACCAAGAGGTTCAGTCTCAAGCTGAGACTTAGTCCTCTCAAACAGTTTTTAAATAAACTATGATCCACACCCTGGATCTGGGTTTACAACAGTACTCAGACTGTCCAGGTCCTTATGACCTCTACCACAGTTCTTCGTGGGAAAAACAAAACAATAGCACACAGGATATCCAAGTCACACTTGACCTCTACCACTATCCACAGTGGGAATCAAAAAATATTTAGAAATATTGAGTGAGGATATTAGATATCCTCCAATTCAACAGAGGAAACAGTGTGTGTCTAAAAATACAGAGCACACACACTGCTCAAGATGTAAATAAATGAAACACAATAGAGATAAATAGATGGAGATGAGTTTAGAATGCTCTATGTGTTTTGAGTGAAGCTCTGGACTCCTTAGATTGATGTAGATGAAGCTTTGAGTCCTTCTTTATAATTTAGTAAGGAAAATAGAGTGTCGTGGTTCTATTCCTTCACTTCTAGTGTAGGTGTTCAGCTCGAGTAAGAGAATATTCTTTGTAACACTTGAGCTTCTTCTTTGAAACTTCTGCTTGATGTGTATGACTATTCTTTGAGTTATTCTCGTGTTCTTCTTTATGAAATTCACTTCAGGTGTCACACACTTGCATGTATATTACTTCACCACACTTTCTTCATTAGCTTGATCTTTCTTTTATACCTTGAGCTCCAGTAATGGGAATGATTACCTTTTTATAAGTAAGAGGTATGGTTCCCTGACATGCCAACAACCCTCATTAATTAATAGCAGTTGCATTAAAAACATCAAATATGATCGTTGCTAAATAAACAAATAGAAATAGAGTTTAGATAAATAGTGACTGGTTTCCATCGGTAGCTGTTACTCTTTGTAACGGTAGCTTGCTTGAATCGGTCGCTCCTTCTATCGGTAGCTCCTTCTATTGGTAGCTTCTCTTATCGGTAGTTCCTCCTATCAATCGGCAGCTCATTGTACCAGTGAACTTATGTCGGTAGCTATAACTCTATATAACAGTAGCTCTATGTATCGGAAACTCTTTCTATCAGTAGTTGTTATGCATATCGGTGACCTTTCTGTATCGGTGAACGTATATAGCAGTGACCCATACCAGTGATATTATTACGCTGGACTTCATAATAGTAGTCGTTATTCTGTATCAGTCGACTTGTGCATACCGGTAGACTTATTCTATCAGTAGCTCAGGTGTAATGGTAACTGTCTGCATACCGGTGACCTTATCCATATCGGTAGACTTTTGTACCGGTGTACTTGGCCTTATCGGTAGCTGTGTACCTGTGACCTTTGTATCAGTAACTGTTTGTATCGATGGAGTTTGTATTTGTATCTGTGGAATTCATATCAGTAGCTGTTTGTCTATCTGTTTGTATCGGTAGCTTGTATCGGTAACTATTGTGTATACTGGTGGACTTATGCATACTAGTGGACTTACTCTATCGGTAGGTCTTTATTAGTGACTCGAATACTAATATGTTTTTTGCAAAACATATCCAGATTGAGTTAGAATTATTTCAAAGCATGTATAAACATAGATAAAAATTGTTTAACATATTCCAATGAGTATTTTGATATTTTATCAACTTAATAATATGATGTCATAGATTGAACGAATAATTCTTATAAATATAAACATTATTTGGGATTATCAAAGCATATTGAAACATAATTGAGATTATAAAAACAGGTGAGGTCAACAAGTAGAAGTGTCTAATTTTTAATATTTGAGTTGTTATGTAATAGTTATGGCCTAACTCTATAAAACTATAAATCTAAAAAGATGATCGATGTGAATTATTTATTTAACTCAAGATTATGTAATTTTTAAGGTTGGGACCTTATAACACATTTTGAGGCATTATGTAGAAGGAAGTGTCAAACTCCATCATGTTGGGACAAAGTCGTTGAAAGGAGGTTGTTGGGACCAGAGTTGGTAAAAGAGATAGTTGAGATGGTAAAGATGATTCAGTTCCATATGAGGGCATCTCAAAGCAGTTAAAAAAGTTATGTAGATAATCAGAGGAAAGATCTTTCATTTGAGCTAGGAGATCATGTTTTTCTTAAAGTATCTCCTTGGAAAAGTGTAATGTGTTTTTCTAAAAAAAGGAAACTTGAAACTATGGTTCATTGGACCCTATGAAATTTTGGAGAAAGTGGGTTTAGTTTATTACTAAGAAGACTTACCTCTAATTTTATCTCTATTACATGATGTGTTTTATGTTTCTTTGCTAAGGAAATACATACCTAATGCATCTCATGTTTTGAGCCCTGAAGTTGTACAGTTATAGGAGAATATTTCTTATAAAGAAAATTCAGTTAAATTTTTTGATCATAGAGAGTATGTACTATGAAATAATTTGATTCACCTGTTTAAGGTTTTATGGAAGAATCGCGTGATTAAGTAGGAAACATGGTAATCATAAAAATCTAGGAAGGAAAAATATCCTCACTTGTTTAAGCGGTGAATAAAACTACAAGGATGTAATTTCTTAAAGGGGGGAAGAATGTGACAACCTAGGTTATCCTAAAAATAAATCAATATTAGGATTTATAATTATTCATTTTATGGATTTACAACCATCATAGTCTTATAAATAATTTTAATGGAAATGGAATTGTTTTATTTAAATAAAGTATTTTTCCATGTATTACATAGTTTTATTTAAAAGTTAAATTTCTTGATTTTAGAAATTAAATTTGATAAAATGGGATCCATTTTAATAACAACATATCGAATATATCTTATGTCGAATTATTTTATTTTTCTAAAAATATTGATTTTTGGGTGAATAGTAAAAAAATATAGAATTTTATTAAAATTGTCATTTAATTTCAAGTAATTAAAATAGTTTAATTTTATTTGGATTAGTTTTAAATTTAAATTATTTCCATTTTACTAAAAAAATTATCCAATTAATTATATATTTATCATTATTATACTTTATTTGGGTATAAAATCATTTTTTATATTTAAAAAATGCATTTTCAAAAAAAAAGTTTTTATTACGATTTTGTGTATTCATATTAAAATTAATTTCTACAACTTATAAAAATTGAATACTAAAAAAATTGATTTAATATTATGAATCAGGAGTTTAAATTTTTTTAATAAGGTCGATTTTATTTTTATTCATTATGAATAGTTATCATAGTAAAAAATGAGTTACCATGGTAAAGAGTAAAATGGGTTGATTGAGGTGGAAACTAAATGATAAGACTAAAAAACTTATCTAAATTCTTATTGGATGATGTTATTTAGACCCTTATCACCATATATTCTAAAATTTATAGTTTTAGAGAAACTTTACCACGAATAATATTTTATATTATTTTAAAACTTTGAATAATTACAAGTGTGTCACTCCCCTAACATATAAAAGTGAACCTCCTCTACTCACTTATTTGTAGAATTTGGACAATCTATATTTAAAAATACCTAACCCAATCCCTTTCCAACTATACTCCTCACATATTATAGTTCCTAGTCTCACTAAAATACCAACCTAAGAAGGCTTATGTTGTAATCCAAATGAGGTTTTCCAAAGAAGATGTATAATTTATAACTGAGTGTTTCATGTTTATTTATTATTTTACCTACTTAAAATATTATTTAACCATATAGAAATAATAACAGCAGTGTATTACATATACTAAAATTTTATTATTATTATATTCCAACCCTTTTTCATATCCTTTTCCATCCTATGGGAAATAAAAATATCGCTCATGCGTACCTGTGGGCAACCACCTTCACGAAGTGATATGTTTCATTTTTCATAATCAAATTATATGGAAGATTGAAATGATGGATAAAATGAATATATATGATATTTATGACATAATTATGATTATTTAAAGATAATATATTACTTACCTCTATACATTTTCACTCATTGTAAAATGATAACATTGCTAATGCGTACATGTGGACTACCACCTCCACATAGCAATGTGATTAATTTTTTATTTCCATCTTATATGGATAGTCATAAGGATATAAATACTAAATAAATATTACATGTATAACATATTTATGATTTTATAAAAATAAATATTTTATACTTTTTTCCACTCAGTAGAAAAATGAAAATGTCGTTCATGCATACGTATGGACTACCATATCCATAAAATGATGTGATTCATTTTTCATGAATACCTTACATATATTGTTATAAAAGTATATTGAATGTATAGATATAATAATTATAAAAATTTTAATATTCTGGAGATAATGTAACCATAACCCCATTGACCAAAATCAACACACTGATGTTATTTTGAGGTTATTAATCAATCAACCCTAAAAAGATTCTTAAGAAATTAGAAAACTAATATAATTTTATTACTCTGGAGGGTAGAAATATGCATGAAATGATTCAAGACTCAAGGTAAGGTACTTTCTTTGAATAATATTTTTTAAAAGTTTTCCCTCCCACTCTTTTTCTTTCATTTCAAGGTTCTTTTAAATGTTTAAAGAATGTTATTATTTATTCTTTAAAGGTTTATAAAGGTCATTTTCAACTATATTTTAATTTTTTTAAGGTTTAAAAATGAATCTTTTCAATGTTTTCTATACGGTTTATTTTCTATATTTATTACAAAATTGTAAAAAGAATGTTTTTTAACGTTTATGAATTAACCTCCTTTTCCCACCATCATCCATCCAACGTTATAATTTTTATTCATAGAAGAGGGAGGCCCCAGGGGACCAAACATGGAGTGGGAAACCCATATTATGGGGGCCTTAAGTAATGAAGACCAAGGGAATCACCTTGGATAAGATTCACCCCCTCTGGTTTAAGCTGGGACACATTAGTAAGACACGACACTCGAGAACCAGGGACCGCAAGAGAGGCCATATGATCCGCCACTTTGTTCCCTTCGCACCACGTATGAGAAATACTAACCTTATCATTGAGGAGAGCCTTGAAATGTCTAATCATATAGGTAATTGACCAGGGGATGGTGCCTTTATCATGAAGGGAATCATGGATAATCATTGAGTCCATTTCCATGTGGTCAATGGAAATGCCCCTACGGCTGCATAAGGATAGGCCTATCAGAACCGCCATTGCTTCCGCCCGTATAGAGGATCCGCTGCCATAATGCACTGTGAAGGCCAACACCAGGCTCCCATTGGAGTCCCGAATGACACCTCCTCCTCTCATGTCACCCAATACATAGGAGCCATCATTATTGAACTTAAGTCTGACGTTTGGAGGAATCCACTAAATCCACCTTCCCTGCTCCTCCTCACTGTTCCGGGTGACCCTCCTTAGGGAATCCTGCTGCACCCAAATATAAAGTGTCCCCCTCCCAATGCCTATATTGCCAATCAAGTCAATCAACATGCACCAGGTATTATCCACTACATATTATTCAGTGAAGCTTCTCCCCTCATATTTGGCCCAGTTCCAAACTTGCCAAAGGCACCAACAGGCCGCATTGAAGATGACGTCTCACACCTTCGACTCCTCCTTTGACTCACTGGCCTCATGGAACTAGCGCTCCATAAACATATAAGAATTTCACCTTTGGGAGAGGAAACATGTATGAATACCAAAGAACCTCCAGACGTTTCGATCCCATTCTCCCTCAAAAAATATGTGTTTCATGCTCTCTTCGCTTTTATTCCCGCAGAACTGTCAACAGGAAGTGAGACTGATTCCAATCCATTTAATATGATCATCATATGGGATAGCTTTCTTACGGATCCTCCATGTGAGGAAATTGGTTTAGCCGGGATCTTGTTACACCAGGCCATACTATTCCACATATCAAGTTGCCCCTATAAAACGTTCCTCCTGTGGAAATCTTTTGATTTGAACCTCCCTGAGGTGGAAGGAGTATAAACGCATCTGTCATGCTTTGTGTTCAAAACCATGGAGTCGAAAACTTCTTGATGAGGAGAATCAAGGACCGACCTGAGGAACAGGTGATACAAGCTTGCCACCCTGAAGGAGATAGTGGGGGGCAGACATCCTGGGTAGCCCAGCACTTTGCCCACCCAATTGTGGTGCCAAAAGAGGATGCTCCCTTCCCCGATAATCCATTGAGAGGACGGTAGAAGACTCGGTATAATGTTAAACACTGAGAACCATAATTCTGACCCCCTTGCAGTGCCATAAACCATATCGGCCTTATAGCTTTGAGACATCTGCACCCCCCACAAGGATCGTTCCTCAATGGCCTCCCATGCAAGCTTCACATGAATGAAGTGGATCGTGTCCGCCATACTTCTGACATTAATTCCCCCTTCAAAGATGGGTCGGGCCATCTTGCCCCATGACACCCATTGTCTCTTCCCCTCACCTGACGCATCCCAGATGAAGCGTGCAAGCATCCTGTCAATGAACCAGATAACCCCCTTCAGCATGCATAAAGAGGCCAAAGTGTGCAATGGGATTGCTGATAGCACATTATTCACCAGAGTGATCCATCCTATGAAGGATAGAAAGTGGTTTTTCTAATTCAGAATGCATTCTGAGATCCTTTTCCCCACCTTATCGAAGTACCTGATCCTCATCCGTTCTGCAGAGATAGGGGTACCAAGGTACTCCATGGGAAAGGTTCATCTCCCTATTCCAAGCACGTTTCCCATCCTGGTCGCCCTGATCAGATTGCATGATATAGGATCATAGAAGCTACTCTTCTCCTTGGTAATGATTTTCCCACTCCAGAAGCAGTACTCCGCGAGGATCTTATTCAGTACCTAAAAGGACCTCCACCCAGCATTCATAAAAACAATCGAGTCATCAACAAACATAAAATGCGACATTGGGGTAGACAGAACTTCCTCCGGTAAGGCACAATGGTCCCTTCACGAACTCCTTTATTGATCATCCTACTCAGAGTGTCTTGCATGATGATGAATAAACTCAGAGAAAGCGGATCACCTTGTCAAAGACCACGGACAGTTTTGAAGAATCCATAAGTTCTCCCCATAAAAGACACTACCATCCACGGTGAACACACACACCTGAAAATAATATCGCAGGCCCATTGAGAAACTCCCATATTCATGAGGACTCTTTTCATGAATCCCCATTCCATCCTGTCATATGCCTTATTCATGTCCAGCTTAATCACCACGTTGGAGCCACGGGAAGGAGTATTTAGGTCTCTCAACATCTCTTGTGTCATTACCACGGCTCCCTGAATCGATCTATCTTTGACAAAGCCATATTTCTCCAATGCTATCCACCAAGGAAGGAAGCTATACATCCTCCTATTCATGATGCTCACCAAGACCTTATAGGGGAATCTTCACATGCTCACGGGTCGGTAGTGAGAGAGGGAGGAAGGATCTTTTGTCTTCGGTAGAAGAACCAGAGTTGTCGTGGAAGCAATACGAGGAAGACCGCCCCCTTAGAAGAAATTCTGTATGGAATCTATAAGGTCAATTTTCACCTCCTCATAGGAGCCCCTATAGAAGGAACCTGGGAATCCATCGGGCCATGCCGTACTGTCAGGATTCAGGTTCCACATAGCCGCATGCACCTTCCCTTCCTCTGGGATGCCTTCCAGCAAGGCATTCTCTTGTGCAGAGACAATATTCGATATTCCCTCCCAAATCCTAGCCTCCCTGGAAGGGTACCCTCCAGGAATGTTCGCATTTGTGCCCGTAAGGAGATATTTAAAGAACATTCATGCCAAACCCCTGACCACCTCCGCATCATCTGAAAACAAGCCATCCTTCATCACGAGATTGGGCTTCACAACACGCATCCTCTCCCTAATACATGCATGAAATTATGCAGTGTTCTTATCTCGTTCCTTTAACCATTTGACCCTAGAATGGTCCCTCGCCTATCTCTCCTGAGTGAGAACCATATCCTCCATATAACTCTTCAACTCTGCAAGTTCAGCAAAAAAATCGTCGTCCCATCTCTTCTCAAGCTTGGCCTCCAATATTTGGATGTCCTATTTTATAGCCACCAGCTTCTGGTCCAGGGGAGGATGAGACCTATCCCGCACCAATATTTCTTGCTTTAAATGCCTCAACTTTGAGTATAGAGCCACCCATGCATGGTCCCGAGGAGGTTCGTTCCAGATCCTCTTATGATGGTAGTTCGGATTGTTCGCCCACTGGCTGGAGAACTTGAAATTTTCCTTCATGACTTCTGTCCTGCAAAGAGATAATAGGAGTGGTGAATGGTCAAAGATACTACATGTCAAGTGGTTAACCTTCTCATTTGGATACTTAGAGATGGCATGGATGTTGGCAATACATCGGTCAAGCCTACTCCAACAATAAATTCCGCCCCTTTGATTGTTGCACCAGGTAAATGGATCGCCTGAATATCCCAGTTTCATTAACCCTTTCCCTTCCATAAACTGCACAAAGGACATTATTTACCACTTTTCGAAATCACCCCACCCCTTCCTCTCGTCCGGTTGCATAATGATGTTGAAATCCCCTCCCACCACCCAGGGTTGGGCCCCTAGGTCGAACCTGTTAAGCTCCAACCATAGCACCTCCCTCCTCTGAGCATCAAAACTACCATAAATAAAGGAAATATACACATATTCTCCATTTCTCGACACCTTTGTCGTGATATGTTGTTCTCCAGCCTGAATCAGCTCCATTGAAACTTCCCTCTTCTAGAACAACCATATGTGGTTGTTAGTCAGGGCTGCATGCATGGACGCATGCATTCTGAGTTTACAGGTGAAATCTTGGATCTTGGAAATATTCTGCTTATGCTCGATAATCTCCACCATATTGAATCTGTGGTTCCTGGATTCTGAAGTTATAAAGTCGGTCTCCACCCTAGCTCTGATACCTCGGGCATTCCAGATCATGATAGGAAACATTAACACAACCATGTCCTGGCTTTGGCCCCAGGTACTTTGGTGGATTCAGTTGGGAAGGAAGGGCTCTCCCTTCCCTGTAGTTTCTTCTTCATGTGCCGGGTGCAGACTCTTGGACTTGAGCCCGGGATTACTGAGGATGGAAAGGTTGGTGATTGATGGGCCTTTGGAGAGAACCCACCTGTCGCCTTGTGATCCCCCCGGGCTGGGGACACCTCCCCCACAGGGGCCCTCTCCTCGGGTAGATCCTCAGTAACATATCCTTCTCTTCTATGCATGGAGATGGCCACCGAGGGTGGACATACTCCGATGGAGTTTTCTCGAGCACATGGAGCAGAAAAGGGCAGTAGCCTAGGACCTGCCTGAAACTCCACTAGGATAGGGAATGCCCCTCTGACTCTGGCCTCCTTAAAGTGAGGGACAGCACTTGTACTGGAGGCCAAGATTACACCCGGGAGCCTCCAATCATGGGGGATGCCCTTGGGCACCCTTAGGTGGAAATCCATAAACCCACTTATCAACTGCAGCTTCCCCGGATAGCACTGCTCATCTAGACCAGTCATGGGATCATGGGGGATGCTTTGAGAAGAGAAAGGGTCCATATCCCAACTTGTAGATCCTACAGATCCCTCCGTAGAAGATCCTGGATTCATGCATAGAGGGGAGACTGGGGGGCTCTAGAGAGTCCAGTGTTCATAAGTGAACTTGGGGGCTACCCTGGGAGGCTCATCCGGGGACCCCCAAACGGGGGGGGGGGACCTGCCGCCGGGGAATCGAGATCCGGAACGATCACCGGTGGAGAAGAAGACTCCGCAAAAGGACGGAGCGCTAAGTAAGTAACGGTCGAAAGATTTTGAAAAACACAAGGCGCATTCTCCATTTCCCAACCATCCATTATCTAGTAATACATTTACACTAGATGTTGGTTCACTTCCCACCATCATATCCATTATTCATTGTCAATATTTCTCTGTAAGTTAACATGGTTTTTCAAAGTCGGTTGTATTCTAACTATTTTGGAAATTTTTCATTTTTAAAATGTTTTTAAATAAAAATGATATTTCTCCTTATGTTTGTGTGAAAATGGAATGTGTTTTACTTATGGTTTCAAATGAGTTTTTCAAGGGTTTTATGATAAAAAAGTGAAATATTACAATTTTTTTCTTTATGATATGGTAATTGAGAATATATATAATGAAGGGTGAGCCCAATATATTTCATAATGACAGGTGATCCTGATATATCTCTATAATGCATTGGGTGATTATTTAGTCTTCGGAGATGAAAATGATAGAGATAACCGGGTTACTTACTCATATGGAATTAATTAGGCTTCAGTTACTCTGACATGGTTTAAACATGATTGACCATGGGTTATCAATATGATGCTCCAATATACCTATTTTATAATTTTGAAATGGTATTTAATGGATATCTTTTGATTTCTTACGGTAAGGAAATTTTTTAAACTATTGAAGGTGAATGGTTTGTTTTTCAAAGAAATGTTTTCATGAGTTCCCACATGCCTAATGATGCCTACATGGTTTTTCTTATTCTTTATAATGGTTTTAATAAGGTTTTATTTGAGAAAATATATATTTTCACATGTGTAAGTGTTTTATTTATGTTTTCAATGTTTTATTGTGAAAAAATGTAAATGTATTTATAGGTTTTCCTATTTTTCACTAGTCTAATGGGATTCCTTTATTTTTATCCCTTACTAAGATTTGTTTTTCTCATCCCACATTTTCAAAAAAAACCTAGGATATATGGATGAGTATAAATTTTATCAAGGTCAATATTTCTGCTATGGTGACTCATCTTAAATTAATATAATGTGGCTTGAATAAAATAGGGGTGTAAACTTAAATCCATGTTTTGTGGAAAAAATGTACATTGTGTGGAAGTGTCTACTTTTTTATTTAATTTTTTTCTTAATTCTCTAAAACTCTAATTCTAAAAGATAATGGGGATGTAAAAAATGTGAAATACTTTCCATTGAGCTTATATTTATTAGTTGTAGAAGTAATGGGGTGCTATAACAATGAAAATTATAACACCATGATGCAACAATGTTATTCCTTTAAAACTTTCATTCTATATATGACATAGCACTAGAACATGTTGTAGCAGTTTTATCCAAGCTTCAATCTCCCTCATGAACATGCACTCCTATAATTCAATGATACCATCCATGTCATATGAAAATTATGTGTTGATCATCCCTTTAGAGTACTACATCATAGGTCAAAATCCATAATGAATACTCCTTCATACAACATATTGGCTTTAGATCTAATGATTATAGCCAAGATAGATTATGGTGGAAGGGAACTAGTTGTGTTTCAATGGAATCCAAACCTACTTCACATGAGAAAGGTGGTGAGTTTCACTGAATGATGGTGTTTTCATTAATGTCAAAAGTTCCTAAGAAAAGTTGTCCCACATCAATTCTTCATTCATACAAGGGCCACATAAAATATGTCATGGTGGAAAGGAAGAATCACCAAATCTCTTAAGAATATCCCTATGTCAGTGGTTCATCAAGCCACTATGCTCATGTGCCTCCTCTTATGCTACTCTGGATAGTGCTAACCTATACTAGCCATATTTCCCCTCCTTCAGTCATTACCATCATCGGTGTTGCAGTTGTGTGGTCGATTGCCTTCAGCGTCTGGCTCTCCTATAATGTTGTCTTGAAGGAGGGCACATTTTTTACAATTCTTTATCAAATTTCCTCTTCCAAAAGTAATGCTTCAAGCCATAAAATCTTCCTTCCTCAAAAAATCTTATTTTTACTCCATTTCTTACCAAATGTCCATTTAATTGTTTCCAATCATTTAAACATAAAATCAAAAAAAACACAAGAACATTTATTTTTTAATAGAATTATTATCAAAATTTAATGTATGGAACATAAACATCAGTTAAATTTTGTAAAGGTTTTGAGGTGGTAAATGGGTCCTCCTAGGTAGTTGCATTTTGAAAAAGCTATGGGGTTGGATATAGTTACCCCTAGGTGGTGATATATCATGATCAAATAAATATGATACTAGTCGGAGTAGGTTTGGTCAATCTTGGGTGTCACCTTGGAAATCATGGATCAATGGTGGTTTATTTTATTTCATTTCCATACTTTATTTGATTATTATGATCATATCACATTTGTGCATATATTATATTTTCTAGTTATGTTAGGGACATTGTTGGTGGTGTCCTACTAAGTTTTACTCACAGCTATCTTGAGAGGCCCTAGCATATTCGTACCCGACTAGACCTCATGATCGCAAGTATAGGTATGACAAAGTCTCGGAGTTAGATTTCACAACCCGTCCCTTGGGGATTGTGCCATGACTACCCCTAGCCCGCCTTCTATAGGCTAGGTGCTGGTGACAAGGACCGAAAGGTGTATTCCCTAAAACGGGAAGGTGTTGCCTTTATAAACTGTAAACTCACACAAACCAAGCATACAACTAGATACAAGCACAAAGTAAACTATATAGTAAGTAGGGTATATACAGAAAGTAAAGGGGCCAAAATACAAGCCCAACTGGAAAGTACAAGAAAAACTGGAAAGTACAAGTAAAACTGAGTACATCTCCTGTGAACACCCGCCAAGGATCCTACCTGAATGGTAGGTACAACTCTCAAACGATCGTCTCCACGGATCACCTCGTCAATGGTCCACCTCTAAGAAGTCTCCAGTCCAAGTACCCTCATCCTCAGTCAGCGTTATCCATCGTCTGCACCAGACACAACAAGGCGTGAGTGTAGCCCGTGCAGGGGTGAGTATAACAATACTCATTAGGGACCCCGAGACCCCTGAAGGTCTCTAAAATCCACAAAGGATAAACCACAAAACATAGAGAAAACAGTCAACCCTACTTAGGTATATTCCCATACATATAATTAAGTTATCATAATATACCCACCTCACACGTGAGGGAAGAATACCACATAGGTAATACCACGAAGGTAGGAGTACCACATAGGTATCACCACAAAGATAAACTACCACACAGGTACACCATGAAGATATAAGACTCAACTCAAACTAGGTATACAACTTTGAGAAGCAGGATTATGATGCTAACCCACACAGGATCGCTGTGAAAGCTGACAGCCAGCCACAGGATTCTCTAGGGATAATAACAAGTAACATTCACAGTCACAATGTTTAACACCTCAGCTGTTAGAGGAATACTCCTATAATAAGTACAGTGGGCCTGATGTGTCACATAGAGACGCTTCCCACTAACCTTGGACTGCTGAGGCACTCCTCTTGTTGAGTATTGTGGGTCTGCCACGTCACACAAAGGCGCTCCCCACCATGGGTCTACTGCGTCACACAGAGGCGCTCCCCCTCGTGGTCTGCTGAGGTACTCCTCCTGTCGAGTATCGTGGGTATTCCGCATCACATATAGGTGCTCCCCATCATGGTTCTACCACGTCACGTAGAGGAACTCCCCACTGGGCATGTCGAGTCACTCTGAGTCGAAACGGTCAGCAGTCGTCAAGTCTCAGTCAGTCGCAGGGTTCCGTACGTAGCCTGCTTGGGAGAACCACTTCCCAATTCATCAGTAATACATCAATCGCCCTGAAGTCCCAAGAAGAAGTATCTCAAAGTTCTATCACATCATAAGGGTCCCAATGCAACAGACGGTGCGTCAATCGGATGCTCAGTCTATAAGTTATTAGCGTTTCCGCTCCGAGGGCCCGGTTGGATTTGGGGTTCGATCCAACCCGGCCATACTCAAACTTTATCCAAAACTCAAGTGTAGTATACCAAATGTACCATCTCAATCCAAGGATTTTGGTTCCGCAAATGGTTCGTCAAACGGATGCCCGGTTCTCAAGTTACGGCCAAAAAGGAGAAACTGGGTTCGGATGGGCCCGGGTCCGGTCCGACCCAGTCAGACCAACCTGGCCTAGCCTGCTGCAGCACGACCCACTGGGCCTGGCCCACAGCGGTGTATCCTACTCGACTGGTGGTCTATCATGGAGGGTCTTCCCTAACCGACACCAGGGGGGAGGCGCCCCCCGGTCTTCTCGAATGGTTCGTGGAAGGTTTGGTTGCTGGCCCGCAGGACCTACTAGAGGGGTCCCAACCAGTGTGGCGCGGTCATCCGGAAGGTCGGATGGACTTATTCCCAGCAGCGCGGTCGTCCGCTGCTACTCTACCGCGTCTAGCCAGATGTCTACTGCCCTTTGTCCATCGACCCGGCCAAGCGGTCGCAGCCTCTAGCTCCATCGGCGGTGCGGACGCGCGTCGTCGCTCTGCTACGCGGCCAGCCAGCGTACTGGCCTCCACCCCTTGCTTCATTCTGGTCGATGGGTCCCGACCTCCTAATCATCCTACGGCATGGACGCGTGCCACCCTTCCTTCATGTGGTCGATCGGGTGTCGGCCGCCACCTTCTTCTGGGAGCCATTGCGATTTCGTTCCAAGCCCAAAAAATAAAACGATCGCATATTCATGATCCTTGGTTTGAGGGCTCCATGTTCATATGTCACGCTCAACAAAATATTGTGTTTTCAGTTTCATTAAATATTTGGAATTGAAGAACGCACAAGGAACACGTGAAGAAAAAAAATAAGAGGCAAGGTTTAAGTGCGGGATGATGACCATGTTAGTTTGGCCATCATCGTTGTGAAACCCGAATATGAAGAATCAATAAATAAATTCAATCATATATAAATCTCTTACCTTGTTTCTCATTAGAGATGTCTCGAGAAAGAAGACGAAGTCGATGATGATGGGGACGTCGGCATTCGTCGCTCCCACAAGATTTTTCCAATCCGAGCTCAAGCGTCTTTCTCGTTCTTCGATTTTAGAGGATTCTCTTCATTGGAGAGGGTATTCTCCGTTGAGGAACTTTCTCTCAAAATATCTCCCCAAAACTCCTCTCCTTTACCAACACAAATTTCCCCATAAAAAATGAGGAGGAAACTTAATATGTTAAGTTTATTAATTTAAAAATTAAATGTTTCCTCATTAATTAAGTTGAAGTTGGTATAATAAATTGGGAGGAGTCTAAGGGTTAACTCCACATTAAAGAGGGAGTTCAAGGGGTCAGGTGGTCCCCACCACTAAATTCAAAAAGAATTTTTAAATTCCAAAAATAAAATAAAGAATGTTTATTTTATTTTTCTCCCACAAAAATTTTAAAAACTAATTTTCACCCTCAACCTACTACGGTCGAGGTGAATGTATCCTTAAGAGAATATTGGCGATGCGATTTCAACAGTGCCCTCGGATTTCAATTCTGAGCACCAGTTCAAAATTTACAACAACCCGCTCATACGTTTACTAAACATACCCGAAAAAAAGTTCAGAAATTCATTTCAGGCACACCGAGCCTCAGAATCACGCGCCGTCAATTTTTGCAGACTCATAATATTTCCATTTAATTAAAAAAATTACATGGAAAAATATGGTTCTTTATATTATCTCCACCTCGGGGCTTTTCATCCTCGAAATCCACAACACAAACTAGAGAAACAAGTAGGGGTACTGAGCACGAATCTGAGCTTCCCGATCCCACGTGCTCTCCTGGAGGTTATCGTGCTGCCAACGAACGTGGACTAGAGATATCAACAGCCCACAAAGGACCCGCTCTTTTTGATCCTCAATCTCCACTAGAAACTCTGAAAACGTCACTCCGTCATCGATGTCCAGCTCTCCCCAGTCAATGATGTTCAAAGGATCATGTATGTATCTCCTCAGCTGGGATACGTGGAAAACGTTGTGCACCCGGTGCAACTGAGGTGGAAGAGCTAAATGGTAAGTTACTTCACCAACTCTACTGAGGACCTGAAAGGGTCCGATGAACCTCAGACATAACTTGTCGCCTCAGTAAAATCTCTGCAAACCTCATCAAGGTGAGACCCGTAGAAAGACATGGTCACCATCCTCGAACCCAAGAGGTCTCCGTCTTTTATCAGCATAGGACTTCTGCCTACTTTGTGCAGTCTTCATCTACTTTTGGATGATCTTCACCTTCTCTGTGGTATCTCGTACCATCTCTGGTCCCAAAAGTGTTGACTCCCCTGGGTCAGTCTAGTACAGAGGTGATCTACAAGGTCGCTCGTACAATGCCATGAATGGTTCCATACCGATAGTGGAGTGATTGTTGTTGTTGTGCGCAAACTTCACCAAAGGCAAGTGATCCTCCTAGTTGTGGCCAAAATCAAGGTTGCAAGCATGTATCATGTCCTTGAGGGTTTAAATGGTCTGCTCTATCTGACCATCCATCTGAGGATGGAAGGCGGTGCTCAACTGAAGTTGTGTCCTGAACACCTCCTGCAACCCCTTCCATAGCCGGGATGTAAAACATGCATCACAATCGGATACAATCGTATATGAAACTCCATGAAGCCGTATAATCTTCTGTACATAGAGGCATCCCAATATCTCTACTTATCCCTACTCTCTGATAAGTAGGAGGTGTTCTGACTTGGTGAGTCAGTCAATGATCACCCAGATATAATCATGACCCCTGGACATGCGTGGAAGTCCTATCACGAATTCCATGGAAATTCCATCCCACTTCCACTATGGCACCTCTAGTGGATGAACTAAGCCTGCTAGAACCAGATGCTCTGCCTTCACTTGCTGATAAGTGAGGCACAGAGAGACAAACTCTACCACTACTTTCTTCATTCCCGGCCACCAGTGCTGACGTTGAAGGTCCTGGTACATCTTCTCCACTCCTAGATGTACCGCTAGAGGGGACGTATGGAACTCCCTCAAAACTTCCTCCCTAAGCTCCATCAGTACCATAGTACGCCCTATGAAGAGGATGATGTGCTCCCCACCTTTAGAAAATCGATCAAGTGTTTGTCCTATGGATATCTAAGCACGTCGAGCCTCATAGTCAGTGTCCCCAAGCTGCACCTCCCTAACTCGCTGAAGGAGTGGGGGAGTGAATATCAAAGACTGAAGATAAACTACTTTATCTCGATCCATATAGGATATATGCAAAGCGGATAGCTGCTCTATTGCCTCACTCATCAACTATATACCAGATCTCCTATTGAGTGAATCCGCTACTACGTTCCCCTTTCCAGGAGTATAGACTATCTCAAAGTCATAGTCTTGGAGGAACTCAAGCCAACGCCATTGTATCAGGTCTGGGTCCTTCTGAGAGAAGATATACCTGAGACTCTTATGATCATAGTATACTATAAAATGTTCACCCATCGAGTAATGTCGCCACATATTTAAGTCAGAGACCACTACTACTAACTCCAGGTCATGGGTAGCGTATTTCTGCTCATGTTATTTTAGTTGTCAATAACCATAGGTGATCACTGCTCTCTCCTGCATCAGGACACATCCTAGCCTGGTCCCTGATGCGTCGTAGTTGACTACGTACCCAACGCCCTCCTCTGGTAGCCTCAAGATGGGGGCACTCGTCAGTATCTACCTCTTCTCCTCAAAACTTCGCTAGCTTCTCTCTCCCCTTATTTGTCAACACTGATAAGGGTGTTGTAACTCTAGAAAATTTGGCCACAAACCTTCGATAGTAACTAGCCAAACCCAGAAAACTATGCACCTCCGTCACACTCCTAGGTGGCTCCCAATAAAGCATAGCCTCAATATTCGCTAGATCCACCGCAACTCCAGCCTCCGAGATAACATGTCCCAAAAAGTGGACCTCTCGTATCTAGAACTGTCACTTCGAGAGCTCACCAAAAATCCGGTGCTCTCAAAGTGTGTCCAGAACTATCTGCAGGTGATAGGCATGCTCCTCCTCTTTCACTGAGTATATCAGGATTTCATTGATGAAGACTACTACAAAGCGATTGAGGTATGGCTGGAAGATCATGTTCAGGAGTCCCATGAACACTACTGGGGTGTTGGTCACACCGAATTGCATAACCAAGAACTCATAGTGGCCATACCGACATCTAAAGGTCATATTTTGCACATCCTCATCTCATACCCAAAGATGGTGATAGCTTGATCTGAGGTCTATCTTCGAAAATCATCATGCTCCCTTCAGCTGATCAAAGAGATCATCAATCCTCAGGAGTGGGTACTTATTCTTCACGGTCACCTGGTTCATGCGCTGATAGTCCACATAAAGTCTCAAACTCCCATCCACCTTCTTGGCGAACAAAATCAGGGCTGCCTAAGAAGAAACAATGGGACTAATGAACCCCTTGCCCTGCAAGTCCTCTAGTTGTAGCCGTAACTCTCGAAGCTCTGTAGGAGCCATCCGATATGATGGAGTAGATATCGGTGTCATCCTGGGGTACAAGTTGATATAAAATTCCACCTCTCTACGAGGAGGTAGACCTGGAACATCATCATGGAAAACATCAGCGTACTGGTCCACCACTACATGATAGTTGGGACTATCAACATCAACCGCTTTGAGGGTGAGGCTATCCAACTGATGTATGATCGGATGCACCCTCCTCTGGGTAAGTCCATCCTGTACTGAAAAGCTTCCCTTCTCGCCAGTGAAGGAAAACTTGGTCCCATCCATGTGGACACACCGCACTTTTCACCTAATACATTCAATCTGAGCATGGACTGTGGATAACCAGTCCATACCCAAGATGATGTCTTAAGGCCTCGACGCCGCTATTAGAATATCTCAGATGAATCTCTCACCTCCTAGAGTAAGCACACACTACCGGCACCAGTGCGTAATTGTCAAATTTGCTCACATAGGAGTCTCTAGCAGTAAGGATCGAGCCAATGACTCCACTGGTATCTTCGATCTCCGAACGAGAGTCGTGGCAATAAAATAATGACTAACACATGTGTCTATAAGTACTTCAGCTAAGGTGGAGTAGACACATATCGTACCTCGTATCATCTCCGGAGTGTCGTGGTCATAATCCTCAGCTGCCTGAAGCTGAGCCACCCATGTCCACCTGCTCACAGTGGTGGGGGTAGACCTCCTAGTGGTGGTGGCGGTAGAAACTCAAATCGTCGCTCACCGCCTGTTGTACGGCCTGATCCTCTACCACATCTGCCTCCTGCTTGCAGACCTCCTCGATTGAATATTCGCCTCTGCCCAGGAGGTCCCTCGACTATCTGTTGGTCAAATGTACAGAGGTTCAGGCGGTTGTGAGCCATGTGACCCTGCCCGCCGCATGAATAACACTGCATGATCCTCGCATGTCCTGATCCGCCTCGAGAGCCCCACACCACCGACCTTGTATCATGCAGTCGTCTACCTGTAGGTCTGGTCCTCTTGGACCTCTCCATCATATGTCTGCTTCCAGCCACTGATGACTCTGCTACATGTCATTCGGTGGTGGGTCTCATTGCTGGTGGTTGCACAGCAACGAAGCTCTCCACTAAGAGTGCTCGCTCTAACACCCCTGCCTACATCGGAATACTGAGAGAAACCATCAAAGCTCTAATCTCCCATCTAAGACCCTGCTCAAAGGTCCAGGCCCTAAAGAAATGGTACCGAACCATGTCAGTGGAGTAGCGCTAGAGGTCGGTGAACCTCACCGAATACTGAGCCATGGTCATGCTACCCTGCTGTAAGTGGAGAAGCTCTTGTATACGCACTAAGTGTAAGGTTGCTGGAATAAATTCTACCATAAAAAGGCTCTCAAAGTCCACCCAGATGAGTTTCACCTCATCAAAGTTCCACCTCTGAGTAGTCTCCAGTCCAGGTACCCTCATCCTCAGTCAGCGTTGTCCGTCATCTGCACCAGACACAACAAGGTGCGGGAGTATCCCGTGCAGGGTTGAGTATAACAATACTCAATAGGGACCCCAAGACCCCCAAAGGTCTCTCAAATCCACAAAGGATAAACCAAAAAACATAGAAACAATATTCAACACTACTTAGGTATATTCCCATACATATACTTAAGTTATCATAATATACCCACCTCACACAGGAGGGAAGAATACCACATAGGTAATACCACGAAGGTAGGAGTACTACACAGGTATCACCACGAAGATAAAATACCAAAAAATTAAACCATGAAGATATAAGACTCAGCTCAAACCAGGTATAAAACTTTGAGAAATAGGATTATGATGCTGACCCACATAGGATCACTATGAAAGATGAGAGCCAGCCATAGGATTCTCTAGGGATAATAACAAGAAACATTCACAGTCACAACATCGAACACCTCGGCTGCTGGAGGACTCCTCCTCTAATGAGTACAGTGGGACTACCGCATCACACAGAGGCACTTCCCACTAACCTTGTACTGCTGAGGTACTCCTCCTATCGAGTACCGTGGGTCTACCGCATCACACAGAGGCACTCCCCGCCATGGGTCTGTCGTGTCACACAGAGGCGCTCCCCCTCATGGCCTGCTGAGGTAATACTCCTATTGAGTACCATGGGTTTTCCGCATCAAACAGAGGCTCTCCCCACTGTTGGTCTACCGCGCCACAAAAATGCACTCCTCACTGGGCCTGTCAAGTCACTCCGAGTTGAAACGGTCAGCAGTCGTCGAGTCCCAGCCAATCGCAGGGTTCCGTACGTATCCCGCTTGGGAGAACCGCTTCCCAATCCATTTATCATACCTCAATCACCCCAAAGTCCCATGAAGAAGTATCCCAAAGGTCTGTCATGTCATAAGGGTCCCAACTCAATAGACGACGCGTCAATCGGACGCCCATTCTGTAAGTTATTAGCGTTTCTGCTCCGAGGGCCCGGTTGGATTCGGGGTTCGATCCAACCTAGCCATACTCCAACGTTATCCAAAACTCAAGTGGAGTATACCAAATGTACCATCTCAATCCAAGGATTCTGGTTCCATATAAGGTTCTTCAAATGGATGCCCGGTTCTCAAGTTACGGCCAAAAAGGCGAAATTGGGTTCAGATGGGCCTGGGTCCGTTCCGACCCAGTCGGACTGACCCGGACCGACCCGGGTCAGGCCCGAATAGCCTGGGCCTTGGAGGACCCGACCCACTGGGCCATGGTCCGGCCCGACCCGCGTAGGGGGTGACCCGGCCCGGCCCGCTCAGCTGGTGGTCTATCGTGGCGGGTCTGCCCTAACCGACACCTAGGGGAGGCGCCCCCCGGTCTTCCCAAATAGTCTGTGGGACGTTTGGCTGCTGGCACGCGGGACCCATCGGAGGGGTCCCGCCTGATGTGGCGCGGTCAGTATAAAGGCCGGATGGACTTCTTCCCAGCAGCATGGTCGCGCGCCGCTGCTCTACTGTGGCCGACCAGATGTCAGCCGCCCTTCGGCCTCCGCTGCGGCCAAGCATCCATGGCCTTCTGCCCCAATGGCAGTGCGGACCCATGCTGCCACTCTGCTACGCAACCAGCCGGCATGCCGGCCACCACCCCTTTCTTCTCCGCAACAAACGGGTCACGGCCTCCTGCTCATCCGGCGGCACGGACGCACGCCGCCCTTCCTTCATGCGATCGGTCGGGTGTCGGTCGCCGCCTTCTTCCACAAGCCATTGAAATTTCATTCCAAGCCCGAAAAATAAAACGATTTTATATTCATGATACTTGGGTTGAGGTCTCCACGTTCATATGTCGTGCTCAACAAAATATTGTGTTTCCAGCGTCATTAAATATTTGGTGTTGAAGAACGCACGAAGAACAAAATATAAGAGGCAAGGTTTAAGTGTGGGATGATGGCCATGTTAGTTTGGCCATCATCATTGTATAACCAGAATATGAAGAATCGATAAATAAATTCAATCATATATAAATCATCTACCTTGTTGCTCGTTGGAGATGTCGCGAGGAAGAAGACGAAGTAGATGATGATGGTGACGTCGACGTTCATCTCCCCCACAAGATGTTTCCAATTCGGGCTCAAGCGTCATCCTCATTCTTCGATTATGGAGGATTCTATTCATTGGAGAGGGTGTTCTTCATCAAGGAATGTTCTCCCAAAAGCTCTCCTCAAAACTCCTCTCCTTTTCCAACACAAATTTTTCCATAGGAAATGAGGAGGCAACTTAATATGTTAAGTTTATTAATTTAACAATTAAAGGTTAGCTCATTAATTAAGTTTAAGTTGGAAGAATAAATTAGGAGGAGTCCAAGGGTTAACTCCACATTAAATAGGGAGATCAATGGGTCGGGTGGTCCCCACCACTAAATTCAAAAAGAAGGTTTCAATTCCAAAAATAAAATAAAGAATGTTTATTTTATTTTTCTCCCATGAAAAGTATGAAAACAAATTTTCACCCTTGACCTACTATGGTCAAGGTGAAGGTCTCCTTAAGAAAATATCGGCACTGCGAGTTCAATGGTACCCTCAGATTTCAATTCCAAGCACCAGTTCAAAAGTTACAAAAACCCGCTCGCATGTTTAATGAATGTACCCAAAAAAAAGTTTAGAAATTCATTCTGGGCACACCAGGCCTCTAAATCACACGCCGTTAATTTTCACAGACTCATAATATTTCCATTTAATTAAAAAAAATTACATGGAAAAATCATGTTCTTTACATTGGATGTTGGAGCTAGATATCTTGGGTAGAGTCATGAGATGGGACCAGCTGAGGGACTCTAGAACGGGTGTTGATTATTTATTTTATGATATTTATTTTGGGTCTAGGATGTATATGATCTACCCATGGGAGATATTATTGGTATACAAATTACTTGTGTAACAATTTGGTTAGCTCATTTCTTATATCTTGAGTATGTTATTTATCTTAGATGTCTTTGGAAATGGTGTTCTTTTATTGAGTTAGATATTGTGATGATTGATTGTATATTATTTCCATTATTTTTTATCTACTCTGATATGAGGGTATAGTCTCCCTGTGGTTTCACTTTAGATCCTCACTACTTAGTCTACAACTTCTGGCATATGGTGAGGCATTGTAGAAGTCGTGTGGCACTCCAATCTAGTTACTATAGAGTGATTCGGGCAGGGATGTTACAATTTTCTTGTATGGTCATTCCTGGATTTGGGTTTTTTATTTTTTTAAGTTACCTTGTAAAATTATTATAAAATTTTATGAAAAACCCATTTGGATTTGTGTACAATGTGAGGATGAAGGTGATAATGATTAGAGAAGTTCATTTATAGCTCATGATTCACTGTTGATCATTCTTTAAGATGGTTTCTATCATTTCTTAAGTAACAAGTTAGTGCTTATTTTCAATTGGTAGGTGCTAGAATTTATAGAAGGTTCAGGGAAATCCCTTTCCTGAATCTTGATATTAATAATAATAAGGGGTCCATGTGTGGGGGGATAAAAAATAGAATGATGCGTATGACATTTAATCTCTCAATTAAGATAGATAGAGGAAGTGTATATCCATACCTAGATAAGGTACATTTAATGTTCTTATTTATTTGTATGGGTGGTAATGTGATGTGTTCATCCACTTGGGTGAGTAACATGATATTTCTTCATCTATCTATCCACCCTATGATTAAATAATTGAGAATGTATAAGTTAGCTATATGGGATTGATATTCTATGTGTCCCATGGTCACTTGATGTGTTGGATAAAGGGATTATATGATTATTCATACATGTATATGATACAACTAGTGGACACATATATGGAGATACATGTATTTGATAGATATCAAGTTAGATCTCTTTACATCTTGAGTAGAATTAACACTTCGCTAAATTTTATTATTTGATTACATTTGTGGATTATATAATTCAGAATTTTTATCAATATTACAAAGTCTCATGGGGTCACACTTTATGGTTATGTGAATGAGAATTAAGTTTTTTTACAAAGTGTTTGTACAAAACTTTGAGAGCTATCCAAACAATGTTTTTGATAATTTTCCCAAGTTGTTACATACTATGTAACATGTGGTGGAAATGGATGATAGCTTTTCTGAAAGGGTTTTAAGAAAATATCTAAAAGGGCTTTTGGATATGGATTTGGATGTGACATAAGTTGAAAGTGTTCCCAATCAATGAGTCTTTTAGTGCAAGTGGGATATTGATGGAAATATACACTAAAAGAGAGACCATGATGTGGTATCTTAGACAACACTATGGTTTGTAATGGGATAGACTATATTTTGGCGAATTCCACAATGCCCTATTGTTGTGTATGATAGTTTTATATGATATGAAATATCATGTGGTTCAAACTTCTTCTCCTACTTCATGTTATCATTCTTAGTTTTTATTATCATATGATGATAATTTGAGGAGTTTGAATGAGAATAATGATCATTTAAATGTGAGAAGTTCATTATGAGAATTGAATCATACATTACAAAGAGTTTTAATGTTTAAACATTTAAGAAATGTTTCATGGATATGGAAAATGTTTTAGTTCCAAGTAGGGTTCTTGGAAGGCTATATAAAAAGATTTAATTCTTACTCAATGGGTATCGATTATGTCACAAAAACCCCTCTAGGTGATTATCACATTAGATCTCATTTTCTTAAAGCCTTTAAATAAGGTTTTAGTTGACTATGACTTGAAGGAAGTCTTTACCAAGCATTGAAAGATTCATCCTAGTCATGGATGCTATAGGAGGAAGAGTCTTTTGGATGCTTCCCATTTATTTTTATCAAACTCGTGTGGAAGAACATGAATAGATTCGGATCGATAGAGAAAAAGGAACATTTTTCTCTATCTATTCACACTATTATAGATTGGGCTTTATCCAGCACTGACCTTTAATAGCACTGAATAAAAAGCACTGATAAAGGGGGAACTTTTATTAGCACTTGAAAAAAGTATTAATAAAGTTACCATTTATTAGCACTAACAAAAGTACTTATAAAAGGGTACCCTTTATCAGCATTTTTTTCTAGCACTGATAAAATTCCTCCATTTATCAACACTTTTTTAGCACCAATAAAAGTGAAAACTTTATCAACACTTTTTCCTAGCACTAATAATGGTCGTAGTGAGTAATTTAATTTATATATAAATATTTATATTTTTTAAAACAAGATTTATATTACAATAAGTCTATATGCTTAAATATAATATATAAATATGATTTATATAACTTTTAATAAAAAAAATAGTCTTATTTTCATAATTTTATATATATAAAATTATCAAATTTACATCGCCAAAATGTTAAATAGCTTGTTTATATATGTTAATTAAAAAATGTGTATATAATTAAAATAAATATAATTTATTAATATTTTATTTAAATAATTATATAATATTTAAATGAATATATGTATTTAAATATATATTTATATTGATATTAAATAATATAAAATATATGTACATGTATAATTGTGTGTGTGTATAGATGTGTATGTGTACATATGTATGTTTTTTATGTGTACATGTATGTGTGTGCGCAAGTCTATTTATTGATTTAATATTATTTATTCTTTTTTAATATGTCTTCATTTTTTGTATTTTATATATTTATACATTTTTAATATTTGTTCATTTTTAATATAAATTGATTTTAATCTATTCATCATGAATATATATGTGTGTGTGTTTAATTTAACTTTATTTAATTTGATTTGATTTAATTTATTTATTAATATTTTTGTATAGCTAATATAATTCATTTTTAATAATTTTTGTTATTTATATAATTAATATCATCTATTTATTCATTTTTATTCATTTTTTATGTGTTTGTAATTCACATAAATGTTATGAATTCTCTTTTTAATATTTTTGTAATTTATTTAATTTGATTTATTTTTTTATTATTATATATTCATTAATAATGTTAAAAATATATTTAATCAATTTGTAATATTTATTTATACATATATTTATTTATTATACATGTAATATTTTCAATATGTTTGTGATTTATATGAATAATATTTATTTGTTTTTGTTTATTAGGTTTTAACATTTAAAATATGTTTGAAATTTATATAATTAAAATATTTAAATGAATTTTTAATAATTTTTTAATTTAAATAGTTGATTATAAAATTATAAATATATATAATTTTTTTAAAAGTATTTAAAAAATTATAAATATATATATATATATATAATTATAAAAATTATAATAAATATATTTAAATAAAAAATATAATTATTATATTTATAATTATATATATTTATATATTAATAAATATATATAATTATATAATTATATATAATTTTTGAAGAATAATAATAAGGATGGGTGGGGTATAGGTGTGGGAGGTACTCTACGAAGATGGTGATGGCGTCTAGGGATAATCTCTGAAAATGGAAATTTTGTATTTCGTAGGATCCAAGATTCTCTCTAGTGGGCCCTTTCAAGTGTCAGATCTGGTTCCTAATAATCTTCCACATATAATTGAATTATCTTCGGTAACAAATGGTGATCCAGGTGGGACTTCATATTTGAATTGAGGATCTGGCCAGCTAATCCTGGCCTCATTCAAGGGTTCCTCCTTTGACAGGGTTCTTAGGAAATTCTCATCAGATCATATCGAATCCAATCTAGAAGCATCATCAAATAGATTGACCATAGAAAAGAGCTCCTTAATTGCGTGGCTTGTTCTTCCCAAGGGTGAAAATCCATGGCATCTTGAAGACTTAGACCAGTGAATCTATTTTCTTTGGGGGTTCTCTAATTGGAGGTGTATCTATTTAGGCAAAGGTTTTTCCATTATATGTTTCAATCGGATGATTCCAGGATTCATGTGTGGACCTCTAGTGCATAATTTTTGAAGTATGGTATGTTGTATCTTCATGAATGGTCCATGGACTTGAGTGTGTCGTTGGTTAAGAACACTTTTGCACCAGTTTGGGTTAGATCGCATGGTCTCAATTGGATTCTATGGAATCCAAAAATTCTTCATGATATTTCTGCGACAATTGGTGTGCCAATATGGATGGACAAGGAAAATGAGTATGTCAGGTATAGAAATTTTGTGAGGATACTGATTAAGATTGATCATAGCTCCATTCTTATTAATAATGTGATTTTTAATACTCCTACCGATGACATTAACATCACTTTAGAGTATGATAAATGTCAAAAAAAATCATTTTTGTAAATCTTTTAGTAATTTAGATGAAAATTATAGAAGGAAGCATTGTGATTTTTGTAGTTTTAATGGAATTTTTTCTAAAGATTATACTATTAAAGTGAAGGGTAAGAAGAAATCTACTGCTTTGGCCAACCAATCTAGGGTGAATTTAGTGTTTGATATATCTAAGGATGGTCATCTTGGTTTGATCATGAAGGGTCTGGTTTCTCATGGCCAGGGAAGAATGGATTAGGGACACTTTCAATCCCACACAAGTGTTTCCTTTTCTAAAGAGCATGAAAATTAAAGCTCTGAGACTTAGATCTTACACATGGAGAAATCCTTCATGGATGGGTCAGAGTCTGATCACAGGTCTAATGGGTTTATAAACAATGGATATCATGTGATATGGAATATACAAAACAACCTAGGAATCTTTCTTGGGAATATATTGTTGAACAATCTAATCAGTTTTGTGCTTCCTTTAAAGATGCATTGGTCAATAGAATTGGGAATTTATTTGATGTCTTTGATAAGTCTAAAAAATATGTATATGTAGAGGATTCCTATACTACTCATTGTAAGATTTCTGAATCGAAATATCTCAGTTTAGCTAAGGTTGGTAAAGTCCCCAATTCTATGAACCTAGATGTCCAAACTTGTGGTCATTATGGAATATATTTTGATGAGGGTGCTCAAAATAGAGATTAGGTTGGATAATCTATGGATGGAAAAATCAAAGGATCCATAGATCTATATGATGAACAGAATGGAGATTCTAAATTAGAGGTGGATGCTCAATTGTATGCTGACTCTTAGACTCGAAAAGAGTAGGAAATAAATTTTTCCAGGTGTAGGAATGGAAAAATGAAAATAATCGCTCCACCAGTTGAAAGTTCTGGAATTGCTGCTCTTTTGATCAAGGGGACCTCAACACCCTTGACCCAACATGTTGTCTGTCAACAATCTACTTCCCACAAAGAGGGGACTTCTATTTTTTCTTATACTAATTTTATGACCTCAGGCTCCACTAGCAATAAGTATGCTCACAAGGTTCACAATATATAGGTCGTTGATCTGTTTAGGATGGAGGGATCTAGAAAATAGGTACATAGTGTTTTTGGGATAATTTGTATTCCCTAGTCAGTGGATTTGATTGTTATCTCATGGAAACCCATACAGGTTCCTCAATCTTTGGATGTTTCTACTATAAAATCTATAGGATGCTAAGGAATTTGATGCGGTAAGGAGGCTGACCAGGAAAATCCTCCTGGTGGGTTTTACACTAGACAAGTTTACCCCTTGATAAAAGGGTCATCAACCATTTTAGTTTCACCCCTTCAACTCGGTGATCTATTAGATGCTTTAGGTGTATGTCATTACCCTGAATCATGTCAAAAGTTAGTGCCTTTTGGTCCTCTAGTGCAAGAGACCATGCATGCAATGGATGCTTTGGCAGGTGATCAAAAGATATTGGCTATGCCAAGTGAACAAGTATTCAAGCATGAAAATCTAAGAAAGGAAAGGATATCTACATCCAACTCTTTTGAAGCTCTAGATCCACCTCATGGTCTATAATAACTATCTAAAGAAAATGAGGACCAATTATAATTCCTTGAACTTCAAGCCCTTATGAGGAAGGATAGTGGTGATGAGTATACCTCTCAAATTGTTGTTGTTGATAGTGAATTCGAGGGCTCAAAAGATCATGATGGGCCTTGGTAACATGCAAAGACTTTGAATAGAGTTCGATATCCAAGAAATCGAGGTTATGTATGTGGTCGAATTAATTAGGGGTCTCAGTTCAATGAGAGCCTAGATGCCCAAAAGGAAATTATTAAAAGACTTGGTTTGAATCTGTAACAGATGAGGGCAGTTGATTTATCTAACCCTATCCTCCTCATTGTGTTTGTTTTTATCTTAATAAAGGGAATCATTCCCTAGCCTTTTCAAAAAATATATATATAATTATATAAATATATTTATAATTATTTAAAAATATTTATAAAAATATTTATTTATAATTATAATTATAAATATATTTATTTATTTAAATAATTATAAAATTATAATAAATATATTTAAATAAAAAATATACTTATTATATTTATAATTATATAAATTTATATATTAATAAATATATATATATAATTATATAAATATATAAATATATTTATAATGTAGTTGGGGTGTGCCTTAGTGGTTGAGGTGCCTCGTAATCCTACATGTTTGGTGGGCGGTTAGGGTTAAAATCCCATCCTATATGTTATTTGGGATGGCGTGTTCATTGACCTGCGTAGCACATGTGTGGTACAGGATAGACCCCCACTCGATGATGAGGGTGGTTTCATAAATAGGTGGTCAGCTTTGGATGGAGGTGTGATGCGGCGCTCGGATGGACGGATGCGATGGCGCTCAACGATTGGGGGTGTCGACCAGATCAACCTGGCATGGTGGATGGAAGACTAGGTGACAGATTCCATATGGTGATTTGGTGGGAGAAAGGTGATGGTGGCGGGAAGAAAACAAACATCTCTGATGGAATAGGCGAACCCCTACTCAACGGTGAGGGTGGTAGTCCGACGGATGCACGTAGTGGACAGCTTCGACGGAAGCAATTAATAAGAGGAGTCTAATCTTTTGCGGTAGGGGTAGCTTTGATATGGTGGTTGGTGAGTCGGTGTTGGGTGTTATGGAATCATTGGTGCGAGGACATACAGAGCAGGTACGGGGTGGCCCGTACATCAAAGGTTGGTGAGTGAGGTATGATTTCTTGTGATGTTTGGTTGTCTGGTTGCGTGTGATGGAGAGAGTTGCTATGGTTGCTAGTTTCCAATGGTAGAAGTGCAGGGTTGTGAATTTGGTGATGACATGGTCCTTTGGGACATATATTGTGGGATTTCAGGCATTTCAATAATAAGGGTATGTAAGGCCATATAATAATAATAAATAAGGAATGAATAGGGTGGGTTATCCCTGGGGGTTTATGACCTGCTCGTTCTAGCCTATGTGTGTGTAGTGTGTGTGTGTGTGTGTGTGTGTGTGTTTGAATATAATTGTACCTATAAGAACCTAAAATATATATATATATATAATTATATAAAAATAATCCTTAAATATATTTATTTATAATTATAATTCAGTGGTCATGGAGATGGTCACATCTCGTTGTTGAGGCCTTTGATTAATCCATACTCTGCTCTGGATCCTAGTTTCCACCAATCTCCTCCCAATCAGATTTTTACAGTGGTTCTCATAGATTTTTGGGATGTGCAATTCGAGCAGTCGATGGCATTTCAGGAGGTGCTTCTCTGTGGTGGCTTTGTCTCTGTCCCTGGGCTCCCGTGGGGCTTGATATTCATGGTGGATTATGGAGCAGCTTCAACATCATGGTTTTGATGGTTTGTGGTGATCTATTTTGGTTTTCTATAGTGGTAGCACTATTGTCTCCTTTGATTATGTTCATCAACGAGGGTTATAATGATCTATGGAGTTCAGTTTGTGTGTTTTTCAATGACGATGATGGTGATTTATCGACGATGATGAAGGATTCTAGCGGTCGTTCCTCGTCGGTGATTTGGTGTGACATCAAGTCCGAAGTACATGGATCAAGGCAGTGATGACTGTTGAAGTATGAATTTTGAATTCTGAAATGTGAAATTTGAATTGTTAATCTAGGGGAATTGGCACAAGCTTGAATCCTGCCAGACTCAGACATTGTTCATATTATGAACATGACTATTCAACGTCATTTTCTTAACTGGGGAATGTGTGGCACACATTGGCTTAGCGGAACCCCCAATGAGCCCAGACGTGTGACTCATACACACGTTTTTCAATTGGGTGCTTACCTGAGTGGTAAAGGCTCCCCGTAATCATACATCAGGCCTAAGTTCAAATTCAGGTGGGAGTGAATTTCTGCAGGTACTGTAGCAGAGACTGTAGTTTCACTATAGCAATATAGTAGTGAAGGTACTATATCAAGTATTGTAGTGGGGTACTGTAGCAGCAGTATTTTTCATCCAGAATGGGATTTCAAGGCATTGGGTCTTCGAGCCATCAAAGGGACGATGACACAAGCATGAAGTGCATGTGGTGACACAGGCATGATGCGTGAAGGGCCTTCAGGTCATCCAATGGTGGGCCTACGGGTCATGTAATGAGCTTCATGTCCACTGGGCCTTCAGGACAAAAAAATATATAATGTAATAAAGCGGTCAGTTGGGTGGGTTATCCCTTAGGTGGCTATGACCTGTCTATCAGGGTTGTGTGTGTGCAGTGTGTTTAAATGTAATTATACCCCCAAGCACCTAATATAATATAATATTTATAATTATATACAAATATTTTTAAATATATTTATTTATAATTATAATTATAAATAAATATATTTATTTAAATAATTATAAAATTGTAATAAATATATTTATTATATTTATAATTATATATATATATATATATAATTATATAATTATACAAATATATTTATAATTATAATTATAAATATATATATATAATTATAAAATTATAATAAATATATTTAAATAATAAATATATTTATTATATATTTAATTATATATATTTTTATATTTATAATTATATATAAATACTTTTTAAATATATTTATTTATAATTATAATTATTTATTTATTTAAATAATTATAAAATTATAAATAAATATTTATTTATTTAAATAATTATAAAATTATAATAAATATGTTTATTATATTTATAATGATATATATTTATATATTAATATATATATATATATATAATTATGTAAATATATATAATTATACATAAATATATATAATTATATAAATATATTTATAATTATATAGAAATATTTCTAAATATATTTATTTATAATTATAATTATGTAGTTGGGGTGGTGCCTGAGTAGTAAACCCTATAATCTTGTATCCAAATGGCCAAGATTCAAATCATGGCAAGCCCCTTGAGGGATTTATGATGTAGGCAGTGACGCAGGCATGACGTAGGTCTGGTGACGCAGGTAGGATGATGTAGGCATGATGTGGCACTGGGTCTTTAGGCTAATTTCATGGGTCACTTGGTCTTGAGCCTACGTGCTATGTAATGGGTCTCCCTCTATCCCGATAGAAATAGTTCTTTGCTTTCATAATAAAAAGAGGCTTTGACCCCAACTTTTAAAAACAAATATAATTATAAATAAATATGTATTTAAATAATTATAAAATTATATTTATTATATTTATTATATTTATTATATTTATACTCACTATATTTATATATTAATATATATATATAAGAAGGTGGGTTTCGCTCGAGAGGTTCTCTCTCTAAACCGCAATGGTAATTAGGGCTTCTTCTCCATGGTGCTACCATCTGGTAACACTGTAGCTGAAATATTTCTGGAACAAAGGAAATTTGACTCGTATAAGCATGCTACTACCGAGATAGAAGGTCTGAGGGTTGTTCTTGGTGGGATTGATCAGGCTACTTCACCCCCGACAATGCTAGCAATCATTCTTTCTCTCTCTACAAAGAATTTATTGCTAGTGTTATTCGTCAAAAGGGTAATGTCACCCATGTAAAGGCTTTTTCGGATGCAGTCTCAAAATGGCTGAAAATCGGTAAGCATCCCATTTTTGTGAGAATCATATTGTCAGGGGTTCTAATCCGTGGAGAGTCGGAGATTTGGTTACCTGACTTTCGGATGTTTGGGGTTTTGATAATTGGAAATGTGTCTCTATGGATCACAAATTCTTCTATATCCTTTTCCTTATGGAAGAACTTAAGATGAGTGCATTGGGCCTTGGAATGATTTCCCTCAAGTATGGCATATTGCACATCCGTGAATAGGACTAAAAATTCAATCCACTGGAGGTAAGTAACTTCTCTATTCAATTATGGGTCAAAGTATTTGGTTTAAATTGGATACTGTGACATCCGAAGATATTTTATGACATTGTAATGATAATAAAAGTCACTATAAAAATAGACAATGAAACAGAACTTTCTAGATTTTTCCATTACGCTTAATTCTTAGTGGAGGTAGATCTATATTATTCCTTGGTTGATAGAGTTCTTCTTTAGACTGACACAGATGAATTTGATCTAAAATTTTAATATAAAAATGTGTCACAATTTTTTATGGATTTCAAGATTATTGGACAGGATTTTTTGAACTTCAAGATAGATTTAATTTGTTCCTTTTTTTCAGATCGGGGGCATGACGAAATTTCATGCATTAAGAAGTCTCGGCAAGTCAAATATATGCCTCAAGGTCAATATGAAAATTTTTTACAAGGGCATATGTACTCATCAAATAAATATGGAGGGGATAGTTATGGGTAGTGAGCATGGACACTCTTCAAAGGTGGACCAACAACCTAGGTGTTTGATTGGATACCTTGGGGCTGGACCTATTAAATCCTCATGTACAGATGTTAGGGATGGTTCCTTAGATAATTCCCTTCCTATATAAAGGGAGTGCCTTGGTACCTTAGTTGTTTCAAGGAATCATAGTTTCCTGCCTCCTCATTTGAGAAAATGCATGTGATGGGTCTTGTTGAGAAAACTACTAGCTTCCCAAGGTTTAAAAATGATAAATCAGTTTCTTATGATATCTATTTTTGGGATGTCCCAATTACATGTGCTGAATATCATCCTGGTGATCAGATTAGGGATTCTAAATTAGAGATAGAGGACCAATTACAAGTTATTTATCATATTTCGAATGATCAAAAATATTATAGAAGCAATAAAGGGAAAATTAAAGTGGATTCTCCTTTGACAATTAAGAAGAGTATAGCTGAACCTATGAAGGCCTCTCAAGGTATTAATGAAGTATCCCCCTATGGGTCCCCAGTTTTGTGACTGGAATAGGATGTGGGTGTTGATGGAACAGGTGATGTTGATGACACTGGAGTAGAGTCTTCTAAATACAAAGGTGAGTCTCCCTTGATCTAGGTTCGATAGAAGTTAAGGGAGGACTCACTTAGCCTGCTTTAAATTTTAAATAGATCCGATAACAGGGAGGTATTATTTGAAAAATTTGGCAATGCTCATGGAATTGAGACTATCACTGTAAAGAGTAGTGTTAATATGAAGATACCATTGGTGGTTTTAGGGTCATTTGGAGATCAAGATCCTCAGTCTCTTGAGGATCCCAATCCACTGGATGGAAATTCTGACCCCCCAAGGTGATGATGATAAAACATGGAAAAAACTCAAAACCTGGAGAAGGGGTCGTCATCTGAGAAGTAGGGGTTAGTTGATCCTAGTTCACATGAATTATCTTCTTTTGTTTCTTGGACAAGTCTCCTTTGACTTGTGGCAATTTGTTTGTCATTTTTTTCCACTTGTCCTCTTCTTTTGTACTTTTTACTTGTTTTATTTTCAATAAATTTTGATATCATTGGCTACAACACATGGTTCACACCATTTGGGTATATATATATATAATATAATTATATATAATTATATAAATATATTTATAATTATATACAAATATTTATAAATATATTTATTTATAATTATAATTTTAAATAAATATTTTTTTATTTAAATAATTATAAAATTATAACAAATATATTTAAATAATAAATATATTTATTATATTCATAATTGTATATAATTATATAAATTTATATAATTATATAAATATAATTATATACAAATATTTATAATTATATACAAATATTTTTAAATATATTTATTTATAATTATAAATATAAATATATATATCTAAATAATTATAAAATTATAATAAATATATTTATTATATTTATAATTATATATATTTATATATTAATAAATTTTATATATTTATAATTCTTTAAATGTTTATTTATAATTATATACATTTTTTTTAATTATATTTATTATATTATTAAAATTAGGTCTTTATCAGCACTAAAAAAGCACTAATAAAACCACTCTTTATCAGCGCTTTCAAAAAAGTGCTGATAAAATCCTTTTTGATCTTTTAAATAGAACCCTAACAAACTCATCCTCACTCATTTCATTCAATCTCTCACAAAACTAAATCGTTGTCGCCACTCTTCATTGATCTTCTCAAGGAATCAATCCTCTCAAAAGATAAGGTATGTGATTATTTCTACTCCTCTAATCGTGATCCAAACTATGCAAAAGATATTATTCATATCCCACCATATCTCATCACATGAAAAACAACATATTGAACCTTTTTTGTCTGACCTCTCCAAAAATGCTCAACTTTCGCCACTGATGCACTATTCATTGACTTGAACCTGATGCCTTCACTCTTAGTTTGTTGGAGCGTTTTATGTTGTAGATGATGAATTATGCCTCATTTTCCATTGAACCGGAGAGGGTTTTTTTGTACTGTCACATTATATTTCAATCCTTTGAATACTAGTTGGTTTCAAAGTGTAAGAACCTGGTTCTTCCTTTGAGGTATGGGTCCTTTTTTTCAGGATGTTTTTGAGAAAAATTGGGAAAACAAGCCAAGTACGGGCTGTAAAAATGTTACACGGCTTGGCTTAGGGTTACACACTATGTAATAATAAGTACACATCGTGTCGTGTGGCTATGTGTGATATCCATACATGGCATGTAGGGATTTCAACAAGGGGGGAGTATTTACCAAGTACGCGTCGTGTACTTCCCAGTAACACTGTGTAGTCATGTCGGCGGGACTTTGTAATGACTTGGAAAGTAAGTAGGTGAAAATGGGAAACTTGACCATATACACAGCATGTATATTTAATTAAACGTTTTTTACTTTCTAATTTTTTTGTTAAAATCTTCAGTAGCCTCATTTTATGGTAGAGAGGTGGTAGGGATCACCCGGATTCGTGAACCAGTCGACTAAGACTCGTTTTTTCTCCTGATTCATCGTTCGAACCCCGATTCAAACACCATCAAATGTGTTGGAACCCAATAAGTAATCTCTTGATTCCTCCTAAGTTTTTATTCATGGTTTCTTCTCTTAAACAAGTTATCTAGTGTTGATATTTTATGATCATTGTGTATATTTACTCTGTTCTAGGCCGAATTAGAGGTCGATGCTAGATGGGGAGAGTTGTATGAGTACGAGGTAAGTGGTGCATACCTTGTTTTGAGTTTTCATGGAAATTTGGGGGTTGCGGATTTTTGGCACATATTTGGGTATTTTGAGGGAGACCCCATTATAACTGTTGTTTCATATTTGATTGATTGTCACAACCATGGGATGCCTTTAGGGATTCCCTTACCTTGACTATGCGATCCAGGTTGGGTTAGAGGTCGTCACTCCATGGGACATTTTGGTCGGGGTGCCAAAATTGTTATATTTGCTTTGGTTTGATTTAAAAAATTTAGTTTAAATTGTTAAAGCTTGACTACTCTGTTTATTGGCATTCAAGACCTCAGTTCTGCAATGTTATAGTTGTTAGCTGGTGTAATTCAATCTGCTTAGATTTAATTACTTTTTTAAAGTACTTAAATGTGTTTTATGTTTATGTAATGATTGATTTTATATATTTTGTGACCCTTGGGGTTTTTATGGGAATGGACTGAGGTTTGGATGATATGAACATAGGAATTGAGTGGTGTTGATCACTAGTTAGGAATGGCCTAGATTTTCTTAGGCTGTTTTGACCATGGGATTGGGTATCATGGACGTCAGTTTGAGGCAGTGTGACTGTCATGTTGGGCATGGACTAGGATACTTGGATGGAATGGCAATTGGATTTGAGTGACATGGTTGTAGGGGCATGAGGTTCCAGATATTTTGTGGCTTAGGTTCTTATTTTGGTGATTGTCGCTCACCCATGATGGCCAAAGCGTCGATTTGAGTCGTGTTCACACAAGTAGACTCTATGATGAGGTGGTTTTGACCACTCAAGTGGGTATAGGCCCCCAATATTTTTGGTTTAGGTATTTTTGTTTTGGGGTTGCTTGTCGTAGAAATCCAGTGGTATGTGAGGAGCCTTCGGTTGATAGCAATGATGCTATCAGGTTGGGGGATGAGGCTCGTCATGATTGAGGCTGTGAGACTGGATATTTATTTAAGGACAGACATCATTGTTCCTCCGGTTGTCATGTCATGGGTTGACATGAGCTTATGAGCATGGGTCCTTGGGACCGGGATACTATTGATTGACGTGCCTTCGGGACGTCGGTACTTTGAGACATGTGGTTTCATGAGGCACATGGTGTCAGGCTATGTGATTGGGGTGGAACCTGAGGGTTCACCAGGAATTTGTGACTACAGGAGTACCTTAGGCCATGGGACAAGGACTCTCCTTGATTTTGAGATTCTGGCATTGGACGAAGCAGGTGATGCTCCCTGGTGGCTGTTGACCACCAGTGGAGGTGTTATTTATTATTGCATTGAACTGTTTACCTTGCTTAGTGTTATTCTCTACTTAAACACTTACACTAGGTATACACCATTGGGTGGTATCCTAATGAGATTCGTCTCACATCCTACACAGGCCCTTCAGTACACGTGTAGACTTTATGGTTTTATTTACAGGTAAGGGATCAGCCTCAAGATTTGGAATTTAGTACTATTTAGCATGGATATTGGTATGGACATTTAGGTCGTTCCTAGCTGGAGTTTTGATTTTATTTAGATTTAATTTCTATATCAGCATGCTTATTATTATATGTATCTATTATGGTTATCCATGGGTGCCCTTTTTATATTGACATGTATGAACTGTTATGGATGCATTCCTTGTTTGTTTTAGTAGTGGTTACAAGTGGTGTTCAATATGTTGTTTTGTTTCCTTTCTGCTACTTTTGTTTATTTATCACTTCCGCAATTTATATGATATTGATATGCTTTCGCTATGTGGGTCTGGTTTGGGTTTTCTAGGTCATTTATTTCTGCTACATGTTATATTATTATACTTGGACCGGTACTTTATCTTTTCCCAGAGGGTATAGCATCACCACTATACCTGTTTACACCCTCACAACTAGTCAACAACCTTTGGCATTCGGGGAGGTGTGCCTATGGTCAGTGACACCTGGCCCGATAGCACTGTTTGGGTGGTTGTTCAGGTCTGGGACGTTATAAAGTGGTATCAAATGAGGTTTTTGTTAACTGAGATTTAGTAGTAGTGTTTCACTGGCTACTAATGAGATTGATATTGCCTTTCTTTTCTGTTAGTTTACTATTTGGGATATGGTAGACTAGAGATAGGTTGTGATTGGAACAGGGTTTCTAGCTTGTGCTTGGGTGCCTACAGCCCCAGATACGAGGGACATACCAAGTTTCCTTGGGTGGGAATTGATGTTTTTATTTTTATCATATTACAATTTATATGGTTTCCACCTTGGTGTCTCACTTGGTTTGTGATGGTTATTGATTGTGGTATGTGACCCTTGACCTGGTGCGGTAAGGGAAAATTGGACCTTGGCCCGGTGATCCAAGGCGTGTTTTATTGGATTTTGATAGGAACATTTTCAGGGTATTTCAATTTCATATATGCACATATTCCTTGTGAAGTGATATTTCCATGTGAATAATATGTCAATTTCCATGTGAAAAGGGTGAAATGACTGATAGAATTGATTGTTTTATGCAATGTGTTATATTATGCTTTAAATTTATGTGAAATTTCATATAGTGGGGAAATTGGACTTGTATCTTATAGGAGTAGGTAGGTACTATAGTTAAGGTGATTTTGATCACCAGGATTGGGTGACTTAGTCATCGGATTGAGACAATGGTGGTTGTCAGGACAGCCGTGGCCCGAGAATATTGTGATACTTAGATCTGTTGAGGGTGGGTAAGGAGTCCATGAGGTTGTGATGTCATGAGAATGGTTGCGATGGTGGAGAGTAAGGGTAGTTGTTATGTGTTGTCTCTTTACTTTTTTCCCTATCTACGTTATATATATATTGTTATATATGTGGGTTGTCTGCCCATTTATGGTATTCAGTAGGTTCCTCCTAGATAACTCGATGGGGTGTCAAGTGGGTTATGGTACAATGTCATAGGAGCATGATCAGGTTTAGACCCCTGAGGGTTAGGAAAAGCATAAGTCACAGGTATATTCCTAGGGACGGGATCAGGTTCATGATCTAGTGTAGGAAGGACAGCTATCAGGTTTGATAGTATTCAGGTCGCAGCTTGACGAGCAGCTCCGAACTATCCTGGTACGTGTCTTTCAAGGGATCGATAGAGGTGATCAGGTAACATATCCCTCTATGGAATATCTTACTCGGGAGTTCCAGACACAGCACCCGCCACTTTTTCAGGGTGAGGGTGGTCCGTAGGCGGCTGAAAACTGGATAGAGAGCATGCAGATGATCTTTGAGCAGCTCGAGACACCTCCAGGGTGGAGGGTCAAGCTGGTGACTTATATTCTTGGGACCGATGAAGCACTGGTGGGATGTGCAAGTTTAGGCTCACAGACATGATGGATTGGCCTGGAAGGACTTTAAGGACAGGTTTTTCAATCACTTTTTCCAGAGACGTTGAGGGTGGATAGAGCTCGGGAGTTATTGAGCCTTCAACAGGGTGGCATGTCTGACATGGATTATGAATCTAATTTAACATATATGCCTCAATTTTCACCAGGTATGGTAAGAGATGACACCTCGAGGCTGATGCGATTTGAATATGGATTATGGCACGCCATCTCGGTGTAGATAAACATCTTTAGGTTGGCCTCGTTCTCAGAGGCGGTGAATCAGGCTCTCATAGTCAAGGGAAACCTAATAGATAAGTCTCACTTAGGTTAGGCGGGGGCTTTAGGTGATGGTTCATATTGTAGGAAACGAGGTCGGAAAGAGTTCCAGCAGGGCGTTCAGACCAAGGAATTAGATAGACCACCTCATGGTAGTTCCACAATGGTTTTCTTTCAGTGTGGGTAGCCATGTCATGTTTGGACTTAGTGTGATAGGCCTCCAAAGGAGTGTCAGTCATGTGGACAGGTTGGGAATCTTGAGAGGTTCTATAGGTAACCTTATTAGATAGCTAGTAGGTATAGACCGAGGTAGGCGCAGACTTCAGAAATCAATTCAATATCGGTGCCAGGTGAGGGTATCTGAGGTTCAGCTGGACATGGGGGACGTGGTAGAGATAGTGGGACCCAGATGTGGGGTTAGTGGCTAGTGGTTGGTGGTTGGTGTAGCATCATAGGGAGGATAGGCTTCAGAAATTTGTGTGTTAGGCCAGGTGCACACTATGGAGATGCCAGGGGATGAGTGGGCTGGTGAGATAATAAAGGTTAGAGGTATATCGTGGGCATGGTTACAGTTATTTTTGATTTTTTTGGTATGGACTATTGAGTCATGTCCATTTTGAGTGAATGAGGTACACATGATTTATATGGACAAACCAGACACTGGTCAATGGGTTGGAACCATCTTGGGTGTGTGATTATATATATATATGAGGTGCTTGGCATAAAGAGCATCTTGGGATGTGTGTTTTGAGGTGCTTAGGCATCATGCCATTTGAGGGATGTGGGTTACTTGAGGTTCCTTGGGCATTGGGGCATCAAGGATGTCGTTGTGATTGAGGTGCAAGGCATCAGTTTGTTTTGAGAATCCATAGGATGCAGGGCCTTGTTTTTCCATGGGTTTCATGGACTCGAGGTGGGTACCGATGTGGTGTGGGAAATGATTTGGTGTCAGAAGCGACATGGGAGCACCTGATAGGGTTCCGGGGTGACGATGCATCACGGGAGGACTATGGGTCTAGAAACAGGTTATTTGACCTTGATTGATTTGAGATTTGGGCCAGAGTTATTTTGGAATGTTTCTTCACTACCCTTATAAGGGAAATTCAGGGATGAATTGCTTTAAGGGGGGAAGTTTGTAAGAACCCGTTTCTTCCTTTGAGGTACGGGTCATTTTTTGGGGTTGTTTTTTAGAAAAAGGAGTAAAACATGCCAAGTACTAACTATAAAATTGTTACACGACTTGGATTATGGTTACACACCATGTAATCCTAAGTATACACTGTGTCGTGTGGCCGTGTGTGATGGTCATGCATGGCGTGTAGGGATGTCAGCAAGGGATAGAGGATTTACCAAGCACACGACATGTACTTCCCAATACACACCATGTAGTCATGTCAGCAGGACTTTTTAATGACCTAGAAAGTAAGTTGGTGAAAATGGGAAACTTGACCATTAACACAGAGTGTATGTAAAGACCTAGATTCTCGGGTTCCTATGAGACATGATGTATCAAAAATTATATTCCAAACATTTACAAGTATTACATCATGTCTCATATTTACAGAGGATCGCGAGGTTCAGGTTCTAGGAAACCAGCTTATTCTGAAAAACTTATTAGTAAAAGCCCATGCTTGAAAAATTTTAAAACGAAAACGTAGGGTGAGAAAAGTATGCCCAGTAAGGGGTTTTAAAACAACTTGAAAATAATATTTCTTTACTGAAAAGAATAATAGTATTCTTGAAAATAAACTTAAACATTGGAAAGCTAATTATCTTGGAACAAAGAAAACATATAACATAACATCTAATCATGATCAGAGTACGCAGTTCCAATTAGAGAAAATTAAATGCTTGTATAAAACATGACCATTAACAACATGCATGGTAATGAATACTACTAGAAAGGCAGTTATGAATGCACAAGTCATAATCAAAATGCTGTAATATTGAACATAACTGCAGCACATATCATGTTGGCCATATCCATACCATTTCACATGTAATAACATAAAGCTGGTGTTAATTGATCAAGTCCAAAACTACTGAGACATAACATGTCCTTTCTTCAATTTATTTTGTACATACTAAAGTCTCTGAACCAGGGATGTCCTACTAGTTGGAAAATCCCATGGTTGGTCAATTACTAAAACATTAAGAGGGGGGTATAATGAAAGACTATGTCAAGGCCTCGTGCCAGGACCATAATCATCTATGTCCAGGAATTTCACCTGAACCGTCTATGTCCATGAATTTCACCTGAACCGTAACTATTGGCAGGCCTTGTGCCATGACTCTGTTTGGTCTCATGAGACCTACCGATGCATCGAGGGGCTATAGCGGGCCCCACCCATGACATAATCAGCCCAATACAGTCCTCTTATGTCTTGGGGGGCTATGTATCCAAGGCATCCCATACTGCTTTGGATACCCATTTTAAAGTGATGTTATTTGGGGTGTCCCATACCACTCCAATTAATGGGTTCTTAGATTCTTTATTATTATTTGGTGTTTTATCAATCAAATAAAAAAATATGCAATGACATTTACGGAAGGATTACATGCATTAAGTATGACATTATAACATGCATTAGACTTTCTACAAAAATAATAGTAAGCATATATGGCATGTATAAGAAAAATAACTCTTGCATATGTGATAATAATAAAGGCACATAAAATGATGAATAAATGGGGTCCGCCACATGAAATGATAACTTCACGACTACATGTAAATGGATCACTTAAAGAGAATACCTGACATTAATTATTTTGATAACCATGTCATTGAACTTGTAAGTAAACCATAACTATATTGACCACTAATAATCACTACATCATGACTAACATCAAATACTAAATGATAACATAAGCCAATAAATTTCTAGTCCTTTACTTTAAAACAGGACGAATCTCATTCTTTTAAAATATGAATTATATTGAGGGTACATGTTAGAATAATTTCTCTAATTAGGCAAGCTCATTGGTGTATAATAAAACACATATAGGCTTGGAAAACACTAAAACTTTACATGTGTCAAAACATCAACTAAGTCCTGATAATTATACATGAAAATAAGGTTTTGGAAATTAAATTTATAAATACATTTATACATGATCATATACACACAAAGTGTATATAGGGGTTTTCATAAAAATTAATCAAGGTCCATTAAATTCCTTAAGATCTGAAATCCCCCAACCACTGATCATTTATTTGATTGAAACCAAAACCATATAGGGTTTATTATTTATGTAACCGTATGTACTTAAATATATATAAAAACTATGGTTTGATACTATAACATAATTAAACTTAAACCCAAAACCTAGTTCGCGTCCATAGTATTATTCAAAGATAGGCATTCATCTCTCAAAAACCATAAATTATTTTTATTGAAATACATAGATATATATATAAGTACTTAGTTATATAAAAATATACAAAGTTTACATAAAGGATCTGCATGTTAAAAGTGGATTCAAAATAACTTTTATATGTATATAATTCTTAGCATACAACAGTGAAATATTTGGAAATCTTAGAAATAAATTTGGAAATGGAAATATAAACACATAATTACTTAAACACCCAATTACACATATTATATATATATTTATATATGCAAATCATATAAAAATGTTGCTATATAAAAAGGGTTTTTTGTAAATTAACGACACAACGTGATAACCTATTTCGCAAAAGTGCGTGTATATATATATATATTTATATACATGAAACCGTATATACAGCATATATACAGATGTGTATACGGGGGTTTCATAAATTAGAACCTAAAGGAAACTAAATCCCTTAAAGATATTGATAACATCTAAATAGTCTTAACATAGTTGAAAACATCCATGAATGTAATATATATATATAACCCATAAACATACTTGTATATATATATATACGGGTTTGCATGGGAAGAGAAGAGAATAAGAAGGAAAACAACACTTACCCCACTGGTTCGACTCGCCTTGGAGAGGAGGAGAAGGTTCAAGTGAGGTCATCGCGTCTGGTCGGAAACTCTGGGGAGAAAACATGAAGAAATCATGCCACGCTTCGGTGAAACACGAGGCTTAAAAGGAAAAGGTAATGTCCGACTTAAGGTGAAGAGGCGTCGAGGGGATCCAAGGCTGAGTATTAAATGAGCGGTGCCAACTCTGTGGAAAGAGGGGAGAGGATGGGTCCATTGCCGGCCTAGGAAAAGAAAAATAGGAAGATAGGCTATTGGTGCGCGACATGCACGAGGAAAAAGAAGATAAATCCACGGGAAGAGATGCAAAAATAACTGGACAGCCAGGATTGAACCGGGGACTGATCGGACGGCCAGAAGCTGACGCGGCATTTTAAAATATTTGAATGGCCGGGATGAAATCGTGAGGATTGAAAAGGTGGTTTTATACCTCGGTCGATTAGGGTCGAACTTGGGATTGGTTTCGACGGCCGAGATTGCACGTTGAGAGATCCAACGGCCGAGATCTCGTTTTTGCTGAAAAAAACGTTCCCACATCGAAACGAACCGAGTTTTCGGGCATGGATTATAAGCCTCAGCGTTCCTTCCTCATGACAATAACATAATCACACACTCCCGGGGCCTTATACATGGGCCCCTTGTGGGCTTCGGCCAACCCTTACACCCTGCGCACCGCAGGCCTTATACATGGGCCTGTGCGTGCGCGCTAATACCTAGTGTGAGCTATGCTTGGGCTCTCCTCAGCGTGTACTCGAGAAACCCCTGGTTTCCACCTTGGGTGTCTAGGGGGAACTAGCCTCTACCTTGAGGGCTTGTCCTGAAGGCTGCCCTCGGTTGGCTGGTTTCCCCTAAAATTTTTAAAAAATTAGATAATCGTTTTAAAATATCCTTTATGTTTTGAAAACAATAAGTACATATACTTATATATATATGTTATTTAAAATAGTAAGTGTTTAAAAAAATATATCCAAATAATTAATGAAATTATTAACAATTGAATTCATTCCTTTTACACTATTCCAACGTGAAGAGATTTATACAACTAGGATTCTTAATATAAAATACTTTTAGGTTGAAAACATAATTTCATTTAGTTAAAAATATAACATTAAGGTATCAAAAATACATCTTCAAAATACCCATTAATGGTATATTGGTTACATACTTATAAATTATCCTCATTAGGAATCATAACCTTTAAAATATCTAAAAAATATATTTAAATTACTATGTTTTGAACTAGATGACCATAAAAGTATACTTTTATTTAAAGGCATAATTTAAAACATTTAAAAATTTGAAAAACCACAAAAATTATGAAATCATAATAAAAACCTAGTTTTTATAAAAAGATAAACCCCTTTAATTTTAAAAAAATAAAAACCCTTTAACCAACGGTCATGGAATTCAAAGACCCAATGGCTAAAGAAGGTAACGGTCAAATTGGTGTCATATAAAACCTGGTCTTGGGGTGTCTTAAACTCAAAGAGTTTGAAGGAGAAGGAGAAGATGGTTCAAGTCATTCCTTTGGTGCTCAGTATGACCGCAGTGGCCTTGGTCGTTCTTATGTTTGTTGTGGCGGATGCTAAAGACCCCTATCATTTACTCGGGGTTCTCGTTGTTTTGAGCGGTCTTCCTATAATCTTAATAGGGTTTTTAATTGGTATCTTTGGTTAGCTAATTTTTCTCATTTGATCACAGTGTATTGTAGTTACTATGTTGTTCCCTATTTGAATAAAGATCCTTTTGTTCATTTTGTGCATTTACTCTATTTCATTGTAATTTTTTCATAAGAAGCCAGTTTGTTTGATTAATGGGTGACATAGCAAGATAAAATTTACCGTTACATAAAACACAGACTCTTGGGATGTTACATTATTCCCCCCTTCAAATAATTTCATCCTCACAATTCTATTCATAAAAAGAAAAACCCCCAGTCGGTCAACATTACCAAAATGGGATATTTGGATCGTTCAATAGAATACCCAAGTTGGTACTTAGTTCTTGTGCTTCACTAGCCCAGATGCACCTTGAGTAGTATGTCTTGAACTCCTGCTCATGTGTTATACACATAGGCTTCCATAGGGAGGATTGTGCGGTAAAAAGCTTAGAAATGTCCGAGTGGACAAATTCCCTGATAACCCGTCGGACTACATCATGCTCAAGATATTCAAGGGGAATGATGCAATTGAATATACTAAGATTTAAGATCTGGAACATAAAGGATGCCCTGAGGTGGCCATCTTGGGAATCTATAAGGAAGCATGCTCTGGCAGAAAAGTTTTATGCCAGAGTGAAACACTGAAAAAGGCCTTCGTAGTATCTTCCCCTTCGCCTATAGCAGGGAAGTTAGGCAGTGGAAATGAGATGGAAAACATGGTCATTATCCTGACATGAACAAAGAATTTCAGGGATGTTTGAAAAGTCAAGAAAGCATTGACAAGATCCTCACAGGTTGAGGAAAGATGGATAGTCCACCGTGCATGTTCTGATCAAAATATCCTCTACTATCTCATCGGGTAGAGACGAGATGTTTGTTTGTCCAGCCATATGAAAGATACATTCATGATAATTCACTTAACAGTACAGATAAAGTAGAGACAGGAAAGGAAAACAAGTAATATTTCAATAACACAAAAGTTTATATAATAGTGCCTAAGTTTCCTTAATGATTTACTAAAAGAACACCACATAGAGAAGCAAAACTCTCTAATTCCTCAAACCAAACACAGGCTGAGCAGACGGGGTTAAACTCATGGGAACACTTGTGACATCTCCTAAGTTTAGTATGAGGGGTATGAAGTTGGGAAACGTCATTATACACATGTTGCCTATAAGACAATCGGGTGGACTCGTATTCTAACATCCCAAAGTCCATCAACTGGCCCCAGAAACCGTAGTGAAAAATCTGACAAAGGTAGGCCACTTGGAGATCTTCGGCCATAGCAGCTTCTTGAAAAGGGTTAACGATCATAGTGCCAAATTCTTCACCAGACGTGAATACCCGGAAGTGTCCCTCATAGTACCTTCCCCGACGTGCATATGAGGGAAATTGGGTCATCATCATAAAAAGGTAATTCATTCCCAACCCCCGGTGTAGACTAAGCACCCTAGGCGAGTTTGACACATCATACAGGTGCTTGAATGACATGAAAATATGGGCGTAATTAAGAAAGTTCTCTCGGCTGGCTAGAGACACAATGGTCTCTAAGGCCTCAGTGGGAAGTGACAGTAAATTGGTAGATACGTTTTCATCAGCCATCTGAAAGTTTCAACATAATTACTTAGTCAATCATAGTTATATATTCATACTACCTGGTTTTCCAGAGTTGTTTGAACCCATCATCTGATAGCAACTATAAAGACCTCGATTCCAGGGTGCCTATGAGACATGATGTATCAAAAATTACATTCCAAACATTTACAAGTATTACATCATGTCCCATATTTACAGAGGATTGTGAGGTTCAGGTTATGGGAAACCAGCTACTTCTGAAAAACTTCTTAGTAAAAACCCATGCCTAAAAATTTTTAAAACAAAAACGTAGGGTGAGCAAAGTATGCCTAGTAAGGGGTTTTAAAACAACTTGAAAATAATCTTTCTTTACTTAAAATAATAATAGTATTCTTGAAAATAAACTTAAACATTGGAAAGATAATTATCTTGGAACAAAGAAAACATATAACATAACATCTAATCATGATCAGAGTACGTAGTTCCAATTAGAGAAAATTAAATGCTTGTATAAAACATGACCATTAACAACATGCAGAGTAATGAATACTACTAGCAAGGCAGTTCTGAATGCACAAGGCATAATCAAAATGTTGTAATATTGAACATAACTGGAGCACATATCATGTTGGCCATATCCATACCCTTTCACATGTAATAACATAAAGCTGGTGTTAATTGGATCAAGTCCAAAACTACTGAGACATAACATGTCCTTTCATCAATTTATTCTGTACATACTAAAGTCTCTGAACCAGGGATGTCCTACTAGTCGGAAAATCCCATGGTTGGTCAATTACTAAAACATTAAGAGGAGGGTATAATGAAAGACTATTTCAAGGCCTCGTGCCAGGACCATAATCATCTATGTCCATGAATTTCACCTGAACCGTCTATGTCCAGGAATTTCACCTGAACCATAACTATTGTCAGGCCTTGTGCCATGACTATGTTTGGTCTCATGAGACCTACCGATGCATCGAGGGGCTATAGTGGGTCCCACCCATCACATAATTATCCCAATATAGTCCTCTTATGTCTTAGGGGGATATGTATCCAAGGTGTCCCATACCGCTTTGGATACCCATTTTAAAGTGATGTTATTTGGGGTGTCCCATACCACTCCAATTAACGGGTTCTTAGATTCTTTATTATTATTTGGTGTTTTATCAATCAAATAAAAAAAATATTCAATGACATTTACGGAAGGATTACATGCATTAATTATGACATTATAACATGCATTAGACTTTCTACAAAATAATAGTAAGCATATATGGCATGTGTAAGAAAAATAACTCTTGCATATGTGATAATAATCAAGGCACATAAAATGATGAATAAATGGGTTCTACCACATAAAATGATAACTTCGCGACTACATGTAAATGGATCACTTAAAGAGAATACCTAACATTAATTATTATGATAACCATGTCATTGAACTTGTAAGTAAACCATAACTAGATTGACCACTAATAATCACTGCAGTGTGACTAACATCAAATAGAAAATGATAACATAAGCCTATAAATTTCTAGTCCTTTACTTTAAAACAGAAATAAGCTCATTCTTTTAAAATATGAATTATATAGAGGGTATATGTTAGAATAATTTATCTAATTAGGCAATTTCATTAGTGTATACTAAAACATATATAGGCTTGGAAAACACTAAAACTTTACATGTGTCAAAACATCAACTAAGTCCTAATAATTATACTTAAAAATAAGGTTTTGGAAATTAAATTTATAAATACATTTATACATGATCATATACACACAAAGTGTATATAGGGGTTTTCATACAAATTAATCAAGGTCCATTAAATTCCTTAATATCTGAAATCCCCCAACCACTAATCATTTATTTGATTGAAACCAAAACCATATAGGGTTTATTATTTATGTAACTATATGTACTTAAATATATATAAAAACTATGGTTTGATACTATAACATAATTAAACTTAAACCCAAAACCTATTTCACGTCTATAGTATTAATCAAAGATAGGCATTCATCTCTCAAAAACCGTAAATGATTTGTATTGAAATACATAGATATATATATATAAGTAATTATTTATATATAAATATGCAAAGTTTACATAAAGGATCTACATGTTAAAAGTGGATTCAAAATAACTTTTATACGTATATAATTCTTAGCATACAACAGTGAAATATTTGGAAATATTAGAAATAAATTTGGAAATGGAAATATAAACACATAATTTACTTAAACACCCAATTACACATATTATATTTATATTTATATATGCAAACCATATACACATATTGCTATATAAAAAGGGTTTTTTGTAAATTAACGACACAACGTGATATCCTCTTTCGCAAAAGTGCGTATAGATATATATATTTATTTATTTATTTATATACATAAAACCGTATATATAGAATATATACATATGTGTATACGGGGGTTTCATAAATTAGAACCTAAAGGAAACTAAATCCCCTAAAGATCTTGATAATATCTAAACAGTCTTAACATAGTTGAAAACATCAGTGAATGTAATATATATATAACCCATAAACATACTTGTATATATATATATATATGGGTTTGCATGGGAAGAGAAGAGAATAAGAAGGAAAACAAGACTTACCCCACTGGTTTGATCCGCCTTGGAGAGGAGGAGAAGGTTCAAGTGAGGTCGTCGCGTCTGGTCGGAAACTCTGGGGAGAAACACGAAGAAATCGTTCCATGCTTCAGTGCAACACGAGGCTTAAAAGTAAAAAGTAACTTCCGACTTAAGGTGAAGAGGCGTCGAGGGGATCTGAGGCCGAGTATTAAATGAGCGGTGCCAAATCTATGGAAAAATGGGACGAGGATGGGTCCACTGCTGGCCTAGGAAAAGAAAAATAGGAAGATAGGCTACTGGTGCGTGACATGCGTGAGGAAGAAGAAGAGAAATCCGTGGGAAGAGATGCGAAAATAACTGGACGGCCAAGATTGAACCGGGGACTGATCGAACGGCCAGAAGATGACGCGGCATTTTAAAATCTTTGAATGACCAGGATTAAATCGTGAGGATCGAACAGTTCCCACAAATGTAGTGTTATACCGTGGTCGATTAGGGTTGAACTCGGGATTGGTTTCGACGGCCGAGATTGCACGTTGAGAGATCCAACGGCCGAGATCTCGTTTTGGCCGAAAAAAACATTCCCACATCGAAACGAACTGAGTTTTAGGGAATGTATTATAAGCCTCATCTCTCATTCCTTATGCCAATAACACAATCACACACTCCCAGGGGCTTATACATGGGCCCATTGCGGGCTTCGTCCCACCCTTGCACCCTGCGCACTGTAGGCCTTATACACGGGCATGTGCGTGCGCGCTGGTACCTAGTGCGAGCTATGCTCAGGCTCTCCTCAGTGCGTACTTGAGACACCCCTGGTCTCCACCTTGGGTGTCTGGGGGAACTAGCCTCAACCTTGAGTTCTTGGCCTGAAGGATGCCCTCAATTGGCTGGTTTCCCCTAAAATTTTTAAAAAATTAGATAATCATTTTAAAATATCCTATATGTTTTGAAAACAATAAGTACATATACCTATATATATATGTTATTTAAAATAGTAAGTGTTTACAAACATATGTCCAAATAATTAATGAAATTATTAAAAATTGAATTCATTACTTTTACACTATTTCAATGTGTAGAGATTTATACAACTAGGATTCATAATATAAAATACTTCTAGGTTGAAAACATAATTTCATTTAGTTAAAAATATAACATTAAGGTATCAAAAATACATCTTCAAAATACCCATTAATGGTATATTGGTTACATACTTATAAATTATCCTCATTAGGAATCATAACCTTTAAAATATCTAAAAAATATATTTAAATTACTATGTTTTGAACTAGATGACCATAAAATTATACTTTTATTTAAAGGCATAATTTAAAACATTTAAACATTTGAAAAACCACAAAAATTATGAAAGCATAATAAAAACCAAGTTTTTATAAAAAGATAAACCCCTTTAATTTTAAAAAAAAAACCTTTAACCAACGGTCATGGAATTCAAAGAACCAACAGCTAAAGAAGGTAACGGTCAAATTGGTGTCATATAAAACCTGGTCTCGGGGTGTCTTAAACTCAAAGAGTTTGAAGGAGAAGGAGAAGATGGTTTAAGTCATTCCTTTGGTGCTCAGTACGGCCGCAGTGGCCTTGGCCATTCTTATGTTTGTTATGGAGGATGCTAAAGACCCCTATCATTTACTCGGGGTTCTCGTTGTTTTGAGCGGTCTTCCTGTAATCTTAATAGGGTTTTTAATTGGTATCTTTGGTTAGCTATGTTTTCCCGTTTGATCACAGTGTATTGTAGTTACTATGGTTTTTCCTATTTGAATAAAGAGTCTTTCGTTCATTTTGTGCGTTTACTCTATTTCATTGTTATTTTTTCCTAAGAAGACAGTTTGTTTCATTAATGGGTGACATAGTAAGATAAAATTTACCGTTACATAAAACACAGAATCTTGGGATGTTGCAGTGTACATTTAAGAACATGTTTTGTACTTTCTAATTTTTGGTTAAAATAGGTAGTAGCCTCATTTTATGGCAGATAGGTAGTAGGGATCACCCAGGTTTGTGAACCAATCGATCGAGACTCATTTTTGCTCTCGATTTGTCATTTGAACCCCGATTCAAAAACTGTCGAATGCGTTGGAACCCAATAGGTAACCTCTCAATTACTCTTAAGACGTTATTCATGATTTCTTCTCTTGACCAAGTTATTGAGGGTTGTGTGGTTATTCTCATTGTGTAGATTTACTTTGTGCTAGGATGAATTAGAGGTTGACGCTGGACGAGAAGATTCATATGAGTACGAGGTAGGTGGTGCACACCTTGTTTTGAGTTTTCATGGACATTTTGGGGTTGTGTCTTTTTGGTACATCTTCAGGTATTTTGAGTGAGACCCCATTATAATTGTTGTTTCATATTGAATTGATTGTTACACCTATGGGATGCCTTTGGGAATTCCCTTACCTTGATTATGCGAATGAGGTTGGGTTAGAGGTCGTCGCTCCATGGGACATTTTGGTCGGGGTTCCAAAATGGTTATATTTGTTTTGGTTTGATTTAAACTATTTAGTTTAAATTTTTAAAGCTTGAATATGATGTTTAGAGGCATTCAAGACCTTTGTGCTTTTATGTTACAGATGTTAGCTAATGTAATTCAATCTGCTTAAATAGAATTACTTGTTTAAAGTGCTTAAATGTGTTTTATGTTTATGTAATTCTTGATATTACATATGTTGTAACCCTTGGGGTTGTGATGGGCATGGCCCAAGGTTGGGATGACATGACCATTGGAATTGAGTGGTGTTGATCACTGGTTGGGCTTGGCCTGAATTTGCTTGGGTAGTTTTAACCACAGGATTGGGTTTCGTGGATATCGGTTTGAGGTAGTGTGACTGTCATGTTGGGTATGTCCTGGTATACTTGGATGGAATAGACATCAGATTTTAGTGACATGGTCACAGGGGCATAAGGTGTTAGAGATGTTGCGTCTTAGGTTCTTATTTTGGTGATTTCCGCTCACCCGTGGTGGTCAAAGCACCGATTTGAGTCGTGTGCGCACAAGTAGACTCTATGATGAGGTGGTTTTTACCACTCATGTGGGTATAGGCCTCCAATAGTTGATGTTTAGGTATTTTTGGTTTGGGGGTGCTTTCTGTAGAAATCTAGTGGAAGGTGAGGGTCCTTTGGTTGATAGCGATGATGTTATCGGGTTGGAGGCTGAAGCACACTGTGATTGAGGCTGAGTCTGGATATTTATTTGAGGACAAGCATTGTTGTTCCTCCAGTTGTAATGTCATGAGCCGATGTGAGATTACGATAAGGGGTCCTTGGGACCGGGATACTATTGATTTACATTCCTTTGGGACGTCAGTACTTTGAGACACGCTGTGTCGGGAGGCACATGGTGCGGGGCTATGTGATTGGGGTGGAACCTGAGGGTTCACCGGGACTTTTTGACTACAGGAGTACCTTGGGCCATGGGCCAAGGACTCTCCTTGCTTCTGAGATTCAAGTGTTGGCCGAAGTAGGTGATTCTCCCTGATGGATGTTGAGCACCAATAGAGGTGGTATTTATTATTGCATTGAACTGTTTACCTTGCTTAGTGTTATTTTCTTCTTAAACACTTATACTAGGTACGCACCATTGGGTGGTATCCTACAAAGATTCATCTCACACCTTACACGGGCCCTTTAGGACGTGTATAGACTTTATGGTTTTATGTACAGGTAAGGGATCAGTCTCAGGAGATGTATCGTAGTACTATTTGGCATTGAGATTGGTATGGACATTGAGGTCATGCCTAGTTGGAGTTTTACTTTTGTTTGGATTTCCTTCCTATATCAGCTTGCTTATTATTATATATAGATAATGTGGTTATCCAAGGGTGCCCTTTTTATATTGACATGTATGAACTTTAATGGATGCATGCCTTGTTTGTTTTAGTAGTGGTTACAAGTGGTGTTCATCATACTATTTTGTTTACTTTCTGTTGCTTCTGTTTATGTATCGTTTCCTCTATTTATATGATATTGTTGTACTTCCACTCTATGGGTCTAGTTCAAGTTTGTTGGGTCATTTATTTCCATTGCATGTTATATTATTATAATCAGACTAATACTTTATCTTTTCTCATAGGGTATAACCTCTCCACTATACCTGTTTACACCCTCATTGCTAGTCGGCAGCCTTTGGTGTTCAGGGAGGTGCGCCTAAGTTCAGTGACACCTAACTCGATAGCACTGTCCGGGTGTATGTTCAGGTCTAGGATGTTACACAAAGAGTTTCTTTATTAATTTTATTTCTCTATGACTATCCATGAGGATAAAATAGTGCTTTTCAAATGTCAAAAATTGAGAGTGAAAATTTTAAATCTGGAAGATTGTAAGTTTTATATAAAAATAGTTATCATGAATTGATATAGATGGATAGTTTTGAAGCTTTGTATTAAATGTCATATGTTGATCACCTTTGTGTTGGGTTCTGATAGGGGGGAGGTCTCTCTTGGGACCCAAATTAGTATAAGAGATGGTACATTAGGTTCATATAATATAGAATATATTAATGATAACCCATCTTAGTAAAATCATAAAAATTAATAAACCAATTTATGTCTTTAAAATCATAATAACTAATAACCTTACCTTACACTAATATTTTAATCATAAAATGAAATTTTTTCTATAAAACGGTTTTTACGCATTATTTATTTATTAGATATTAATATTATTGAATCAAATAGGATTTATATGAATCAAAAATGGATGGATTCTGATCATATGAAAAAATATTATGAGTATGGAGTGAAAGAATTCATAAAGCTTTCAAAAGATCATGCATATGACTATTCTAAAATCTTTTTTTGTGTTTATGTAGTTTTTATTCAAGACTAATTAGACTAGAGGAGTTGTAAGAACACTTGATCTATCATGGAATAGATCAAATTTATATATGTTGTACTAAACACAGGAAAAAACTGAATGTAGGTAGTGACTAGGATAATATTGTGTTTTATGGATCATATGATATGATTATAAGTGTAGAAAATGATTAAGACCATATCAAGGATGTGATTACAGGTGTGAATGATGGTGAAGATCATATTGAGGAAATGAAAATGACAGTTGAAGATGAACTTCGTGATTTTCCAAAATTATTTAAGAATTTAAAGAGTTTTGTAAGGAATTCATTGTATGTTGGTTGTAATAAATATATAGAATTATCATCCATATAGAAGCTATATAATTTAAAAGTTTGCAACTGATGGAGTGATTCCAGTTTTTCTAAACTACTTTCTCTCTTTAATGCTATTCTCCCAGAAGATAATGATCTTACTTTTTGAACATATAATGCTAAATGAATGTTATGTTCAATGGGTATGATCTGTGAAAGAATACATGCATGTCCAAATGATTGTATACTATTTCACAAGGACCAAAAATCGCTTAAAAATACCCAAAGTGTTGTGTTTCTCGATACAAAAAAGATGAATCGGGTCCTACAAAAATTTTTAGGGTACTTTCCAATCATTCCAAGTTTTAGGCATATATATAGAAGTGAGGAGACTGCAAGATAATTGACGTGACATGTAGATATAAGAAATGAATATGGGAAACTTCATCACTTGGAATACTCTCCTTAGTGGAAGAGAATTGATCATGAGTATCCTAAATTTGGAAATAAGTTAAGAAACCTTCATCTTGTGTTATCTATGTATGGAGTGAATCCTTTTGGTTTTCAAAGAAGTGCTCAAAGTACATGACCAGTTGTGTTGGTAAATTATAAATTTCCATCGTGGTTATGCATGAAATGAAAATATATTATGTCATCTCTACTTATATTAAGACTAAAACAATCAGATAATGATATTGATGTTTATTTGGATCCAATGATCGAAAATTTGAAATTATTTTGGGATTAATATGTTATGTTGTATGATGATTATAGAAATTAATATTTCATGTTGAGATCCATGTTGTATAAGGTGATAAATGACTTTTCTACTTATGAAAATTTATCAGGATATAACATTAAAGGAACTCAAGTGTGTTCCATTTGTGAACAAGAAACATATTCAATTAGGTTAAAACATTCATCGAAGAATGTGTTTCTAGGACATTAAATATTTCTACCTTGAAGACATAAGTAATGATATTGGATGAAATCGTTCTATGGTATTTTATAAGAACTTACAATACTATATCCACTAATAGGTGATAAACTATTTTAGAAAGTAAAAGATATGGACACTACTTTTGGTAAACCTTTTTTGAAAAACCTTACAAAAACTAGTTGGAAAAGAAGATTAGTTTTTTTTAATTACTATACTAGAATTGTTTGTACGCCAAGAATTTTCTTGATGTTATGCATGTTGAAAAAAATGTATGTGATAGTTTCATTGGAATGTTACTAAATGCACCTAGAAAAATAATGGAATTAAGGCTTGGTTGGACATGATTGGCATGGGAATACGGGAAGAGTTGGCGCTAGTGAAGAGTGAAAAAAGGACTTTTCTTCCTCCATCTTCTTACACACTTTCCAAGAAAGAGAAATGTCAATTTTGAAACTTCTTGAATGATATAAAGGTTCCATAGGGATATTCATCGAATATAAAAAATATCATTTCAATGACTGAATTAAAATTAAAGGGTATGAAATCACATGACTATCATGTTTTGATGAAAGATCTAATACTTTTATATTTATGTTGAATTTTTTCCAAGAATTTCCTCCATAATTTAACCATGGTCTATTTCTTTTTCAATGTCGTATGCAGTAAAGTTATTAACCCAATAAAATTTCCAACTATGGAAAGGAAATTGTTGTCATATTATGTGAATTGGAGATGTTCTTTTAACTTGAATTCTTTGATATGATGGTTCACTTGATGGTTCACTTGGTAAGAGAGTTTAATCTATGTGGTCCTATACATTATAAATGGATGTACCCCATTAAATGGTACATGAATATTTTGAAAGGATATGTCAAAAATCAAATTCAACTGAAAGGTTGTATTATAGAGCGATATATTTTTGAGGAAGTTGTTGAATTATATATCGACTACCTGTCTGATGTGGAAAGCATTGATCTACCGAAATATCATCACATCGGGTCATCTATGGGTGAATAAATTTTCAGAATAGATGTTTTCATAATTATTATTACAGATCAGGAGTAGTCCCACCTTTATGTATTGTATAATAGTTTAGAGGTTTCCCCATATATTGAAACCCAAAAATTAATTCTTAGATATTTGAATCCATCAAGGGGTAAAATATGGATATCAAATAGACACAATCAATAGTTTATAGTATGGTTTCAAGACCATATTTTTAAAGAGTCAACTGAAAATCCTAATTCAATTTTAAAACAACTTTTATGGCTAGTCAGAGGACTAAATGTGCATGTATTATCTTATAATTGTTGTGTAATTAATGGTTATATGTTCTATACAAATGAACATGATGAACGGTGTACCATGAAAAATAGTGGAGTTACACTTATGGATGAAGCAATGCATGTATCAAGTGCTAAGGAAAAAAATTCAATTTATGTGAATATGTCATAATTTGGCATCATCAAACAAATATGGGAGTTATATTATACAACAATCCAAGTGTATATTTTTTAATGCAAGTGGGTTGATAACAGTAGTGCTGCTAAAATAGATGAATTGATATTTTTGAAAGTGGGTTTCAATAAAGAAGGGTACAAAGATGAACTGTTTATAGTAGAATCACACACAATACAAGTATTTTATGTTTCAGATCCCAAAAACCAAAAGTGTTCAATTGTTTTGTTATCGACCAAAACCAGTGAAGGGTCATATGTTAATTCAACTGAGGATGATTCTTTTATTGAGATGTTACAATCATTTCACAATGAGCCCAATGTAGATCGGGTCTTGTATGTCATATGATATCATAATGAAGGGATTTAGATACTCGATAGAGGAGTCAAATCACTTCAACCTTAAAAAAAGAGTTCAATAATCAGGTTATATTTTTTGTAATATACATTGTGTTACATCATATTATTATTTGTTCGCTATTGAATTTATGTAATCTAAATTAAACGTTCAACCACTGCTGAAGATAATGACTTCTCCACATGTTGATTCTCTCAATCTTGAGGAACAACTAGTTTCTCAACATGATGGTTCTTCTACTATAGAGGGACAAAAACCTTTTATATATGTTGATGCTACCAATCCAAGGGAACAATATATTGATGATGTTGAAGCTAAGGAAATATTAAATGGTGAAAAACCAGTGTCCTAGAAAAAATAGGAGAACCATAGTGTGATGGTGTTAACAAAAGTTATTAAGGTGAGAAACAAAGGCATAAAATTCAAGTTTGGATGGAATACACACAACTAACCTGTTAACCCCAATAAGTCCATGTTTAGTAGTTACATTGGGCTCACTGCTCACATGTGTTTTCTGATTGATGTAGATTCGTGGCACAATGTTGTGTCTATGATTAAGACACTGATTTGAGAAAATATTAGGGTAAAATTATGATATATTTTCTTTATTTTACTAAAAATATAATGAAATGTTGACTTACTCTTCATTATCCCTTGAAGAGTGCATTTATAGTAGAAGAATCCCGAATGAAATTTGTATTAATGTTCGTTGGAAAGGCTCACAGAGGCTTTCGCACAATTCTTACAAAGTTTCATCTTAAAGATGATGAAGGGAAAATAAACCCACATCCACAACAAACGTATGCACAATTGATAAACCAACAAGCATGGGATGCATTTATTAATCATCGTGAGGCGTCATCTTTTCAGATACATTGTGACTGGTAATACATTTCTTGAGAATATGTGTATTAATCACTTTGATTAAGAATTGTGAATTTATGAAAGAGCAATTGAGTGATGAAAATAAAAAATGGGTAGAAAAACCAATGTACCCCTATCATAAAGTAAGGATGAGGTACACTTCACTTGAAAAAAAATGGTATGTATTTTAAATCTACCATAATAATTTTATGTGACGTGAAACAACAACATAATTATATTCCTCTGTTTATATGAAAATTGATGAATTGAAATCCAAAGACACTTTCATTCCATGTAATGTGCTATAGAAGGATACACATGTAAATAAAGAAGGGATACTAATAGATGAAAACACAAAAAAAAAGTGGGGGAAGCATGTGTAAGTATGACAAAATAAAAATTTGTTTTTCTTTAAATAAGTATTACATAATAAGGATTACTTATTTTACTATATATTTTATCCAACTTAGATACAAGAATCATCATCATCTATATTGGATGAACAAAAACTATCAGTGGCCTTTAAGCGGTTGCAACGGTATGGCCGCATCAGAGGTGTGGGTTTTGAGGTGTCACCCCAAACATATTTTGAGAAAATAAATGAATAGGGGGATAAAGATAAGAAAATAGAATATTTGTGGGCACAATTAGCTATTCTAGAATAAAAACTTGATTGGAAGTCGGAGTTGTTAAATGTTATAGGAAGGAATCAAATAGAAGAAACAACACAAGAAAACCCACTATATGAAGATACCCCCCACTCCCTACCAGCGTTGAGGTGAGTCATTCCCCTCAAAGAGTTGTCTTGGAAGAGGTAATCAACATTATCATAATTGTTTCTGTGAAATGTGAATCAAGAAAACACTAATACCTTTCCAATATTGATATTCTGCAGGGTGAAAATGATTGTGATTTATATCTATCAACACCCACCCATCACCCCCACCCATCACCTTATTGTGATGGGTATTGTGTACAATATCCAAGGAGATATTATAAACAAAAAACAACTTTCAATTGGTCATGTGAGAGTGGGTGCTTATGTAGCTCATGAGTCGAGTGCCTACTTGTTCCACTTGATGATGAGGATATTCATACGGTCAAGAAAGCTATTGGAACTTTTGTAGCATGGCCATAAGATCTTGTAAAAATACATCTCAACAAGGAGGTATTCATTTTTAATTTATTTTTCATCCAAAACCTTTAACAATTAATGAAAAAAGACATGAAGTGGTGAATGTTATTACAGACGAAAAAAGGGAAGGGGGCGAAACGAAAGGCCGAATCAAAATCTAAAGAATCAACCAACCAATCAAAAAGATATTCACAAAGTGACTTTACCCCACCCATTCAACTTCCGCATTTACTAACATTAAAGGTTCATACGGATACAACATTAGCAAGTTGTGATACGACCACAATTGATTTTGAAGAACAGATGTACGAAGATTTCATTACAAACTATATTGGTCTTGAGAATGTAAATGAAATCCTCACACGTGAATAACTAAGAGTCAAAGTTTTAAATTTATACATGAGGTGTGTTTTCAAGATTTGTTTGTTCAATAGCCGACCTACTATGTTAATTATGACTAAATTCTATTCGTAATTTTTACAGGCATATACATCAATACTATTTGAAGGGAAAACCCTGTGAACAGACATTTAGACTCATTAGTCCTTGCATCACTTCTACACAACTATTCTCATTGGAACCAAAGAAATGTGAAGGAATAGTGGAAAAACTGGGCATAATGTTTGAAAGAAAACTTTCAGATGACAGACTATTCTTAATACACATGATGCAAGGGTAAAACTCTACAATTTAATCATATCAAATATATTTTCATTCATTTAATTACTTATTTCTTTTTGTTTTTTAGGCAGTATTGGTTACTCATTACAGTTAATTTGGATACTCCAAAGATTTATTTTCTGGATTTAATGCATGGATACCCAACAAATTGACCACATGTGATGGCGTTCATCAATTTGTAATACACTACATGCAACATTTAACAACTAAACCTCAATTTTTACATTTTATATTATGTTTTAATGAAAATTCTATTATGATAGGGTGGTGTTTAAATATCATCAAAATCATGGCATAAGGACAGTTCATGAGAACAAAGAGCCTACCAACTTCTACAAGTGGATAATTATTAGGGTATATGTAATAACATCCACTATCAAATCATATATCAAAACAAATTACTTATTTTTCTCAATTTTTCTACAATGTCCAAAACAAACTAATGGAAAAGATTTTGCTTTTTATGTTTTCAAATTTATGAAAGATATTGTATGTCATCAACAAACTAGCATACTTGAATAGATATTTTCGAAGATAATTACAATTTTATTTAAAATATGTATTAATCCTTTGTTTGTTTATATTTTTTTCAGTACTATCAGGACTGATGAAGGTACTCATATTCATAAGATGAAATCAATTTTTTTAGAATTGAATGGGCAGCATATCTGGTGTCAAATTGTATATAGATATCATGAAGAGGCAGCTTCTTACTACTTATTTAATGGATTTTTCATCATTTTATCAACCTTTTTTAGTTAATTTTCTTAACATTTTTATCTGATACTTTAGAAAAACGATTCATAATTCATTTGTAACATGTATGAATCAACCACACCTCAATCTGATACACATTGTGTCCGGTATGATTCAAAGTGTGTTTTTTCAATTTAAAATTAATATTTTAGTTCACAACACACGTCACATACTCAAAATCAAGAAAATGAATTCAAATTGTTCTGATACATTATTAAAATAATTCATAAGTCATTTGTGACATGTAGGAATCAACCACACCTCAATATGATACACGGTGTGCCCACTATGACTCAAAGTGCATGTTTTCAATTTAAAATTGACAATTTAGTTAAAAACATGTGTCACTCATTGAAAATCGAGCAAACACACTCAGATTGTCTTGATACTTTAGGTCAATGATTCATAAGTTATTTATGACGTATAGGAATCAGTTTTACATCAAACTGATATACGATGCAACCGGTATGACTCAAAGTGCGTGTTTTCAGTTTAAATTGACATTTTAGTAAAAAAGACACATGGCAAACTCAAAACCGAGAAAACTAGCTCAGATTGTCTTGATAATTTATAAAAATGGTTTATAAGTCATTTTTTACATGTAAGAATCAACTGCATGCCAATTTGATACACGGTGTGACTGGTATGACTCAAAGTGTGTGTTTTCAGTTTAAAATTACATTTTAGTAAAAAAAATGACCTACTCAAAACTGAGAAAACACATTTGGATTATTTTGCTACTTTAGGACAATGATCCATAAGTCATTTATGACATATTGGAATTAGCGGCACATCAATCCAACGCATGGTGTGACTGGTGTAACTTCAAGTGTCTTTTTATTTAAAATTGATATTTCAATAAAAAAGACAAGTGACATACTCAAAACTGAGAAAACGTATTTGGATTGTTTTGATAATTTAGGATAATGATCTGTAAATCATTTGTAATGTGTATAAATTATTCTCACCTCAATCTGATACACAGTGTGCCTAATATGACTTAAAGTGTCTATTATCAGTTTAAAATTGACATTTTAGTTCAAAACGTATGTCACTCACTGAAAACCTAATTTAGGAAAATGATTAATAAGTTATTTTAGATGTGTATGAATCAGTCTCATATCAAATTGTCACATGATGTAATCTGTATGACTCAAAGTGCATCTTTTGAGTTTAAAATGACATTTTAGTAAAAAAAACAAGTGACGTACTCAAAACCAAGAAAACACATTCAGATTGTTTTAATACTTTAGAAAAATGATCGATAAGTCATTTGTGACTTGTAGGAATTAGTCGCACCTCAATCTGAGGCAAGGTGTGACCGGTATGACTCAAAGTGTGTCTTTTTTATTTAAAATTGACATTTTAGTAAAAAAACAAGTGACATACTCAAAACTGAGCAAACACATTCAGATTGTTTCGATAATTTAGAAAAATGTTCCCTAATTCATTTTCGATGTGTAGTAATCAGTCGCACCTTAATCTGATACACGGTGTACCCAGTATGACTCAAAGTGTTCGTTATCAGTTTAAAATTTACATTTTAATTCAAAACGTGTCACTCATTGAAAATTGGGTAAACTCACTCGAATTATCTTGATAATTTATGAAAAAAGATTTGTAAGTCATTTGTGATGTGTATGAATCAATTTCACCTCATACCGACACACAATGTGACCGGTATGACTGAAGTGCGTGTTTTCAGTTTAAAATTGCATTTTAGTATAAAACAAACAAGTAACATATTTAAAACTGAGTAAATGCATTCAGATTGTTTCGATACTTTAGGACAACGGTCAATAAGTCATTTGTGACGTGTAGAAATTAGTCGCACCTCAATCTGACGCACGATATTACCAATATGACTCCAAATGTATTTTTATTTAAAATTGAAAATTAGTAAAAAAGACAAGTGACGTACTCAAAACTGAGAAAACATATTCAAATTGTTTTGACACTTTTGGAAAATGATCCATAACTCATTTGCGACATGTAAAAATCATTTACACCACAATATGATAAAACAGTGTGGCCAATATGACTCAAAGTGACTCTTATCGGTTTTAAAATTGACATTTTAGTACAAAATGTACGTCACTCACTTAAAATTAAGAAAACATGTTTGGATTGTCCTCATAATTTAGAACAATGATTTATAAGTCATTTGTGACGTCTAGGAATCAGTCTCACGTCAAATCGACACATGATGTGACTGGTATAACTCAAAGTGCATGTTTTCAGTTTAAAATGACATTTTAGTGAAAAAATTAAGTGTCATACTCAAAACCGAGCAAACACATTCAATTTATTTTGATACTTTAAGACAATGATTCATAAGTCATCTGTGATGGGTATGAATTAGGTGCACCTCAATTCGATGCACAATGTAACCGGTATGACCTCAAGTGTCTCTTTTTATTTAAAATTGAAATTTTAGTAAAAAAGAAAAGTGACATACTCAAAACCGACCAAACACATTCAAATTATTTCGATACTTTAGGATAACAATTCATAAATTATTTGTTAAGTGTAGGAATTAGTCGCACATCAATCCGATACATGGTGTGTCTGGTATGACTCAAAGCGTCTATCATCAGTTTAAAATTGACATTTTAGTTAAAAACGTATGTCACTTATTGAAAACCGAGCAAACCCAATCATGTGCATCTCAATCAGTTTCAAATGACATTTGAGTAAAAAAATAAGTGACATACTCAAAACCGAGCAAACGTATTTGGATTGTTTCCATACTTTAGGACAAACGATCCAGAAGTCATTTGTGACGTGTAGGAATCAGACGCATCTCAATCCGATGCACGGTGTGACCAATATTACTCAAATTGTGTAGTTTCAAATTAAAAATGACATTTTATTAATGTATTCTTTTTATATTTATGTTTAACTTATTTCTTTATAGTATTACTAACATAAGAATTGTTTTTTTATATTGGTGGATTTTTTTGCTTAAGTTGGAGTGATTTGTTCGACAACCGATGCATGATCATACTTTTTTGAGAGGGGGTCGAGTGCCAAAGACAATAAAACCATTGATGTTTTTGAATGTCCGTGAGAAATTGTACTTGCTAATATAACTATACAAAACAATGTTTCAAATGTATATAAGTGACTTTTTTTCATTTTTGTGATGTAATTTTTATTTCAATTAAATTATGAATTTGTCCTATCTTATATTTGTCTGTATTTGTTGCTGCAGTGTAATGTAATTTTAACGCCACACAGTGCACCAATATAAACTTTATCAGCGGTGTTTGTACCAATGATAAAAGATGCCTATTTTAACGATGGTGTGGTCAACAGTGCTTTTTTTAACAGTGGTAAAATATTTTCTAGCGTTGTTGGTGCCTTTTTGGTGTACTTATATAAGTGGGATCCGCTTCAAAACCCTTAATCCTCTGCATGTTGTTTGATTTGTTTTAGTTTTTCTATTATAAATTTATCAAATGCAAAGAGTGAAATAAAATTATATTTTATATGGAACATAAAAATGGTTTGTAAATGCATCTGTTATATACTCAAATCTTTTTTTCATGTCATCAAAAAAAAAACCATCAAAAAACAAATAAATAAAAATAAAAAATAAAAAATGTTCTCTCATGTGAGCTGGCCTGTCTAACGATCTATCAATCGGGTAAAGCCCGTTTGTAAAACGGGCTAATATTTTTCCTATCCGCCCCGCCTAAAAAGCGGTATGCCCAGCCTGTACCGGGACCAGTTAAACACCAAGAGATCGAGACGGGTCGGGTCGGGTGTGTCATTTAGAATAAAAACGCGTATATTCTGTCTCACCAACCCCTATAATTCTCAGTCAATAGATTTGGAAATCCGCCCGCCAGGTGAAGGATGTCTTCATTATTGCTTCCGTTTACAACAATTATTTATTTATTATTATTTATTTACCTTTTGATTTTTTATATAAATTATTGACATATCAAATATTTTCCTTTTTCATGCGGGAGTTGCTTTATTTATTTATTTTGTAATTTCATTTTTTATCATTCCCCTCCGTACAAAAAACGAACGCACTTCCATTGACACGTCTTGTCCACGTCAGAAAGGGCTACGACGTGGATGGAGATGATTGGCCAGAATAAGTGGACAAGCCGGACAGTCTCCCCACTGTGTATCCTTTGTATCGCACGGGCCACGCGACGGCCCCATCCAACGGTTACTCAGCACGCGCGGTCCTCGAGCAGAATAGACAATTCCATGCGCCTTTTAGTTAATCAATTTTGAATATTTTTTACTTTCATAAATCTTATGGGAAATTAAAAACTAAACAAAGAAATTTGTTTTGAATTTGTGTGCATAGTTCGGTATTAATTTTAACCATTGTTTTTCTTAGCAAAATTTAGGTTATTGTTATTATTGAAGGAGGCGATCCATAATTTAATAGTACGATAAATTTCGTTCATCAAACAATAAGGTGAAATTATAGGGGTTTTTATTGAATATTTGACAAAAAAACTAATAGAACAATGCATATTTTTTAGAAGTAAAATAATAGTTACTGAATGGGAGAAAATTATAAATGACACCAAAATGTATAAAAACACAAACTATTTTAACTTTATAAAAAAAATTGTTTGGTTTTTTTTATGATTTTGGCCTGTTTTCTTTCTGTATGGAATACTTACCTATATCGTTTCTTAAAGTGGTTTTGACTAGGGACATCAAGTGACATTAAAGACAAGAACATTGATCACACCCACCTCAATTATGTTGGAAATTGTGCCATAAAGATCCATTATGAGATGGTGAATTGAGAAAATATTGGTATCATGTATTATTTTATTTATCTATAAAGATACATTCTTTCATTATCACTACTTTTGTATGTTGTTGATTCTACACATTGTATAGTGATCATAATTGTTTTGGCATTCTATGATACTAGGTTATATACCTAGTCAAAAACCATCACTGGAATAAGGATTGTGGTGTGAGGTTAATGCGTCAAGAATACCTATAAAATCAATTATACTTGGTGTTGGTATGTATTAGAAGTAAAACACACTAGACCAAATATGACTCAACTCAAGAAACATCACCTGGGCGATCTCATTAATGTCTCAGTGTTTCTCTAATGATACATTTTTCATGACACGACCCAACCCGTTGTGAACACTCTTGGACGACCATAGTCTGTGTGTGACATCCCAAACCTGCCACCAATAAGGCACAAAATGATGATTAGCACCAAGAATACATAAAAACACAGATGAGAGGCACTAGCCTAAACATCCCGCATCAAAGATATATACCACCAACCAGCAAAAGAACACACAACCACACAAGATATACATAACCATATAAAAAGTAAAATATAAATTCAAACCTCCGCAAAATATCCCAAGGCATAACACCAACCACGAGCAACTGGAAGTAGATGCTCTAGAACCAACTTTTGTGTACTTCGTATTCATAGTTTTGAATATTAATAAACTCCTTATCACATCATGATTATTTTTTTACGTAACATGATATGTAATAATGTCTTAAGAGTAGTCATTTCCCTAAAAGGTCATAGCATTTCCCCTCTATGATGAAAACTCATAAGTTCTACGACACTATTCTTAAATATATGTTTTATAGCCGGATGATATCATTTGAGGAACATAAATGATACAGGTTATCAGGGGTGAAGACTTATAGTTAGACGTAAGCGTTTGTAATGTCGTCCCTCCTCATTCGGAATGCCCGTGCCCTAGGTGCACGGGCTAAAATTGATTTAATCTCAAATGAAGTTTCTTCTAAAAAGGTTTCCTTGGTTGTGGTACTGAAACCCAAACAAAGCTCCTCCATGATAGAGGAGTTCACACGCATAATTAAAATGAGTGGGTTTTTGCATGGTGACCCACATAATCTCCATATTTGGATCTTTTGGAGTTTAGATATTACAGTGGAGCTGGTTCAAGCAACAAATCAGTTTATCACCACGAAGGTTTCCTTAGCCTCTCGCAACTTTTTATTGTCCTTTGTTTACGAAAGATGTAATGCTCAAAAGAGAGTCTCCCTGTGGTAAGATCTTGATCTCTTTGACCCTGTTGGCTCCTCCTGGCTTGTTGGAGGAGACTTTAATGTGGTCGCTGATCATGAGAAGATGGGTAGAAGGCCCTATCCTCGCAAGGCCAGCATGAATTTCTCTCATTTTATGGCCCGTAAAGGCCTCATGGATTTGGGTTTCTCTGGGAGTCGTTTCACCTGGTGCAATAATCAAAGAGGGAATCTCCACACCTGGTGCAAGCTGGATCGTTGTCTAGTAAATATTCATGCAATCTCTACTTTACCAAATCTTAAAGTCACTCATTTGACTCGTAGCATCTCTGACCACTCTCCTTTTTTGATCTCCCTTTCTACCCAGCAGGAACAGAGGGAACACTACAACTATTCTCACTTATGGATTAATCACCCGGGTTATCACCAGACGGTGAATGAATCATGGAATAAACCTATGCATGGAAGTGCTTGGGAATGACTGCAAAATAAGCTAAGATGATTAAGAGGTGACCTTCAGGAGTGGATTAAAGATTTACCTCCCAACACTCAGGACATGGACGCTGTGAATTTGGATATTGACCGTCTGGAGTCAAGTCTGGAATCCAATTGGAATGAAGAGGTTTTTGGAGAGCTTTCTAATAGGAAAGATCAGCTGGCTGAAATGACGTTGAAGCATGAATGTATTGCTCGAGAGCAATCGAGAGTCAAATGGCTTCAAGATGGGGACTGAAATTCAGCCTACTTTCATGCTTGCATTAAAGAAACACAGAGGTTTGTTGGAATCAAATATTGATTTGGAGGATGGATCCTACACTGATGATCGGTTCGTGGTTGGGGGCATGGATGAGACCTTCTTTAAGAATCTTATTGCTGGTCCTAATCTGAGGACGTCTAATGGTTTTCCGAGTGGTCATGAAGAGGTGACTTCTGTAATCCCTCTGGTGGTTTTGGGGCAAGATAATGATAGGTTTGAGTCCTTACCTGTCACGAACCAGCCCGGGTACCCTGGTAACCCGATAACTGAGCCGGCCCTGACATAGCACGAAGGGCGTTCCCGATCCCCACGGGTCGGCGACTAGCACCTGACATCGTACAACATACAAATGGGAACGATTTTACCACAAGAATGCGGAAGCAAAAGAAAACAAAGTAGTATGCATAACATAAGAAACTCCACTGGGAGTGATGTACCAGAATACAACATGGCACAAAAAGCCCAAAGTACAACAACTCAAGTACTAAAGATGGGAAAAACAGCCCTAAGGTCCCCAAGGACACAACTCACCAAGACCAAAGATCAACAGCTGGATCCACCTCCAAGAGATTCCTTCCCTTTGCTCGAGCCTGGAAAAAGGAAGTCTACAAACACCTGAAGGCAAAAGTAGGGTGTGAGCCTAAGTCAAGTAGGATACCACCAAAGATTCCGTAACAGATGCCAAAAATAGATTATCCAAAGAAAAGCTTTCAATTTTCAAATAAACAGGTTTGGCAACACAAAAACATATTTCAACAAACATGCTACACATTTTCATATGATGAAAAAATTACTTTAAGCAGAGGCTTTACAAAAGATGGAATATTTCTAAAACAATGGCTTAAATAAAACATTTATATAAAACAGTTTATATAAATTCAGCAGACATGTAAGCAGTTCAAAAACATTGACATACATTTATATCTCAAATATAAACAAACAAGCGAGCAACATGGTCATCTGTCAAAAGGTATGATAGTATTAATTAGTTATAGGATTCCGCACTCTCTATGTGAACTCAGAAAAATGTGTATACACACGTCCCTATGACAATGACCAAAGGAGAATCGTCACCAACCCGTCGAGGATGTGACCCGCTGCATGTATGTTTTAGAACGTTGTTGTAGCGTAGAGTGTATCCAAATAACTCGCTAACTACCTAAGGCTTGCATGCGCTCTTAAATGATGGGCGAACTATTTTAAGAATGCTTAAAATACGATCAATCTCATTCTTCCATTTCAAAAGTGCCAATTTCATTCCATTTAAAACTAAAACAGGCTTTATTCAAAACATGCATTTTTTCACAAGATAAAACCAATGGGTTTCTATCAAATCATTCTAAGCCATTTTCATAAGTTTGAAATCCATTCAAAACCAATTCCATCATTACACATTTCATTTCCACAATTAAATTCAACAATTTAATTGAAAACATTTCCATCAAATCAACAATTTAAAACCAACAATTTAAATCGGCCAATTTCCATAAACACACCCAATTCAATGGAATTGGGGTTTTCCCAAATTTCTATGCCAAAACCATTTCAAATATCTCAATTCAATAGAATCGAGTTTTTATCAATTAATTGAAAGAAACTTGAGCAATTGAATTTAAATCAATAATTGAAATAAATCAAGCAAATACAATGATAAAAAAATTGGCAAGTCGGGACGGAACCACCTACCTCGAAGTTTTTGACCAAAACCACAAAGGTCAAGAACGCTCAAGAAAACCGGGTCTCTTCTTCAAGAACCCGCCTTAGATCTCTTCTCCTAGAAAGTTTAAGACCAAATCTCATCAAGTTTGGTACCACACACTTAGATCTACCCATAACGGGCGTAGATCTAAGAAACCGATAGAAGATGAGAAGTAGATCTAGGTAGATCTAAGAAACCAATCAAGAAAGAAGAAGAACGATCACATACCTTGAGAACCCCGCTTCGATTCACCAAGAGGAGCCTTTGGATCGTCTCCAGAACAAAGGGAGAACCTTCTATGACCCCAGGAGAAGACAAATCCCGAGTTAGGGCCACTTAGGAGAAAAAACGAAGCATTTAGAGGCAAAACGACTGAGATCCACAATTTAAGGATCTAAATTTAAGTGACCGCACGGTTTGTCAAACCGTGCACACACCGTGCGGATCTCACTGTCCAGGATTGCTGGTCCGCACGATTTAGTTGCACGGTTTACCAAACAGTGTGCACACCGTGCGTACCCCACTGTCTAGTGCTGCTAGGTTGTCACAGTTTGATCGCACGGTTCATCAAACCGTGCGCTAACCGTGCACAAGCCATTTCCTTTTTGTTTCACTTAAAATTTCACCCAAACACACCCCCAAGTCACTACTCCAAAACAAAGGCACTTAGAGACAGTACCTGAAAACGTAACGGGATGTTACAACCTCCCCACCATAAGATCTTTCTTCCCCCAGAAAGCCTATGAAGAAACCTCCACGTCAAAAAGATGAGACCACTGATCTATCATTAGTGCCTCCCATTCCCACGTATCATGAGAATCTGAACCATGCTGCCAAAGTATACGGACCAGAGGTATAGTTCTCCCACGAAGTACCTTGGTTTCAGAATCAACAATCCTGACTGGTCGTTCAGTCACAAATAAATCTGGTTCAATTTCAAGATCACTTCAGCTCACAACATGAGATGGATTGGAGAGGTACTTCCGCAACTGCAATACATGGAACATGTTATGTATTGACGTCAGCTGTGGTGGTAGAGCTAGACGGTAAGCAAATTTTCCCACAAGACCAACAACCTCGAAAGGTCCCACAAAACGAGGAGCAAGCTTCCCTTGCCTCCCAAGCTGTCAATGACCCAATCGGGGTGAAACTTTCAAGAAAATATGGTCACCAACTGAGAACTCTAAAGGTCTACGGTGACTGTCAGCATAAGACTTGTACCGACTCTGAGCTGTCAACATGTTTTGATGAATCAACTAGATCTTAGCTGTCGTCTCTTGGACCAAACTCGGTCCTACCAAATAACTTTAACCAATCTCCGACCAATATAAAGGAGACGTACAAGGACGACCATACAAAGACTCAAAAGGAGCCATTTTGATTGTAGATTGATAACTATTGTTATAAGAGAACTCAACTAGCCCCAGATGATCATCCCAATATCTACCAAATTCGAGAACATAAGCGCGGAGCATATCCTTAAGGATCTGAATAGCTCTCTCTGTCTGGCCATCTGACTGTGGATGGTAGGCCGTGCTCAAATGGACCTGAGATCCCAGTGCCTCCTGAAGGACTCTCCAAAAGTGAGAAGTAAACTGAGGATCCTTGTCAGAGACTATAGCAGACGGAACTCCGTGCAAACGAACAACTTCTTTCGCAAAGATATTTCCCAACTCCTCAACTTTGGTTGTATCTCGAATAGGTATAAAGTGTGCCGACTTGGTCAGTTTGTCGATCACAACCCATATCGCATTCTTCTTACCCTGGGTTTGAGGTAACCCAACCACAAAGTCCATCGAGATTTCATCCCACTTCCATGTATGGACTGGAAGTGGTTGAAGTAAACCCGAAGGTTTTTAGTGCTTGGATTTCACCTACTGGCATGTATAGCAACGAGATACAAACTCAGCAATGTCTCGTCTCATACCTAGCCACCAGAACTATCGCCGCATATCAAAGAACATCTTCATGGTTCCTGGGTGTACCGCCCACTGAGAGTTATGGAAAACCCCCATCACATCCTTCCTTGCCGATAATGGCATAACATAACGATTTCGATAACATAAGACACCCTCTTTGGAGAACTACCACAGGGTGTCGGTCTCCCCACCATAAAGAGAGTCCCTAAAGCTATGGAATTCATCATCCAGTTGTTGTTCCTAAATAATCAATTCGAGGAGAGCAGAAGTCAATTGAACACTGGCTAAAGAAACTTCATTCCCCTTCCACTGAACTCCAATATGCAACTGAGCAAAAAGAGCCATCAAACTCCACTCTTCTGAAGATTCTTTCACAGCCTGAGATGGAGGTTTCCTGCTTAACGCATCTGCAACTACATTCCCTTTCCCCAGGGTATAGGCAATGTCAAAGTCGAAAGATTTCAGGTACTCCATCCAATGCCTTTGGTGAAGATTCAAATCTTTTTGAGAGAAGATATAACTCAATCTCTTGTGGTCAGAATACACAGTAAACCTTTCTCCATAAAGGTAATGTCTCCAACACTTAAGTGCGTGCATTACAGCTACAAGTTCAAGGTCATGGGTATGATAGTTCTTCTCATGAGGCTCAAGCTGACGAGACCCAAAGGCAAGAACATGATTACCCTGCATGAGGACACATCCCAAACCAGAACCCGATGCATCACAGAAGACCACATAACCTATCCCAGCCTCAGGAAGAGTTAACACCGGTGTAGTAGTCAAAAGACACTTTAGATCAACAAAAGAACTCTGACATTTATCATTCTAGGAAAACATCACTCCCTTTAGAGTCAGTGCAGTCATTAGAGAAGCTAACTTTGAGAAGTCTTTAACAAACCGGCGATAATATCCTGCTAATCCCAAGAAGCTCCGAATCTCGAAAACATTTCATGGTTGTTCCCAAGTCATAACAGCCTTCAACTTTTCAGGATCAAATAATATTCCTTGTTCCGACACGACATGTCCCAAGAATTTCACTTCTCGAATCCAGAAATCTCACTTCGAAAGATTGACATAAAGTCAGTGATTACTTAGAAGACTCAGAACTATTCTCAGATGATGCACATGATCCTCCTCAGATTTGGAGTAGACAAGAATGTCATCCACAAAGACCACCACGAAAGCATCTAGATACTCACAGAAAATCATGTTCATCAAAGCCATGAAAACTGCAGGATCATTTGTTAGGCCGAAGGGCATAACAAGGTACTCATAATGGACATACCTACTCCAAAAAGCGGTTTTAGGAACGCCAGATTCTTTTATCCTCAACTGATGGTAACCAGATCTAAGATCAATTTTTGAAAACCACTTTGCCTCTTTCAATTGATCAAACAAATCATCAATTCGTGGTAACAGATATTTGTTCTTTATTGTAACTCGATTGAGCTTTCGATAATCAACACACAAGTGAAGAGAACCATCTGCCTTCTTAGCGAAGAGAACAGGTGCTACCCAAGGTGACACACTCAGACATATAAATCCTTTCTCAAGAAGATTGTATAACTAAGACTTCAGTTCTTTTAGTTCAGCTGGATCCATTCGGTAAGAGGGAATAAAAACCGGTTGAGTACCAGGCGTTAAGTTGATAGAAAAGTCAACCTCTCTTACTGGTGGCAAACTAGAGAAGTCAGAAGGAAACACGTCTGGAAACTCAGAAACGACTGGAGGAAGATCACCACACATTGAGTCTATCTCCAGATCAAAATCAAACACTGATATAACTTTCCCCAACTCTGGATAAGAGGTTCTGGATCTGCTTGACCTTGGGTCCCATTCTCCTTGAAAAACAAGAGACACACCACTGGGTGTAGTAAGGTAGACCCGTCAAAGATAACAATCGATCCAGGATTTATTGGCAATGAGCCAATCCATCCTAAAAATGACGTCAAAATATTTCATGTCGAGAACCAAGAAATTCCAAGAATGATCAACATCTGATAGAGAGAAGACACAAGCAGGACTACAGAGACCCTTCTCTCTCATAACACCAAGGGGTGTAGTAATATCCACTGCACAAGATAAAAGCTCTATAGGCAGATTAAGAAGATTAACAAGACAGGTTGAAATAAAAGAGTGAGATGCACCAGTATCAAAAAGATCTGTCACTAAAGACAAAGCTATAGTAATGGTACCTCTCACAGTTGCAGGACCTGTATCAGCTACCTCTGGCGACTCTTCCACTGCGTGAAGAAGCTTCGTTCCAGATGCCTGTGGCTGGAACCCTTTTTTGTGTGAAACATTTGTTTGCCCCATAGTATTTGGAGGTGCTGATGATCCTGTTCCACTACGCGGAGTAGAGAAGTGATGGCAGAATCTCTTTAGGTTCCCTAAACGTCCGCAGGAGCTACAGTTCTTGGGTGCCTCAGTGCAAACCCTCTTAGAATGTCCTGGCTTCCCACACTGATAGAAAGTCAAGGAAGCCCCTCCTGGTGCTACCGGAGGTCTAGAATGACTCTGTTGCTGAGAACCACCATGAGAAACATCGCACTTCCGTTTTCCTTTAAAGGAACCAACACCGCCACTAGGAGGGAAAAGAACCTCCTTCAACCATGACTTTCTTGCCAAATCCATCTCAACCATCATTGCTTTATCCAACACATCAGCATAAGTGGGTAGCTTCAAAAAGAAAACCTAAGGACATATATCTGATCGAATCCCCAACTCAAATTGTCGAGCCTTTATCCTCTCATTCTATACAATTTCAGGAGCAAACTGTACCAGCTCAGAAAAGCGATTTGAGTACTCAGTCACAGTTTTTTTGGCCTGATCAAGTTTGAAAAACTCCACAGCCTTGGCCAACACCATAGATTCTGGATAGAACTGATTAGTGAAAAGAACCCTAAAGTCTTTTCACTCTAAACCCTCATGTTTCCCAGTGGTCATCATCGTGTCCCACCATCTTCTACTTGGTCCCTCCAGCACGAAGGTGGCACACTTCACCTTGATCGCATCAGGTGTCTCCAAAAACCCAAACAGACATTCGATCATACTCAACCATTCCTCAGCATGTTGAGGATCAGTGGAGCCTTTGAAGACTGGTGGCTTCTGGCATAGGAACTCTTGAGAATGACTTTGGAGAATATCACTCTAAGGATCTATAGCTGGAGTCTGAATAGGGACTGGAGGTGGTGCCTGTCCCAGAGCTTGGACAGTGTGAACAATCACCTCTACCAGACTTGGATCCACAATAGGAATTTCTTGCTGAGATTCAGCAGAAACCGCTTTTTGTATTTAAATTCCACATCTCCTCGGAGGCATGATGTTACACAACATCAGCAGACAACAAAGAAGACATTAGATTAACACTCAACATGAGTAATGAGGAAAACTATTCTTAAAAGAAGGGATAACAAGATTTGGATTCCACTCTATCCAAATCAAAATAGGGAAAAGACTAGAACTAATCTACAAGTCGCCTTTCCCTAACCACCCCTGGCAACTTAAGGTTCATTGCGGTGAGAGCTGGCCAGGCACTCAATCACAACTACCTCCTAAGTCCCGACAAGAAAACTCAAATGCATACTGTCATCAAGGAAAGATGTTTCAACCTTCCTCTGATACCAATTTGTCACGAACCAGCCCGGGTACCCTGGTAACCCGATAACCGAGCCGACCCTGACATAGCCCGAAGGGCGTTCCCGTCCCCACGGGTCGACGACTAGCACATGGCATCGTACAACATACAAGTGGGAACGATTTTTCCACAAGAATGCGGAAGCAAAAGAAAACAAAGCAGTATGCATAACATAAGAAACTCCACTGGGAGTGATGTACTGGAATACAACATGGCACAAAAAGCCCAAAGTACAACAACCCAAGTACTAAAGATGGGAAAAACAGCCCCAAGGTCCCCAAGGACACAACTCACCAAGACCAAAGATCAACAGCTGGATCCACCTCCAAGAGATTCCTTCCCTTTGCTCGAGCCTAGAAAAAGGAAGTCTACAAACACCCGAAGGAAAAATTAGGGTGTGAGCCTAAGCCCAGTAGGATACCACCAAAGATTCCGTAACAGATGCCAAAAATAGGTTATCCAAAGAAAAGATTTCAATTTTCAAATAAACAGGTTTGGCAACACAAAAGAACATTTCAACAAACATACTACACATTTTCATATGATGGAAAAATTACTTTAAGAAAAGGCTTTAAAAAAGATGTAACATTTCTAAAATAATGGCTTAAATAAAACATTTATATAAAATAGTTTATATAAATTTAGCAGGCATGTAAGCAGTTCAAAAACATTGGCATACATTTATATCTCAAATATAAACAAACAAGCGAGCAACATGGTCATCTTCCAAAAGGTACGATAGTATTAATCAGTTATAGGATTCTATACTCTCTATGTGAACTCAAAAAAATGTGTATACACACATCCCTATGACAATGGAAAAAAGAGACTCGTCACCAACCCGTCGGGGATGTGACCCGCTGCATGTATGTTTTAGAACATTGTTGTAGCGTAGAGTGTATCCAAATAACTCACTAACTACCTAAGGCTTGCATGCACTCTTAAATGATGGGCGAACTATTTTAAGAATGCTTAAAATATGATCAATCTCATTCTTCCATTTCAAAAGTGCCAATTTCATTCCATTTAAAACCAAAACAGGTTTTATTCAAAACATGCCTTTTTCACAAGATAAAACCAATGGGTTTCTATCAAATCATTCTAATCCATTTTCATAAGTTTGAAATCCATTCAAAACCAATTCCATAATTACACATTTCATTTCCACAATTAAATTAAACAATTTAATTGAAAACATTTCCATCAAATCCACAATTTAAAACCAACAATTTAAATTGGCCAATTTACATAAACACACCCAATTCAATGGAATTGGGGTTTTCCCAAATTTCTATGCCAAAACCATTTCAAATATCTCAATTCAATAGAATCGAGTTTTTATCAATTAATTGAAAGCAACATGAGAAATTGAATTTAAATCAACAATTGAGATAAATCAAGCAAATACAATGATAAACAATTTGTCAAGTCAGGACGGAACCACCTACCTTGAAGTTTTTGACCAAAACCATAAAGGTCGAGAACGCTCAAGAAAACCGGGTCTATTCTTCAAGAACCTGCCTTAGATCTCTTCTCCTAGAAAGTTTAAGACCAAATCTCATTAAGTTTGGTACCACACACTTAGATCTACCCATAAGGGGCGTAGATCTAAGAAACTGAGAGAAGAGGAGAAGTAGATCTAGGTAGATCTAAGAAACCAATCAATAAAGAAAAAGAACGATCACATAAATTGAGAATCCCGCTTCGATTCACCAAGAGGAGCCTTTGGATCGTCTCCGGAATAAAGGGAGAACCTTCTCTGACCCCAGGAGAAGACAAATCCCGAGTTAGGGCCACTTAGGAGAAAAAATGAAGCATTTAGAGGAAAAGCGACCGAGATCCACAATTTAAGGATCTAAATTTAAGTGACTGCACAGTTTGTTCGCACGGTTTGTCAAACCGTGTGCACACCGTGCGGATCTCACTGTCCAGTATTGCTGGTCCGCACGGTTTAGTCGCACGGTTTACCAAACCGTGCGCACACCGTGCGTACCCCACTGTCCAGTGCTGCTAGGTTGGCACGGTTTGATCGCACGGTTCATCAAACCGTGTGCTAACTATTCACAAGCCATTTCCTTTTTGTTTCACTTAAAATTTCACCCAAACACACCCCCAAGTCACTAATCCAAAACAAAGGCACTTAGAGACAGTATCTGAAAATGTAACGGGATGTTACATTACCCAAGGAGGATGAAATTATGGAGGCTTTGAAAAGACTCAACCCGGAGAGTGCCCCCGGCCTAGATGGGTTTCCAGGCTCCTTCTTCAGAGCATCTTGGGACACGATTGAGGACTTGGTGCTGGGTGTGCATGATTTTTTCTGTGGCAGCAGTCTTCCACGCACTGCTTGTGCTACCACTTTGTTTCTCATTCCCAAAATCAAAAATCCCATTTCCCTCTAGTAATTTCATCCAGTGAGTATGTGTAACTTTTCCTACAAGGTATTGGCTGCTATCATCAACAGGAGGCTTTCTCCTCACCTTCCCCACTGGGTCTCTGAGGAACAACACAAATTTTTTAGAGGAAGATCAATTCAAGGATCCATTGCTTTAGCCCAGGAGGTTATTAGCGACCTCAATTTTAGAATGCATGGGTCCAATATGGTTCTCAAACTGGGCATGGACAAAGAATTTGATGGAATCAAATGGGGATTTATCATTAAAGTGTCGGTAGGTATGGGCTTCTCCTCTTGGTCTATTGATTTAATTTTCAAATGTGTCAACTCCTTGTGGTTTTATTTTCGCTTAATGGGAGGAAACCATGGCTTCTTTAAAGCCGTCCGTAGTCTGAGGCAAGGAGATCCTTTGTCCCCAAGTATTTTTGTTATCACTCAAGATATACTTAGCAGACTTATCAACAAGGAAATTATGTCACAACATATCTAGCCTTATCGTTGAAAATCTCATTCTATTTGTATCTCTCATATCATGTTTGCCGATGATACAATCATCTTTATTAATGCCGACAAGTGATCAGTCTATAGTCTCAATGATATCCTTGAAGCATACTGCCTCTAGAGAGGATAGTTAATCAATCTCACAAAGAGACACTTTTTCATCCTAAACAGATGCCCGAACTCAAGGATCAATGGTCTGATTAGTAGGTTGGGCATGCAACGGGGGAGCCTACCCATGCAATATCTTGGTGCACCGATCTCTCCAGGCCATATATGTATTCAACACTTTTATCATATTTTTAGAAGAATCATGAGGTGTATTACTAATTGGAAGAATCGTTTATTATCTTTTGGAGGTTAGATCACTCTGGCTAACAATGCCTTGTCCTATATCCCTTGACATGAATTATCTGCCTTTAAATCCCCAAAGAAAGTTATTACCCAGATTGATAATATCTTTTAAACCTTCATCTGGGATGCCCATGAAGATGGACATTGGCACTAGGCCTCCTGGAGCAGATTGGCTCGCCCCACTCAGGAGGGTGGTATTGGAGTTAGGAGTTTGTGGGACACATTGAATGGCATAAGGGAAAAACTTGCATAGAAAGTTATCAAATAACATTCTATTTGGGGAAAATTTATGGGACCCTATACTAGGGGTGTTAACAACATGGGAGGTGAAAATCCCTCTTTACTTTGGTCCAAGATTACTCCCCACTTTCTTTCTCTACAACCTTTTTTCCAAGTGGATTATGGTTAGAGGAGACATCTCTTTCTGGTCTAATAATTGGGTTGGATCAAAGCTTGAATTCCCAGGATGCCCGACTCTTGGTATTCCTTTAAAGAGGTAAGAAGGTTACCAGGATTTATCAATGCAGTGTTGGATGAGAATCAATGAGAAACATTTGATCTTATTGATATCAACGAGGAATATGACACGTGTGTCTTTACTGCATCTTCTTCAGGGGTCTTCTCAGTGAAGGATTACTGAAGGGTCACTACCAACATCAGCGACCTTGATGGTTGGGGTCTGGCCTTATGGATCAAAGAAATTCCTATCAAATTAAACTTCCTTGTTTGGAGGATCAGAAACTGGGCACTTCCTATAAATGACTCCATGAAGAAGATTGGAATTAATCTGGCTTCTGGTGTTCCTGTTGTAGGGATTACAAGGAGGAAAGTGTGGACCATCTGCTCTTCTCTAGTCAGTGGGCCAGTGCTGTCTGGGGAGACTTTGGATATTTCAGTGGAATCTCCTCTCCAGGGTTAATGGATTGACCCTTTCTTGAGCAATGGTTCCACGATGTAGGGGAAGTTGGTTCAGAAAAGAAGTCTCGAGGCATGATCCTCGCCGCTGGTTGTTGGTGTATCTAGAATGCCAGGAATATAGTCAAGCATGAGGGTGTGTTATGACCGGGGATGTCTCTAATTATCAGGATTAAGAATCTTCTATTAGATCTGGCACGTCTATTCAAAAACTGGCATGAGACCCCTTTGCTCAGACCACTCCAGGTGCACTGCAACTCTATTCCCTTTGAAAATCATGGCCATTGGGTTTTCTGGTCTGCACATCCTAATGGTCCCAAGCTTAACAATGATGGTTCGTGCTGTATGGATGATGTGAGGGGTGGTGGAGTGGTCCAAGACTCGAGGGGCCAAGTCATTATCATTTTTTCTGCTCACTTTGGCACTGGTCATTCCCTGATGGATGAGGCTATGTCCTTTATTACTAGGCTAGAAGTTTGCAGACATCGTAATATTGTATTAGAAGCAGTTGAAACAGACTCCAGAATTATCCATGATTCCTTGTAAGGCTCCATTCCTACTCCCTAGTCCATATCATATGTAATTAGAATATACAGATTCATAATGGGTGATTCTGTGGAGGTCTTTCATACTTGGAGGGAAGGAAACAAAGTAGCTAATCACTTAGCTTCTCTGGCGTCCCACAAAACAGAAAATATTATCTCCTCTAATTTTGTGCTCTTTATCTATTGAGGGGGATAAGCTCGCCAGAGGGGATTCCCTTGGGCTTCATTACTTTATCCCTTTGTAGTCCTCCTCCTCCTCCTCCCTCTCTCTCTTGGGTGGTGTGTGTGTTTCCTGTTCCTTTCAAATAAAATAGAAAGAAGTGGTGATATAGGGTCACACATTGTGTGTATCCAAAATCTCAGTTAAATAATATATTATTATTTATTATTTAACAAGTTGAGTAAATATTATTCTCACACATGGTTTAATAATTATTTATGTTTTCTTGATCACATATATTCCATCATTAGTTATTCAAAATAATATAATGTGAGTAGAATATTTAATAAATATTTATTTTCTATTTAGTGAATATAAAATTTATTTATTTATTGACGAATAATGTTGTGATATTTATTTATTAAATAAAAAGTCATTATTCAAGGTTCGATAAATATTGTAAAGGAATGGCAGACTGAGTTTTTAGGTCCAGTGAGAAATAATACATATTAAATATTATTTGATTAAATATTTTTTAATTTAATCCGCAAGTTAAGAACATATCAAGAAAATAATAACAATATTATTATTTTAGGCATGGGGTTCTTCAAGAGATTAACTAAATATTAAAGGGAACTTGTGCAAATACTTATTTCTAAACCCTAATAGTATTTGTACTCAATTATATTATTTTTCCAATGGAGTCAATTCATTTGTGTTATGCACAACGACAACTGGAGATAATCCTCTCAAGCCTTAGAGAGCTCCCTCTCTAAGAACACTCCTAAGAATAGAGTGCGATCTTCCTCCACCTCCCATTCTTGAGTTTAGAGAGATCAAGGAGAACTCTTTAGAAGTGATTCTCATGGTGATCAAAAGTTAACGATGCAAGCATTAGGATTTTCCGCACTAGCACACAAAGATTCCTACGGTGACATTCAGATATTTGTAGAACATGTGTGGATCACTGCTAGAGAGAATCTACACTTAATTCCTACAATGCAACGACGGTAAAACAAAAAACTATTGTCAGACCCATCAATGAAGAAAGAATCCTTGTAAGATAATTCTTTTAATTGCTTAAATTAATTATAAATAATATGTGATGATTCTGTACTTGGTTCTAGAATTCTATCTCTTGTTTGGTTTTCTTTGATTTAATTTTGTTGATCATGGCGTTTATCATTGTGTAAATCTAGGATTAATCATCGATCGTGAAAAAAAATCAATGTCAGGCACAACCCATCATGCGCTTCCGCTGCACCCAAAAACTTAAAGTGGTATCAGAGGGGTCATATAATCATTTATACTTATTTAAAGATTATTTATTGGTTTACGCATTTGTCATTTATTTTTCAATTCAAGTTTAATCGTTCTTTTAATTTGAATTGCGAGATATGATTCTTCATCTTTTATTTCTCATATATATAATCAAATTGATTAATTTTATGAATGAAATAAAATTAAAGATCTCATCCGAAGGTGCCAAGGATTCTAGTTAGATAACACAAGAGTACACACCGTGTAACCAAAGTTACACGCAATGTACTAGTGTTCAATGAACCAAGAATTAATTCAGAATTAATTCAAAATGTGTGCATTGAATAAATGTGGTGCATTTAATCTTTTACACCACATGTTGACCAGGATAGCCGGGCACACGGTTAGCCAGAGCACACGCCATGTAGCCCACATACATGCTATGCGGTCCTTTAAGTTACAGATGGGCTGTGTATTTCCATACAAGGCCTACTAGATTAGTGACCATGTCAGTCAGAGACCACACGCCGTGTAGCCCTTTGTACATTCCATGTACTCCAATTTTTCCGTGGCATGATTTACATGTCGAGTCCCTAGGTGTGTGCCTCAGATAAATGGTGAGAGATGTACACATCGTGCAGCTCGCTTGTACACTTCGTGTACTTATACCAAATTATGAAAAATTAAAATTAATTTATTATACTGTGTAAACCTTATCGATATGTTTTTGTGTGTGGTCATTAAGTTGATAGGACACTCCATGTGATGGGTTTTAATATATATATATATATATATATAAATGTTTAGTTAATTTCTTCATAATGTTCAGATCTAGATATCATATATGAGTCGTATTACAGTTATTACTCTACGTGCATTGAAGCATAACATGTGAACAAAAAATCATGTAATTAATGTAATCATTATGTTGATAATATACATCATGAAAGCATGTGATAAGTCATGTATGTCATATGTCACAAGAGTAAACAATATACAAATATAAAATATTTTAGGTAGATTCAGACGGGTATTCACCATGTTTCCTCTAAGGTACATTTATGTACATGGTTAATTTTAAATAAATTTATTTAATTTGTTTAAAATCATGATGGATGAGAATCTCAAGGGAATTCAGATGAGAATTAAGAAAAAAGAATTGATTAATTAAAGAAGACAATTAATTGATTCAAGCGTGATTTATCTTAAATAAGAATGATTAAGAATTGAATGCTAGTTTGATGAAATGCATAATTCGTTGCATGCATGTGGATGATCATGAGTATAGACCATAGCTTTGTATGTGATTGGTTTTATTTAATTTATTATTAAATTAAATTTTTGGTCTGCGTGCCTTCTCTTCTTTTAATATGTAAGGGCCTACGTGCCTATGGATTCTTTTATGTAAACCCCTTTCCCCTCACATGCATGTGAGTAAAATCATATGCAATGGATGAAGCATCCAATCTAGTGGAGGTGGTTCAAGTTTGGAGATGAGGTGAAACCAATCCAAGAGAGATACATAGGCGGACAAGTGGAAAGCTGCAACACAAACCTTAATTGGTTCAAGGTGTTTCCCCCCTAGGTCAACGGTTATTTTATCAACCTCTAGATAATCTAACCATTAGTAAAAGCTCATGATCATACTATTTGGTTATTTTATTTCCATCAAGTTTCATGATTATTTAATTATAAATGTTTTATCATGATCATATAAATTAATTAATTAACAAGCATGCAAGATAAAACTAAAATAAATTGGATTATGAGTAAATATTATCTAAGACATGTTTAATCACTTGAGTAAATCCATTTAATATTAACAAGCATGTGATAAAGATAATAATTGGAAATTTACACATAAAAGATAAAATCCCTCAATTATATATTAAGTCGGTATAGCCTTACACTACTTCAGTTAAAATCAAACCATAGTTCAAAGTGCTTGACCAACCAAAGTTGGGGTGCTTTCAATTATTGGGGAATTCTAACATGAAGTTTTGGATTGACTTAACTTAGTTCAATCAAGGGTTGACTGCCAAAGAAGGACTTGGTGTAACTGAGAGGCAAGGGTTAATGAAATCCAATTTAAGGATTTCAGGATTGAGGATTCCACTCAACAGATCAAGGAACCGTGGGTTAATGCAGTTAGAATTTGGAATGCTTACCTAAAACTATTCAAGTTTCTTGATCAACCAAAGTTGGGGTAATGAGAAGGGGAATATGGATCCTTACCACTAAAATTACCAATCCACATGATATTCTAAATCCAATGGTGAGGCCTATTGGGTTTCAATAAAATAATGGGAGATTAATAAATATAATATTTATTTATTTGTATAAATTTTATCAGATAAAATACTAAATATATACTAATATTACTTGTAGAAACAACAATAAAAACGACATAAAAAATATCACTGTGATCCATACTTGATAAGGATAACCTTCTCACTGACACAAATTTCCAAGAGTGGTAAAGGCGCTTATGTGTTATCCCTTTCCATGAAAGGAAATTGTATGTGTTGGAAGAACCAATTCCTAATTCACCTGGAAATGAGGCTAATGATGAAGAGTTTTCCCTCTATGAGAAACATTTGAATGATGCTACAGATGTTCAGTGTTTAATGCTATCATCCATGACCAATTAGCTTTTGAAGCAACATGAGGACATGGATGCATATAACATGATGTATCACCTTCGGGATCTCTATAAAGAGAAGGAGAGACAATAGAAATATGATATCTCCAATGATTTATTTATAACTAAGATTGGAGCATCTATGCTAACTGGGTCTTATGTAGTCAAACTTCTTGGCTACATTGAATGCTTAGACATATTAGGGATTAAATTACTGGATGAGTTGCACACAAATCTCATACTTTCATCAATTCCCAAGACCTTCTCCAGTTTTATTTTTAATTATAATATGATCAATAATGACAAGAGTCATTCAAAACTTCTTACTTTGATTCTCCAAGTGGACAAGGACATAAGGTGTGATAAACCCACAATATTTATGGTGAATAAGAAAAGGAAGAACAAGGAGAAGAGGCCCAAGAATCATAATAATTCTAAAGCTCATGAACACCGTCCTTCCAATAAGAAGAATATCTAAAGTCAGGGTAAGTAAAAAGAGTCAGTATGTTTTGAATGTGGAAATCAAGGCCACTAGAAAAATAACTTCACCTAGAAGCAAGGAGAAGCTAAATGTGCATTCATTATCGAGGGTAATCATTTAAAATCTACACATTGGGTATTAGATATAGCTTGTGGTGCTCACATATATATCCAAATGTAGGAACCAAGTAGATTCCAAAATATTTCTAGAGGAGAGTTGGATTTAAGAGCTGATAATGGTGCAAGACTGGTTGCACTAGCCATTGGTGACTATCACCTTTCACTGCCAATAGGAATGATTGTTGTTTTAAATTTTTTTATTATCTACCAAAAGTTACCAAGAACATAATTTTTGTATCATGCCTAGATGAAATGGATTTATTTTCATGTTTTGAAATAAAAGTTGTTTCTTTTATAAAGACAAAATATGTTATGGAATGACATATTTAAATAATAGTCTTTATGTATTAAATTATGAAAACCAAGTATTGGAAATAGATATGAATCATGTTCACATGACTCATATAACACCCAACTATAGAATCACCATCTTGGTCATGTAAACAAGAAGCATTTGAAAAAGATCTATCAAGATGGTTATTTAGATTTGTCTGAGCTAAAACCACTTGAAAGATGTCATTCTTGTTTATAAGGAAAAAAATGACCAAACCACCATTTGCTGGGTAGGGTGAAATAACCACAAAGCTTCTAAGATTAGTACACACTGTTGTGTGTGGACCATTTACAGTAGATAATAGAGGTGGATATTCTAACTCCATAAATTTTACTGATGACTTGAGTAGATATGGTTATGTCTACTTAATGAGGTATAAGTTCGAGTACTTTTAGAAATTCAAGGAATTAAAGAGTGAAGAAGAGAATCAAATTGGAAAGAAGTTAAAGAAGTTTCGACCAGATTGAGGTGGTGAATATCTTAACCAAGAGTTTATTGAATTTCTACATGAGTTTGAGATTCTATCTCAACTCACTCCACCTTACACACCATAGTGGAATGGTGTTAGTGAAAAGAGGAACTGTACATTTTTAGACATGGTAAGGTTGATGATGAGTCATGTATATCTTCCATTATACTTTGGGGGATATTCATTAAAAACTATGACATACACATTAAACTGAGTACCACCTAAAGAGAGAAATGGAATTCCCTTCTTATTATGGAATAGAAAGAAACATTTTTTTCCACATACACATGTATGGGGTTATGATACATTTTTAAGGCATTATTAGGAAATAAAATATAACCCCAGCGCACAAAGTGTATCTTTATAGGGTATCCCAAGGAAACAAAGGGATACTACCTATACAACCCCTCAAAAAAGAAAGTGATTATTTCCAGACAAGCCATATTTCTTGAGAGGGAGCATATCCTCAAAAATTATAGTGGGATCAAGATTGACTTCAATGAAGTTGATACTCAAGATACACAAGAGTCAGTATAGAAATAGGTTCCACAGGTCCCCATGGAAGAAGTAGTTCCTAAAACACAAGTACCATGTATGAGCACAAGAGAGGTAAGAGAACCAGAGAGATGGTTTTCTAGTCACTGAAGATGGTGACTCATTATTGATTGAAAATGATGGAACTATCTCTTACAAAGAGGTATTATAGAGCTTAGAATATTCAAGATGGTAAGAAGCCACCAATTTTGAAATGAACTCCATGTATCAAAACTATGTTCGGGTTCTGGTCGATGTGACAATTGATTTAAAGACCATAGGATAAAAATGAGTATTCAAGAGAAAACTGGACATAGAAGGTAAATTAAATACCTATAAAGAAAGGGTAGTGTCTAAAGGGTTTATACAAAACTTTAAGAAATTGACAATGATGAAACCTTTTCACCAGTTTCCATGTTTAAGTCCATCTGAATTATACTTGCTATAGAATCTTACCATGACTATGAAATTTGATAGATGGATATGAAAACTATATTCCTTAATGGGAACCTTCAGGAATATTTCTATATAACACAACCGTAAGTATTTGTGACTCTAGGTGATGCCAAAAGTATTTTCTAGTTGAAGAGATCTATTTATGGATTGAAGTAAGCATTTAGGTCATGAAACATTTGATTCAATGAAGCTATAAAAGAATTTGGGTTCATTAAGAAAAAACGTGAGATATATGTTTACAAGAGGTTTATTGGAAATACAGTCATTATCCTAATATTATATGTAGATGATATATTACTTATTAGAAATGACATACTAGTCTTACAGTTTGTTAAGGACTAGTTAAACAAATGCTTCTCCAGAAGGACTTGGGTAAAACAAACTATATCCTAGGAACCAAAATCATTCATGATAGATCCAAGAGGATTTTTGGACTAAGTCAAAGCACATATATTGACCAGATACTAAAGAGATTTATTATAGAACAATCCAAAAATATATTGTTTCCAGTGTCACATGGTTTACATCTTTCTAAGAAAATGTGTCCTCATACACAAAAAGAGAGAGAGAATGAGTAAGATCCTATATGATTTAGTGATAGGATCAATCATGTATGCCATGTTATGTACTAGACTTGATGTTTCCTATGCATTGAGCATATTAGGAAGATATCAAGCTGATTTAGGAGAATAAAAATGATTTTCTATTAAGGATATATTTAATTATTTGAGAAGAACTAAGGATATATTCCTGATGTATGGAGAAGAAGAGGAGATGGTCATCAAAAGTTATATTGATGCTAGTTTCTAGAAAAATCACAATTATATGAAGTCATAGTTTGGATATGTTTTCTATCTCAATGGAGGAGTTGTGAGCTGGAAGAGTTCAAAGAAGCTAGTTGTCGCTAATTCTACAATGGAGTCTGAGTATATGACAGATTCTTATGCATATAAGGAATCCATTTGGATATGAAACCTTGTCCAAGAGCTTAATATGGTACCTAGTATTAATGACCCTATCGCATTGTATTATGATAATACTACAATGGTGGATCTTGAAAAAGATCCAAGGTCACACCAACAGACAAAACATATACTTCAGAAGTATCACCTCTTGAGGGATTTTTATCAGAGGTGTGAAGTTGTAAGAAGAGTACCCATAGAATAGAATGTGGTGGACCCCATAACTAAATTCCTATCTTGGTATAATCATGTGTATTATGTGATAGCTAGCGGAGTGAAGGTTGTTAGAAATTGGCTGTAGTGCAAGTGGGAGTCTATTGAAGTTGGTGCCCTATAACCAACTTCTGTGTACTTTATAATAACCCATATTCATAGTTTTAAATATTAATAAACTCCTTATCACATAATGATCGTTCTTCTGCGTAACATGGTATGTGATAATGTCCTAAGAGTAGTTGTCACGCTAAAAGGTCATAGTAGTTCCCTATTATGATGAGAACCCAAAAGTCCCATGACAATATTATTAAATATATATTCTATAGCTGGATGATATCATTTGAGGGACCAAAATGATACATGCTATCAGGGATCGAGACTCATAGGACTTTGGGGAACCTTCTCATGGTGTATGCCCTTGGTAATATCCAATATAGGATATTATGAGAACGAGACCCACTAGTAAGAAATCCACATTCATATGTGTCCTTGGATGTTTCTATCTACATACATGTGTATTGATCCTTATAATTTAAGATTATTATTGATGATTATTATAAGTTGTGTACTTTGATGTATTGATGAAAACTATGATAACATATATTCACGACAAGGTAGGATATATTGGGTGTGTCATGAGTAATATTTCATTAATGAATAATGTGAAAAAGGATTTGTCCCTTATGTTCTTTAACAAAAGTTGATATCTCAATCCTTTGATGGAAATGATATAGCTTAAATAAATCCATATCCATGGTGATCTATAGGCAATTTTGATTTCTAGAAATATGAAAGAGATGTTGAGTATATAGGTTGATGACACCAATGTGAAACCTTCTTGATTAGAGATATCATGATAAATGGATTATATTACATAGTAAGCATCTATATGCGGTATTATATCATTGTGGAATTATCTTATTTCTCTATGCGTTCCTTGTTATCTTGTTAGATGATAACCTTGGACTTCAGCCTGCTACTCCTATTGACAGTGAGAAAGAGGCCTAGAGGGTCAGACACTAAGTGTATCCAGAATCTCAGTTAAATAATATATTATCATTTATCATGTAACAAGTTGAAAAAATATTATTCCCTCATGTGGTTTAATAATTATTCATGTTTTATTGATCACATATATTCCACCACCAGTTATTCGAGAGAATATAATTTGATAAAAATATTTAATAAATATTTATTTTCTATTTAGTGAATATAATATTTATTTATTTATTAGAGAATAATGTAGTGATATTTATTTATTAAATAAATAGTCATTATTCAATACCCAATAAATATTGTGGATGAATGGAGGACCAAGTTTTTAGGTCTGGTGAAAAATAATATATATTGAATATTATTTGATTAAATAATATTTAATTTAATTTACAAGTTAAGAGAATGCTAAGAAAATAATAATAATATTACTCTTTTAGACATGGGGTTTTGTAAGGGATTAAATATTAAAGGGAACTTGTGAAAATATTTTTTTTCTAAAACATAGCAGTATTTAAACCTAATTATATTGTTTTTTCAATAGATCCAATTCATTTGTGTTGTGCATAATGATAGCCAGAGATAACCCTCTCAAGCCCCAGAGAGCTCCCTATCCAAGAACACCCCCAAGAACGGAGTGTGATCTTCCTCCACCTACCACTCTTGAGTCTAGAGAGATTAAGGATAACTCTTTGGAAGTGATTCTCATTGCGATAAAAAGCGAATGATACAAGCATTAGGATCTACCGTGCTAGCACCCAAAGATTTTTACGACAATGTTTGAAGATTTGTGGAACATGTGTGGATCACTGCTAGAGAAAAATTTCTCTTGGTTCATACAAAACAACGGTGGTACAACTCATATATATTGTCAGATCAATCAATTAAGAATGAATCCTTGAAAGGCAATTATTTTAATTGATTAAATTAATTATAAATAATATTTGATGATCCCATGCTTGGTTCTAGAATTCTATCCCTTGTATGATTTTCTTTGATTAAATTATATTGATCACAATGTTTATAGTTGTGTAAATATCAGATTGATCATCAATCATGACAAAAAGAAAAGTTGGGAATGACCCATCACATGCTTCCGCTATGATTGAAACCTTTAGTAGTTAATCACCACATTACATCAACTTGAACCCACATCCTGCTAGCTACGAACATCGTCATCTCCACTAAGCTCCAACTCCAAGGCATCAGGTTCAAAAGACCATCAACCTGTAAGTCGTCTTCACAAACACAACATATGTGGGCTTGAATCCCATGCAGGGGTGAGCATAAAATACTTAATTGGATGCCTCAAAAAAAAAGGGCAACAAGAATGCATGTCAGCTCACAAGTAAGGTTGAACCATATAAATGTCCAAATCAACATGGAAAGCGAGAACACCTAATGGAGAAACTACCACTACACCACTCAAGTAAACTGCTAACCAATCCCACAATGGACTACTAGGGATAACCCCAAGAATGCGCCAAACACTACCAACTGAGGACTCCATGAAAAAGACTCACACCTTAGGGAAAGACTCCTCCTTATCCATCTCTCTCAGGGGAAGACAACTCCTTGTCCAACCACTACATAGAAGATCATACTCCATTAGTTTGAAAGAGGTAACTAATACCTGAGACACCACCATCGCACCTCAGGGATCATGTGAGAGAGATCCCACCAAATAATGGTATACCAAACCATGAACTACACCATCTATAACTCCGTCACCACCAACCCTATAAGTAGAGTGTATACTTGAAGTTACCTATATGCCATCATTCACAGAATGATGCCCCATGAAAAATGAGCATAACCAAACCTTCAAATCTCGACATCAAACACCCAGCAGCCTATTAAAAGTGAAAATAAGAACCCACAACCCGCTCCATGGGGAAAGCTACCTGAGGGAAAGCACCTCCTATAACACTCCAACACCCATGATAAATTCTTTATGTCCCAGACACACTTAAAGGAGAAAGATCAATTAGTAGAGAGAGATAGAGAGAGATAGAGAGAGAGCGACCTCTACTCGAACAACCTAACTCCACTAGGAAAGCACTTTTAAAGGGGAAAACTAGAACACACCATGCCTCACAAACCTCTGAGCATACAAATCATCCAAAAATCCCAATTCTCACCATCACTATATTACTTTGTGAACTGAAAACCTCATGGGGATCTTTATCTCTTCAGAGCATGAAAACCAACTGAGGAAAGAACCATTCCCTAGCATTACAATATCTCTACCTCCCACCATATTCTAGTTTTGTGCCACTATACAACAACTGAACTGGGTATCCTGTGCCTTGAATAAGGTTGAGACCAAACAAGGATATAAACTACTACCATTTTGAAGGTTCCGGGCGCAGTAGAAGCATGGTTGGGCCGACACCCAAATTTGATTGTTACCACGATCAATGATTATTCCAGGATTAATACGATGATGAATTCCAGTCTCCACGAAAGAGAATCAAAGATTTAGATAAAGTATGAAGAGACCTAAAACCTTTAGGTAGGATCTTTCACATCATGTTTATAATTAATTTAATTAATTTCATAAAGAAAATAATACCTGGATCTTCAGTATTTTATTCGTTGACAATTTTGATCATCCGGAATGAACCTTCTAGATTATCTTGTTTCGAAACAATGACATCCACATACAAACACTCACTGTGTAATATAATCCCTTTGTCGCAATATCTCATCAAGCAGGTTTTATGATAGTGTCATCAACTTTTATGCTTGATATGTCGTTCTTCGACTACCTGAAATAAACTCGTCGTTACACCATAGCCATATAATTTCTCACGAAGGTTCTATTTACATTAAAGGGATGAGATATCAACTTCCATAAATGTAAGGGACAAATCATTCCTTGACTTATCCATTAATAACAGGCTACTCGTGATGCACCCAACATACCCTATTTTCTGCTAACTGTCTGCATGATGGTTTTCATCAATAAATCAAAGTGCGCGAGTCGTGACACGTATTAATGATAATCTTAAAGTCTAAGGATCATTACACACGCTCGTAGATAGAAATATCCAATGACACCAAAACATGAAGAATTCCTACTGGGGGTTCTATTCTCTTAATCTCATGTCTTGGAGATTACCAAGTGCGAATTTCATGAGAGGAAGTCTCATCTACTTATGAGTACTCACACCCGATGATTTTCATGCTATATGTCTCATCATAGTATGTCATCCAACCATATAACTATATTTAAGAATATTGTTATATCATTTCAAGGTTCTCATCATAGTGGAGAACTTCCATGACCTTATCAATACAACAAATACTCTAGGACATTATTACATCATAGTCATGCAGAACAATGAAAAATATGTAATAAGATGTTTAATATTTAAATAAATTAAATATCCATATAATCAAAGTGAAACTAGTTGGTTCTAGAACACAAACTCTTACAAACTCTCACTTGGACTAGAGACAACTGCCTATGACTTTTAGTCTGCTAGACCTCACATGGTGATCCTGTTTCTGCTGAATCTAGGATTTAGTCAAGGGGTACGCCACATTGTCTTCTGTGAAAAAACTTCTCACTAAAACTTCACCTCTTTGAGAAAAATCCCTCAAGATATGATACTTCTGAAGTACGTGCTTCATCCGCTGATGTGACCTTGTCTCTTTTAAGAGAGCCACTGCTACAGTATTATCACAATATAGTGTGATGGGATATTTACTGCTAAGTATCACATCTAGATCCTGGATGAAGCTTCAAATCCAAACTACATCTTTAGCTTCCTTAGAAGCTGTGATATACTCAAACTCTATTATAGAATCTGCAACCACACTCTACTTTAAGCTCTTCCAGCTCACTGCACCTCCATTCAAAGTGAAGATGTATCCCGTTTGCGACTTCATGTCATCTTGATCAATCTGGAAACTAGCATCTGCATATCCTCTGATGACTAGTTCCTCATCTCATCCATAAACTAGGAACATATCCTTAGTATGATTCAGATACTTTAGGATAGTATTGACTGCCATCCAATGGAGGTCACTTGGGTCAGCTTGATATCTGCCTACCACACTCAATGCGTAGGCAACATCCATCCTAGTACATAGCATGACATACACGACTGACCCAATCACTAATGCCTATGGAGTCCTTGCCATTATTTTTCTTTCCTCATGTGTATGAGGACACATTTTCTTGGAAATATGAATTCCATGTGTTTCTGGAAACAATCCCCTTTTGGATTGTTCCATACTGAATCTCTTCAGTACCTTATCAATGTATGCACTTTGACATAGGCCCAAAAATCTCTTGGATCCATCACAATGGATATTGATCCCAAGAATATATGCTGCCTCACCCAAGTCTTTCATGGAGAATCATTGATTCAACCATTCCTTAACAAATTGTAAGATTGGTATCTCATTTCCAATAAGTAATATGTCATCAAAATATACTATTAAGAAAATGAATGCACTCCCACTGAACTGTTTGTAGACACAAGGCTCACATTTGTTCTTGATAAAACCAAATTTCATTATGGTTTCATCAAAACTAATGTTCCATGACTTGGATTCTTGCTTTAATCCATAAATGGATTTTTGAAAATTTCATACCTTATCATAATCCTTTGGAGTCATAAACCCTTTAGGTTGTGTCATGTAGAAATATTACAGAAGGTTCCCGTTAAGTAAGGCTGTTTTGAAATCCATTTTCCAAATCTCATAGTCATGGTAAGAGGCAATGGCCAATAGAATTCTGATGGATTTCAACATTGAAACTGGTGAAAAGGTTTCTTCATAGTCAATTCCTTGATGCTGTTTGAACCCTTTTGCAATCAGTTGTGCCTTATAGGTATTGAATTGTCCTTCCATGTCCAGTTTCTTCTTGAATACCCATTTGAAACCAACAGAGTTTACATAAACTGGAGGATATACCAAAATCTAGACTTGGTTTTGGTACATGGAATCCATTTCATAATTCATGGCTTCTTGCCACTTGGAAACATCTGTGCCAATTAATACTTCCTTGTAGGTTAAAGGACTATTATTATCAACTGATAATGAGTCACCATCCTCGGCAACTAGAAAACCGTACCGTTCCAGTTCTCTAACCTCTTTTGTACTCCTACGCAACTCTTGTGTCTCTAGAATAGTTCTTTCTTCCATGAGTCTTTGTGGAATCCATTCTTGTACCAACTCTTATATACCTTGATCCTCAACTTCATCAAAGTCTATCTCACTCCCACTATCTCTTTTGGAGATGTACCCCCTCTCAAGGAATATGGCATATCTTGCCACTATAACCTTTTTTCCTAAGGGGTTTTATAGGTAATATCCTATTATTTATTTATAGTATCTTATAAAGGTACACTTTATACCTCGGGGTGTAAGTTTGTTTCCCGAAGAGGCCTTAACAAATACATCGCTTCCCCACACATGTAAATTCGATAATATGAATTTATTTCCACTACAGAACTCATATGGAATACGATTTATCAATTTAGCTGGCACTTGGTTTAGTATTTGCATTTTTGTTTATAACACATATCCCCAAAAGGATAATGGAATACTCACATGACTCATCATTGTCCAACAGGGTGTGGTCTCTCCTTTCACTCACACCATTCCACTGGGGTGTGTATGGAGAAGTGAGTTTGGATAGGATCCCAAAATTCTATAAGTAATAAATAAAGTCTTGATTAAGATATTCTATACCTCGGTCTGGTTGGAGTTTCTTAATCTTCTTACCAAGTTGGTTCTCAACTTCATTCTTGTATTCTTTAAACTTATCAAAAGAATCCAACTTATACCTCATTAAGTAGATATATCCATATCTACGAAAATCATTAGTAAAAGTTATGAAGTATGAGTACCCTCCCCTTTCTTCAATTTGAAATGGTCCACACACATCGGTATGAACCAATTAAAGAAGTTCTTTAGACCTTTCACCTTTCCCACTAAATGGGGATTTGGTCATTTTTCCTTGTAAACATGAATGACATACACCAAGTGGTTTTAGTTCGAAAGAATCTAAATATCCATCTTGATGTAACTTTTTAAAGAATTTCTCATTTACATGACTTATCCAGTGATACCAAAGTTGGGTGTGGTATGAGTCATGTGAAGTATATTTGTTATCGATTGCAATTACTTGGTTTGTGTAATCCAACACGTAAAGACCGTTGTATAAATGTTCCCTACCAAATAAATTATGTCTTTGTAAAATAAGTAACATTTATTTAAAAACTCGATTAAAATCCAGCTATATATAATATGGATACATAAATAATGTTTTTATTAATAGGAGACACATAATAACAACCCTTTAACTCCAAGATCATCCCAGTTGGCAATTTGAGGTGGTAGTCCCCGACAACTACAACACCAAGTTTGGCTCCGTTGGTTGATTGTAGATCTACCTCTCCTCGGTCAATCTTCTTGAATCTACTTGGTTCCTATATTTGGATACATATGTGATCACTAAAAGTTGTATCTAATACCCAATTTTTAGAAAAAAATAGATTTCATTCAATAACAAACACACCTAAAGCTTCCCCTTGCTTCTTAGGCTGGGTGCAGTTCTTCTTCCAGTGGCCCTTCTTGTCACATGCGAAACAAGTAGCCTCATGTTCCCTTGCCACCCCTTTGATATTTATTTTCTTAAATGACTGTAAAGTAGCTTTAGGATTAAATCTCTTCACCTTCCCTTTCCTCTTATTAACCATAAGGAAAGAAGGCTTTTTGTGCTTCATATCTTTGTCCACTTAGAAAATGAGGACAAGAAGATCAGATAGAGACTTCTCAATGTTGTTTATATTGAAATTGAAAACAAAATTATAATGACAACAAGCTTGTACCCAAGTGGTACAAGATCCTTCTTGGCATCCAAAAGACCCAAGATCAAATTCAGACAGGGATGAAATTCTATATCACTATAGCAGTAATGTAGCAGGGCACTGTAGCAGTACTACAGCAATGGAGGAACTGTAGCAGTGGTGGTACTATAGTGGAGAAGGCACTGTTGCAATACTGTAGCGGTGACGGTACTGTAGCAGGTACTGTAGCAGCATGGGTACTATAGCAGTACTGTTCACCGAGGGGTCCTTTGGGCCAAAAATGGGATTTTGAGCCTTGTATTCAGGACACTTGGCCTTGGGCCTTCAGGCTATGTAATGGGTCTCCCTCTACCCATACATAAAATAGGTATTTGCTTTAATAATAAATTGAGGCTTTAGACCCAATCTTATTTTAAAAAAAATTGAAAACAAAGTTAGAGAATCTCTGAGGGAGTGATGTAAGAATGAGATCAGTACCCAGTTCTTTGGGAGGTTTAAACCCTAGAACCTTTAGACACTCAGTGTAGCTAATGAGCTTGACTACATGAGTCCCAGTTGGGAAACCTTATCCAAGCTTACTCTGAAAGAGTGCCTTAGAGATCTCAAACCTTTCCTGTCTTGATCTCTCTTGGTAAAGACCACAGAGGTGCTTGAGTATTCTATAAGCATCCATGTTTTCATGAGACTTCATGAGCTCACTATACATTGATGATAACTTAAAACATTGAATGTCGATCGTGTCGTTAATATGTTTCTCATAGACCAGAAAATCCTCACCACTCGCCTCTTTGGAAGGCGGATCAGGTAATGCTGACTCCAGCACCTAGGACTTCCGTTCATGGTGTAGGATAACCCGATGGCGTCTAAACCATTACTAGAAGTTACTACCAGTGAAGATGTTGTCTTTATCTAGAAATTATTGTATAGATAGTGTGGTTGATGATCTTTTCATTTTTATTCTATAATTAAAATAACAGATCATTAGTACTTTCTTGATTACATTTTATGAGAAATAATAAATTTTATTAAGTCTCCCACTATTTTATCAAGTCCCAATGGCCCTCACCATTGAACTCAGAATGTACAGTTTCCATGAAATTCTAGTGGCAAGGATCCATATTCCCCTTAGAATAACCCCAACAAGGGTTGGTCAAGCTATTGGAAGGTATTTAGGTAGGAAGGTCTTTGCCAACTATGGTTTTACAACTCCTTGATCTGTTGAGTTGACTCCCCAATCCTGAAATCATGACTTTGGATTTCCTTAACTCTTGCCTCCAATATTACACCAAGTCTAGAAAGAGATACTTATCTTGATGTAATATGGTTAAGTCAACCCGAAACCTTTCATAAGGGCTTCTTGTATAAAAGTAAGTGTCCTAACAAGGGTTGGTCAAACACATAGTTTTATTGAGTTTTTCCCTTAATCAAGTAACAGAAGGCTTGGTCAGACTTAATATTTTATTTGAGGAATTTTTATCTCTTATGCATGAATTATTTATTATCATCATCACATGATTATTAATATTAAGTGGAACTTACTTAAGTGATTAACCATGTCTTGATAATATTTACACATAAGTCCGATTTATTTTATTTCCATTTTGCATGCTTGTTTAATTCATTAATTATGTGATCATGAAAACACATCCATAATGATAAACCATGAAACTGAAAAAAATAAAATAAAGGTCATGATCATGATATTTTCTAATGGTTAGTTTATATAGTAGTTAATAAACTAACCCTGACCTAGGGGAGAAACATCTTGAACCTTTTGGGTTCATGTTTACAGTTTTCCACCTATCCACCTTTGTATCTCCTGGGATTTGTTTCATCTCGGCTCCAGCTTGAACCGCCTCCACTAGCTTGGGAGTTCCATCCATTACATATGCCTTTTTAACTCACATACAGGTGAGGGGTAAAAAGGGATTTTATATAAAAGAAACCTTAGGCATATAGGCCCTACATATTAATGAGGAGAAGGCTCTCATGACAAAAATTTTAATTTAAATAAAAAAATTAAAAGAAACTATCCACATACAAAGGTATTGGTCTAGCTCATGATCATCCATACATTCAACAATATTTACACATAAATAAAACTAGCATTCAATTCTTTAATCATTCTTGTTTAAGATAAATCACGCTCAAATCAATTAATTATCATCTTTAATTAATCAATCCTTTTATCTTAAACCCTTTTCTAAATTTCCTTGAGATTCTAATCTATATTAATTTTAAACAAATAAATTCATTTAAAATTATCTTTGTACGTAACTTGTACCTTGGAGGCAACCCGGTGAATTCTTATTTATAACTACCCAATGAGTAGAAATGAACATTTGATAGATGTTAAATTAAGCACATATATATAAAACACCTATCACGTGTTATGCCTCAGCTTTACGCCCGCATGATGGTACACGTCTCAACGGTTTATATAATATAATAATAAATTTTAATAAATATGCGTAATTTGGATGAGTACACGACGTGTAGATCCAACTACATGGCGTGTACTATTTTTCACTGTCCATATGAAGTACACGCCCGGGGAAACAACATGTGAGTGTACTTTGGAAATATTTGGAGTACACGACCTGTCCAGTGGGCCACATGCTGTGTAGTTCCTCGTTACACGGTCTCCATCCAGGCAAGCTGTGTACGGGGTAAACGGTCCAACCCTATTCTGAAGGGACTACACATTGTGTCTAATGGGCCACATGATGTGTAATCCGGAAACGGTGTGCCACCTATTCCTGGTCAACACACGGAGTCATTAAGACTTAGACAAAATCCAATGACATGACTTGGTTTGTTGGACCAGACCTGGTGCATTGAACCTTGGATACACGGCGTGTACTTCCGAATACATGTTGTGTGTTATGGTGTTGTATGACCATGAACCTTTAGAACCTCCAGATGATATCCTATGTTTTATTTTAATCAAAATTAAAAGAAAAGTTCATTTCTGTAAGGTGAAAGAGAAACAAAAGAGGAGGAACATATCTCAAGATTCAAATTTGAAGAACGATTAACTTGAATTGAAACAACTAAATTAATGCGTAAATCATCAACTAAATATTTAAATAATTATAAACTATTATGTAACCCCTCTGATACCACTTGAAGGTTCCGGGCGTAGCGTAAGTGTGGTTGGGAAGAATTGCAACTTTCATTTTTACCATGATCAATGATTATTCTAGGATCAATACGATGATAAAAGTTAGTCTCCATAGAATAGAATCAAATATTTAGATAAATAAGGAAGAGGACCAAAACCTTTATATATGATCTTGTACATCATGTTTACAATTAATTTAATTAATTTCATAAAGAAAATAATACCTGGATCTTCAGTATTTTCTTCGTTGATGATGTTAATCATTTGGAATGACCCTTCCATATTATATTTTTGTGCTTGCAAGGATCCAAACTAGAATCCATCTAGCGGTGATCCATAAGTGCTCCATTGGCCTCCGATTGACACTGCTCGTTCTTCGGGTGCTAGGGCGGTGAAGCGAGTGTCTTGTGTCAGTTGTTCTTGATCGCTTGTTCTTCGACCTTGAAGAATGTCTCTTGTTCGTGAGAGGGGTGGGAAGAGGATTCGAGAGAGAAATTGTTTAGCTCAACAATTTTCAATTCACTGGGTGTGCGGTTCGATACATGGCACAATAGACATATTTGTCTATTTATTGTAATGGGGATTCAGTTACAATATTTAATTGCATAACAAAAATTAAATACAATCATAACCTTAGAGAAACCCATGCTATTAATAATAATACCACGTCGTTATTTATGGTGCACCAACTTGTGAAAAATGGAATTATAAATAAAATTACACATAAAAAAATAATAGCAGTGTTATTTTAATTCATGCCAACTAGTTAAATAATTATTTATCATCTTGAAAATAATTATTTTAATACCGGACCGGCCTTGGTCCTCTTGAACTCCAATTCCATTTATTGGAAACCTGAATAAATAAATAAATAATTTATTCTCTTAAATAAATATTTTATTTACAAACTAGTAAATAAATATTTATTAAATGTTTGATAAAATAAATAAATATATTTTACCCACAATTTGGTGAATAAATATTTATTTAATTTATGCAATCATTTTAACTTGAATAAAATTATTCCATTGTCTTGAGAATAATATTTATTAATTAAATTCAAATAGAATTTAACCGAGACCACTATAAACACTTAGTGTGTGACCCTCTAGGATTCTTTATCATTGGCATTAGGAGGGCTTGCATAAAGTCCAAGAGTACTTTCTAGCAACGGGTCAAGGAACCCAAGATAAAGAACTTAAAATCACAACAAAAACACCCACATACGAATGCTCACTGTGTAATATAATCCCTTTGTCGCAATATCTCATAAAGAAGGTTTCATGAAAGTGTCATCAACTTTTATGCTTGATATGTCATTCTTTGACTACCTGAAATAAACCCATCGTTACACCATGGCCATGGAATTTCACGTAACAGTTTTATTTCAATCAAAGGTCCGAGATATCAACTTCTATAAATGGAATGGACAAATCCTTCCTCGACTTATCCATTAATAACATGCCACTTGTGATGCACCCAATGTGCCCTACTTCCCGCCAACTATCTGCATGACAATTTTCGTTAGTAAATCAAAGTGCACGAGTCATGACACGTATTAATGATAATCTTAAAGTCTAAGGATCATTACACACACTCGCAGATAGAAATATTTGATGACACCAAAACACGCGGAATTCCTACTGGTGGGTCTGTTATCATAATCTCATATCTTGGAGATTACCAAGTGCGAACTTCATGAGAGGAAGTCTCATCTGCTTATGAGTACTCACACCTGACGGTCTGCATGCTATGTATCTCATCATAGTATGTCATCCAATCATAAAACTATATTTAAGAATTTTTTTATATCATTTCAATGTTCTCATCATAGAGGGGAACTGTCATGATCTTATCAATGCAACAAATACTCTAGGACATTATTACATCATAGTCATACAGAACAATGAAAAATATGTAATAAGATGTTTAATATTTAAATACATTAAATATCCATGTAATCAAAGTGAAACCAGTTGGTTCTAGGACACCAAATCTTACACATTTGAGAATGAATTAGCTTGAACCATAAGGTGGGAGCTTCGAGTAAACATAACCGAGCAAGGGGCCCACACTCTAATAGAACCAGGTGAGTAGAGACTCCATTAACACAAGGGACAACCTGGTCCCCATCCTAGAGTAGTATATCCAAGAAAAAACCAAAAACCATTTCCACACTACTCACATCACGCCATTATCATAGTTGATGGTCCAGTGAAGGGAGAATCGAGAGAACTCTATTATCACCACTTTATTCCCAAATACAAAAATTGAGATGAAATGAGTGGAGAGAAGATACCTATTATCGAAACTAGATACTATCCATAGAGGTTGAATGGGTGGGGAGGGAATGAACCAACTCCCCATATCCTAAATCCAAACTACATGCACCGATACTAACTTAGTGGTGTATTGAAAGAGGGGGAGGTGAAACCTCTATCCATCATTTGTCTAAGTCTTGTTGAACTACTTTTCTATGAAGAGGTATTTCCCATGATTATCCAAACACTAGAATTTCCGACCCTCCATCATTCAAAGAGTCCATGACCACCAACAACTCTTAGAGGGAACCAATATCTGAAAGTATGTGAGGGTCCCACACCCATTTCCCAAATACACCTCAAGAAGTCCACTACACTCACACCTGATCCGTTCCATCATCTGGATCCCATCGCCATCGCCAAGGGATTGAAATTCGAAACTCACCTTGAATCATCTCACTGGCGATATCTAATATTGAAGAGGACCCTACCATAACATTCTATAAGGAAATATACTCATAATGGACTAACTTTTTGTAAAAATCCAACTTCATGGTGAGAAATACGCAAAACCTAACCACAAGGAAAGTACATAAAATGTATTTGGAGTATATAGTGTGTACACCTGAAGCCTTTCTCTAGGCATATACCTCAGCTCAACTCAGTGTGTAATTCACAAGTATACGATGTATCCCTATAATACACAATTAAAAATGAATATATGTACTTGGTCATGTTCCCTATCTCAAGTTGTGTCATGTAACCCAACATGGCTTGTACTTGTATATGCCATGTACCTCACCCATGGTGTTTGACTGTGTACATGGAAAAACCCTGTGTTATATAACCAAGGATCCTATATGGCATGCCCATATAGACAAAATGCCATGTGGAAATCATCTCTAACCTAAGATGCATTAAACAACTACATGGTGTGTGTTCTTGAGACTACACGTCATGTAGTCAAGAATTAAAGACATAGATTCCTATAAACAACATGATTCTGCCCAAAACTTCTGAAAAATGATCTGACACCAAATAAAAGACAAATAATATGAAATATAATTCCTAGAGAAATAATCATAAAAAAATTCAAATAAAAGCGAGGAAAAACTAGAAATAATGATCCCTACCTTGCGATGGATTGACAAAGATTCACAATCACATGCCTTTGATCCCTATTCCATGTTCATTGTTCCCTAATCCACATCCCTGATCACCTCTGGATGGAATTTCCTAAATGAAATCACTTGGTTCCACCACATCATCATCGAAGGGGAGAGAATTTCCCCTTTATGTGTATTTGGGAAAATATAGGGAGGTTTAGGGTAATTAAAACCCTAATTAAATAAAAATGGAATTCTCATTAAATGGGCCCAACCTGGGGTCCATCACCTGAATGAAAATTATACCTTACCTAGGTAAAACCCACTAGTTTGGACTCAATTTTAATATCATAATTTCTATCTAGAGTTCCTTTTAAGAGATATAAATGTTCAAACCTATAGGAATAAATATTATTTAATTAATTTAATATTAAATATCCCAAATTATCTATCTAACTCAGAATCTCTCCAAACTCCAGCCCAAGGGTAAAATAACATTTTGGAATCAACAAAACAATCATTCTTTTTGAGATTTTTATAGGGGAAATTTTCTAGTTTACTCCACTCAAGGGCATAAGGCTCTAAAACTAAAAGACGAGTTAAGTATTTCGCATAGGTAAATCGGGGTTGCTAAATCCTCCCCACATTAAAGGCTTTTTGTTCTCAAAAGAAAAAAACCTAAATTTATTAACGAGAATCCCACAAACTACCTACAAGCATAAAGATAACACGCTCACAAAAGGGATCATTATCTCTAAATATCCATAGATCCTCCAAGACCTAGAATGTATCCCCACTCAGGAACAAATCGCTTCTCAATCACTCAGATCAAGGATGCTGTATGAGAGATTTTATTTCCTTGATGAACACCAAAAAACCTCAACCCACCTCAGAAGGAGATCCCAAAACCATCACAATTTTACTTTTATGAATCTCACCAAGGATTTCCACCCATAAACTTTATCCTATTACACCGGGGCACCTATTGATCCCAACCTAAAGAAAATACATGAACCATTGGTACTTATTAGATACGACTTGTTTACATAAGATTTTCCCCAAGGGGCATAATGACCACCACCTTCAAAATGGGAGACACCAAAGACTAACATACAAAGCCAACTGATTCCCATAAACATCCATTCTATAACACCCCAACTAGAACACCACACCACCACATGAAATCCCATCGCCTCTCCTCTTGAGTATCTTCAAGCACACAAACATCGATGTTGTTCATCTCAGTGATCAAAGCTAAAAAACCCCTCTTATCCATCCCTATATAATAATAGAAAACACTTCATGACATAAGCACTAATATTATCCAAGTCTAAATCCAACCTAGGTGAACCAATCCAACCACTCAAGAACCTAAGGTTATCATCAACTTGAGTTCACTATTCGCCATTATTAACCTACTGAACGGTACACCACTAAAACATCCCCCAAGAGGTATCAGTAAAAATATCCATCAAAACTAGCAATTCCATATAGGTGATCACATACTCAAGGCAACCAACTACTGTGCAATCCAACAATTATGATAGTTGAATTCATGTTGAATAGACTATAATCGTCTTAGCTCATAACTAGGCCCAAAGATAAGGGTGAACCTTTATGTAGGGCTCCACCTTTTTCCAAACATAAAGAATGAGCATCACTCATCCTCTAAATCATCCCCTTATAATATTATAGAATAAAAAAAAGGTGAAAATGAGCATCCATTGATTTGAAACTATAGGAATGATCCACTAAAACAACATAAGTTCACAATGCTAAGCTCTCCAATCAATAAAATAATTTTATTTCAAATCATAAGAGTCTGTCCATCTCATTTTCTAGGTATCATTTCTGATGGAGTGAACCAAAACCCACTTGATCAATAGAAAACACCCCAAAATGAGGGTCACCAACCTAAACTCATTTTGAGGTGATCACCCATATCTAATGAGATTATCACTGGATCACACTAGCCATAATGGAAACTTGATAAATCCCCTCTACAAAAAACCTCTCACATTGTTGGCAGAAATGAGGGTAGATCAATACCTCCTAGAGAAGCCTCTAGTCTAACTGTGATGGCTTAAAGACCTTAATTAGACCTCTAGATCCCTAGAAAAACACACAATTCAAAGAGAATAGAACTTTCTAGAGCTAATAAATATGAGTGTCAATGTAAAAATCCACATATCACTCCTCATATTGAATCATGAACTTCCTAACCAAATCCCTCCATATCTCACATCAAGACACAAGTTGTAGGTTCTGAGTACAACATAAGTGTGTGATGGTGGTTCCCAACTCTAATTTTTTCCATGATTGATGATTAATCTAAGTTTTAACACAACGTTGAATATCATGATCAACAGAATTAAATCATATAATCAAATAATAGAAATTATGTTGAAACCAAAGGGAGGATCATCACATATTACTTATAATTAATTTATTTAATTAAGAATTTCCTTTGTTAGAATTATTTCTTAATTGGTGAATCTGGAAATAGATCTTCATTGCTACATCGTTGCTTTGTAGGAATAAAGTGGAGATTCCCTCTAGCTGTGATCCACACATGCTCCACGAATCTCTAGATATTGCCAAAGTAATCTTTAGGTACTAGAATGATGGATCCTTGTGCTTGCATCATCCTCTTTTGATCGCTTCAAGAACCACTTCCAAAGCGTTCTCCTTGATTTGGTGGAGGAATATTTCTCTCTGTTCTTGGAAGAATTCTTGGAGAAGGGATATCTCTAGGCTTGAGAGGATTCACTAAATCCGTTGTGCACAACCCAAAAAATTGAATTATTATTATGAGAAAAATAAGATAATTGAGTTTATATATTGTCAGGGTTAAAATAAAATAATTACACAAGTGCATTTAATTATTTATTTAAACCTAGTGAAAATACCATGTCAAATAATAATAATAATAATATTATTTCTTGACATTCCCTTAACTTGCAAATTAAGATTAAATATTATTTAATAAAATAATATTCAATATTTATTATTTTTTCACCTAACCATTTAAACTCAATCATCCATTCCTTTAAGAAATTTATCAAGCCTTAAATAATGACTATTTATTTATTAAATAAATATCACTACATTATTATCCAATAAATAAATAAATATTATATTCACTAAATAAAAAATAAATATTTATTAAATATTATGATCACATTATATTATATCAAATAACTAGTGATGGAATAAATGAGATCAAACAAACATGAATAATTATTAAACCACATGTGGGAATAATATTTATTGAAATTATTAAATAATAAATAATAATAATAATATTATTTAACCAAGATTATGGATATACTTAGTGTGTGACCCTCTAGGTCTCTCTCTCAGTGACATTAGTTGAAGTAGTCTAAAGTCCAAGATTAGCATCCAGCCACACACCAAGGAACCCATAGAGAAAGAAGTTAATGCTGCAATGACATAATACCTCATACAGATGCTTACTGTGTAATATAATCCTTTTATCATGATAAATCAAATCAAGCAGGTTGTATGCCGGTGTCATAAAACTATGTTCTCGATGTCTATTTATTTGACTTCTCAAAAATAGAGCTTTCCTATAAAACACCATGACCATGGATTTATTTAGGATATATCATTTCCATCAAATGTCCTGATATATCAACTTTCATTAAAGAATAGAAGGGATAAATCCTTTCTTGCATTATTCATTAATGTAATATTTCTCGTGACACACCCAATGTATCCTACTTCACTGTGAACATATTTCACCACGATTTTTATCAATACATCAAAGTACGTGACTCATAATACTCATTAATAATAATATTAAAGTCTAAGGACCAATAAAAACATTTTTAGATAGGAATATCTAATGACACATATAAATATGGATTTCCTACTGGCAGGTCTTGTACTCATAATATACTATTAGATATTACCAAGGGAGTACACAATGAGAAGGTGTCTTAAAGTCCTATGAGTCTCCACCCCTGATAGCCTATATCATTTTTATCCCTAAAATGATATCACCTAGCTATAGAACATATATTCAAAAATAGATTCGCAGTACTTTCGGGTTCTCATCATAGAGGGGAACTACTATGATCTTTTAGTATGATAGATACTCTATGGAAATTATCAAATACTATATTAGATAGAAGAACAATCATGATGTGATAAGTAGTTTATTAATATTCAAAACTATGAACACAAGTTATCATAAAGTACACAGAAGTTGGTTCTAGGGAACCAAATCCAACATACCCCCACTTGCACTAGAGCCAACTACTAACAAACTTACATTACTGGAAAGTACTCCTATACCAATACCTCTATCCTAATGGTTTAGAAAAACCATTGGTATAGGTTTCTTATACCAAAAATTTGTTGAAAACCATTGGTATAGGAATTGTTAGAGTGTATTTTCCCAACAGTTTGAAAAACTGTTAGGATAGGCCTTGGTAGAGACACTTTTACCAACGATTATCTATGAAACCATTGGGATAGTGGAATGTGTACTCCATTATGCCAACGGTTCATTGAAACCATTGGGATAGGTTTGATAATATTTCCCAATGGTTTTAAAAAACCATTGGGATAAAATTCCACAAAAGCAGCTCCCAATTCTGATCCTGATTCGCCCACATTGCGCCCTAAACGAGAGCTCCCATTGTTCCAGCATGAAAACCCTTCTTCCCAGCAAACGATTATTTGTTATTCCACATAAAATCTGTAAGTTATAACGGAGTTTTATGTTCTACCTCCATTTATTCCATTTTTCATTCAGATTTCTTTGAAGACAAGGTTGTTTTTTGTTTTTTTTTGATTATCCCTAAACGACAGCTCCCCTATTCTTTGCAAACCCTTATTCCTAACCTGTGATCCATCCTAGATTCAAGTAAGTGTTTGTTCTTCCACCTCAAATAGATGATAACATGGTGTAGCATATTTCCACTAACATAACACATGATTCCTCTAGTAGAATATCTATTCAAATGATGATTCCTCCAGTTTAGAAATTTGTATCTATGGAATGTTATACCCTTACATAGAGTTACTTTGAGCATAATTACACTGAATAGAGTTCCTTTTAGGTGTTCTATTGAGACCCTTTTTATTAGAAGCATGGTTCATGTCTTATAGTGATATTTTAGTGATGTCCTATTATATTGATCCAACATGGTAGTGAGTTATTAAATGGCAGGGAGACCTACTATGGGTCTCCATTTCATAATTTATTTTTTGAGGAAATGGGAGGGGTGTGTGCAGTGGGAGGGTGGGGGTTGTGCAATGGGAGGGGGTTGGATATGGGAGGCGGGGGGTGTGCAGTGGGAGGGAGGTTGTCTATGGGGGGGGTGTGCAGTGGGAGGGGGGCTGTGGGGGGGGGGGGGGGTGCAGTGGGAATGGGGGTGTGTGTGTAGTGGGAGGGGGGTTGGCTATAGGGGGATGTGTAGTGGGGGGATGTGGGGGGGGGGGGGGGTGTAGGGGTTGGCTGTGCAGGGTGGGGGATGTAAGGGGTGAGGGGGGCTATGCAGTGTGGGGGGTGGGGGCGGCAGGGGGAGGTGGGAGGAGGGGGCTGTATGGGGCTATAGGGTGGGAGGGGGGGCTGTGCAGTGGGTGGGTGGGGGCTATGCAGTGGGAGGGGGTCTGTAGGGGGGTTGTGCAGTGGGAGGGGGGCTGTAGGGGTGTGTGTAGTGTGAGTGGGGGGGTGGGGGCTGTGCAGTGGGAGGGGCTTGGCTGTAGGTGGACTATCAGTGTGGGGGGGGGGGGGGGCTGTAGGGGGTGGATGTGCAGGGTGGGGGGGGGGGGCTGCAAGGGGTGAGGGGGGATGTGCAATGTTGGGGGTGGGGGCTGCAGGGGGAGGTGGGGGAGGGGGACTACAGAGGGGATGTAGGGGGGGGGGTGTAGTGGGAGGGGGTTGACTATGGGGGGGGATGTAGGGGGTGTGCAGTGGGAGTAGGGAGGGGGGCTATGTAGTGGGAGGGGGTTGGCTATGGGGGGGGGGTGTACAGTGGGGGAGGGGGGCTGTAGAGGGGGCTATGTAGGGTGGGGGCTACAGGGGGTGGGGGGGGGGGTTTGTGGGGGTTGGGGTGGGGAATGTAGGGGGGGAGGTGGTGGGGAGGGGGGTTGGCTATAGGGGGTTGTGCAGTGGGAGGGGGGTTGTGGGGGGGGGGGTGCAGTAGGAGGGGTGGATATGGGGGGTGGGGGTGGGGGATGTGCAGTGGGAGGTGGGGGGATGTAGGGGGTGTGTACAGTGGGATTGGGGGTTGTACAATGGGAGGGGTATTGGATTTGGGGGGGGGGTGCTATAGGGGGTGGCTGTGTAGGGTGGGGAGGCTGTAGGGGGTGAGGGGGGTTGTGCATTGTGTGGGGTGGGGGCTGCAGGTGAGAGCTGGGGGAGGGGGGATAGGGGGTTGTGTAGTGGGAGGGGGGATCACACCCACTAGTCATGGCCTTCTATGTGAAACACCTTCTCCGTACCCATCATCAACCCCATTTCCTATGTCACATAATCTACGGTGGTCTCCACCCACAAAGAGTGGTCAACACCACCTCAATGGGTTATATCCTATGTGCACATGAACAAGATGACTATATTGGCTAACCAAAGTGAGAGGCATCAAAATAATCCTAGGCTACACCTTTGGAAAGCCTTTGTCACCACCTATGAACCATTTTTCCCAACAAAAAAAGGGTCAAAACTATCTACCTTATCCTAAAAAACTGTGTCACCTCACTTCTAGTGATTAACATCACCCATTGTCACATGGGACTTTCCCAAAATATACCCATGGAAACAAGAGTACGCTGCTAGCTCAGCCGAACGAGCAACCATAAAACCCCATTTTAATATAAAAATAAACAATATTTTTCTTTCTCATAGAACTATTCATAGTGTGAGCTGTATATTCATTCCATGGGTTATCAGAACCCCCCACCTCTTTATAACTATTTCATTCCATGGAACATAGTGTCACGCTGTGAATGGATATAGACTAACATGAATCTACCAAACCTCTTCCTTATACACTCCCAACCCTCAAATCTTTTAAATCCATGAAAAATACATGTTCCTTGCCATATCACAAACATATAATAGCTCATCCTTATGCTATTTTGGATATAAATAGACCAAAACTCTCCTCCATCTCAAGTTCATGATCTTTATTGTCCCAAAATTTGATATGACATTGAATGTAGATGTATCATTACCACATGCCTAGAATACCCCAACTACTCAATATAATTAATAGATCCCTTCTGTGAGAACTCCCCCCATAGAAATTACCTACCTCATCACTTCTCGACCCAAGGTCTCAATATCCTGGTGGTTCCACAACAACCATCATCCCATAACACCCATATTAGAAGCATCATACACCATCATTTCCCAGATCCCATCATATTCTCATTTCATAATCACACCATACATGATGCCCATAAAACACATCAAACTCAATGCTCATACAAGTCCTGCATCACTCTTGATTCCCATATATTAACCACACTTTGTTAATTCACTTATCACACATACACCTCATGCACCAATTTCCATAATAAAAAACTAAAAACCATAGTCACATGCTCAAAATGTAACTCTAACTATAATGGGATCTCTGAAATGTGAGAGGCCTCTCACTCTTGATGCCCATCCCCCCAAAAACCCCCACCCTCTGGACACACCGACCCCCGTGGAAAACCCCCAATCCCCCAGACAGCCCCACCCCCTAGACACCCCCACCCCCGTGGACACCCCCAAACCCCCGTGGAAAGCCTGCCCACCCTTGGACACCCCCTACCCCCCTGGACAGCCCCCACACCCCCATGGACAGCTCGCCCACCCCCCTGGATAGCCCTGTCACCCCCATGGACAACCCGTCCACCCCCTTGGACACCCCGTACCCCCTGGATAACCCCACCACCCCTGTAGACATCCCTCCCACCCCCTGGACACCTCTACCCCCTGGACATCCCCCACCCCTATGGACAGTCCGCCCACCCCTTAGACACCCCTGGACACCCCTTACCCCCTGGACAGCCCCGCCACCCCTGTGGACAACCCGCCCACCCCCTAGACACCCCGTACACCCTGGACAGCCCCCCACCCCCGTGGACAGCCCACCCACCCCCTGGACACCCCGTACCCCCCAGGATAGCCCTGCCACCCCGTGGACAGCCCGCCCACCCCCTGGACACCCCCTACACCCGTGGAAAGCCCCCA